>OX418220.1:54216044-55680143 GCA_948455865.1 Conomelus anceps
AATTCAAGGTGATTGAATCTTAATCCTTTGTACATTTTCAAACTTGGAACAATCACGCTTAATGAAACAATAGGAACAAAATCACTCATCAAATAGAAAGCCGTACAAAATCTTATATAAAGATCGGTTATGTCTTGAGAACATCAGCTAAATGACAGACCACACACTAGTATAAAGGACAGGCGGAATAATCGGAATGAAGCCAGCCTTATTGAATAAACTATACGGTACACGTATCTAGGAAATGATATCCTTCATTGACTTCATAGCCAACATTGACTTTCCTTCTTGGATAGTTCCAGTACAGACTAGATAAGAGGAACAATACAATGGATTCACCTAAAAGTGCAGATATAGATACTTTTTTTTGCTGATAATGCCCACATGAGTCTGAGACTGTGCTTGGGTAGTGGTGTGAATGATAAATAATTTGTTGCTGGGGGCAACAGGTAATAAAAACCTTTTACGCCCCTTTCAAAAATACAATATACGAAGATTTCAATTAGAAAACAAACAAAACACAAAATGCAATAACATTATGATGTCACAAAATATGTCAGGCTGAACAACGTGAATCGAACCCGAGACTGCAGAAGTAGCCGTCAGTCAGAGTCTAAACAGAGATACCGCTCCAACCGATTACACCACTGCGACTGCTATTAAAGGTACACATCTTATATATAGTTTTTGTGGTTAAGCGCTTTAAAGTACCTATTTTATTTGGATGAATACTCTATTCTATTTTCCATGTGGCTGTACACAGTTGGAAGTAAGGTGAAGGGACGAAGGAATGATTTTTCAATTGATGCTTGATAGATTTTAATCGCGCATAAATGCAGCACTTGCTCATTGAGAAAAGGGTTGTAATGTGGGAATAAAAATGAACGCCACTATGCGCTTTTTCAGACACGAGCACTTTCACTTGGCCCGCGTGGGAGCGTGCGCGTACGTGTGTCGCGAATTTCCAGCGGTGCGCTTTCTTGGCTGCGAACGCCCCACGAGCAGCCGTCCATGACCATAGGCTTCCATAAACGGCTTAGGGCACCAGTGTGCGCGAACTCCAACTCAATTATTGCTCATGCGGTCCTTTGGTGAGTTACGAGTAACCGAATCATCTACATCTTAAGGTTAATTTCAAATGAATTTATGATTGATTAAAAACATGTTGTATTGGGTGCTTGAAGCAGACAAAGTAGTTGGGGTACTATGTTTGTAATAAATAGTAAAATTCTAACTTGAGTCATAGATTATTAGAGTGACAACTATTTTGAGAGTCATATGTACCGTACTGACTCCGAAGAGCCCTTCCAATAATTAATACGGTATATAAATAGATATCAATTGAGAAATGCCTTCTTCTCCTACAATATACCGTACTGATGATGGTAAAACAAATTTTTCTTAAACACTACCGTACCTTGAAAATTGGTTATTCATGAATATTATTAATTAAATTCAATAAAAACTTTTTATGTGAATTCAACGACTTGCAGTCAAATATTTGACTGCAAGTCGTTGAATTCACATAAAAAGTTAATATTAACAACGCAGTTCGTCATGAACAAGAAATCCAGGAATTCAATAAAAACACTAATCAGCTCCAAAATCGGCAGACATAAGGGAAACTTACCATTACCAAAAACACCGATTCACCCAAAAGTCATAGATAAACCAATTTTTTTTCTGAAACTACTACAATGGGAAGGCAAGCGGCAAAGATCGGTCAGATTTGTTAAAAAAAAGATATCTAAATTAGGCTACTTGAATTTTGGTTCAGTTATGTTCCTTATTACTATGCTATTATGTCATTCCAATAAATACATTTTGTTCAATATAATAATATTAATATCAATACACGCATTTTTGTCATTTCTGATATATCTTGGTGGTGGATACCCCCCTGCCCACGGGTCTAGAGAGCAAAGACCCTGCTGAGCGTTTTTTTATAGATCTATTATTTTGTAATAAAGGTTGCACAGTCATTTGCCTGTCAATTAGCACTATATTTGAGAATATGTATAAGTTATTAAATAGACCAGGGTGGTGATTGGTCATGCGGTGAGCGTGGTGTTCAAGTGGCCGTGATGTTCAGTCACGACCGCTCAAGACTGCGCTTGGATGGGTGACCGTGCTTCAATGACTTGATGCTATAAGCTTTATTATCACTTACCCGGTGGTTCGGAACCCACCTAAAATAGTAGGTCCACCATGTTCCCCGTAACATGGCTCAAACGGCGAGGTGGAACTACCCGTAAGGGTCTCCCCACCATTAAAAGCCATACGCTTATTATTATTATTATTAAATAGACCTAATAAAAGTATTCGCCTAATTTTTCAGTTTCACATACTGTATTAATTCATGACTTTTTCGAGCAGTCAGTGAGATTATTACAAAAGCTGTTTATTATTACAAAAGCTGGGGAGATGATCTCCTTTGGGTGCAAATCGTTCTAGTTTTTTGTTATATCGAATTCACTTATTTCGCCAGTCTAATTCGTTATGCTCGTTGTGTTTCAAAAAAGCTTTATTTTCCTGGGCCCTAAATTTTTCAATAGTCTTCCTTCAGAACTCAAGAATGCTGCAAGGTTGAATTCATTTAAGTCTCGTTTGGGAGGGTGGTTGCTGAATCGTAAATAATCGTAATAATTAAAAATTTATTCAGGATATTAGGATAAATTAGAATTGATGATAGAAATTTTCTACTATATTGTTGTAACTTTTGTTGCAGTATGAAATGATAGTTGAAGTTCGTTCTTATTTTTACTAGGTATTATTGTCGTAATTTTGGAAACATTTGTACTTTGTAACTTTTAAAGCTCCTGTTTGAATAGCAGTTTCTCTATATACTTGCAAGATTCTATTATAACTTTGTATTTTTTGTTCACCTCGTGATTATTGTAACTTTCGTACGTTACATGTATCGAAATTGTAATTTTGTAATTAATTAATTTTACTAAGTAAACTTTAAAGCTCCATGGGTGTGTGGGTGTATGTGTGGGCATGAGTGTGTGAATGTGAAACAAGTAATTTGTTGAGTTATAAATTGTTTCTGTTGTTTCAAGTATATATACTTATAATAATATACTCCTGCTTATAGACGAAGATACTTTCTTCCAGCAAGCAGTATTGATTCATTGGTTTTGTTTTTGTATTGGTTATGAACAGGTCATGTACGAATATTGTATTTTGTATTTTATTTTATTCGAATTTATTTCAATTTTTGTGTTCTTTGTTGTAAAGTTCAATGAATAAATTTTATTTATTTATTTTCTGTATTCCAAAATCAATAAACCAGATATAGGTGATGCTCTGGGGTAAGCAAGAAGTATCAACTTAGCGCTACACTCAAACAAAATAATAGATTATTAATTATGTGTGGTGTATTTGATGCGTGAAGGTAGTTGCTGGTAAATTTGGAACGTGCAAAGCGTAACATAGTAATTTTAACATTAGCGTGAAACATAATTATTACAAATCGTGATGGACCTATTATGAAGTTGCGTGCTCACCTGTCAGTTGGTCTGCTGAAGGTTGACATGTGAAGTTGCTGAGAGAATTACAGTCATTAACGATCAGTCTGTTTCAAATAATATGGCTATGTCTGATGAAGAATAGAACCAACGAAATTGGCAGCCACAGTTACACATCCAAACTTCATTCTCTTAAATATTTTCAAAGTGTAAAAATCGCCAATTACCATCTGTGTACCTGATATGACTAATTAAAATCAGTTCAATGAAAATAGATAAATAAATTGAAATGAATAAAGTAATATTCAAATAATATTAGAATTGTATGGCACTGAGCTAAGACTAGAGCCCCTAATACAGATATTGAAGAGAAGTAGAGAAATCTGGCCATGTCATTTATCCCAATTCAAGGGCGGTTCAAGGGCTAATTTTCAGAGAGGGCCATGCCACCAACTCGAGGGGGTCCAGGGGTTTCTTTCTCCCTCAGAAATATTTTGAAGTAATTTGGTGGTTTTTTAGGCTTTTTGAGTACCTGAAATATATTTATAAAGTTCATTTTACCTAACATTTAAACGTACAGTTTAAAGCAAATTGTGAGCCGTAATAATTAAAGAATTTGAGGAACATAAATATATAGTATCAGTTTTTATTTTTACAGTAAAAAGAAATGGACATACAACAGTGAGTTGTATGATAGATCTATGGCTCTTTACCACAACAAAATCAAGTCGTCTTTCACTGTTTTTGGCAAAGCGTTCTATCACTTTTTCAGTATCTACTTCAATATCCCGGTGGACGTGAAGTAGGCGAATACCCGTGAGACGGGATTCCCCCATTCTCACCCATATATAATATAATAGCCATGTTTTCACTCTTCTCAACGTGGAGAGCGTACTTTCCGCTGTTGTCACGCTGACTGAAAAACATTAATCCTGGATAATATAGTATAAACGTATAGTCGAAAATGAACAACCTGCTTCAGAAAATGATAACGTAAATCATGTTACTGAAATAAAATATCCCAAACAGTTTTGGAACAAACAGTATGATACAAATTATACTTAAGTTGTTGTCCGTTATTTATTAAACTGAGTACTATGAATCTTATGGCTATATTTTACAGATTTAGGTATTCAAATCCACAATTTTATTTTGAACTGTACACACTTGAGGTATATTTTTTGAGGGATTAGGCGAACAGTAAGGAGGAATTAAGTAATATAATTATATTTCAGTATTATAGTAAAATAATAAAAATAAACTGGTTTTAAGTAGCCTATTACTTTATGCTTAGTAGACCGTAATATCAAATATCACTTTTCTTGGAAGAGAAGCCAGGATTCTGAGAAGCTTTGTTATTGTTGGAAATAAAATAATAATAATAAGCGTATGGCTTTTAATGGTGGGGAGACCCTCACGGGTAGTTCAACCTCGCCGTTTGTGCCATGTTACGGGGAACATGGTGGACCTACTATTTTAGGTGGGTTCCGAACCACCGGGTAAGTGATAATAAAGCTTTTATTGTTGGAAATATGTTGTTGTCTCAGGCATTCAATACTTTTATTACATCTTCAGGCAGTTTAACATTTCAGCCTTTCTCCGACTTCCAATGAGTTTTCCATGTTTCTAATTCCCCTTCGAAGCTAATCAAGCTATTTCTGCAAACTGAAGCATTACAATTTTTACAAGAAATCCTGATTCTCGGGGAGGGGGGAGCCAGGCCACCATGGCCCCCTCTCTGAAACCGCCACTGCTCAGAATGTCAACTGATAGGCATTCAATACTAGAATACAGTACAAACCTGCAGGAAAATAGGTCATAGGAAAATTTAGAAATAAATGTATTCCGAAACAGGCCAATAGAGCCTTATCCTAGTGATGTTGATGAATTACATGTTTCATCAAAGCAAACTAAGTAAAAATAAGTTCCCTCTTTGAACAGTTCAAAAAAACAGGCTACATAATAATCAGACAAGGAAGTATGGCAATAATGAAATAAATAGAGGTGGTGTAGTAAGGGGGGGGGGGGGGCTGTCGGACCGCCGGTGATAGCCGAGAAGGGGGCCAAAAGCTAAGGCTTTACGATATTAAATGGTTATTTTTAAGAAATTAATAATTTGTTTTAATTCATAATAAAACAAACTATTATGGTTTGAGAGTGGCTATCGACACCTTCACAACGTACGTGGTGAGATTGAGTTGAGGAGACATATTTAGTCACAAGGGTGACATTGCAGGTGCAGTAAGTGACAAAATGTGTGGTTATCATACACAGGTGCATGACTTATGACTCATCAGCTAACCTTTTATCCATTTATCCACAGCCAAATTGTTACGAGTATCATTACTCTCAGTGGATCAGTGATTTTTTTGGTGCAGGTGAATTGTTTATTGGTTGTGCATTTTTTTACTCAGTGTACTCTAACTTACGTGTTTACAGAGAGTCCATAGTCAAACGGGTGGGGAATTTCAAGGATAACTATCAACCTAGAAGATTCTGCAAACTCGTATAGACTGCCCGCTACTTGGGTACATACAGTATGAAGAGCATATTTACCGAGCTTAAATAGCCTATATCTTGTGATAAATCTGGAAACATAAACATTTGGATTAATGTACAAGGAATTGGTAAAATTTTAAAGAATCCCAAGTAGACCTTCAGTGGGTATTAAGGTAAATAAAAAGCAATTCTTTCTAGCTACTACCATGGTGGGTATGAATTTGAATAACAGACCATTACTCAATAATATTATTTTGTCGAAACTTCCTCTTCTCAGCTTCAAATCAGATTTCTTACGATTTGCTTTTAGTTTACTGTATAATAGTTTTTTTGATATACCTACAGTTAGAAGTAATAATACACAAATGAGTAAAAAGTAATAATACGATAGATAAGCTTCTATTCATCGTCTATGATTTTAGTTAGAACTACAACGGTGCTCATCAATAATAAAGCAGTTTGAATCATACTTAGTTACCATGTATCAATTTTCAGGAGTATTATACGATGGGCTTGTTTATTTCCCCCTCCTAAGAATGGGGGGGGGGGAACTTGAATTAATAAGAAAATTATTAGAGTTGAAGATGTCTCACTGAAATATCCCGTTTTGTGAAAAAATTGTTTACTAACTGTTAAACAGACTTTTAGATTGTTAGTTACTATCCATTAATTTCAAAATTATTAACTTGAGAGGCTGCCTTCAAAAATGTGTCAAAAGCTTGGATTTATAAGAAAATGATTAAAGAACTGAAATGAAGATGTCTCATTGGAATAAAACCTCTTTCCAGATAATTATTTCTTTCAAACTATGATCATTTAATTTTTTGGCAGCTAAATGTGCGGTTTCAATCTTCACGATTCTGTTTTTATTTTTCTCACCTAATCGTTTTTAATTATTCTTTCAATTATTTTTACTTTGCAATACCTAACTCTAGAACTACTGTAATATTTTCAAAGTGTAGAAATTCGTGCTAGTCTGTAGGTCTACTATGAGTAAGAGATGAATCAATTAAACAGTCTTAATATACAATTTTCAAACAGAATGGGAGAACAAAGTCTCTCAAGAAATTGTTATTGTGATGTGTAAATCATTAAATGTTATTTATATATTATGTTATTTATAGATTAATATTTTATTTAAATCCATTAATATCTTAATCATCATTCTTTTCATTTGTATGATCTACAGTTTTTATTTGTATGAGATTTTAAGTAAACCAATTTTCAAATAAAATTATCGACGACCTCAATTAGTATAATAATTATCCAATTTTAAATGAGTACTATTCTATTCTTGTAATACTATTTATCTACAATATATGGATAAGTTTCCTTTTCTTTTATTAGTTTCAACTTGTAGTACAAGTTATTTTTTTGTATTACTTCTGTTAAAAGTAGCAGAACGTTGGAGCGTACGGAGCGTTTTCTCAACGATAGTAACAATCAGTGTGGAAAGAACCTTTCCACTACTATTAAAGCATTACAGTTAATCTGAGGATATTCAAGGTTGTCAAAAAAAAGAATCTTTCACAATGATACGCCGCCAGTAGAAACTGTCAAATCTATCTGAAAAATTCACCTCATGAATAATATTATACACACATGCTTTACTGCGTCAAAAACTTGAGATTTCAACAATAGCTTATTGGAGACAAGGTTTTCTGTTTCAAGGAAAGGAATATTATTGTTCCTTCTTAGTATTCAGAATGACAATGATGGTTAGAAATAGTTAGAAAAGCATTGTATTCTGCAGTGAAATAATAAAATTCTCTATTGCACTTTTATCGTAGCAAATAGCCCCTCATTGGAAATTAATTAAACACTTCAGGGCTCTTGATTCAGTAAAAATTGTGTCTGATCTGTTAATCTAGTAGTTATCATTCAACATTATCAAATACCACTGAATGAGAAATTAACTAACGATACATTTTATTAGTCACAAGAAATATCTTAAAAATAATGATTATTTATTATTACATAACATCACTGAAATATATGTAGATAGGTGATAGCCGAGAGCCGAGAGCCGTAGCAGGTATTTTTCAGTCAGATAAGATAAGCTACGAACTCCTGGGCCATCTGTAAGTATAATTAATTGGATTGGTCAGCAAAAAGACTGGATTCTCTGCTGTAAAATCACTTTCCTGTGATTCGGAACCCACCTAAAATTGTAGGTTTACCATGTTCTCCATAACATGGCTCAAACGGCGAGGTGGAACTACGGGTCTCACCAAAAAAAGCTTTCGCATATTATTAAATACAGTATAAATAGAATGAATATCTTGTTATATTGAATCAATCATGATTCTTTCTAGAGGGAACAAATCACGATAACAAGAACAAGAACAACAATAATAATAATAATAATAATAATAATTATTATTATTATTGCAAATATATTATTATTACAATATATATAGGAGAATATAGTACTAATAGTATATAGTGTAATATAGTACAAAATTATTATTATTATTATTATTGATATTTAGGAAAAGTAAAGAAATTTATACTATTCATACTATCTCCCAGAATTCAATAATCACCAGTTCAACAAGGGATATAGAGTGGGAATTAAATTGTAACACTGCGAACTAAGGTACAGTACTTAAACTTTACTGTCTTCAGACATATATTGTAGGACTGTACAACTTTTCTATATGTGATGAATGGAACGTAATTTAGTAAAATTTTGCTAAACATTATATACACTGACAAATTTTAAATTCAAATGCTTTGAATATCAATAGTTGGTTGTTGAGTCAAAACTGAATTTTCAAAAATCAACTGAGGATACGTCATAAACATTGCTACTCATGTCATAATTATTCTCAGTTGATTGTTGAAACTTCAGTTTTGACTCAACAACCACCTGACCAACTGACGAAGCCAAGAGCATAACAATTAATTCAAGTTTTGCTTGTTAAAATGAAATTTTAGTAGGTACATGAACTTTATATTGTTTCATGCATCACATTAAGATAGATTAATAGAAGAAATGATAATGGAAGAAAAAAGAAATAATTTAAAGTAACAAATTCAAATGAGGCAATAACAAAGAAAAAAAGGAAATTATTTTTGATTGAAGCCAAGAACAAAGGTAATTCAGAAAGAAAACACACGTTGAGACCGCGGAAGCCCGAATAGTGGGCGGGAGAGAAAGCTGTATTGTCCATTATGTAATTTCGCCGATTGTGCCAGTGCTCAGCGCTGCCCGCAAATGTGCCATATCAATGAATGGTCCTTCTCTGTTTCTAACTTTTGTTTCTTGTCAATCTGCGTCCTCTCCTCTTATCAGCTGAGAGTTGAGAGCTGTCTGCCACAGTGCCACCGTCTATCACTTCAGGCAACTGCTAAAGACTACAAACCTTTACTAGGCTACAGCAGGACGATTCAGCATAATGCAGCCATGAATCAGCATGTTGTCGACCAGTGTACCATGTTGAGACCAATCATTCAAAGTTGACAGATGAAACTGATCGATTCTGCATGATTGTGTAGACCCACATGTGCATGAGCTTCCGGCGAATCTTTTTATGTGCTCTCAGCTTCGAATTTGCGCTCCTCTATAAGTTATCATAAGTGGTTATTCAATGTCACTTTCGCCATTCCGCTACTTGTTTAATGATGAACGAGAAATTTTTTGCATATGGCTAATGAATATTTTTCCAAAGTAATTGAATATTCATAGTGGTTAGCACAAACTATAATTGAAAATGAAAATTCGGCCAGCCGAATGATGTAGTGTAATTATATAGTTAGCCTGCGCACCTTGAGTAGCTAGCAAAAATTAGTATTCAGACGAACGACTAGTTGGGGTACTCTAGACTTTATAAGATAATAAAGAGTCAAACTTTTTTTCAATACATATATATCTTGTCTCCAAGTGCTGGACATAAAGTAATATTATGGAATTTCTATTGAAGATTGATCCAGTGCCTTGTATTTAATTGTATTTTATGTTGTAAAAAGAATAATAATTATTATTAGAATAAGAAGTAAATCTTAGGTTTCATCTATAGATAAATCTATCATCTTAGGTAAATCTATAGATTTCATGAAAATCCATCTAAGATCCGTTTGTAGGTCCATCCATATTAAGGTCCGTTTAAAACTCTATCCAAGATTAGAAAATTGAGAAAAGTGAACATTGGAATAATTGAAGAATGCAAAAAACGTAATTTTGATTTGAATTTTTAAAAATTAGGCCTAGAATTTATTATACGGTATTTAGGATCTAGTAAGTGAAAGTGTAAGTGGAGACTATTTTTCACATTTTCTGCATACTGTACAACAGTTTTGGAATATAATAAATTGATTCCTACATTTTTCAGTAGCTGATGAACCCCTTGATGTCCTTGAAGCTTTTATGGATAGCAAGTGTGGATTTATGGATAGTATAGAGTGTGGTGAGGGGGGGGGCAAAGTACACCCGAATGGCAGTGGAATAGCTATAAGTTCAGTCTTGGGTCAGAGGGGGAGGGGGGGGGGTTTCGCGAGTTTATTAGTAAAAAAATTCAGAATATGAATATTATTTGTGATATATTTAATCAACCTACTACTCCCAAGGATTAGAATTGATAATTGGAAATGGATTTAGTTTTTTCACAAGTTTGACATTCAGAACAGAAAAAATCAGTCAAATATGAGCTTGTTTATTAAATTTTTTGGAATATCACTTATTATTCAGGTGTGGCATCGCAACATTTCCACAGGTATATGACGTATGCCGGAATTAAAAAGTTATACCTAATTAAAATAATCAAATATTGAATAGTTAAAATTTTCTCATTATTTTATCGTATTTAAAAAATTCTCACTTGAAATTGATGCAAGATGGAAACATGCAGTTGGTTTTTGAATTGTAGATTCTGTTATTTCCTATCAATAAAATCTATTTCATTTTCCAGGCCAGTCATTAGTTCGATCGCAGAATCGAAAATACTAGGAAAAGCCAACAATTGTGCAAATTTTTCGACATTAAATAAAGAATTTTATTAACTTTTCATGTGAAATTTAACGACATGCAGTCAAATATTTGTTAAGAATAAGTATAATAACTCACTTATTCTTAACATACCTACTTAACATACTCACTTATTCTTAACTTACTTATTCTTAACAAATATTTGACTGCATGTCGTTAAATTTCACATGAAAAGTTAATATTAACAACGCAGTTCGTCATGGAACAAGAAATCCAGGAAAGAATTTTACTCACATCGAAAGTAAATTGTTGAAAAATTCGTTTATAACAAATAGGAAACGAAATCAGGCCTTTCAATTTCAAACAAATTTAAACTTCTATCTCCAAGTTACAATTAAAGTTAATTTTAACACCATATTATTAGTTTTTGTCTATCCCACTTAGATAAGTGTTTTTTTGAGTATGAAGCCCACATAGGCCCGAGAACTGTGCGTGGGTAATTGAGTTGAATGATGACCATAGAATAAGGATAAGTCCTTGATGGTAGGACCTACTGTTTTAGGTTAGTCTTGAACTATTAACTTAGTACTAAATTAATGTTTAATTTGATCATCTCTCTCAATTTCTGAACGTGAGCACAAATAATCAGACTGAGTACATTTATATAATAAGTAATGCAGCAGTTTGAGCATATTTTACCTGGTTTTGTTGTATCGGTCAGTGAAAGAGCCAAAATTTTGTTTTATCAATATTTAGGGTGAGAAGATTATTATTCAACCAGAGCGTGACTTTTTGCATCTCAAATAGAGCATACTGGAGTACAATTTTGGTATGTAGATTAGCTATCATTTCCATCATGAATCATTTTTGTGCAATTTGTTCTAGGACAAGGCAGGGCCGGATCTACAGATTTTGGGCCCCACCGCAAAGAATTGGCCAAGACCCCCAAGACGTTTAAGTTGCTGGACGTAAGTTGAAATACATTGTTCTATAACTGCAGTTGTGGCGCTATATTATGAGATGGTGAGTCTTCGACTGTGATTAAGTAGGAAATAAATAAGAAGTAAAAGGTATATTGTATTCAAGTATGCTTTATTGATACAAAATAAAAATGTTTGTATCATAGATCTATTTTACACATAAGATTAGTCATTAAAATACATCCCTTCTTTGATTCATTTTGGAGAACCGTTTTATTAGTTCTGTGGTATCCAATTCTGATACTTCCTGTTGATTGATGGCTATAACTCCCAGGTCACTGAGTCTCTATTGTCCCATAGTTTGCAAGTAGCTCTTTGTTCGCCTCAGGGTTGAGAACAATATTTCTGCTGAGGCAACTGTGACTGGAAGTGTATTGAACATTCAAAGCTGACAGAACTTATGGAAAACTGGAGGAAATGAACTAAAGTCAACGTATAATAGTTTTCTTTTTAGTTCAAACACTGTCTTAACCTTTCCTATTTCATCTGAAAGGCATGATAGCATGGTTACTATAATAGCTTAGATCGGAAAGAAGCACCAATGTCTGTTTTATATTTATTCTGAAGCTCCTTCGCCTAAGCCATTACCTCACTTTCTGTCAGTGATAGGATAGGAGAACTTTTGGGAATAGTACCAAAAACAATTCAACCACACTTTCATAAGATGAAAATCTTGTAGATATCTGCATGCTGATAACATCAAGCAGTTGGTTGATCACATTTATTTTAAGCAACTGATCCCATCAGAAAATCTGTGATCTTTAGCAAGCTCACTTTCACTATCTTTTGAATGAAGATGGGATCTACTCTTTATTTCATAGCGAGAATTTCTGAGTTTTTTATATGTTCGTAATGTGTATTATCTCCACTATATTCTCCCTACTTGTTTGCAAGATTTTTGATGCTTTACCAGGTCAGTCTCTTTGGGTTGTAGACATTTAGAAACCATGTTCAGTTGTGTGAACACCTTAGATAGCAAAACAGTTAACTGATAAAAGGAAATTTGTTTACTAATTTCGAATTCCTCAAAGTGCTATCAATTTATACTGAATACTTCCGCAATGGAGGATATTGACAACAGCGTTGAACAGCTGATGGAAATCTATGAATGCTACTGTACAAAAATATCAGTCACCGCCATTTGTCAGTCAAACTAACTTGTGTAAATTATATATCACTTTGAACAAACTGTTTTCCTCTGATACTTCATCTGGGGTTTTGCGTTCGAAAGTAATTTTTGTAAGGGCTTTAATCATATGAAGATATCTCATTTTTATCACAACTATTGATTCATGTCTTGAAGCCCATCTGTGTTGAGTTTCGTGAGTGTGATTTCTGACTCATCTGTCAGTGTTGAAAGGATATCCCACCTCGATACTGTGACCAAAGAAAATGTACAAGGCTTGCAGAGTAGTGAAGTAGTTAGCTACATCTCTTACTTTACCTACAGTATCATTAACTACTAAATTCAGGTTATGAGCTGCACAATGTACAAATACAGCTAACTCTTTAATATTTCGAACTCTGGTTTACACACTGGAGTAAACGCCACTCTTTGTAGAAGCTCCATTGTACCGTTACCCTCTACACTTACTTATTAAGGCTTAAATAACTGTTTTGAAGTTTATTGTATTGAATATTATTAGGGCTTTGCGATGTTATCTATTGCTATGAGAATTCTTTTTTTAAATTATTTTGTGAAATATGAGGGTTCAAATTTGAATTTTTTTTGGGGCAATTGATTTCAACCAACGAGTGATTTTAAACTTTTATAAATTTTCCATAACTAAAAGACACCTTGAGGAATGAAATATTTTATTTCAATCTAAAAAGTTTTTTCAAAATAAATTTTTGAAAAATTGAAATTTTTTACAGATTTAAAAAAATGTATTTTCAAAAACGAATTGCTTGATCAGAGTAATTAAGAGGACTCAGTTCTGTTGGCCGCTTTAGAATATTTTTTAGGCTGGGCCCGGGCCCCTTCAGAGTATTTATGGTGCCGGGCCCCCCGTAATGCGGGTCATGCGGTTGCCTAGATCCGACTGGGTCAAGGCATTCTTTATTCTTTGAGCTAATTCAACTGCTTTATATGCTTTGTGGGAGTGATTAGACTTCATTAGACTACCACAGTGTTATGTCTGTTAACTGTGATGATACTGAATTCAATTGACAGAAAATTAAAATAGCTCTATCGTTTTGTAGGGCATACTTTGGACTGATTGGGCTAAAATAATGTGTAATTTGAAAAATAAAATTGAAAAGTTCAGTACTTAACCAGTTTTATCTAATTTTCTTTGGCAGAAATATTGGGGCAAAATGTATTTACTGCTGCAGGGTGATTGTTTCGAGAGGGGGGGGGGGCAGAAAGTGCCTTGCTCCCACAAAGTTGTCGCCACTGTACAGAACCGTTTAAACCTGTCTAGATGGTACGTTACATACACATATCGAAGATGTCTTAGGTCAAAACTAAGCTCAACTGTCGAAAATGATCATTCGAAAAATAGGATAGAGGCTTTCCTATCTGTAATTTACAGTTTATAATTGTTATGTGATTGTACGTAGGAGGAAGTATTTTCCTCTTTCAATTTGAAAATAATTCTTTGTCCACAGAACAGAATTCTATCGTCATAGTCAGTAAGTTTGGCATTTTATAATGTATTTGCTGTTAAGGTGAAGATAAGATTGTCATCCGCCCACTGCAGGCGACAAAAAATAAGAAATAGACAATTACGTAAATATTTTAAAAGTTTGATAGTTCATTAAATTTTTCCTTAATAAATTCAAGCCAGGCTTCTATGAAAATTTGTTTCTTTGTCACAAAACTATAAAAAGTGGAAATAAGTTTTGAAAATTATAATAATGAGCCTTTCCAAGTATGTGTTTCATCCATGTTTTACATTCTTTTAAGGTCAGATGAAGAAGGCTAAGGCTAGTTACAATAATTGGGTGAAGTGATAAATTATTCTTGAAATGTCCTTATAAACTAGATTATAATGATTGAAATAATGAAACCAAATCAATTCTATTGTAAAAGGGTCATTCTGAAACAAAAGTATAATTGTTGATCTGACTTGTCTTATATACTCCTTAACTGGAGTCTCCAAGACTTAATCTACAAAAAAAACCACTGTACTCCAGAGCTTAAAGTTACTTTTTTTTAAGCTTTACCATTTTACTCCAGAGAAATGGAGTACCTTCTAAATGTTACTTAAAAGGTAGGAAACAACTTTTCTCCAGAGACAAATGAATAAGTAGCTGGAATAAGTAATTGTGGAATGAAAGAGGAAAGAGGAAGCACCTTGACAGCAGTCATAAATCGAACACCATTTGCCTCCGTTCTGATCAAGCAGTAGAACAGAGTGATCTTAGGTTTAATGGAGTAAAACTAAAGCTATTGGCATAGGCCAGCAATCGTTATTCTATATAAATTTCTTGCTAGACATCCAAGATAGTTAGTTCTTCCTGCAATCAATCTGAATGCAGATCTAATCGACATCAAACTTTTGTAAAGCTATAAAAAGACAAACGATTTATAGTAGTCTTGATAAGTTACGTTTTAGGAGTATAAAACTTTGTTGTACAACTCTTGAAAATAAATAAATAAGAATGAGTTGCACAAAAGAAGTTGTGCATATATTTCCGATATTCATGATGTTTCTATTTTTTGGATTGGCAATATTTTAAATATTTATTGGCTGTAATCTATTAAAGAGGTTGTTTATAATAATTTAAATAACGTTTCTATTCGGCTACACTGTAACGCTGTATTACTATAGTTTTTTTTGTAGATTACGTCTTGGAGACTCCAGTTAAGGAGTATAAGGCAAGTCAGATTAACAATTATAAAATCTTATACACTAGTTACTATAATTTATTACGAAATCAATTAGTTGAGATGAGGCTTAATTGATGTGAAAAGAACTCTTGTACACTATAAAAAGCTTTATCAACTAACTAGTAGCCTACATTTCACCACTCTGTGGGTAGCTTTCTATGAATATCATTGTGAATACCTGCTATTTTCACTTAGATAAAAAATAGGATAGTTCTATCGAAAGTGAGTTATTTTGAATTCACCTTATTTCTAAGGTGAATTATTCGCCTTGGAAATTCAATCAGTTGAATCGCTTTAATTGAAAATTTAAAAAAAAAGTAGACATTGAGATATTGTTCTCTAAAACACTTGCAAATCTCAAAATTTTCATCGAACTAATAATGCTTTCATTTTCATCATATAATATAAATTAGCCAAAACTGTCTTCAGAGAACTTTTTGGAACTGTCTTTACAAGTCTCCGATCTTGTGATAACTGAAACGAAATATCAAATTTCACTAAATTGTTATTCATACTAGCAATGTGATAACACGAGTTTTAATCAATGCTCGTAACATTTTCAGTTAGTAGTTTCAGCTCAACTGCCAAATAAAGCATTCGAAATCATAGTCAAAATAAAACTAGTTTTGTGTATAAGTCATCACCTTTTTGGCAACTAATCTTTCAAATTATTTTTAATAATAAGTTTCCCAATAACTATTATTCTAGCCATTCGTTATTTTCGAACTGGTAGCTTAGCTCCCATAATCTCTCACTTTCTTGCCTGTTCAATTCTTTTAAAACATCAGTAGATAGATTGATAGTGTCGATTCAGTTCGATAAAATATCATAACTGGTATTAGCTAAAATGTGGAACATAGTTTTCTCATAACATAGATTTCATTTTTCATCCTAAAATTCCAAATTTATCCTCTTTGGTCATTTTTTTGCTCTGCTCCTTCAGTGTGATTAAGTCTCACTTGAATTTTATTATCATGTATCCTAGAAAGTGAAAAGGAGACAAGGATAGTTGCTACAATAATTAATAAAAACGTTAAATTTGGAATCGGGAACTTGATAGTGACAGGCTGTGGAAAGTTCATTGCATGAAAGTGAGAGTAGCCTACACTTCCATGTGTACGAGTCTATATAATAATATTGTTATTTGTACAATAACATTGTATAAAGTACATTAACATTTGTTCAGTAACTTTATATATAGGCGCAATACAATGATCATCTTCCGTTCCTAATTGCTTTGTATGACCAACTGCACAAAGTAATTGTAATTATTAAACTTGAAGATGGCAACTATTTTCATTGCGACAAAAACTTTCACAATGCATCAGTGATTGGAGTTGCACACTATTTATTGATGTTACTTTATGGGGTTGAATGAATCAACTGAAGCTCTCCCGATATTGAATAGGATTTGCCTGTCATTTTTGACAAATTACATGTAATATTAAGTCCATGAGCTATTACAATTGCATCTATGGTCCCTGGACTCCTCAATAATTTTGTCACAGGATTACAACCTTTTCTGTACTTCCACTGAGTAGAGATATTGGAATATGATAGTATTAATGATGTCCATATTTAATAAATCGATTGATACAACGGAGTAACCAAGAACCCGTCGAATTGACATGAATTATCAGCTGCTCTAATAGTCGTATGCACCATTTCTATAAATGCATATGTATGCACCTTTCTACTTTGATTTCTATAAACATCGTCTGCTTCCCAATTCGCAAAATAAAAAAATTGATCAAAAACATAAACCGACTTAATAAAACGGTACTAAAAATTAAATACTCACTTATTAAAAAGTTTAAAATAAAGTATTCACTTTAAACTGAGAAAATAAAAAATTAAATACAAGTAACCTTTTAAAGGCGGCGCTAAATATTTTATAAGCTAGTTTATAAAAAATAACCTCAACTAAAAATAACCTAATATTTTATAAGTTTATGATAAATTTGGCGTCGACTTCAAAAGATTATTTGTCTTGGATTTTTTTTTCCATAAAGATCTGCGTTGTTGTTATTATTAACTTATTATTATCAATTCAAAGACTTGCATTCAATTTTAATTGTGCCTTTGAAGATGAGTCTCCATCACTCGAAAACGGCCAAAAGTTTTTTTTCCTATTATTTGAATTAGCACCTAGTTAGAAACTAATAAGCTATTTATTCTATCCTAATTTTACTAAGTAGAGACATTACCAAACTTATATAGCCTAATAATTAGGTTTGGTTATTATTTGATCATGTTTCAAGGCTTGAAATTTACACTATCACCTTCTTTTGTACACTAAACACATAAGCACACTTCACTTCACTAGCTCATGTGGTTTTATTCTGTCTTTTCAACGGCCAAAAGTGAGTAGAAATATTATTTGTTCACAATTAAAGTTGACTGCAAGTCGTTGAATTTACAATAAAAAGTTGAGGTTATTTGTATTTAGTTTTGTTAGTTTAAAGTAAATCCTTTATTTTAAACTTTTAACTAGCCTATGTGAGTATTTAATTTTTAGTACCATTCTATTGAATTTGGTGTCTGTTTTTGTTTAATTTTAAGTTTTTTAGTTGAATATTTGTACTTTAAAAACATAAGAAATGTTTATCTTATAAATCTTATACATTTTGAAATATTTAGCAAATTAGCAAATCAATATAACAATATAAATTAATGTAACGGAAAATCTAACTTTAAGAAAGTTGATAAACCAAGTCAAATTCTACAACTCTTTATTGAACGTAGAATATTGTATTTAGGAAAATTATAATAGCGAAAGGCTTCAAAAGGACTGGTAAACGACGCCGGTTACCCAACTGCCGGTTATGTGTGAAACTGTCTTAAAAAACGTTTTAAAAAAGCTTTTTTCGAAATCGGTTCAATGTACTCGAGTAATCAATAGTTCTCGAGTAATCAATGTACAAACATAAAAAACAGGCCAAATTAAGAACCTCCTTCTGTTTTGAAGTCGGATAAAAATGCACATCGGCAGTATACCAATTTTTAAGATTATAGAATATTCCTTTCAAGCGCGTGGGCACAGACGGACGGACGGACTGACATCGTGTCCAATAAGGTCTTGTCGGGTCTTATATTATAATGATTAATGACATCAACAGCTTGAATATACAGTTTGAAGTAATGCACAGGATTTAAGTTTGAAATAATAAGATTGGAAAATAATATAATAGGGATTTTCGACCTTTGGAAATCTACCAATTAATATTGACCATTATTTTTCACAAAAAATACAAATATTCAAAAGTTACATCATAAAAGGTTAAAACAAACTCAATTCGATTTACAAATTAGATACAGGTATTCAGTAGTTTTACAATTATGTCAGCGGAAATGTGGATCGCATTTCCTTTAGATAATTTCAGGTCAATTGTTTATTAAAAAACGTTTTGGGCATAATCTATTGAATATTTTGTTTCACGTTTGGCAGAGATAAACCACGTTGGCGATTTTCACATGACAATTGTATCCTGTAATTAATATTAAAACGTGATTAATCTTTGAAATATGCAGTAGCATGATAGCCATGGAAATACAGTACATATTAAATGGTATAAAGAATAATTGACAATTGACACAAATGTTTTAATACTACCTTAAAAACTACAATCTCAAATGTCAGAATACAATATCTCAGTTTTACTAGAATTTTCAATGATGTTTAACTTTAAACTAGATTTAAACTTATTCCAGCAGAGGTTCTCTGGGTTTGGCAGGATTAAGGAAAGCTAGATTATTTTCAAAACTCCTATGATTTTCCATAAATAGCCTATCATCAATGTCTTTGTTTCATTTTTTAAATCCCGATCAATATTTCTTTTGTTCACTTTTGTATCACAATAATTATTGATGCTTTTCCAAAACTCTTTTCAAACATTAATTTGGATTTTTTCAAAATTCATTCAGCAGTTCCTACCAGATATCTAGATATCTCTAGAAGCCTTAGTCATCAAATTAACATTTTAAGGGAAACACAAGGTCATCTTCTGGAGTGAACTATTTTGTAGACAAGATGCAGAAGGTTCGAGATCATACTTCATCGAAATAAAGCATAATTATCATTTCTTTTAATTTATTTCTGCAATAATCCATTATAGACCATATCGTCCTACTTTTAATTTGTACCTAAATCCAAGAGCTGCAAACTAATTTTTTCAACTGTTTGAATATCTCTTGCTATGTTTAAGCAAAGTTTTGGAATGATGGAAATTAGTGAAGTCTAATGGTGTGCAGCTTCTTAACAGATGCAGTACCTAAATTCGTGAGTGGCAGAAATGTGTTAAGAACCTATTGAATATCTACTTAGATCTTCAAATGTTCCAATTTGACGGCCTCAAAGACAATGCACCCACATTCAACAAAGAGTTGTATGGATTTAAATGTGCCATTGTGTTTATCTCAAGGAAATATTGAACAATAGATTTAGTTATATAAATAATAAATCACACTCCCACGTTGCAGATTTCCAGGTGGCTTGAGTAAAATAATGCCAAAAGCTGAATTAGATTTTTTATTTTTCATCTTGTTACGTCCGATGCAGGCAGGGGATTGACGTTGCAAAATATGAAGAAAAAACATACGGAAGAGGCAATGGAGCACGAAACTTGTTAATAGAGGCCTGAAAAGAAAGGAGTCTCATTAGTAACGCAATGCATGGTCTGCTAGTGCGACACTTTAATCGTAATAATCGAAATATTATTACGTAGGCGCTGAATTGTGAAGGCTTCTTGTGTGAAAATTAATTAATTGATGATTTCTCCTGTTTAATATTCTTCATGTTGAAGTAATTGGAGCTATTAGTTAAGGATGTGCTATTAGAATGGATGTGTTGGAATAGGCTGCAAAATATTCAACTCATCCTTTGTCATTATGCGATTGTAATGTAGTCAAAATTAAAAATACTAAATAGCATACTTATTCTTACTTGAATGCATAAATTAAATTTATAGTTCCATTATCATTCTGTGTTGAATGCTTTTATTTTTAAAATAATATTTATTCAAACTCTTTAAATTGTGGTAGGTTTTACGAATTGAAAACATCCATTCTCAATAACCTTAGGTAATAACTCCAATTATTTCAACCTGAAGAATATTAAACAGGATAAACAACCAATTAATTAATTTTTATTTGAGTTATTTCTAAAACGGCAGAGAAGGTTTGAACTTTAATATTTGAAATTATATTTTTTGAATCTAAACAAAATAATTTTTCGGTTCTTCTTCTTTTCTGGTATGAATTTTGGGAGTGAATTCTGAATGTAAAACATAGGTAAGCAGTCGAAATTCAACATACAAAATTTCTAGCAACCTGTCCAAAGGAACAATAGATCTAATTAGGGCTTAATTTCTAAATTGAGAAGTACCGGAGCTGTGACTTTCCGGGGGGTCTGGAATACCCCCAAGCAAAATTGGGGGTCTGTGGGTCCTCCCCCGGAAAATGTTTGAAAATTACACTTGAATTGGTGCATTTTAAACGCATTTGAACATGATTAGTAATGTACATAATACATAATATACAAAATAACAAGAAAGTTCAGATCTGGTTTAAAATAAATGATTTTATTAACGATTTAGATAGCCGGAGCTCGGCTGCGGCGTCCTAAAAAGTACCGGTGTGCTCCGGCTAAAATTAAGCCCTGGGTCTAATCCTTTTCAAAATTTTTAACAGAGCAATTGGAAATGACAATTGGACTAGCGATGTTCTACAAAGACCGATTGAATGACTGCTGAATATTCTTGTTGATCTTGTGATGATCATTTCCAAAGAGAAGTTATTCTATGAGAATATTATTTTATCCAGTCTCCTGTCCAATACTAAGTGATCTTTTGAATATTATTGTTGGTCTTATGAAGATCATGTATTACCAAAGTTTGATTCCATGAGGAGGTTCGTTTAATTCTATGGGAAGATAGTTTTATCTAGTCTCCTATGTCATTTATGAATCCTTCCTTCTTCCCATTGTCTTTCAGAAGCTTCCCGCTCTCGTCAAGAAATTTTGAATCCCGTTCTGTCTGTAGTTGGTCACACTCTTTGAAATATGTTGTTACAAGTCCCCTCTCTGCTAATATGAATGTCAACTGTACCTTGGAAAAAGTACTCTGACTTTCAGCATGGAAACAATAATTTCAATAATAATAAGGAAGTAGAGGACTTGGATGATGGGTTTGGAAGAAGTAGATTGAACCTTTGTTCGGGAAGCAGGTGATTGTTATTCATATTAGGTTCGACTCTTTGTCGTTCATCTATTTCTTTTCCAGCACTATAATGAACAGTAACATCATCTAGCAGAAGCTGATGAGCAATACAATAGGCTGTCGAGTGAAAGTGTCATCTCCCCAATCCACCTTCACTTATGCTTCATTTCTTTATGTCGTTATCCTCTTCAATTTCTTTACTATCTCCTCCACATCCTCATTCTAACGATTCCCATCCACCTCTATCGAATGACTTGGCATATGATGAAATGTCGTGATGGCTCGATACTAGAGAGCACATGACAGGATCGCAGGTTTTTTTCAATATGGCAGTCCTATCAAGAAGTTAACGTCCTGTTCTTAATTTTAGACATTCACTCATGGCTAAAGATCAATCTGGTTGGAGATACACCAAGTACATGCTGCAATGTAACTTCACTGTCACAATTGAATTATTGGACAACACATTTGTAAAAGTATTAAATTGTCACAATTTCTGTTAATTTTTAAATGAGTTGGAATATACTCTTCCACAAAAAGAGGTGTTATGGGATTTTCATATTCCCAGCTTCTAATTAGAGCAATTATTTAATATCATTGAGTTTTTATTTTCTGTTTAACTGAGCATTTGTTTTTTATCAAAATGCTGTGCTTCTATAAAAAGAAGTTCAAGAACTCCACAAATTTCCAACAATCAATAATTTTGAACTCTAAATCACAAATAACTTCAAGTTTACTTTTGTCAAACAACAATTATTCGAGTACAGTTAATTGTTCAAGAGTGAAAATGCAAATGCATAACTTGAATTCTAATTACTTGATATTATTTGCTTTACAGACATCGTAGTTAATCCTAGACATGTGTGTTAAATTTTTTATATAATCACTCATAAGCAAAATATGTAAATTTATGTCAAGTTCTCTAAACTGTTAACTTCTTTTATAATCTAATCCAGAAGAATTCCAAATTTTCTTGAAAACTCTTAAAATAATCAATATTAACCTTTTGATGACTCCCAGCAGATAACGCTGAGTAGGTTAGCAACCTGACTCTCCTGACCTGACAAATAAGACTTTTTCAAATGAGAATTCGAAACAATTGGCATGTGCTAAAAAAACTAGCATTATTTCATGTCCATAACAGAATGTAGTCACTTATTCAAGATACAGATTTCATATTTTCTTTTTCAGGGCTTCCTTTATCAAAAACGGGAACGCATGGTTTTTGAATTAGGTATGAGAGATTTTTGTAAGCCATATTTCATGGCAAATGGTATTGACTCTGCCTTGTATTTTTACTATGCAATGCTTAGTGTTTGTGAAGGAGAATCTGAGTTTGTTCAGGTTGAGAGGCAATATTCACGAGTATGGCACTAGATCCCGCGGTCAGATTGATTTAAAACGGGTTCAGCTTTCCAAAACACAGGGAATGTATCTCTATACAGGAGCGAAAATGTTTAATAAACTGCCAGTGAATGTGAGAGATAAAGACTGTAAAAAATTTTTAAATATTTTTTCAAAGTGGCAGAAAGAAAATTCTTCTCAGTTTATGAAATTTTATCCTGTACCACGCCCATAACTACGGGATTATGCTAGAATAATAAGGCGTTTCACTCTCAATTTTGTTTTTGATTTGACCTGCAATGTTAATATTATCTTGTTAATTTTATTCTGTGTCAGGCCCATAATTCACTGGAATATGTTGATATAACAACTTTTTTTTTTTTTTGAAGGATGAATCCCACATAGGTCTGAGACCTGTGCGTGGGTAATGAATTGGATGATGGTGATTGATGAGTTGGACCTACAGTTTTAGGTGGGTTCCGAACCACCAACTTGTTTCGTCTTTTCAATAGTTGACTTATACTTTGTCGTGAGTATGTAATGCGTTAATGATAGTGACTTTGTCAATGCTGAAATGTGTACAATGTGACAATAAAGCATTCTTGATTCTTACTATTTATTTCACTGCACAGTGTAGTTGGAAGATCAATTTCCAGAATAGAGGTAGATTGTGGTCAGTCAGCTACAAATAATATTATCAAACTTGATACCTTCAAATATAATAATAATAATAATAGTAATGTTTAATATATGCTAGCATACTGATCTCAAAGATGAGGACCGACCACTCCTCTTATTATTATCATCACGTGCCAAGGAATATAGTATGATATGCTACAAGCACTCTTCCTGCTACATTTATCCAGTGGCTTAACTAGAGCTGACTTATGGGGGTGGGGTTTCCCCCACCACTCAACCACTCTTCATATTACTCCCTTAAAAACGATTTCTCATAATATACATATATATTATACAACATTCATGTAACTTCAAGTTAAATAAATAATCTTTTAAATTTTTATTTTTTCAAATTGTTGCATACAATTTTTTTTTAAATTTCTTCCTAGCAATAAGAGATGGTTACGTCCCCAATAACCCCCTCGCTACAACTATGCATTTATAAAATTCTATTCAATTGAAATCTACACACACTCCTCGTATAATGCAGAACTAGTCTGAGCACTTTTTCTTTAAATCAATAACTATTTTGGTTTTTCAATTCGAGTTCACGCACCCGTACAATCGTGTCTTGCTAAGCACTCTCTAACCGCTGAAAATTTAGGAATTACCTGAGGCTATTATAGGCGATCAAGTCAGGTTTCCATTACGCAACTGAGAGGAGGTCACAGAATGCAGCCAACTACTGAGCACTCCATTATGGAATAGAACTCTGTGTGTATGTTTCTCCATGGAGTACCAAGAAAATGGTCAAGAATATTATAATATTCTTCCTGATGTATTTTAGTGATGAATTGTCTTATCTGATGGTTTTATGTTCAGCTCGATGTTTACACTTTTTCAACGATACATGAGAATAAGATTCGACGTTAATAAGAGACAGCATAATACAAGTATTATTCATGTTCATGCATTTTAATATTCTACTTACAAAACTAACAAAGACAGTTATGAGTCTGTATTATGAAGAAGTATCCTATCTAATCTTATTAGAATAATTATCCTATCTATCCAGGTCCAATCTGGATATCAGAACATCAAATTGTTCCTAATAATTCGTAATTCATTATATATCTAAATTTTCCTCTTATCAAAAGCATTGATACTGTGTTTTTTTGAACATTTTCCAGAAGCTTACTCATTTAATATTGTTTTGCATACTCAAATTTATTTAGTTTGAGCCACCTTCAAGTCGTATGTAGGCTATTATTTTGATTGTGAAATCATTAATTTATTGTGGAGATATTATTATTTATTAATACTTCTTATGATTTATTCAAGTGAGATGTTTTAATGACTAGATGGTGAATATATCTAAGTATTTATAGTCTAGTCTATCTAGAAATATTAGTTATATCTAGCCTATTATCAAGAAAATCAAAACATTTTTAAAAAGTGATAGCCGTGAGCCGGCATCTGTTCAATCAGATATTGTAAGCTGCTTTCTCCTGGGCACTCTTCGTAAGGGTGGCCGATTAGATTGCCAGCAAAAAAGACACCGTTCTCTGCTGTAAAATCACTTTTCGGTGGTTTGGAACCCACCTAAAACTAGGTCCAGCTCATCAATCACCATCATTCAACTCATTACCCACGCACAGGTCTCAGTCCTATGTGGGCTCCTAAAAAATTACAAAAATGCTGACTTCAAAAATTCCAAAACTAAAGTCACAGCCTTCTGACTTACTGTCGACTTTGTATTAATTCCGATGTACACATTTGAACTAAAATAAAAATGTAAAGAACAATCGCAAATGTACTGATCTGTGAATTTTATTTAAAACCTATGGAAAGGATTATGAAGTATATGAATGGAGTATATTAAGAAGTAGGAGTATTTAGTAGTTAGGAGTATTTGGAGAAGTATAAGAGTATGATTTGAAATCATAAGTTGCTCCACATTCATCAGCAGTTAGTATGTCGTGTAACTGATAAAGCAACACAAATTTTAAGAGAGTCATTATAAAATTGAATTTTAACTTTGGTTTTCTCTTAGCAGAAGTGGCGACTAGTCAACAAAAGCGACTATCAACAGCAGCACGTTAGTGCTGTGGTGGTGATAGTGGAAGTGGAAGTGCAGCCTGCAAGTAATGAGCTGCGGGGAGTGGAGGGGGTAGCCCGCGGCCTGGAGGTGTCTGGTGGTGCGGAGCAGAGGCCAGACCAGACAGACTACCTCCAGCTAGCAGGCTAGTTCAGTGATCATTCCATCCAGGGCAGTCGTCATGGAGAAGCAGCAAGAAGCAGCACAGGATTCCATTTCCAGCATTGGAAAGCCCGAATATCCGCCGTCGGAGGTCTACGTACCCGAGCCTCCTCCGGTAAGAACGAAGACGATACTCTCTTCATCTAGAAATAATGCATAAATTGTTCAACCATTGTGCCGTCCGCCAACTACAAAGTGTCTGTTTAAGAGCATCGCACCAAGAGTTCTGTGAATAATGCATTCGTTCCCGTTCTCATCTCCCCGTCGATATCCTTGGCCCACTTCAAAACACAATTTCGCAACAAAATATTGGTGATTCGTTTCCTAAACTAGTCTCAAAATAGGTCCTAATAATCCGATGTGAATTAATGGTGATCATTGTGAATCGCATGAACAGCACTACTCCAATTATCTAAATCACTTGGAACCTTGCCCCATTCGAAAGGCTACACTTTTACTATTTATTTAGCGTATATGTACTTACAAGTGTTGTACATGAAATTAAAAAATGAAAATGAAACTTTATTTCCACAGAAAAACAAATACAAATGTTTGATTAGATACAAAAATGAAATAGTGGAATATCCCACAAAGACTTTTCTACATCAGTTGTATTTTATATAAATTGAAGTCACTTTGCCTCAATTTCGGACGTTTCTGCCATAATAATTGTTTTGAAAGCGATTTGGATGATCGGAGTTCAAATTGTAGTTCTTCTGTACTAATGGTGGAATCAGTTCTTTCAATATCGTAATTAACAATAATTGCCCATTACATTGATAAATTTAGAATTTTCATATTAATTTTATTAATATTGTAGTAAGGCTTTTGAATTACAAATATTGACAACAGTAACAAATAGACTTTGCAAACAATTATTGATAGAATTAAAATGAGAATTCGACATGATGTACAGCATAATATACGATGTAAGCTTGATCTTTATTGTGGGAGTAGGCCAAATTTATCTGTTGTGACAGACAGGCTTCACTCATACTCAATTTTTAAATATGAAGATTTATTTTTTCCACAACGCTGACATTGCATTTGTAATGTTTGTTGTTTTGATTTTGAACTGACGACCAAAATTTACTTTTAACACGCTTTCGATTGTTTTGGGAGTTTTTGAGCTCAGGAGTCTTTTTTACTACAAACTAATATGAGTCTGAATCAGTATCAATAGAATAATGTTCAAGAATACAGTCAAGTGTGATGTGATGGAAATTTAGTGCCACTTGTGGTACCAACGTTTTGGAGAACAGCAAAGAATTCTGTTTATTCTAACTTTGTAATTTTCTGAGAAGCGAGTTTGATATTTATTTGTTCTCATTTCGATATTGTCATTATGCTCTCATACTGTATTTTCATGTATGCTCTCAAGTATGCCTTTTACATGGATCTGAATATTATATTCTATTCGCTAAAAAACCCATTATATATGAGTTTGAATTTCCACTATAATTCTTATTGTAACTTATCCTTTATTGGATGCGCATCTCCACAAAGGGGGGTTTTCAGCTGCTATTGTGGCTTCACTCTGCAGGCTCTTTAATTTATTTATTTAATTTTAGTTTTAATAGTTGAGTCATAAATAAACATGAAGTATACTTAGAATCTGTTAAATTCAAGATTTCGAAAATTATATTATTTTTCTAGCTGAAAGACCCTGTTTGGATAAAGACTCAAGAGCTTTCTATTTTCTAATTATTATACTATTATTTATTTTTTAAGGTACATCAATTTATTTGTATCACTTATATCCATCCATATATTCTCTATATCCATCCGTGCTACATATTTTGCCTCTTTCTATTATTTCACTAGCACTCCCTCGATGCTTCTCTTTTCCTCCTTCCTCCTTATTCCTTCACTTTCCCGCCTTCCTCTCCTCACCTTTTTTTCTATTCCAGTTTCTGCCATACATTACTCTATACTCAAACACCATTCTTTATTTTCTTTCAACAATTTATTAATTTTGTTTATATCCTTTTCCATTTTCATCATAAATCACAAATTTATTTTTTCGTTTCTTCTTCATCATCCTTTTCTCACTTTCCAATTTCCATTATCGAATTTCAAGGAAATTTCTCACTTAGCTAAGAAATTTGTAGGGCTATTCTATACTTTATTAATTATCATCATTATTGTTATTATTAGTATTATTATTATTATTATTATTATTATTATTATTATTATTACTTTACTACTACTATTATATTATAATAATGATACTAGTTATTATTATTAGATATTTCATACGGAGTCTACTTGATACTAGATTATTGATATCTTGAACTAGTTTTTGACACAAATCTTATGCAGTAGGCTTAGCAAATGACTATGTAAAGTAAGAAAAAATTTAGTGTGATCTAGATCTTGTCCGGATCCACCATTTTCACTCCTCAGACTAATAGGCTTTCGAGATTACAATAATTTAATATACACATCTCAGAATTAGGTGAGCTCGGCTTTCGTTCAATTTTAAATTTCTGATCTGTCGATATTTTCTATCTCGTAGTGTACGACTCCTAATATTACAATCGGGCTTCAAACAAATTAATTCCTAATCGTCGATCGAAGACTAGTTAGTTTCTCCAGGAACCTAAAATTACGTTCTCCTTGTAAACGCTTGCTTGCCAAGACATTAGGAAAGAAAGGTCTGGTAGTGAATTCTATCCGAATAGATAATAGGAGAAAATAAATAACAGACTAAAGTCTAATGGATCGAGCACCGGCTCCAAAAGTGTTTTCTTCAGGCTATTGATTGATCCATAAATGTTGCATAATCGATTTATCCTACCACCAGTTTAATAAATTCCATTTAAATTACTCCTACCTCAGAAATAATATAAGTTCCAGGGGCTCTAAGTGAATCTCAATGCTCTCTTTGTAAAGTTAGAGTTCATTCAACCTAGTCTGTGAAATAAAGCCGCTATTTAGAAAAGAAGCCAAATACTATTTTCCAGTGTCTAAGTGCTATCTATCTAAAAACTTGACTCAAGTTTTATATTCATCTGAAAAATGTCAAAAAATTATGGGGGGGGGGGGAAATGAATAACACTGATTTAAGTGAAGCTGGTGCATTTAGTTTACTCACACCACTTCGTGATAACGCCGTACTTATTCGTTTAAAAAATATTATACATAAATTAGGTACTGAAATTAGAGAATAGAGATGATGACTTGTTGAGACTACTTTTCTGATATGAAATATTTGTAGCTGTAGAAGCTAGAAGATTTAGATTTTTTTGTAGATTACGTCTTGGAGACTCCAGTTAAGGAGTATAAGACAAGTCAGATCAACAATATTATACACTAGACACCATAATTACTTCAATTAAATGAGGTGAGGCTTAATTTTGATGTGAAAGGAACTCTTGTACACTATAAAAAGCTTTATCAACTAATATTTCTTCTATTGTTTTTTAAATATTTCTATATTTTCAAGACTCTTCAAAAACTGCGGTAGCTTGTTGTAGAATTTCCTACCAATATAACTAGGTTTTTGTTTGAATAAGCTCTTATTGTGACTCACCAAGTGATAATCTCCTCGGCTTCTTGTATTATAATCATGTACATGAAGATTTTGGTTAATATGATTCGTTTTTACATATAAAGTAGCTTCATACACATATAAGCAGGGTACAGTTGAGAGACCAAGTCGCTTGAACTACGGCCTACATGAATCTAATCTATTTACTCTTTCTATACACCTAACCGCTTTCTTTTGGATCTTAAACACCCTATCAAGATTTTGTTTTGATGAATTACCCCATACTAAGATAGCATATCTAATATGTGACAGTAAGAGCCCATGGTAAGCTGTAAAAAGTAACTTTTTGTCATTCAATCTATGATTATATAGATGATGATACCGAAAAACTAAGAGATTTGACAGCTATTTTCCAAATCAGTCCATAAATAGACTTGTGCCTGCTAAAGCTGGGCATTCACGTTCCAACTTGCAGTACCACTTGCAGTACTGCTATAAATGGTCGATTACATTGGGATAGTTACTCGCTAAGCGAGTTGGCTACTCTGCCAGCGAGTATAAATGTGACCAAATTCAAAGTAGTCAGGCTCTCAACTTTGAATTTGGTCACATTTATACTCGCTGGCAGAGTAGCGAACACCAAAATACAATATTATTGTGGCCAAAGCCGCCATTTAATCATGCAGGCTGCCAGCATAACAGTTCAGATGAGATATATTGTAGATTGTTTTGATGAAATTTTATTGAATAATTGTTGGTAAACTTCATATTTTAATTTTGTGTTATAATATTGTTTATTGTCTTTGAAATTCCATAGTATGAGGGTGATTCTGGAAATTAAATTTTTAATATTATTTGGCTTGGTATGCTGAGCTGCTGTAGCACGGTCGGTTAGTAACGTCCTACTCGCTACTCGCTTAGCGAGTAACTATCCCAATGTAATCGACCATTTATAGCAGTACTGCAAGTGGTACTGCAAGTTGGAACGTGAATGCCCAGCTTAAGTCTAGAGTGACCTATTTAATCACAAAAGCTATTCCCAGCTTTAATTCATCATAATAGTACTGGCATGTTAACTATTTCTATAAAAGAAGCACGAATGATCAAGAACAACTTTTATCGTTCTTGAAACCCAAATTTAACTTCCGACAATCCTCCAGAATTTGAATTGTTTGGTTGCTTAACTCAAACACCCTTAATCAGTGGCGTACCGAGGTTTCAAGCGCCCTGGAGCGGAAGTGTCTTACGATGCCCCCCCCCCCCCCCCACCAAAAAAAAATCAGTCTTATACTCAACCACCCGATTGGGCTGATATTAATATAGTGGTCATTTAATGAAACAGCGGCTTTTTACCCGCCTCTAACTATACCGTATTTGTCAGAGATGCGAATCTCCGATGAATAATTTTTCTCCAGGCCAGATTCTGCTTTTGTCAATTTCCAAACAGCTTGTTTTGGATTTTTTCACTTTTCTATAAATTCATTTGCAGTTACTTTTTAGCATTTTACAGGTCATTCCTATAAAAATTGTCTTATATTTTGGAAATAGGATTCAAAAGTGAAGTATTTCAGTCCTGTTCTTGGTAATATAAAAACCATTGAACTTTTTTGAATTTATTTTTCTAAAATAAATTCAAAGTCTTCTTAAAATTACTTGAAATTGTTATACCCTTTTCCACCCAATTAACATTGTTTTGGCTTTGCTACTTTCGGCTATTTGCTACTTTTGACTCGACTGTTTTGAATTCTGTCTGGTTGTAACGCATTTGCGACTAAACCGATTTCTTTTAAATTTGACATTTTAGTAATGCGCTGCGATGTATTCATACGGTTTTTTTTAAATTATGTTGCATTCTACCCTTTTGGCCTTCATTATATAGTAATACATTTTTTTGTAAGTAAAAGGAAATTTTCTCTCAAGAACGGTGCGCCCCTCAGAGCCTTGCGCCTTGGAGCGACTGCTCCACTCGCTCCATTATCGGTACGCCACTGCCCTTAATATATAATATATTGGAAATACCAAATACAATCTAAGAAGAGAGCTGTTCTACTTGGCGATATACATCCTTGTTGAATACAGACGATTTATTTTTAGATACTTTCAAGGTTACACTTTCTATTTCAATTGACAAATAGGTTTTGATTTAGACATGATGATTTCGATTTCTGAGATTCAGCAGGAAATAATGTAAATAATAAACAATCGCCATAAATCTTCTGAATCATTTTTTGTTTACAATAATTATTACGTTTCATGTTCTCATTGACCAAACGTGATCATAGTTTTGAGAATCAGGCATAATAAAGATTAATGACACAATTAGGCATTATTGATGAATTTTCTGTCCAAGAAATTAGTCGGAGCTCATTTATAGCCTACAGTCAAAATTCAAAATTCTACCAAATTGTGTAATAGCTTACCCATTACATAGAGACTTGTCATGGAAGCATTCTATTGTCATTACCAAAATTTCTATCAATGTTATTAAATTTTTCTCATGAGAGCGTAGGCCTACATTCATACATAAAATCATATTAATAAAACGCTGGATTTCTTGTTCCATGACGAACTGCGTTGTTAATATTAACTTTTCAATTGAATTAAACGACTTGCAGTCAAATTTTATAAAAAAATAAGTAGTATTTCACTTACTTTGAAGGCCAAACGTTTTCGAGTTGTTGAAACGGCCTTGAAGATGGGTTTCAACAACTCGAAAACGTTTGGCCTTCAAAGTAAGTGAAATACTACTTATTTTTAATAAAATTTGCTGCAAGTCGTTTAATTCACTTGAAAAGTTAATAATAAAACGCTTATAGCCAATAATATAAACATTAATTCATTCTTTAATCTCTATTATTTTGAAACTAAGGTAAATTTCGGTTGAATTAGAAACTCATGCTTTATAGGAGTATCAACATAATTTTTGCCATTGAGTGGAAGAGTTGCACCATTTGGTTGAATCTCCAGTCACAGTAGAGAAATGTGACCGACAATCATCAACTTTTGATTGTTATTAATTTCTATTTTGTAATTTCAACTTCTTTATCCCTCTTAGTAATTGTCCCATTATCTGTTATTACTTTCGTATTACTACATAGTACTAAAAAACTGATTGAATTAAATAAGTTTGACATATTGGGACTTTAAATGCATCGATATTGCTTGTTCTATAAAATAAGATTTAATGTATCAATATGCCATACCTATGCCAAGAATTAAGATCACTTTCGCAGTCCTTCAACACTATCGACTCTTTTAACTAGCAAATTCATTGGAGAGAGAATCGTATGTAGTTGGACATATTCACAATGAGCACCGTATAGTAATAATATGAGGATGGAATACCAGAATACCTGTTTATTATTATTAATACTTTTTACACTTTATCGAATAATCTTTATTGTTAATACAGGGATTTAGTTCAAATCGTGGTAGCTTTTAATATTCAATTGATAATCGAAGTACGTAATCCAGTCCAGTTCTCCAACTTAAGTTGATAAACTAGGTTTTGAACTACTAAAAGTCTCATTTTTTGGAAAGTCACCAGAATTTAGCAATGATTTTCTATTCTTTCACCTATATCTAATTTAAATTTTGTTTGCTGAAGACTCTTTGGTGAGTTTTTTGAATCACTTGATAGCATTTATCACTACAATATCCAGTCAAGTTTTAATCAAATTTATAAACTATGAGTAATAATTATTTATTTAATTTACAAATATGATAAAATCATTTACTTAGTTAACCCTCTTGTGACAAGCTGACGGGATAGTTAGGACATGGCCTTCTTGGCCTAAGCTTGGCCATGGTTAGGGCCAACGCAGATTATCCAAACTGTCTTAGAACTAGATCATATAAACTTCTCTAAACGCGGTGTGGTTGAACTACATGTAAGTTGTCACCCCGCACCAACAAAAGCCATAATAATCGTAATAATAATGATAATAATAATAAAGACAGATATGAGGAAAAGATGCAAAGATGCCTTAAATTTCATGGTCACATCATAAGGCTTCTTGACTAACAAAAAGGCTAATTATACTAACAAAAAGAATTGTAAACTATATAGTGTCACTTTTCAATGGGGGGAAATGGATACAAAATGTTAAAAAAGACCTAGTACAGCCCAAAATAACCAAAAAAGAAATTTACAATAGGAAAAACTTCAGAATAAGACTTGAAAAATGGGAAGTTATACCAGAGAAACAAAATTTTCTAGAGTTGGAGTTAAATGGAGCAAAATGGAGTGAAGAGAGAAAAGCTGAATGTATTCGCACAAAAAATGAAAAGCTGGAAGAACAAGTCCCAAAAATGAACCATCTTTACTCAGCGTCTTCCACTTTGGGAGCTTCGCGTCTAATAATATATATAATATCTGCTCTTAAAGATTTCATTGATGATATCCTCTTGACCCATCTGCTACACAATACAATTGGTTATAATGTGTGAATATTCACACATTACATTCTCATAATAAATAGGCGCATTATAATTGTTTTCTTGATCCATTACAAACTGCGATGCTAACAACAACAACTAACTGTTCACACTAACACTAACGACTCTCAGTGATTATTTTCATGCGAAAAACTTTCACCTAAAGGTCTGGAGCATGCCTTCGGAGATCGTATAGTTCACTCTAGTCCAGTGAGAAAATCTTCATATTTTCTATAAAAAATAATGAGTGTTAGTCTAAGCAAAGAAGTTCTTGTTTTCATCAGATCCCCACAATTTCCTCAGAGGCTAATATTGTGCTTAGCTGCATTCTAAAGCTGTGTTTTATTAATATTTCTCCAATCATCGGCATTCCCAGTTTAATACAACTTGAACTGTAGGCCCAGCTCTCTAGCAGCGGCGCCGACTTTATGGGAATATTGTTGGGGGGGGGGGGGGGCAAAGTCCACCAGAAAGGTCTGTACGGGGTGTCATCTGAAGATAGGGGGGCCCCCAGAGTAATTATTGGGGGGGGGGGGGGGGCAGAAAGTGCCTTGCCCCCCCAAAGTCGGCGCCACTGCTCTCTAGGCTAACTCGGGTAAACTATTTTGAAACCGTTGTCCACTATCACGCGCAATAATATTATAGTCACTACAAATAATATCTACGACTTTTTAACGCCTCAGTTTGAAAAATCACAAATAATCCTATTGGCTTTGTCAATCAATTGACTGATTTTATAATTCCAAAACATCCTTTCTATTCAGTCAGCATTTAAAATTTAAGAATGTTCACCAGTTTGTCGGTGTGATCATCTTCGAAGCTATAGGCAAGAATTATTATTATTCTAGCGTTTCGTTCGAGATGTGGCGCATCACGTTTTCTGTCGAAATGTGTCTAAGAGAGTCCCGTAAAGAATATTTGACCCACCTTTCCTAACGGATTTCTATTTAACTGAGGATTGGTTTGTTTGATCACGCCGCAAATTTGTGTCAATGTAAAATCGTCTTCCTTCACAACGTAATAACGTGATAACGGTAATGAAGAAACTTTGTCTGTCTATCAAAATTACTTTGGTTATAAAAAACTATAATTTTAGTAATTGAAAATAATATTTTTTAACCTCTTCGTACAAGGGCGGTCCCAGGGGGGGTCATTAGCCCCCAAAATAAGGTATTTACTGATTATGTGTAGGAAGAGGGGGGGGGGGGAACCCGCAAAAAAGGTCAACGAAATCCCATTTATGACCCGGAGTGTGATACATGAGTGAGTTGATAATGCTTGTCAATATTTTCGCATGACAAAATTTCACTATCGTGGGAGGTCAGTAATGGTGATACTTTTACCATAAACTTGGAAAGGTATTGTCCAGTGGATAATCTACTTCTCAATTTGTTTGAGGAGTGATAGGACAGGTTTCTGATAATTCGAAACTTTATACAACTACAAATTGCACTAAAATCACGTTGTACAATTGACTGGAAATACTCGAACACGCGATAAGAACCAAAATAATTATTTGTTTCTATTTATCCTCTGTATGCTTGTTGTTAACAATTTCTAAAAGTTCGATGTCCTGACTGTACTTCTAACATAGTTCATTGTCATGGTCTGTACAATGCCGTGACAGTAAATTCTCCACGTACGGAATCCTACCTATACCCCTTCATTCTCCTTTATTAGTAGGCCTTATTGAATTTATGAGACCGCTTGTACCATGATAACTGAACCAAATTATCATTCAATTCACAAACCAATCAAGGCCATACCCACGGAGAAGTTTTTTGAAAGTGAAAATGAAACACACGTTTCCCTGAATTAAAGAGTGTGAAATTTACTTAATATTGTATTGTTAGTGAGTTTTAAGAATAGCATAATTTAGCCTAATTAATGGTGTTTATGAATTGAACTGGAAACTGGCTTTCAGTTCAGGTGGCATGGTGGCAATAAACTGCTGTTTAAGTTATAGATACATTCCCTCTAAAATTCTTTTAAAGGAATACAGAACTATATTCAAAAATAAAGCCTTCCATAGACAATGGAGAATGAATGCTCACGTTTTTACAGTAACTTATTTATTTCAGTGCAAAATAAAGCTTCGACTCTTACCAAATTGCCTCATCGCTCATACCCAATCAAATAAGCATTAATGCATACTTTAATCTCTATCATCTTGAAACAGAGGTAAATATTATACAGTTATATAGATAACGAAAAGGAATCTATTGTTATTCATTGTTGAATTTGATTGTAATATAATGTCTTAATAAAATATCCCTCAAATAGCTTACAGCTAGAGGGATACTATTGCATTATGTAATGTTCAAAATAAAGATGTCAGATGTGAAAAAAGATGAAATTTGAGAAAAATTTGCAACTCATGCTTTATAGGCGTATCGACACAAAATTCTCGCCATTGAGTGGAAGAGTTGCATCATTTGGTTGAATCTCCAGTCACATTAGGGAAATGCGACCGACAATTCATCAACTTTTGATTGTTAGTAATTTCTATTATGAAAGACAACTTCTCCCTCTTAGTAGCTGTACCATTATCTGTTATTTCTTCCATATTACTACATAGTTCTAAATAACTGATTGAATTCAATAAGTTTGACGTTTTGGGATTTTAAATGCATCGATATTACTTGTTCCATAAAATAAGATTTGATTATTATATCAATAGATACCTATGCCAAGAATTAACATCACTCTCGCAGTCCTTTAACACTATCGACTCTTAACTAGCAAATTCATTGAGAGAGAGAGAGAGAGAGAGAGAGAGTGGGAGAGAGAGAGAGAGAGAGAGAGAGAGAGAGATAGAGATTGTGAGAGAGAATCACATGTAGTTGGTCACAGTGTCATAATGAGCACCGTAGTGCATCCAGCTGTGTTGAGCGTTCACTACTACCCTTCACTTGCTGGGAACGGTCATGTGGAAAATGCAGTGTCATGACTGGAATACCGTTGTAATGAACCGATTGGTATCACTGTCATAAAAACGCTAGTGGATTTCGCAATAGGGTGCTTGATCAGTATCAAATACATTGAAAGTCTTTGTATTATTATAGCTCTTTCCTCATTTATAATTGAGACCAGATTTTTTGACCTCAGTGTCTCTGAGACTGAATCATCTGTCATTAATCAATCAATCATCAATGGTACCAGTATGTTTGATTCATGTCTTGCCACCTGCCCACCTGAAAATCATATTAATAAAACACTTATAGCCAATAAAATAAACATAGATTCAATCTTTAATATCTATTATTTTGAAACTGAGGTAAATTTCAGTGAAACTAGCAACTTTATCAACATAATTTTTGCTATTGAGTGGAAGAGTTGCATCCATTTGGTTGAATCTCCAGTCACATTATATCTCAGTAATATTTACCAATAATTTTCAATTGGTAACATTTTTTTTACCAATAGAATTGAATAAATATTCCTGATTGGAGTGGCCGTAGCCGAGTAGGTTAAGTGCTGGTTTGCTAACCCAAAGTTCGATTCCAGTTCTTACCGAAAGATTTTACCTCGGGCCACTCCCGTGTTTCGGAGGACACGTTGAGTTGTCGGTCCCGGCTGCCTAAAAAACAGTCGTTCAGTAACGTCAGAGGCCCTGAACTTATTCATGTGTGACCTGATAACTCTGACACCAGACCTGAGCCAGCCAGGTCACACTATTATTATTACCTGCCCACCTCCCTCTGTGCTTGAACATTTTATCAGTCGCTACTACATAAGTACTTACATGCCTACCTATGGTACTAACATGGGCAGTTTCAGCAGAATATCGTAAAATGAAATTAAAAACTTCATCGGAAAGACTGTGGAGTCTTTTTTCTGTCAGTCTTATTTTTACAGGAATAGTTTTGTTTTAAATGAATTTGGATAAAATACTCCTAGATACTATTTCCCATGAGCTCAATAGCCATTGTTAATGGATATTTATTTATTTCACTTACAATAAAAGATGCAACAGGAGTTAACTCCCAAAACTGCATCTACAGCAAACAAAAATATAACTTATTTATTACAATAAAAATAACATTAATATTATAAAGATTAAAAAAAAATAATAATAAAAAAAACTTTACAAATAATGATGATAAAGAAATCGGTGATACAAAATAATAGGATAGTATTAATCAGAAATTAAAACGGAACCAAAGCTTTTTAGACATTTTTTACGGTACTTGCAATAACTATCATTAAATACATCAAGTTGATCTGCGAAAAGGTTGAAAGTGCGCGGTATTCTATTAATGGGCGCAAAATATTGAATAAGTATTCTGGATCTATTAACACTAAATCAACACTGATATCTTCAGTTTACGTGACTGGAATCCGTAATCTTGACTGTAGTACATCCTTAATAAAACGTAGGAACACGACCGGTTATGCAATAAATTGTTTCGATGAATTATTGTGGAATCAGTATTAATTTAACATTAAATTCTATTAGCAAATAGTTCTCGAGGAGTACCTTCAAGATTCAGACAATCGTGATTTGCCTTGTTGAAGCAAGATTTCTGTGACAAGACATCTTGTGATCAACGTAAGGAACTGGAAGAAGTGAGCGCTAACAAAGAATGGTAGTAAAGAAGGAGAGAATGAAGGAATTAGAAAAGGATGGGGATTGTTTTGCAACAACTAGACCGGCAAAGTTCAGAGCTTCGAGTACTGTCTGTATACAGCATGTCGCAACGCTACAACTACAACGGTACGGTAGCGTCGGCAAGAAAGCTAGAACGGACAAAGAAACTAAAATATCAGTGAACGGTAACTAAAGTCACAAGCGCGAGAGACGAACTGTACAAAGTGTACAGTCAAAGAGGAAGACCATAGAACGACAGGAAATACTTTGTCATCTCCTTCTAAGATGGATAACAGAAAGAAAATGGAAGAGGTTTTCACTTATCATTATTACGTATTCTGTGCTCAGACGAAATAACTTATCGAGAAAGGTTAATTGCTGTTCGTTCGATGTAAGGGGCGTAGAACTCTGGTACCGAAATGCTTCTTGGGCCAAAGACCAAAGATCCATAGTAAAAGTGAAACTACAGATATTTAAAAGGAGGCATAGTGTATAGTAAGTGAAGCTATAAATCAGTGCCCAGTAAGCCACATTAAGCGTGTGTTCAGTAAGTGAATAGACTTGGTTATATTCTACACTCAGAAGTTATAACTCATGGGCTCATTGCCTACATAGCTGTGATGTCTCGCAGGTTGCTTCTCTTTTCAAAGAATCTATAATAAATTAAGAAAAAAGAAAATTGGAAAGGTTGCCTGTGAAATAACATTTGAAATTCTGTCAATGACCTTTTTTACGAGATACACTGATGTATTTTGTGATAGCCCAATGATTTATTGATATGATAAGTTACAAGATGTCAAAAACGTGAAAGGGAAACACGTAGATATAATATGGGTGATGCAGTGCTTACCTCAACTATACAAGAAAAAGTTGAAATAGGCTGCAATAATGTAGTACAATGAAGTAGAATGATTGTTTGCTCACTTAATTTCAGCACCAAGATTCGTTTCATGACACATCAAAATAAAGAATAAACTGGTATTTTCCTTCTTAAGAGATGAGCTTAAGAAATATTTGAAATCTTAACCATAAAATGTATAACATTCCACTTAACTAAATCACAGACTAGCCACACAGGCGGAAGAGAATGATTAAAAATGGATAAAATCAATGGTAAATCGTAAACCATTATGATATCAGGATTGCAACTGCATTGAGGTCTCTCTTTGGAGAAACATAGTACAATAGGTCTACCGTTATGTAGCTATTATGTAAAACACAAATTTAAGTTCATTGCTTTTTTTATTCTGCAGGTTTCAGATTATCGATTATCGTTCATTTTACAAACTTGCCTGAAGTAGTTATGTTATTAAGTTAGGTTAGGTATTTAATACATTTACTTGTATTAAATCAATAATATGGCACCTCCTGAAAAACCTACTGGTTTAGGAGAGCCTTTGTTGTAATGATTGTATAAATAAATTGATTGATTGACTGATTAGCAGTTCGTAAAACTGGAGAATTATTTTGAGCATTTCAATTTTTATTCGTACTGGAAATTTTTATTCATGTCTACTACTACTAGTAGTACAATCGTTCCACCTCCAATCAGGAGAATGATTTCCATTTTATTATGTTCATGCATTCATGAGTCACGTGAGCATGTGAGTTCTCATACCTCTTTCAAACCATGCCAATCAAACCATGCGATTAGCCATTCTAATCTTCCTTCACTCAAGCGTGCGAAATTTTCAAATAATATTTTCCTGTTCAATTAGATTTTTATAGTTGATTTCACTAGATTAGATCTTGCTCACTTTCTTCGTTCGTAATGAAACTCATCGATAATCATTTTAGTCTTGCAGGAGCGTTGGTATCAGTGCAGCCGGGCTTCACTAATAGAAGCTAGTGAAACCCTAATAAAACCTAGAACAAAGACTCCCGTGCATGAAACGAGTAGTTGGTTGAATGCATTTTTTTTTTGTTTACTTTCACCAGCGGCGCTCCGTGAAATGTATTTGGTTCGAAGTCTTGTTTTGGAATCATTCATGAAACGTTTCAATTTCAAGGTTATTTAGCAATTTCTCACCACTATCATAGCCATAACGTAGAAGCGGTTAATAACATTTCTCATTATTCTGCAGTCCACCCTATTTTTTCCTTAGAGGATTAGTTGGATGTTTTAAAAAGATATTCAATGCCAGGCGCGGAAAATTTAATTTATTATTTTTGTTATGATTAAATATGACTTTTAATATATAAATATTATTAGCAGTGACTAACTTATGAGGTCGTTTCGTGTTGAAATGGAACATGAGAATTTATCTGTTTTGCATTTTAATTTGAGAATTCGGAGTTGGGTTGGTGAATTTTTTCTAGAATCTAAAATTACACCATGGTAACTTCGAAAAAGAAATGGCTAGCTAAGTTTCATTACTATGAAAACACTGATGATTGTCATAATACAGACATGTATTTTGTTATAGAATATAGCCTATCAGAGTGTTTCAAAGTGGAAAGTGCTCCAAATAAGTAAGATCTTCTATAAATCAGAGCATAAACTTGAGCATCTGTATTTTTGAATACTGATAATGTTGTTGTAGAGCTGGAAGTGAAAGACTCTGCGTTTGAGGATTGCAATACTTAAATTTGATATATACAAACTCAGATAGGAGTTTCTTTAGTAAAGTTTAGCAATCTTTTTATTTAAACGGTCAAGAGAAAGTCTTTATTTATTATACATTTTGCATAAAACCAGTTCAAGTTTTCTTGCAATCAATTCCAATTATCTGATAAGAAATTGAACTTTCTAGTTAAAAAAAAAAACGAGTTTTTATTATTTTTATTTGATTTTACGATAAATGATTCCTGCCATGCTGAGCTGTTATTTTTATTGCGTACTCGTTAAATCCATATCAATGAATACAAACGAGAATTCTCGTGTTTATTCATTGTCCATATACTGTATCATCGTATATTTAATTTAAACATCTCATTGCAAAGCATGGGTAAACCACTAATGAAAAATTGGAGAATGTTGAGTGATATAGTAATAATTATTACATATTGTAAACTTTTAATATTGTAATTGATTCTGGGTCTATTGGGTCTCAATTCTCAATAACGATTAAGCATGCTCGAACAACATCTCTACCCTCAACTTAGATGAACTCGGATTGGCTTGTATTGTAAGTTACGGTATTAAGTACAATATACACCTACAGATTACAGTATCCTAGTCACAACAATCAGTTCGGACATTAAAATTCGGATACTCTGATAGTACGAGAAAGCTTATAGACGTAGAACCTACAGAAAACATGCTAAAATGTAAACAAACCATAATTTCAGCTAGAATTGAAAGAATAGGCTAAAGTTATGTCAAAAATTGGAAGTTACTGACTTTTAAAGTGAAAGCTTCAGACTTTGCTACTTGACTCGTAAGTTAACGGCGAGTAAACTGAATCTGAAGCCGAAAGTGGAAATTTCTCCTCTTAATTGGCTAAAAGTGTCTTTTAAAGGACACTTCTAGTGTCTCAAAATTAGTGCCATACTAAGTAGTAATAAATAGGAACCACACGTAATACAACCTAAAAGAAATGGAAACGTGGATTGTTGAAAGTTTAGTTAGATGAAGCTTGTCACATCACAGGTTATTAACAGAATAATAGTTTGGATTTCTTGTTCCATAACGATCTGCGTTGTTAATGTTGACTTTTTATTGTAAATTCAACGACTTGCGAGTGAGTAGAAATATTATTTATTCACAATTGAAATTGACTGCAAGTCGTTGAATTTACAATAAAAAGTTAAGAATAATAGTTTTCATTAGTCTGTGGCTCTCTTGACGTTAACAATGGAATTCTGTGTATGAAGGAAAACGTAATGGGTGAATTTATTTGTCATTACAATAGTGGATTAAAAATATTTCCATGCACTTTAAGCATTATGTTTCTGTTTCAATTTGTGACACACAGATTATCAGAATAAAAATAGTCTCCATTTTAAGGATCAAGTATGCTTTCTATAAAATTAAATAAATCTTCCAAATAGGTTGACAATCTATGTTTTTGCCGAGACTACTCTGGTTCTTATGGTAAATTTGATACATCTGGAAGGAAATTCGACACAGGAAATATTGAGCTGCAATTGCTGATATTTTATGACAGTGCAGGTTTACTTGCAGGCAAGATTCACCACAATTTTCAGGTCACTGCACAACAATAAGGCGGAGAAACGGTACAGGAAATTCAGCCATTCACCACTTCATTACATGGGAGTTCAATTCACTCGAAATATCCATACTTTCTTAAGGTTCATGGGGCTACAATCTATAATACCTCCATAATAAAATTTGAATTGTACCCGTAAGGTTCTCTCCACCAATGAAAACCGGTTATTATTATTACGGTATTATTATTATCTGAATAGTAGTGCAGTATTCAGCGTTGAATATACAAAGTGGTAAAGGAATAAAGTGAATAAAGATAAGGTGAAAGAGGAATTCAAGAACGTAATAAAGATTCAATTAATGAAAATACAAACAAAGTCCTAAAATTTATATTTCATATTCCAAGTTACAAGATATTATAGAAGCTAATATAGTTGATATAAGAACTTATTTTCACTAACTTTATTATAATTATAATAATATACTTCTTACACATAAATAGTAACAATTTTTCTACTAGTTTTAAGATTTAACAAGATAGATTCATCTGGTTATACTGATTCAGATTCATTTAAATAATTGCCGTATAAGCTCTAGAAAAATAATAATATGTATTGATCACAAAATATTTGAATTACCCTCTATCAACGTTAAACACGATCATAATTTTCTATATAACAAAACTAAAAACAATAAAATAAACCGACTAATAAAATGATACTCAAAAATATTAAATACGTACCAAAAGGTTTGAAATGAAGTATTCACTTTGAACTGAACTGAGAACATTTTTAATATTATACTAGTAAACTTTTGAAGTCGGCGTCAAATTTTTCATAAACTTCTAAAATATTACATAGAATTTCTTATAAACTCATAAAATATAGTGAGGTATCATAATTATTATAACTTGATTAACGAAATTAACCATTTTCTATTGCGTATTTCAAATTCATCTTTATTAGTTTCCTCTTTCGGACACATTCACAAGCGAAAGAGTGTTGACGGGTGAAAAACAAGAGAAGACAAATTTAGATGAAAACTTCCAGTTTTGAAGGTCACATTAATCACAGTTCTTGACTTTCCGTGCCTGGTGCATCCTTGTGCCGCAGCTATTATGTGACTGAAAACAAGCAAATTTCGTACTGTTCTCTATAATTATTGGAGTTGGTCTATTTGGATTGCATATTTCCTTCTTCCAGAACTTGTAGAAGCAACAGAAAAATACAATATCCGTATTACTGAAAATTCAATAAGCCGACTATTGAATAGTAATATTAGTAATAATAATATTGTCACATAATATAATAATAAATATTATTATTTAATATTTTGAAATATAAATTATTCATCAGTCAACATGACAACTATTATTAGAAGAATGTTATGATTGAGTATCATTGAATAGGGTAGAATCTGAGGTGTGTAGCCCAGGCGAAAGGTTGTCCCTCGGTTTTCCCCAGTAGAAAGTTGGACATTGCCCGATTCCCTCCCGGCCACTGCTCTTATTTTATCAACAACTTGGTGAATTAACATCTATGTCAAATAAATTCAAAATCTACTCCAACCACCTCTTTCTAAGCAAGTTAAGTGTTAAGAGAAAAAGATGAACTTAAAAATAATAATGGAAAGCTTGGTACTTAGCAAATAGCCTATCACTTCCAACTTTCACCTGAATAGGAAGTAGGTAGAGCTCTTATTGTATGTAGTTCACTATATATGTGTAGGAAGTGACAGTATTACTGGATACTGGCACTGGCCTTTTATCACTGGAAAAAATATCCTCGTTACATAGCTACTCTAATGAGTTGAAAAATTATATTAAAAATTCAGACCAATTAAAAAAGATTACAACTTTTTTGAGAAAGAAAGTTGAAGTAGACTTCAGAAAAACATTACAGAGTCGATTATGTTCATTGCAAAAGGTTACTCACTCACTAGAAAAAATTGAGTCCGTGTAGTAATTTTTTTTAATTTATAAAAACATATAATATTTATGTTTTTATAAATGAATTTTATAAAATCGTTAAAAAATGGAAAGAAATAAAAAGTTTAAAAACTAAAATTTTAACGCCACGTTAATATATATCGCCAATACATCATTTATAAATTATTCAATTGTGTGTGATTTCAGATTCAACTAGGATTGAATAGTTTATAATTGTATTTTCATATCACAGAACACTAGGCTACTGTTTTTTTCTATCTTTTGAAATTAATCATGAGATGTGCTATTCTTCTTTTTATTGGTGATAGTGATGCGATAGTTCTAGTAGATGTCCTCCATAATGTTAGATTAGATATACAGGCATTTATTATTGAAAAAAAGTTTGAGAATTGCGTAAGTGCTGTCTTATTCAGTTCAATTTTAAAAGTGCTGGGCTAAATTTTTATTTTAGCCAGCAATGAATTATTGTTCTTATTGAGGTAAAATTTGAAAAGTTTTTGAAAGCTTCAGATAATAGTCTTCAAATAATAAACATAGAATCCTTGAAATCTTTCAAATCATAGGAATGTTATAATATTTCTTAGAGTGACCTCTAAAAGAAGCTTCTGTAGCTAATCTTGTAATTCCAATATGAAGTAAAGTAACCCTGTAGTAATCCTGCCAAGTGATTCATCCATTTATTTTCATCTCTCTATTCTCGAGAATTTGTTTATATCGTTCCAAAAACAAATCCATATCATCTAAAAGTAAAAAAGTATCAGTATTCTTCCACATTTCTCTATTCTCACTACTTTTGAAGCTTCTAGAAACAACTCCAATATTTTCTGAATATAATAAGAAAGTCAATGCTTGTTAGCGTGCAGTAGTCATGTCACCAAAGTTTACAGTCTGTGTGTTGAAGTGGAACTTTACTTGAGCAGGTTCCAGGTTGATACTAACTGAAGTAAAAGAGAATGGAATAACCTCTATTCCAAGGTTATTTCAAGCCTTCCATCACACTATCCTCCATCAGTTTTAATATATACCTACTGTTTCCCTTTCCATGCGATTCAAGCGGAAACAAAGCACGGAGATTTATAGATATGAATATTTATCGCATTTTGGAATATTCCATTGTTTCGCACAGCTTCTAGTTCTCATCTTGACTTAATTGAAAGGAAAGCCTAGCCTTGATTATCTTTGAACACGAAATATCACATTAATTTGATTGCTTCCTTCATTCATCATTCAACATCCTATTCATTCAAGTAGCATATCGCGTGAGTCTTGGAAACCTTCTGAAAATAAATAAATTAATAAATACCACATTATTTATTATGAAACACGATTACAAACAATATGCGAGTGAATATATGAAGGTAAAATATGAAATTATGGAATTATGGGGTAAGGAAGGCTACTCTTAATAATTTTTTTCTAGAAATAGAATATAAGAAATATAATAAAAACTTAAAATACACTTTTGAGTAGAAATTTTGACTAACGTTATGGCTTGACGGCCGTTTCACTCTGTTGTAAAGAGCATCGTCAGATGATCCACAGTACTCGTTAGACGCTCTTTACAACAGAGTGAAACGGCCGTCACTCCTTAACGTGAGTCACAATTTCCACTCAAAAGTGGTTTTTAAGTTTTTATTATATACTAGTGGAAACAAGATGGATCTTCAACATAAGAATAGAAGAGTGAGCATGACGTATTCACTGAGTTGAAGGAGATTGCAAGCTTTATGAAACTAGATAGCAACGTTTCTTGACTCATAAACTATGAAACTTGCCATCAATCCACCCTTGAGCTACCACAGTGCATTATTACAGGACTTGACAGGAATTTTGAACCATTAATAATCAAATTAAAAAGTTTTTAATTTTGATTATTTAATATTTTTGAAAATGTACTAAGATTTTTCAATAATTCAACAAAAATGGATTGATCATTATAATGAACAAGTAGCTCCCCTGTGAGTTGTATTTCAAGTCGTGGATTCAGTGATGGTTTGTTTGGCTTTCTCAGATCCTATTTATTCCAAAGGCCAAACATTGTCTCTGTGGACGGGGTGGAGTCATTAATTTTCTTTTAGCACTTCTGCAATAGCAAATTGATGAGCTTCAGTTATCTTTTTAATGTTTGATAATTGCCGAAGATATTAAAATTTATTTTGAAATCAGAGACCTTGGTGACTGCCATCAATTATTGCAGTCTGGTATCAGCATGTTGGTGTAATGGTCTTGAGGTAAATACAAATAAATGCAAGTGTATGACCTACTCCAGAAAAAAGCTTCACATTGTCTCTTAGGCCGTGTTCACACGCGCTAAAATCGCGCGATTGTAGCCAGAGCAATTATTCTGACGGGCAACAGCCTTTGTTGCTAGCTGAGTTAAAAACGGTAATGATTTTGGCTACAAGCGCGCGATTGTAGCTCGTGTGAGCCCGGCCTTACTGATCATAATGATATTCAAGCTCTGTAAAGGGTTTACCATTTATAGAGAGTTGGTAATCGTATTTGACAGCGCACTGATATTGTTTTAAGGCATTTGATATGGGTTTGTCTTAAGGAATGTAACTGACTTCAACAATATTGAGGCCATAGTAAGTAGTATTTATCAGCATCAGGCCCCAATTAGAGGTGTGCTGGATTATGGCTCTATGATTTTAAATCCTCACACTAGTCAAATTATGCAGATCATTGAGAGAGTTCAAAACAAATTTCTACGGTTCTTTCATTATAAGAAGCTTAGTAAACCATGTCCTTGAGAGAACTATGCCTGATGGAATCTCTAAAACTGCGTCGTTACTAAATGCTCTTCAACTGGGCATTGCTTGATTGTGTTGTCCATTTCCATCATTATTTTTCTGCCTCTTTTCAGAGTAGAAATTCTAATCATTAGTTTCAGTGGAGGGGTTTAGTCTGGTCATGGGCGAATTGAAAGGGGGTGGAGGGGGCGAATCCCCCTTCCCCCCCCCCCCCCGAGAGAATAAAATTTGAAAATTAGAAAAATTATTAGGTACATCAATAGTAACCTATAATTGAAAGCTTTGATAAATAATTATATTTTAAAAAAATATTAAGCAAATGGAATAGGCTATTGAAATTGATATTTTGTTATCCAAAATTTATTTCAAAATTAGACAGTACTACACTAGTGGGGTGGACGGTTGGTAAGGGGCGGGCCGCCCTAGGGAGATGTCTAATAGCTGATCTTATAAGACTGTTAACTGCAAGGTATATAATTGCCATAATTTCAAAATTTGAAACAAATAAGTTATTTGTTAATTTTCTGTGCCACTATCGACTAAAAAAATAACTGTTAACAATGAACCTATAAATAGTAGAACGGTTGGCGTGTTCTCCGGGGCTGGACGGAAACACTTCATAGAATTATTTTGACTGATAATATGGGATAAATCGAATGTATTGGTGTCTAGAATCGCTTAGAATGCGGGTTTGAGGGGATTATTTTTCTTTTTTTCCCAGGAGGGGACATAAATCCTTCCTAATTTGAGGGTTGTTCTGCATCTGTCAATAATAATTATCGAAGTAGAATGAGAAAATCCTATTGAAAAACGCACTTATGATCTGAAAAATCCCTCCAAAATAGACAAAAATTCCATTTTTACAAGAAAAATACTTTTTCGACTTTAGAGATAATAAGAATTTACCAATATTATGTTGTAATTATTACTCAAAGGTAGTGGCAATTTAAAATAACACCCGGGGGAAAACTACAATTTTAAACAGTTTAATATGTTCAATATAATTTTGTTTATCAATAGATATAATTATTGGTCTACATATCAGTTTCTCACCTATTTTCAGTTGTTTTTTTCACTCCTAGACAGCTGTTTACTTCTAAATAGTTACAGTCAGAGTATATGGCAAAAAAATAATTACCTTAATAATAATGTGAAAACACTGATAGAACCAAAACAGATCTAGACCTAACATTTACCATAGCATTTCCGAAATCAATTCGAAATAATGATATTTCATCCACATGAAATTATTCTTTTTTGTAAATAATTATTTAGATGGACGGATAATACAAACCTTATTACGGTTGTATCCGTATATATTGCGACTGCCTTCAAGGTTAATGGTAAATTTGCTGTAGGCTCTGACAGGCAAGAAGCAGTTCAAGGTCCAAAGTAGTATGATCTCGAATAAGTGAGTCTAATCTTATAAACATTACGGCCACATGCAGAAAGAGATGCAAGTATTGCCCATGACAGACCAAAATCAGAGTATGAGTTATCTTCAATTTAGATTTTCTGAGGATCATTTAGCTCTAGTGAGTCCCACGGGTTGAAGAACTCGGTCACATACAATTTTTTGGAAAGGACAACTTATTTCTAACTCATCCTAGGCCTAGGAAAAGGTGGTAACGTATGCGGTCGCGTACTAAAGCTTGTTTAATAGTGAAGCGTGTAATCGTATGGGCTTCATAGCCATTCAGTTTTTTCGGTTGAATTAGATTATTCATTACTAGCATTTTGCCCGGTCTTATCCGGGAATCCAGTTTGGGGTTTCACTTTTCTGGATGATAACTTATGGTCGCGATCACAAAATTACTAAATTGGGATGTGCGAGTGAAATTATTGCAGTGTTGCTGGCCATAAAGTTCAGCTGTTTTAGAAGAGAAGTGCACAAAAAATAAGCTGTGTTTTTCGACGAATATTGATATAGAACTAATCTGTTTATTTGGCTTGTGACATATCGGCGTATCATCTATATCAGCATCATAGTGACATATCATGGTATCAGCTGCTCTATCAGTTTCCTGCATCTAACCCATTTTCCAAAAATGCTTAAATTCAAACATTAATTTTGAAAAAGGTAAATTGAAATGAGAAATTGTGCAACGGGATTGAGTTTTAGAGTAAACATACCATGCTCTTTGCAACGGGATGTTTAAATTAAGCATGCGATTTATGGATTCAAAAATAAATTAAACATAAAAAACAGATTTCAATGAAATAGTATTCAAAAATTAAATACTCACTTACTAGAAAGTATTCACTCTAAACTGAAATTTTTCCAAATATTATGCACGTAACCTTTTGAAGTCGGCGCCACATTTTTCATAAACTCCTAAAATTTAACATGGAATTTTTATAAACTCATAAAATTTTTCATACATAGAACATTTTATAAACTTATAAAATATTACATAGAATATCTAATCAACTCATAAAATGCTTGGCGCCGACTTTAAAAATTTTACTTGTATTAAATTTAAAATTTTCTCAGGCGAATGTGATTGTTAATCAGAAGTGTGAGAGAAAGAACAAAAGAGATTCCCTTGAACAATTGGCCTTAATTCTGTATTATTATTGGATCATGCAATTAAGTTGACGTTTCAATTTTCGGCCCGTATGCATTGTTGTGTTGTAGTTGTTTGGTGTTTGAATCACGCATAGACCCAAATCCGTATCGGTTCAAGGTGAAAACAAGGCTGAAAACACAACATACGAACGAAAGCCCATTTGTAACAACTCATTATCTTACCTTTACCTGCTCACTGCACTAATCTCAACCAGTTCCACAATGAAAGTTCACTCATGGTTGCTGTTTAGTTGTTCACGCTAATAAAATGCTGTAACAACAAATAGATATCTGTTTCGGTTCGAAGCAGAGCAATCATGTTTGATTTTTTAGTATCATATTTTGTGCGCTACGAAAATAAAGTATTATTATTGTAGTTGTTGAGAATAATTTGTATATGTCTCCACAACTGTCTCTACATTATCAGTTTGTTACATTTTTCTTCTAATATGAAGTTTTCATATGTTTATATTGATAATGTTTTTCATGTTACTCTTCCAGACCATTATCCTCACAAAAGAATGTTTTTCTATGTTTTGTTTATGTCATAGTTGGTGATGCACACTGTTTGAACAATTAGATCCTGTTGTCTTACCTGATATCTATTTTCAAGTATCTTCTTATTTTTCCAGAAGAAATTTATATTCTCCTCCTCAAAAGCCATTAGAAGTATTGATGTCAGAAAGCTACTGTATTATATTTTTCAATTATAGCTTGATCATTGCTATTGTTTAAAATTGCTCTAATAATTCATGTTAAATCATTAACACAACATATTAGAATACAAAGAGCACTTCATCTCTCTTCTGTAATATTGTAACCTTCATAGTTCATGTTATAATAGGCCTAACATATTTTTTTTATTTCTCTTCAACAATACTGTCATGTAAAATGTATTTTCCATGACGTTTCACTTACAAATTAATATTCGTTTTAATGACTACTAGCACAAACAATTGATAATATATCAGTTATTGACTCACTCCAAAAGCTATTCTACCGTCCATATTGACAGTCATTCTCAGTGATATCATGACTGTCAAAATGTACATTTTAATTTCAAAAGCCATTGAAATGAGTCAATGAGGTTTTATCAATTAATTGTTTGTGTTATGATTATCCAAAAATATTAATATTGTAAAGCTTTTGAAGTGAGTCAATACGTTAAATAGTCCAGTCAAATTAGATAGACAAGATACAATGCTCAACATACGATTAATAAAATAAAAAAATTAAACAAATAGAAAGAAAAAATTCCCGGAGTTCTGAAAATTGGCACAGTTGGTCCTTGATACATAATATGTTTATAATATGTAATACATATTATGTTTAAAGAAGCTAAAGAGTCCTGGGGAGGGGCCCGGGTAAAGAGCCCCGGGTGAGCTAGCGTGGGGGGGGGGGGGTGATGTTTAGGTGACGTTTTTAGTTTTTCGCTCATATTTTTCAACTATCCAATTGTTTTTTTTTTTTTTTTGTTTTTTTGAACTGGTCATTTTTCATATTGAGCTCAACATTTTCGGTTTTGAAAAAAAGTTACTGAACATGATCAATCGGGAATCGGGTTCCAGCTTTTTTGTCTTAAACTTTTTCACAGGACGTAACCCAAACCAAGAGTCATACACTATTTTGATTCACATATCAACGAAAAGTTTCGTAACACATCCTTGACATGTAAGGTTCCTAATTTAAAAATTTCAGGGGTTATATTCAATGGGACTTGAGATGTCATGGTCACATACACACAGACCAATACCCAAAAGCCACTTCATTGGACTCGGGGGCCCTTGAAGCGTAAAATATTATTGAATTTTGGTACCTTAATTTTTTGGAAGTACAAATTTCCTTACCTATGGTAGTAGAGCTAGGAAAGTAAGTGGAGTGGCATCAAGCTCAGCAGCAGGGGTGATGCTGACGCGGAGTATGGCGGGCAGTCTATTCAACTCCCACAACTGACTTGGTTAAATGCGACCCTCCTAGAGTCTATTAGCTCCCAAAATATTATCCTATCCTCACATTTTTTCAGTGCATATTTATTCTTATTATTAACTAATATTGAAATAATCCATAAGCTTACTAGAATGTAGTTGAACGATTTTTTCTGGTTTTCTTAACCTTACTCAAAAATCGTTGATCTCACGAAAAAATGATAAGGGCAATTTGTGTAGGAAATTTGTCATCTTTGACTTTTACATGGAGCAAGTTTCAGCTACAACTTATAGATCCAGAGCTATGAGCAGAAAACTAAAAATGGTCACCTAAACAGGGCCCCCAACGCCATAGCTGCCCCCCCCCCCCTTAAGGACTCTTCAGTTCCTTTAAAAATATATGTACCAATGACTAACTGTGAAATTTTTTCAAATTTTCGGGAATTTTCTCTCTTAAACGGCATAATTAGGTATAATTTGGCTGGGCTGAAATATAATTAATTGTTGATGTTAGTCGTTACTAAAACTAATAAGTTATTTGTATGCCAAATGTCATGGAAAACAAATCGTATATATTGTTTCAGATATATAAACACTTTGGTATCTAAACAATGTGTTAATGTAGAAATGAATTATGAAGGTATCAGTATTATACAAGAGACATACATAGATGACTGTAAATTTCTAAAGATTTTGTAACCAATATGAAAATTATTAGGATGGCAATATTGTATAAGTGTATAAGTATATAAGTATAAGTATATTGTATATTTCCTGTACTTATTCATGCTGGCAATAGATTTCTAATAAAAATTGGTTTATCTTTTGCAATATTGTCACCACAAAACAATGTTAATTTTTTCTAACATTCTGTTTGCTTTCGCTGTTTCGCCAGGCATACAGGAGAGAGAGGGGTACAGCGGTGCAGGTGGCAAGGATTGCCGGCCTGACTGTGATAGCAGTTAGCGTTATCATCAGTTTCTCGATGCTGGCTTCCGCCTACATAACAGCAACATTGTCCTGCTCATCGCCCCAGCAACAGCAGTCGATAATCTCACAAGAGCAGCTGCCATTAGCTCAAGCGCAGCGCCAAACTCACCAACAGCAAAAACAGGTAAGCAAAACCATGCTTTTCTCATTTGACAGCGACAGCCGCAGCGGCCCAGTAGACTGCTATTATGCTGGTATTAGCAGGTTTCCCGATCCAATTGAATCTAGATATCTGGAACCTGACACAACCTTTAACAGATTCAATTTAATACCGTAGTCTCTTTTTTGTTATTCTTGTTCTTCTTCCCCTCTTCCTCCTCCTTCTTCTTCTTTTCATCTTCTTTTTCTATTTTTTCTCTTTTCCTCTTTCTTCTTCTACTTCTTCTTCCTTTCCTCCTCTTTTCCCCTTCTACTTTTTTATTTTCTCTTTCAATGCCTTACTTTCAAGTATTGAAGTATCGTCGACAGAGGATAACAAGAAGACGTTTATAAATAATTAGCCCGTTCATAGATAGCCTGGTAGTAGTGGACCATGATAGATTTAATACCAAGCCTAGTAGTGTTACTCTTAGTGCTGGACTCACTGGTCGTTTGTGTAATGCCGTTCAAGCCCAATTGGCTCAATCAACTTTCTTATCTAACTCGCAATGTCCAATCTGCAACAAAAAACTGTGTTTTGTTCCCATATTGCACTATACCTCTAGCTTGGGCGGTATAGTTCACTGCTGTCGTGCTGGCGATTATTACGACAGGTGTCTTTTTTGCTTTTTTAATTCAATTTGTTTACTGGGAAGAAATGACAATTTAAATCTCAATCAGTGATAGATTTTTTTTAATAGTGATACAAGGATTTTTCTAAACCCGTGGGGCTTTCAGTAGGTACTCATACAAAATTATTACCGGTGCAAAACAAAACACCAGAAGTAAGGTACATTAAAAGGAAAGTGATTAAGAAGGTGAAAAAGCTAGGACAGGAAAAAGAATGAATTTTAAAAGAAGTTAATGGAAAACAAAATATGATACAAGAAAATTAAAAAAAAAAATAAATGTGATTCCACATCAATCACCAATATAATAGCTCTGGCTGGTGGCAGTGATAGAATCAGGAAAATATTTTACCAGCAACTATTTTCGTATTTTTAAAACAAGAAATACTCCTTTATCCTATAAAACAGTATCTTTTACAAATTGTGCTAACTGTGTTTTTTCATTTTTTTTTTTTGAACTTGGGAAGTGATAGCCGTGAGCCGTAGTAGCAGGTATCTGTTCAATCAGATAGAGATAAGCTGCGTTCTCCTAGGCACTCTTTGTAAGGGTGACCTATTAGATTGGCCAGCAAAAAAGACACTGTTATCTGCTGTAAAGTCACTTCCCGGTGGTTCGGAAAACACATAAAACTGTAGGTCCAACTCATTACCCACGCACGGGTCTCAAACCTATGTGGGCTTCATCCTCCAAAAAAAATATATATCAAATGAGGGGGAAAATTTTGAAATTCTTGTACATTTATTCGAAGAATGAATGAAGAGTGTAACAAAACTCGGAGTTTTGTTTACCAGAAACCAAGGGTATAAATAAATGTTTTAGGAGTAAATGTATTCAATTTAACTTGAATTTTAATTTAAATTTTAGATAACTGTAGCTCCCCAACCAATTCATTTTACAACAATCACTTGTTCATAGCGTTGCGGTTTATTTACTTTCGAACCGAGAGAGTTTTTCTGATCGTCACGCTTTAAAAACGATGTTTTCCGATCTATAACACGAAGAATATCGGCAAAGAAAAGTGTAACAGAACAGCCGCTGTGAAAGGTGGAAATGCCGTTTTTCTGTGGTCAGCCTCTGGCTACTGATGGAAAATGAATGTACTGTACAGTTTGCCTTTCGATTCAGATACAAATCAGTCGATCTCTACATTCACCAGGCACCAAAACTGATTTACTACCAAGCTGATTTATTTGATTGGAACAAATCAAACTCATCCTAGCACTTCCTGAACACAATAAATCGTCTACTATCAAGTTATAAGAGTGATTCAAATCTGTAAACACGGAGAGTTAGCTCAATTCAATTCACCAATCAGAATCTTCCACTCTGTATATAATACGTGAGAATCTTCTTATTGGTTTTAAATTTAGAATAGATATATGTAGCTATATGCTGTATATATGAAAATGTATATTATCATTTAATGAAAGAAAGCTCTAAGAGCGTATGAAAACAATGCAACACATTAATAGGAAAACAATGACAATGAGAAAAACAATAAAATAGACAGAATATTGAAGAGAACAACCGAAGCTTCACTGAGTACCCACCTTATCAGTTCCTTTCAGAAAAATACATCGTTTACCATTAGAATATAATTTAGATTAGGTTTGTGTATAAAATACACATAATATTGAAGAGAATTGTCTAGGTTGAGTGTTGAGCTGAATCCCTTTTTGGTATGGTTACCCACGTACTTGAAAAGGTTCCTCATACTGTAATAGGAAGGGGGGTTGAAGGAGAGGAGAATCAATAGATGAAGAATATGAACCCTGTATGTTTTTTAATTGGTCCCTAAAAATTTGAAATAAATAATAATGGAATTCTGTGAGGTACTCAATTTCTTCTTTTTATTCTTCTTTTTATTTTTCCCTTCTATCTTTAGATTGTAGTTGAGCTATTCTATTTTCCTACTTTGAGTTACTATGCTTCTCTAATATTGTAAAAATGTGCCAAACACATAATATTAATTGGCCTGAATAGTTCGTGAAAAGTATCGTAAATTTAGTGATTGTTCACTTAGTGATAGTTATTTACTATCAATTATATTCTTTTAACCATTATAAACAACAGTAACACTCAAATAAATAATAATATATATAAAAGGCCGCATATCATGCCTTTTTAACTGAATAAACTTTTAAATGCTTTTCAATAGTGAGCACAATGAAGTCCTTGGTCTGTCTGTAGTTTGCTGGCAGATAAAATACACCTCCATTCAGATGCTGTACTTCTATTTCTATGAGAACGACGCTTGCCGCCTTTCCATTTGCTTATACAAGGACAACACAAACAGACGCGCCCATATAGTTAATGCTTTAGAATATCTAATTTGCATTGCATGACAAAGAAATTGGACTTCAATGACTCTAAACTGTTGGGTTTCCTTATTTGTGATTAGAGCTCACGTTTAATTTGGTTTACTCACGATGTTTTAGAATCTAGTGTAGGTGTCAGTAATATTTTGTTACAATACTCACTTGTTTAGAGACAATAGAATCTATCGCATGCATTGCTCTTCTCCATTCATGTTCATTAAAAGGAATCGATTTCGAGTTTTTTTTTATTCTGCTTGTAAATGGCAAATGACAACCTACTACCTATGTGAACAATATTGTACATGCTATGTCCAATACATCAATTTAATTCGCTCAAGCAATCCTTCTTCTCTCAATTTATTACAGTTATTTTCTTGTGGACATAATAAAACAAGAAGGATCACAGAGGCAAGAAACATTTTTTTCAATGTACCATACTTTAATATTATATATTAAACCCATCCTAGTAATCGGACAACAATCTTGTATAAAAGGTCTACAAAATCTTAATTTTCTGTAGGATGTAGGATATAACGAAAATATTCCCTATCTTGCTTATTAATATTATCATAGCTAAAGTCGTTTCATATCATAAAGTCATATCATAACAGTGGCTCTCTCTGACTCTCTTAGTATGTCTGATTGCTATTTCAAGGGTTCGATTCCAGTTCAGCCTGGCATGTCAAAATCATGTGGGCATCTTCAAAAAATCAAAGCTTCAAAATCTTGAACAATATTGCAAATTAAAAATCTATTGCTATTTAAATTAATTATTTTAAACCTAATTAATAAATAAATAGGAATATATTTGATATATTACAGATGTAGTCTTGTGTGCAAAATTGCAATCGGTGATATTTACAAATGATAGATATCCTTTCAAGTTTATTTTACGTGGAGTATTTAGAATTCTTTCAAAATATTCCTTCGAAGTGTGGCAAAAATCTTTCTCTGCGTTCTACAATCAACAAGAAGGAAATGCAAGTGTGTTTCCTGAGAAGTGCTCAGGTAAACTTGAAACTAGTAGTTTTCAAACTGAAAATTAATAGCCTAAAATTATTTTTTGAGGATGAAGCCCACATAGGTCTGAGACCTGTGCGTGGGTAATGAGTTGGATGATGGCGATTGATGAGTTGGACCTACTGTTTTAGGTGGGTTCCGAACCACCGGGAAGTGATTTAACAGCAGAGAACAGTGTCTTTTTTGCTGGCCAATATAATCAAAGAGAGCCCAGGAGAACGCATACATATAATACACGATTCAGGGGACTCATCTATCCAGAGCATAGACTAACTTTGCTGGAGAAAAGTCCTTATTACATGGGCATGAAAGTTTTCAATGTTCTACCACTAAATGTCCAAGAGAGTGCTATCCCTGGTATATTCAAAAATAAACTTAAATCTATATTTATTAATATTTGCCCTTATAAAATTGATGAGTTTTTTGAGAAAATTGCCTCTGTAATTAGCTGATGTCGATGTCTTTAATAAAACTTTAAATAGGGTATCATGATATCATGATTCATTCATTTTCATTCATCCATTTCGTATTCATTGTTTTCATTTATTATAGTTAAGGTTTCATACATCACTAGAGCTTTGCTCTGATGTGTGGTATTATGTGAAATTATATGATAAATAAATAAATAAATAACGCAGCTTATCTTTATCTGATTGAACAGATACCAGATACGGCACACGGCTATCACTTCCCTAAAATAAATAAGAGGTTGCTCAACTTCTAAACTAAGGATGACTATTGAGGGTGAATTTTGTTGCTTGTATTTTGAGTAGGAAATATTAAAAGGGTGCTGTTTAAGAAGAAAGTGTATAATGATATTTATGCATAAATTTGGTTACATTAATTGTTGAAGAATAGTTGGCGGTGTCCTAAGCATTTATAATGAAAATAATTCCTATAGTGGAGAACCTTCTTACAGTATTTTCACATGTGTTTTTATACTTCCATCTTTTTCAAGTTGATGAATATTCTGATAGTGTCTTCATAAATTTTAATGTGCAATACAGACTGTCGCTATTAATTGAGTACTACAACGAGTTACTGCTATTACACTGTTCAGCATTACAGATACGCTCTGTTTCTGTTTCGACTGGTACGGTATAATGTTACCGTACATATAGTTACACAACAGAAATAATAAAAAAACTAACGATACTACGCTGGACTGGACTAGATTAATTGGACGCACTTCCGTATAGTACGGGTTCGGAGCATTATATTATTTAAGGCTAGTTCAGAAAATTAAGAGAAGAACTAGTTCAGAGGTTTATGCAATATTGCTACACATTTAAGTTAGCCTTTATAGAAATACAGAATATCGTAGTTTTTTAGCAATCCCTGTAGAGTTTTCCAAATTTTTTGTTACATGCTAAATTGGATTGATGTTTGCTAATGAAAAGCTAATCCTAATTAATTATCCTGACAAGTCGATTACTACGTATTTAATAGAGGTGCACAGTGCGCATGTGCAACAATTAATCATGGTGGTGCTAAGGCTGCTCCTCATTATTTGACAACAATTAGAAAGTATTCTGTAGGAAAAACTCATTTCCAGCTAATCCTCCATCAAAAGAGACTTCGACTTTAAAATGTCTTGCCAATTTTATATTAAGCTACTTGCGAAAAAGAATAACAGGGAGTGGCAGTTATTGAAAAAAATAATAGTTATTGAGTGATATTTGGATTTGCCGTGTTATTAAATAACTCGCTAAACATTGTTCTTATCGTTTACAATTTACAATACATAAAAACTCCATTCTCTACAGGCAATCTTATTCTACGTGTGTTCACTTTGCAAGTAGTTATTTCACAGTTTGTGAACAGAAATCTTGGAGATTATGACATAATTTCCACCGCTAAACGCTTGCATCAGAAATGTCTTTCTAGATTGTTTGAATTTTGTTGCCTGCACTGTTGCTGCGTTTTTCACGCTGTGTTGAAATTATTGGAATATATTTCATCTTTCAATTAATCTATGTCGCTCTGATAGCATTATATTATTTCTTCAGTATTTAATAATAATGGCTATGTAGATAATCATTCTTAATAAAAGATTACAGAAAAAATAGATAATTATTGCTCAAATAAATAATTACTGTAGTTACTGGTATTATTCATAATTTAAATAATAATTTCTTATGGAGATGAGATACTGTTTTGAGTCATGCATTCAAATTAAAATTTTTAATTGAAAACATCTAATATATTAAATAAATACGATAACATTTTTAATGTTTGATTAACTTTCGCAATGTGATGATTACAATATCCTTCGCAAATAATTTTAAAATTTAATATATGAATAATTGTTTGATAAACATTTATTTTGTTAACAAAAATTAGATTAGCATAACGTTTATTATTTGTATTATCTTTTCCAACCTCTTAAATTTAAGGATTAGAAGAATATCATAGATTAAAACAGAAACATTTAAATACCGGTATTGTCAGTATAGGCTAGGGTATGTAGACAATATTGATCAAGTAACAAGTTGTATGAAATTAACCGACTTCCAAAGAGTAGGAGGCTCTCAATTCGGCCTGTTTTTTTATGTTGTATATCAATTACCCGAGCACTATTAAACTGATTTCGATAAAAAGATTTTAAAAGCAAGAGCATCATTCAGCGGTGGTCCCATCCAAGTTTCGCATGGATCGGCGCACTGCATAGCCCAATATTAAACAAGGAGAATTCATCCATGTCTTCATTTCAATTTTGTTTGAATATGATACTTTTTCTCATAACTGCCAGTCGGATAACCTGCATCGTGTACCAGGCCAATCATTGTATCATAATGGAGCGCTTCACACTTACCCGATTTTCGAAATCAGAATTCAATGTAATTATGCCGCCGGGTAATTGACCGTTTGCCCAATCAGGTAAACTTGATTTGAATCAAGAATACGAAGAATAAAATATTTCTGTTCATATGAACATTGTACGGTTAGGCTATATAGTTTCAATCATGATTTGACTGCAAGTCGTTAAATTTCACATGAAAAGTTAATATTAACAACGCAGTTCGTCATGGAACAAGAAATCCAGGAATTCAATCATGAGTTTGAGTGAAAAATGTTTTTGAGATCATTAATTTCAAAATAGTATTTGAACAATATTCTTCAAAGTTATTAATTTTTCAGTGTAGGTATATTCTGAAAGGGACTGAGTTTAAATGACGAGTCAAAGGCCATTTAACTTTTAAGTAGCCTTTCGTTACAATAATTTTCCTAAATACAATATTCTACGTTTAATATAGAGTTGTAGAATTTTACTTAGGTCATTAACTTTTCTTATTGGTGAATTTTCAGTTACTTTAATTAATGTGTTGCATTGATTTGACAAATATCTCATAATGTAGGCTTTAAAAGAAATTTCTCATGCTTTCAAAGTTTGAATATTCAACTAAAAAGCTTTAAATGAAACAAATTTAAAAAAAAACGACTTCAATGAAATGATACTGGAGAAAGTGTCTAAGTAGGTTATCTCTGTGGCTCTTCTAGTTGTGAGAAAGTCGTTGCTTGTTTTGTTTTTTCCACATCTGCATAAATACATACACATCCAAGTACGAAATTTCTCCTCATGATCGATTGTTTAAAGTAATTTTGGGAATATATGGTGCAATATAAGAAAGCCAATGTATTGTACAGTTGCTTTTCAATTTTAGAGTAGAATTCCATTGTTTTATCAACTGAATTTTTTCTATAAAGGTAGAAATGATAAATTATTGAAAAAGTGAGATTCGCAAGAACAATATTGAATGCGAAATTGTAATTATATCTTCCCATTATTGTAATTATATCTTCCCATTATTGTAATAATAATCTTCCCATATCTCATTGTTATAGCCTAAACCTTTTTGAATTCAATCTTTTAGGCTGAACGTTTACAATAATTTACCCAAAAACTTTATCATTCACCATTTCTGTTAGAAAACTAACCAGTGAATTAATATCCGTTTTTAATTTGATAAATATTATGATTGAGCATTATTAAACAACTTTTTAAAACCAGAGTTACAGAGTTACGGCTCTTTTTGGGCCCTGGTCTACTCCAAAACTATATATATATTATATATTATGATCAATATTTTTCATAAAAGATAGGTTTTTTGAATATTTATTCTTATTAATCCCTGATCACTCAATTATTGTTTCACTTATGCACACAACTTAATACCTGTTACAGAGTAGAATGGTGAATTTCTTAGTCCTTCTTTCATAAATATTTATGGAAAAACACTTATTGCTAGTTGGAATTTGAATTGTACTTTAGATTTAAGATATATTATTTTTTAAAGGACTAAGAAATTCACCATTCTACTCTGTAACAGGTATTAAGTTGTGTGCATAAGTGAAACACTAATTAATAATAATAATATCGTGTGACCTGGCTGGCTCAGGTCTGGTGTCAGAGTTATCAGGTCGCACCTGAATAAGTTCAGGGCCTCTGACGTGACTTAACGACTGTTTTTTAGGCAGCCGGGACCGACAGCTTAACGTGTCCTCCGAAACACGGGAGTGGCCCGAGGTAAAAACTTTCGGTCAGAACTGGGATCGAACACTAATTGATGATCACGGATTAATATGAATAAATATTCCATAAAATACTTATTTTTGAGCGTTTGGATTCACCTATTACGCCTTGGAGGTTATAGGCTATTAACCTGAAATTCAATGCAAACAACTTGAATATTTCAACACATCAATGGGGGATTAATTCAAATCAGACAGCAATGATTGCAGCTAACAAGCACTTTTGCGCTTACAAAGCGTTGTGCAAGGCGTTCCATGTGGGTGTCTCCCTTACTTTGTACTCATGCTTCCAAAACTCCCAAGCACACCTCCTATTGTGAACACTTACTGCACAGAGTGAGACATGCTTTCTAAAGGATACCATAATTATTGTTGAATTCTTTTTTCTTAGCTACTTATTTATTCAAGTATAGAACTATTACCACTTAAACAGACCAATGTGAATTATAATCACATAATAATAAAAAAGTTTTATTTATGAGGATGTAAGGATGTAATAGCTGATATTGAACAAATAATGTTTTTTTAACCAATTTCATTACTAAACAGGATATTGTAATTGATAAAATAATAATAATAATATCGAGTGGAGTGACCTGGATGGCTCAGGTCTGGTGTCAGAGCTATCAGGTCGCACCTGAACAAAGTTGAGGGCTTAACGATTATTCACATCCCATTAAAACTCGCCTGCCTTTCAACAGAAAGTCAAAATATAATGTATATAAATTTGTGCTAATTTTTCGCATCTCTGTTTATTAACAGATATTTCAACGTTATTCTTTTGCAAAAGAATATTCTTTTTGTTGTAGCCTTGTAGCCTTCTTATTTCTATGATTTCTGCTTTACTATGATACAATTCAGTGATATATGCTCAGTATATGATGATATCTGGAGAACGCTTAAAAAGACAAAAGTGCTCAGAATTCTACATACACTATTTGACAAGTTTTAAATATATCTCTTGAAAACTATAATATTATATTAACTTTTTAAGTGAATTCAGCGACTTGCAGTCAAATTTTCATTAAGATTAAGTAGAATTTACTTACTCTGTAGACCGAACGTTTTTGAATCTTTGAGATCCATTTTCAGATGCCTCAGGATTGTAGCTTGTCTTGCCGAATTAAATTCCTGGATTTATTGGCCTCTGAAAATAGATCTCAAAGATTCAAAAACGTTCGGCCTACAGAGTAAGTAAATTCTACTTATTCTTAATGAAAATTTGACTGCAAGTCGTTGAATTCACATAACAAGTTTATACTACATTGATTGCTTCTGCATTCCACGATTGATCAAAAGATAATCAAGGTTTTCACTAATCTCTACAAATTCTTAAGATGATGACGAATAAAATATTCATTTATTCCATGTTTGCTAGAGGTGATGAAATTTATGAACTGAGAATGAATATTCTAATTGAAAAGTTTTAACCGGAAAAACAAAGGATAAACAAAACATAATTGTTGGCTATTATTTATTTGGTGAACGATATGCTGCATAAACTTGGAATATTCATGAGCGAGTATTTTTAATGCATTCTAAACAGAAAACTAAGGCTAATGGAAAGTGGGACAATGAAACAATTAAATGGTGTTTTGTTTAAATATGCGAAATATTCACTTTCTGCTCTAACACATGGTTAGGTTTCTGAGATTTAGAGAGCAACAGTTAAATGCTCAAGTTATTCTTGGATCGTGGATAATGGAGATTTACATGCGATATATTTCAATTTTACTGGGTCGTATTTTGCGAAATGCAATGATGAAATTGGAGTAAAGCTTGAAATTAACATTTTTCTTGATCTGCCAATCCCCTTGAAAAATTATCCAGTTTCCAAGCTACAAAATCCTCTTGAATTTTTTTCAGTGGCTCTTCTCATTTCCATGCTTAGGCTGCTATTTAAAATTAAATTTTTGCTAAATCAAAGCGAGTTCAATTTGATTTTTGTAGGTTGGAGTAGGTCGTGTTGGTCTTCTGGCCTTTGAAATAGTAGCGCTCTGTAAAAAAAAGTAATTAAAATAATTAGCTTTATAATAATGATAATAGTAATGCGTTTTTATCAATGATATCTGAAGCTATTCATAATTAAACTACAATAATCATGTTTAAAAGTTTTTAAATCTAATTTTTATAATTCTGTGTATTTGTTTTTAAGGATGAAGCCCACATAGGTCTGAGACCTGTGCGTGGGTAATGAGTTGGATGATGGTGATTGATGAGTTGGACCTACAGTTTCAGGTGGGATCTGAACCCACGGGAAGTGATTTTTCAGCAGAGAACTGAGTTTTTTTTGCTGGCCAATCCAATCGGTCACTCTCACAGAGAGTGCCCAGGTAGCGTATCTAATCTGATTGAACAGATACCTGCTATCTGCTTCACGGCTATCACTATTTGCCAACAATGTTGATACAAGTTAGTTATTTTATAACTACAACATTTCCAGAGATAACCCCATAATATGGACACCGTATTTCATGACAATTTGAATGCTATGATACTTGGAAGATATTGTCTTAATGAATATATTATGAATTCAGGTACAAAAGTAAATTAGAATAGGCCTAATACAATTAGCTGTGTTCTTCAACTCTTTAGATAGTAAAAGATGCTATAGATAACTACAATTTGACACAATCGGTCTTTCACAAACTTCTTATAGTAGAAAGGCGTGCATAAAATGATTTTTGAGTACTCCACGTGAAATTTCATGAAATAGTTATAATTAATTGATCCATAGAAATTGAAGACAGAGTTCTAGTTCCGTATTCGTCTATACTTTTTTCATGGAGTAAAGAGTATAGAGAGTAAGATGAGAGTAATAGATATAAGGTGAATTGGCTATTAAAATATTATAGGATGTGTGCAGTTGAATTTCACAGAAAGCAATAAAGAAGTGAATATTGTATGTTTGACAATTTGTAATTAAGTCAATTTCTATTATAAATGGTTGAAGAAACCCGACGCTCATAAGACATAGAGACGTTCGACGACGTACGAGATAGATAAAGAAAAAGAGCTGATAAATATAAGAATACAATTATTGGCATGGATCGCCATTAATGCATGGAAACAAATCAAACAAAAATGACAGGTTTTCTAAAACCGCAACAAGCTAGCTCGCTTTCAGCGGAGTTGATGTTTGGCCAGCAATTTATTCTCTCGTAAGGCAAGACTGAAGTGCATACGTGATGGATGATGTATTGAGAAGATGAAAACCGGGTCATTTAAATGCGAGTGTCAGTTGTGGGTGATGGCATTGTCGAGAGGGGGGCAGGGGTGAGGGGTCCAGAGAAATCAGGTACGACCGTCTAGTCAACAGTGTTCTGTCGCAGTATATTTATATAGTAGGTTCTACTTAGTTATATTTGAATAGTAGGTACTTTCTCCTGGTTCAGGCTGTGTAGCTGTGCTCTATGTAACCTGCTCTGCTGCTGTGCTAGCCTGGCAACTGAATTGAGATGATTCTTGTCGAGATTTTTAGACTGACTGACGGCACTCGGCATTTTGCGTTCGCCACAACGCCACGCCAAAACAGGCCAGCTGAACGTCTGTTTTCACACTGGCAAAACGTCACGCTATCAGTCGTCTTCCCACGATATCTCTCAGAGTCGTGAGATTGCAGTGTGCCAACAGAATTTCTCTAGGAAAAGCTATTACGGAAAATGTACGTTCTTGTGGTGATTTTGTAGCCTCTATTCATTCTAATAGTATTTTGTATTAGGAAATAGAAGACATTTCTATAATGATAGGAATTAAATTAATAATAATGTTGAAATCTTTGTACGTTTTATTGGTTGTTCATGATGTTTGAGCTAAGTTCTTTGTTAACATTAGTTTTACGTTCTTTTAAGACGATTGAAAATTTTGCCCTTCCCTAGTTTATATGTGCTTGAGACACTCTGTTTTGTGAAGAAAAAAGAGTCAATTTTTAAGCGTGGTGATGACATACATTTGTCCAGGAATAGGCATTTACTGAGGAATGAGGTTCATTCTATAAGCGAGGTGTCAGGAGTTCGGGAGTCCGTTTATATAATGTTTTAACTGATCCCATCAAAAAATTAGGTGAAAGGGAGTTTAGAGCAAAGTTGAAAAAGGATTTTATAAGTATGGTATTTTATTCCACAGAAGAGTACAGAGATTACTATTCAAACGTTTTAATTTTACAATACCCTGGTTTTGGGTAAACAATTTTAGCTTGAAGAGAATTTTTGTTTTTTTTGTTTGAGGATGAAGCCCACATAGGTCTGAGACCTGTGCGTGGGTAATGAGTTGGATGATGGTGATTGATGAATTGGACCTACAGTTTTAGGTGGGTTCCGAACCACCGGGAAGTGATTATATAGCAGAGAACAGTGTCTTTTTTGCTGGCCAATCTAATCGGTCACCGTTACGAACAGGACCTACGAGAACGCAGCTTATCTGATGTTTGGTTTGCTTTATCTTGCTCTTGAGCATTCTATTTTACTGTGCATTTTAAATTTCTTTACAAGCTCCAGATCCCACTGTATAGGAGGGCAATGGACGCTATTAAATGTATCTATCTTTCAATGATGTATGGAAATAAACTAGGTTTACTGTATTTATGGTGAAATTTTGAGACTTGGTTGTGCAAAACCACGTTAACGATAACGCCAATGCCAACCTGAACACTAAATGCATCTTGATCTATAGCATCTTGCTTTCAGAGCAATCAGATTCATAGAATGTTCAGGTATCGTATTAGAGTTATCGCAATCGTAGCAGACTCCCAGCCCCAACTCTGTTGCCCAAACTCTCTGTTATCCACATCCTTTATATATACAGGGGTGCCCACAGGGGGGGGGGGCTATGACGCAGACTGCGTCATTGAAATTCTTGGGGGGGGGGGTTCCAAAAGACGTTTTGGGGGGGGTCGTAAAGTTGATTGAAACCGTGTTTAACGTGACAACATTAAAAAATATACTAAGAAGTCACCAGATAGAATGTCAATTAATGAAAATATATTTTTTATGATTATTATTATACAATTGAATATGAATTAGCTAAAATAGTTTTGTTTAGGATTTGTGCAGGAAGTTATTATTCAAACTTAGCAAGACGCTAAGCGAGTGCTCTGAAAGTGGTTTATACAACTTTACTCTCCTTAACAGTTACTAGTTAATCAGCAGAAAGAGCAATAAGTCGATTTATCAAAAACAGACTCAGATCAGCTATGGGAGACTCATATCTAATGGTTCAATCTAATGGTTCTAGCTGCAGAAAAAGATGTACTTCAGTCTATTTCTAACGAAGAAATAATTGAAAGGTTTTCTGTTTCCTCATCCCAAAGACAAAAACTTCTATGTGGGGTTTAGAGATAGATTAAACAATCTTAGAAGGTGCCTAGCTAACTTGTAGATGGTCACAGCCTACAAATTTAAAATGTTTGACTTCAAACTGTTGATGTTTTTCATGTATTTTACGATAACTACTACTTACTAATAAGTAAGAACTGCTTTTGAAAAACTTACTAAATACTAAAAATGCAGTAATTTTTCATAACTATGTCTTTATTCTGTTTTTGAAAGACACTTCTTTCGATTGTGTGTTGTAAATAACTATACATGAAATGTGTGCCTTTTATGTACTTCATCCATACATAAATTCTCCCAAGATACTACACTAAGTAAATAACCTGTTGTTTAACTACTGTCCAATAAATGACTTAGTATTTTGAATTTTTGTGTTTTACAAATGAAGTTATTAACTCATTGTTTTCACTTCCTTTAAAGGAACAACTTTGTAGAATTATTTAACCTTAATGTAATTGGTATACCGAACATAAACTTATAGGTATTTCATTTTTATTGAACATTGTGTATTTGTAATAATATTTTATTGTTTAAAAACCATTTAGGTTCAAATTCTTATTTAGCTATTTTGCAATTAAGTTTATTGAGCAGAAGTTCATATATTCATTTCATTGATATTTCTTTTTTACCTTTACAAAAAAATGTTACCTATGTAAAGAATCTCAAGAAATATACATACATTTTGTATATTATCGACTGGGTTTGAATTTTTTCAATAGTTATAAAAATCTTCTATAGTTGTAGAAAGAATACGGGGGGGCTTTTTTCGCATTGGGGGGGGGGGTTGGTGCTAAATTTAGGGGGGGGGGGGGTGCGTCATGAGGCTTAGGGGGGGGGGTGGGCACCCCTGATATATATATATATCTTCTTATAATTATATCGATGGTTATCCATGATGTGATGCAAATAGCAATACAAGACTGAGTCCACGAATACTTTGAGCTGTGCTCACTGTAAAGTCGCCTTTTTACATAGTTTATCAGTAATTATTGATTTAGTAGTGTAGTAATGATTCATTTTTGAAAACGATTTATGCTTCTAATTAGTGTTGATCTCCATAGACTGTTATCCCTTCAATTATTGTCAAATTTTTCTCAGGAAGAAAACTGAAAGCAGCTATTGAAAAGGCATTTTTAAACAAGGAGATGAACTAATTATTGGAAAAATCATAAGTATTGGAAAATGGAAGGCGCATAGAAGAGAATGGAGTATAGTTTAAAATATAAAAATACACGCTATGTGAACATTTCTATGCTGATTTGCGAAATGAATAGCTGTTGTAATTCAGTTCCCTTTTTCGCAGTGGATTATCAAACTAAAGTTTGACACTAATCCTAATAGCTTCTGAGGGCAACGTAAACATGCAATTGACTGATGTGTGATTTCGCACTGCTATTTAGCATTAATTGTTTCTTTTTCACTTCATTCAATAGAAATCATATCATAGTACTACTAGTACGCTCTTTGAACTACCCCAAACAGTTTCAATTTCTAGTTTGGGTTCATGCAGAAAGGTGCTCCATAACTAATTGACTGATGTGTGATTTCACACTGCTATCTAGCATTAATTATTTATTTTTCACTTCATTCACTTAATTTTTCACTTTTAATTTTTCACTTCACTTCATTCAATAGAAATCATTTCATAGAGTACTACTAGTACGCCCTTTGAACTGCGCCAATTAGTTTCAATTTCTAGTTTGGGTTCATGCAGAAAGGTGTTCATAACCAAAATTAGACGTCTACTATCACCACTATTACCACTTACCAGTGTAATCAGTTCCAACACAGTTTCTCTGGCAGTTCAGTGAGTTTCGTAACAGTATTAATGCTACAACCAAGAATCTCATCGCGATTTCCTTGCATCTGACACATCAAAAGAGCATCAGTCAAACAGTTAACTTGTTCACTTGAGAGTGCATATTCAGAAAGTGATCTGCCAAGTGGAAATTAACTCATCTTTGAATGCCTCTCACTTTCTGAATCAGTCACTCTGCACTTTCTGAATCAGTCACTCTGCTACTGCTGCCATTTCAGCACGTCACGGGAACGTTCCAGTTACGGCTGACAACCAACACCAGTAGTTATTATCAACTTTAACGATTTGAAATCTGCTACGTGGTTATTTGAATCCAGCCGTGCGGTCCTTCTACTGGTTTCACGGTTTCACAGACCTGCTACGTGACTGTTTTCTCCTCTGTTCAAATAGAAGATATGTATGTGCAGTAGAATCTTCCTTCATGTGAGATGTCTGGTTAGCTGCACTCACTGTTTACAATGGAGAGCTTTTGCACACCATCACGAATCAGGATTTCATTTCAAAACGCTATGAGCTCGCTACTCAGATACGAAGATCACATTATTCATATTTGTGTTTCTGCGCATGCGCAGACAGCTCTAGAGTCACTTCATGATATTCATTATTTTTCCGATGTGTAAAACCCCTCTCTTTTCTTTTCCCGTGATGCTAGAAATATGCTGACTGATATTGACAGTCATTTAGTAGTCTACAATACGTTTTATCATTGGTTTATAGTGGTCTGCTTTTTTACTCAGCTTTCTTATATAGACAATTCTACAGAGAAGATTTTCAAATTCTTCAGTATGAACAAAATATATTACAGAGTAAATGAGTACATGGTCCTCTAAAAATTACAATCACTGCTTGTATAACAAGGAAAAAATAAATGCTACCCAAGTTAATAAATGCTATTAAGCTTTTATGAGTAAGCTTAATGTTCTAGACTATAGTTGAAGCTTGTAACTTACAGTCCCTGTAGTGTAGACTCATATAATTATGGCCATTGAACTATCTCATGTATTGAAGAGGATATGGTAGAAGTATATAGTCAACATGAACATCACCTGTGTTCTTGTGCATGAAGTAGCAACCAGGCCAAGGCATACGAGATTATGCAACGGCAACAATGCACTGCAATTCCTGTTAACAAACAAGTCTTTTATTGGGCTTCCCTTCTGATCCAACGATAAAACGCTATTTAGCATTCAAGATTCTCAAGTGATTGATAGACTAGCATTGAAGTTTGATGAGTTGAGATTTTAATTCGACTTTTCTTATGAGAAAGTTGGAGAAGTTCATTGAGTATCATTGTATCAAGGAAACTAAAATATGCTAGATGCGATTTGTCTAGCTTTTAATTATTAAAATTATTATTTGTACATCAAAAAATATATAAACGCGAAATACCACTGACCAACTCACTAATGACTTATTTCACATGTTTCGTCGAGACCCTAGAAGCGTGCTAAGAACAAGTTTAAACATTTTTCGAAATATACGCCCAAAATTTGAGTTTTTCTATAATTTTTTAGCGTTTTCAAGAATTACTAGGCCAAAAAGTGTCAAAGTTCGGTATATATGTTCAGTTTTGGAGCATTCTGAGAAGGTTCTTTCAAATTTCTCCTTGAATGCGTCCAAGTTTAAGTTTTCACAGTGTATTTTTAGCGTTCTCAAGAACGGCCGAAAAAGTTGAAATTTGAACCTAATTGAGATTCAGACCTAGACGTGTACTAAGAGAAGCTTTTTAATTTTCCCCAACAAACACTTGAATTTGACGTTTCCTAGCGTTTTTTTAACTTTCACATATGGTACGTGCCCAACAAAATTGAAGTTTTAGTGAAACTTTCCCCTTTGCGAGCCTGCTGGTGCTATTAATAATTAATTGTGGTATTGACGCTACTTCAATCTGTCATACACAATTCCACTGCATGTATTTTATATTTTTTTTATGACGAAGCCCACTTAGGTCTGAGACCTGTGTGTGGGTAATGAGTTGGATGATTGTGAGTTGGACCTACAGTTTTAGGTGGGTTCCGAACCACCGGGAAGTGATTCTTTAGCAGAGAACAGTGTCTTGTTTGATTTTGATTTGATTTTGCATCTATGACTATCATCCAGTTCGATTCTCCACTGATGACAAAAAATGTTTACCATCAATACGACTACAAAGTTTCAATGCCGATCAGTTGCGGATTTAGCCTGTACTTTGGCCGCGTAGGGCTTGGCAACAATCTGCCGCCCTACCGGAATGGTGTGGGAGGGGCTATAGATTCTAGGCACTACTGTTTGTAGAAAAGCTTAAGAAGGGGAAGAGTCCTCCAACAATTTATGAAGATAACATGTCTTCTGAACGGTGGGCTTGGAGGTACTCCCCCTGAAATTTTGTGTAAAATGGTCCCTCTTAAACCGCACTTAAGCGATTTCTGGACATGAGTTTGTCCATTTCAACATTTCAGCCCATGCTATGTGTCAAAGTGAATTTAATTTAGTTGTTCTATTATTATAAACTTAAAAAACACTTTTAAATGGAAATTGACTCACGTTATGGCGTGACGGCCGTTTCGCTCTGTTGTCTAGAGCATCATCAGATGACCCACTCTGTGTACTGTGGGTCGTCTGATGATGCTCTAGACAACAGAGCGAAACGGCCGTCACGCCATAACGTGAGTCAATTTCCATTTAAAAGTGTTTTTTAAGTTTATAATACATATTAGTGGAAACAAGATGGATCTTCAACATCATAATGTTCTATTATTGTCAATGAGAGATCCAGCTTCTGATTGATTTAGTAAAAAAACTAATATTGATGCAGGCCGTCTTGAAACTATTTCCACTTTCCCATTCTTCAACCCCCCTCATTCGAATGTACCATATTGATTGCACTAAATAAGTTAGTATGGTTCTTGCAAATCTCTTAAAAGATTACTAGGGGTAGGGGACTCATCAAAATTTATTAATATTTTAAAATTATTTAAATTAAAGGTATAAATTTTTTTCTCTAAAACCAAATTTCAATGATTCCAGACATTTTCTTCTACTCTTTTGTAAAAAATTATCTTTTAAGACTCCAATTCCAAAATTTCTTTTGTCTCTGGGGGAGGGGATTTATCGCCCCTGATCAGCCACTGCGGAGACTACACACCATGCTGTTGCAATATTGATTTCTCAAAAGATATCCTTGAAATCACCTCTAATTAATTATTATTATGATTATTATCGTTTTCACAGTATGATGCACTATTCATCTCTACAAATCTAGCCTAAAACCGTAGAAACTTTCAGGGAATAATGTAGGCTAGAATCGAGAGTAGGCTAATGATAAATTGTTAAATCATGTTGCTTTCAAGTTTTAATATGGTTTTATTTAGTATGGTTTTATTGTGCATCAATAAAGCTACGGCTACAACGGTTACACCAATGAATACAGATAGTATCCAATGAATATAGTATAGATACAGATACATATACAGATAGTATCTGTATTCATTGGTTACACGGAGCTGCATCTGTTGTACAGAGCCGCACTATGGAGGACAGAGACAGTAGTAGGCTAACTGTCAGTTATCGGCTAGTACAAAAAATAGTACTTGTGGGCACGCAACGCAACGGTCTTTTAACTCTCTTGAATATTAATTTTTTTCATTTAGACTATTTTTTAATATATTCAACAGAAAGCCTTATTAAATCGTCAATACAAAAAATTACAAGTCTATCGCTTATTAGTAACAAAAGTAAAAAATATTACTGAACTCTTAATATTTGAATCAATTAAACAGAAACCAGTTGATTGATTATTCGTACAAGGAGGGCATTGCCCCATCGGTAATAAACAAATCATTACGCAAAGAAAAACCATTGGTAGTGTTCATGAATTAGGCTAGCGTCGGACTGGATTTATATGGAACTGTAAGCCCTTTACGCAATGCACATTGGCCTGGCCTGGCCTGACCTGACTCATGAAATCTCCCGTCAATTGAATCTACTTTATTATACGCTGTAACTGCAAAACGATGGAAGCTAGTAGCTGGTTTCGTTATACAGGTGAATGACACGCTTATTCTGTAGGCCTACGTGAATTGAAAAGAGAAAGAAAGCATCATAAAAACGATGTGGAAAGTTAAGAAAAGAAGACACTGCATTTGGTTGTCTCAGGAATATTAAATTAATAATAACCAGTGGTCCAATAGAATGATATAAAATCGATTCTCTTATAACTTCACTCAGTTACACACATTCAAAACTTTTTTCTCTTGCTTCCTCACGCCTTTTCCTCCCACAACCCACAACACTCCTTCCTTTTTTGCTTTCCTCGATAGAAAAAGTTTCCTTTCTCAATTGGAATAGGTGGATTCAGTATTAGTAATTATTAATAATTTTCTGTTGCACATAGATAATTTTAAAAATCTCTTTAGTAAAGCATACTTTAAAATTTTGTACTGCATTCTAATGATAACGAACTTCGTTGATGCAATGGTGATGAATAGAATGGCGCCCTCATAGCGCTGATTGAGAAATGATAACGTTAATTAATAGATACAAGAAAAAAAATTGAAAAAAGGATGTTTCCTTTTAGTAGAAGGATATACATAATTTGAATATACTAAATAACTAAATAAGGAGACCAGTGACCTAGCTCATGCGTTTCAGCTTTGATAAGCTGAAGCAAGAACTCAGATGTGTTAAATGCTGGAATTTCAAAATTGATGAATCACATATATGGTGATTGAATAGAAAAGAGATTTTTAGAGATTTACTCAAATGCCATTTGTTCTGCAATTCGATTCGTTGTATGAAAGCGAAAAGGATGACGACGATGCATTTGAATGCTTCATCTCTCACCTCTTCTGCGCTTCATCTCCTACTTCTGCTTGTTCCTCCCAAATTTCATTTCATTCAATACACTACTTCTATAATTTTAGGATATTTATCAGTTATTTTATTATCTATGTCGTACATTACTATATTTCATAGTTGCTGTTTATTTTTTCTATAGTTTCTGTTTTTCTGTATTGATCTCTCTTATTTGACCCAATAACAGACCCTGAATGATATTAATATCTATGTAAGCGATTCCTATCCATCAGCTATTTTATTCTATAGATTGTTTTAATATTATTTTGATTATTTTAGACTCCTTGGTGGTACCTCTTGAAATATTTCTTGGGGTACCTAAAATATTATTAATTCTATAGTTTTGAGTTATACTTTTTGTAATCTTGATTTATTTTGTACCGTTCCAGTGTGGAGAAAACAACATATTACATATTATATGTATTTTATGTTGTCAAACTGTTCAAATGAAAAAATTCAATTTGAATTTGAAAATTTAAATTTGATTCACTTTATGTTTTCCTTCCATTCATGCTAGTACTATAAGAAACCAAATAAATGTGTATAATTTCGCTTATGATTGGTTTATTTGTGTTTTCTCAACATTGTATAGTATTTTATTTTTGAAAAAATTCAAATTCATTGATACAACATATTATTTTTTTTAATGAAATTAGTTTTTATCCCTATTGAACTTTTATTAACAATTGAATTTCTCATTATGTTTTAGAACGAGGATGACGAACAGTCATCATATCAAAATCTGGTGGATCCTCTGCAATCAGATGAGAGCACAGACAACAAGCACGAAACGCTTCTGCCACCCCCACCCCCTCCATCAGCATCCAATGGTGGAGACACATCTGGCTTCCAGTTCAAGATGCCTCTTCAGCTCGACTTCGATGAAATTGCTGGGGTGAGTCAAAATGAATTTACTGTATATAATAACACTCAATAATAAGGACTCCATTTAACTGTTTTGATAAACATCATATTGTTACGGGTTCTAATAGCTAAAATAAGGCTGGCAACACTTAGGTTCACACTTACACTTTATTTACACAAATTAATTGTAAGTTCAATTAATTAAATAAAAACAGATCATCAAATGACAAGCTAATACTAATTTTCAGTAATTATTTACAAGAATTAATGAATAAGTAATTACAGGCTGATCAATAATAAAAGAAACAAGAGTCCAATTAACTATACAATAATGAATAATTAATTACAAGCTGATCAATAATAAAAGAAACAAGAGTCCAATAAACTGTACAATAATGCAGAAAGAAATTATAAAAAGAGCAACTATCACTTACGAAAACACAGTCCAATTCGTTATTTGACAGTCCCAAATAATATCACTTAACACAACGTCTTTAAACTATTAGTAAGCTGCATAAACAGTAAACACTTGTCTCTGCACTTGACACTGTCTAAAGACTGAATAAAGCACTGTTTACTCCACTGGCACTGGATTGTCTCTTCTACGAGATCTGTAATACAATCTGTCACACGGGTTTGTAAAACGTAACTGTCATGCAAGCTTTTGTAAAACTCACTAACTGGTTCATGTGGACTCCTTTATATAGCTGTTGTAGTTGTATAATTCCAAGAATTGGAGGTCACCAGACACTTCGAGAATCCTTAAGAAGGCTTTGACTAGACCTCGATTGTTCTAGAAGAATGTAGAATTGACAAGAAGATCAATTGAGTGAGAGAGTTGCTGACTTGAAGAATAGGAGTGACAAAGACATGTGAAGAGCAAGAGAACGCAGATTGGATGTCGAAGTCACGTCCAACCATGAAAACAATAGAATGACATAAATAGAACAAGTGCGTGATTAACTGCTTGTTTGCTCTCATAACAATATTTTTGTAAATTCACAAAATAATCCATATCGGCAGTTCTTGAAAGAGAGGTTTGTTTATTTTTCTTCTTGTTCAACAAATCTCATAATTGACCGAACGAAGAGAGGTCTCTGTTTCAAGTCGACCGTTTTGCATTTGTCTGTCTGTCTGTTTATAACGCAATTACGGCTAAACGCGTGGACCATATTCAATGAAATTTACTACTAGTATATAGTATGCATCAATATTAATTTTCTCTGTGTTTCAATTGGATGATTTGCATTGATATATGAGATTATGAGAAAATATTAAATATTGAAACACAATCAACAATGAAAACGTCATCACTTGCGCTGTAAAAATAAATCGATGCAACGGAGTATCCAAGGATTCAACGAATTAAATAATAATAATAATAATAATAATAATTATTATTATTTTCAATATTGTACTGATAGGCATATGACCCATTCAACCAAGGAGCCATTCAACTGCTTCGGTTGCTCATCACATCATATGCTCCCCAAAAAATTCACATTGGCAGTTCTTGAAAAAGAGTTTTGATTATTCTTCTTCTTGCTCAACAGATCTCATAATTTCTCATGCATCAATATTTTCTATGTTTTTTTTTCAATTCGATTATTTAAAATAATTTAAGAAAATGTTTCAACACAATAAAAAATGAACACGTCAACACTTGCAACTTAATTAATAAATATTATATGGGCTAAGCATTGGCCTTCTTAATTTCCAATGTTTTGATTGTCAAATGTAAACAACACCTGCCAATGTTTTGATTTTCACTAGCCTAAATTACCTTAGAGCCTATAGTGGAAATCTGTTTTACATCATAATTATTTTTATAGTCGACTCCCAAACTCCAAAATCAGTAGCGATCTCGTTTTTAGAAAGCCTATTAGAAAGCTATATACCAAGTTTCAAGAGTCTAGAATGTTCCTTTCAAAGGCTAGGGCACAGACTGATGGATGGACAATGGCACTATTTCAATTTGTTGGGCCCTCACTCCTCATGCTTCAAACCGTATCAAACTGTTAGTGGAGCTGAATTATTTTAATTTTCGCTTTCTTAATTAGGAGAAAAATGAAGACAAAAAGATTATTTAGAATGAAGTAACACTGTTTCATTGGAAAATAGAGAATGAAAGTATACAAATAAGTACAATAATCTTGCATCTTGCATCAAAGAGTAAACTCCTAGTAGCCTGGTTGCAAATATGATGTTGCATTTAATTTTTAAGTGATAGAAACTGAAATTATTGATATTTATCCTATTACTCATCTATTCATTCTTCATTTGTTTCTCAAATAATGTTCATACTTAATTAATTGGCTATCAAACTCGTCAGGACAACAGTTAATTTTATTATGAGTCAAATCCTTTTTTTTTTTTGTTTTTCGTTTCAACCATTCTATTAAGAAAACTTTTCTAACAATTTCACTTTATTACAGAATTCAACTCTAATATTAGTCTATTTTTCAGTCTACATTCCTATAGAAATGTCTACAAATCCTATTTCTCATGTCATGAGATAATTGTGAATGTTTTTTTTTTGTATAGGTTAATGAAATCCAGCTTAGAGATGAACTGGATTAAGTCAACTCTATTGCGTTTGAACCTTGGTTTATAGCGATTAAAACTTCACTCTTCTAATTGTCACGGTTCTAATTATTTTCTGGTCACAGTCGCTTAGCAATGATGGCCATCTTCATCAACTGTTGGAGTGTGAACTAGTTTCGTGTTCCATAAACACTCACTGTTAGAATCCTAGCAATTTATAATTATATTTAAAGAAAAATCCATCTGCATTACTCTTCTAATCAAAAATTAAAATAATTTCTCTTTTTTATTATTTGAGAAGTTTTTCACATCCACATAAATAGTATAGGGTAGTGAAAACATTTTATTTATTAGTAATCAATCCCGGGTTTTACAGTAGTATCACCTTGTACAGACTACCTATAATATACTCAATGCATTATAGCAAGTTCAACTCTTGTTTTTACTACTAAAGTTGAGGGGTTTACCTTGATATTTTTTTAAATTTTGTTTCATTAATTTTTTTCAATTTTGATATTAAACAACCTCATATTTACTAATATTATTGTTTTGAAAAAGTATGAAGAAGTGGGGAGAGACTTGATACTGAGTAAAATGGTTATTTGTGAAAATTATTAAATCACCTCTTGATTTAAACCTCTTTTCAGCTTTATCTGCAGAAGTACACCAACTTTTATTAAAACATTTTTACTGACTTCTCAGTTGTAGTGACAACGGACCGCGCCACTAGAAAAAAAACTTAGCTAGCTGATTCGGTCAAATAATATTACATTTTCTTATGTATTGTTATTATTAATATTATTACGGTATTTACTTATGTTAATTGTAAATTGCTTCAATAAAATTCAATTTTTATTATTATTACTATTATTATTATTATATCATATTATTATTATTAATCGTATTCTGACTTGCTATGTGGTCGTTGTAACGGGAAATGAATACATAAAAGTTCATGGTATAATATGATATGATAATAATAGTGCATCATGCGATTGATTATTGAAAATCTAAATTGATAGATGAAATTCATTGAATTCTGTGTTAGTTATTACTTCTTAACCAATGAAATATTGCAATAATTCATGTTACAGTCATTGATGGAGAAGAACCAAAGATCACGAATGAACTGCGTTGTGGAGAAAAGACGTGCCGAGGAGGTGATGGACCATCAACCAAAGACTGTTAGATTACCATTCGGAGTTAACGTTACCACTGATCCCCGTTATGAGCACGTCACTGGTGAACGTATGGCTATTTTCTGCGAGAGTGGACATGATCAAAGGTGAGTTGAGTGCTCCGACTGTTCTCGCAAAGAAAGCTCCTTCTTCTAGCCTTGCAACATTACAACAAAAAATCATTTCACTTTCTTTTGATTTAAAGATGAAATGCCTTCTAAAATAAAATATTTCTCATCAGTTATTGATTGATTGATAATTAACAATAATTTATTGATTGATTAATCAATTATTGATTTATTAATAATAAATACCTGATGAGAAGTATAAGATTCACAGGGCATTTCATCTGTAATACAAAAGAATTTGAAATGATTTTCTGTTGTAAATCTATCACCTTTATCATTATTTATATCCATTTGCATCAACTATATCAGAAAAGTAAATTAGAATGTAAATATTCCAAGATTTTCTTCCAATTGTGAATAAGTTTTATATTATTTTATCCACTCACTGTGGATGATTATATGGCACAAAAAATTTTACAATGTTAATAAGAGTGAAATCTCATGGTGTGGACAAGATACACAAGACTAATAACTATTTGCTCTAGTTTTCATTTCAACCCCGATATTTATTGAAGATTTTCAGTTGATCTTAACATAATGTAACATCTTTTGAGATCTGACTCCCCATTTAGAAGTTTCTACTTAGAAGCAACATATGCGTTTTACCAACAAATAAACAAAAAGCAAGTCTCTTTTAACAATTTTTACAGTAGATTTAAGAAAAATTATTTTATTGATTACAGCACAATGTGAGACTGGGCCCCGACAACGCACAAAAGTCCTATCTTCTAAGATATCAAGAAAACAATATTATGATTGTCAAAAATTAGATACCCATATTGTTAAAGTTGTGGAGGGAAGTTGAGGAATGGTGGAAATAGAGGACAATGCTTCTATTCAGTAACGTTTAAGCAAACAATATAAGTTATTTTGGAATTCTTAGAAAGTGAATAAATTTTAATCACCTTTCATACATCTTCTGTATTACAATTGCCCTCAATTTTACTACTCTTGAAAGGTTTCTTGATTTTTTATATTTCTTATCAATAATCAATTTTTTGGTCTTTTCTGTATCTTACGTAAACTTGACTCAGAAAAATCTAATGAATCCTAACAATTATATATTTATTATGATAAAGCAAAGCAGGCAATGAAAATAGAATCTACTTGAATAATCAGGAGAAATATGAAAATGTATCAGTACCATGCCTATATTTTTATTGCTTTTGCTCATTATCTGAGCAGTCTGCAATAAAAATACAGTTAAATTTAAAAATATAATCTTTATGGCTACATGACGATTATTTCTCCATTGTTGCCTGCTTGTTTGTATTATATCTCATTCCAGGAAGTGGAGCAATTTCAACAATTAGCTACTACCGGTACAGTGACTATCCTATTTCGAAGCAACAGTAGCTTGCCACCATACAATGGTGATAATTTCTGTTGAAAATATTCCACTTCAGTCAAATAATGCGTTAGCTGTCCGTGAAATCAGTTATGCAATTCTCCCACATTATTGTTCTTTGTTTCAATAGGCTGCGTTTGCTACACTGTCCTCAAATTCAAATATGACTAACAGGTTTTCATTTCGTGTACTTTGATGCTAAATTTGTAATTATTCATTCCTGCCGTTATTCAAAATTAAAAGCTGACAAAATTTGATCAAGCCACATTTTTGACTCATGTCAAAATTGACATATACCTATTTCATCCAATTCCAATTTTATTATTACCCCATTATACTTAGTCACCTGATCAAAAGCCATAATACTACTAGTTTTTTTATTATTTGGAGGCAAATTAGGATCCCTATAATAGTCATTATATTTTCCAAACAGGCAATAATTGATGTTTCTATTCTTTTTCTTCTGTTTGTACTTTTCATATGATATTTCAAACTAATTCGAATTCTTTTTCATCTGCTATAAAAACTTATGTATTTGGAAATACTTTTTTAAAATAATACAAAAATTTATTCTTAATGCATGTGAGGTAAATCAGCACACATTGAGAAATACAGTATCAGTTTTCAGAAGAAATAAAATCATAATAGTAATAAGAATGATTTATTTCAGACATGTTACAATGGTATCAATGGCTACTTTGAAAAAAGAGTTTCATAATGAATTCTTTTATTGGCTCTTGGAAAAGTTTAATAAATATTTCGGCATGAAAGCACAAAATTAATATCAATTGTCTATTTCAGACATGTGCCAATGGAATCAATGGGAGCACCAGTGGTGGTACCAGTGCCAATGCAGATGCACCAGGGACCAGTTCCAATGGCTGTGCCAATGCCAATGGGTGGCCAACACCATGGACCCATGCACCAGCACATGCAGCAAATGCCACCACAAAACATGCCCATGCACCATGGACCACCACCAATGCACCTGATGCCATCCCATCACAACATGATGCCACCACAGCAACAACAGCAGCAGCAGCAGCAACAACAGCAATCCAGGCTACAGCCCATCTCCCTCAACCAGATTCCACTCAACATCCTGACCAGGATTGCACAGGAAAGCATGAGTGAATCAGGCAATGAGCCAATCCATATCATTGCCCGTGAAGAGCATGTGGTGCCAATTGAGGGTCGCTCCATGCATGGACCCCCACACTCCCACCCCGTGCCCTCTGACATGGTGCGACCACCCCCACCACCCTTCCAGAGGCTGCCAGTGCATGTGATGCAGCAGGCTGGACCCGGCCAGCCACAGCAGCACCCAATTGCAATTGCTGCCGCCGCTGCTGCCAACGAGGTTGATGAGCCCAGACCTCACTGTCAGTACCCACATGTTTCAATTAGAAATTAGCATAAACTAGCTCTGTTCCGACACATGTTTGTTTGGTGGAAGAAGGTAGTTGATGATGCCTATCACTCTAAATTGGTGGCTGGTCACTACCACTATTGGTTGTATTTCATTCATTTTTTTTTTAGCAATAACCAAGTACAAACAAGTGGAAACTTGTAAAAGTTTTCTATCTTTGAGAGCTGGCAACTGAAACATAACTATTACTAAAAACGATATTAATATTGACTCCCTTTTCAGTTCGTTGATTAAAAGCTCATTTGTATATGAATTTGACTGATGCATAATGTATTCCATTTGATCAATTTCTTTGAAATTCTGATATCATGGTTAGATTCCTGATTATGTTATGGGAATGTAATGCTTATATTGTTGAGAAACACAATAATAGTAAAAAAAGTAAATTAATCAGTCTCATCATCGCTATGGTGAGCACTGAGCAGGTTTATTGATTTAATAATTTAAAAGACTAGAAACAAAATAACAATATGAAAATGCCTTGCATAAAAAAACTTAATTCGTGGCTCAATTTATTTTTTTGACAAATGAAAATTTATTCTTTTGAGGTTTATGAGAAGACATAACTGTAGCAATGAATTTGATTAATTGTAATATCATTATGTAGGGTATCAATGTAATACTGATCATTTATCCTTGATTAAGAGAATCTTAATAAGTAGATAGGATTGAACATTTAAAAATATTCGTTTTATAAGATGCAATTTTATTGGTTGATATTGAACTCCACAAACAACATGTTTAAACTCTCTAGGAATTATTAAAAATTTGCAGAGGTATGTAATCTTTTTATAAAAAAGAATGAATTGAAATAAGAATTCAACAATACATTAACGTTATAGTAGTTTTTCTGGTGAAGGAGTACTTGGTGATGGATGTGATAGAGGTGATGGCAGTAATAGAGTTTTATATTACAATAATGTACAAAAATATGTTATGATTCATATGCTTTGTGAAGCATGCTCAATGTAGTCAATACCTACAAGTTTGTGCATTTTACTACTAATCAAAATAGCAATATTATCTACATCTACATTATTAAATCTATTTATTTACATCGACATTATTACATCTATTTATTTATACATCAATTACATGAACAAAAAGTTGATAGTCTCTTCATGGTAGTGTTCACACCGCAATAAGATTTGTCTATGCTCAAATTTTCTAAAATGACGAAAGAAATTTAACTAACCCTCTACTTACCTCTATACCATTTCAAAATCGTATTATACTACCACTCTGAAATTATTCTTTATAGAAAAGTGCAGATTTATAAACGTTGAGAATCAAACGCTTCACTAAAGTAATTCTAAAATGCACCAATTTAACCAACATTTGAATTAAAAATAGCTAGCAAAATCTCTCCAGTGTCCTGTTAATGAGAGACAGTCGTGGAAACTCTAGATAGAAAATTTATTATAGTATGGTAGATGGCTATGTATTGTACATTAACTAACACTGCATGCTTCATCTAACCACTTGTTTGCTCTGTCTATCTAGCACCTTCTGATTTCTTTGGTGGCTTCGATGAATTCCAGCCTGTGAAAAGAGTCTCAGTTGCTCGATTCTTCTTCAACACGCCGGAAGCAACATTTGTGGAACCAAATACTCTAACTAGAGGATTAAATTCAATCTTTGAGTCTCTGCCTAGTCTTCCTTTCAAATTCAATTTCAAAATTACTGGACTTCCATTTCTCAACGAGAATGATTCCGATGAAATTGGAGATTTGAAAAAAATTCAAAACAATCAACTCGATGACAAGAATGATTCAAAGCCATTCAGTTTGGAAAATTTTCTCATGAATGGTTTTGATGATATAAATGAAGTGATATTTGAGAATGGCTCAGACTCCGATGATTTTGATGACAACTGTCTGCAGAAAGAAGGAAAGAATTGTGATGACTAAAAAAATTTCTAGGTACAGTTACAAAACACATGAATCTGTAATTTATTTGAATTTCTCGAAATAAGTCGTGTGAAAACCGTTAAAAGTTTACAATTTTATTAACTTAATTGTTCCAAGTTTCATTTTACTCTCATTCATTTATATTTCTCATAAAATCTCCATATAGCCTACTGGGTGTTTCAGAAGCTGCTAGACTGCTCTAGCTGTTTCTTTTCATCAGAATAAAGAAAAGAGTTCATATAAGCATTGGTCCGAAAAACGCTTTGTTTCAGAAATAAAGATGGCTGGAGTCAACAGCCTATCAAATTGATTTCTATCAATTTACTCATCCAGAAATCTCTATGGTCTTCATTCAGATATTATCTTGTACAAATCTTACGTAAAAGGAGTTTAAGTTCCATTTAAACATTTTAAAAGACTGTAACTACTGTAATTATTGAGATATTTACAAAATAGCTAATTTGAAATGGCCATGAAAGCAGGGGTTTTCAAGTTCAAAGTTTTATTTCGTTGAGTTGCAGAGAATTTAATTATGAAAATAAAATGTTGAATCCTTCAAAAGCCAAAAACGCTCTCAAAGTTCATAAAATCTGGTCGAAACACACTGATTTTGCACGGTTGATTTCAGCTTACTTGAGTGTTTTGACCCAATTAAACCCTTGTTCATAAACTTTGGTTACATTTCCAGCTATTGGATGATTCAACATTTTATTTTTAGAATTGAATTCTCTTCAAGATTGGTTTAAATATAATATTGGTTTATTGAAAAATTATTTAGCAGATCAACGTTAAACTTCGAATCGCCTGTTTTTAAATCCATTTTGCTTATTTTGTAAAATTACTCCATAATTATGGTAGTTACGGATTTGTCAAATGCTTTAATAGAATTTCAAGCTCCTTCTACATAAAACATGTTCGATTGTTGATTGTTTAATTTAATTCAATACTTTCTTTGTTGTGGCAAATACCTACATAATCTTTATTTTTAAAAAATAACTGTTTAACCAGAGGGATGTAAATGCACCCTCCCCCCCCCCCAAGGCGACCATGGTTTTTAGAAAACTCAAATTCAAATTTTATTTACATTGCATAAGTAACAGAAAAGTAACAGAAAACAAAACTATTGGAAAACCAGAGAGAAAATTGAAAATGTAACCCCTAAATGAAGGCCCCAGTAATTTCTGAATAAGTTAATTGACAAGGAAAGCGATCAATGAATTTCAGTCATCTTTATTCAGGAGGAATCTGCCATACTGCACTAGCTGATTCCTCTCATCGTAATGACGAAAATAAACATAATAACGGAAATGCCTTGCTACAGAAATAAGAATGGCTGTAACAAGACGTTTCGGGATCCATATTTTAATATGAACTTTTTTATTAATTTTTATGAGAAGAATCGGCTAGTGAAGTATGACAGATTCCTTCTGAAGCATCTTGTAAGATCAAACGCTAAGTAAGAAATAATCAAATAACATTAAATACAGTTTTTTCTATAAATAGTTTACAGACTATTGTCTCTCTTGAAAGTTACAACAGTGCAGTTACATAATGTATAGCAAAGTTTTGCTGTCGCAATATTCTGAAAATGCATACAGCAGAAGTCTATAAGTTGTCTTGGATCTTGTTGGAGAACTGCACGTCATCGCATTAAAACATTATAATTAATTGGCAGAAAAAAGACAATTTGTTAATCTACTTCGATTTTACAATAACAAATCAAAAGTTCCTATTGTATTATAATTTTGTTCACTTTAACACTGAAGTAGGCTACCGTGACCATTGGGTGGGAGTTTTATATTCTGCAAAACAAATATTGCATGGTTGCATAAATCTATTTTTTTTTTTAAATAATATTGGTGATGGCAGTTCTAGATTGATACTAATTTATTATATATAGAGAGATACTTTGTCAAATTATAATCTTTAACAAAAATTTGCATTACATTTTGGAAAATGGTTTAGTTTGTTGTGTATAATGACTTATAGCGAATTCTTCACATCATAGTTTACACACAGCTTTGCACTTTGGCTGTAGAGCCAATACATGAACACAACATTTTCTCATGTTTCCAAGATATGCAGAAATGAAGAGTGAAAAACTTCATAATTGGAGTGCCTATCAAAAATATGTTTTCCTACAACTGCTCGTAAAGTAGTTCTTTATGTACTGAAAACTAATCGTAAAATACCTCTTTACTGCTGCGCAAGCGGTAAAGTACTTTACGCTCGCCAGCTGTTTTCTTTACGCTTCTGTTTTGATTTCGATGTCTTCTCATTGGTGGATCACAGAACCTGTGAAATTCTCATAACCTCAACAATGGCGCACGCTAACCAAATCCGCGTACGGTCTGTGATGTTGCAAATTACAAGCTTTTATTGTATTGGAATCCAGAACTGCAGTTATTCGCGCGTGAAGCTTCTTTATCGCTCTCGCAAAATTACTGCGCTCCGCTATGCGTCGCGCAGTAAATGTTTTGGCTCGAGCGATAAAGTCGCGCTTCACTCTCTTAATACATAAATAACTATTTTAATTGAACATCTGGTATATTAGATAGATAGATAGATAGATTTATTAGTTGCGTAGAGCCACAAGTTTGAGCAGTGCTCAGGTGGCATGCAACATGTCATTTGAGTGAAATAAAAGCATTACAACATTCTTGTACAGTATAAGGACATATGTCCACTAGTGTTTTGTTCATCAAGGATACAAATAACTTATGACTACCACAGAACTTAATATGTTCAGGAAGACAATTGAAAAACTTTAATCCTGAATAATACGGCCCCTTTTCTAGTAGTGTCAGCCTGTGTACTGGGTATTGAAAAACGTTCGATTTTTTGCCTCTAGTTTGATAAGAGTGGGTGATATGGCTGACATTGAAAATTTCTCCATTCTTGAATACAAAATTGACGACTTCCAGAAAATATAGAGCTGGTACTGTGAGAAGTTGATGCTTCCTAAATATAGGCCTGCACGAAAAAGATGAGTTGACAACTTCCAAAATCCTTACTGCTTTTTTCTGCATAAGAAAGACTGTGTTTAAGTGATTTTTGCCTGCACCCCAAAACAAAATACTATAGCGTATCAAGGAGATAAAATATCCATGATATACTTTTACTGCGGTCTTTAGATTTGATGCAGATCTCACAGTCCTTAGGGCAAAAAGTGCATGGTACAGTTTTTTATGAAGCTTCATCAGATGATGATCCCATTTCATGTTGCTCTGCAGCTCCATACCCAGAAACCTAGTAACCTTAGTAGCAGGGCATTCCTTTCCTGGTTCCAATGCCAGACTCAAATAATAATCATCATCACATCCAATCACAGTGAAGTTCATCAAGTTTGTCTTACTTAAATTCATCTTCAATTGATTTGAACCGCCTAAGCAAGCTGAGTAGAATAATATTTATCACATAGAGCAGATAGATCAAATTCTTGAATTTCAGACCCTATGGCGCACCCAAGAACGTAGCTTCATGTTTCTACATAGTTTTAAATTTCACGGCATCAGCAAGCTGAGTGGAATGAATATTTCATAATATGAAGTAGTGATTAGCTGAAGTTCTTACATTTATTACTCCCCTCTGGCGCCCCGCGAGTAATTTTTGGGGTTTTTTGAGTAGTTTTGAATTTGAACTTAGACAACTAACTAAAGATAATAGATAAAACCATTCTTAATTCCACATTTAATGTCACAGTTTTCATTGTGTACTATATCATTTGGTGTTAAGGAAATAATACCTCCAAAGGTGAAACCTGAGCGCAGGTATGAGTCGCTTATTGAAGCATGTGAAAAGTTTATAGAAAAGGTCAAAAAAAACGTTGTGAAGAAATTTAAAAATTGAAATTGATTAAAAAGAGAGGATAATAAGTTATTGATTTAGAAACGATAAAGAAGTTCTCGAAAAAAACAAAGAAAACAATATTATTTCCAGAAAACTACTACCTAAGTTTAAGTTTGTTTATGAGAGTATGAAGCAGTGGATAGCTCAAATTCTTACAATTATGACCCCCTCCCCTTTGGTGGCCTAAGAATAATTTTTCGGCGGGTTTCCAGGTTTGTACACCAATTTAGAACTTCATAAACATAATACAAATCATCGACTCAAATCACTCAAAATTCACTAAGATTTAAGAGGCCTTTCTCCAAAAATTGGCTGCAAATGCCCAAAATCGATATTTGCCCCCTCCTCCTGAGCCCCTCTTTTTTTGGGGTGGATTTTACTAACTCAGAAGCCTTCCCAGGCATGCCACCAAACATCCCCTAAAGTTTCATCGCAATCGGGTGAACGGTTTAGGCTGGCATAAAGAACACACACACATATTATATAAATAGAAGATAAATATTGAATTCATAGACTACCAAAGACACGCTCATAACAGCCTATATTCTATACTAGCATTTTACCCCGTCTTGCTCGGGAATACAGTTCGAACTTTTCTTTTCTGGTAGATGATAATAATAATTAACAATTATTGGTGGTAGTGGTCACAAAATTGAATTGAGTTGAATCTCATATTAAACTCATTAACTTACATCCTTCAATTTTATTCTTTTTCAATGCAAGTAAGTTTTGATTCAAGTAACTTAATTTAATGTTTCTTATTGATTCATTTTTAATAATTTTATTAGGCAAAAAGAATTCCCAAAAATCCCCGTTCAAGCCCAAACAACATTTTTTTTTAGGATGAAGCCCACATAGGTCTTAGACCTGTGCGTGGGTAATGAGTTGGATGATGGTGATTGATGAGTTGGACCTACAGTTTTAGGTGGGTTCTGAACCACCGGGAAGTGATTTTACAGCAGAGTACAGTGTCTTTTTTGCTGGCCAATGTAATCGGTCACCGTTACAAACAGGTCCTACGAGAACGCAGCTTATCTCTATCTGATTGAACAGATACCTGCTACGGCTCGCGGCTATCACTTCCCATATACTGTACAAATATTTATTATTGTTTTGAAAAGCTATGTATTAAAAACATAATTCAGAACAAATTATGAGAATAATTATACAAGTTAAATAATTAATTTCAACCAAATTGGTTTTGAAAATACAAAACTAATTTGATAGAGTTGACTTATGTGAGCAAAAATTTAATATTTTGTCCAAATCGTGATTCATACTCAAGTTCTCACGCATGATGAGCAGCTGACCTACGCACTACACTACCAGGTCCAATGGAGCGTGCTGCTAGAAGATGTCTAGAAAATACGAAAGATAATAATACTTATGACTACCATAATGATCTATGATTGAGGAATAATAACAACAGCTAAATGAGGAATTTTAAGTTTCAAACATTAATCATTTTGAAAATTCTGATAGAAAAATAAAAAATCGGACTTCCAGGTGCACTCAATCGAGTTCAGAGGAAGCTATATGCCAAATTTAGTGTTACAAATGCGTAACATTTTTGTGAAACGCGTAAGACAAAAAACACACACAATTCCCTACTCTCTCTTAATGTTAATTTATGATGTTAATAGATGATGTTAATTTATCTCATAATTTATTGGTTTTGAATAGTATTCAACAGCAGTAAGTTGTAACTTATATAAATAATGATAGTTGAATGCTGTGTCTATTATATCTTTCTCAATGATTTCTATAAATTGTTGTTTCATTTTCCAGTTGTTCAACCACGCTCCATCCGAAGTGTGGACAGTGTCTTCCACAAGCGTGAAAAGAGAGTTCGAAGATGTGCCTGTGATTGTTCCTGCTAAGGAAGAAATGACCAGACTAATTTTTAATACCTTAGATTTAAGCTTTTCATATAAAAGTTGTTAAACATTGCATTGACCTTTTGAAACAATTTACATTAGTATTTTATAATATGCAGATCGATTAGATTATTCTAAATTACCAGAATTTCAATTTGAATAATCTTCACTTCTAATCTTTTTTCCTAGAACCTTAGTTAACACTATATTTTTTCTATCACTACTTTTTTAAACTTTGAATCTGAATGCTCATTTTTTCCATAACTATAGCCTACATTCAAAATGTAGTTCAGAGATGTAACTTATGTTGTATGTTCCCTGCTACAAGAATCAAACTTTTGTACATTTAGCCTTTAACAAAAACAGAAATTTTTTGTAGATGTAAATAAAAATATTATTGTGTTAACCTAAAAACTTCCTGGGTTAATTGAGTTCAAATAAAATTCAATTGATCCAAGTTACTGTATTTTGTTTTTTCAACCTCCTCCACATCCCCTTGTCACAGACATAACACAGCTCATTGAGAGAGGAGTTAATTATTGTAAAATTGGTATTTTACATTCAAACAACCTTACTATATATACCTTATAGAGATTCAGATGGATACATAACTGACCGAACGAAGAGAGGTCTCTGTTTGAAGTCGAACGTTTTGCACCTGTCTGTCTGTTTGTAATGCATTTTCGGCTAAACATGTCTTTCATATAATGAAGCAATCAAAACAGTGTGGTACCATAGTTATTTTTTAAATTAAAAACGTTTTTTCAGGATGTTTTGTTTGTTAATAATTTCCTCATGCAATTTGATAAAAGGCAGATTAAATTGTGAAAAGGATTTATTTTCAAGTATATCGTACATCTAATGAAACAAAGTAGTTCTACTGGCGAGAGTGATAAATGCATAGTTATGGGGACACAGAATTTTTGTTTGGAGACTTGGTCCAAGAGTCAAAATCGCTAGTCACTTTGCAACACATAACACTTTTTGTGCTGATTAGTTTCAGGCAATGTAAATGTAACTAAGAAATTATACATTATTAAAACGTTAACAGATATCATAAAATTGAAGAATTGGTAGTGGAATTTGGTTTTTCTTGCTAATGAATATTTTAGAAGCTTCAAACTGATTATATTGGTAAACAATTTACAACTAAGCAATAACATTCTTGTAGCTAGCCTACACATTACGCGAACAGAAACAAGGACACGGTGATACTTCTTAGTAAATGTTGGTCGTCATTTCAAGGCCATGAAGTATTATTTATTATATATCGATTTGAAGATCTGAAAACGAACTAAAGGTTTTGTCTAAAACATTTTGTTGTGAAACGCTGGGAATAAAGGCTATAGAAGAAAATAAAAACGTATGCAATCGTAAATACCTTATTCTTTAGATTCGTTCAGGAATAACTTTCAAATTATGGCAATTATAAAAGGACATAGCATTAATTGTAGAGAATGATATGAGGAAGACATTGAAATTTATTTCATTCCAATATTTTTATTAGTAACCGAGATATGAACAATTTATGGAAGCGTTGCAATACGAAAAGCTAGGCTGGGCAACAGTTCCCTAATCGAAGTCCGTTCAGCTATACGATAAATACAAGGCTGCACTAGCATTTCTCGAGATGTAGTTGTGAGTCACAGGAAATGGTGGGGAAGGTGGCTACGATTAGCAGTGCGCTCCTGCCCTTCTTGCAAGTGCGGGCGCTGTATATCATCCGTTAGTGTGCGTAGCGAGCTCAGCAGGCGTAAAACCATGCTTGAAAGGTACACACACCAAACGGTTATTATTGCGATGATTAAAGTGTTGAGCATTCAATGTATTTATCATGAACAGCGCTACAAGATTGGATAGATTTGAAGCCTATCAAACAAACATTTAGTACGAAAAAAAGGGTTTAAAATGCATATAAATTTTTATTTTTTGAGATTCTTAAAAAAAAGTTGACGTATTTTTTGCTATAGTAAAAAGGAGACTTGTGTATATATTTTTTTAACTTTTTGATTAGTAGTTTTTATGTGGTGTGTGTACCATTATCCTCAAAAAAGCCACTTTTTAAGTCCCATTCTGAACAAACGTGAGATGATAAAAAAAAATTAATCCTATACATTATGTCCTAAGAACCTGTCTAATGATTTGGAAGAGAAAAAAATATTTAAAAAAATTTTTTTATCGATCGCTCAACCTTAACCCATGAACTTGGTTACTGAGGTGTATTTGACCGATATTGCGATATTCAACAGTAGCGATGATGACTTTTGAAGAAATATAATTATCATGATGGTTAAATAAAATGAGATATTTGTTGAAAAACATCTATGTTATTTAATAAATTTTCCATTTTGACCGATGACATTCGGAAACGTTCATTGAATTCATAAACTGATTCAAAATTGAAATTAATTCTATCTCTAAACTCTCTTCTTCTTTTCTGAACTGGCTCATCCTCATCTGAAGATGATGAAGTAAAAAGCATTTTCACTCAAATGTTAGTAACATGAAGAATAAATGGTGACAGTATGATGATACTATGACGTCGTGAAGAATAATTATACTTTTTATAGAAAAAACGAAGAATTATTAACATTGTACTAATGAATAGATTGAGATTTTCCATGGATTCAAAATTGAAATTTATTCAGTATCAAAAAATCTTTTGAAAATAACTTGGCTCATTATCAAAGAGAAGATGGTGTTAAAAAGCATTTTCACTTCGAATATAGGTTATACTTTTCTAATAAAAACATTGTAGCGGACAAGAGTAACCAACCATGGTAGCTAGCAAGTGTTTCACGTATTTCACCTGTAGCGAACAATTGTAGCATATTCTTTGTGAAACGCCTGTAGCTAACAAATTGTAATTACAAGTGCCTGTTACGGACAATTGTTACTAACAGGACTTGTAGCTTCGTGAAATTGCAGTTAATAGCGCAACGAAACACCGCAAGAGCGCTACACCATTCAGTTATTCAGAAATTTCGTTCGTACAACATCCGCTAGATAGCGAAAGAATGCGAAATCTTTATGGATATAGAGTCACTGTAATGTGGTGAAGTGAAACAGATGAAACGATGAAGCAAGCATGAGATTGAGGTTATATTATGATTCGCAAATAACATAAGTGCGAGTATCATTTTTATAAGACTTTATCGCGGTAGTGTATTGTAATACCGGTATTATTTTTATCTTAAAATAAAGGTACAGGCTTGTGTTTGCTGAATAATTCGTATGAACAATTTATTGACCATAAATTGCAGAATGGATGCATCAGAATCTAGTACGGTACTGTACCAGTGTTGTCCTTTCCTTTCCTGGAATTACATCAAATCAAGAATCAAGTGAGTGATAGTGTTTCATAAATAGTAATAATTAGCTTGGGTCAAAGAGTGGATTATTTTGTTCAGCTCCCCTGAATTCTGAAGTCCTTCGCTTGATTTTCATTTCTTGCTTATCTAATTTTTGGTGGAAGGGTCTGCTGTTTTGGGTCCACTAAATTAAAATACGTCATTTTCATATAGCAGGTTGAATTTAATATTTTTGAATGAGCCTCGGGTTTGTTAGTTGTGAAACCTTTCAACAGCATGTTTGTGCTATTCTGTTCAAGTGAACAGTAGAGTAGTTATATATGAATAGAACATTATTTGAACAGCCTCATAATCGTTTAGAGCTATTCTCTCAAATGACTAATTAAATAAAACTTTTGGAAAGGTACATGGGGATAACCCCGGACCGCCTCTTGACTGGGTGTATTCTAGATGTAGACCCCTCCCAACCATCTTGACCACGTGCTGCTACTAACCAAACTTATTACATCATGAAAACAATCCCAACACGTAAGCAAGCGAACGGGAGCGGCTGATGGGCCAAATCGTGGCCTACGTTATTACAAAAGGCCTTAGGACTGATCAATGACATAATCACATTTGATGCTACAGATCAAAATCAAAAGGTTGATTAGCCGAGCAATAGCTTATTCCCAATTTCCATAAATTATCGAACAGGTGCACACAAAAATCTATTAATTTAAATTAATATCATGATGACTGCATTTTTTTTAATATGAAACTTGTAAGAATATCGTTCTGTAAGAATTTCACAAAGTAACAAAACATAATATTATTGATCAAGGTCAGGAATACTTACCACATGCAAGAATTGCAATACATGCTATTTGCAGACAATTGATTCTGTAATATTGTAAGTTAATAAGGCACTGACAGGTCCTTAATAAAGTTACTGACAACAAACATAGGGGAACGTTGGGGCCAAGACAGGAAACTCCAAATTACTTACCAGTTCTATGGTTTCATTTCTTCATCAATCCCAAGCTAAATCATTATTAACACTGATGATTCCACTGTAATATTTATTTTTTTAGTCATACGAAGATAGATGAATTCATTCAATTGAGCTCACTTCATATAATAGGCTAATTAGAATAGCCATTCCATCCCATCTTACTACTTTTCCATACAAATGTTCTCAATAAAACGAACCCCTACCTCCAGTTGCAGCACTAAGAATTTCGAGCAACTACCATAAAAACGTCAATAAAATCCGACCCATGAGCCAAGAGAATAAAAACCTTGGTTATTGAATGAATTTGAATATAGTTCTTTACATTCATTTGATGAATGACAGTTCAAAATTTAACCAATCAAATTTTAAGAATTACTTCATTTAAGAGAGTTGATTCCCTTTCTGCTCTCACCTTTTCACACATGATTACAAGTAGTGAACTCTAGTGTTCAGAACAGTTTTATATTATTTTCAATAAAATATTGAAAGACAATTAAGTTGTTTCATAGAAAGGCTCGTATCATATCTTTGTCAGAGATTCATTAAACTTATAAAGGTTGGTCAGTTAATTCATGCTCTTATCACATGGCATGCTAACAAATTGAATTATTTAGGCTAATAAAGAATGTAGGTGAACAACATTGAGATTCGATTTCAATTCAATTTTCAATGATGATTAATTCTATTATGCTGGACACTGTACAATTTAATGTATTGTAATGCATTCTTGCTGAGTGAGGAAGACTAAAATAGCAATAATGCCTATCGTGTTACCTGCTTCACATTAATAAAGAAATTATACAAAACATTATAAATAATGCATTTAAAACACACACGTTAGTCTGATCCGCATCATTTATTAATCTGAAATGAAATAAAAATTGAAATGAAATATATTTATTATTCTCAATAAAACAAGATACAAATAAGAGAAAAAACCAAACTATGAATATACTCCTCACCTAGACACAGGTCTGTGTGTGTGGAGGGTCGTTTTGTACTAGTTCATGTATTGTCTTATGGCATAATAACTATTCTAACATAGGTTCCATAATAAAAATGATATTATACGAAATATAATCAAACAAATTTTCATGTAATCAAAAGTCACTTAGGCTATATAAACAGAAAATCTAAACTATCTAATAATTCAATAATAATTCATTTTTTGAAATTCAATCTAATTTTAACCATCAGAAACAAGAAGAAAAAAGGGATGAAAAAAGAAAGAAAAGAAACAGCAGATATCAAGAAACATGAAAAACTTGAAAATCAGCAACTATTCAGAAACAAGACTGTACTGTAGTTTTCATATAACTTGGCAGCAGTTGGGTTCAGATCTAGCAAGTCTTCTACACGCTGCCAAGTTATATGTAGCCCAGGCAATGAATGTTTTGTGTCGTAACAAATTAGGGGAAAGCTGAATTTTTGCAGGATGTTAGTATACATAGTACTTACTCAAAAAAACCAAAGTCCCGACCCCCACCCCGCTTGCTTCCCCCACCACCCCCTATCAACATTGCAAAAGCAGTACTTCAGTTAAAGGCTTATAACTCGGAAACTAATTAAGGTATCGTTGTGATTCTCATCTCATTTAATACTCAAAACTATTCTCTAAAAAATATGTCATATACATTTTCTATGTGGATAGCCTAGTTTTTCAGTAAAAATATAGTGTATAGAAAAAAATGTCACCACGAACCACAAAAATCGACTTCAACTGATCATATCTTTTTTAATATCGCGTTATTGGTTGTGTCGTTCCTTACAAAACTTATAGATAATTTAATAAGCTTTAAAATGATGTGTCTATTAATTACTATAGTTCAAGTTATGGCGCCATAGTGAGTGATGAAATAGTAGCGGACACCGCGTCGCCGAACCCTACAGCACTGTGTATTGCATGGCGCTTGGCTATCCAGCCCAATCCAATAAATAATTATTGTCAGACAAGCAAGACTATATATGCCAATCAATAGTACACGTTTAAAAGTACATTTTCCGAGAAGTCCCCAAAAATCCCCCCTCAACTTTTTCCCCAAGCCCCCTCAAAGTTGAAAATGTTTCTAATTATTGGAAATTCGATATCTCTGTAACTAACTATCGAACAGAGTTGATTCTTCTTCCATAATATCAGTCATATAATGTTATGCAATAAATGTTCTGTTCACTTTGCCGGTAAACCTGATAGTTTCTTTTATAAAAATTGAAATATCTTCAAAAGAGAATTCCATCAACTAGATTTTTCATTATTTAGGGGGACATTTTTGTATGTCAATTTTCAGAAAATAGCGTTAAATAGAAGTTATAGAACTTATTTATATGAATCCAAAGATGTGTATAACAGCATACTGACGATTAGAGATGACGATTTGTTCGATGAGTGATGTAGCGTGGAGGGGGTACCCCTTGGCTAACATCTGTCGCACTCCACCTTTATGTTCTCAGCTCTTCGAGGCTATTTCAATTCATATGTAGAATGTCACATTTGACCGATAATTTGGAATTCTGCTTGAAAGGGCAGTATAGGCTTTATACTACATTATTTCGTAAAATGATGATTTATCATTATAAATAGTTATAACTTGTAAACTACTGAAGAATAAATCGCAAAATTTGTCTCAAACTGTAGGTATCATCTTTTTCTTTCATACCCTCAGTAAGAGAACTGCTGAAAACACGTTTTAAATCAAGCTAAACAATTTCATATGTAGTAAAAATTTTGGTAATTTTCCAGGTTTTCCGATATTACAGCCACACCATTTGTCGAACATGAAATAAACAGGATTCCTTTCTTGTGGACAATACAATTACCCAAAACTGGGTACCAATGGCAGGCTTGTAGCATGAATAGAAAGTTATAATCATTCATAAAGTTGAAATTTAAATTTTTTCATAATCTTTCAACATTTTGAATTACAATAACTCAAAATTCATGCATGATACAAAGATGCCACTGGTATGTTTCAGGGAATTGTATTGTCTAAAATAACTGTGTCCTATACATTTTTTGTCCAACACATTGTATGACTGTACTGTCGGGAAAACCTACATATAGAATTGTTTAGTTTGATTTAAAATGTGTTTTCAGTGGTTCTCTTACTAAGGATATGACAGAAAAAGGTGTTACCTACAATTTGAGACGAATTTTGCAATTCGTTCTTCAGTAGTTTACGAGATATAAACTATTTATAATGAAAATCGTCATTTTCCAAGTATACTTTAGGGCGGTAATGGGCAAACTACGGCTCGTGAGCTAGCCCGGAACATGATTTCGAGTGAAGACTAAAATCACACATGCAAATTAAGTTATAAGAAATATATGAAAAATAATGTAAAAAATATATTTTTCTTTGCTAAATAAGGATAACGGTTATTTATTCATTTATCTTTTCGATTTCGCAGTACAATATTATCGCATCTCAGTTTGCTCTCAGTGTTTAGATATGAGTTAACTTACTAAAGAGTTGAGCTACCGCTTACAACGTAAAATCGACAGGGAAGGAAGAAAGACTCAAATTGCAATTACTGTTTTATCACGATATAGGCCTAATTCTTGTTCATTGTTTCAAGAGGTTTCCTGTCTCTGTTGTCATTGAATGAAGTTTTCATATGTTGAAACGAATAGATGCTTGAAATTGGTCATCAGTTACAAAATAAAGAAACTACTGTAGTTTCAAAAAGGTCCACACATTAAAAAAGGTCCAACTGGAATGTTTAGTCTCAATGACATCACTTTTATCCAGAACAAAAATGAAGTTGAGCTTTTAGAGTAAATAGTGAAAAATACCAGACATAAGTATAACTACCGAAACATTAGAAAAAACTTTACTTGTTTTCAAACTGAATATAAAAGTGAAATTAAATGTAAAAGGCCATCTATAAATAGCATGATTGTTAGGGAGACATTCAAATGATATGAGCACTAAATGAACTTCATACTTTAATGTGCGTCAAAATGAGTGAAATGATGTCTAGAGCTGTTTAAATTACTGCTTTTAAACGCTAATTTACCAAAACCATTATGGAGAAGTACCCCCAGTTTAAATTACTGCTTTTAAACGCTAATTTACCAAAACCATTATGGAGAAGTACCCCCTGACACCTTTTGCTTTGATAAGATGGGTTAAAAATCAGATTGCTTCTAAAGCTAATCTCAGTTGGATTACTGCATCCCTTCGTGAGTTAAACAAGAGTCTTTCTACTACATCTTTAATTATTTAGGATAATATTCATTGAGACTTGAATTTTTATTTGATGATTGAATTGTAAAAAATGAGTACTAATCAATTTTTTGTCCCGCCCACATAATTTCTCATTTCATCTAGCCCCCTCCTTCAAAAGTGTGCCCATGTCTGATAAAGGGGGGAGCCTATACTGCCCTTTCAAGTAGAATTCCAAATTATCTGTCAAATGTGGCCTCAAAGAGCTGAGAAAATAAAGGTATGGAGTGCGACAAACCGTTCCTGCGAGAAGGGCTCAACAATGTTAGCAAAGGGGCACCCCCCCCCCCCTCTACACCACTCATCCTATCAAATCGTCATCTCTAATCGTCAGTATGCTGTTATACACATCTTTGGATTCATATAAATAAGTTCTATAACTTCTATTTAACGCTATTTTCTGAAAATTTACATACAAAAATGTCCCCCTAAATAATGAAAAATTTAGTTGATGGAATTCTCTTTTGAAGATATTTCAATTTTTATAAAAGAAACTATCAGGTTTACCGGCAAAGTGAACAGAACATTTATTGCATAACATTATATGACTGATATTATGGAAGAAGAATCAACTCTGTTCGATAGTTAGTTACAGAGATATCGAATTTCCAATAATTAGAAACATTTTCAACTTTGAGGGGGCTTGGGGAAAAAGTTGAGGGGGGATTTTTGGGGACTTCTCGGAAAATGTACTTTTAAACGTGTACTATTGATTGGCATATATAGTCTTGCTTGTCTGACAATAATTATTTATTGGATTGGGCTGGATAGCCAAGCGCCATGCAATACACAGTGCTGTAGGGTTCGGCGACGCGGTGTCCGCTACTATTTCATCACTCACTATGGCGCCATAACTTGAACTATAGTAATTAATAGACACATCATTTTAAAGCTTATTAAATTATCTATAAGTTTTGTAAGAAACGACACAACCAATAACGCGATATTAAAAAAGATATGATCAGTTGAAGTTGATTTTTGTGGTTCGTGGTGACATTTTTTTCTATACACTATATTTTTACTGAAAAACTAGGCTATCCACATAGAAAATGTATATGACATATTTTTTAGAGAATAGTTTTGAGTATTAAATGAGATGAGAATCACAACGATACCTTAATTAGTTTCCGAGTTATAAGCCTTAAACTGAAGTACTGCTTTTGCAATGTTGATAGGGGGTGGTGGGGGAAGCAAGCGGGGTGGGGGTCGGGACTTTGGTTTTTTTTAGTAAGTACTATGTATACTAACATCCTGCAAAAATTCAGCTTTCCCCTAATTTGTTACGACAATGGCCATTTTTTTGCATTCATTGCCTGGGCTAATGACAGTATGTCTGGTGACCTGATCAGCTCCTCGCAGGCTACACGTCCAATGCTGAGGAACCACATCCCCAACCTAAGCTTGAAGACATCAATGCTTGCACCCTCGGTTTGTAAGATATCCCAAGGAAGACTGGTAGAGTATGTGAGCCAAGAAAAATGAGTTGTGTCAAGGGAATGACTGAGTCTAGGAAATTGAATACCCTAGTGCATCCTATTCCTTGTTTGATGATTATGCTCAATGTTTGTAAATATGTTCCTGTTTTTGAAAAAATAGATTGCTAGATTTTTTACACAGAGCTGCTTAATATTGAGAACTGGAAAGTCATGGAATAAAATGTGTGTGGGATATCTTACACTCTTTTTCAGTATTTTTTTCATGATAGCCTTCTGTGAAACAGCAAGAGGCCGTAGAATCGCAGAAGATGATTCCCCCCATGCTAATATGCCATACTCAAGAAGTGATTGCACATGAGCATAATGACACAGATCTGCTCTGAGCCACAGTCAGCACCTGGCTCATTTGACCAAACGCATAGAGCAACCTTCTTATTTTTGTTTTTAGTTGCTGAATTTGGGGAACCCAATTGTATTTACTGTTTAAGATTACTCCCATATATTTATATTCCTCTACATGCTCAATAACATTGCAGTTATTGGCTACTGACTGCGGCTCACCACAGACATGCAAACGCAGCTCTCTTCCCCCTGGATCCTCATCTCTGCGGGTAAAAATGGGCGGTAATTATATAGAAACGTTACTTGTTGAATTTTGCAACGATTTGCATAAGAATAACATATTTGTTTCAGAGAAACAAATCATTTCTATTTTATAGTATTTCAATTGGGTATAATAACAAAGTGATTACTAAGAAAATGATGTAGGGTAGGCTACAAATTTAGTTAATATTAACTTAAACTCATTCATCAGACATCTGAAATATAATTTGAGCAACCAGCTGTCTCGCAAATGGAAAACACAGCTTTGTTACAGAGTGACTTTATGTGAAAAAAAACAGATTTGAAATAGACTACGTGAATTGAAACAAGGGTTAGGTCTGATAACTGTGTTTAATTTTGCGATGGTAATAAATTATCATTGAGTGCTTATCGAATATGTTCCTCTGTGCAAGCACCCTTATTCTTGGGCGTGAGGTCTACTGTTCACAAAACTACTAGTACCGTATAATTTGGAAAGACAAGTAAAGATGTGAGTATGCATTACCTATTTACCTGCTACAGCAGTTAGGCAGGCTATACACCTAACGGTAAACATGTGCAGACGAAAAGAATTTGTTTTGATTGATTCTTTCTGAGACGGCTGTACAATATGACATGCAGCATGCAGCTGATACAAGCTATCGGTTTTACTTGAACAAATTTGGTGAACTTTTCAATAGCCTATAGGCTAGTATTAATGTGAGTTATTATGCCTGAAGTGTAGGTGAATATGTGAGAGATATAGCCTAATTGTATTCGTTATATTAAACGAAAAACCGCTCACCGACATAAACAGCCAGAGGTAAGATTAATGCTTCACGCTATCAAATTAGCTTAGTCGGTTGGGACAAGTTTCGTTCTTGCCAGTTTATGCTGTGTGTAGAGGGGATTGACAGTTCAAGAAAGCGTCAGACTGCTAGGACTTGGCAGGCTAGTGTTTAGATATAATATATTAGGTAATTATTTAGTATCCGAACTTCTCGATTTTTTCAACAATTTTTTTTTTGTGACATCTACACACCCCACGAAGTAATAATCCGTTGAAATTCTTTGGGGGTCGCGTCTCTTTTACCCAAAAATTCAAATTTTCGAAAAAAAAAATTTTTTACGAAAATTTTATTTTTCATTTATAAAATTCATAATTTGCAAACATATTATGAACTCCCAACCATTAAACCATATAAATCAAATCAATAATCACATATCTGAAGAAAAGTAAGCTTACTAACCTTTCAATACTTGGGGGGATACAACTCCGCAGCCGCTTTAAAAAAGTAATGCAAACGCTCCTCCCGCTGATATCGGCGCTTAAACTGAAACTCGGCAAGGTAGCCGGCGAAATGCGCTTTTTTGACTCCAAACCTTGGAATCGTACAGCGCATAGAAATATTTTTCTATTGGGAGTCTACAATTGTCCAAGAACGAGCCCACCCTTGCCGAGCCAGTAAAGCCACAAACCGCAGCCGCCTTCTTCCCAATTCGAATTTTCTTTTGACAACGAAATTTAAAATTTGATTTATTCACAATCAACTCCGCACCACACTTTAAACATACAGAAATCTCTTTAAAAACACCATGCCTGAACAAAAATTCAATCACGTCCTTTTCGCACTCTCTATCACACATCTCACGTAATGAATAAATATGAATGTATATCTTCCATGTGATCTAACAATAATTGTCGATCTGACCAAACACAAAATCTTTTCATTTCAAAAAAAACATATGTTATCAAACTATGATATTTTTGGATTGAATGGCTACTTCACCGACCTTGCTAAGCTTTAAACCAAACCTATCCTAACCTAGCCTAGTCTGGCAGTGTTACAGTGTGTTCATAGTATTCATACGCGGGAGAAAAATAGTTCCATCAGAAAACTCTAATTTGAATGCCAAATAAGTGTTGCCCCCACAAAATATCAGTGTATTATTACTTACTAGTGTGTTTTGAGTGTGTGGGGAAAAAATTGTTGGAAAAATCGAAAAGTTCGGATACTAAATAAATACCATATATTATAATAATATCGTGTGACCGGGCTGGCTCAGTTCTGGTGTCTGAGTTATCAGGACTACTTTAGGCAGCCGGGACCGACAGGCTTAACGTGTTCTCCGAAACACGGTGGCCCGAGGTAAAATTTTTCGGATCGAACCCGGGACCAAATCAGCTCACTCAGCTAGGTAATTGTTTACTCTGAACTGCAATAGAACAATTTAGTTCTGTCCTAGCTGGTAGGTAACAGCACTATGCTAATTTGAGAGGTGAGGGTTCAAGTTGAGTACCGTGATAATTTTCAATTTGTAGCTATGATGATAATTGGAAAAGTCATTATTTTTATTGTTGAGATTTGTATCATTCTGACTCGCAAATAGTTTCAGGGCCGAATTAATGAACGTTACCGTACTTCAGTGTCTCTTGACTCGAAGAACTCTTGAAATAACCCAGTCATTTTAGAAGTTTTAAGACCTAATCTGCGGAAAAATTCCCAGAGAGCTGAATTTTTGTATACTTCTTTATTGCAGCATTTTAATGAATATGTGAAAGATCGACATTAATATCTTGACAGCTAAAAAGTTATAAAAGTCCAAAGGTCGCGAAAATCTAAATGCATTAGAGTAGATGCGTTTCACATGAGCGCTGATCACTGATGATGAGGAAGTTTCCTGGCAGTTTCTGAAGAAAAAAATGAGAACTCCTTTCCTGATTGGAACATTGGAACCTCTGTATCCGTACGATTCCAAGACCCATATACTTCTATTACCTGTCTTTCCGCTATAAATGAAAGACAGATTTTTCAAGAGTTGATAACTTTTCTTTAGTTTGGATTTTGAAATGAGTTTGAAAAAAGAATATTATCATATATTTGAGTTGTTGATACTGGCATGATATAGTAATGTTATTTCTCTAACATTCAAGTTGGGCACAAATTTGCTTACTCTAAAGCTCTATTTTCATTTTCTTCATTGTAGTTGCAAGAATATAGTGGAACCTTGAAAAGGTAAAAGAGAACCACGCATTGAATGAGTCATCATCAACCATGAATGAGAATAATGATCAGCCTGGTCACAAGACACCAGTAAGTATTCATCATCAGCACTTTATTTACAATTCGAACTAATTAGTAATTTTACACAAAATATGCAATCAGAAACAGATAAATCGATAACGTTCAGCTAATAAAAGAATTTGTAATATTACTGTACAAAAATCAATCACTAACTGTTAAAATCAAATATTGAATAATAACTGTTGAATGAACTGTCCAATAATTTAAGAAGAAACGTCTAAAAATAATAATTAAAACTCACATAGCACAAGTCTGTCTCAGTATAACAATAAGAGCAGTGAGTATGTGTCCACTTCTATAAAATGTAAAGGAAGGCTCACTCTTACAGTCACAATATACTGCGGTTTTCACCTAACACAACAAACGTTTGTACTGCCACTTGTTATGTCAACGAATTTCAAGCAATGAATGAAACTAACTGCTGACAGAACTTCTGCTTTATACATTTTTAATGTTCTAGCGAACAGTAGAGAATTCAATATCCATTCCATAAAATTCCAAAGTAAACGATCAGAAATTTCTAGAGGTCTCTAGATGGACCGCAAGGCGATGGGGTAATGGGAAGAGTAATTAAACATGCCAATTATAGCTTCGACCAGAAGACTTATTGACACAGGCAGATAATTACTTTTTTTTCTTCTTAGAGTTCCTTAACATTGTTGACATAAATCCGCAAAAAGATCAATCAATTAGTTAAAAAATAAAATTATTGAAAACTTGTAAAAATGATTTTTAATTGAAAACTAAATTAACATTCATCAACTCAGCAAAGCTATGAGTTTGCACGTTGGGCCGACCATCAAATAATATTATCCATACATACATAAATATAATTGCCACCAAAAGAACAAAATAACAAAATTAATCACTTCTTAGAGATTACTCAGTACGTTTGAGATTCTAATTCACGTTTAAAAATTAGGGGTGAGGAAAATCATACAAACAAAATTATATCAAAAAAGAATAAATTAAAAAAATGATGGAGCACGTATTTATATTGGAGAAATAATTCACTTTCACGTATGTAAGTAGTGGTGTGGACTATGTGACGTATTTTATGATTCAGTATTATTTGCATTTACAAGTTAATCAACTTTTAATAAGCATTATCTATATTTTAATGTTAAAAATAAATTCTTAGTAAATTGGGATTGTGCTTTTTTTCAAAGTCTCTGCCGCTATATTATCCTGAATTCAATGCACTTCCTGATGGTCTTTTTGAAATGAGGGCAACGGTATTCGCTGAAGAAAGGTACGTTCATTTCAGTTTTTTTAATTTGATAATTCAGTTTAAAAATATTTCAGTTTTTAAAATGATTTAATTTTCAACTCTTATAACTTACTATAATTTATTCAACTTGAATTATTTATCAAATCATCTGTTTTAATATTCCGTCTCTGAACTGTGCTGTATATAATATCGTACTCTTTGTAGGTCAATAAATATTGCAGAAATGGAGTCTTTCGGAATCAGCTTGGTTTCACCTCCTTAACCTTTATGTATTAGTATTATTATAATCTTATGAAATGGGTTACTTATTTTGCAATGTTGATAAAAAGTTCACTTTGCAAATTCTAAGTGCTTTAATGGATACCCAATCAATTTTATTGTTAAATACTCAATATTAATAAGAAAATATCTTTGCACATAACCGCGATATCATTACATAACTAAGCGCGTTATTGGGGTGCATTCGTAAAGAAAGCGTATTGCAAAGCTTGTTTGTGGGCGCTTGCTCTAAGCGCTTTTAATCGACTGTGAATAGTTTTTGGTGTTCACAATAAAATTAAAGAATTAAAGTTTGTGTTTTCAGTCTAAATGTTTCCATACATTTTTGAATAGTAACTTATTATATCTTTCCATGCCAGCCTAAAAAATTTCAAATTATTACAGAGCCACGAACTCCACGAAATTATCCTTTTAATGAAACATAAAAAATCATATGACACCTTTTATTTATCAAACTATCTAGTAAAAAAGACAGCTTCGTCGATTATTGAGCCAGTTACTTAAAATTTTCAATGCATCAATGCAGAGTGGAGCTGTGCCTTCCAAGTTAAAGCTAGCGAAAGTCACACCTATTTACAAGAACGGCGACCGGGAATAATCTGAGAATTTCAGACCTAACAATAATCCACCTGTATTTTCAAATCTTTTAGAATATACAGTTTTAGCTAGATTAAGAGAATATTTAAACCATTCAAAAATGTTATCACATAGGCAGTTTGGATTCAGACCTGATCTCTCCACGGGAGATGCTTTGTTTTCATTCATGGACCATGCACTGTCTTTTGTGGATGATGGTTCAAGAGTGTGCGGTTTAATTGTTGACCTATCCAAGGCATTCGATCTGGTGAATGTGGAAATATTATTGTTTAAATTAGAGTTCATGGTTTACAAGATACAGTACTTCAGTGGTTTGCCTCTTACTTCCAAGAAAGTTACCAGATATTTGATATTTATTTAATACATCTTACGTTGCCAGGTCTGGTAAGACCTATGGCAAACACTAAAAAATATAACCAAAATATAAAATATTACATTACATTAAGTAGTTATAGAGAGTGACAGTGGAATCTAATAGGTATGTTTACCATTTAAGATGGTTGAAACCAAGAGCAGGCGTTCCCCAAGGTCGGTGTTGGGTCCTGTTCTATTCCTCCTATATATAAATGATTCGCCTCTTGATCTCGATCCGGGTCATATGCTGATGATATCAGTGTGTTGTTGAATAGTGATAGTCAGTCTAGAATGGAATTAAAATGTAGAAAGTCCCTCAATAAACTGGATGAATGACAGCCAACGTGCTGAACCTGAACTACAAAAAAACTAAGAAAATAACATTTAGGTCAGCTGATGATGTTGAATTAGAAGTGAGAAATGATAAAATAGGATGTGTGAATGATATAAAGGTTCTTTGTGTAACTATTGATAGCAAGCTCTCTTGGAAACCATATTTGGAATATCTTGAGAAAAAATTTAATTCTGCAGTTTATGTACTAGGAAGCATGAAAAATTTACTAGATTTTTCTATGCTGAAAGAGGTTTATTATGCGATATTCCATTCACGGATTACCTATGGAGTAATACCTATGGAGCTTTTTGGAGTAATTCCAGCGAAGTAGGGCAAATCTTTAAATTGCAAAAATGGGCAATAAGAGTTCTGGTGGGTGAGTCTATTCGGACGAGCTGTCGACCATATTTCAAACAGTTGAAAATTCTGCCTGTGCCTAGTTTATATATATTTGAAATAGTCAATTTAATAAAGAAAAATGAATCAATGTTTAATTGGGGTTCCATGGTTCATTCCCATAACACCAGGTACAGGGATGAACTTAGAAATGAAACTCATCACACTGCTCTCTATGCAAATGGTGTTAGAAATTAAGATTCCTGGATTTCTTGTTCCATGACGAACTGCGTTGTTAATATTAACTTTTCAAGTGAATTAAACGACTTGCAGTCAAATTGACTGCAAGTCGTTTAATTCACTTGAAAAGTTAAGAAATTAAGAGTTCAACTTTTTAATGTTTTACCGGCCAGGCTTAAGAGACTTTCTCTCAAAAAATTAAAGAGGTTTTCAAAAGAGGACTGTGGTTTCTATTCAAGCCAAGAATATAGAGAGTATTATAAAAATCCTAAATTAATATAGCCTGAATAGAAAAAATAAAAATAAATTTAATATTGGACAAATCCAGATACCCCCATGATGCAACCATGCTATCTATTAAGCAACCCTCGTTGCGAGACTGCCTTGCTCTAGTAACGAATGAATAATTTTGCTTTTATATTTTGCTTGAAATTTAGACTTAAAATTGCGGATGAATAAAGTTAAGGTACATGAAATTAACCACGTAAGATGTAGGTTTTTGTGAATATCATCACCTGATTCTTTAATTGAAATCGGAATATGTGAGTTTTTCTTTTCTTGGATTTTTTGTGAGAATGGAGTTAACACATTTAATTATATTCTTGAGAAAATTGAAACAACTTGAACGATCGTGAAAATTCTGCCTGTGCCTAGTTTATATATATTTGAAATAGTCAATTTAATAAAGAAAAATGAATCAATGTTTAATAGGGGTTCCATGGTTCATTCCATAAAATTCCAGTGTCATAAGCAATTAAGCAACCAACCCTTTGTTTAACCCTTTGCCGAAATGCGCCCTTCTAAAAACTTGTGCAATCATCTTCGTCCGTGTTGACTGTCAGCGACTGATTGGTACCAGCGCTGGAAAACCAGTATCGAAAAGTTTGTTTGCTTGTTCAAGCACTCCACTCTGTTTGAATCTCTGAAACTAGGATCCCCATATTATCTCTTTTGGCATTTTGAAAAATAATTTCAATCCTTTCTGTACAACTTGCTCGTTGACATTACCCACTTTTATCTCTTGAAACATAAAAGTTTCTAGCATGCTGAAAAATTTTTTGTCTCGACATTGACGCATATTCTTATATATTTTGAAAAACAAATATTAGTTGGATGAAAAATATTGAAGGTTTTTCGGATTAATTAACCCGAACTTCCCTTTATTCCCTTTATTTTGGCATAGATTTCATTCATTTTAATACTTCCTATGAGTCAGAGCGAAGTAATACTGTAATTGGAGAAAAGCAATTTTTCCATAAATTTTCAATTTGATCGAAAAAGTTGAATTTTATCTTATCATTTTTGTATATAAGGACTATGAATGTCGGGGATGCATTTCAACCTACAGAGCACTAATTAAATTACAGATTTGTTGATATCAAAATTTTACGTCATTTGGAAAAGTTTTCCGTCCGGTGGAGGGCTCAACTTTCAACTTAATTTATTCAGAGTTTAAAATGCCATAGACTTTGTATTCGGCCCTAGTTAACAAGTACTTGCAACATTTTTTTTTGTGTACGCTCTCTCAGAAGCATAGGGCCTACGCATGAGCAGATCGAATGAGTAGTTGTACTATTATTAGGTGAATGTTTGCTTGCCATGAAAATGATTGCTCTGCTCAAGAAGCTCAAGAGTTATTTTGCCGAATTCTACTATTTTCAGGCCAACCGTGTGTTCGAATGAAAGAAGAGAAGTTAATTCAATGGTAAGTAAAATGCATTAATTCTTACTTGAAAACACTACCTCCTAAATAATTGCCGTACCTTATACCTAAGTTACTGCAAATGAAAAATAGCAAGTTCATCCAACTGAAATGGTTGAATAAAGAAATTCAACTTTGGATTTTCAGTCAACCTTTGATAGGATTAGATGTATGTGTGCATTACATACCATAACCGATTTCGACTGTGTATGTGACTTTTCAGACCTCAACGTAATGTTCTAGTCCAGAGAGCGTACTATGCAAACGAAAAGTCAGGCAGTTTGCAATTTCTCTCCTAACTGGACTAAAACAGTTTTATCAGTAAGCCAAACCCACCGAAACAAAATCTGAAGCTGTGTGCTTAAAAGTCCACTACAAAGGGCCTGGCTGCATATATGAGTGTGTAGCCTAACTTATACCTTATACTATCCAGCACACCTCTGAGTTACTTCCTGTGGCCAGGTCATCATTCGAGAGAGACGTTTGGAAAGCAACACTTCTAAAGAAGCCTTTATTTTTATATCTGAGATGATCAAAACCAAGGATTAGATAATCCTTATCAAACATCAATTTTAAACAATTCCTGTTTAGACCGTTATTGCTCTCAGGCTTTTTAACCGACTTCCAAAAAGAACAAGGTTATTCGACCTGTTTTTTTTATGTTTGTACATCAATCATTCGAACAATATTGAAACGATTTCGATTAATTTTTTTTTTAAATGAAAGAGCATCGCTCAGCGGTGGTCCCATCCAAGTTTCGCAAGGATTGGTCCAATACTTAGCCCAATATTAAACAAAAAGGAGCATTCTTCGATGTCTTCATTTCAATCAAGTTTGAATAGGATAGTTCCACACATAACCGCCAATCGGATAACCGGTGTCGTTTACCAGGCTGATCATTGTATCATATGGAGCACTTTACATCTAGACGGTTTTCGAAATCATATGATGCAATGCAATTATGCCGGGTAAACGACATCGGTTACCCAAAGCTGGTTCAGTGTGAAACAAGCCTGTAATGTCCCGTTTTGACCAATCACGTGAACTTAATTTGAATCAAGAATAAGAAGAATATAATATTTCTGTCCATACAGTATACTGTATGAAACATACCGTATGACCATACAGTATACTGTATGAAAATCGTAAATAAATTAGTTGATGCTATTGAGTCATAGGAAAAAGGTTATTTAGTTTAAATCATAAGTTGGAGAATTTGGAAAAACAGCTGATCTAGGAAGTATTTTTAGTTTCGCTGATGTGATGATGGATTAAGAATATTTATTCGGCATTAAATACATGTGCGTACAATAGGCTATTTTGAGGTTATGTTTAATGACCCTTTTGTACTAGCTCAAAGTTTATGTTTTTTATATTAAAATAATATATATGACTAATATCACGAAAAATATCGTACATAACTCGTCCGGGAAGATGTTTACCATACTCGTATGATAATACAGCACTCAACTTCATCTCAACTTATCATATTTTCAGTACCGTAAACACAATTTTCCACACTTGTAACGTAATATAGGCCTACTATTTCAGTGTAGGTATATTCAGAAAGGGACCACATCAAAATGAATCAAAAGCCATTTCACTTTTAAGAAGCCTTTCGCTATTATAATTTTCCTAAATACAATATTCCACATTTAATAAAACGTAGAATTTTCCTTAGTTTATCTTTTCTTACACGTGGATATTTAGTTAGTTAAGTTTGGATGTTATATATTAATTATTGGCTTGCTAATTTGATAAATATTTCATAATGTAGGCTTTAAGAAATTTCTCATGTTTTCAAAGTTTGAAAATTCAACTAAAAAGCTTAAAATAAAACATATTAAGTAATAGCAATTAAAGGAATTCGAAATTAATAAATTCTGTTTATAAAACATATTTTAAAACAAAAAAAGAAACCGACTCCAGTGAAATGATAGAATACTCACGTACTAAAAAGTTTAAAATAAAGTATTTACTTTAAACTGAGAAAATTTTAAATTTCATACAAGTAATCTTTTGAAGTCGGCGCCAAATTTCCCATAAACTTCTAAAATATAACAGAACTACTCTGTGATGTTTTCCATGACGAAATAATTGAACAATCTAAAATCAAAACTGACACTGTATTTCAGTAAAAGTGAGTGTAAATCACATATTTATAATTGAAATACAGTGTTAGTTTTGATATTAGATAGAATTTCTTATCAATCACTTCCTGGTGGTTCGGAACCCACCTAAAACTGTAGGTCCAACTCATCAATCTCCATCATCCAATTCATTATCCATTACACACGCAAAGGTCTCAGACCTATGTGGGCTTCATTCTCCAAAAAAATACAGTGTTAGTTTTGATATTAGATAGAATTTCTTATCAACTTCATAAAATATTTGGCGCCGACTTCAAAAGATTACTTGTATGAAATTTAAAATTTTCTCAGTTTAAAGTAAATACTTTATTTTAAACTTTTTAGTACGTGAGTATTTTATCATTTCACTGAAGTCGGTTTCTTTTTTTGTTTTAAAATATGTTTTTTAAAGATCAGGTACACGCACTTGACGGTTTGGATTGAAGTCGTTTTTGACGATTTTGTATCTGCATCGATAGCTATATTGTATCAGCTGGGTTATAGTGGCATTATGTACTTATGCGTGCTTTCAAACTGAGAATCTATATAAATAAAATTAGAGTTTTGTCTGTACATTTATCAGAATTATATATTTTTTGGTTATTTTTACGTTTTATACATCAAATAAGCCGAAAATAGTCTAATCTCACTTTCTGTCTGTCTGTCTGTCTGTCTGTCTGTCTGTCACGGCCCCAAAGGCATTTTACGCGGCCTTCTCCTCAAAAACGAGAGCATCGATCGGGATTTTAGTTATTGAACATTATTGAACAGTTTATTGACAATGTCTTTAGCTATAAAAAACTAAATTAACTTTTTTTTTAACAGAGTAATAAACGTTTAAAAACCAAGTGTTTTGCGATTTTGGATACATTTTACGCGGCCTTCTCCTGAAAAACGAGAGCATCGATCGGGATTTAAGTTATTTATCAGTATTGAAAACCTTTTTGACAATGTCTTTAGCTATAAAAAACTAAATTAACTTTTTTTTTAACAGAATAATAAACGTTTAAAAACCAAGTGTTTTGCGATTTTGGATACATTTTACGCGGCCTTCTCCTGAAAAACGAGAGCATCGATCGGGATTTAAGTTATTTATCAGTATTGAAAACCTTTTTGACAATGTCTTTAGCTATAAAAAACTAAATTAACTTTTTTTTTAACAGAATAATAAACGTTTAAAAACCAAGTATTGTGCGATTTTGGATACATTTCTTCCAAGTTTTATTACCACATAAGAATAAGAACAAATCACGTAATTTATCATGATATATCAATCAGCTGTTCTGAAATATAAATGGTGGGCCCTTCGCGGCGTTATTTACGCTGTCTGCAGACTTGTGTAGTCGGAGCATTGCAGTCTTTTAGGAAACATATGTCTGGTGAATCAAAGCTCATCTTATGTTTATCAATTATTTCTTTGTTGAAAAAAAACAAAATTTTCTAATTTAAATTTATCAAAACAAAAATTAACATTTTAGGAAGGTGCGGTTTGTGCTAGGCTCTTGGGAATTCGCCAGGTAGCACTATTATTACCACATAAGAACAAATCACGTAATTCATCATGATGTATTAATCAGCTGTTCTCAAAAAATATTCTCTCCGATACCTGTCACTGAATCGCTGACGTTCTAAGTTGTTTACTAAGGGCCCGTTCACACGATACAGTTTTTGTGCGGTACAGTAAATTTGCTGTATCAGTTATTTTGCAGTGCTTTCGTTTGCATGTACATTTCATATTGTATGTTCACACAATACTGTTTCGACTGGATCCAGTAAAAAAGCTGTTCTAGCCGATTTCTACATTCGGTTTTGTCTTCGAAAACTGTATCGCTAAAATCAGCTGTACCGCAAAATAACTATCCGTATCCGGTGGCACATGTATTGTACCGGTAATGGATATGTTCAAACGATACGCTTATTATGCTGGAAGCAGTCTTCAGATCGTCAGCATTGATCTCCTTCATTGATATTCTCCAGCATTGATCTTCTTATTAGTGAATTCCAGTGTCCAGAAGTGGAAGATATTAATTGTGAACATTTAATTTCTCTAATATATGAGAGACCTGCCTTGTGGGACAAGACTTAAGATTAATATAAAAATAAAGAGAGAAAAATGTGTGGAATATTGAAACCAGAATTTGCGTACTTTGATCAAAATTTAAGAGAAACCTTCAGTAAGAAACTTATTTGAAAAAATCTTACACAAATAAAAAAAATCCTGGACTGGAATAAATAAATCTGAACTGGAAGCTCAATGGAAGAAGGAGGAGAGCACAGCAATAAGCAGCAAAGCCGGACCGTGTGAACATCACAGTACAGTTGACGCCGTACAGTAAAAAAACGGTACCGCAAAAAAACTGCATCGTCTGAACGGGGGAGCCTAAGCTGCTAACAACTTCATGATCGTTGCTATCAAAAAAGCCGAAACATATTTAGTCTTATTTCTAAACATAATCCGTACGAAGGACGGGCACAATAGCTAGTTAGAACTAAAATTCCCGGTGAGTGTACCTGGTGTTTATAGAGCCTTAAATCTAACAAAAATGACCTAGGACTAAAATAGGAGAAGTCAATGTTTGAAGTAAATATTCCAACACCTTATGCGAATCAAGTCTACATCATTCAAAATGTAAAGATTTCTCGTCATCATTCTGAATAGGTTTCCAATGGATTAGAGCATATAGTGAGAGTGTAGTGATTAGAAAGTTCAAAATAATTTTTTAGATAATATGGTTTAATCTCCTTATATTCTTGGAAAAAAGTAGTATGAATTTCCTTGCTTGATAATTCAACATAGCCTAACTAGAAAAATGTAGAAGTTTTAAATAATTTCAATGCAATTTCTTAATTATTATTTCTTCATTGGCTAATTTATTCTATTAGTGGGCCTATAAACTGAATATGCTTTGTGAATCTGCTTCTAATGATTTTCTTTCATTTCCAGTTCATCCATGAACCTCAATTGACTGATACTGTAAGTTGACATTTCATTTAAAATTAAGGTTGGATGTTGATTGTGATTAATGTGGCCTACACAAGTATAATTATTGAAATGATATGATTATCATCAATACTGAAATAAGATTATGTTTCCCTTCACGATGAGGAGAATGAAATAGATTCCCATTAATTTCTAAGACCATGAATATCAGTATGGATTAAAAGTATTAGGATTTTCATTTGTGTTTCAATTGTTATTGTTATTGGCATTATCAACGTGAGTCACATTTAATTTGAGTGAGATTAATAATTGTCAAGTGAAAGGAAATTATATTTATTTGATGGAAACATGATTTTATTAAAATAGGCCTATAATATTTTTTTTATATTAATGGACAGCGTTTTCAGGTTACCAGAATTTTTATAAAATAAATGGAAGAATAGCCTACTCTTTACTAACTTAATCACTACATTGGTGTACAATGTTCACACTGTTTTATTAATTTTCCAATAATTTTATTATTTTCTCTTATTTCTTAGTTTCTCATGATTTGTTGAATTACACCTATTACACCTTTACACCTATTTTAGGTGTAAAGTAGTCTAGCAATAGAATATAAATAAATTTTTTGTTTTTGTTATTATAACTGATTTAAATAAGCCAGTAGGCCTAACAGAGAACTGGCAGATACCTACATCATATTGTCACAGGTTCTATCACTAAAATAATGCTGGCAACACTTGAACTTTATTTACACAAGTTTCTTACAACACACTATAATCAGTTACCGTATATCACCAGGGGGGCGCTCGGACACTATCCTCTGTGTCAATTTGTGATAAATAGCATAATTATTGAGAATACAATAATTCCACTATTTTATATTTTCGTTTTTTATTTGTATTTGACAAATAAATACAATTATTTATTTAGGAAAGAGTATGGAAGTCTGGAAAAAGATGGTAAGATAGTTGAAAATGATCATCCGCATTGCGGTACAAGAAGTGATTTTCAGCGAGCCTTTGTAACTATGAGTTCATCTTTTTGGGACACTTCTAGCGTCCAGCCAGTGCAGTGCTGCCATATCGAAAATGCTATACAATGAAAAATTCTCTACGAGAGAAATGGCAACATAAGCCTGGCTGTAACATACGCAACACACTCCGGCAGGCGGCCGCAGCTCTACTACACATGCGCCAATCATTGCCATTTGGCATCAATTATCCTCAAAGTTTCAAAGTGTTTAGTAGAATTGAGGTTAGAATTCATTGGTTGTTTATAAAATTGTGGATGCAGTAGTGGAATTTTTATTTTTCAAACATCAAGTTGTCCATTCAGTGTGATTAATCTGAGCTGTCATTAGTATTAGTTGATGGTATTCAAAATGAATTCTTTGGATTATTTGAAAAATAACGTTTGTGATTTCGAAACGCGGTTGGCAGTAAAAACGCTAGGCCCTGTGTAACATATTAATGTTCAGATAGTCTGAACTGATGGGCAGAAAGTCTGTGTCACTACCTCCCCGAACAGCATATCCCCAGAAGCCTCAGCTGGCCAAGGTCTGGGGCCCTGTTTCGGCCTTGGAGGTTGTGCGAGAGCGTCTTTTGCTCTCCACAGCACCGGGGCCGGATCGGGTCACCCTACAACTGAACTGCTGTTTGAAAGAATTTAACATGTAATCTTATCATGAGCACTTCTGTCTGTTTGTATACTACTACCACAAACTGCCACTCATTATGAAACGAACTTAAAGGAAGTTTGAACAATTACTGACTTGACTACAGCTCACAAGGAGAGCCCTTTTATAAACTGTTTGAAAATATTCCAGAAAGTTCTGGAAACTGATGACATAATCTGGAACATTGTCAAAATCTTGAAAAATATCTTGAAAATTGTCAAAATCTCAAAATATGCTTTTTGAGTTTTCTATTTACACAGATGTTATTTCAAACATTCTACATGACCATTTGAGAGTGAGGGAGATGGAGGGAAGAGGAGGAGAATAAACAAAAAGTGCCTGTTAGCAATGTACAAGCGGAAGTACTGTTGGCATAATGGACAGCACAGAAATATGTTCTTTTCAGTTTTGTCTTCTGTGCACTCAGATGCTGGAGATCAGGAGAGATTGGCCGATCAGTGAAGGGCTTGTGAAGTTGTTAAACTACAAATACTATTAATCCTATCCATGTATTTTTAAATTTATGAATTTCAAATATATTCATAAAGATAATATAGTAATAATATTTATTCAGCAAGTATTATATACATTACAAACATCATCATTACATGTCACAACAATATATTTACAAATAGTATATAAAACTGCCTGTGAGAGCCCCATAGGTAGTCCTGTTCGGGGTCCTTCCAAATTAATAATTATAAAATATATGAAAGAAAAAGTTCTTACCAACAAAGTTTTTTGCAAAGTAATAATTTAAATTAAAAAAGAAAGATAATATTATTAAATAAATGAAAACAAAAATACAAAAATTAAAAAAAAAAAATTAATAAATAACATGTTGAGCTTTTCTGTGCAGATGGCAATTTTAAATTGTAAATATTTTTTTAATTTTTTTAAAGTTTTCTATTGATCATTATATTGGTGTGCTACAAAAAATTCTATGCATAAATATAGGTCCATATTATCGTTCTACTCTTCAACAGACAAAAAAATACAATATAAATATTCAATAGGGTACAGGTCAAAACAACAAATATGTATCACTATCTATTTCAAAAAAATGTTTCAACGTTTTCGATTGAAAAATATTTTTTTTTCAATTTGGCTTTTACTGCCTTACTACATTTAATGCGACTTATATCTAATGGTAATTTATTGTAAACTTTGAGTCCAATATAAGTGAAAAATCGTCTATTATGCTCCAATCTTGGCATTGGTAGGCTTACATCATTTTGATTGCAAATATAATATGATATTGGACGATGCTGAATTAAATCATTGCTATTTTTAAACAAATGCATAATTGCCTTAAATAGAAATGAATATCTAACAGGAAGTACATGCAGCAATTTGAAAAGAGGTAGAGAATGTTCGTATCTTGGTCTTTTACATATCAGCCTAACTATATGTTTCTGTCCAACTATTATTGGTTTTAAATTAGTTACATATGCACTACCATAGCAAATCAAACCGTAATTTATTCTAGATTCCACAAGAGCATGGTAAAGTTGGACCAAAAAGAATCTAGGACATAAATCTTTTAAAAAATAAAATTTCCTTATCATAATGAACATCTCTTTTTTAATTTTCTGTATGTGCTCGTACCATGTTAATCTTTTGTCTATCAATAGACCTAGATATTTGACACAATTTGTTTCTTCAATAACATCACATTGACAAGTTGATTGCTCCTCTCTACAACTGAACTTATGGTACTGAAGCTTAAAACCTGCATCGTTCACTTTACTATTATGTGTTCGAGTTTTCTTTATCCTGGATGAATCTGTCACAGAACGGTTATTATTTATATTTGATTTGGAAGTACTAGGTGCACAAATATTATCACTTGGTGAGATCTTTTGCTTCTTCTTTTTAGGAAGATTGTCACCACAATCTGTAGGTCTATGTTTATTACTTCCACTAGACTCAAATTTATTTTCTTCCAATGTAGGCCTATCTGATTGATCTTGCACTGTCTCTTTTTCTGTAAAATGAATTTCAATTCGTCCTGGAACATCTTTTGTCAAACAGACATCACCCAAATCATCTTCATCAATGTCTTCCAAATCTGAAACCGTGTCAACCTTATCTGGTGGTAGCTGTATAATATCAATTTCAGAGTCAATTTCTAATGATTCTGCAAATTCTGGATCATTCAACAGCAATTCAATTTCGTCCAGTTTCAAAAACTCCCTGCTATCCATAGCTGAAATAAAAAAATAAAACGTGTGATATATCTGTCTGTCTGTTTGGTGCTGCCATGATCCCCAAATGGGTATTGAAGTTTGTGTAATTCCTATTCATAACCTAAAACTCAATGAAGCTCGAAACCATAGTCTATGGGTTATTTGAGATATGGAGAAACAGATTTGAGCATATCATATGCTAAAATACAATATTAGGCTAATTACAGGTAAGAGAAACAAGTTATGTCATGAGAGAATCTACTTACCGGTACTTGATGAACTGTAATGAATCTATAGAACTGAAAGCATGACATAAACCCAATATTACTCGACCATATGACAGAACACAGAGACAGACTAAAGAATGAGTAGACACAACCACCTGGCAACAAACAGTCAGTAGTACCAACCAAAAAATCATAAAACAAAATATCCCCATTTGGGGATCATGAAATTGAACCTGCATCGTTCACTTTACTATTATGTAGCCTAAATCTCATGAAATTCGATTTTTTAGCATTCAGCAATAGCCTATTTTTGCAAAACCACCAATGAATGTGTCTGAGATCGCTTTGCATACTCTCCTGTATAATAATGTTATTTTTGCCTTCATAAAATATGGCAGTGTCATCTGCAAATGACACTATCTCACCTATTGTTTTGCCATTACACAGATTTTTTTTTTTTTTTTTGTAGATTACGTCTTGGAGACTCCAGTTAAGGAGTATAAGACAAGTCAGATCAACAATATTATACACTAGATACCATAATCACTTCAATTAGTTGAGGTGAGGCTTAATTTTGATGTGAAAGGAACTCTTGTACACTATAAAAAGCTTTATCAACTAAATATTTCTTCAATTGTTATTTCTAAATATTTCTTCAAAAACTGCGGTAGCTTGTTGTAGAATTTCCTACCAATATAACTAGGTTTTTGTTTGAATAAGCTACTATTGTGACTCACCAAGTGATAATCTCCTCGGCTTCTTGTATTATAATCATGTACATCAAGATTTTGGTTAGTATCAATCGTTTTTACATATAAAGTAGCTTCATACACATATAAGCAGGGTACAGTTAGGAGACAAAGTCTCTTGAACAACGGCCTACATGAATCTAATCTATTTACTCTTTCTATACACCTAACCGCTTTCTTTTGGATCTTAAACACCCTATCAAGATTTTGTTTTGATGAAAGCATACCTAAAGATAGCATACCTAATATGTGACAGTAAGAGCCCATGGTAAGCTGTAAAAAGTAACTTTTTGTCATTCAATCTAGCGAGCTGTCGCAGGACAAATACCCCAGATGAAATTTTACTACATATTTTCTCAATGTATGGAGTCCAGGTCAATCGTCTATACAACATAACTCCTAGAAATGCAATTTTATCTTCCCGGTCTAATTGATTATCGTTTATAAACACGTTTATAGCCCTATCTTCATTTAAATTATGTTTGTTTTTGAATTTAAGGTATTGGCATTTTTTACTATTTATAGTTAATTTCAACTGATTTAAAAATTGGACAATGGACTGCACACCTATGTGGGCACTTATTTCTAAATTATCTAGAATGGAATTGCTGAAAATGAGTGATGTATCATCAGCAAATAAGAGGGCTCTACCACTAATTAATTCTTTAGGTAAACGGTTGACATATAACAAAAAAAGCAATGGACCTAGTATTGACCCCTGAGGCACTCCAGCTTGCACCTCTAATTTATTAGATTTATTCTTTACTATACTATTACCAACTACTGCAGTTAGTTCTACACACTGTTTTCTCCCAATAAGATATGATTCAAACCATTTCAGTTCAACCCCATTTACGCCTACATTTTGCAGTATTTCCAATAAATTTCTATGATTAACACAATCAAATGCCTTTGATAGATCTAAGAAGATTGCAATAGTTTTATCACCTGAATCTATTATATCTATTAGTTTATCAACTAGAGAAACTATGGCTGTCTTTGTTGATCTCCCTTTCTGGAAGCCATGCTGTTCATCACAGATAAAGTTAGCTTCTTGAAGGTGCAGAAGTAACCTATTTAGAACTACTCATTCAAAAATTTTACTTATTACATTTAAAATACTAATGGGCCTATAGTTTTCTACCTTTTCTCTATCACCACGTTTGAAGATTGGCAAGATCTTCCCCTCTTTTAAGTTATCTGGAAAAACACCTTGTTCTAATGAATGATTGATCAGATGAATCAAAGGGTCAAACAATTGATCTTTACATTCTTTCAGAATTTTACTGGATACCCCATCCATTCCTACAGTTTTTTTATTATTTAAACTATCAATGATATTTGACAACTCGTCTTGGCATACTGGGTGGAATTTTAATTCGTTCTGAATCCCCTCAGTATTCCTCATGTTTGCATCTCTAATACCTGTATTAAGAGATTTTTGAACATCCTTAGCAACCAGTTGATAATATCTGTTAAAGAAATTACAAATGTCTCCACTATCATCAATATATTTGTTATTTTCGTTAATTATTCTGGGGACACTAGTATAAGCATCTACATGAGCTACTTGCCTATTTTTGTTTATTACATCCCACACTGCTGTGTTAAAGTACACACTATTATTCAAAATTTCAGCTGTTTTCTTACATTTCGCTCTTTTCACTTCTCTTGTATAATTTTTCTTTAGAGCTTTGTAATTATCTTCACTTAACATATTTCTAGATAGTTTGAATTCATCATATGCATCTTTAACCCTATTTCTTTCTGCAAGGATATCATCAGTTATCCACTCTTCAATCTTGTCTAATTTGTTCTTTACAGGGACTTTTTTAACTGGACAACTCATAGTAATATGAAACCTTAAAATATTAATGAAACTATCATATTTGTCATTTAAACTATTGCTATTGTAAACCCTACTCCAGTTTTCTTGTAGCAGATTCTGCTTCAAACAATCGATATTCCCCTGTTCACATTGTTGAATCTCTTTCATTACTCTACTCTTTTTAATTGATTTATGACCTTGCAACCCCACCTCTAAGATTTGATAGTCATGATCAGATAGTTCCGAGCCGCCTAATCTTGTTTTAGAGTAATCTATATTAGTAAGGATGTTATCAATTATTGTTTGTGATGTTCTTGTGACTCTGGTATATTCATGAACTTTTATTTCCAAGTTATTCATGTATATAATATCCCTTAAATCTTCTGTCATTTTATTCTGTGTTGCAAAGTCTGTATTGAAATCTCCCGCTACGATAACGTTTGTAAAACGAATAGTAGTAATCTCTAAAATCATATTGAATAGTTCACAAAAATTGTTCCATTCCCCATTTGGTGACCTACAAATACCTAACACCGCTACTTCGAAATTACCGTCGATTTTTACTCTTAACCCAGAAACTTCTAAATCCATTTCTACAGCAAATTTCTCTACATATTCTAAATTAAATGTTTGCATATTCTTAGCATTTTTAGTGAAGATAGCTACTCCCCCACTTCGATGAGATGTCCTGCAATACGACGTTTTCAATGAATAGTTTGGAATATTAAGTTGTGACAATTCATCTTCTTTTAAACCATGCTCTGTGAAATCAGGAAAATCAGGAAACTCTTCTTTAAAAAATACTTCGATTCTATCTATTTTGTTACGAATGTATTGAATATTCTGATGGAACACAGTGAGTACCGGTACTTCCCTATCATCCCTTATTACTTTATCGTTGCTTTTGCATATTGAAGTAGATTTACTTAATCTCTTCGAATCTTGAGAGCCTATCAGGTTGCTACAAGAGTTCCTTCCACTAATGCTATCCTGATTTTTTGATCGATTAACGTCTTTTAATACAATTGAAGATATGAATTTATCATTTGAAACTAGTTTCCCTTCCCGGTTTTGAGCCACTTTACTAAAAAAGGTTTGTTAGATGATTGTTTAGGAGTATTGACAGTAGATTGCAAACGACTTTCAATCAGCTCTGCCAGCCTATTACAAAATATTACTTTGCCAGATTGATTTAGATGTAGACCATGATTAGTGAAGTTTTGTTTTTTCAGCCTTTCATTTAGAAAACAAATCCCCAACTGCATAGAATTCTTATTTTTTAGGCTGTTGATTGTATTATGAATTGATTTATTTGTTGACTTAATGGCTTCATTTAGCTCTGGCCTATCAAACCTATACGGAATTGTACTTATTATTACATTAGTTTTTTGGCTGAGTGACACAATCTCTTTAATTTTTTCATTTATTTCAGGAAGATGTTTTAGATTAGGTTCATTTATATTGTTTGAGCCACCCAGTACTATTAGAAAATCGTTTTTACCAAAATCTTCAGTTTGTTCCTGTGCTGACTCTACGATTGCGTTTATAGGGGCACTTGGTTTGAAAAACCTCTGAACTTCATACTTATTTTTTAATCTTTTATTTAGTAGGTCACTACAGTCTCGTCCATGACTGGATGTCAAGAGCAGTACTCTACCTTTCCTATCGTTATTTGCCCTTACTTTAGTTTTGGTTTCTGTTTGCAAAACCTGACTTTACGTTTTTGTTTGACCATTTCTATTTATTTTTTCCCCATTTGATTTAGGTTCTACTTTTTTGTATTGTTTAGAGGTTCAGATCTTACATTAGCCAAGTTTATTTTTGATTTTAATATTTCGATTTCCTCTGACATAGACCTACATTGACTCGTGAGATTTAGTATTTCAGTTTTATGGTCTTCCTGCTGCAATTTTACAATAACTTCCAGAGATTTTATGTGATCCACTAACCCTATTCGTTCTTCCACAGAATTTTTTAGTGATGTTTCTAATTTTGTTTTCAATTTGGTGTGATCACTCAATAGTTTAGCAACCTTTTCTTCTACATCTACAGCAGCTTCAAGAGCTGTTGGAGATTTTTTTGTTAATAATTGCTGAGATCGCGTAGCTACCTGAGTTTTAGTTAAACAATTAGATTTAGATGCCTTGTTTGGACTCATTTTCCTAGCTAAAAATTGTTTTCAATTGATTTTAGTTAAATGTTTAATGAAATATTACTTAATTTATTACAATTGTCACCTTGAGACTATTTAATTACAAGAAAATTTATCAATATCGGTACACCTAACCTCGAAAATAGAATTTGACTTTTTATTTAAATACTTTAACTTATATTTAGTCCAGTCAAGGAATGAGGTGTAGAGTGCATGAGCAGGTAATTAAGCGATTCCTTCAGGAACTTGTTCAGGGGGCTTAGGGTGTTAACATACCAAAAGTCCTGACTCCTAGGTGGTGAGCGGGGTAGTGGAGGGGGAGGGGAAGGTACGAATTTTGGGGTTTTCGCTTATATCTCGAAAACGGTGCATCGGAGGGAAATATTTTTGAATAATAAAATGAAGTTCTTGAAATTATCTAAACCTTTTATATCATATGTTTTTTTTTCTAATTCCCAACCGTTTTCGAGCTATACCCTCGGAAAAAGTTGAAATTTACAAAAGAAAAATCAATTTACCTCAAAATATTCATAAAAATTGCATCATATTGTCTAAACCTATTCATAAACAAAAAGTATGCATAGAAAAGAAGTTGTAGATATTCAAATTCCCTTTTAGAATATATAATATACATATGCTGCAACCCGCCTAAAGATACAGCTATTTTAAAACTTTTATAGCATTTTGCAATTTCCAGAAAATTGGTTTGTATATCATATTCTTAACCCACAACCGTTGTTTATTCATCTAATAACATATATATGGCCACTTATAAGCAAGTTATTAAATAAAGTAGAAAAAATAATGATGATAACAAATTTCACACTTTATTCTACAGATATTTTCATTACACCAATACAATAATTGTAAACCCCATTTTTCTCAATATATTCCTAATGTTGTACTCTCAACTTTAAAAGTAATTATATTTTCATCCTCTTTGAACTTGAGGGCCCAGGAAATAGTTGTTCTTCCATGGCATCTTCTTCCTCATAGTGGGTGGCTCTTGCTGAATGGGCTCTACTTCGTCTTCATCGTCCTCATCGTCAACAGGCATACTGGTCAGGCACTTCCCTTGACAGTGGAGGCATGCTGCAGAATAGGTGAGCATGGCTTTTCAGAAGCCACATTTTCCAATTACACAATCCTTGGTGCAGCAGCAAAATATAGTTTTCAGTAGAACCTCTGGTGCTGGTAGATTTTCCATTGTAATTGCCACCAGGGCAATTATCAATTTATTGTCTCCTACATGTTTCCTCCCCCAATGATTAGGACATCAGTGTCATCATGAAGTGCCTGAAGAGTATGTATCCCTTTCTCCTGCAGCTTTGTCTCCAGTAAGGAGATGAAGTTAGTTTTTTTGGTAGGATTTGATAAAAAGTCTTCCTGTTTAACAAGTATTTGTGTGTCCCATGACAAATTGATGTCAGCTGACCTTTTTAGTCTATAACAATGCATTTGTTCTTGTGATTTAGTGCTATTGGCTGTGTCTGCATACCCACATCAAACACCACAATGTGAATAGTCCCAGGATAATGGTTGTTGATGTAGGTGATATAACTATTACAAATAGATGCAACAAATGCATCTTTTGGCCTAATAACTCTGTGGAGTAGGAATCCTACAATGTTCATTTGAGGCAGAAGAATATCTTTCTTGGTTGGCACAAGTTGTACAGCACTGATTTGATTGTCTTTCTCATGCCACTTTCATTGAACAGTGCTAAGGGAAATGGGGCCAACTCATACTCCAAATGTCTCATCAAATTCTCATCTGATCGTTTGCTTATACATATCTGCTGAAAGAGCAATGTTGGGTCAACTACTACCCTTTCATCATGAACTGTTATTGATGAGTTGACAGAAGATATTGGCAATGCCTGATCCTTGTGTGATAACTTTACGTCTGCAAATATCAAGTCAACTATTGAAATCATAGTCCTTTAACCAACTCAAACAGCATCATAGCATGTTATTGTGGCATCTCCGACAACTCCACTCGAAATTTACATGATTTGAGAGGTTTCTGGGAAGGGAGGATGAGAATCAAACCACTGATTGAGTTTGACAATGTCTTCTGCCTCTTTCCTAATGCGAGCCTGTCCAATGTCCTTGTGTTGTTCACTTGAAGTGAATATGACTCCAGAAAACTCTTCAAGCAAAATGCATATCTCATGAGTTGCACTCATACCAACTAACCATTTGCTAAGTATGTTGTGCGAAACACCTCTGCCTCCAGTTAAGCCTCCTTGGCTTTTGAATGATCGCATCAACATGGTTTCAATTGTCATAGAGGGTGTGGCCTTGGATGTAAAAAACACTCGGCACATCAAAACACTGTCATGAGTCATGAGGGTGGCAACTCAATCACAACACCACCATGCTGCGATCGCATCAACATTGGTCTACATGGCAATTGTCACTCACATATTTGTATTCTTGCATTCCCACAAAACTTCTTTTTATTGAAAAAGTACTTGGTTTTAATTTTTTTATATTACACTTAGGACTGATTCAGATAATTGGCGATTTGGTTAATCTGCGTTGTTATTGTATATGGCTCTTTTAATGTTGATTTCAAGTATTAAATTGAATTGACTAACAAATTGCTGATATTTTTATCTGTAATTTAAACAAAATACACTTTTATCACGTTATTATGTGTTCCCACCAAAAAAAAAAAAAACATATATTTAGCTTTGAATGACCTTGGAAAACCCAAAGTCTCGTATAACTGAGGGTCGGATAATCTATATTAATTGTACTGTATATATATATTCTAAAAGGGAATTTAAATATCTACAACTTCTTTTCTATGCATACTTTTCGTTTATGAATAGGTTTAGACAATATGATGCAGTTTTTATGAATATTTTGAGGTAAATTGATTTTTTTTGTAAATTTCAACTTTTTCCCGAGGGTATAGCTCGAAAACGGTTGGGAATTAGAAAAAAACATATGATATAAAAGTTTTAGATAATTTTAAGAACTTCATTTTATTATTCAAAAATATTTCCCTCCGATGCACCGTTTTCGAGATATAAGCGAAAAACCCAAAATTCGTACCTTCCCCTCCCCCTCCTCAACCCCGCTCGCAACCTAGGAGTCAGGACTTTTGGTATGTTAACACCCTAAGCCCCCTGAACAAGTTCCTGAAGGAATCACTTAGTTACCTGCTCACGCACTCTACACCTCCTTTTGGGTCATTTATTGACTGGACTAATTAGACAAGTCAATGATGTAAATTATTAAGATATTATAAATACTAATAATAATAAACAAAAATACTACTTATCCGTTCGAATTAATATTCTATGCTTCAAAATTCGCAGAGCCTGTTCTGACAACGTATCATTAACAAAGACTAGGAAAAGTATTGCAGAAAGAACTGATCCTTGTGGTATACCATATTTGATTAATCCTACATCACTCAATGTATTATTATGTCTGACCTGTTGATACCTTTCCTCTAGGTAGCTTCTAAACCAATTATTTGTTAATCCTCTAATACCTACCCTATTTAGTTTTTCTAATAGCATATCGTGTTCAATGGAGTCGAAAGCTTTAGATATATCTAGGAATATCGCTGCACATTTCATATTTTTACTGAAGCTTCTATTTATCTTGAACAAGAGAGCTTTCATTGCCTCCTCAGTGCCTTTTCTTTTTCAAGAATCCATATTGGTTCTTACTGAAAAAGTTTTTGTAGTTCAGGAAATTCAGTAATCGATTTTTCATGGCTCTTTCTAATATTTTGGCAAATACAGACAACAGTGTAATTGGTCTTAGATTATCGATTTGCTTACTGTTCTTACTTTTCGGTAAAGGGATAACTATGGATTTTTTTAGTATAGTGGGGAAAACTCCAGTTTGCAGACTCAGATTACATAATTCTACTAAAACTTCTAGAATGGATTCTTTTATTTGTTTTATTGTTTGGATTGCTATTCCATCCACTCCTGGTGCCGTATTATTTTTTAATTCCTTTATTATACTTATCATTTCTTCCAAAGTAATTGGATAGAGAAATATAGATTCCACTGGGCTATGGATAGGAAAAATTGCTTCATGTGTATCATCATTTTCTCTACATTTTTCTAGTTTGGATTTATTATGTTCTACAACTGTAAGGAAAAACTTATTTATCTCATTGACTATTTGTTTTGTTTCTTTAATAAATTCTCCATTCTGTAGCACTATTTCTCCTATTATCTTTTTTTCTTTTGCATTGCCTAGTAGTTTATTAATTGTCTTCCATTGGTCTTTAATACTATTCCTATTTATTTCAAATAAATTCTGAAAATAATTCTGTTTAGTTGTTCGTATTTCTTCTCTTAATCTATTCCTGTATGTCAAATATTCTACTTTCATTTGCATATTATTTGGCTGTCGTCGATGATTTTTAAATATAAAATTTTTAAACTGAATTTTTCTTATTAATTTCTCTGTAATCCATTCTGATCTTGGTTTTAATTTTTTTCTGAACGGATTATCCTGTATTGTAGTGCATTTCATGATAGATTCTTGTAAATAATTTATGAATTTCTCCCATCTAAAGTTGACATCAAGATTTCCCTCCCTCCCATATAAGTCATCCCAGTCTGTTGCAGAAAGAAGAGAAGTAAGTTTATGAATATCAATTTTTCTTCTAATAATATAATCTCTAGTACTATGTATATTGTCTTCCGTATTAGAAAAATATTTTATATGTAATTTGGACAATGAATGATCAGTTATATCTAAATGGATAACATTAGCCTTAATTTCAATGTTTCTTTGTTTAACTATTTTATTGGAATGCTGTACAAACACAGGATCTATACAAGTTCCATTATCATTGACCACTCGCGTGGGCTCATTTATTAGTGATTCAAATCCAAATTTACTCATCGTCATCCTATATTCATCAACATTGTGTTCATTTGATAATATATTTATATTCATATCTCCAATAATGAAGAATGGTTTTGGATAATTCTTAGCCTCATCTAACTCACACAGGTATTCATTTATCTCATTCAAAAATAATCTGGGCGAATAAAATTGCAATCTATTTGCAATCTAAAATCTAAAATTGCAATCTAAAATTGCAAGTAGTGAGAAAGAAAAATTATTGATTGAACATTGGCAATACACTCAATCAGCAGATAAGAAATCAACATTTCCTCCTTCACACTTAATCTCATCGCTTAGATAAATTAAAGTACCTCCAGCCCTGTATTCATTGTTAAAATCGCCAATAGTTGTATATCCTTCTATTCTATAACAACTCAGTTCACTTTCAGTTATCCATATTTCTGTCAAGATTATGATTGTTGGTTTAAATTCTAGTTGGATTAAATTAACTAAAAAGCTGTCATAGTTTTTCCGTAAACTTCTAATATTCTGCTGTAAAATAACTATTTCATTTGTTATCTGCATTAGAGTAATTTAAAAATTAATAAATCTATTGTTAGTGTTATGCTTACAGTTGAACTTGAAATTATGTGTTAGCATATGTATTATTATTTGATTATGTTTCGCAGCTGCTCCTCTGACTTTAATTCAACGACCGGGCTTCCCTCATCTTTTCTTATCAATATTTTGCAATTTCTAATCCATAGATATTTGAAATGTTTGTCTTTCCAAGCATCTCTGGCGGCGGTGAACACTCTCCTCCTAATCTGTGACAGGCACTCATTGACGTATATTGGTGTATCCATATGTAGGTCCATGTGTCTAGTGGAGAAATCTCTCTTCACTCTTCTTCTTCTCAGGATCTCTTCCTTATCCTTCCTCCTGACAAATTTGACTAGGATGGGCGATGGACCGACGCGTTCTCTTTTTCCAGCTCTATGACAAACATCTATTGCATCTGGACTTATTTTGTGACCAAGTACCTCACTCATCTTGCATATTATTGTGTCTAGATTCTCATTTACATTTTCCGGTATTCCTCTCACCTCGACCATGTTGATTCTCGAATATTGCTCCAAATCTTCAACTTGCCCTTTGAGCGCCTCATTTTCTTTTTTTTAATTTTAGTATTTCATTAGTCATAGATTCCATAGAAACTAAGCACGCATCCAGTTTTTCATTTTGTTTCTTATAAGAGTTCGACAGTTGTTCCATTGCACTATGACATGACTCAATTGAAGCTCCAAGATCCCGTTCCATTCTCTTGTTATCCTCACGCATGTTATTGAGTAAATTAACAATGTCTCGGAGTTTCAACTCACCCTCAGCTGCCGTCGTTTCCAGAGCCAGGCTTTTGCGTCTCTCTTTCGAGCAGTCTTGACACCTCCAAGTTTTGTTGTTGATTTTCATGAATTTAGCGTCCTCTGCTGTAATGTTCACACATTTATTATGCACACTCACATAGCAGTCACTGCACGTTATTGCATCACTATCCCGGACAGACTTTGAGCATACTTTACATGACATGGTGGATGTGTACGAGTTCACGAATTTATTGGGAATAATAGAAAATAAAAAGCTTTTTCTTATTATTTCAGTGGAATAATACGAATTCTTAAAAGCACACTTCACTATTGTAAAACAGAGTTTGCTTGCTTTATCTTTCAACTTGATAACAGACCGCCCGCACAGTAAAAACCTTCCTCCTTCGCTTTCCAATCATTACTGATTGGTTCGTTCTTAATCCTAGTACGAAGTTAGTCCTAGATTGGTTCGTTATCAATACTGTGATAATTGATGGTTGGAGTATGTTTGAACTTTCAATATTCTTGGCTCAAATAATTGATTCCAAAATTGTACTCTATAATTAGTAACATTATTTAAATTATTCTCCAAGTATTACTGTGCGTTATTATGCATAATAGCTGGTAGCGCCAGAATTTAGAACAGTGGACTGTATAGATATTTTGAATAATTTACGAAATTTTATGCATCTCACTAGGAAATAAATTACATCGAAAAACACAGAACACAATAAAAAAATCACTCACCCTTTTAGCGTTCTGCCGAACCTCAGACTAACTGATTCTCAGGTTTTTTGGATGAATCTAAGGTATAGGAATTGGTAATAGGATTGAGACAGGTATACTCAGCTATTAGTCTATGTGTCATCCGAACTCCTGCTTGGCTGTCTTCTTATATCTGTGCTACTCTGATGTAGAATTTCCCGTGAGATACTTGTATGTTTTCCGACAAATGCGGGATGATATTTCAAATATTAAAACTTTCTTACATTAACACTGCTAGTTTGCACTTGATTTTGAGATCATGAGCTAACAATCGCTCATAAAATAACACGAAAAATAGCTGCAATTCACACTCACAACCACCAAGTGAATAGTTTAGCATAAATAATTATACAAATAACAAAAACGATCTTGATCGAATTTTCCCCAACTTTGGAAAATGCAAATGAATTATGTGACCACGAACTCACATGATGTAATTTAAACTGAATAAATGCACAATCGAAGCAAAACCAACTTGCTCCTGCCTTCTTCATTCATTATCGAACTCAACTCGCAAACGAACAAACTGACTACTAATTGAAAAATTCATAATCTACCCCTGCCTGCTTACTTCCACCTTCGACCAGAAGAGTGCGGCAGCGGACGGCACAACAATTAAACTATGAAATTCAAAACAAAAACAAAACCTGCATTTCCACTACCCCAACCCTGAAACATAGTTTTCAGCCATGACTAGGCATAAACAACTTTAAAAAAAGAGAGAAACTAGACAACCAAAAACAAACATAAAAAAGAAAAAAATTGGGGCTCAACAATTTATTGGGTTGGCAATGGAAACAATTTGGTGACAGGTCGTTTGAAACGACCAGTGACCAAACGTACAATCGCCACTTGTTATGATACCATCAGCTCCAGGAAACACTTCCTCAATGATTCCTAGCGGCCACTTCAATGGAGGGAGGTTTGGTTGATCCACAATCACAACCGTTCCAACTGTGAGAGGTGGTGACGATTTGGACCACTTTCCACGTACTTGTAGTTCATGGAGGTATTCTTTCCTCCATCTATTCCAGAACGATTGAATGAGTTGGTCCACAAGTTCGTAATGTGTAAGATGATTGACTGGGATGTCTGTCACATCTTTCATTGGAAAAGCCATTAAAGGTGTCAACTTCAAGAAATGAGCCGGTGTTAAAGTGAGTGGCTCATTTGGATCGTCACTCAATGGACACAATGGGCGAAAATTCAATATTCTACTTGAACCATCACCATATTCATCTCTTCATAAGTCAATAATTGAGTGCCAATCACCTTAATCAAATGTTATTTTACAGATTTAATGTTTGACTCCCAAATCCCATGGAAATTTGGGGAGGCAGTGGGAATGAATTTCCAATCGACTCGATAATCAGCCAACTTGTTGATAATAGTATTTTGAAATTCAGACAAATCCAACAATCGTGACAACTGAACCAGCTGTGCATGCGCACCAACAAAATTCATTCTGTTATCTGAATAAATCACATGACAAAGTCTGCGGTGAGACAAAAACCGGCGAAATGCTGATAGAAACATAGGCGTGGATAAATTGGAAACCAGCTCTATATGGACAGCTTTTGTTGACATACAAACAAACAGACAGATGTATGCTTTAAGAAGTGGATTTTGGCGTCGGACCATTGTAATGCATACAGGACCACCGTAATTGACCCCACACTGTTCGAACGGTTTACACTGTAATACCCTACATGATGGAAAATCACCCATTTTGGGGGTATTACACTAGGATGACAGTGGAAACACCTATTACATTTTCGAATGATAACATGAGCAGAAAAAATCCAGAACTTCTGCCTTATCAATGACACCAATAGACGAGGGCCAGTGTGGCAATTCTTTCTATGATAATAATTAATTAGAAGTGTGATGAAAGGATCACTCTTACGCAGGACAATTGGGTGACAACTGTCAAATTCCATATCTGAATTCCTTAAATGACCACGAACACGAATTAGATCATTATCTAGAAACGGTGACAGATGCTGGAATTTGGATACACAATCTTTTCCTTTCTTTAATTCATTGAACTCATGTAAAAAATGAATTCTTTGTATGACTATACAAATATTTCTCCACTACATCGAAATCCAGTTCACCTGCTTTCGGTAATATTTGCAATATTTTCAATACTAAGACAACGATATGCAACAAATGTTGATAATCCGAGCATCTTTCAATCAAATTATATATTACATTATCTGTGGCACTTTCTGATTGAATGACCATGATAACTTTAGAAGATTTTGTTTCAGGTGGAGACTCTATTTCTTCAAATTCGACTTTGACAGGCCAATGGTCTTCCTCCAAAGTCAACTAGGTGGGCCCTGTCCACCACAACTTGTGATTGATAAGCTTTAGTGGTGTTAAACCATGCAATACACAGTCGGCTGGGTTTTCTTCACCCGAAACATGCATCCAACAATCGATGCGTGAGCTTTGAATTTTTGTAACTTGATTGGCCACAAACATTTGCCATCATGACAGCAAACCTCTAATCCAACAGAGAGTCACAGTTGAGTCCGAAAAAGCAACTATGCGGACGATTTTACAGCGGAGATCAAGGACTGAGACAACAGACTCAAGTAGATTAACCAGGAGAAGAGCCTCACACAATTCCAATCTCGGAATTGATATAGTTTTACTTGGTGCAACCCTGGATTTTCCACACAACAGCACTATTGTCAGTGAACCACGATCCACTTCTTGTGATTTCAAGTAAATTACAGCTCCATAACTGGATTCACTCGCATCACAGAAACCAATCAACATGATCATTGAACCAATAAACACTCCCAAATGATGAGGAATAGACAGATTCGATAAAAATTGAAACTTTGTTCTACATATCTCCCACTGAGATGCAATAGAATTAGGCGGTTCCTCATCCCAATCTGAACCAATATGCCATAATTCTTGTACCAGACATTTCAAAAACAATGTTAACGGCGCCAGCAGTCCTAGTGGATCGAAAATTCGCGCCACAGTAGACAATATATTCCGTTTGGTAGAGATAGAGTGGTCTTGTGTGACAAAAAGATGAAACAAATCAATAAACTGTTGCCATTCCAAACTTAATATGGCTAATGAATTTTCACTATCAAATTCCTCAGACAATAATGACTTTTCCTTATCTCCAAAATCTGACATCAATTCCACAGAATTAGAAGCAAATTTAGTCAACTCAAAACCACCAGCTTTAAACAATTCTTTTGCCTGACTACACAATCTACTAGCATCACTTATGGTAGGAACAGTCGTTACAAGATTGTCCATGAACATATCCTGTGGAATGCGCACTTCAGTGTCCGGAAAATTTTCGCCCTCCTCTTTAACCAACTGATGAATAGTTCTCAAAGCCAAGTATGGGGAGGAAGTGATGCCAAATATGACACAATTTATTTCATAAATTTCAACAGGATCCTCTGATGAAAATCTCCATAGAATCTGCTGAAATTTACGGCTTGATTCATCCACAAATATTTGATGATACATCTGTTTCAAATCGGCTGTCACTGGAACAGAAAACAGTCGAAAATTTATTAATAATACGAAAATATCAGTCTGCAGCTTTTGACCTATATGCAAGATTGAATTTAATGACCACCCTCTTGTGGTTTTTGCGCTAGTGTCATAAACGATTCTCAAAGGTGTACTCATAATCTGCGAGTAGTATAAAAAGGACAGATTCAGTGCAACCTTGACCGTTGACCTTTTCCTCTGGTGCACCGATGACGTCACTGCCCCTGCACCCCCTTCCAGGCCCCTTCCCCTCTTCACCCACACACTCACTTAGTCATCATATTCATTTTCATTCCTTATTCTTTATCATCATCCATGACCATTCAATGTTCTTAATCACCATTCATCATTCTTCATCTATATCATTCATCATTCGTTATCACCTTTCATCATTCTTCATCACCTTTCATCATTCACTATCATTCACCATTCATCATTCTACATCACCATTCATAATTCATTATCATTCTTGTTTTCTCTTCTTGTTCATACTACTACTTACTTCTCTTCTTTTTTAAGTTTTTTTTTGTTATTGCCTTTATCTAGTTGAAGCTTATTTAGTTAGTTTAGTCAATTTGCTTTCTTAATATCTTCTGCTATTGTTTATTGAACTGTATTTTTTGTAAATGATATGCAATAGGTCTCTCAAGACCTTGCATCAAAATAAATCAATCAATCAATCAATCTCTTGCTCTCTCTCATCCCCTCTCTCTTGCTCTCTCTCTCTCTTCCCCTTTCTCTTGCTCTCTCTCTTCCCCTCTCTTGCTCTCTCTCTCTTCCCCCACCCTCTCTCTTTCTCTCTCTCTCTCTCTCTTCCAACACCCACTCTCTTGCTCACTCTCTTCCCCTCTCTTGCTCAGGGGGAGGGGTAAGATTGGCAGGGGCCAAGAGGCTCAGGGGTAAGATTGGGCAGGGGGCAAGATTGGGCAGGGGGTCAAGAGGGGCATGGGTAAGAGTGGCAGGGGGACAAGATTGGGCAAGTTGGCCAAGAGTGGCAGGGGGCAGTGTTAAGAGTGGCAGGGGGCAGTGCTAAGAGGGGCAGGGGGCAAGATTGGGCAGGGTGCCAAGAATGACAGGGGGCATGGCTAAGATGGCGAGGGGGTGTGGGAGTGAATTGAATTGAATGCCTTTATTTTATCCTAGGAGGGCGGAGTTTAGGCGCAGCCGGCCCCCTCTTGCACTCAACCCTCCGATACAGTTCTACATAAACAATTTTGAAATGAATAAGAAATTATATGAAAAAAAAGAAGAAAATAAAAAAGAAAAAGAAAAGCAATTTTGAATAAAAATAGAACGAACATAACAAAGCTTGGAAAACGATAATTATAGAAGAAATATGTTCAAGATAGAGATAAAAAATAAATATTAAAATATTAATTTTATTATTTAATGAATATTAAATAAAAAATAAAAGAAAAGGACCAAACTGTTTTGAAAAGATAACATGCATTCAAACAATGCACTGAACCATACACACACGAACCTCACACACACACACACACACACTCACACAATCGTCCACTCAAGGTCGACATCCAGTCATACCGCATCCAGCCCACCACCCCTGATCCACGCCACAACCGCCGCACTGAACCGGCGCTCATTGGCCATTGACTTTATATCAACAGGGAGGGAATTCCACAGTCTACTGGCCGTTACCTGGAAAGATTTATTGAAAATTACTGTTCTATGAACAGGAACAGCCAGCAGATGAGACCCATGACGAGTACCACCCCTGCCAACATCACTCATGAAGCGGAAATCCACTGCCAAGTAGCTGGGAGATCTAGTTCTAAGAAGCTTGTACAGAAACACGAGTGCATGGAGACACCTACAGCCATGAAGCTTCAAGAGTTTAAGTCGGTTGTAATATGGTGATATGTGATCGTCTCTCTGTAAATTGAAGATGAACCACACACAGTAATTCTGTGCACGCTGCAGCTTCTCTGTCAGTTGTACAGTCATGTCTATTGTTACCAAGTCACAGTAATAGAATATAGGAAAAATTAAAGTCTTAACAAGCATGATTTTAGTCGAAAGAGGTAAGAGGTGTCCTATTTTCTTTAATGAATTGATACCACCAATGGCTCTATTGCAAGTCGTGTTTATGTGCTTAGTCCAGTCTAGAGTATTTGAGAGTGAAAGTCCAAGATTATTTACTTTGGTTTGAAAGTCGAGCTGAGTGTTATTAATATTAATGAATGGTCCATCAGTGAGGTTGCAGTTATTTAAAAGACGAGAATAACCCACAACCATAGCTTGTGATTTACTCTCGTTTATCTTGAGGCCATTATTCTGAGTCCACTCCACTATGCGATCCAGAACAGCATTCATTTCACCAATGGTCAAGTCAAAGTCAGAAGGATGACAATGTTTGTACAGTTGTAAGTCGTCAGCATAAAAGTGATGTCTAGTAGTATTTAGAACATGAGTCAAGTCATCAATGTAAACACTAAATAGCAGAGGACCCAGAACAGACCCTGAGGAACCCCCCTTTCCACTGGTCGCCAGCGAGAAGAGGAACCCCCAAGCCTCACACACTGACACCTATTCTGCAAGTAGGACCGCACCCATGCCACAATGGAACGTGAAAACCCTAAGCTTTGCAGCCTATACAATAGTACCAGATGGAATATACAGTCAAAGGCCTTGGAAAAGTCAACCAGAACCACAACTGTAAGTTCTCTGCAATCCATTGCCTTACGAATGTCATCAGTGACTCGCAGTAGGGCTGAGGTGGTACTATGCCCAACCCTGAAACCAGACTGGAAGTCACTGATCAACCTCTCTCTTGATATGAAAGCACTCATCTGCTGATGGACAATGCTCTCCAGAACCTTGGATAACACTGCCAACAAGCTGATAGGTCTATAGTCAGATGGGGAAGTAGGATTGGGAATTTTGTTGAGAGGTATGACAATAGAAAATTTCCAGTCTTCAGGGAAAACAGATGTAAGAAGGGAGGTGTTGATGATATGGGTGATAAAAGGCAGAATCACAGGAAGCATAATTTTAATGAATTTTATTGAGAGACCATCGAATCCAGCTGCATTGCTTTTGATTTTATTGATGGTGATTAAAACGTCCTGTTGACTCACAGCTGAAAAGTAGAATAGTTCAGGTGCATCAAATGGAGGCAGTGAATCAAAATAATGATGGGCGTGATCCAAGATCACAGGGATATCAGTGAAGAAGTTTTTCAGTTCATCTAAGGTGTGAGACACCTTAGATCCACCCCTCACCTTGCCAACACCGATACTCCTCAATCTGCGCCACATAGCTGATGATGATCTAGTGGAAGTAATTAAGTCATGGTGATACCTTGACTTAGCATTGCGGATCGTTTGTTTGCACAAATTTCTTAATTGTTTGTAAATTTGAAAGTCCACTGGATTCTTAGTTCTTCGTGCTATCTTACATTGTCGGTCACGCTCGCACATCAACCGCCAAATCTCACCTGTAATCCACAGAGCAGGATTCCTTGTCACTCTTCTCTCAATAAGCGGGACATATTTCTCAAACAAATATGTCAACCCATAATTTAATTCTCTCACCATGTGATTGACATCATTAGTTGTGTACATACATTGCCAATTCATATTAATAGCTTTACCAAACAAGGCGGGGTAATTTATATTCTTATAATCTCTATAAGTAATAATTTTCGACGCTGGTTTGGGACTTTTCAAAGCATACACAAGATAAATTAAGTCATGACCTGAGAGAGCCGGAAAAGGGATCTGTCCATGGCTAACAACTGCTTTCTTATCAGCGACTGCAATGAGATCCAAAAGTGTGTCTGACGTAGGAGTATGATGCGTAGCTTGGAGGGGAAGAAGGGTCATACTACCAGCATAAAACATCGCTGTTAGTTGAGTTTTGTCCCAGGTGTCTCGTCCAAGTAAGTCGGTGTTAAAATCACCCATGACAGCCACATGACTGTAGGGTAACATTAGCCGCAATAGGGCATCATCAAAGTCACTCATGTGTCCTATATGGGGAGGTCGATAACAAACCCCTACAAGCATTTTGATACTAGTAATTGTAATATCGAAAAAAATAAATTCGGGTCTGTCTCGTATTGAACTGTTTGAAGAAAATTTAAGACTTGGCAGTAGGGCACGCTTAACGAATGCAGCAACCCCTCCACCATTTTTATGCAAACGATCATTACGGAGCAGCTCATAACCATCAAGCTGAACAAGCCTGTCAGAAATATTCGGCTTAAGCCAGGATTCACAAACAAGAATTATGTCAGAATTCTGATCTCCAAAGACTAACTTAAATTCATCAATGTGACATAGGAGGGATTGTGCATTTACATGAGCTATTTTCAGTTGAGCAGGAAAAGGCAAGAAAGCCCGTTTGAGCAGATCGCCGGTACTCAGTGTGGCCAGAACGTTATCCCATTGAGTCATTCACAAGAGGAAGCATTGTCTTACAGACAAAGGGCGTGCAGAGGAGGGAACAAAAAATGCGGCAGGATGCGAAGAAAAATAAGTTATAAACATTCATGCAAACCACAATCACACTAGAACACATGGAACAATCATTCAGAAACATATTATGTAAATTAAAGAAACTTACTATTAATTTTAAAAGGTGAAATAAGATAAGTTTTGTTCGCATGGTGTGAGCAGCTCGGCTCCATTATAAATCAGACATTGAGTCGGCTATCACAATAAAGTATAGCAAGCTAACGGAAAGAATGGAATCAGTCAATGTTACCTTCATCTTCTGGATTTTGTAGTTACGAAGCAAGAGAGAATAGCAGTGATGTTGATAAATAAAACGGATCAGAGAAGAAAGTAGATTAGACGATTATAGTATAGAAATGTTTCCTTATCATTACGCAACACTTAATAGCATTACCATTAATCTGAAAATTAGCAGAGATAACCTAACGACAATAGTTTGCCATCCTCATCTTATCAGTGCAGATGCAATAATCCTATTTCTTAAAACTTTCTCATAACACTGAAGAATTGGGTAGGTACGGTGGGCCAGAAGCATGCACATAGAAGTATACAATATTAATTGCATTAGGCTACAACAACACAACTTTACATAATTCCCACTCATACATGCCCAATATCACACCTGTGCATACATATATACTCATTCACACATTCAGTACTATGCGTCATACACACCAGATGAGAAAATAGAAAATGATAAATGATAGATAAAATATAAGAATGGCATAGAATAGACATGGCTAATGAGGGAAGAAAAAAAAAGTAAATGAATTGAAGAAAGAATGAACGCATGAGCATGCATACCCATACACCGTATCTACATGCTTTCAAGCACCACGCATATTAGTGATCTACTGGTAGATGACAAAAAAAAAAATAAATAATAATAAATAAAATAAATAAATAATATATATATATATATATATACATACATATACACATAATGGCAAATAAATGAAAATTAATTAATTGATAAAGAACATTATAATATCTGTTATATATTAATGAATAAATGAATAAGTAATGACGACAAAAAATACTCATGCATACGCTCTCACTCAAACAAGCTAAAAATATAACATTTAGCTAAATATGAACTCAATAGAAAGAAGAAAGCTATTGTCGTAAGTCTATTAGATATGCTGACTTGACAGGACATTTCCCCCTTCTCGCCACAGCATGGTCCCATCAATAGTCCACACATTTTTGAAGCCCACACGTTCACCAATCTTGCGGTAGAAACGGCTCCGCCTCTGAGTCAGGTCCTCTCGTATGGTGATAGAGGTGCCCTTCAGCTGTCGCCTCGCAGCTATGACACCACGTCTCATCTGATAGCTGATGAATTTCACCAGAATCGCTTGCAGTCTGGGCTGCGGCTGTCCTGGCTCTGGGACCCGGATGCGGCCAATGCGATGGCATCGGTCGATTAGTGTGGTGTCGACTTCCAGATCTAGCTTTTCACGGAAGAGACCAGTGACCACAGTGACAGGGTGAAAGAGAGAGCAAAGGTGAGCAGGATAGAGGGGGGATGAGAGAGAGAGCGCATGAGTGAGAGAGGGGATGAGTGAGAGAGGGTGGGGGAAAAGAGAGAGAATGGGTGATAGTGTGGTAGATTCAGATTCAGATTCAGATTCAGATGACTTTATTTGTGTAAATTTACAATGTATTTGAATGATAAAGTATTATTAATATTAGCAACTCTCAGATCCACTAGTTGAAGTTAAGTACAGTTGATTTTGAATCGTAAACATAATGGTTGAATAGTTTGAGTAGAAAAGTTTATAAATACAACAAATATATATTCAGAGGTATAGTACAGCAGAAATTGATAAAAAAAATAAAAAAATAAAAAAACAATGAAAATAGAGCTTGGATCTGAGAGATGAATTACACAAAGAGGCGAAGTCTTGGCCATTGAGGCCATTCTTACACTTAACCTTTTACCTCAACATGTCCTACTAGTTTAAATTGATTTAGATGAAATCGTCTGATATGGGTTATCTAAGTAAGATAAATCAATTCAAATGAGGTAAATTTAAATTTAAACAATTTTAAATTTATACATTAGAACATAAAATGAAAGCATATTGAAAATAATTTGTGGATTAAAAAAAGTATTATAAAAATGAATAGATAAATAATTTAGTTTATAGATAATAACCTAACCTAACTTAAAGGATTATAGTATCATTGATCATGCAGTTGCCTCAAGGCCGGACAGACGCTGCCATTTTCTCCAATAGATGTCTCCTCAGAGACAGGGAGAAGCCCACTCGGCTCTCATGATTCCTAATTGAAAGTGGGAGTAGATTCCAAGCACGACAAGCGCTAACAACAAAAGACTTAGTATAAAGTGTCGTCCGGTGATTTGGCATCCTAAGAGTTCTGTCACCATTTCTGGTGTGGGTAACGTTGTTTCTCCGACCTTCAGACACAAACTTAAAATCATTTTTAAAATATTTAGGAGTTCCACTATTGAGAATGCTTTTTAGAAGTTTAAGTATTCTGATAAGCCTCTGATCAGGTAATTTTAAGGTGCTACTATGGATGTAGGATTGGGTTATATGCTCATGACGCTGTAGGGAGTAAACAAAACGCATGCAGTAGTTCTGACTACGTTGCAACCTTTCATTGAGTGTTACTGTCATATCGTTTATAACTGAATTGCAGTACATGAAGTATGGGAAAATGAGAGTTTTGACAAGTAATAGTCGGATATGCCTAGGAAGGATGTCTTGCATTTTCTTCAAAGAGTGCATGGCAGAGAAAACTCTTTTGCAGGTGCCGACAACATGTTCAGTCCAGTCAAGAGAAGTATTCATTATGATTCCTAAGTTTTTTACTGATTTGCAATAGGAAATACTAGTCCCATCGACAGTGATTTTTGGAATTGATTGGAAGTCTATGCCATTGATTAAACGAGAGCAGCCAATTATTATAGGTTGAGTTTTAAGTGGATTAAGTTTGAGGCCATTCTTTTTAGTCCAATCAGTGATTTTCACTATTTCTTCATTCATATTATGGATGGTTTGGTGAAGGTCTCTAACAGAGCAACTAGAATAAATTTGAAGATCGTCAGCATAGGTGTGGAATTTGGAAAACCTAATTATGGAAGAAAGATCATTTGCATACAGTGTGAATAGAAGGGGGCCAAGAATTGAACCTTGGGGGACGCCATGAATTACATTTTTCCACTCTGATTGCAATTCACCATCAGTGACACACTGCTTTCTGTCTACAAGATAAGAATGAAACCATTTTACAGCTTTGTGACTGAAACCAAGGAGGAGTAATTTGTTGAGAAGGATCTGGTGGTCAACAGTATCAAAAGCTTTGGAAAAATCAAACAGACACAGTATGGTACACTTTCTGTGATCCATGGACGACCTGATATCTTCAGTAACACGCAGTAGAGCTGTTTCAGTAGAATGGAATTTTCTAAAACCAGACTGGAAGTTATGAAGTTTGCTATTATTTTCAAGAAATTCGACTACTTGTGAATGAACAAGTCTTTCAAGTGCTTTGGAAATTGCTGGCAGAATACTTATAGGCCTGAAGTCTTCAACTTTAGTTGGACATGAAACTTTGTTAAGTGGGCGAACATGAGCATATTTCCAATTTTTAGGAAAGAGACCACTTTGAAGGGAAGCATTAAAAATGTAAGTTATGACAGGAAGAATTGCAAAGAGAATTCTCTTGATAAATTTGATAGGAATTTTATCTGCTCCCATCGCATTGCTATGAATATGCTGGATAGCTTTGAGAGCCTCATGCTCAGAAATTGGACGAAATTGAAACTGGAAGGCTGGTGGAATAGGAGAGTTGGAAACTTGATCAATTAGGCTTTCTAGATGGTTTTCAATTACTGTCTCATCACGTTGAGAAGATTGGGATACAAAATGTTCATTAATATAATCAAGTGAAAGGTCGATTTGGGTAGGTAATTTTTGTTTCCCAATTCCAAACTGTTTGATTCCACGCCATAACGATGATGAATTAAGTCGGTTTTCAGTCAAAAAAGAGTTCATGTACGTAATCTTAGAGTTACGAAGTTCTTGTTTTACTTTGTTACGTAAGCGTCTGTAAGTGGTCCAATTGTCAATGTCACCTGTTCTTTTAGCCTTCCTATGAGCTGAGTCCCTTTGTGCCATGAGCTGTGTAGAGAGAGGGCAAGAGAGAGGGGAAGAGAGAGAGAGCAAGAGAGTGGGTGTTGGAAGAGAGAGAGTAAGTGAGTGGGTGGGGGAAGAGAGAGATTAAGAGAGGAGCAAGAGAGGGGAAGAGAGAGAGCAAGTGAGGAGCAAGAGAGGGGAAGAGAGAGCAAGTGAGAGGGAAAGAGAGAGGGTTTGGGATGAGAGAGGGAAAGAGAGAGGGTTTGGGACGAGAGAGGGAAAGAGAGAGGCGAAGAGATAGCAAGTGAGTGAAAGAGGGTAAGAGAGAGACCAAAGAGTGAGGGGGTGAGAGCAGAAGAGGTCCACCCTCTGGTGACATGACGCTATGTGCTCGCCTCAAAGTAACTTGTGGGGCTATTATGTCCTTGCGGGGATATCCTCCTTAGGACATGGCATTTTTGTCAGCTGGAATCGATAATATTTGCTTCTAGAAGTATAACAAGCGAAGAGAGAGCAAGAGAGAGAGCAAGTGAGTGAGAGAGGGAAGAGAGAGACCAAAGAGTGAGGGAGAGAGAGTGAGCAAGAGAGAGGGGAAGAGAGAGAGAGCAAGAGAGAGGGGATGAGAGAGAGCAAGAGTGAGTGTTGATGAAGAGGGGAAGGGTCCAGAAGGGGGTGCGGGGGCGGTGACGTCATCGGTGCGCCAGTAGTAAAGGTTAAAGGTTAAGGTTGCACTGAATCTGTCCTTTTTATACTACTTCTGCACCTTGATGATTGCATGATGAGGAATATAATAACCTTGTTTATTTTCCTGATCTTTCTTTAATTAGCATCATGTGCCCTTGGCACAAATAATCCAACATTATTTCATGGTATGCAATCCTAGTATCTTCCAAAGGAGCAAGACATTTTTCCAAATTCAACAGTCTCCATTTAGCCATAGAATATGAATCACCCAGACAATCAGCTGATTTTTTAAATGGCAAAGATACGATGAACCGACCAGATTCTAAATGATGAACTGATGACTGAAATTTATTTTCACAATCCAATTCCTCAGAAGTAAGATTATTCCCCAATTTAGGGCAATCTTCAACCTCCGAAAATTTTTGAATCAAGTCATTTAAAGATGGATTACAAGCGAGCAAACAACTATCAGAATGATTATCCTGTGACGAATCCAAAACTAGGGCGCGACCCATGACAATACAACCCAACTTACTGTCAATTAATTTGACTAATCCTACTCTTTGATGAGATTGGTAGTTATCTATTAAATCAGGAAAGAGTTCAGCACCCAGAATATCATCTAATTTTCCAGGAATAAAGAGTTTATCATCAGCCAACTTAAACTTTTTCAAATATGACAGCTTAGACATATCCACTTCACCAGATGGTAATCTGTCAATTATTTTTTCCACTACCAAAGCATCAACGGCGAACGAAAATTTATTTTCAGCATGAGAATAGAATGTGAACGCTGTATGGCCTTGAACTTGACTAGAGTGACCTCCAAACCCAGTGACAGTTGAAACCAGTGGTTTAATAGACAAGCCTAGACGTTTGCATGCACGCGCAGTCACAAAATTCTCTTATTTTTTACAAGAACAACAGCAGTTGACAACAAAACGGTTGTATTCTTATTTTTGGGTTCATTCATAACCAATTTAGAACAACAACTAACACCACCCTCTTCAGTTGATTTATTTTGATAATTAAAATGTAACAAGGTGTGATGCAGTTTTTCACACTGCGTGCAGTTTACATTAGTCTTGCAATCACAAGCTGAATGATTCCCCATTAAACACTTTAAAAAATGATACTTATCTTTTATGAGTCGAAATCTGTCCCATGGCAAAAGTTTTAAGAAAGACTCACACTCTGTCAATTTATGTTTACTTCCCTTACAAATTGGGCACTGAGATTTCCCAAGACTATCACTAACATTATCTCCCAAATGGATTGCACAGTTCTTAAAGTTTGATGGACCCTTTCCCTGTTTTCCACTGTTAGAATGAGAATTATCTCCCTTATTTTTGCCAATTGGCAATGATCTGAGTTGTTTTTCAATGAAACTCACAAATTCTTTGTAGGTTGGGAACTCTGTATTTCTGTGAGCGTTTTTGAATTCTCTATGTGTTACAGGATCTAGAATTTTTAAACCAAAATGCAAAAATATAGCATCAACAAGTCCATCATTTTTCAGTCTTTTTACAGCAGTAATAGAGTTACAAAATTTATCCAATACTGAAGCCAATACTGAGCCCTAGAATTATTATAGCGATTAACTAGAGCATTCCAAATTATGCTATAATTTGCAGCTATGGTAGGTAGTTGCCTGCAAATACTCGATGCGCCCCCTGTAAGTTTTGATGTTAGAATCTGAATTTTCTGTTGTTCAGAAAACAATTTATTTTCATAAATGAGTATTTTGAATAATTCATAGAAAACAGCCCAATCAGACTGACGACCATTGAATTTTGTTAACTCAATTTTTGGCAATAGCACTTCATTTGAGCATGTAGGAGTTGTCTGCGCCGATTGCACTGACACAACAGGTTCTGATTTCCTTTTAAGAGTTTCAGCTGTTTCATAAATTCTTGATACCAAATCCAAATAACTATCATTGAATGTAGGCATAAATTTATCATTCAAACTTAGCTCTAACTCATTTATAAGAAGCTCAGTCTTATCATATTCTATTACTGTATTAGGAATCAATCTATGTAATGTTAAGAATTGTTGAGCAATTTTACTATTTGATACATCTTTTATAAGATTATAGGTTCTTTGAATTTGTTGGAATAATTGAGCTAATTTTGCTCTATTTATTCATAATGAGGTCTCAGCTGAGTCTCATAATGAGACAGCTTTGAGTCTGAATCCATTGTGAATTGATTCTATTTCCAATAGAATAGAAAACGATTCAAGAAACTTGTTTTTCAATTAGACAAACAGATAGCTTATCTGCAACAAACAATAGTTGCAACGCAATAGAAGACATGAATGAAGCCAGCTCATTGTAGCAGACAATTGCTGACATGACTAACTTACTCCAACATCGACATGACTATGACAATCTGAACTCAGAGTTGTACAGTGCCAATCTAGCATTAAACAATTTACAAAATTCGAAAAAAACTAAGCTCGATAAAATAATAATCTGGCCCAGAGGACCAAAATGGTAGTGCCAGAATTTAGAACAGTGAACTGTATAGATATTTTGTATAATTTACAAAATGTTATGCATCTCACTAGGAAATACATTACATAAAAAAAAACAGAATACAATAAAAAATTCACTCACCCTTTTAGCATTCTGCTGAAGCTCAGACTAACTGATTCTCAGGTTTTTTGGATGGATCTGAGGTATAGGAATTGGTAATAAGATTGAGACAGGTATACTCAGATATTAGTCTATGTGTCATCCAAACTCCTGCTTGGCTGTCTTCTTATATCTGTGCTACTCTGATGTAGAATTTCCCATGAGATACTTGTATGTTTTCCGACAAATGCGGGATGATATTTCAAATAATAAGACTTTCTTACATTAATTATCACTGCTAGTTTGCACTTGAATACAATTTTGAGTTCATGAGCTAACAATCGCTCATAAAATAACACGAAAAATAACTGCAATTCACACTCACGACCACCGAGTGAATAGTTTAGCATAAATAATTATACAAATAACGAAAACGATCTTTCCAATAGCCATAGGCGGCTCTAGACAATTATTTCTGGGGGGCCTAATGACTAAGCCGACCATCATCGTTCCATAGAGGGGGGGTCAATATTTATAGTAATCCAATCATCATCTATAATAATTATCCACTCCAATAACTATCCCATCACTATCAATAATAATCAATGAATATTATTAATTTTAATAGTTATTGTCTTATTGAGAATCTATTGAAACATCTGCCTCTGCTTCCCATAATAAACAGAGTATAGAGGCATAAAATGAATTACTGGTATTAAATATGAAACGTTCTTATTGTCACACACTTAATAACATAATTTAACGTAACTGCGAGTTTGCATAGTTTGAACAAAAATAATGAAGATTAATATAGTAATGAAATACCTGTGTAGTAGCTGGTAGGTGATGAGCAGCCAGTGTGTTTGACGATACGTGGAGGTATAGTGGTGATAAAAATAACGTACTACTTGCACTTGATAATTTGTTAAAAATTAAATTATCAGGTTATGTGGTACAGTACTTTATACTTTAAAACTCACTGGGCTGACTCTGTAATGTACCATATGTCAAATGGTAGAGCAAACAATACATAAGCAGAGCGTCATGTTCTGTTTCAATGTAAAGCAAATTAATGGAAACTATCAATCCATCATAGTTCAGAGTTTTGGGAAACACAGTCAAATGTCAAAGAAAAATTTAAAGATAAAGTGGACTTCACATCATAGAAAAATTACATTTTCAATAGATTGTTATTAAATATGTTATTTATCTAATATGTGTGTATTATGTAAAGATATATAATGTAATCTTGAATAAACACTACCCAGGAATAAGAAAGGAATAAAAGGAATAAAAAAACACTACCCAGGAATAAAATACACAAACACTTCACACAATAAACGAAAAATTCTCAATGAACAACTAAATTTTAAATCACACAAACTTTTTGATCACATTTTACAAAAACCACAAAACTTCTAACCAAAAAACTGACATGATGATCTAGGAACCCACGCCTCTGAAGATGGATCTCAAAGATTCGAAAGCGCTCGGTCTACAGATTAAGTGAGTTATACTTATTCCCAATGAATATTTGACTGCAAGTCGTTAAATTTCACATGAAAAGTTAATATTAACAACGCAGTTCGTCATGGAACAAGAAATCCAGGAATTTAATTCGGCCAGACAAGCTAAAATCCTATCCTACAGATCAACAGTGTTTAAGGTTAGAAGTAAACATCTACACATTCAATTCAACAAAAAATGTCTCAAACTCAACATTACACCAAACTACGCTAAATTCACAACCAACAACAAATCAAAACCAGCTCAAATAGCCAAAAATAAAGCAGAAACTACCTTCATCAAGGAGAGCATCAAACTTTTATATAAACAGAAAGACTCACACAATTTGGAACTTCTCAAACTACACCTATCTATCTCACAAAAATATGGACACAGTTTCTTCCTTGAGTTAGCAGAAACAACAAACACTTGGGTACAACAAAAACTTAACAAAATTAAACAAAGACATGACAAAAAAATACATGACCTAACACCTCCAAAAACGACAATTCAATCAGCCCACATTTTTTACAGTAAAACTGTTAACCTAACAAACGTAGATTTTACAGAAACCGAACTCAACTTATTGAACAAAGGTCTCAAACATAACCTGAACTACAAAAACAACAAATCCACATCAAAAAACATTGTCATTGAAACAGAAACAAGCATCCAATGCACAGACCCATAAATACATGATGAACTTAGAATAGAAACCTACAACACAATAAAAACGAACAGCTCACAACCACACCCACCCATAAATTCAGAAAACCACACCATAAAAGAATTGAAACATAAAGCTCTAACTCACAATCTCACCTATATCAAAGCAGACAAAGGCAACACTACAGTTATCATAAACAATGAAGAGCTCAACAAAAAAACACTTGACTACATAAACAAAAACAACTACACATCGATCCCACAAATGTTTACCAAACAAAAATCAAACAAATAATCAACAAGACAAATCATGTAATTAATGATTCACAAAAAAGAAAACTGAAACAAATAAAACCTTCTGCACCATCACTTCAAACACTCCCCAAAATTCAATAACCCAACATACCTATTAGACCAATTGTAAACTACCAAGAAGCACCTGCCTATAAACTAGCAAAACACATAGATCAAACACTGAGAAAACTAATTAATATCAACAACAACACATACATAAAAAACAGTAGCGATCTTATCACAAAAATAAAAGACACACAAATTCCTCACAACTCCACTCTTGCATCTTTCGATATAACAAATCTATACACCAACATACCTGTCAATGAAACAATAGAAATAATACAGAACATCCTTATTCACAACAACACAGCTACAGAACATATAAATGAAATAATAGACATCCTAAAAATCATCACTCAACAAAATTACTTTACCTTCAACAACAAATTTTACTCACAACCTGATGGACTGCCAATGGGCTCACCAATCTCAAGCGTATTTGCTGAAATCTATCTCCAACACTGCGAAAACACTCATATACTCTTTAATAACAAATTTTCACAGAACATAATATACTGGCACAGATATGTAGATGATGTTCTATTGCTATACAGAGGAAACAAAAGACAATGTGAACAACTTCGATCATACATAAACAAAATACATAAGAACATTCAATACACAGCTGAATATGAGCAAAACAATTCAATAAACTTTCTAGATATCTCAATTACAAAGAACACAAACCAACAACACAGCTTCAACATCTACAGAAAACCAACAATGACAGATACCCTAATACACAGCACCTCCAATCATCCAACATAACACAAACACTCAGCATTCAGGTCAATGCTACACAGACTCAACAACACACCGCTATCCACTGACAATTACCACACTGAACTAAATCCAATAAAATACCTAGCACAAGAAAACGGCTACAAACACGACCTAATTGACAAACTCAATCATAAAATAACAAACAAAACACCAACACCACTGACAAAAAATACATCACAATGACATACATTAATCCACAATCAAACAGACTAGCAAAAATCTTCAAAAAAACCGGCCACACCATCTCATTCAGAACAAAAAACAAAATAAAAAATGCACTTACACTCAAAACCACACTGAACACAAACAAATACGATTTCCCAGGGATCTACAAACTGAACTGCTCTGATTGTAACAAATTCTACATAGGACAAACAGGCCGCACATTCAAACAACGTTACAAGGAACATTTTCAAGCCCTGACGTCTAAAGCTGAATCGAATTTCGCCGACCATATCATTCAAACTGGACACACTTTTACTGAAATCAGTAAAAGACACAGTACAGTGTTTAGTGTTTTTACATCAGTAAAAACACATTCTACATATAAAATCTAAAGGACACGAACTCAACACCTTGGAACAATTTGAAATATACAAACACACCACACACAATAAACAAAACATTCTCAATGAACAACTAAATTTTAAATCACACAAACTTTTTGATCACATTTTACAAAAACCACAAAACTTCTAACCAAAAAACTGACATGATGATCTAGGAACCCACGCCTCTGAAGATGGATCTCAAAGATTCGAAAGCGCTCAGTCTACAGATTAAGTGAGTTATACTTATTCCCAATGAATATTTGACTGCAAGTCGTTAAATTTCACATGAAAAGTTAATATTAACAACGCAGTTCGTCATGGAACAAGAAATCCAGGAAAATAAAAAAGTGTTTGGCACGTTATCTTCAAAATCTAATTTTTTGGTTTTGAAACAATTCTTGTAACTACGTCTTGGTAGCTAATATTTTCTTCTAGTAGTCCTTTTTCAATGTACAGGAGTGATAGATTTGTAAATCTCTCCTGAGACATTGAAGTCCTGAGCCAGTTCTTTATTTTTCTCATTGCCGAGAAGCTCCTCTAACATGAAGCAGAGCTAATTGGTATTGCTGCAGCCAATCCAAAAGCCTTGGAAAGATTTGGAAACGTATTTTCTTTTACAACACTTCTTGTTTTCGAATTTTTGTGTAACTTCACTTGGCCGTGATTCTGCAGAGTCAACTAAACAGTTTTTAGCATTATATATTTCCACCTTTAAAAGTAGTATGTTAATTTTGGCTATATTACCATACTTCTTTGAAAAAAATTTTGATTTCTCAAAATCCAAAATAAACAATTATCAAATACTGCTTTGCCTAAAACTAGAGACTCATCATTAAGCCGATAGTCTTTCAATCTAGCACTCGGAAATAAATTCTAGTTTTCTAATAGTTCTCAGCACTTTGGTTTTCTAAGCTTTGTAAACCTCCGGTTGTAGACATGACAACACTATCCTTTAGAAGGGTACTTTATTGTCTTTTCCTTTTGGAGTTTCTTGGGTTGTTAAGATTCAAGTCATGCTCTTCAGCAAATTTTACTATCTTATGTCATAGTTGGGAGAACAGTCACTTCTTTTATCTCATTGAGTTTTGGATTTTACTCTTTATTATAGAAGATAGCCCTCCTAAAGTGGCTTCTTCATGCTGTAACTGTTTGCTTAAGACATGTGTCAGGGTGAGAATTTCACTAAATATGAAAAGAGATATGATGAAATCGGCTCTTCCAATCCCAATGGTGCTCAACAGACCTATTGCTGTGCCTATTATTGTGCCTTTATAAGGCCCTTCGACTCGCTCTATTTCGAACCCCAGAGCATCACTCTCAACATTAAAATGTTCAATGAACTGTTCGCAGTTTTTGTACCGGCAAGTCCACCTTGTGGTACTTTGTGTTGTGATATCGAATGGCTTCTTCACTTGGAGGAGATTTGCTGCTTTCTTGAAAAATTATGGTATGAGGGCCTTGGGAAATTGACATACAATACCTCAAGTCCATTAAACAACAAATTGGAGGGTTCAATGAGCACTTTATGAGCATAGTAATGAAAGAAAGCTGCTTCTGGATATATTTCTCTCATGTTAGCCAGTAAACCAGCATTTTATCCTGACATCACCAAAGCACCATCATAGGTTTGGGTCACTATTTTGTGATCATGTAAACCTAAATTTAGAAAAGTTTCTAAAAAAATATCAGCAAGCGGTAGCTCAACTGCTTGAGCTTGTGTAAACAATCCACAGTATTAAATATTTACTATCATTCATCATTGTCTGGGTCTGGGTTGTTAATGTCTAATTAATTATCAAGGACTAATGTTTTTTAGAGAAAGAGAAAAAAAGTATGTCATTTTGATAGAAAATTCAACAAAGACATGTAATCCATATTCTCATATAAAATAGCAATGCCCTCTGTAATATCATTGTCCTGATAATATGATCTTGTGAGTTAAATAGCACAGCCAGTACAACATTTGGAGCTAAATACTCTGTCTATAATAAATTGTATGATTATCTCTTTGTCGTAGTCGGATTTGAACTATAGTTGCAATATTAATCCTTTATGGAAAAGTTCTAGAACTATAAAAACCATTAGAACTTTCCTATAAAACTATGTAGAACTTAAGGCTCTATGGATAAACCTAAGTCTGTGAAAACTTACATTTTCACACCATTGTATAAGAAGCCAACCAAAATTGCTGGGGGTTCTTGGACCCCCCTTCGGCCGCCTATGATAATAGCATATCAAGAACAAACATCTAAAATGACTAGTATATTATTGTAATTTATGATCTTTCAACTTGCAGGATGCTGAGAAAAGCAAAAAGCTTTGGGAAAGCCATAATGATTACCTTTGGATGCTTGCAATCACTCACATTGATTTTCTCAATGGACTCAGTCTGGCGGAATCTAATTTGCGATATGGAGGTAAGTTTGCTAGATAATTCTGAATTTTCCATCCTTTTTTCTGCCTAATATTTGTAATACAACGCTTTCTTGGGCCTTATTGTTATTATCTTTATTTTTTATTATTTTTTTTTTTTGAGGATGAAGCCCACATAGGTCAGACCTGTGCTTGGATGATGGTGATTGATGAGTTGGAACTACAGGCTTAGGAGGGTTCCGAACCACCAGGAAATGACAGCAGAGAACGGAGTCTTTTATGTTAGTCAATCCTATCAGTCCACAAAGAAGGCCCAGGCTCTTCGTTGCTGTCAGATTGGACTATAGTTGTAATATTAATCCTTTGTGGAAATTCAAGTTCTAGAACTATAAAAAACTTTAGAACTTTACTATAAAACTATGTAGAACTTTAGGCTGTATGGATAAATCTAAGTTTGTGAAAACTTACACATTTTCACACCATTGTATAAGAAGTCAACCAAAATTTCTTATTTCTATTTGTAACTTATTTCTATCTGACTGAACAGATACCTGCTATGGCTCACGAGTATCACTTCCCTTGTGATATATTATCGTGCAATAATTAGTTCATTCTCATTTCATAACATATACCATATATTAAATTCTAATTACCTATAAATATCCTATGTTTTCTATATGCTATATATAGTATATTAGGAACTAAGTTCCTAAAAAAGATATGTAAATTCAAATTTAAATAATAGGGTATCTAATCCTAGTTTAAACCCAAAATTTTATAGATTTTTATAAAAAAGAAAATTTAATTTATTCTACCCCAATTAAATAAATAAAACTAACTTCCTATATTAATCTACAAATTGATAATGTGTAGCCGCGTATGCTGGCACATTATTTTACTCCCAATGTATGTTAAATTAACTAAAATTAGCCCTCAATAATATTTATTAATGATCTATGGTTTCACAAGAATTGTATTCACCAATTTATTTCTCAAGTTTGTGTGCTGGTGTACTCAAATTAGCCATTACTGTATATTTTCCAATAGTAGATTCGCTTCTTATTATTTCATTTGTGTGTCATATAGAAAATCAAAATGGAGTTTGTTTCTTATATTACTATTTTCCTACAATTTCAGCTATGACCATTCTAGTATTCGCAATATGCTCGTGTACTTTCACTTTGATAGTTTCATATCTGGTGATTTTCTTATCAGTATATTCAAAAAAATCTGTCTTAAGTTACGGAGATATGGTGCCATTAATTTCAGGTAAGAAAATTAAATTAATGCAAATTGTAGATGCTTTTTTGGTTCAAGCAGTATATCCCAATATAAAAAAATTCATAAGCAAGATTTTTAGCCAGAGTTTTGTCTATGGCCTATCATGCAATTTTCGCAGCCCTCCTGGAAGTTTTGTCAGCAGGCATGTGGCAGCATCGTCTGCTCTTCACCACATACTAATGAACTTAACGTAGGTAGAAACTGATGAACTTAAATAAGAAATATCAGTTTTTGAAAGCTAATTTTAAAAATATAGTGAATATAAAGCTAACATCTTTAAAATATTGCACTCTATTTATTGGCAAAAATCATTTTATTACCGTGAATCCAAAAAAATGTTATGATATTAAAGTTAAATACACCTAAGTTAAAAATCTTGTCTATGTTATCCGCATGTATTCAGTACGTTGTGTTTGCCCTATTCCGGATGTGACTCGTTATACCTCAGCCATATGTTTCGGTTCAAAGAGCCGACCACGCAAGCGACGAGTGAGATATTCTATTAATATAGAGTATTGGATTTAAATTGATCTTTAATTTTCTTTCAACAAAACATTTAATAAGGTTTATAATTTTCTTTTGTTTATCTTGTCTAAGACTTGTTGTTTTATTTAAAGTTTTCCATATTGCATCAATTATTTTCATGCAACCTCTTTAATGTATTGTAGCGAATATGAAATTGGAGAGAATAGAAAGAAAGAAGAAACAGTGGTTCTCGGTAGAGATGGGTCGTACTAGGTTTTTCTGATACTAAGTATTCCGAGTACGAGTACGCTCTAATACCTATTCCAAATACCTGTTCCAAAATACTAGGTAGTATTTTATATTAGCCAGTTTGCCAGAGTAGACGTACAAGAGTACACGTACAAGAGAGTATCGTACTGCGGTACTGGTACTGTTTATCACGTTAAATACAGCACGAATCTTTATTACTCGTGTTAAATACAGCACGAATCTAATTATTGAGTTGCTCTCAAATGTGCTGTAGCGAAATGAGACGCGGACGGCAAGACCTTGAGACGCTTGAGTAACAAAATACTTTTTAGTACCCGTATACTCATGTACTGAAGAAGTATTTATACTGGAAAAGTACGCGCGTACGCCATACGCAACCCAAGACAATGTAGACGCATGCGCCTACAATCGAGTATAGTGAATAGAGAGAGAGCGTTAGAGTGAGCGAGAAAGAATGAGTGAGTAGTTGAATAGTTCTATAACGAGAAATGAGCTATTAATAGCTACTGTACAACTGCAAATTACAAAGCTCCACTCCCACTCCGTAAATTGGAGTGGGGACTTGAAGTCGCGTAGTTTACTAGTGTCTAGAAATACTCACAGATATCTGAGTATTTTGTTCTTCGAATACTAGGTGCTAGTCCGTATGTTCAAATACTCAGTAAAAATACCTGTTCCAGTAAATACACCTCATCTCTAGTTCTCGGTGTTATCTGCTATGTAAATTTTTACTTTTAAGCAATTAATTACTCTGCTTTTGACACTTTTATAGTGTTTACTTGGTAATTTGTAGAATGTTCTAGTTGTCTGATTAGAAATCAATGGAGTCTTATCGAATATTGTAGAAAGTGCTAGTTTCTTTATTTATTTATTTAGAAGATGATAGAAAAATCCAGTGATATATCAATTATGGAAAATCATATAAATAGAGGGACCCTTTTGTAAATTAATTCAGTCTTGTTTGCGTCGTGATAAACAAGTGTGACAGTTAAGTAGTTCAGTTATTGTTCTACGTTGATAAGTGGCAGTAGTGACAGTTCGCGTTAATACAGACAGTGAAATCCCGTTGGCGCTATTACAAACCATGCAATGAACTTTCGTTGTCTGTAGTGATAATTCTCTTGGCAGTTCAATAGTGATAATTATTTTACCTATGACTGTATTATGGACTTGTGCTACGTGAGTTAATGGTTCTTCCTCGACGTTTCTTTTTGAATATTATTGGGCAGTTTATTGTACAGTTATTATTTAATATTAGATCGGCCTTTTGACATTTTAGTGATTGATTTTTGTACAGTTTATTGAAAACTCATTATCAGTTAAACAATATCGTTTTATCTGTTTCCGATTGCTTATTTTTGTGTAAGAAATTACTGAACAGTGTGAGTTGTGAATTATTTGTGTTAATAAAGTGCGAGTGATAAATTTAAGTGTTGCCAGCGTTATTTTAGACCTAGAACCCATAACAGTATTACTTAATTGTCAAAACTCTCGTATCACTTCAAACATTCTTATTTGTCTCAACGCAACACTGGAAATTTTGATTCATATTGCTTCTATGAAGGATGTGAATGTAGGAAAACATGTGGTTTTCATCTTTACTTGATATGATGGTTAATATCGATGTAAATCGATATAAACTTGCTTTGAGAACAAAACTTACATTTTTCTGAGTGATATCGGACGTGTGTCAAGACCTGGGTCCCATCGATAGCAAATAGAGTATAAGCACTGGAGTTATGAGAGTTGCGTAGTAGTGGAAAGGTAATGGAATAATAATTTCTATTAGTGAGAAGACCCTTATGAGTTCCACCTCGCCGTTTGAGCCAAAATGAAAATGAAGAAGTTTGTTTGATATCTTCATTTCGATTTTCTTTCTGCTTTTGTTTCCTTGATGGGAAACTTCTCTCGTTGATGGAGATATATTTCAGTCTCACCTCAGTACATTGTATCCTGAACCAAGGGGGAATGTGGTGATAGCGAAAGACGTCGAAGATGAAGCTTTGGGGGGGGGGGGAAGAAGGGTTGGAAAACGGGTTGTGGCTTTTTTGAAGCTTGATTAGGGGTGGGTTTATTCGTTACTTATGCGATATTATTTGTTGTAGTAGAATAGTATAGCATTCTAATATAATTCAAATATAGAATTCGAATAGGGTGTGTGAATAATATTGGAGTTGGTTATTCAGGATACGGTATGTCAAGGTTGTGTTAATTGTGGCTATAAATTCCGTATTCAGTCTTTCCTGTTTTATTATGTGGCGTATGATTTCTTTAATGCCTGTTTATTGAACTTAGTATTAAAATCAATCAAAAGTGGAAAGTGTTACTGAATTTATTGTTCAAATCAAATGAGAAGTGCTTCATTTTATTATTATTATTATTTCAAACCGTACTAAGATACGAATACTCAGTTTTATACGATAACATAACCCAAATTTGAAGAATTTCATTAAAAAATGAAAATACCTTTGAAAACGGATACCATGTCCCCATAACTTGGTTAAACGTCGAGGTGGAAACAGTCGTAGCCTAAAGGTCTCCCAACCATACGCTATAATAATATAGTCTCTGATGTAGGTGTGGTTAGTTTTTATGTGGTGTTGTGCATAATGTGATGTGGAGTTGTGTTAGTGCGCGGATGTGTTTTTAAATCTGATATTGAAAGAACGTCTTGTTTACATTTTGTTAAAACAGGAGCAGTCACTATAGCTCCCTCAGTTCGTATATGGCATTTGTGTCAGTTTGTATGTTCATATCGATTCAACAAACACTTACTGGTGGAATTGTTAATTAGAGTGAAAATATCCATTCTTTTAAGTCTAAAGGTTCCAAACAAGACTGATACCTTTATTTTTGTTGCAGGATTTGGTTTCTTGATCATTATAGGTGCCACACTGAAGTATGCAGTATTTGTTGGAATGCTATCAAAACTTATTCTAAATTTTGGTGCACATCTAATTTTTGATTTCAAGTATTGCATAAGTCCTACCTACAAAGGGGCCGAATGCATTAACTCAACAATCACTGGCATTAGAAACTCAATTCTATATAAAAGTAAAGAATGTAAATCAATTCGAGGAACACTTTATATCCAGTGTGAAAGTGACGATAAATTGTATATTCTTTCTTCATCAACAATAATTGAGTAAGTATCATCAGGTGCTGATAGTTATTTATTTCCATCCATTATTATCACGTCCGCGTCTACCCGTCTAATTATGACTACCCGAATAGCACAGACAGCATCATATAAAATTATTTAAATTCATGTAATTTTTACAAAAAATTATATTTTTCAATTTTTAAAAACATTTTTTAAACGGGAATTGAACGTTTTTTGAAACATAACATTGATGTCCAGTTGTCACATTTATCGTTATCGAACTTATGTAAAATAATGTTTAGCACTCACCTTTTATGACATTTTTTCCTATAAAAGTCACAGATTTTCACCATAAAAGCTGGGACTTGGTGAAAAAATGTCCAATTCACATGAAAAACACAATTTTCTAGTAAATAGTACAGGTTTTTCATGCGAATGAAATGCATTTTGTAAGTGCCTCAAACAGAATTCTGTATTTAGGTTTATCTCTGATTTCGTAAATAAACGACCTACAAATAACAAGCGTTATTATTAAGTGAAAATAATTAAGAGAGAACGTTTATTATCCACAAATCTGTATGATAGCCTATTGTGAAAGACTAGTATTTTTTTCTGAAATTATGTAGGTCCAATTAAAAATGAAATACTGTTATAATATAGGCTTAGTAAAATTCCACAATTTTCAACTCAGGTGAAAATTCCTGTGTGAGACAAAATTTAATTGAATTATGTCACGTTCTACATATCATGCTGCCTTGTGTAAGGTGGGACTGCACCTCAGTTTTATGTGAATGAGTAGTGTTATTACTGATTGTTGACACCGGTTTTTTTGTTTTTGAATTCATGCAGGCGCGTTTGTATAGCTAGCCAGTAAAATAGATTAGTGTTGGAAGTGTATCAATTGATGCTACTTCTGGTGGGATTAAGCAAGGCTGGAGAGAAGATTGCATTGCAAGAGGCAGTTCGAATTTGAACTTGAAACGGTTTGCTCCTGATGTAATAGAAGAATTATTTTCAGTTTTTTTTTGTATTCATTTTATGTTGGCAATCATCATGCCAAATATATTTGAAACGGTGGTTGAGTTTAAGTTTTCGTTAGTATGAAATTGATGTTGGCAGGACTGCCATGACTTGAATAGTTGAAGTGCACTTAGCTCTGCTCAATATTGTCTAAATTCTCAATTAATTATGGTCTAGATGTGTTAAATCCACTGATATCAGTAACTAGACATATTTTTTAACAAATTCTTACCTGTGAAGTGTGTGAGCTGTAAGTATTTGCACATTTATTCGTATTCGAACACTAGGTTAACGTGTTGTTTTGGTCGGAGAGTGTTTGACTGTTTGTTCCTGTGAATTAGCATCAGCTGTGTTTTCGTTGTTGAACAAAACAATTCTGTTTCCCGGTCCGGTTTCAAGCTGACTACTTTTGGTACTATCGACGTGGGCCTTAATTACTATTGTTGTCTTATCTTGCTTTCATACTCTGACAAGAATAGCCGGCCGGCGTGAGCGAGGTAATCAACTCCTAGTAGCGGTGGCGTCCTTTGGTTTCCATGACAACAATGACAGTTAACTTTGTCACTCTTATCAGCTAGTGAACTCTCACTTTCAATAGGTCTATAATAAAGCGGGCAACTTGAATCCAACTAATCCTTTACAAATCCATATTCAGGAGCTTCCTATTTATCCGCCCTGATTGCTCTCTCGGCAAATTCCCTATATCCTCTCTATTCTTTCCTATATCAATCTATAACCTATACTACCTACGCCTCCGAGAAGAAATGAACAAGCTGATAACTACATGCCGTAGGCGCAAGAATTTGATTCGGGAAGTTCAATCTGACCTTAAAAATTTGAATGGTGACTTATTTAATGAAACTGTTATAGAGCTGGCTGGGAGCATCAGAGGAACTCTCTCAGTCTTAGCTGAGAAATATTCTAGTGACGCAATTGTTGACTTGATTCCTGATTTAGTCGGAGTCTTAAGTAAATTTGACAATTCCATATCACACAACAATGAATTAAGAAACAATTCAACAGATCTTTCGGAAGAAAATAAACAGTTGTCCAAACTACTGGAGGTTGAAAAGAATAGAAGGAAAGAATGTCTTGAGGACTCTTTGCTCAATGAAGAGAAGATGGAAGAGGAAATGAATTCTTTGAAATCGCATATAGAATATCTTGAGGCCACCAAGTCAAGTTTGATAAATGAGTTAAAAAGTAAGAATGAGATAATAAATTTGATCCAAACAGAACAAATTAGTTCACTTGATAGAGAGAATTTATATTTAGAACAATATACCGGTGAGGATAACGATTTCATCACACCTAGGAGCACAGTTAAGTTTAGAAATATGCAAAAAGATATTGATGCCATTGAGAACGATAACAGATTTTCTGTTCTTTCCTCAAATGGACCGTCTCTTTCGATGCCTCATAGAATACAGGTAGAGGCTCAGATACTCAGACCATCATCTCAAATTCAATCTCAAAATAAATTCATTCAAAATAATCGAATGAGAATTACTCAAAATAAAAAACCCATGCATATTGACAGGGCTATACGGGAAACAAACAAGAAAAATAAGATAGTGATATTAGCTGATAGTCAGGGTAGAGATTTCTCCAGAAATGTTCAAGGACTGAATGAAAATTTTGACTGCTTTGTCTACTTGCAATCTAGCGCTAAATTGAAGCTCATTGCAATGCCCCCTTTTTACAATAGGTTTTCTACGGGTTGGCCTCTTTTACAATATGTACGGGTTGGCCTCTGAAACACTGTGTCTAATGGATAATGGCTATCGGTCCTTCAATTTCTATATGGTATTGGAGTAGGCATGGGTGATTTTGCGATTCATGAACAAAAAATAATGAAACTGATATCGAAAATACATATACTTTTAATGCAGTGGTCGACTTGCCACCAAAAAGTCAACATTAGAAAAGAAATATACAAAATTATTACACCCTAAAATACGATACATGAGGGACAAAATTATTACATTACAATTACAGCTTAATACTAATTACTTATCTTTTTCATGGAGTTCCAAATTAGATGTTACATAAATCTTGGACAAGAAGCGAAATAATAAAAGGTAAAAAATAAAGAGAATATCGAAATTACATTAACAATTCTAGTTGCTTCATGCACTGCAACAATAAAAATCTCATTGAAATTCTAATGCGTCTGGTCTGTCCAAGACTTATTCAGCAAGTGAAGTCAACCAAAGCTAGCTTGCCTCGCCAAGACTACACCCAAAAAGCTTCCAACTCATCAAAACTACAAATGAATTTGCCACATGAGACATATTTAAAAGAAAAAATCAAGTTGGTATTTACAATGACGCCAATAATAAAATTAAATTATAATACATAAGTTTGTATTTTATTAAATATCTAATTCAACATCACAATGTTATAAAGAAATTATATTATAACATGTTATGAGGGAAATAACATAACCTTACAAGATATAGTCGATTGTTTGTTATCGATTACACTAAGTTGATATATCGATGTTGACTACAATAAGTCGATATATCGATATGAACTATTGACACAGTATTCAAAGAGGTTAGGTCAACTTATTAACAGTGACTTTTAATGTCATTCTAATTTAAATAAAGAATTATTACAGCATTATTATTGTGACCCCAAAAATGTATCATTACATCATAATTGAGGGAGGGAAGAGTTTTACAAGAAGTTTGACTAAGAAAGACTATGTCGTTGTTTTGGCGGGAAGCAACGATATGCATATGCACAAACCCAGTCAGCTGACTATACAGCAAGGACTCGATGCTCTATGTTCTCTACCTAATCAGACAAATGTGATTTTTCACACGATACCCTATCGTTTTGACAACACTTCCATTAATAATGATATATTTTTTGCCAATTTACAAATAAGAAATATTGTGGAAAAATATAAGGGAAAACTCAATTTCATTCTCAAAGATACAAGCAAATACTTGAACCAGAGATGCTTTACATGTCATGGACTTCACTATAGCAATAAGGGTAAACGATTTATTTGTGAGGAAATATTCAGAACTATAGAAAAGTTGAATAATGTGGTACAAGCTACTGAAAGGAAGAGTTCAGAATGTTCAACCAAAATAGACTCCATCAATAACATTCTTGCAGATTGTTCTGAGGCAGCTATAGAGGATGATTCCATCATAGAATTTCAGGAGTTCTCACCCAGTCACAAGTTACAAGATTCATCAGTCACTCCAAGAGAATCAACTGCTGACAACAATGAACATCCTATTGCAGTACAAAGTGCAGCTGGAAACAGGCGTGACTCATCCTTCATGGATTCAACAACTGCTCAATCTCCCAATCCCGATACCCAATCCAATAATGAAACTAGTTTTTTAGGTATGCCTCATCACTACCTAATCCTGAACAGATCCATCTAAATGTTGATGACTCCTATTCTCTCCTTATTCTTCTGCAATGTACAGTGTCTAAGCAATAAAATACATGAACTTAATGTGATAAACAGTATGAATAATTATGATATGCTTTGCTTAACAGAACATTGGTTGAAAGAAGATCATTTGAGCCTGGCTACTATAGATGGTTTTGTATTGACCTCTGCCTTCTGCAGAGTTAAATCTAAGAATGGCGGTGTAGCTATTTTTGTTTCAGAAAAATGTGTTAATGGCTTTACAGTGATTGATGTCTCGGTTTATACTAATGAAATTCACCACGAATTTGTTGCTATTAGGAATAAGAAATCAAAGATTATTGTTATAGCTCTTTATAGATCACCAAATGGTGATTTAATTCTATTTCTTAATGCCTTGGATAGGCTCATTGTATATTTAACTAAATACATGCAAGACCATTATTTTATTGTAGGAGGTGATTATAATGTTACATACTATCTCTTGATCCTAGAAGAGCCGAGTTGGTAAATTTTCTCAAATCCCATAATCTGTATTTAACTAACTTCGAGCCAACAAGAATGAATTCATGCATAGACAATGTTGCAACTGACCTGCGTCCTGGTATGTTTACAGTGACTGTTGAGCCAGTGGTCTTGGGAGACCATGATGCCATCTCTTCTAGTGTAAGGTCCAACTTTAACTTAGGTGGAAATCCCAACTCATATATTTCAAATGCTGCCAAGTCGTACAGTTTCAGACCAATAACTGCTATAGATACCAATCTTTTCTCTTCTCAACTTTGTACTATTGATTGGCCTAGTATTCTTATTCACAATAGTGCCAAAAATAATTTTCAATCATTTTTCCATGAATTTTATGAGTTATTTAAAAACTCTTTCCCTCTAAAAACCAGAAAGCCCACCTATGGCAAAACTAAGAGGTTGAGGCAACTATCACCTGCTTTGAGTGGTTTAAGGAATTCAGTACTGATTGCATATGATAAATATAAGCGCTGTAGATCAGAAAAACTCAATTATGTTAAATTAAAGAAACTGTATAAATCAGAACTTAAAGTATTCAGACTTAATTCAAATGCCAGGCTTATTGAAACAGCAAATAACAAATGCTCAGCTGCATGGAAAATTATTCAAAAATGTTCAAACCCACCTCAACACTTTGAAACATCAGTCTCTCCAAATGCTTTTAATCAATACTTTCTTGAATCCATATCACAAATACACATGAGTATTGAATCACCGGGAATTTTAGCAGAAGATTTACTGGCTCTCTCTCCAAGAACAGATTGTAGATTTGAAATAAGGGGGGTTTCAGTTGAACAGGTTCTTGTTATTGTTTCTAAAATGAAATCCTCTACTAGTAAAGATATCTATGTCATATCCAGCTCACTCATCAAAGAGGTAATTAATTCAATTGCTACACCATTAACATCTTGTTTTAATGCTTGTACCGGGTCCAGCATATTAATCTGACAATTTTGTAGTAATTGTTATATTGGCACCACTGTCATTGAGAAGGCAGAAATGTTGTACATCGACAGGTCTATTCTTGCCATTTCAGTAGCCAGTATGTTGTGGTTGGGTGAACATTGAGCATTTGTTATTGAAGCCTATTTTAAAAATAATGACTCAGTTATTTTAACACAGCATTTATTTCGCAGGCATTTCAATTTAAATCGACACACGCCTGTTCCCAGTAGGAATACGATCTTGTTGTAGGTAAAGAATTTTAGGAACACATCGTCTGCTTTAAAAACAAAACCAACAGGACAAAAATGGACTGTGAGAATGCTTGAAAACATTAATGCGGTAAGAGTAGCTGTTACACGGTCTCCATGACATTCAGCAGCGAAACATGCTGTTGTGCTAGCCATTTCTGATTGAAGTGTACGACAAATTCTTCATTCCGACCTGAAATTCCATCCGTATAAGATGATGTTAGTGCAACAACTTAATGCAAATGATTGGGCATCTCGCAAAGACGCTTGCGAGATCATGCTTGAAAATGTCCACCAGGATGCCATTATTCTTTCAAGTGACGAGGCACATTTTCATTTGTTGGGATTTGTGAATAAACAAAATTACCGTTATTGGGCACCCAATAATCCATGGGAAATTTTTGAAAAACCACTTCACAGTCAATATGTTACTGTGTGGTGTGCGGTTTCAAAGTTTGGCATAATTGGCCCATATTTTTTTGAAGAGTTAAATCGCAGAGTAACAGTAACATCTCATCGATACGTAAACATGTTAAATGAATTTCTGCTACCAAAACTGAATGACTTTCAAGGACATGAAATTTGGTTTTAACAGGATGGTGCCACCGCCCATATGGTGAGAATTGCAATGCATGTTCTGTGTGAAACCTTTCCTGGATGTTTGATTTCCCGATTTGGCAACATCACTTGGCCAGTGCATTCACCTGATCTAGCAGTTTGTGATTTCTTTCTGTGGGGCTATCTCAAACATAAAGTCTTCAGTAGTCGACCACAGTCAATTGCAGAACTAAAGGAAGCCATTCAATGAGAAATTGAAGCAATTCCACAAGTGATGATTGAGTGAGCAATGGCAAATTTTAGAATTAGGTTAAGTGAGTGTGTGAGGAGTAATGGAAAACATTTTGATGACATAATATTCAAATAAAAAAACTTTGTAAGTAATCTATGTAATTCACTGTAAATTGCAAAATTTGATCTTTAATTTGATATATTACATGTTTTAATTGTACGAAACACACTTTAATTATTATCCCTCAAAAATTGTCAGGTTTTTATGCCGGACCCTGTATAAATGAATCAGTCTTTCCCAAAATACTTAAATACTCTAGAACTGTGCCCATTCATAAAACAGGTTGCAGGAATCAACCAGAAAATTTCAGACCAATATCAGTTCCCCCAATACTAGGAAAAATTTATGAATATATAATTGCAATGCCACTTTATGAATATTTTGAGAGAAATGGCCTACTTGCAGCTGCACAGTTTGGTTTCCGGGCGGGCAGGTCAACCATCGATGCAGTTAGCTTGATTGTGGACAACATACTAGAATGCTTCAATTCAAAAAACTATGCAGGTCTGGTGCTCTACAATTTGAGTAGAGCGTTTGATGTTGTTGAACATGAAATTTTACTGAATAAATTGTACCATCTAGGTGTGCATGGGAAAGCTCTCAAACTTCTACAATCTTACATGAGTGATCGTATGCAGACTGTTAATGTAAATAATGATTTCTCCAAGTCCTGCCTTGTACCTCATGGTGTACCACAAGGTTCAATACTAGGACCCTTGCTGTTTTTAGTAATGATGAACGATATCAATTATAGTACTAATTCTAAAATAGTTTGCTATGCTGATGACACATCTATGCTTTCTACAGATTCAGATATCTTGGCTCTAAAAGAAAAAATTTCCAGCAGGCAGGAGGAAATGAGTGTATGGTTCAGGGAAAATAATCCCCTTATGAAAAAGTCCCAGATCTGGCCAGATTAAAAAAGCCAGATCTGGTTTTGGAACATTAAAAACCCGATCTGGCCATATCTGAGTTCCAGATCTGGCCATATCTGGGTTCTAGATCAGGCCAGATCTGGGTTCTAGATCTGGCCAGATCTGGAACTCAGATATGGCCAGATCTGGCTTTTTTAATCTGGCCAGATCTGGGACTTTTTCTGAAATTCAGATCTGGCCAGATATGGATACTTAATTCTAAATAACCTACATTGTTTGCTATAGTAGAAGAATTTAATGTTTTATGTAAATTCATAATAAAATAAAGGAATCAACTTTTTATTCAGTTTAATTATAAAATGAAATAATTGGAGAAAGAATAATAATTTAATGAAATAATTTACAGTATTAGGCTAAATATAAAATAACTAGCTGGCCCGACGCGCATTGCTGCGTTCTCATAAAAAATTCTTGATTTTATTATTTGTCACCTCCCACTGAGGTTACATTTCAAATTTCAATCTTCTAGGACTATTAAGGAAGAAGTTAGTCCTAGGGCTCTTCCAGCTGATCAGAGAGGCCTCCTTCATTGTTTTCTTACACAGTAAGACCTTACTCACCACCTCTCAATGAGCATTTCAAATTTAAACCTTCCATGACTATTAGGGTAGAAGCTAGGTTTTTTATTTTATTATTCGCCACCTCCTACTGAGAATACATTTCAAATTTCTAGCTGCATTGGTTAACAGATGTCATCAGCCCGGCATAATTACATTTCATCATACCCAGTCATATGTTTCCTACATACTGCAAGGCTCCAACTGCACGGTATCCTACATGCAAAGTTTTTGCGTTCCAGACAACATGAATAATGCCGCTAAGGGGCCTGCCATATGATTAAAAACTGTTGACTTCTATCAGCTGTTCCTTTAAGCTGTTTGGCTGGCAAGTTCAGTAGGTTAGGTGAATGATGATTTGCAAAACACACAAACAGCTTGTTCATAAAAACAGCATGTACAGCAGATCGATAAATTTCAAATTATTTTCCATATGATTAAAAGATCCCAGTAAGCTAGCTAGCCATGTACCCATGCTTTGCATAGGCAATACTTTAACCCCCTAAAATTGCGAATTTTGAAAAATCCTTTCTTATTGCACGGTGAAATCCTATAAGGATTGTTCATACGAAATTTCAAGTTCATAGGCTTAGTAGTTTTGGCTCTGCGTTGATGAGTGAGTCAGGGTATCATCCTTTTATAGATAGAGATTAATAATTATTACATTATTATTGTACATATTAGTACATTAAGTTTTTTTCAAAAAGGATGATGACCTGTCAGATGAGGTTTTTTGTATGATGGAAAGACAATTAACAAATATGCAGCAATTATCAAAGAGTCTTATTACCTATGTATTATTAATAATATATAGTTTTCAAATTCTGCTCTCAATAGTTCTGTTAGTATATTAGTAATGTGATACTTGCAAATAAAGAATGAATTTTTATATGCATTCTATTATCTTAATGCATTTATATCTTTTTTAAGATTTTACAGGGACCTTCCTTGTTTATTTGATAGTTGTAATATTGGATCGTGTGTTATGCCACATTAAGGAGGAGAACCAGAAAGTGAAAATTGGTAGCTCAAGTCACACTTCCAACATTAAATATCTTAAATAATAGTAAAAAGGATTGGGAAATGTGGACTGTATGAAAAAGAACACTCTCAAGAGAAAGTTTGAGTACATATGCTCTATTGATTCAAATATAAGTGAGTTAACTGAAAATAAGTAACAAGAATACAAAACAAAGTTCATAAAAAATAGCCTACGGAAAAAACTTATCTGCCACGGACGTGTAGTGCTCTGGTGTGGTTAGGCGAATGGATAAACGGTTCATAGCTGGCAAAATTAGGTAATCCAAGTAGACAATTCATGGAATGAATAACGTTTTTAATTCGAGCAGAAGCATGAGTAGTTGTTAATGGAAAGTTTATGATCACAGTTCATCATTAATATATCAGATATAGGATAATCATGAGTAATAATGAATTCACGATAGCACAAGTAGTTGGTTTTCGGTATGCAGATGAAACAAATAGTTCGTCCACCAATATTTTGGAATGATTATGATTGTAATATTCACGCAGAAGAACAAGTAGTCCACTTTTTGAAGAAATATTCACACAAAAGCACAGACAAGTTGAGTTGAGAATAAGTTGACTTGTTAATGGTTTTTGGTATGTAGATGAAACAATATTTCGTCCACCAGTATTTTGGAATGATTACGATTGTAATATTTATGCAGAAGAACAAGTAGTCCAATTGTTGAAGAAATATTCACACAAAAGCACAGACGAGTTGAGTTGAGAATATTTAGTAATTTTAGTTCACAACATAGTTAAATTGTACTGAGATGAACAGAAGAAAACCCCGAATTGGAGGCAAAAATAAGAAGTACACACAAGGAGAAAAAAGTGAGGTTAAGAACTAGTGAAAACCAGATCAATCAAGGAATGTCAAAAAGCAGTAGAAGGCATTGAATGATGTCAGCTGACTGACCAAAGCTTGCCGGCGGGAATTGCAAAAAATGAAACGTAACAATAGTAAATTGCTATTTTAATTTATTTTGTTTTGAATTTGTTTTTGTATGTAGGCTACAGTATATTGATTTCATATGTCTTACCTATGTATTATTAATAATATATAGTTTTCAAATTATGCTCTCAATAATAGTTAGTATATTAGTAATGTGATACTTGCACATAAAGAATAATTAGTGTCTATATTAATTATTATTCTATTTTTATGCATTTATTTTTTTTTAAGACTTTGCCTTCCTTGTTTATTGATAGTAAATTTCTATTTTAATTTATTTTGTTTTGAATTGGTTTTTGTAAAAAGGTTTTTTTGGTACCGGTATGTATTGTAAAAAGGAAAAATAAATTGAATTTGAATTGATATATTTCCTTATTTCTTTTGACAATATTTTTAACATTATATATCACAAAAAAATCAAAACTATTTATTGGATTATAATTTTAAAGTATACTAGATAGTGGAATTTTGAAAATTTAAAATAAAATTCACTCACAATGGATAAATAATGCCAATCTTTACAAGTTGTCATAGGAATTGAATTGCATCATGAACCTTTTGTTTTTCATATACGGTATTGCACTGTTTTTTAGTTTTAATATTTGAATTTTTCCATAGCATTGTTTTTCAATTTAACTTTTTTCTCATTCCAGATCTGGAATGAATCCAGGCCAGATCTGGAATGAGTCCAGATCTGGCATGCCAGATCTGGAATGAGTTCAGATCTATCATCCCAGATCTGGCCAGATCTGCCAGCCAGATCTGGAAAGAATCCAGATCTGGCATCCCAGATCTGGCCAGACCTGACCAGATCAACCCGTATATAACCAGATCTGGCCAGGTCTAGAATCCAGATCTGGCCAGATCTGGAACTAGCCCACTTTTCCATAAGGGTCTGCTTCTCAATTGCAATAAAATGCAACAAATGATTCTAGGGTTAAGACAAGTAAATGAAGAGAACATGAAAAGTGTGAAGATTCTTGGTATATATTTGGACCAAAGATTGACATGGAGCCCACATATTGAACATGTCTGTTCTAGGCTGAGCCGGGTCTTATACCTTTTGCATAGATTGAAAGAATGTGTTCCACAACATTACCAAAAAATGACCTACTTTGCTTTTTTCCAAGGTACTTTCTCTTATGGCCTGTCTTTATGGGGTTGTGCAACCGATTCTCAGAAAATATTGCTTCTTCAAAAGAAGGCATTAAGAATTATTTGCAATGCCAACTTCTTAGATCACTGTAAGCCATTATTTATTGACCAGAAAATAATGACTGTATATAGCTTATTCATATTTATAATGGCAATGAATGTAAAAAGAAATTTAGACTCTTTCTTATGTAGGGAGGATATCCATCAACATAACACTAGAAGTAGGCACCACATCGAAGTCCCTTATACCAGGCTGAGGAGAACGCTGATGACCTCAAAAGTTATTTCTTTGAAAGTGTTTAATAAGTTTCCCTTTTCTGTGAGAGCAATGTATATGATTCAGTTCAAACTTAAACTGAAGAATCTCTTGATGGATAATCCTCTTTATTCATTGTCGGAATTTTCCAATATTAGTAGAGAAACGATTTGCAGTTACTTCTGATTATATTTTAAAATTCATTTTAACAATTTATCTAGGTTCAACATATGAAATTTATGTCTTTTGAATATCTTATTTCTCTCATGTCAGCTGAATATGTCTGTGATTGTCTTCATATTTTTCTATAAATATATTCAAATATATTAAGTGGGACGAATGGGATATGTTGTGATAAACTATTATAACTGTATTGTAGATGTATTGACGTTTCCAATTGTATATTTGTGTACTTGAAGGAATAAAAATTTATTCTATTCTATTCTATTTGGAGTGAATGGTACACTTTCTATTTTCGAATTATTAATTGTATATCAGTTTGTAAACGCTCGGTTTTGTGGTGAAATTTGAGGAAAGTAAGCCAGCAGGTGTAGGCCTACTTGGACTTCGCAGACCTATAAATTCTGAGTGTCCTTTATTTTCCTTTTGTCCCTTGCAAATTACCTAATCTCCTTCCCACTCAGATCATAAATGTGTTGTCACTGCAACAAGTGTAAGTCCACACCTAATTTTTCACATTTCTCTTGATGTTGCTATAGGGCTGAAATGCGTTTATTGTAACATATTTTTTTTTTTTAAATCATATTTTCCATAGCATTTTGGTTCAGTGGGCCATATTTTTGGTCCAGCTTCAATTTTTTCATCGAGTGTCAGCATTCATATCAATATTCAACTTTCAAATTTATGCTTATTTTTTTCTACATGGTTGTTGCTAGCATAGACACATTTATTGCAGTCCATTGCTTGCATAGACTGGATGGTTGATTGTTTCTTTGTCGATGCTCAGTTCTTTTATCAACAGCTAAATTGATAAAAAACCAAATTGAACTGTTCGTTTTGAGTGAAGTACAATTTAGTTGTATTATTCATAGTTTCTATTGTCATCTTTTCTTCTGAGAATGATTTAACTATCACAGTTCAATTGCCTATTTTTGGTGGCTGTCAAGCTGAGTGGTGTGTGTTCTATGACTTGTTCAAATCTTTGATTCGCGATAACTCATTATTATTGGATCACCTCAAGGCCTAGTGTAGGATACTTCGTGTCCAAGATCACAGGAGAAGCTCTGAGCATAAGCAAACATCTGCCCCCAATAGTGGTTATATAACTATCAAATTTTCTGGGATGCTCTAGTCAGCCTGTATTATGATCCTTGGTCCGAAATAGATGTCTTTCTGCAACAATTTAGAGCTTCGAAGTCAGAGTCTAGTGCAGGTCTGGCATCGATTTTGGATCGTTTCTGTAATTCAGTTACAGCTTTGAAAAGGGATAGTTAGGGTGATACGATTTATTGGATCTTAGATTGAAAATTTTGGATCCAGTTTCTTGTAGAGATTTGAAGCAGCTTATGGCTTGGGAAGGCGGTGTCAGATGCATTTGTTAATTGACAGAGGTCAATGTCACTTCTTGATAATGAAAGCATGTAAGCGCCTACTATTGCCTAGGTGCCAATGGCTTTGATGGTGAAGTGAGCAGGGTGCGGGTTAAGTCAACTTGAACGTTCTATTCAAGGACAGAGGCTGACATTTCGTTTCCCATAGAATCATTGATCGTCGATCACATTGTCGATAAATTTCCATCTAGTGAAATTAATCAATCTAAATTGCATCATCTGAGAGGTATAAAACTCGCTGATGACAAATTTTACTTGCCAGGTAGCATAGAAGATGGTATTATTGGAGCCGAACTTGTGCCCAATTTATTGAAAAACAATCATTTCAATAAAAAACTAGGTCAGGTGATGACTGTCAATAGTGTGCTAGGTTGTATACTGATGGGCAGAGCACAAATTTTAACCATGACATGCAATGATCGTCATGCTGGTAGCTTGTTTGTTTGTAATCTGTCTTTAGACGGTATAGTTTGAACATTTTGGAGAATTGAAGAAGTTGAAAAATTGGAGGAATTTGGAGGAAATCGATTGTGAAAATAAATTTAAGTCTTCAGTTCACTGTTTAGAATCCTGTCAATTTGCCATGCTTTTATATATACATTACAATATTTGTGAAAAAATGTGTTGACTTATTTCTGTAACCTCATGTTTGTTTATATTGCATTGATTTATCTACTTGTTTGTAAATTTACTAATGCCTACAATACATGCTTAAATCATAAGGAAAAGACCAATAGGGTGATAGGGTGAGAAGTGAAATTTATTTATATATAACATACAAAAATAATTTTAATTTGATTCAATTCTAGCCATATTGTGTATTTTTCTTCTTTATTGCTTTCTTGATGTTCACGGTTTTTGGATCTTGATTTGACTCTTATTTTTGCTTGTTACTCCTCCCACCAGGGGGCGTGACTTGTTATGGCCTTCAGCCAATCACAACATTCAATGAAGGTCAGCTTCTTTCTCGCTTAGCCAATAGTACCATTCAATGTTTAGCATATATTAAGCTACTCTGTACTTAAGTTTTAGTTTGTTTGAGATTGATATACCAAAACTAGTTTCTCAGTATTTTTAATAAATGTGGTTGTGACAATTTCGTCTTATTATTCATTAAATATCGTACAGTTTAATTTGAAGAAAAGTGCTAGTTGAGTAGAATTTGTCAGATACTTTCTGATTAAGTACTTTCTGATTGTATAATCTATAATAATGTTATATTCTCTTATTCATTTTTTAGCAATCTTTATACAAATTTGAATATCGAATATGGAGGAATAATTCTGACATTAATAATCTTTATTTTAATGATACGATTTATTGAACTTGAATTGCCGAATTTTCTAAAGGTAAAACATTGAATACAGTACAATATTAAATTAAGTATACTTAACATAATTATGCTACATGCAGAATAATATTCCATTGTATTTTGATCATTATATAGATTTTAGTAGACTGTTAATATTATTTTCATACAGTGACCCAAAAAAGTGCCTATTTTTGCACTAACTGTAGCACTCAAAATAGTATATTCCTGCACCAGTGCGGGAAAGTAAATTCCAGTGTGGGAAAGTACTTTTCCGCACTCCAGATTTGCAACCTAACAACACAAAATAGTGAGCATGTAATACGCAGGTTCCTTATTCTTTATTCAAAAATAGGTTGGCTACTCTGGTTGAGCAACAAAATATAGTCAGCAGTAGTTGTTGAAATCGATTTGATTCGAAGATAGGTTATGTGAGGAATTGCCAGGTTATGTATTTCCTGTTTTGTTCTGTTTAAATTACTTTATACATTACCGTGGGAAAAAAATTGATGTGTAATTCGAGCGCAAAGTATTGTTTCTGCTCTCAAGAAACTTTTTTCACTTGCCTTTGGCTCATGAAAAAACTGTTTCTTTTGATGCAGAAAACCACCACTTTGTGCACTAGTTACTCAAATAACTATTTCCAGGTTGTGGAGAAATTTGTTAGTCATTATTTCTAATAGAATGTGAATTTGGTGTGTTAGAAATCCAAGAACGGTTGCACAAACACAAACTTTGATTAGAAAATGGTTGCTGACCACTCAACAGTTCTTACATCTTATGGGTGATCAAAATGTTGATTGACATGTGCTCTCTAGTTTTTGGGTATTTTAAGAATTGATTGACTAGTAGTTGTTATGTGGTGGTTGATTGTCTAAATAGAATACTTAGATAGATCGAGGTAGCAGTGTACTGTGCATACGTTTTCAGAACAGGCTCTGCGAATTTTGAAGCATAGAATATTAATTCGAATGGATAAGTAGTATTTTTGTTTATTATTATTAGTATTTATAATATCTTAATAATTTTCATCATTAACTTGTCTAATATAGTTAAAGTATTTAAATAAAAAGTCAAATTCTATTTTCGAGGTTAGGTGTACCGATATTGATAAATTTTCTTGTAATTAAATAGTCTCAGGTTGACAATTGTAATAAATTAAGTAATATTTCATTAAACATTTAACTAAAATCAATTTAAAAAAATTTTTAGCTAGGAAAATGAGTCCAAACAAGGCATCTAAATCTAATTGTTCAACTAAAACTCAGGTAGCTACGCGATCTCAGCAATTATTAACAAAAAAATCTCCAACAGCTCTTAAAGCTACTGTAGATGTAGAAGAAAAGGTTGCTAAACTATTGAGTGATCACACCAAATTGAAAACAAAATTAGAAACATCACTAAAAAATTCTGAGGAAGAACGAATAGGGTTAGTGGATCACATAAAATCTCTGGAAGTTATTATAAAATTGCAGCAGGAAGACCATAAAACTGAAATACTGAATCTCACGAGTCAATGTAGGTCTATGTCAGAGGAAATCGAAATATTAAAATCAAAAATAAACTTGGCTAATGTAAGTAACATCTGAACCTCTGATCAATACAAAAAAAGTAGAAACTAAATCAAATGGGGAAAAAATAAATAGAAATGATCAAACAAAAACGTATAGTCAGGTTTTGCAAACAGCAACCAAAACTGAAGTAAGGGCAAATAACGATAGGAAAGGTAGAGTACTGCTCTTGACAACCAGTCATGGACGAGACTGTAGTGACCTACTAAATAAAAGATTAAAAAATAAGTATGAAGTTCAGAGCTTTTTCAAACCAAGTGCCCCTATAAACGCTATCGTAGAGTCAGCACAGGAACAAACTAAAGATTTTGGAAAAAACGATTTTCTAATAGTACTGGGTGGCTCAAACAATATAAATGAACCTAATCTAAAACATCTTCCTGAAATAAATGGAAAAATTAAAGAGATTGTGCCACTCAGCCAAAAAACTAATGTAATAATAAGTACAATTCCGTATAGGTTTGATAGGCCAGAGCTAAATGAAGCCATTAAGTCAACAAATAAATCAATTCATAATACAATCAACAGCCTAAAAAATAAGAATTCTAAGCAGTTGGGGATTTGTTTTCTAAATGAAAGGCTGAAAAAACAAAACTTCACTAATCATGGTCTACATCTAAATCAATCTGGCAAAGTAATATTTTGTAATGGGCTGGCAGAGCTGATTGAAAGTCGTTTGCAATCTACTGTCAATAATTCTCCTAAACAATCATCTAACGAACCTTTTTTAGTAAAGTGGCTCAAAACCGGGAAGGGAAACTAGTTTCAGATGATAAATTCATATCTTCAATTGTATTAAAAGACGTTAATCGATCAAAAAATCAGGATAGCATTAGTGGAAGGAACTCTTGTAGCAATCTGATAGGCTCTCAAGATTCTAAGAGATTAAGTAAATCTACTTCAATATGCAAAAGCAACGATAAAGTAATAAGGGATGATAGGGAAGTACCGGTACTCACTGTGTTCCATCAGAATATTCAATACATTCGTAACAAAATAGATAGAATCGAAGTATTTTTTAAAGAAGAGGCTCCTGATATAGCTATTTTCACAGAGCATGGTTTAAAAGAAGATGAATTCTCACAACTTAATAATCCAAAATATTCATTGAAAACGTTGTATTGCAGGACATCTCATCGAAGTGGGGGAGTAGCTATCTTCACTAAAAATGCTAAGAATATGCAAACATTTAATTTAGAATATGTAGAGAAATTTGCTGTAGAAATGGATTTAGAAGTTTCTGGGTTAAGAGTAAAAATCGACGGTAATTTCGAAGTAGCGGTGTTAGGTATTTATAGGTCACCAAATGGGGAATGGAACAATTTTTGTGAACTATTCAATATGATTTTAGAGATTACTACTACTCGTTTTACAAACGTTATTGTAGCGGGAGATTTCAATACAGACTTTGCAACACAGAATAAAATGACAGAAGATTTAAAGGATATTATATGCATGAATAACTTGGAAATAAAAGTTCATGAATATACCAGAGTCACAAGAACATCACAAACAATAATTGATAATATCCTTAATAATATAGATTACTCTAAAACAAGATTAGGCGGCTCGGAACTATCTGATCATGACTATCAAATTTTAGAGGTGGGGTTGCAAGGTCATAAATCAATTAAAAAGAGTAGAGTAATGAAAGAAATTCAACAATGTGAACAGGGGAATATCGATTGTTTGAAGCAGAATCTGCTACAAGAAAACTGGAGTAGGGTTTACAATAGCAATAGTTTAAATGACAAATATGATAGCTTCATTAATATTTTAAGGTTTCATATTACTATGAGTTGTCCAGTTAAAAAAGTCCCTGTAAAGAACAAATTAGACAAGATTGAAGAGTGGATAACTGATGATATCCTTGCAGAAAGAAATAGGGTTAAAGATGCATATGATGAATTCAAACTATCTAGAAATATGTTAAGTGAAGATAATTACAAAGCTCTAAAGAAAAATTATACAAGAGAAGTGAAAAGAGCGAAATATAAGAAAACAGCTGAAATTTTGAATAATAGTGTGTACTTTAACACAGCAGTGTGGGATGTGATAAACAAAAATAGGCAAGTAGCTCATGTAGATGCTTATACTAGTGTCCCCAGAATAATTAACGAAAATAACAAGTATATTGATAATAGTGTAGACATTTGTAATTTCTTTAACAGATATTATCAACTGGTTGCTAAGGATCTTCAAAAATCTCTTAATACAGGTATTAGTGATGCAAACATGAGGAATACTGAGGGGATTCAGAACGAATTAAAATTCCACCCAGTATGCCAAGACGAGTTGTCAAATATCATTGATAGTTTAAATAATAAAAAAACTGTAGGAATGGATGGGGTATCCAGTAAAATTCTGAAAGAATGTAAAGATCAATTGTATGACCATTTGATTCATCTGATCAATCATTCATTTGAACAAGGTGTTTTTCCAGATAATTTAAAAGAGGGGAAGATCTTGCCAATTTTCAAAAGTGGTGATACAGAAAAGGTAGAAAAAGATAGGCCCATTAGTATTTTAAATGTAATAAGTAAAATTTTTGAAAGAGTAGTTCTAAATAGGTTACTTCTGCACCTTCAAGAAGCTAACTTTATCTGTGATGAACAGCATGGCTTCCAGAAAGGGAGATCAACAAAGACAGCCATAGTTTCTCTAGTTGAAAAACTAATAGATATAATAGATTCAGGTGATAAAGCTACTGCAATCTTCTTAGATCTGTCAAAGGCATTTGATTGTGTTAATCATAGAACTTTATTGGAAATACTGCAAAATGTAGGTGTAAATGGGGTTGAACTGAAATGGTTTGAATCATATCTTATTGGGAGAAAACAATGTGTAGAACTAACTACAGTAGTTGGTAATAGTATAGTAAAGAATAAATCTAATAAATTAGAGGTGCAAGCTGGAGTGCCTCAGGGGTCAATACTAGGTCCATTTCTTTTTTTGTTTATGTCAACCGTTTACCTAAAGAATTAATTTTTTTTTTTTGTAGATTACGTCTTGGAGACTCCAGTTAAGGAGTATAAGACAAGTCAGATCAACAATATTATACACTAGATACCATAATTACTTCAATTAGTTGAGGTGAGGCTTAATTTTGATGTGAAAGGAACTCTTGTACACTATAAAAAGCTTTATCAACTAAATATTTCTTCAATTGTTTATTTCTTTTTGTATTATAATCATGCGCATCAAGATTTTGGTTAATATCATTCGTTTTTACATATAAAGTAGCTTCATACACATATAAGCAGGGTACAGTTAGGAGACCAAGTCTCTTGAACAACGGCCTACATGAATCTAATCTATTTACTCTTTCTATACACCTAACCGCTTTCTTTTGGATCTTAAACACCCTATCAAGATTTTGTTTTGATGAATTACCCCATACTAAGATAGCATACCTAATATGTGACAGTAAGAGCCCATGGTAAGCTGTAAAAAGTAACTTTTTGTCATTCAATCTAGTGAGCTGTCGCAGGACAAATACCCCAGATGAAATTTTACTACATATTTTGTCAATGTATGGAGTCCAGGTCAATCGTCTATCCAACGTAACTCTTAGAAATGCAATTTTTTCTTCCTGGTCTAATTGATTATTGTTTACAAACACGTTTATAGCCCTATCTTCATTTAAATTATGTTTGTTTTTGAATTGAAGGTATTGGCATTTTTTACTATTTATAGTTAATTTCAACTGATTTATAATTGGATAATGGACTGCACACCTATATGGGCACTTATTTCTAATTTATCTAGAATGGAATTGCTGAAAATGAGTGATGTATCATCAGCAAATAAGAGGGCTCTACCACTAATTAATTATTTAGGTAAACGGTTGACATATAACAAAAAAAGCAATGGACCTAGTATTGACCCCTGAGGCACTCCAGCTTGCACCTCTAATTTATTAGTTTTATTCTTTACTATACTATTACCAACTACTGTAGTTAGTTCTACACATTGTTTTCTCCCAATAAGATATGATTCAAACCATTTCAGTTCAACCCCATTTACACCTACATTTTGCAGTATTTCCAATAAAGTTCTATGATTAACACAATCAAATGCCTTTGACAGATCTAAGAAGATTGCAGTAGCTTTATCACCTGAATCTATTATATCTATTAGTTTTTCAACTAGAGAAACTATGGCTGTCTTTGTTGATCTCCCTTTCTGGAAGTCTTTCGTTCATCACAGATAAAGTTAGCTTCTTGAAGGTGCAGAAGTAACCTATTTAGAACTACTCTTTCAAAAATTTTACTTATTACATTTAAAATACTAATGGGCCTATAGTTTTCTACCTTTTCTCTATCACCACTTTTGAAGATTGGCAAGATCTTCCCCTCTTTTAAGTTATCTGGAAAAACACCTTGTTCTAATGAATGATTGATCAGATGAATCAAAGGGTCTAACAATTGATCTTTACATTCTTTCAGAATTTTACTGGATACCCCATCCATTCCTACAGTTTTTTTATTATTTAAACTATCAATGATATTTGACAACTCGTCTTGGCATACTGGGTGGAATTTTAATTCGTTCTGAATCCCCTCAGTATTCCTCATGTTTGCATCACTAATACCTGTATTAAGAGATTTTTGAAGATCCTTAGCAACCAGTTGATAATATCTGTTAAAGAAATTACAAATGTCTACACTATTATCAATATACTTGTTATTTTCGTTAATTATTCTGGGGACACTAGTATAAGCATCTACATGAGCTACTTGCCTATTTTTGTTTATCACATCCCACACTGCTGTGTTAAAGTACACACTATTATTCAAAATTTCAGCTGTTTTCTTATATTTCGCTCTTTTCACTTCTCTTGTATAATTTTTCTTTAGAGCTTTGTAATTATCTTCACTTAACATATTTCTAGATAGTTTGAATTCATCATATGCATCTTTAACCCTATTTCTTTCTGCAAGGATATCATCAGTTATCCACTCTTCAATCTTGTCTAATTTGTTCTTTACAGGGACTTTTTTAACTGGACAACTCATAGTAATATGAAACCTTAAAATATTAATGAAGCTATCATATTTGTCATTTAAACTATTGCTATTGTAAACCCTACTCCAGTTTTCTTGTAGCAGATTCTGCTTCAAACAATCGATATTCCCCTGTTCACATTGTTGAATTTCTTTCATTACTCTACTCTTTTTAATTGATTTATGACCTTGCAACCCCACCTCTAAAATTTGATAGTCATGATCAGATAGTTCCGAGCCGCCTAATCTTGTTTTAGAGTAATCTATATTATTAAGGATATTATCAATTATTGTTTGTGATGTTCTTGTGACTCTGGTATATTCATGAACTTTTATTTCCAAGTTATTCATGCATATAATATCCTTTAAATCTTCTGTCATTTTATTCTGTGTTGCAAAGTCTGTATTGAAATCTCCCGCTACAATAACGTTTGTAAAACGAGTAGTAGTAATCTCTAAAATCATATTGAATAGTTCACAAAAATTGTTCCATTCCCCATTTGGTGACCTATAAATACCTAACACCGCTACTTCGAAATTACCGTCGATTTTTACTCTTAACCCAGAAACTTCTAAATCCATTTCTACAGCAAATTTCTCTACATATTCTAAATTAAATGTTTGCATATTCTTAGCATTTTTAGTGAAGATAGCTACTCCCCCACTTCGATGAGATGTCCTGCAATACAACGTTTTCAATGAATATTTTGGATTATTAAGTTGTGAGAATTCATCTTCTTTTAAACCATGCTCTGTGAAAATAGCTATATCAGGAGCCTCTTCTTTAAAAAATACTTCGATTCTATCTATTTTGTTACGAATGTATTGAATATTCTGATGGAACACAGTGAGTACCGGTACTTCCCTATCATCCCTTATTACTTTATCGTTGCTTTTGCATATTGAAGTAGATTTACTTAATCTCTTAGAATCTTGAGAGCCTATCAGATTGCTACAAGAGTTCCTTCCACTAATGCTATCCTGATTTTTTGATCGATTAACGTCTTTTAATACAATTGAAGATATGAATTTATCATCTGAAACTAGTTTCCCTTCCCGGTTTTGAGCCACTTTACTAAAAAAGGTTCGTTAGATGATTGTTTAGGAGAATTATTGACAGTAGATTGCAAACGACTTTCAATCAGCTCTGCCAGCCCATTACAAAATATTACTTTGCCAGATTGATTTAGATGTAGACCATGATTAGTGAAGTTTTGTTTTTTCAGCCTTTCATTTAGAAAACAAATCCCCAACTGCTTAGAATTCTTATTTTTTAGGCTGTTGATTGTATTATGAATTGATTTATTTGTTGACTTAATGGCTTCATTTAGCTCTGGCCTATCAAACCTATACGGAATTGTACTTATTATTACATTAGTTTTTTGGCTGAGTGGCACAATCTCTTTAATTTTTCCATTTATTTCAGGAAGATGTTTTAGATTAGGTTCATTTATATTGTTTGAGCCACCCAGTACTATTAGAAAATCGTTTTTTCCAAAATCTTTAGTTTGTTCCTGTGCTGACTCTACGATAGCGTTTATAGGGGCACTTGGTTTGAAAAAGCTCTGAACTTCATACTTATTTTTTAATCTTTTATTTAGTAGGTCACTACAGTCTCGTCCATGACTGGTTGTCAAGAGCAGTACTCTACCTTTCCTATCGTTATTTGCCCTTACTTCAGTTTTGGTTGCTGTTTGCAAAACCTGACTATACGTTTTTGTTTGATCATTTCTATTTATTTTTTCCCCATTTGATTTAGTTTCTACTTTTTTTGTATCGATCAGAGGTTCAGATGTTACTTACATTAGCCAAGTTTATTTTTGATTTTAATATTTCGATTTCCTCTGACATAGACCTACATTGACTCGTGAGATTCAGTATTTCAGTTTTATGGTCTTCCTGCTGCAATTTTATAATAACTTCCAGAGATTTTATGTGATCCACTAACCCTATTCGTTCTTCCTCAGAATTTTTTAGTGATGTTTCTAATTTTGTTTTCAATTTGGTGTGATCACTCAATAGTTTAGCAACCTTTTCTTCTACATCTACAGTAGCTTTAAGAGCTGTTGGAGATTTTTTTGTTAATAATTGCTGAGATCGCGTAGCTACCTGAGTTTTAGTTGAACAATTAGATTTAGATGCCTTGTTTGGACTCATTTCCCTAGCTAAAAATTTTTTTAAATTGATTTTAGTTAAATGTTTAATGAAATATTACTTAATTTATTACAATTGTCAACTTGAGACTATTTAATTACAAGAAAATTTATCAATATCGGTACACCTAACCTCGAAAATAGAATTTGACTTTTTATTTAAATACTTTAACTATATTAGACAAGTTAATGATGAAAATTATTAAGATATTATAAATACTAATAATAATAAACAAAAATACTACTTATCCATTCGAATTAATATTCTATGCTTCAAAATTCGCAGAGCCTGTTCTGACAACGTATGCACCGTACCACTGCTACCTTGATCTCCCTCGATAATAAGTGGTAGAGCCCTCTTATTTGCTGACGATACATCACTCATTTTCAGCAATTCCATTCTAGATAATTTAGAAATAAGTGCCCATATAGGTGTGCAGTCCATTGTCCAATTTTTAAATCAGTTGAAATTAACTATAAATAGTAAAAAATGCCAATACCTTCAATTCAAAAACAAACATAATTTAAATGAAGATAGGGCTATAAACGTGTTTATAAACGATAATCAATTAGACCGGGAAGATAAAATTGCATTTCTAGGAGTTACGTTGGATAGACGATTGACCTGGACTCCATACATTGAGAAAATATGTAGTAAAATTTCATCTGGGGTATTTGTCCTGCGACAGCTCACTAGATTGAATGACAAAAAGTTACTTTTTACAGCTTACCATGGGCTCTTACTGTCACATATTAGGTATGCTATCTTAGTATGGGGTAGTTCATCAAAACAAAATCTTGATAGGGTGTTTCAGATTCAAAAGAAAGCGGTTAGGTGTATAGAAAGAGTAAATAGATTAGATTCATGTAGGCCGTTGTTCAAGAGACTTGGTCTCCTAACTGTACCCTGCTTATATGTGTATGAAGCTACTTTATATGTAAAAACGAATGATATTAACCAAAATCTTGATGCGCATGATTATAATACAAGAAGCCGAGGAGATTATCACTTGGTGAGTCACAATAGTAGCTTATTCAAACAAAAACCTAGTTATATTGGTAGGAAATTCTACAACAAGCTACCGCAGTTTTTAAAGAGTCTTGAAAATATAGAAATATTTAAAAAACAATTGAAGAAATATTCAGTTGATAAAGCTTTTAATAGTGTACAAGAGTTCCTTTCACATCAAAATTAAGCCTCACCTCAACTAATTGAAGTAATTATGGTATCTAGTGTATAATATTGTTGATCTGACTTGTCTTATACTCCTTAACTGGAGTCTCCAAGACTTAATCTACAAAAAAAAAACTTATAAGAAGTGTCTTGAATTAATTTATTACTGAAACAAATGAAAGACACATAATGGCATTATGACATGACATACGTTAGCAACAATAGCTAGCAACAACGTAAGTCCGCTTCTAGCACCGAGGAGATTATCACTTGGTGAGGCTCAATAGTAGCTTATTTTTTTTGTATTGCTGATGCTGCCTGCATGAGTCTGAAACTTGTGCGTGGGTAATGAGGTGAATAATTACACTTGAATGCACTGAAAATTGTTATGTGCACTTTTTAAGATCGGCAAAATGTTTTTGTAAAATTTAAAAAATTATAGTTGAAGCTGTGACATTAAAATTAGATTATAAGCACTTGGACTTATTAGTTTTTACAGAAAATATTCAAAAACATCTGTTTACATATGGTATTGATGTGTTGTATTATTACTAGTACAGTACTACTGTGCTGTATATAAATAAAAATGTAAAGAAGGCGAAATTATGATGTTGAAGATGCATCTTGTATCCACTAATACATAGTAAAACTTAAAAAACACTCAAGTGGAAATTGTGACTCACTTTATGGCGTGACGGCCGTTTCACTCTGTTGTCAAGAGCATCGTCAAACGACCATACTGTACACTGAGTAACGTGAGTCACAATTTCCACTTGAAAGTGTTTTTTTTTCAAGTTTTATTGTAAAAAAGGCTTTATTTGTTTTTACTTTACCATTCATTAAAAAAAAAACTATATTGGTTTTGGTTATTGTAAGCTTCATAAAAAATGGTTGGTGCAAATCAAAACAAGTGATCAGTTTATAGGAAATTTAGAGCAGGCACCGAAATGTTCACTGGGTTGGGCGGGGGGCGGGGGAACGTTTAACTAGGTCTTATAAGAAAATAGAGAGGGTGGTTTATAATGTTCGGGTTCTAATGGCTAAAATAAGGCTGGTACACTAAAGTTCACACTTGCACTTTATTTACACATGCTAATTGCAAGTTCAATTAATTAAGAAAAACAGATCAACAAATGACAAGCTAAAACTTATTTTCAGTAATTATTTACAAGGATTAATAAATAATTAATTATAGGCCAATCAATAATAAAAGAAACAAGAGTCTAATAAACTGTACAATAATGAAAAAAGAAATCATAAAAGAACAACTTAGCACTTACAAAACACAGTCCCAATAGATAAACAAAACACAATACGTTATTTGACAGTCCCAAATAATATCACTTGACACAACGTCTTTAAACTGTTAGTAAGCTGCACAAATAGTAAACATTTGTCTCTGCACTTCTCACTGGAATTGAGCACTGTTTACTCCAATGGCACAAGATCTGTAACACAATCATCTGTCACACGAGCTTTGTAAAACTGAACTAACTGATTCATGTGGACTTCTTATATAGTCGTCGTTTGAGGTAAACAAAGTACTGGAGGCCACTAGAAGCTTTGAGAATTCCATGGAAGGTCATTGAATATAGTAGAACAATCATGAAGTAGTATGTAGAAACAAGGAGAAGCTTCAAATTTTCTGAATTGAGTGAGAAAGATGAAGATTTGAAGAATAAGAATGACAAAGACATGTGAAAAGCAAGATAATGAAGATTAGATTACAAGTCACGTTCATCTATGGATGGAAACGATGTACTTAGAACAAGTGCGTAAACAACTGCTTGTTTTGCATTTGTAACAATAAGAATAAATGAGTGTTCCCACACCTAAAATTTTAGAAATTAAACACTGAGATACATCACAATCATATTATCGCCATCAAATTGCATCTCATATTCATTTCGTTGAAAAATTCTGTAGTTAAGCTTTGTAAAATTCAAAGAACAATTACATTACTTATATATGTTTTACAATCTAGAACCTAAGACTTTAAGACTGTGCATTTTGTAATCTACATTAATAAAGTAAATAATCTAATCTCTTACTGGGCCATATATCTTCTTCAGGACATGTCTAAAACCAATAGACTATTGCAATCCCTCTCTGTCATTGTCCATGTTTCACAGGCATAAGCAACCACTTGTTTTTTGATGATTTTATACATATAAAGCGTAGTTGTCCTAGCCAAAACTTTATTTTTGAGCATCCTGATGTTGGTGCCATATGCCTGATTTAATTCGCTCCTGTCTGGCAGTCTTCATGCTGTTATCACTGCTAACAATCGCTCCCAGATAGCTGAATGCCTTTACTCCTTCAATCCTCTTGTTACCTATGTGTAAATATCTTTGCATTCTTCGCAATGGTGATGTTGACATTGTTATATATCTTGATTAATATATATCTTCATTAATAATTAAACCAAGCTTCTCAGCCTTCCTCTCTGTCTCTTGGTATGTTTCTTTTAGAGAAGAAATGCTCCTGGCTACCACCACCACATCGTCTGCATATGCAAACACCTGTCTCATTCTGTGGAATACATTTCCTCTACCTACAGTATCCTTGAGTACTTTATGCAGGGCAGATGAGAGTCCATATCCTTGCTTCACACCAGCATTGAATGCAAATGGCTCACTTAGCCTCCCCCAAATCTTTACTGGACCATGCATCCTGTCCATAGTCATCTTCACCAGTCTGACAGTCTCAAACATCTTCCAGCGCCCTGTATACTTCTATTCTCTTCAGACTATGAAAAGCTTGTTGAAAATCAATAAATAAAAGTGAAGGTCGATATCATGTTCATAAAACTTTTCCATCATTTGTTTCATCATAAAAATTTGATCAATCGTTCCTCTTCCTTACCTGAATCCACCCTGATAGTCCCCAATGCTTTCAATAAAAGGCCTAAGTCGAGCACGCAATATGCCAGAGACAATCTTATATGCCACATGCAGTAATGTGATTTCTCTGTAGTTCTTGCATAACATACTGTTGTCACCCTTCTTGTAAATTGGACATATTACTCCAACATTCCATACTAAAGGTATACTTTCCTCTCGCCAAATACTTTCACAAAGATCTACTATTCTCACCTGCAAACTTTCTCCATCATACTTTATCATCTCAGGTGCAATATCATTCTTACCTGGTCATTTGTTACTTTTGACTTTGGCTATCTCATTTTTAAAATAGCTGCGAATCCAAAACCGCATGAAGTAAAAATGTGAAATTGGTTTTAAATTGTAGGTAGCAGCTTCTTCTTTTAGAGCATTAACATCAATACCTTTCATAGCCATACCCCATTACTGCTGATGGAATGTTGTATAAAATTCATTCTGGCATCAAATTATAGGGATTGTTGTCAAGTTTAAATAAGTATGTGCCATGCTAATTTTCCCAATTTATGGTTTAGAGATATTTAGCATAAAACAAAAAGTGCCAAAATTTCGAGGTGATTCGAAAATTGTGTAGATAACACATGCTTTTCGATGGTGAAAAATCAGTTTCAGACTACTCATACATGCCCAAATAACATACCAGAACATCAAAATTACAATAAGTTTTGCATGCAGGAATATAATTATAAAATGATGGAACTATTTTGCCACAAGAAATGGGAGAGGGGATAGTTGGACAATTCAATAGTGTCTTACTTAGTGCTTTTCATTTTAATAGCTGATTTAAATGAGGTAATCTCTTAAGCTCTTGATAAGAGTCTGTTTGAATTTGTTTCAGCTTTTTAAATTGATTTCAAGAATCTTTGTAATGTACGATTTCTTCCTTCTTATAACTTGCTTAACTTTGCAAGGAGAAATGCATTTTAAAGACATGATGCGGATGTCATCCTTTTCATTAACTGTAAGTATGTTAATAAAATTTGACTTTTTCGACTTTTCAGCTTTTCGAAATTAATTACTTTGTTAATATACATTTTTTCGGGTATTCAACAATTATTTTATGTGTAACATTTTCACCTTATAAGAGGTCTGAATGAAAAAAGTTGAGAGTTGAGCCCTCCGCCAGCCAAAACGCTTCGTTGCCAGATAGGGCTAATTTCGACTTAAAGTGAAATCTCTATAAAGTGATCTATATGAAAAATGCATCCCCGACATTTTGTAGTACTGACAAAAAAATGATAGGGTTGTGGTTTAAGAAAAAAATGGCTTTCAATAAATTTCAAAATTTGTGAAAAAATGGATTTTTTCCAAATTTTTCTTTGCTCTTACTCATAGGGTACAGGGAGTACCTTTCTAAATTTGTCTTTAAATATCTGGATGAAAATGAAATAGGTTAGTGAAAGAAAAATTTTTAATACAGTAGGTATAATAAAAACTTGAAAAACACTTGAAAGTGTTAAGTTTTTATTATATTAGTGGAAACAAGATGGATCTTCAACGTCACAGTAAATATAATTTATAATTAATTTCACAGCTTTTTCATGAGACAAAATTAAATTACAGTAATTTTTTACCTGTCACATGCTTTTAATATGATCCTGTCTTACCCAGAAACCTGCCAAAACGGAAATTTTTTTCAGTCCGGTGGAGTTCCGCTTTACACTGGTTTTACTGTATATGGGTGTGTCAGGGTGGAGTTTGTTCAGTAATAATTGAAATTATTTTTCCACTTATCAAAATGATAATTTAAGGAAACCCCAAGTCATTTTAGAAATTCAAACAGTGCTTACAATAATTGCCATCCTATAATTAAATTATCATAAATAGAATTTGGTTTTTGCATACCGTATATTACAAAGCAGTATTTTCTGAAAAAAATTTTTTTAATATAATTTTGTCAAGTAGTTAGTATTAATAACATTTACTATTACACATTAATATGTTGTATAACAACTAGAGAATTCCCTCATGTGACTCTTGATATAACTATCCAGTATTGATAATAGCCTAATATTTAGCCTTTAATATTTGATGATAGCCTTTGTTAATATTCTGAATTATCTAGTTGAAGATAGGAAGTGAATTCTAGTCTTATTAACCAAGATGTACACTTTATATTTTCTGTTCACATTTTTAACAGAAACAAATATTTTCTTATCTTAAATATTTTCTATATCTTAATGATTCAATGACTTGGAATAAAGGCACAATCAATTTTTCAGGGTCTCTTCGAATCTATCTGTCTTTCTCTGCCAAAATTGGCAGATTCGTTTGTTACGACAGCTTCATGTACTGCTAGACTTCCGCTCTGCACCCAACCAGCAGTTGATTCAGCGGTGGTTAATTTGGGACGTTTGGTTCTTACGGTGGGCAGTAATGCTGTATTCATTTTGATGAATGAAATTATTTGTGATAACTACCATATCGCCTTATCAATTATGTCAGATGACTATTGTAAGTATACTGTACTATCCTGCTCAATTTGTATTTTGATTTGATGTCGGCTAAATACATGTAATACCATTAGAATTTTTGAATAAAAACTTGATATTTGCATGCTGAACTCTTTGCTTCAATAGGTTGGAAATTTATTTCAAAATAAATTTGAAAAGTGGAACTATTAAGATTATAAATTGAGAATTGCTACCTATCTTGGTTTCTAAAAAATATAAATATTTATGAGATTAATATTAATGATTAATGATATTATTAATGTCACATAATAAATAATTATAATATATTTCATTTTATTCGAAGCAGTTTGTTAATATTGAGATTTTCATTCCAGTGCCATTCAGCATTGTAGCTCTCTACATGAATCTGCTGCCTTTTGAAACAAATATATGGATTACTGTTTTCTTCATGGTGTCCATTTCTATATGTTTCATGAAACAGGTAATAAATAATATCTAAGTACGGTATAAAAATAAGTACGGTACTTATAGTCTTCATAATTCTATCACTTTCTATTTTATTATTAATAATTTAAATTCTTTGTAATAAGCAAAGTAAAAATCGATACTATATTTATTTCAGAGGCTTTGTCGCTTTTGAGTAAAGCAAATGCATTACAATATATCAGACAAATACTCGTTTTAAATTAGTAAACAATGGATAGGCATAGTTGTCAGATGTTTTAAAATTGTTTCAAGATTAATTGAATGTTCTACTAGTCCTCTCAGTATTCAATGATACTGGCCAGAAATATTTATTATCTCATTGTAATATATTTGTAGAACTGTACTGTAGATGTTATGTTGTTGAATTTAAAATTTCTTCCTTTTATGAAAATTAAGCCTACGGATATTTATGAACGTATCTTAGCAAAGAAAGACTTGTTTAAGTCTTACTTAGCGGTGATAAGTCTTATATACACTTACAAGTTCATGAAGTGACAATCTAACGAGTAGCTGTTACACAAAACAACCCAGCTCCCCCAACAAAGAGCTGACGCCTGATAAATAACTTTACCTGATAAACACTAATAATTTACATTAAGAGACGCTAATTTACAATAAGAGATGCTAATTTACAATAAAAGGAATTTACAAACTATGGCAGGGATAGCTGGGTCGGCTTGTAGCCATTTTTCTGAAGATACGTCTTGGAGACTCTAGTTAAGGAGTATAAGACAAGACAAATTAACAATTATACAATTGTATACCATAATTACTATAACAATTAGTTGAGGTGAGGCTTAATTTTCAATTGAAAGGAACTCTTGTACACTATAAAAAAGCTTAACAAAATATTTTTTCAGTTGTTTTTAAATATTATCATATTTCCAAGACTCTTTAAAAACTGCGGTAGCTTGTTGTAGAATTTCCTACCAATATAACTAGGTTTTTGTTTGAATAAGCTACTATTGTGACTCACGAAGTGATAATCTTCTCGGCTTCTTGTATTATAATCGTGTACATCGAGATTTTGGTTAATATCACTCTTTTTTACATATAATGTAGCTTCGTACACATATAAGCAGGTTACAGTTAGGAGACCAAGTCTCTTGAACAACGGCCTACATGAATTTAATCTATTTACTCTTTCCATACACCTACAGCTTTCTTTTGGGTCTTAAAACCCCTATCAAGGTTTTGTTTTGAATAATTACCCCATACTATGATAACATACTGTTACAGGTTCTAATGGCTAAAATAAGGCTGGCAACACTAAAGTTCACACTTGCACTTTATTTACACAAATTAGTCTATTTACTCACACTAATTGTAAGTTCAATTAATAAAGAAAACAGATCAACAAATGACAAGCTAATACTTATTTATTATTTAGTAATCTAGTAATTATTTACAAGAATTAATGAATAATTAATTACAGGTTCATCAATAATAAAAAAATAAGAGTCCAATAAACTGTACAATAATGTAGAAAGAAATTATGAAAAGAGCAGCTAATCAGTTACAAAACAGAGTCCAATTCGTTATTTGACAGTCCCAAATAATATCACTTGACACAACGTCTTTAAACTATTAGAAAGCTGCACAAATAATAAACACTTGTCTCTGCACTTTACACTGGAATCAAGCACTGTTTACTCCACTGGCACAAGATCTGTAACACAATCTGACACGCCAGCTTAAAGACTAACTAGCTTGTTCATGTGGACTTCTTCATATAGCTGTTATCGTTGTATAATTCCAAGAACTGGCGGCTTCTTGCTGCTTCAAGAATGCCATGGAAGGTGACAGAAGGTGATGGAAGAGCACGACCTTGATTGTTCAGGAAGTGTGTAGAAAACTCAAGAAATTCAATTGAGTGAGAGAGTTGCACACTTGAAGAATAAGAGTGACAAAGACAAGTAAAAAGCAAGAGAATGAAGATCAGATGTCAAGTCACGTCTGACCATGAAAACAATGGAACGATCTATGTAGAACAAGTGTGTGAATAACTGCTCTGTTTGCTTTCGTAACAATACCTAATATGTGTCAGTAAGAGCCCATGGTAGACTGTAAAAATTAACTTCGATTTTTGAAGAATCTTGGCAACCAGTTGGTAATATCTGAAGAAATTAGAAATTTCTACACTATCATCAATGTATTCATGTTAATTTTGTTATTCTTCTGGGGACACTAGTATTAGCATCTACTTGAGCTACTTGCCTATTTTTGTTTATTATATCCCACACTGCTGTGTTTAAGTAAACACTATTATCCAAAATTTCAGCTGTTTTCTTACATTTGGCTCTTTTCACTTTTTCCGTATAGTTTTTCTTTAGAGCTTCCTAATTATCTTATCTTCACTTAGCATATTTCCAGATAAATTCATCATATGCATCTTTAACCCTATTTTCTCTACAAGGATATCATCAGTTATCCACTCTTCAATCTTGTCTAATCTGTTTTTACAGGTACTTTATTAACTGGACAACTCATAGTAATGTTACATAGTAATGGTTCTACAGGTATCTCTGAAGTTGTGCTGGCAACACATCAAATTAACACTCGCACTTTATTTAAACAGATTATCCACAACATGCACTAATCAGTTATATCACACAAAAGAAATCAATCAGAAACAGATAAATCAATAATTTTCAGCTAATAAAGAATGTGCTATGTTACTGTACATAAATTAATCACTAACTGTTGAAAGGCCAATCAAATATTGAATAATAACTGTTCAATAATTCAAGATGAAGCATCTAAGAATAGCAATTAAACACTTACTTAGAACAAGTCTGTCATCATGTTACAATAAAAAAACTGAGTACATGTCCACTTGTATAAAATGTAAAGGAAGTCTCACTAATACAGTCACAATATACAATTATCACTTGAACACACTACGTTTGTACTGCCAATTGTTATGTCAATGAAATTCCAGCAATGAATGAAAATAATGTTTACATGAGCGTTTGCTTTATATACATTTTTAAGATTCTGGAAAGAATGTCAGGGTTCTTGATTTCTCTATCAAATTCTAAAGTGAACAGATAAGATATTCTCCAATTTCAAGGGTATTCTAATTACCAAGATAAGAACCAACCAGAACTCTCCAGATGGATTGTAAGGCAAGGGATGAGTAAACAAAACATGCTGTTTATCAATAACTTGAAGACAACTATAATGACACAGCCGTAATGACACTAACATTTCCTATCCATTCTTCCTTGCGTTCCATAGCATTACCCATACCTTAAAAGATTGTTCTGTCCCAGAACAAAAGCACTTAAGTTGGTTTGGATCTGCTCTGGTTACTGGCTGGCTCATCATTGATCCTCCAAGGGTTTTAGATGCAGATGGTAATCTGGACACCAGTGGATTTGAACACCTCCTCCAGCATTGGCTTCACAATTGTCCAATCCAGGCCATCATATCCACTTCCAAGCCATGGTATGCCAAGTTTCCTTACTCCTAGTTGTTGCATTCTGTCCCTCAGCTGAACCAAGCAAGTCCACAATGTGTCATAGGATGCCTTCATCTCAGGTTGTCCCTTAGTCACCAGGAAGAAGAGATGCTGACCATGCCACTGCAGATGAAGAACATTTCCTTCTGCAGGTTCTTGTTGTTCCAGGTCTCTGAGACCACCAAACGTCTTCCTGAAGACTGTAGCAATGCCTCAAGATTCTGCTAAGTTGCTGGTGACCCAGTGTGCCAGTGCATACTCCTTGGGCAGGGTGGACAGATCAACTTCTAAATAAATAAATAAAGAAACTAGTACTTTCTACAATATTCGAAAAGATTCCATTAATGTCTAATCAAACAACTAGAACATTCTACTAATTACCAATTAAACACCATAAAAGTGTCAAAAGCAGAGTAATTAATTGCTTAAAAGTGAACATTTACATAGCAGATAACACTGAGAACCACTGTTCCTTCTTTCCTCCAAATTCATATTCGCTACACTACCCCCACCTTAAGAGATTGTTCTGTCCCAGAACAAAAGCACTTATGTTAGTTTGGATCTGCTCTGGTTACTGGCTGGCTCCTCATTGGTCTTCCAAGGGTTTTAGATGCAGATGGTAATCTGGACACCAGTGGATTTGAACACCTCCTCCAGCATTGGCTTCACAATTGTCCAATCCAGGCCATCATATCCACTTCCAAGCCATGGTATGCCAAGTTTCCTTACTCCTAGTTGTTGCATTCTGTCCCTCAGCTGAACCAAGCAAGTCCACAATGTGTCATAGGATGCCTTCATCTCAGGTTGTCCCTTAGTCACCAGGAAGAAGAGATGCTGACCATGCCACTGCAGATGAAGAACATTTCCTTCTGCAGGTTCTTGTTGTTCCAGGTCTCTGAGACCACCAAACGTCTTCCTGAAGACTGTAGCAATGCCTCAAGATTCTGCTAAGTTGCTGGTGACCCAGTGTGCCAGTGCATACTCCTTGGGCAGGGTGGACAGATCACTCCACATTTATCTGCATCATTTTTCCTCCTAGTGCTGGACTGCAGTCATCAGTAGACTTCTCTGGGGACATAGTAGGATGAACCTGAGCTGCTTGTTCTTCCCCAGCACCATTACTATCATGAAATTGAGTCATTTTATTGAAGTCTATTCTTGGCTTCCCCCTTGTAGGTTTCCTTATCTGTTATACCACACTGTTGATCCTAGTCACAACCTCTTAAGGCATATCTCACTGGTTTAAAGAGTAGCTACAAATCAACCTTGGGCTGTACAGATTATTTAACCAGATTAGGTCTGCTGCTTGGTATGCACCTTGGTCAGCCTTGATGTCATACTGCTCCTTCATCTTCAGGCTTGCTTCATAAAGATTGAAGTGTACTTTCTCATGAGTCTCATCCATATGCTTCCTCAGTTGGGTGATTAAGTCTTCCTCAAATTTTTCACCAGGCTTGCTTCCAAACTGAAGATTACAGGGTACCTGTAGATCTCTATCAAAGATGATGTGAGCAGGTATTCCCTTTGTTGTTTCATTAATGTAGCCACAATAAGCCATCAGAAAGAAATGGAGATGTTGAACTCAATCATGCTGATTGTCAGAAACCACTTTCCTCAGATATCACTGCATGGTCCTGTTCATTCTCTTCCATACCATCTGACTGTGGAGTAGTCTGTTTTTTCTGGATGCCCATAAACTCACACACTTTGCTGAACACTTTTGTCTTGAAGTTTCTTCCTTGATCTGAGTGCAGCTCTAATGGAACACCAAAATGACTAAAGAACTGCTTTATCAACACATCAGCCACTGTGATTGCTTCCTGGTTAGGTAAGGCATATGCTTCAACCCCTTACTAAAATAGTCCATTACTACTAGGATGTATTTGTTTCCATCATTTCTTGTGGGAAACTGTCTAGCAAAATCAATAGCCACATGCTCAAATGGTGCCCCAACATTATAGGTCTTCATTGGTGCCCTTTCCTTCTTTTGTGGACCATTGGCTGCTGCATAAGTTGTACACTTCCTACACCAATCTCTGACATCCTCCTTCAAGTAAGGCCAGTAGAATCTTTCTCTGACATTTTCTAATGTTTTGTGAAGACCAAGATGACCACCAGAACTGCCATCATGCAAACTCCTCAGTACTTCAGGTATGTGGTTGTTTGGGACAATCACTTGTTGCCTCTTCTGTTCCCCTGCTGCATTTTCAACCCTCTTAATTACTCCATCATTTTCAATAATGGAGTCCCACTGTGTCCAATATGTCTTGACACATTGAGATAGAGATGCTACTTCATGCCTTGCTGGTCTTCCATGTCCTTGTGATGGGGTAATATTGAGAGGTGAAATTATTTTATCAATTTATTCTTCTAGTTGTACTGCACATTTTTGATTGAACTTTGGACCTGATGGTACAATCAATTTGACATTTTGTAGTTTTTAAGACATAGCATTATTGGAACAGACTCGAAGTGAACTTTGGAATTGATTTATGATTTTGTGTTTAATTTTACTAGGTTATGCACAATACAGCGTTCTTGTTCCTTATGGGCAAAAGAATTGCAATTTCTTTGCAGTTTTTTTGCTGAGAAACTATCTCTTTCTCTGTCCTTTTGGAACCTCTCTCTCTTTGCCCTACTTGGGAATGATGGAGTTTTCCACATGTTGGAAGCTAGGGGAAGGCCCGGTGACAATTTCCCCAGCAGTCAGTGATGGGCTCTTGAGTTGAATGGTTGAAAGATAAGCCACGTGCTGCTGACGGTCGAGTCATAGAGAAATTTAAAGTAATTAATTATCTTATTTGAAGTGTAAAATTTGGAATATTAAATAGTGGAATGGAAATATTTGGATTGGAAAGTTTTGTTGTTAAAATTGACTGTTAATGGTGCTTGCAAAGATATTCTTGTTAAATTGACAGATTCAATTTCATATATTGTACTGAACGATCGGTCATGAACGATAATGAACATTACCATTGGTGGAAGCTAAGAATTGATAGTGGGCGAATTTTTAACCATAACTATATAGTGCTTATAGTGTTTTGTAGAAAAACTCTCAAGAGATATTCGTACCTGTATTGACTCTCAATTGCAATGTGTACCTGGAACGTTTGCATTGTGTCTTTAATAATTATCATCCCTGGTGAGTGCTAATTCTGAATTTCTAAGCCACTAACCTAATATTTCTTGACCAAATCTTTTAGTTTGATTAGTGAATTTTTCTTGTAATTCAATACTATTACCTGGTGACTGGAGAATGAGATAGCAGTGCATAACCTTAGGATATTGATTTATTTTGATTGCTTGCATAATTTCATGACCATAATATAATTTTGATTATCGAATATTTTCATGAACTTACATGTTTTGTAGATTGAATTATTTTGAAGAGTTTAAGAAATTGAATGAAAATTGAGTCATTTGAATATTCTGACCCAAGTAACGTAATTTTAATTGTTGAATGTTGAATTAACGTAATTCAATGGTCTCAATATCTTTTTGAACTTCACTTGATTTTGATTGTTGTTACTATTTATATTTGAAATCGAAGTTGGTTTGATTCATGATCAAACCATGAATTATGATTGATTTAATTATTGTGTAGAGTCAGGGTTAAGGGTGAGACCTGTTTGAGTATGTGAAGAATTGAACATAATTTACTGTTTTAGCTTATTTTTATGAACATAACCTTGATTACTGGAATATTTATTTTATCTAACATTTACTCCTCATATTAATTCATTAAAATAATTATGTGTTCTCAAACTCTGTGTTGTAACTCCAGTTGCCCATTATGTCATCCAAGTAAACTAAACACATCTCCCAAGATAATCTTACCTTATTTCACAATACGCCTTTATTTAAACAATAAAAAGAGAAGAAAATGTTTAATCTTGTTTCAATTCTTCACTTTATCTCTTTCATTCTCAACAGTTCAAAGATTATCGTTTGGAATGAATGAATTTTGAAGGAAAACGAAAAATTCCTTTTTGCGTCGTATATGTTTCAGCGAATGTGTATGAGAGAGAAAATAAAGAGCAAGTGATTGGTGAGAAGAAGAGAGAGTTGTTGTTGTTGTTGTTTAACGTTTCAACTGGTTTCACTTCCATTAGCCTCTCAAATGTAGCTGGAGCATTACATAGCCCAAATGGCATTAACTTGAACTGCCAAAGACCTTCACCAATTAATTTAGAAAGCAGTCTCTTCTTCATCCTCTGGCTTCAAGCCTACTTGCCAATACCCACTCTTTAGGTCTAGTGTTGAGAATAATTTACATCCCTCAAGGCTGTCTAATGTGTCATCAATCCTTGGCAGGGGATAACTGTCTTTCTTGGTGATATTATTCAGCAATCAATAGTCTATGCAGAATCTCAATGATCCATCCTTCTTGGCTAGCACCACTGTAGAAACCACAGGCAGCACATCCATTAGGGAAGGTAGGGCTGAGCCCCACCAATAATTCCTTAAAAGAAAAAATATTATTAACTTTTCATGTGAAATTTAACGACATGCAGTCAAATATTTGTTAAGAATAAGTATAATAACTCACTTAAACTGGCCGAGTACTTTCGAATCTATGAGATCCATCATCAGAGGCTCCTAGATCTAGGAGCCTCTGATGATGGATCTCATAGATTCGAAAGTACTCGGCCAGTTTAAGTGAGTTATTATACTTATTCTTAACAAATATTTGACTGCATGTCGTTAAATTTCACATGAAAAGTTAATATTAACACGCAGTTCGTCATGGAACAAGAAATCCAGGAAAAAATATTAGTTCATTAAAATAGACACTGAAATAATAAAAACAGCCCATGAATTTGTAAGGCAAGTATATTAATTTGTAATGCTGATTGAGATGAGTAGCCATGGTCTGGGCTGGTTGGGCTAGTTTCTAAGTATCCCTAGTAATATAGAACTGAAATACATTGGCTCTATAGTATCATGTGCAAAAAGCGTACCTGCGTTTTGCCGTGACAGCCCGGGTGTCGCTCCCGGCCGGCTAGCGTCAGTCGGCGTGGTGGCCGGGTAAGGTACGGGGACCTGGCTTCGATTACGTGATTCCGACTGTCTGTGTCCCCTTGTCAGTGGTTGAAATAGACGGTTCCGCGGACACTTAACTCGCCCAGATCGTCGCGTCATGAAAACTAGTGTATTATTCATATCCTTTCGAAAGAGAATTGCAATTTCTAGCTTCCTTCCAGAGGGAAAGTATTTTCTGTGTTTTTTTTCATTAGTTATAAGAGATTGAATACATATCTCCCATAAGAGAGCATGTTAAAAATCTGAAAAACTGATTCACGTGACGTCATCCATGAAGCAATCCCCTGTCGGATTTAGAAAGAACTAACGACCGTTCAACCTTTTATCTATTAACCTTGAGGTACGGGGACCTGGCTTCGATTACGTGATTCCGACTGTCCGTGTCCCCTTGTCAGTGGTTGAAATAGACGGTTCCGCGGACACTTAACTCGCCCAGATCGTCGCGTCTTGACTGGAGAGGAGGCTGTTCAGCCGGGAATCTAGACCCTGTTGCTCCCTAGGGGGGCAAGCATCTGTTTCCCCTGCCGGAACGAGGAAATAGGATTTTGGGGATAGGAAAGGAAGGGCCGAAACTGCGATATCCCTGCCCCTGAGGAGGAGGGTGAGAGGAGGCCGTTCAGCCGGGAATCTAGACCCTGCCGCCTCCCTAAGGGGGCAAGCGTCCGTTTCCCCTGCCGGAACGAAGAAATAGGATTTTGGGGATAGGAAGGGAAGGGCCGAAACAGCAATATCCCTGCCCCTGAGGAGGAGGGTGAGAGGAGGCCGTTCAGCCGGGAATCTAGACCCTGCCGCCTCCCTAAGGGGCAAGCGTCCGTTTCCCCTGCCGGAACGAAGAAATATGAGAGGAGGCCGTTCAGCCGGGAATCTAGACCCTGCCACTTTCCAAAGGGGGCAAGCGTCTGTTTCCCCTGCTCGAACGAAGAAATAGGATTTCGGGGATAGGAAAGGAAGGGTTTCCTGTTAGAACAACCGCGTCCCTGCCACTTTCCAAAGGGGGCCGGGACCGTTCCCCTAACAGTGAAGGATAGCCGGGGATGGACGTGCCCCGCTCTTCTCGAGCTGGCCTGAACTCCCCTGCCGGGATTCGAGGTGACGGGTCGGATGCCCAGGTACACCCCTGCCACTTTCCAAAGGGGGCAGGAATAGTTTTGGGCCCACGTCCCGGGGTTAATAGGCGTATAGGTTGTCGACCGGTTCAGACAGGTACAGCCCACGCGACGTAGCCGCGGGTGGGAGATTTCTTAGTCCTTGCCGGCCGGGGTGAGAAGGATACGACTTCACGACAGCTATGAGCTGGTACACCCCTGCCCTAGGGGCCGGAATAGCTTAGTCTTAGCAGCCGGGGTTAGGGAGAAGAGGAGCTGTGGAGCTGGGTAAATAGCGGTGGAGGTATGAGGTTATGGTATGGAAAGGTGACGGGCAGAAGTAGGAAGGCCTCTGCCCCTACGGGTATGGGGGGGGTATTTGGAATAAGGATAAGAGTAAAAGGTAGAAATTCGTACTACGTACCGTTCTGCACTTCTCGTCGGGAACCGCGTGTACTCGCTGTGAGCAACGCCCGTGAATCGCGACCGCGTTCACCAAACACCCCTACGGGGTAGTAGTCTAAGTAGATAACTTTCCACTACATGAGACGACCTCGGCCAAGCACCAACTGCTCCAACTCTAGGAACTGGCTGCTACGACACCTGAGACACTACTCTCCCCGACTTCTCGTCGGCTAGACGGTCTTCCCCGAAAATAATGGGGGAAACCAGTGGGGGAAGGTGGAGAGAAGGGTATGCGCACCCAGGACACTCCACCGGTCAAATTTGTTATCTCCGTTACTGGCTGTAGAGAGATAACCGAGCGTCAATTAGCTCCCTTTTCCTCGTCGCGAACTTGCTTCGTGACAATAGACAGTGGACAGTGAACTATTGTCAGCATTATTGAATGAGCTAAGGAAGTTCTTCCTTTTGACTTGAGGCTCGAGGCATTGTGTGTTTGTTGGTCTGTTCCACAATAACTTTTGAACGCTTTGACCAATCAACTTCAAATTTTAAACACATATTCTTGGAGGGAACGGGGAATTGGCTATATCTGGAACTCACTATATCTGTGTTAAATGTCCTATGCTTATAAAACTGTTCTGAGGAGGAATTCGGTATATGTGTCGACTAGGGGAATTCCCTATATCTGGAATTCACTGTATGTCAGCCGGAGGAATTGCCTATATCAGGAACCGGCTGTATCGTCACTAGCGGGAACTCACTATATCTGACGTCACACCTACGTCACAGCGTACTGTGACGGTTCCACAACTCCAGGTGGAGCCAACGATACGGCGATAGAATACCAACACTATTCATTCATCTACCCCAGTGATAGACAAACTCTGTCGGTGAGCTCGCGGCTTAGCGCGCCCTGCTATTTTAAATTAACATAATTAATATGTTTTTTTAATACGTTTTTTTACTTGGCCATTGTTAATATAAAAGCCAATTGCCACTGACTGACTGATTCATCACTATTTCTTGTAAACCATGCGGCTAGAAGTTGAAATTTTGTGCACATGTTCAGTTAAGATCCCTAGATGCATACTAAGAGCAGGTTTTACCTGAAATCCCACAGTTGACTTTTTTAATTACTAACCAGAACCACCTTTTTTTAATCATTGTTATTAATTAGAATTTATACTTATAACCTATAAATAATTTTTTATATCATATTTTTATTCACCAAACATTACAAAAATTCAATTTGCATACGTTTCTGAATACAATATGGCACAGCCAGCAAAGAGAAACTTGCGAGCTAGCTACAAGTTCATTATAATACAAACAAAAAAATACATGAAAAAAATACTGACTCTAACCTATCTGGTGAAGCCAGAAAAGCTAATTACCATTGGCCGACTGACTCATCACACTTTCTCGAAAACCATGTGAAATTTCCAGCATTTGGGACCAAAAACAACAATTTTTCAAAATATATTTTATCACCGTTTCTCAAGAACTATGTGGCCTTATAAGTTGAGTATCCAGGTTCATTTAAGACTCTAGTTAAGCAAAATTTTTACCAGGTGTGAATATGTATTACTTTTAAAATTTGGTTGCGTATATATCTCCGCCTCCCATCAGTGGTTTTAGTTGGACAGCTAAAACGTGGGAAGCGATCCTGCTGGCTAGTCATATAATACTGTATATTATGGTAGCAGAGCCATTTCCTTTGCAGATACCATTTCCTTTGCAAATTTTAATACAGCAGAACTTTTACATGCAAAGTGACATTGTTGAACTCAAACACTCGCTAGGGGGGTGTATACATTTATTGTTGTGCATGTCCGCACAGTTGATCTGTGTAATAAGGCGCTTACTAACGCCATTCCCTTTCGAAAAAAAAATTTGTCCAGACATTTGCTAACAATAGCTAATGGCTTATATGCTTCATGTTTATGAATTGATTGGAATGATTCATTTTCCTCAAAATTTCCATCATAATTATTTTTGTAATTTTCCATTTCTTTTGATAAGAATTGTAGAACACTAAATTCTAAATTCGACAAGCCTAAAAGCCAATTCTTGCAGCTGGTCAAAAATGAAACATTTTTTGTATTTTGGAAAGTTGCTATTACCAAGTACTTTATGTACAAATATCTTGAAAAATAGCACATTTTTAGAGCCTTATTATACAGAAACACTACAGTCGCGGGTCACAATTTTAGGCTAAATTAAACCAGCCCATGCTGGAGGGGGTGAACATTTATAACAAAATTAGAAAAATTATTAGAATTTATTAATTTCGAATTCCTCTAATTGCTATTACTGTTGTCAATATCCGCCATTGCGGAAGTCTTCAGTATAAAGTAATAGCAATTAAAGGAATTCGAAATTAATAAATTCTGTTTATGTATATTTGTCAGTTTATTCAATTGTCAGTCACTTCAAACTAAAATTATTAGATAGGCTTGCATTAATAGGATACGGTAGCTGAAAATTTTTATAAATAATAGAGATAGGAAAAAAATATTAACAAAAGGAATTTTAAAATATACATCTCATCATATAAACAATCGATATACTTTAAAATAAATTAGATACTGCCATAAAATAAGGATGAATATAGAATATGATGGTTGATCTATGGATACTACTACACTAGCGGCCTGGCAAGTGGGGCGGACCGCACCGCGTTCCAGCCCTAGGGAGATGACAAAAAGCTGATATAATATAATGATTATATGCATATAATGATTATAATTTCAAAATTTGAATCAAATAATGTGATTTGTTAAACTTTGGTGCTAATATGGACTCTAAATAAGTGAACCTATAAATGTTATCAAATGGTTCGCGTGTTCTCCGAGGCTGGACCAAAACACTTATTAGAATTAATTTTGACCGATAATGCGGGATAAAATTATTGTACTAGTGCCTAGAATCGCTTAGAGAGCGTGTACGAAGGGATTATTTTCGTAATTTTTCCCCCGGGATAGGATTTTAAGACCACTCTTATATAGAAAAGTTCAATAATTATTGTTTATTTTCAATGTATTTTTTCTCTATGTTTTGTGTACTTTCATCACATATATATGATTGAATGAGCTAGTCCTATGTTTTGACTCGAGGCTCGCGATTTTGTCTGTATGTTTGTATGTTCGATGATAACTTTCGAATACTTTGACCAATCAAATCAAATCAGAAATGGTTTTATTTCTCCTTCAACAAATACTATATGTATGTAGGTAAATTAATATAAAATACAAAATAAACAAAAAAAAAAACGTATACAAAATATAGTTAGAGAGCAAAAAATTCCTCACATGGGCCTTACGCCTGTGTGTGAAGAAGAGTCCGCGTCATCATTACAAAAGAGTTTATTATAGAAAAAAAAAACTCTGTTGAAAAATAAATATTACTTTAAGCTGAAAAAAACCTGGGGGAACTTAAAAAAAGGCTTCCGGAAGGCGGAAGTAGGAAGGATCCCCCATCCATCAAACACGCGAATTATGAGCACAACTGAGAAAGAGTAGTAGTTTTTAGATTAGCTTCTGCCAAGAGCACCCTATTCGAATATTTCGGGATTTTCCAATTAGCCAATTTTCTAGAGAGCTACGACAAGCAATTGTATGGAGCCCAAACATTACTAGAATAACTTGCAATTGCATTCTGAAGGAATTAAATTAGAAATTTTTTCAGAGGCCTGGCCCGAGAGTACATTCTGGTTTATGAGCTTTTTCCTCACCTGACAATATAATTATTATCACAAAAGTATGAGGAAATTTAATTGAAAACACACTTAATATTTGAAATATCAAGGAAACTACATTTTTAAACAGTTTAATTTGTTTAATATAATTTTGTAATAGATATATTTTTATTAATCACCAGTTATTTGATTAACATTATTTGTTTTAAAACAAACTAAATATAATTACGAACCAAGCCTAGTGGAGTTTATTTCCAGTGAAAATATATATTTAGATTTATGTATTTTGCTTAAACGGCCGGCCTCATTGGACTCAATCAGTTTCTTGTCCTCCTTGATAAGTTCTCTTTCTGCATTGTCCAGTACTTCTACATTCGTTCTGATTTTCTCTATCAGTTTTTATCTATAAATACCCTTTGTACAATATGTCAGTTGTTTATTTTTTATATGAATATTGTTTTTATTTCTTTAAGTTTCTTTAGATTTTCGGCGTAGATTTCCTGGGTTATTATCAGTTATAACATATTATGGTTTTATACCAAGTCATTATAGACTTGGATCCCAGGGGGTCCACATGGAATACTATGTGGACCACCTTCTTTCCAAGAGCTTTTACACAGACAGACAGTCGGACAACGGCACAATTCCAATAAGGCCCTGTTGGGTCCTTAATAAGAAGAACCAGTTATATTCTTGTTTGAAGAAAACTATGAAGATATGTAGTGACTTATGAATGTGGCAAACATAAATACTTTAATATTTGATATTTCATTAATATCTTAATTTGTTAGTATAGTATTGATTAACAATATTTTCTCTTTTATTTGCGCGTTATTTGTTAGGCATGCGGGCAATGCTAATAAGCACGCTCGGAGAATTCGCCATTGGTTAGAGTAAAGAGTGGATAATAATGGTAAGCTTTTATTATTAAGGAGTAGTGGTGAATAAATTCGAGTGAAGAACTGTAATATATACGAGTATATTATCACCCCACTACGACACTTGAGAGAGAGTGAGAGTGAGAGTGAAAGATAGAGTGAGGATAAGATAAGATAAGATAAGATAAAATTACTTTATTTACGTAAATTTACAAAATATAACTGTGACTGATTAAAAAGAATATTATTAACAACACAATAAATAAGAAAATGAGAAAAAGTTTGGATATTAACAATAACATTTTTGTGAAGCATTTACGTAATAAGGGCGAAGTCTGGACAAAAATTCGTCCATTCAAACTTAACCTTGATAACTTTGAACTGCGAGACTATATAATTGGTAATAATAGAATAAAATTTGAGTACAAATTGAAAAAGTTAAAAGTGATTAAAAATAATTGATATTGTGTTTTTTTTTAAATATTTTCTGAACAATACAGATGGGATATTATTTACAAAATGAAAGATGATGGTTGTCATGCATGTGCTCTATGGTTGAAAAGATGCAGTCATTCCCTCCAAAAGATACCTCTTCAATGATGAGGTGAAGCCCGCTCGACTCTCAATGCACCTTATGGAATTAGGAAGTGCGTTCCAAGCCCGACAAGCACTTACAACAAATGATTTAGTATAGATTGTAGTACGGTGGTTCGGTATCCTAAGCGTATTATCCCCGGTTCTTGTATGAGAGACATTATTCTGTCTGCCTTCAGAAACAAATTTGAAATCGTTTTTAAAGTAATTAGGTTTGCCATATTTGAGGATTTCTCTGACAAGTTTGTTTATTCTGAATAGTCTCTGATCTGGGAGTTTGAGAGTTGAGCTTGTAATGTGGGATTGAGTAATTCTATCATGCCATTGAAGAGAGTAAACGTACCGAAGACAGTAGTTCTGACTGCGCTGCAGTCTATCATTCAGAATGACTGTCATGTCATTCATTACAGAATTACAGTACAGGAAATGTGGAAAGATGAGAGATTTAACCAGTAACAATCGGACACTTCTAGGGAGAATATCTTGCATTTTCTTTAAGGGATGCATTGCTGAAAAAACCTTCTTACATGTTCTAATAACTTGCTCTGACCAGTCAAGAGTTGAGTTCATGGTTATACCCAAGTTTTTAACTGAACTACAGTATGGTATTACATTGCCATCAACTGTGATTTTGTGAGTTAGGTTCAAGTCAATACTATTTATCAAGCGTGAATAACCAATGATAATAGATTGCGTTTTTACAGGATTGAGTTTAAGACCATTTTTCCTGGTCCATTTCATAATATTATTAATATCTTCATTCATCTTATCAACAGTTGCATTGATTTTTGATTTTGGACAGCTGGAGTAAATTTGTAGGTCATCTGCATAAGTATGGAAACTGGAAAAATTGATAATGGAGGAAAGATCATTAGCATACAGGGTGAAAAGAAGAGGACCGAGAATAGAACCTTGTGGGACACCATGTATTACATTTTTCCATTGGGATTTGTTATTAACATTAGTGACACATTGTTTTCTACCTATGAGATAAGATTGGAACCATATTAGGGCTTCATGACTGAAGCCAAGCAGAGCTAATTTATTGAGTAAAACCTTATGATCAACAGTGTCAAATGCTTTAGAGAAATCAAATAGACTCAGAACAGTACATTTTCGTTGATCCATAGCCAACCTGATATCTTCAGTGACACGCAATAGTGCTGTCTCAGTTGAGTGGGATTTTCTAAACCCTGACTGAAAGTTATGTAGCTTACTGTTCTTCTCAAGGAACTCAACTATCTGAGAATGGACGAGTCTTTCAAGAACTTTGGATAGTGCTGGTAGAATGCTAATAGGCCTAAAGTCTTCAACTTTATTTGGAGAGGCAACTTTGTTTAATGGACGAACCAAAGCACACTTCCAATTTTTGGGGAAACTTCCACTTTGGAGAGATGTATTAAAAATGGAAATGATGGTAGGTAAAACTGCAAATAATATTTTCTTGATGAATTTGATAGGAATTTTGTCTGCCCCAGTTGCATTACTTTTTATATGTTGGAATGCTTTAAGAGCATCATGTTCAGAGATAAGATGAAAATGAAATTGAGAAGCTAATGGAATACTTGAGTTAATAAACTGATTGTTCAGGTCATGGATGTGATTTTGGATGGCTGTCTCATCACGTTGAGCTGAATGTGAAACGAAGTGCTCATTTATGTCATCTAGTGGTAGGTCGATAGGGGTGTTTGATTTCTGTTTACCAAAACCAAATTCTTTAATTCCACGCCATAGTGATGCAGAGTTTTGTCGATTGTCTGTCATGAATGAGTTCAAGTACCTGATTTTCGAGTTACGTAACTCTTGTTTAACCTTATTTCTTAGACGTCGGTATTCATTTAAAGTATCTAGGTCACCTGTTCTCTTAGCTTTTCTGTGAGCTGAATCCCTTTTTCCCATCAACTGTAATATATCATTAGTCATCCAAGGTACACGTCGTTTACTACTAATTCTTCTTGTCACAGTGGGTGCATGCTTATCATAGATCTTTAAAATCCAGTCTTCAAGAGTCTCTACCATTTCATCAACTGAGGATAAATCCTCAATCTCATGCCATGGAGTCCGAGCTACATCGGTGATAAAAGCAGCTTCATCAAATTGTTTAAAGTCCCTGAATGTAATAAATTTTTGTGCTGGTTTTGGTGGTTTGTAAGAAAGTACACAGTAAATCAAGTCATGTGCCGAAATAGCTGGGACTGAGGTCTGGCCTGAGTATACTACCTCATCGGGATCGCTAACTATTAGAAGGTCTATTAACGTGTCAGATTCGTTTGTATGGTGAGTTGGTTCGAGTGGCACAATAGTCAGGTTAAGGCATTCAAATATTGTAGTTAGTTGGTGATAGTCAAAATTACGGTTTGTCATGTTAAGATCGGTATTCATGTCTCCCATTACTAGAATGCGGCTATAATTAGGCATAAAAGAAAGCAAAGCGTTCTCAAAATCCGTGAAATGACCTATTTTTGGAGGGCGATAACAAATACCAACAAGTAATTTATCTGAACTGGATAGAGCTATTTCTAGTAACATAAACTCGGGTCTGGCTGAATATTCTTGTTCTGATGTGGTTAATATTTTAGTCTTTATTCCGTCCTGAACATATACTGCAACACCCCCACACGCTTTATTTAATCTGTCATTTCGGAATAGGGTGTAACCGGTGTAACCGAGGGTGAGTGAGAGAGAATCATATTATAGAACGCCTACTTTTGTTGTACAATAACGCCATGCTTCATCACAAGAAACATAAAAATATAAATATGCGTGAAATAAGGAAATTAAAATGTTATGGAAGATAAATTTAGACAAGAAAGAGAGCAAAAACTCTTTAAAATCACATTCAGCCAGAAAATCACGCATCAATTAAACATGCAATCTTCTCTTGAAAAGGGAGAGGGATGGTGTGGATAGCCTACTAAATGAACTCTGATCAGAAACTCTTGACTAACAAAAGAAGCCAAATCTGTGACTTTTATGGAGGTGAAGACATTTTTCCAGGTGAGGTATCTCCCAAACATTTTCTTTGTTTACAAATGCTCCAAATTTCTGAAATTGACTTTACGTAATATTATTGCAAATTTTACGGAAATGAACCGCGGCTTTATTTTTAATAATAATGAAGACATGAACCTAAGAGATTTGACAGGGGAAGTCAAAGATATGACACAATAAACCCTCATCACCACTTGACCTTGAAATTCCAAATTAAATAGATCTCCATTTCTTCTTTCACAAGATATAAGAGACATAATAAATTTAGCAAAGTAAAAAGCATCCTGTGTCCGTGAGTGTCGGTATGAATCGAAACAGCATGTACCATGATAGGTATGGAAACTATAGAAACTGTGTATAAATGATGATTTTTGTAATCAGATGGAGAAAAACTAAATACAAATAATAATCTACAAGCTACTCACAGGTAATTGACATGACAGAAACAGAAACAGTGATTAAGCCTGATCATGTTCTACTACACTCAAAACGCAGAACAAAATACATGAAGTATTCAATTAAATACTGTACTTAATGAGAAATTGATATAGCCTAATATTTTTTGAAGAAGCACTCATGATCATCACCACAGTACACACTGTTTTCTCATGTTTGCTTTTTGAATTCTTATTCTTGAATTTTTGATACACAAAAACGTTGTCTTATTTTCAAGAAAAAAAATCATTTTAGATGAAAATAAATGAATTTTTGAATGACATCCTATTCATGAGAACAAGTTGATAAGCAACTGACATTTTATAAAATAACTATAATTTTCATAACTGTCATTAATAATAACTAGTGGCTTGTAGGGGCAAAAATCCCTGAATAAAAACACTAATACATAAAACAAGTCATTATACTACAGTATTATAAATCAAACGAACTAACAATCAAATTACCTATGAGTCAGAATTTCCCTGTTTACTAGATTTTTTGTGTGAGAATAGTCTTTTTGGTTGCTTTGGTTGTTGTTATTTACAATAAACAAGTTCATTCCTTCCGGAGATTTAACTCTGCTAAATGCAACATATAATTGCCCATGAGTAAATACTGGTTTACTTAGGTATATCCCAGCTTTGGCCTTGGGACTTATTGATAGTAATACAAAAAGCTATAGTCTGATTGGAAATTGTTTTCTTGACATATGGAAAGGCATATTAGGGTCTGTTGATATAAGCCTAATTCCTGGTAAAAATATTGCATTACCTTTCCAGATCCAGTTATTATTTCTAACTTTATGCACCTTCCGTAAAGTCCCAACACAATTCATCATACGCCATTGACCAGGCTTAAGCCTGACCCGAGATTCATATTCCTTATCAATATCACGATAGCGCCAATTTTTAGTGTAATATGGTGTTTATGTGGTGGCATTCCTGATGGTGTGATATTCTATTGGAATATTTAAAAGTTCAATGGGTTCATCAGTAATAATTTTGTCCACAATAAAGTAGTTTTTTGCTTCTCCCTCCACGTTTCCACGTTTCCAAGTATTACATTGTTAATATTATGACATTGTTCATTCAATGGACACATTATTATGTTGTTTGAAAACATATTAACGTTTTGATAGTTATTTTTGTATGAAAAATAAAACTAATCATAGATTCATTTCTTAGCACAAACTTTTCTGGAATATCTATTATATCAACTCCTCTGTGACTAGTTAGGTCCATTATGAGGTTTGTTTTCTGTAATAAAAAATAAGACGAAATTGTCACAACCACATTTATTAAAACTTTGAGAAACTAGTTTCGGTTGTTACACCATTATCAATCTCAATCAAACTCTGAGTTTGATTGAGATTGATAATGGTGTAACAACCGAATCTAGTTTCTCAAAGTTTTAATAAATGTGGTTGTGACAATTTCGTCTCATTTTTTATTATGGATACCTTCCACAATATCACCTTCGCCATTACTAAGAAAGTTTGTTTTCTGTTGTTGAAATTATTAGCTTGTCTTCTTCAATGTGAAGAAATGTAGACAAAACAAAAAATTTTTAGAACATATGTCTGTCTAAATTTAGATTATACTATCCCAAGTAACCCACATGTTAATATTGAACACTGACTTGAAGATGAAGCACGATCACAATCATAATGTATTGATGTAAACAAATCAGACGTTTTTGAATTCCAATTCTATTCTTATGGAGAACATTTTATGTTATATCTAATTTTATGTTGACATTCTGGAAATTCCAATAGTTTTCCCACCATCACGGAATAGATTCCTTTAATTTGATCCCTCTCCCATCTTTCTACAACTTGCCAAACGCCCCCAGTTTTGACGCAAAGAATAGCCTAACGAAATTAAATATATTACGGTGATGATGGCAACCGATCTAGGTTGTTGTTGTTGTGGTGCTTGGTCCACTCAGTTATCCGCCCACTTTGGCGCTGTCCACGTTCCAAGCGGTGGTAGAGTGGGGGTTCCACATATAGCGACTTCCCGATACAGCCAATTCCCGGGGAAGACACATATAGGCAGTTCCCCTTGCATGCAGATATAGTGAGTTCCCGATACAACCAGTTCCCGATACAACCAGTTCCCGAAGAGTACACATATAGGCAGTTCCACTTGCAAGCAGATATAGTGAATTCCAGATATAGCCAATTCCCCCAACCCATTCTTGGAACCTTAATACAGATCAAGTTTGTTTGCCAATGGAAAAGGATAGGCTCTCAGCCCTTCATTAATATATATATAGAAAATAGTTGTTTTCACTATATGGAATTTGCAATAGATTTCAAAATATATTTTGAGTTATCATCAGCTGTAGATGAATAAATACCATCAGGCTTTTTATAGAATCTCTATTAGCTGATATACTAATTTCATTGCCCTGATATATGGATTTATAAACAGCTGTTTTTTATGTGGTAAATATATCTGCTCTATAGATACACTAATTCCATTGCCCTGATAAATAGGTATATGAGTAAGGTAGGTCTTTTTTGTGGAAAATAAATCTGAGCATCAGATGAACTTGAACTTCAAGTGATGATGTCTTGTGAATTTTATCTAAATCAGTATCTTCAAAACAGCCGTTTTTCCTTACCACTTTCCACCATGATAAGCTTCTCAAATGAGTTTCTCTTTCCAACATTAGTTGTTTGCAAGTGAGTTCTCCAGCCCATTGGGCTCACTAGTTTGTTAATTATGGTAATTCTTATTATTTATTAATGACTTTTTGTTAGTAAGTAAGTAAGTTAACATAAACAGTGAATTTAAATCATGTTGACAGTTTACTTTGCACAAAGTTTTTGATGTAATCATTTCAGGTGAAAAAGCAAATTAAAGAGTTGGGCCCACATCAGCCATAAGATTTTAAGCTTGTTGTAACTTACACAAAGCAAAACAGAAACTTTTGTGCCTTGTGGTTCAATAAAAAGACATGGTTAAAACCAAGCATTGAAAAACAAGCTTTATTTTGTTTTTATTGTTTATATTTTGATAATAGTAATCATAATGGAAATGATGATCTTTGGACAAAAGTTAGTGGTAAGGATCTCAAACACTGAAAAAATGAAAAACATGAGGAAAGTAACACTAATTTAACCAATGCAATTAGATATCCAGCCAAAGATTGCATCTACAATGGTAAGATTGACATTACTCTAATACTTGAATTTTAGTTCATTGACCTATCCTCTACACCCCTCTTGACTCTGTCAATATAATGACTGACACAGGAACACTCAAAAACTGTTCTGCACAGTAATTATTGCCAGTATTTTTATCCATTTCTTTTTTCTTATGAAGAAAGACAATACTATACCATGAATCCTAATTCTTTTACAAATTGGCCATCCCAACATAAGTTTTATAACTTGTCTGTTGGGAATAGACAGTACTGTTTCAACAGATGATTTGAAAAAATCCATGGATTTGACTTGAATACTGGTTGGTCTTGACAATAAATTCTGACTGAAATAAACCTCACAACTGACCATTTGAAAAACTTGATGGGCTGTTACTAGTAGAAACCCAAGGACTGTTTGAAAATTCTATGATATTATCTTCTTTCATTCCTTTGATGACTTTACTGGCTTCCTCCCTCTTTGCTAATGTCAATCTCCATGGATTTTGATGTATAGTTCTAGCATCACCAGTATCTATTGCATTCTTTACAATATTGTACTTCCTTCTGGACCTGCACCAATTTCAAAGATATCCTGGTATCTAGCGATGAAGTCTTTCACTTTGGCGGCCTGCTCAGTTGTAAGGTCCTTGCAGGTGGTAGAAGTGAATTCCCAAATTTCCTCTGGAAGTCTCTTGTAAACTTTCTGAGACTTCTGAGGCCTGTTTTTATGAATGTGACTTACGTTGATCTAAGCACGAGTTGTCTAAGAATGAGTTGGAAAGGCTCTATTACATTGAATGTGGTCACAAGCTAACCTTAAATTGTGTTGTATTATCAGGCACTAATAATCAATTCTGTTTTCCGAATTTGAAAAATGATATCATTCGAGGCAGTGTAGTGAATGCTATCTGCCAGCAGATCAAAGAACTTCATCCATTCTTTTTTGTAGAAAGAGAATTCTATACTAGTGCCAAAAATGTATAGGTTAGAACTATATTTATATAAAATAAGTAGAAATAATTTCAATAAGTCAAATATACAGTGAATTACATTGCAATGGTGCAAAAATTGAATATGATGATTTTATTTTATTATTATGAGGTGATGCTATGAAATGAAATCAACATATGATGCAACACAACAATCTAAGAACAGCTTCAAGTCAGCTCTGCACCTAGCTTGGCTAAGAACGGATTTGACACTCCAATTATAAACACGACTCGACTTTTAAGTTAAGAAGATGTTTAAGTAAGGTTCATGAATACGAACATTAGTCTAAGCTTTACTTATATTAGGTGAGTTTACTAGCTGAAAAGTGAGGTTATAAGCCAACCCAGTTGTCCCTGCAACATTTATGTAGCTAGTGTAAATTCTTATATGAGTGTAAATTAGAGTTGTTTAATGTAAATTATTAATGTTAAATTATTTATCAGGAGTCAGATCTTTGTTGTGGGAGCTGGGTTGGCTTTTAGGGTTACATCTGCTTGCTGGATTGAACCTGTTAGTGTAAGTAAGGCTTATTGCTGCTAAGTCTGACTTATCCAATCTGACTTAAGTCAATCTTTGATAAGTCACATTCATAAATACGGGCCTGAATCTGTCTCACCACTTATAAGGCTGTTGGTCAGTGTCCAAGCATGCTTCCTCCTTTTAGAGTGATCTTGTAGTCATTCATATTCATAATGCACACTGGAAACTTGTTTCTGGTTGGAAATAAAGTTCTTGCCACTAAGACTCTTTGATGCAAGTTGTCATCTCATCCTGCTGGTTCCAATAGCACACTCTGCCCTTCTTCCATGTCATCCTGTATTGTCCCATAGGCCACAACCTGGCTCCTTGTTGGTAGGGTGATGTTGGTGAGTAATACTCTGCTACTGCTCGGTTTCCCTAGGTGAAGTATGACCTCTTCTTCTCCAATAACAACAGTTTTCTTATCCAGCTCCAACTTGAGACCAAACTTGAAGAAATCCATCCCAAGTATATTATCTTCCTATGTATCTGTCACTAACACTTGATGCTTGAAGTTACTGTCACCAATAAGGAGGGTAGCATCTGCCTCCCCAATAACTGTAGTCAAATCCCCTGTTCCTGTATGGAGTGTCCACCTTGTTGACTTAATTCCCTTCTTATCAAGGACTGTACTCTTATTCAGCATGGTTATGGTAGCTCCTGTGTCAAGAAGTAGTTGACTTGCTTGTCTATCCACAATTCCATCTATATACAGACTACTTCTGCTGCCAGCAAGAGATGCTACCTCTGCTATTCTTACTGGGGCCTTCTGCTTGTGGGTTGACAGCTGCCCCACCCTATCAACCCTCTTCATTTTTCCTGCTCCTTCTTTTCACCTGGTTTGGCTGTACCCTTGCTTCTCACATTTCCAATCTTTCTACAAGCTCAGCATCAAACCTCCTTCTTCCTAGATCAAAACTTTTCCAGGACCTGTTCAACTATCTTCTGAATTGTGCTTCCATCCATGACTCCAGCTTCCATAGCCCATACCTTACAATGGCCTGGTACTGACTGCCAAACTGCTTCAAACTCCAATGCATGGGCCAAAGCAGCATTCAATGTCTTGGGTCTGGCTAGTTTGATGGACTGCTGGGTCTCTGGTATTCTCAATCCATTCAAAAATTTCTCCACTGCAAGACTTTCATATGTGTTATCATCAGCAGATGGATACACAGTCCTAACAAGTCAAGCAATATCAGCATCAAACTCTTGAAGGAATTCATTGGGTCTCTGCACCCTATTATTTAGCTGAGATTGGTACAACTGTGCTAAACAGATAAGACATTCTCTAATTTTCAAGACTATTCTAATTACCAAGATAAGAACCAACCAGAACTCTCCAGATGGATTGTAAGGCAAGACAAGACAAGACAGGGGAAGAAGTCCGAGACCGAGTCTGCAACCAAGCGCCGAAGAAGAACAACATAGTTCGAAACGCGTCCGCCGCGACTTAAAAATGTCAGTTCTGCACAGCAAGATAATACATATGAATAGTAAACAATTAGATTTAGATGACTTGTTTGGACTCATTTTCGTAGCTAAAAATTGTTTTGAATTACGGTATTCATTTAAGTAGAATGTTCAATGAGATATTACTTAATTTAATATAATTTTTACTGTCAACTTTAATTTCAAGAAAATGTATAACTTATATACAACGTAATTTTGAAAACAGAATTTGACTTTTTATTAAGATTCTTTAAATTATACTAGTAAATTTAATAATGGAAATTATTGCGATGGTATAATACTAATAATAAATAACAAATATACTATAGCTCGTTCGAATTAATATTCAATCCTTCAAAATTTGCAGAATTTGTTCTGTCAATGTATACGCTTGAGCCCTGCTACCTGAATACTCAAAGTCTTGCTTCTCATCAATGTCTTGCAAGCTCAAAGCTTTAACCCGCTCAGTGTATAATCAATGCTTCAATTCAAGTTCATACTATTATTTTAAGAACCTCACTTAACGATCTTCTGAACTTAAACATCAAGAATTTCTTGTAATCAGTATCTCAAATCCATTTTTAGCCAAGCTAGGTAATGGACTGTTTTGAAGCCGTTTTTTTTTTGAGGATGTTTTCTATCATATTGTGGTTTCATTTTCTAGTATAACATCGGTTTTATGAGAATAACATAAAATAAAATGATCACATTTAATTTTTGCACCATTGTATTGTGATGCACTGTATATTCGACTTATCAAAACAATTTTTATTTTCTTCATATAAATCGATTCCTAGCCTAGTTTTATGGGTTCAATCACTAAAATAATGCTGGCAACACTTGAAAGTAACATTTGAACTTTATTTACACAATTAACTTGAAACAGGCTCCAATTAGTTATTATCAAACACAAGAAAATTTATAAAGAACAAACAGTTCAATAATGTTCAACTAATAATTAATTTACTATGAGGCATGTCCAGAAAGTAAGTGTACTGAAGCTCTCATGGCCGGAAGTTTTTTTGGCATGTTGGCTACAGTGCTGTGTACCCTGATTCTCCTCCTCTCCAAATAGACCGGATCGAAGTCATCACGTTGAGAAATGTCAACATGAAAATAGGTTTTGTGGAAAATGTCAATACAATCTACTGCCAAGTTTGCCAAGAAAATCATGTCACAATTTTAATTTAATATTTTCCTCAAGGGGAGACCATCAACTCTGCAAGATACAGTGAGACATAAAACAATTGTGGAGGGCGATTCAGAACAAAGGGAGAAGCATGCTGACAAAGGGAGTCTGCCCTGCTATACGACAATGCCAGACCACACACGGCCAATGCCATGAAATAACTCGTTTAAATAGAAAATCCTGAACAATCCCGCGCATTTCCCTGACCTAGCACCTTTATATTACAATCTCTTTACCTCCCTGAAGCTTCACATGTGTGGAAAAAGGTTTTTAACCAACGAGGTGGAGAAATGGAGAAAGGGGTTGGTGAGAAACTACTTCAAGTAAGGCCTCAAAAAATTGATACCCTGTTACAGTACCTGTATTGAGAGAAATGGTGGCTATGTCAAAAAATATAATATATACAAATGCACTTATGTACTAATGAGACCAAGTAATTTTTTGTTCAAATAAAACATTTTGTAGCATACAAAAATTCAGTATACTCACTTTCTGGACATGCCTCTTATATCACTGAACAAAAACTAATTGCTTACTGTTAATAATTTAATAATAATAGGTGTCTAATAATCTGTTCAATGACTTAAAAAGGAATGTCTAATAAACAGTTTAAATAGTCAATAATAAATATAAAAATAATAATGATAATGAACAATACAATAATAATTAATTCACTTCCCATTGGTTCAGAACCCACCTAAATCTGTAGGTCCAACTCATCACCATCATCCAATTCCTCATTACCCACACATAGGTCTCAAACCCATGACGTGTGGGCTTTATCCTTCAAAAAAACAAAAACAAAGCACAGTGTCTTTCATGACACTTTATATGTGTAATTGCAATATTATAGTACTGTTATGTGTATGCTGTCACAAACTTGATACAAATGGAATGAACATTTTTAAATCTGAATAACAACTTACTAACTGTTCACAAGGAAAGCCCTTTATATAAGTTTCTACTATTCCAGGAAGTTGTTGATCTTTCCATCAAAACAGATCATTTCATTTCAAACATTCTTGCATAATATTAATTACTTAGGTATAGCCTACTATTTATTATTCCTTAGGGTTGACTAGTTGGTATTAGAACTGACATTGAGGATGTTACAATTCTGCCTTCTAGCAATTCTACCACTTTTAATTACTTTGCTTTCACATGAGTTTAAATTCAAATGTGTATTAAATTTCAATGATATTCATTATTGAAATGATTCACTAGTAATAGAACTTACAGTATAATATATATTATTCACTCTCTCACTATCATATTCGTATTGTATCTCCCTCACTCAGTCATTCTCTCACTTTCTCTCTCTCTCTCTCTCTCTCTCTCTCTCTCTCTCATCTTCTCACACTTCACTCACTTGCTCATCACTCTCTCTCTCTCTCTCTCCTAACCTAACTTTGGAGCCACTAATCATATAACCAAGTATTAACACTCATTTTGTAGGGAATTTTATTCTCATTAAAATTCAATTGAACATTTTGTCTCCAAAAACTCATCCCTTTCAAGATAATAGCAGTTAACATTTATTTTTGGTGGTGAAGCCACCCCCGCACTAGGCTACCTTATCCTACCGCAATCTGTTGGAAGTTCTGGTAACTACCATCACATTGTATCAATTGATATGCAATTTCACAATGTTTATTAAATATTCCTTGTAATATTTAAAGTATACATATTTTAACTAACAAAGTTGATAATTTTCCTATTCTTGGAGTATTTAAAGACACTTTTTCCATGATCCTAGAATCCTCCAGCCTAAAATAACTGATCAAAGTTACTGAATTTTGTACCTCTCACTAGGATTTTTGTAGCTGTTAGATGGGGGTGTCACTAATGCACAAACTATTCAATTTACTTTAATTATTTACCTTAATTAAGTATCAAATCTCTGCCTATTGATTAAGTTCAAAGTGTAGTAACTGTTCTTACCAGCTTAATATCACACCTCTAATAATAATAGGATAGGGAAAGGATATCCCATACATATCCTCAGGATCTCCTCTGTGGGATTTGGATAGTTTTTCTCTTATCCCTAGGATGTCCCTGGGATTTACTCGGATATACTTTCTGAGATATCCTTGTAAACTCAAAGTGGGATATTCTAGGAATATTCTGAAGATATCCACTAGAAAATCCTGGGGTAGGATAAACCATCCCCAGGATATCCCATACATATCCCCTGGATCTCCTTTGTGGGATTTGGGTGGACATTCAGTTATCCCTATGATATCCCTGGGATTTATTTAGGATATAATGGAATGTTATGAGAATATTCTGTCTGGGATATCCCTGGGAACTCAAAGCGGGATATCCTAGGAATATTCTGAGGATATCCACTAGAAAATCCCGTGGTGGGATATTTCATCCCCAGGACATCCTATACATATCCCCTGGATATCCTTCACAGGATTTGGGTGGACATTCAGTTATCCCTGTGATATCCCTGGGATTTATTTAGGATATAATGGGATGTCCTGAGGATATTCTGTCTGGGATATCCCTGGGAACTCAAAGTGGGATATCCTAGGAATATTCTGAGGATATCCACTAGAAAATCCCGTGGTGGGATATTTCATCCCCAGGACATCCTATACATATCCCCAGGACATCCTATACATATCCCCAGGACATCCTATACATATCCCTTGGATATCCTTTGCGGGATTTGGGTGGACATTCAGTTATCCCTGTGATATCCCTGGGATTTATTTAGGATATAATGGGATGTCCTGAGGATATTCTCAATATTCTTGTGGGATATTCTTGGGATATCTTGAGGATGTCCTTGTGCTGTCTTGGAATGCTTGAATAACCTAGAAACGCACTTGACACATGAGAGTGAGAGAGATTGATTGGTTGATTGATTTATTTATTGTCTGTACTAGGTCTTGACAGACCCATTGCACATTGAACGTAAATACAAAATTAGAATAAATTAAATTGAAGAAAATAAAAGAAAAATATATAAATTAAAATGAAATTAAATTGTATAATATTTACACTGAAAAAGATCCATGTAATAAAATGTCAAATAATTAGATAAATTAGATGGATAGACAAAGTACCTATTAGTTCTATATAAAAAAGAGTTGGAAAAAAAGTGAATAAGAATTAGAGAGGTGTCAATAAGTGAAAGATAACAACACCATGATTTAAATGATGAAGATGACTAAGAGGGGGGGGGGGAGAAAAGAAGAGAAGACAGAACAAGACTTTTCAAGAGCATTTCATTTTTTTTGTTGATCACAAAAACCACCTCAAGCATATAAGGAAAAATTGATTAGAATTCAACAATCTTTGCACTTTGAGCAAGAGAGAAAACACCTCTGTCCCTAAAAAAAATGTAGAAATATGAAATATAATTATTGATAAAACCTATTGAATGAATTGTGTAGAATCAATTTCACTGATAAGAATTCAAATGAACATGAAGTCTCCTTTTGAATATGGAGAGAGATCTAGAAAATACCACTCTTTCAGGTAGCTCATTCCATAGTCTAGACACTGTCACAATGAAGGAGTTATTAAATATGGCAGTGCGGTGCAGCGGTATTTGAAGTGTGAAGCGATGAGACCTTGTGCGGCGACCAGGATTCACATCATTCAACAAAGTGAAGGAATCAGACAGATATACAGGACCCTCATTCCAAATTAAAATTTTAAACAATAAGCAAAGCAAAAAGTATTTCCTACGCTCTTTTAATTTGAGCCAACCTAGATCAATAAATAATGGTGTTATGTGTGCATCTCATCTGGCATCATATATGTAATGAACAGCATAGTTGAGAGACCGCTGTAACCGCACATCCAATTCGTTGGTAAGATCGTTATAGACAACACAGCAATAATAGAGAAATGGAGCTATCAAAGCATTAACCAGAGCAACTTTCACAGATTTTGGCAGGTATCTTTTAATTCTCTTCAACTGATGCATTCCACCAAACACTTTGTTGCACACATGAGTAGTTTGCTCTTGCCAACTCAGAGAAGAATCAATCGAAGTGCCAAGTATTCGGACACACTGAGAGTAGGGAACAATATTTCCCCTAATGACAACTTTTGCACTTTCAAGATTCAATTGATTCAAGAGTCTGGGGTAACCAATGACAATGCTTTTAGTCTTCATAGGATTCAGTGTTAGCCCATGCGCATCAGACCATGCTTCAAGTTCAGAAATATCAACATTTACATTATTTACAGAGGCCTGGAACTGATCAACAGCGAAATGAAGGTACATTATAAGATCATTGGCAAACAAATGATACGATGAGAAGGAGAAAATCATGGAAGCATTATTTATATAAACAGAGAAGAGAAGAGGCCCTAGAACTGATCCTTGAGGTACACCTCGGATTACTGGACACCAAGAGGATATATTGTTGGAGCTGCCCATGACAGCTTGACAGTGACCATTGAGGTAAGATGAGAACCAGCAGATGGTGGAATCCGAAAAATTACATTGTTGTTTTAATTTGTGGAGAAGTATTGTATGACTAACATTATTGAATGCTTTGCTAAAGTCAAATTGAACAAGCAATGTACCCTGCCTCTTATCCATAGCTGCTCTGATATCATCTGTTATTTTAATAAGAGCAGTAGAAGTACTGTAATTTGGATGGAAACCTGACTGGAATTTTGCAAAAAAGTTGAAGCCAGACAAGTAGCTGACAACTTGTTTGTGTACCATTCGTTCAAAAGCTTTAGAAATTGAACATAATATGTGAATACCTCTAAAATCAGAAGGAACTGTTGTATTTCTATTTTTAGGTATAGGGATCACTAAAGAGCGCTTCCACAACTCAGGATATACACTAGACTGCAACAAAAAATTGAAAATATGAGTAATTGAAGGTAATATGATTGGAAATAACTTCTTGTAGAAAATAATAGGAATATTATCAACCCCCATGGAGTTTTTAGTAATGGATAGGATATTACTTGAAATTTCTGATGGATAAGCATAGGAAAAGTGGAATGACTCTTCCGGAAAATTTTGTTGGAACTGGTTTATGTATTGATCTTGAGTTATATCTGTATCACCATTGATTGCAGGATTTTGCAAAGTTACAAAGTAATGATTGAGCTCATTTGGGGAAAAATTTAACACTGGGTTAAGCTGCTTACCATGATAACCTCCAAGCCTACGAACATTATTCCATAGGGAAACAACTGACTTACTCCTGTTGAATTGTTCATGATAGTAACGCAACTTGGAATTTCGACACAGTGACTTTACCCTGTTATGCAAAATTTTAAAAGAATTAAAATCAGCCTCACTACTGGATCTCTTAAATTTTCTCCTGGCTCTATCTCTTTCCTGCCTAGCATTCAAAATTTCAGAATTCATCCAGGGCACAGACTTCTGCCTCGGACGTGCTGTACAGACAGGAGCATGTCTATCAAAAACATCAAAGATCATCTGGTTGAGGACTGCAACCTTATCATTAATATCAAATATTTCACAAATATGATACCAAGGAAGATTGATTGCATCCTCCAGGGCCTGGTTTACATCAAAATTTCTATAAGTGAAGGTGTCATTACTAGATGGCTGTCTCTCCAGGTAGTAAATTAAATAAATAAGGTCATGATGGGAAAAACAAGGAGCCGGCACTTGATCATAATGAATAACATAATGACAAAATCAATGTCACTTACAATGGCCAGATCCAGGAGTGTGTGAGAATTGGGCAGATGATAGGTGGGCGATGCATCATTTATAAAATAGACTCATACAACTTACAATTGTGACTAGTTGTACTTTCTCGAAATTATTTTTCAGCAGAGTTAAAGTCACCAACAACAATAATATGTTGATAAATATCAATATGATCCAACAATGCATTTTCCAGCAATGACAATCGTCCTGCATTGGGAGGACGATACAAAACACAAATAAGGACTTAAACATTATCAACAGAAATTTTTATAAGCAAGAATTCCGGAGATTTAGAATAAGGTTGAGGCGATGATTGTAGTAGTTTAGAGATGTAGGCAAAGAGATGAACGAACATATGCAGCAACTCCGCCTCTAGCCTTTCCAATCCTATCATTACAAAATAAAGAGTAATCATCCAAATTGAATATGTTATCCTGCAGTGAAGGCTTTAGCCATGATTCGCTTACACCTATTATATCAAAGCTAAGAGATGAGAAAATTTCTCTAAAGTCATCAAAATGTCCGGGTAGGGACTCAGCATTCACATGGCATATTTTCAAGGACGTTGGATGCTCATCCAATTTTCTTTTTATAAGATTAGTAGTCATAAATCATCATAAAAGCAGTTATCTACAACATAGGTATGCAGTCAAAGAACTAGTTTGATAATACATACATGAAGTGAATAATAAAATTCAACAACAGCTCAAGCAGATCACCCAGTAACCGAAAGGTTATTGAGTGAATCAGAATAGCTATTATGAAATGAACAATTGAAAAATAACTTGTTAAAAGATCAATAAAGTAGTACTTCTAGAAAGTCTTCAAGTGCTGGAAGTAAAGAATATGAAGTCTTATTAGGTTGAGGAGGAAAGAAATAGAATTAGTTTTTAGTTAATAGGATGATAATATTTATAAAAAAAAAGAAAAAATACAGAATTTATGTCTGATCACAAGAAAATAATTTCCTGGGTTACAAGTCACTAAGGATAAGCCTGATGAAAAGTGGAGCTTCTCCGATAACAATATTAGCAAACCAATATAACTATACACATAGATAAGCAAAATGAGTATACACACAAATTCAAAGTGAAAGTCTAAAGAAAACTTCAATAAAGATTGAATTGGATTCACTAACTACAAACTATCATTTAAGAGAATAGACATCACCAAACTTCCTCATATGCTCTACTGCATCAGCATGAGTATCATACAATCAATAAGAAATGATTTCAATGAGATATGTTAAAATTTATGATAACATTTCAGTTAGTCAGGATAGCATAGTTATGATGCAAATGGAATTATGAAATTAGTAAATGGAATTTAATAAATCTATAAAGAAACAATCAATACACACTGAAAAGAAAAAAGAGAAAACATACAATTTCTACACATGAGAAACAATAATGATCAACTCTTCAAGAAATTAATATACAAATACTTGCAATCAGGAGTAGCTACATGTGTGCATATGTTACCCAAACACTACACCCCAGTTATAGCATCCATTGTGTAGCACAGCTCCATAACCATTACCGCATCCAGTAAAATGTTTAAAATAAGAAAAAAATCAAACAATTGGTTAGCAATGACTATAGTTGGTTTGCAAAACAACAATAACAAATTTCAATATGACAATACAATAAATAACAGATTATGAAATAAAAGAAAGAAATCACTTTGAAAAAATAATAATAATGTCATTCATGTTAATCTCAATTAGAATTTAACATTTCTAGGACTCGTCAAATGAAATTTCACTCATCAATGAGATATTATACAGTACATGAAGATTGACCTTCTTCATCTCATGATTGCAATGTCATGCTTGGCAACATGAGGATTTCACAATCCATCACTAGAAGTAGTCCATCTCTTATTGCCATCAGCATCAACCCACCACACTCTGCCATTGTCAGTCCATATGTTGCACTGACCATATTTATTAACCACTGCATGATACACATGAATTCTGCTACATGTCAAGTCCTCACACACCGCCAATCTGGTTCTGCTCAGATTTTTCTTTAGAGAATAGACCCTGTGACATTGTCTGTAGCTGACAAATTCTACTAATATGGCCCTTGGTCTGGGAGCAACAGTAGAAGCGACTTGAGAGGGGGGGGGGCGCCTCGGACCAACCCGGTGAGAACGGTTGATGTCATTCAGCATGATTTCAACCCCAAGCTTTTCCCTACACATATCAATGACTAGCGAGTCCATGTCCTCCCCTGCCACTTCAGGAACACCAAAAATATGCAAATTATTACGTCGTTGATATTGTTCCATATCGTCCAACCTACTAGCAATAAACACATCCTGCTTGTGTAGCGTGTCTTTTAAGACAGTGATTTCGTCTTTCAACTGCACTATTTGTTGGATTGCAGTGTTGAGTGATGATGACAATCCAATGAAAACTTGTGACAAAACTCTTTCTATAATTTCTTCGATCATTTTAGCCTCATTAGCAATAATAGTGTCTCTGATAGCAGATTCTGAATAAGCTTTCTTTACAGATGCAATAAGGGCCAGTGAATGCATTGAGCCAGGAGCAGATGACGAGCTAGGTCTCAAAACAGCTGATGAGGGCTGTTGCCACTGCTTATCTGTAGCCGCCTTATCTCCTTTGCCAGTCTGAGAACAAGTTTTTTTTGGCGAAAATATCATAATTATTTATTAAAATGCAAATAACTGGCGAATAATAGGCATTACTTGAAATGACTAAACACCACAAAATAGCACTTTGCAAACTGATCACAATGATGCAAAACTCAATCCAATCAAAACTTTCAACTATTTACTACTGAATTTAACAATAAACGGAGAGCTCCACCTGAACAGATACTCACTCCGAAACTTTCATTATCAACTGATTGAAATATTTGGGGGGGGAAATGTCATAAAGTATTCTTATATACCAGGTGATTTAAAAAGACCATTTTTGAAAGAAAAACTCCCTCAGTTTTTGGAAGGATAATGGACCAAAACAATGCTGTTTGTGCTTGGCCTCCTAGATCACTGACCTCAAAGTGTGTGATTTTTTTCTATGGGGGTTTGTAAAGGATAAAGTCTTTGTTCTGTGATTACCTACTGATCTGGATAACCTTAAACATTGAATAAAAACTGTGATTAATTTAGTTGATTGTAGCATGCTGCAATTTGTTCAGGAAGAGTTCTCATATCATATAGATGTTGTCCGTGCTGCAAGGGGTAGCTGTATTGGGGTGGCCATATTGTAACATGTAAAATAAAAATTGACTGTGAATACAATACTTGTACACAAGTAATTTTTTTTGCTTTTTTTCCATAATAAAATATTTAATCACAGAATCGGTTCATTATTTTTGAATCACCCATTATATAGAGGATTTTGATATCCTTTTCAAAACAGCCCCATAAAAAGTAAAAGTACAATCTCAATATTGATATTTATGTCATTCTATGACAAGAATACCATTCCTCAACAGTTTCATTGAAAAAATAATAATCAGAATGGATTGTAGGTCATTCACACGTTATGGTAATTAATGAGGACTCTACACATCAAAATTTATATTCAATTGAGACTTCTAATAATAATGCTATATACATGACACTATTCAAATAATTGGTGAATTATTATCAGAATTATAAGATGGCTTGAGGTCTAGATCAAATAAATAATTTTTTTATTGAAGTCCACATGGGTCTGAGACCTGTGCAATGGTAATGAGTTGAAGATGACAAATTCTGTCACAGCTAAAGCTGCGTCTCCACCAACCAAACATGCTTGGAAAACAGTGTTTGCTAAAATTATCTGATGTTGCCAAACATTTTTTTATGTTGGTTTGGTGTGGACGCCTTCTCAAACATTATGATCGGTGTGGTGGGAAAAGTGGTGGGAACCTGTTGTTGGTCATCACTGTTTGCTCACAAAACAAACATTTCAATTGTACTCACGAACATGTTCAGTGACCCATATGTTTGTCCATTTTTTGTGTTTGCCAACAATGTTTGGCAGACATGTTTGGTTGGTGGAGACCATAGAAACCTAAAAATCTTTCAACTAATTTACTAATTTGTTATCACATACCTAACAATTATTTAGCACTATGTGTTTTGAGTGATATCAGAAAAAATGAACTGTTTCAGATATCAGTTTCAGTAATCTCTCTGGTATAATTTGAAACACATTCAATAACTTCGTTTTGTATAGTTTCAGATTTGCCTGTGAAAATATGACTGACTTTTCCATATTGTGTCCTTATTTTGACTGAGTTTATTTCTATGAAGGAATTAAAACGTTCTTCAAAATTGCTTCATTCTGTCCATGAAAGCCAGCTCTCACTTACTGAGGAAAAAGACAGCTTGAACAACAAGTTTCATAATTATTTGGTTCAAACAAACATTTTCATTGAAGTAGGTAGCTATATGAAGCCTTGAACAACAAGCCAGATTTTCCAACAAGGAACAAATAATTAAATTCTTGGGAATATCCATTGATACTAATCAAAATAATAACCATTGATGAACCATTTCAAATTTGATCTATACCAAACCCAAAGCTAAACCTAACTTATCACCTATTTATTATTTTACTAGACTACAAGCGGAACTGCAGCCAAAAAGGTTACTTAGTATCAAAATGTTGCATAATACCTTATCACTTGGAAGATGCAATGAATGTTTTTCAATAGCTTATTCAATACTCCAATATTAGAATTGAACTTGCACAACTAATAATAATATTCAAAATGAGTAGTAACTCAGTTTATGTTATTGCTGCAATGCTGGTAGCTACTGCTTCCCTACAAACAAATGGTCATAATGCCTCAGACCACAGCACTACTAGTGGACTTTGTGATAAGTGCACTTGTGCAGGGGATTCTGAATTCCTTCACTCCAATTCAAAAGCAACATTGTGTTGTCATGGCAACCAGTCAACACACAGGCAACCACTTCATAATCAAGTGAAGGACTCTTCTGTCTGAACAAGATCCCTTCACTTGCTAGTTGACAGAACTTGGCTGGCTTACCAATAGTCAGTGATTAATTGTAGAGCACTCCATTGCTCTACAATATTATTGTAGAGCAATGGAGTTTATGGTAGAGTGTTCCATTGCAGTTATGATTATTAAAGTAATGCAATTCTCATAATATCTATTTATTCTAATATAATTTTCAAACTCATTTTGAAATAAATTAATTGAAAAACAAAAATTTTAATCTTAACACGATATTAAAAATTATTAACTTTTCATGTGAAATTTAACGACTTGCAGTCAAATATTTGTTAAGAATAAGTATAATAACTCACTTAATCTGGCCGAGTACTTTCGAATCTATGAGATCCATCTTCAGAGGCTCCTAGATCATCATGTCAGTTTTTTGGTTAGAAGAGTTGTGTTTTTTGTAAAATATGATCAAAAAGTTTGTGAGATTTAAAATTTAGTTGTTCATTGAGAATGTTTTGTTTATTGTGTTTATTAATAAAAGACACACAAATTCCTCACAACTCCACTCTTGCATCTTTTGATATAACAAACCTATACACCAACATACCTGTCAATGAAACAATAGAAATAATACAGAACATCCTTATTCACAACAACACAACTACAGAACATATAAATGAAATAATAGACATCCTAAAAATCATCACTCAACAAAAGTACTTTACCTTCAACAACAAATTCTACTCACAACCTGATGGACTGCCAATGGGCTCACCAATCTCAAGCATATTTGCTGAAATCTATCTCCAACACTGCGAAAACACTCATATACTCTTTAATAACAAATTTTCACAGAACATAATATACTGGCACAGATACGTAGATGATGTTCTATTGCTATACAGAGGAAACAAAAGACAATGTGAACAACTTCGATCATACATAAACAAAATACATAAGAACATTCAATACACAGCTGAATATGAGCGAAACAATTCAATAAACTTCCTAGACCTCTCAATTACAAAGAACACAAACCAACAACACAGCTTCAACATCTGCAGAAAACCAACAATGACAGATACCCTAATACACAGCACCTCCAATCATCCAACACAACACAAACACTCAGCATTCAGGTCAATGCTACACAGACTCAACAACACACCGCTATCCACCGACAATTACCACACTGAACTAAATACAATAAAATACCTAGCACAAGAAAACGGCTACAAACACGACCTAATTGACAAACTCAATCATAAAATAAGAAACAAAAAACAGAACACCAACACCACTGACAAAAAATACATCACAATGACATACATTAATCCACAATCACACAGACTAGCAAACATCTTCAAAAAAGCCGGCCACACCATCTCATTCAGAACAAAAAACAAAATAAAAAATGCACTTACACTCAAAACCACACTGAACACAAACAAATACGATCTCCCAGGGATCTACAAACTAAACTGCTCTGATTGTAACAAATTCTACATAGGACAAACAGGCCGCACATTCAAACAACGTTACAAGGAACACTTTCAAGCCCTGACATCCAAAGCTGAATCGAATTTTGCCGACCATATCATTCAAACTGGACACACTTTTACTGACATCAGTACCAACCTACACATTCTACACATAAAATCTAAAGGACACGAACTCAACACCTTGGAACAATTTGAAATATACAAACACACCACACACAATAAACAAAACATTCTCAATGAACAACTAAATTTTAAATCTCACAAACTTTTTGATCACATTTTACAAAAACCACAACACTTCTAACCAAAAAACTGACATGATGATCTAGGAGCCTCTGAAGATGGATCTCATAGATTCGAAAGTACTCGGCCAGATTAAGTGAGTTATTATACTTATTCTTAACAAATATTTGACTGCAAGTCGTTAAATTTCACATGAAAAGTTAATATTAACAGCGCAGTTCGTCATGGAACAGGAAATCCAGGAATTAAAAATTAAATGATTGGTCACAAAAATGAATAAATTCATAAGGGAAAACTCCTTCATGCCCATCCCCTGGCCAGCCACCACTGCCCAAGTCATACTTAGATAAGAACGCTTCAAGTTACATTAATAAATATGGCCCTGAGACTTTTGAAACTTATATGAGCAATGACATGATATTTCAATAGTATTTATTTTTACTCTATTAATCTGTTATTATTCATTATAATGATGCACCCTTCATTTTGAATGTACTGCTACTTTTCCTTATCTTTTAATACTTCAAATAATACTTCATAATAGTTCACAAAAAAAACATTCCTTAGAGTCATAATAGATTCTTTTCTGCCCTAGGACCAACTAATATATGATTTATGCAAAAAGCTGAGAACAATTTATAAGTTTAAAATGTAGAGGTCACTGGTCGCTTTGAAGAGCTTGAAGATATTTTACTATTCTGTAGTACAGTCCCTGTGTGTTGACCTAAGGGATTGTTGGATGGGGTGGAGCATTCAGCATGCATATTAACCCACTTATGGAAATGAACGAACTGGTAATAAAACTAATAAACAGAGAACCACCATGCTATCCATCAGATCAGCTATCCGATGAATTCGGTGTGATTAATACAATACAGACATACTCAAAGGAAATCATCTGCAGATAACACAGAAACACAGCATCTTTTCAATATAGAAACCACAGACATGACAAAAGAAACAGAAACCTTCTCATTGCCAATGTTCCTAGGAAAGATACCTGAGACACTTCAAGAACTTAGCACCAAAATAATTTTACAATTTGCTTCCCATAAACATCAAGGACATAACACATTACAAGAAATTAAAAAACAAGGTTAAATATTAAATACAGAAAGACAACATTTAGAAAACATAATAAACCCATATTAATTACACCCTATTCAACCCTACTCTAGAAAATGGCTTGGCATAATTGAGTATAAGGTAATCTCCATGGAAAAAAATATATGAATATTCAGAATTGTAACAATTTAGTAGTTGTAGATTTGGTCTTATTATGTATATTGTGTAATTTTAGGTTTATTGGAAATAAAATATTTATCTTTTGACTTTTGAAACTGACATGCTATCTATGATGTTTTCCATGACAAATTACTTGATGAATAATCTAATATTGAAACTGACACTTCATTTCTGTTTGAATGATGAGTTTTGCTCCTGAGGTTTTTAGCTCAAGTGAGTCAATAGTTCAATATTTATTTATAGTTCAGATCAAAAATGAGTCACAATTCAGATAGAATTACAGTCAGTTTTGATATTCTATTGATATTTAATATTGTTACAAATGCAAAACAAGCAGTCATTCTATCTACATCGTTTCCATTCATGGGCGAATGTGACCTGCAATCTGAATCTTGATTCTCTTGCTTTTCACATGTCTTTGTCGCTCTTATTCTTCAAATGTGCATCTCTCTCACTCAATTTAGCTTCTTGAGAATTCTAAAAACTTCCTGAACAATCAAGGTCATGTTCTTCCATATTCTGTGACCTTCCATGGCATTCAAGTTTCGCAAGGATCGGCCCAATACTTAGCCCAATATTAAACAAAAAGGAGCATTCTTTGATGTCTTCATTTCAATCAAGTTTGAATAGGATAGTTCCACACATAACCGCCAATTGTATAACCAGTGTCGTTTACCAGGCTGATCATTGTATCATATGGAGCGTTTCACATCTAGACGGTTTTCGAAATCATATGATGCAATGCAATTATGCCGGGTAAATGACATCGGTTACCCAAAGCTGGTTTAGTGTGAAACAAGCCTGTAATGTCCCGTTTTGACCAATCACATGAACTTAATTTGAATCAAGAATAAGAAGAATTTATAATATTTCTGTCCATATGTTCATATGAAAATTGTAAATAATTTAGTTGATGTTGAGTCATAGGAATAAGGTTATTTAGTTTCAATCATGAGTTGGAGAATTTGGAAAAACAGCTGATTTCAGAAGTATTTTTAGTTTTGCTGCTGTGATGGATTAAGAATATTTATTCGCCATTAAATACATGTCCATACAATAGGCTATTGAGGTTATGTTTGATGATCCTTTTGTACTAGCTCAAAGCTTCTGTTTTTTATATTAAAAAAGTATATATGACTAATATCACGAAAAATATTGTACATAACACGTCTGGGAAGATGTTTACCATACTCAACTTTATTTACTCAACTTCATCTCCTGCATTAGCTTATCATATTTTCAGTAAACAAAATTTTCCACACTTGTAATGTAATACTATTTCAGTGTAGGTATATTCTGAAAAGGATCACATCAAAATGAATCAAAAGCCATTTCACTTTTAAGAAGCCTTTCACTATTATAATTTTCCTAAATACAATATTCCACATTAAATAAAACGTTGTAGAATTTTCCTTAGTTTATCTTTTCTTATAAGTGGATTTTTAGTTACTTAAGTTTGGATGTTATGAATTAATTATTGGCTTGCTAATTTGATAAATATTTCATAATGTAGGCTTTTGTTTTCAAAGTTTGAAAATTCAACTGAAAAGCTTAAAATAAAACATATTTTAAAACAAAAAAGAAACCGACTTCAGTGAAATGATAAAATACTCACGTACTAAAAAGTTCAAAATAAAGTATTTACTTTAAACTGAGAAAATATTTAATTTCATACAAGTAATCTTTTGAAGTCGGCGCCAAATTTCCCATAAACTTTTAAAATATAACAGAATTACTCTGTGATGTCTTCCATGACGAAATAATTGAACAATCTAATATCAAAACTGACACTGTATTCCAGTAAAAGTGAGTGTAAATCACATATTTAATTGAAATAATACAGTGTTAGTTTTGATATTAGATAGAATTTCGTATCAATCACTGTATTTCAGTAAAAGTGAGTGTAAATCACATATTTAATTGAAATACAGTGTTAGTTTTGATATTAGATAGAATTTCTTATCAATCACTTCCAAGTGGTTCGGAACCCACCTGTAGGTCCAAATCATCAATCACCATCATCCAACTCATAGGGCTTCATCCTAAAAAAAATTATAAAATATTTGGCACCGACTTCAAAAGATTACTTGTATGAAATTAAATATTTTCTCAGTTTAAAGTAAATACTTTATTTTAAACTTTTTAGTACATGAGTATTTTATCATTTCACTGAAGTCGGTTTCTTTTTTTGTTTTAAAATATGTTTTATTTTAACTATTGGAACCTATAACAATATTTTCAAACGCCTATAATGACTACTATACTTCACTCAACCATGTTATATTATTATTTTTACTATTTCCCTCAATGTGAAACTAATCCTTCAGTATTCTACAGCTGGCCCTACTCGAAGCAATCTACTCGAATTTTGTCTGGTATTTTGGCTACAATAAATTCCTGCTGTCTGCTCTTTATTTTTTCATTGGCACGGTCTGTGTCTGTGCACTAGTGAATATTGTAAGTATTTTTATTATTTCTAATAGGAATTTGTACTACAATTATTTTTAATAAAAATTGTATTTATTGTACAATTGCACAATAAAAAAACAATTTGACATTCTCCATTTCCCTACAAGGCTAAATTATCTCTCAGTACTTCAAAACTTGGAATATCTCAAAAAAGTCAATCTAATCATTCAGCATACGATTGCTGTATGAGGTGTGATCAAAAAATATGGTGATTAAGTTTTTACTTCAAAAAGTAACAAACTTACATTGAATTTGATTTCCTGAAACCTGAATCACATAAAAATGGAGATAGAGAAATTGAGATTTTGGATTTGGATTCAGTGCTCTAATTTAATAATTAGGCCATTAAACCTTTTTATTTGTCTGCCTGTTGTACTTAAACATTTCCTTTCTTTTTCAAGAAGTGTGTTTATTTTGAAGGTATAAAAATTGTTCTGCTTTTTTTAAAATAGGTGAAATTTTATTGTAAAATTTAAAAAATACAGTTCAAGCTGTGACATTAATAGATTATAAGCACAGACTTACTAATTTTTCAGAAAATATTCAAAAACATCTGTTTACATACTGATATGTATTATTATTACTGTAAGTTACTGTATATAAATGAAAATGTAAAGAAGCAAGGCTAACTAGAGTCGGCCATTAAAGAAGGCTTTATTTGTTTTTACTCTAACATTCATTAAAAGAAGTATATTGGTTTTGGTTATTGTAAGCTTCATACAAAATGGTTGGTGCAAATCGAAAAAAGTTCATAGGAAATTTAGAGTAGACACCAAGATGTTAACATGGTTGGGTGGGGGGGGGGGGAATGTTCAACTAGGTCTTATTAGAAAATAGAGAGGGTGGTTTATAAGAATAAATGAGCATTCCCACACTTAAAATTTTAGAAATTAAGCACTGCCTGTTTGAAAGAACCATTTTGTTTCTACCTTTTGCACATTGTTATCTGTTTTTAAGGTTAATAGATGTCCTGAACACTAATCATCTTCAACTGACTCATTTCCACTTTTAAATCGGTAATACCACTTGTACATAGTCTTCACAGTTACCATATTATTGCCATACACAGATTTTAGCATTTTGTGTGCTTCTTTGGCATTCTTAAGCAACAAAACTTGATGTTAATGCATTGTTTGAAATCCATGATGTGTGACTGACACAATAAACATGGCCTCACTCTAGTGGCTCTGGCAGTCAACTGACAAGTTCCAGCATGTTGTAATTTGTCAGTGCCTGTCTCAACACATCATAATACTAGGCAAATTACATCATATGGATGTAGCATCAGCAGTTGCTGCTATAAAAATTCATTCTCTGTATTTTTGATCACACCTTGCAGTAACAATATTTGTTGACAATTTCTACACAATTGACAATTTCTTAGCAATGTCTTTGAAGTAATCCTTCCCAAATTTCATGTTCAAGTTATGAATTGCTCATCTACTTCTTATTATACATAGGCCTATTGTTCTCAAAAATCATAAATCACTACCATATGACATGCCAACAAAATTGATTGATTTCTGCCACAGGAGGAAGATATAAAACTCTTTCACATTCAAACAATCAGCATAAACATACCAATGCTCATGCTTTTTGGAATCAGTCTGATTATCTATGGCTCTGACAGATTAGAAGAGGATATTACATTCATGACTTCCAGTCCACCTGCTGAGGTTATCAAAAGGGTTTTGAGACTCTTGCCAATCATCAGCTTTGTGAGTACTACCACTTGTCAATTGTCAACTCATTATCGGCAGTTGTATGAGTTCTCACACACAGCGGCACTGCTGTAGCAGGTACCTGTTCAATCAAAGATAAGCTACGGAACTCCTGGGCGTTCTTTTTAAGGGTGACCGATTGGATTGGCCAGCAAAAAAGACTCTGTTCTCTGCTGTAAAATGACTTCCTGGTGGTTCTGACCTAAAACTGTTGGTCCAACTCATCAATCACCATCATTCAATTTATTACCCACGTACAGGTCTCAGACCTATGTGTGCCTCATCCTTTGAAGAAAAAAAAGAAGAAAATTCTACTCTGTGAAATTTCCTCACATGTTAGGTACAATGCTATATGAAGAAGACTAACTAGTTCTTCACAGCTGCTTGAAATGCTCTGTAGGGGTGTACGCACCCTCCTAAATTAAGCACCAGCCCCTCCATAAATTAGGCACCCCCCAAAAAATTCAAAAAGATAAGCCCCCTGTGTTCTTTCTAAAACTAAAAGATTTATATAGGTATTGAAAAAATTCATACCCAGTTGATAATGTATGTATATTTCTTGAAATTCTCTACATAGGTAACACTTTTTTGTAAAGGGAAAATAAATATCAATGAAATGAATATATGAACTTCTGCTCAATAAACATAATTGCAAAACAGCTAGATAAGAATGTGAACCTAAATGGTTTTTAAACAATCAAATATTATTACATATACATTATGGCTCAATAAAAACCAAATACCTATAAGTTTATGTTTGGTGTACATATTGAGTACAAATTACATTAAGGTTAAATAATTCTACAAAGTTGTTCCTCATTAATCGTCATTCTATCTGGTGACTTTGAAATATATTTTAGAATGTTTCAATCAACTTTAATCCCCCCCCCCCCCCATTTTTATGGAACCCCTACCCCCCCCCCCCCCCTCAAATAATTTCAATGATGCAGTCTGCGTTATAGCCTCCCCTGTGGGCAACCATGTGTACTTGGTATAGACAAACAAAATTGGTTTATGTGCAGTAGTTCCTTGGACACATTTCTAAGTAAATGCTATAACTTACTCTGTTATATCTCAATTACAAATTTTTTTTTTTGAGGATGAAGCCCACATAGGTCTGAGACCTGTGCGAAAGACCTGTTCTTTAGAAAGAACACAGGGGGCTTATCTTTTCTAATTTTTTGGGGGTGCCTAATTTATGGAGGGGCTGGTGCTTAATTTAGGGGGGTGCGTACACCCCTACAGAGCATTTCAAGCAGCTGTGGAGAACTAGTCTTCTTCATATAGCATTGTACCTAACATGTAAGGAAATTTCACAGAGTAGAATTTTCTTCTTTTTTTCTTCAGAGGATGAGGCACACATAGGTCTGAGTCCTGTACGTGGGTAATGAATTGGATGATGGTGATTGATGAGTTACACCTACAGTTTTAGGTCAGAACCACCGGGAAGTGATTTTACAGCAGAGAACAGAGTCTTTTTGCTGGCCAATCCAATCAGTCACCCTTACAAAGATCGCCCACGAGTTTCGTAGCTTATCTCTGATTCAACAGATACCTGCTATGGCACTCTGCTTAATTACAAATTATCAGCTTAATTACAAATCTATGATATAAATTCTTCAAAACAAGTCTCATATGATAAGAGTCACTCTGCTAGCAATTGAAAAAATTATAGTACATTACCTATATATGTTGCTTTCATGACCCTGTAAGTTGGGGGCACACCAAACAGTTTGAGGGGGAGGTATAAAATCTGTATGAATGGAAAATTTTCATAATAGCTGATAGATTATATTATTTATAGGCTACTCAGCCATTATTATTCATAGTTTTCATAACTCAAAACCTTTACTTCAACCTGGTGTTTGGTTAAAAATTCAAAATAATAATGCAGACTTTCATTACACACACATCTATTAAAAAAAGCTTAAATCATAGATAGAAACGAATTATTTTAGAAAAAATATCACCATGATGAAAAGTCCAAAACTTGCAACTAACAGTACTTGTTAATACACTGCAACTTAATGTAGCATGAGTCTTCTATAAGACAGTTTGGAAAATCTCTCAATAATGAGATTGAGCTTTTATGGTCTTTCATAAGTGATGAAGGGAGTTCTTCTTCGATTGCTATCAGTGAGATTCCTTTCAAACGATCTTCTTTCGTGGTACATGGAAGTTTTCAGCCTTTGCAAAAGATCGATCTGTAACAGCTGTCGTTATTGGCCATGACAGAGCTATTTCAAATAGTTCCATAATGTCTGTTACATTATCTTGAAGACCACTAGCCAAAAAAAAAAATTGCTAGATCCAAATTTATCTTGGCAGTCTTTTGGTTGTAGTTGTTTTTTGTGTAACAACAAAAGAATTTCAGTTGTAATGGAAAACTGCTAGACAAATTGTAGAAGTTTTGGATCTTCAAGAGTGTATAATTTGATTCCAATGAAACAAATGTTGTATGATGCCATTAATCTTTTCATAGTCATTTTGGGAAAATTTTCTTGAATGTTGGTAATTACTGTGTCTAGTCCAGCAAAATAAATGCTAATTTTAAACTGATCTTCTACAACTGTGATGAAAGGAAGGGTCCAGAGAGTCACTTGTTTCAAGTCACTTGAGTATATCTTTCTTTTACATGGTAGAAGTGGTTTTTCAAAGTGCAAATCTTTTGCAGCATATTCTTTGCACATCTCTTCCATTTCATTCCACATTTTTTAAAGCCATCTTCATTTCTTTCAAGCTTCAAACAGTCCAAAGTTGCTTCAAGTTTAGAGTAAACTTTGGATATTTTGATTGTATCACTTTGGAGTTCTTTTGACAGGATGTCTGTCTGTACCAAAACTGTGTACAACATCTTCAAGGAAAACACAAATTCAAATGATCTAATTTGATTGATGAGACCATCCACTTTAGCAGCAACCTCTCCATTGGTTGCATCATTGACTACAACTTCCAAAGTGTCTGCAATTTCTGGGAGTTGTTCAAGGATAACTTTTATAGCTCTGTGTCATACAGTCCATCAAGTTCTTGACAAAGTAACCAATCTTTTGAAACTAGGGTCTTCATTTTGTTTACAGATGGATTCAAAAATTGCAAATCTGTGGGCAGATGCATTGATAGTGTTGTAGAGTGAATTTACTGTGGACAAACAACAACCCAATTGCTATATCTCCTCATGAAAATGCATAACTGCCAAGTCTAATAAATGAGCATGACAATAGGTATACAAAGCCCTAGGCTTGTCTATATAGAATCTTGCAGCAACTCCACTAAACTTTCCACTCATAGTTCTGGTGCCATCATATGCCTGTCCATGCATCCTCTCACAATGTTTATGCTCAACTCTCAAGGTAGTTTTTCAAAACATTGTGTATATTTTACCTATGGTTTTTCTTACTTCAATAAACCTATGATAAATTCCAGGTATTTTCTGTTTGCTTGAACCTTTTGTGTGTGGATATTGTGTCTGCAATATTTTGGCTTGGGTGTTTGGATTCAAGTAAGATTTTAAATGCATTTCACTTTTTTTGTGTTCCCTAAATTTTTTGAAGGCTTTCTTCCAGTTCTTCATCCCTGATTTAGTGAATGTTTCTCCCCCACAACCACTTTTCTGCTTCGAGAGAATTCTATGTGGGAAGCAGAATGCTACATCCAAAATGGGACTGTACTCAACCCACTTGGACTAGCATACCAAGACTCTTTGAATTGTTGAGATCTATTTTGAACTTGAGTCTTTTTAAAACAGTCCAATGACTGAATGGCCCTTTACAGATTTCAGGTTCACCTAAAGATGGATCTCTGTTTTGAACATGCAGTTCAACATCATGTAATAAGTGTGAACTTGATTGGGTCTTGACTCCATACACTCACTTGCACATGTCTTGTCCACATCTGCTACTTTACTACTTGACTCTGCTGGTTTTTTAAAGAATGATAGGATAGAAGTTTTCAAATTCAAATAAAGTTTTATTCACAAAATACACATCCATGTACAATATAGATTTCCAAAACATACTGTGAATATTCACCACAGAGACAGAAGTCTGAGTGTGGTGAATGAGTTCATGTTACAGATAAGTATAGTATTTGTAAAACTGAACAGTATAACTAACAAGTACAATGAGAATATAAAACTGATCACATATTAATTAATATTCAAATTCATAGCAATAAAATAATCATAAAACAAATGCAGACATAAAAGAACAAAAGGCAGTAGTAAATGCACACAACTACCATGGTACTAATAAAATGGAATTCAATGTCTAAAGGCAGATTGAATCAGTTGCTCAGCAGCCTCCCTACCAATTTAAAATAACCATCTATTCAAATGGAATTTGTAAGTGTTTCTGCTGAAGTTTTCCATTAGTTTTAGGTGGTTGGGGATATATCTATATAAAATATGACAAATATACTTACTATTGTACCTTGAGCAGTTATGAAGAAGTCGGGGATGGACAATAACAAAATTAATAAGATTTCTTGTGTTATATGGGTGAACTAGATTATTGAATATTGAGTTTTTATTGTAATATATATGGGTCAATAATACTTTTAAGTAAAGCTGTCTAATGCTAAAAACTTGAAATTCTTGGTATATCAGGTCAGTTAGGTAGTGGTAATCTCTTCTGAGGCATGTTTTGATTATTGCTCACTGTGACAGGCTCCAAGGACGCCAAGGAAGCTCCACCCCAAGCTAGGATTCCATACAAAAGAACAGATTGGATATAGGCAAAGTATGCCACTCTCAGTTGATCAACTGGGAGAACCTCTCTCAACTGCCTGAAGGCATAAATCAGCTTTTGTACTCTCTGCTTAAGAAAGGCAACCTGTGGAGCCCAGCTTAACCTGTGATCAATCAGAACACCAAGATACCTGTACTGCTCCACCCACTGCAACACCCCACAATTAAAAGTCACAGACTGATAGTCATTACATGAGTGAAGCCTTAGGATCTCCCATTCAGGAGCACTGTTCCTTTTGAAATAGATTGGTAAATACTTTGTTTTTTCAACATTGAGAGTAAGCTTATTTTGATTGAGCCACAACCTGATACTAAAAAGGTCCTTAGTAGCCTGTCTGAAAGCATCTTCCCAGGTATCCCCAAATGAGACGACGGCAGAGAGGAATAACTTACAAGCCAAGGGAACTTTACTGATGTTATTTATGTATATTAAGAAAAGTAAAGGACCTAGAGTGCTTCCCTGAATTACGCCATAATCCACACCCTCCATATCACTACAAACATTATTAATGCAGACTGGCTGTTTGTGTTCATGTAGATAGCTTTGAAACCATTTCAGGGACAATCCTCTAACACCACAGCATTCCAATTTCTGCAAAAGCTTAGATCTGTCTACAGCATCAAATGCCTTAGCAAGATCAAGGAAGGTAATAAGGACATGATTACCCTCACCCACCTTCTGAACAATTTCATTCGTTATATGAAACAGAGCATTTGTAGTATTCTTGTTTGGTCTAAAGCCATACTGATTGGATACTATTATGTTGTTTGTTTCTAAATGAGACTGTAATTAAAATTTAATGAGTTTCTCAAAAATTTTAGCAAACACACTTAACATAGAAATAGGTCTAAAATTATTTATTAGGGATTTGGAGACAGATTTAAATATGTGAATGACCTTAGCAATCTTGAAAGCATTTGGGAATTTACCATTTCATATACTCTCATTAATGATATGCAGAAGAGGCCGATCACAGCAATTATGTGTTCCTTTATGAATTTAGTATGGATGCCATCCAGACCAGGAGCAGAGCCACCCCACATATCCCTGTCAATTTTAAGGATATCAAGCTGTGTCACAGGCTGCAATTTGAATGATGCATTGATGGAAAGATGTGCATCATTTACCAGTTCAGGGTCATGCTCAGGTATTGCACTCGCTAACCAAGCACCAACATTTGAAAAGAAATTATTAAATGAATTCCCTACCTCTTTTATGTCAGACTCTGATGGTACACCATCCTGATGAAACTGCACCAGGAGGAATCCACCAGCCACACCCAGTCTACATGCCAACTCATTTACTATTGACCAGAATTTTTTAGGGTTCCTTCCTGCATTGCTGATTTTTTCTTTATAATAGTTGATTTTTGCATTTCGTATAGTCAGATGTAATATGTTCCAATAAGTACGATATTCCTGTTGCAACTTGACATTGAAAGGCTGTCTTAGAACTCTTTTGCTCAATCTGTCTCTAAATCTGATGGAATTTACAAGACCCTGCATTATTCAAGGTTTGATTTTTCTATTTTTAGCTGTAACTAATTTAGTTTGAGTGCATCTATCTATGGTTGATAGGATGATGTTAATAAATCTAACAGTAGAATGATCAACATCATCCCTCACACCAGTCAAACAGCTCCAGTCCATTGAGAGCAATGCAGCCCCAACAGAATGCCAGTCATTAACTCTGTATATGTAGGCGGCCTCCCCTGCTGAGAAGGACCGCACACGTTGGGCGCTCCCGAGCTAAGTTGAATTAAAGTAGGATAGTGATCGGTAATAGATGATTCTATGATAGCAGATTTTACTTGAATATTCTTATCATTTTTCAAAAAGAAATGATCTATACAGGAATTTCCAGCGGGACGTGTCACCCTGTTAATTGAACTTATAAACCCCAGCTCATGCATCATATCAAGGTAACACTCCTGCATGGAATTTGGAAGAACGTTCAGAATATTGATACTGATATCTCCGCAGAATATTTGAATATTTGTAGATTTTTCATATCGTTTATGCTAACAAAATAGCTCTGAAGCGCCACAACAAACGAACCGAAACTGGTGTTTGGACTATGATATGCAGACAACAGGTGGCAGGGTACAGCACTCAGATTAAAGGTCAGGGCAAGACAGCTAGCGACTCCCCCCAGGCACAGTTCATTACAGGAGGTAATGGCCAACGAATCGTCAATATACACTAGGACACTGTCATTCTGATTCAGTTTGTTTATAGTTCGAAATACATTATATCCAGGGAGCTGCATCACAACCTCATCTCCATCCAGCCAGGTCTCAGTTAATAAAATACTATTTATTTTAAGTTTATTAAAGCTGCTTAAAAATACTAAGAATTCGTCAAAGTTAGGCCTATAGCTACATATATTCATCTGAAGAACGTAGAATTCATATTTCATGTATCCATTTTCAAAATATTCCTCTAGTGTTTGGGTCCTATTGAACGTTATACCGTCAATTAAATTCGATTCTAGACATTCATCAGCCGAGAAGAACATGAGAAATAACTTTTACATCTGTCACCCGGTACAATAAATATTTGTGTATTATAAGTTTGGAATTTTAACTACTCAATATTCCCACATCAATAAAAAAAACAGTATCCTCTACAAAAATATAACAGTTATTAGGAGATTGTATACTCCATCATAGGCATACTATTCAGTGAGACATTACGGGAGCAGCAGCAAAAATCAATCAATAATTTTGAAAGAATGGTAAAAAATATAGTACACAAAATAAACATTTTATAAACAAAATAAACATGGTATACAAAATATAGTATATAATATTAGTAATGCTAATACATTGGATCTATCTATGATGATGTGCCTGTCTGTCTGACACTAAATCGTGAAAGTGAGCATTATATGCACAAATCGCTTATGAAGTATTTGAAAGTTTGTATCAAGTGAAAAACGACACAAATACAAAAATAATATTGAGTTCGTCCAAGGAATCCGAAATTAAAAAATTATCAAATAAGATGCAAATATCTAAAGATCACTAAAGTTAGCTAATAGCCTACTTTCCCAAATTAATTAGATATGAAAAAAATTATGCATTCTAGAATTATAAATAAAAAATTAACAATAAAAATTATACATTGGTATACCAACTAGGTATAGATAACTTAAACAGCCCATCTGATGAAGAGTACAAGATAAGATGATGATAGCAGGACAAAACATACAATTAGGCCAATATCTCCTGTTTAAGACTGGTATTAGTACATTGCTACTGGAATAAAGGAGCTATTGGTATTATCTATCCATATTAATTATTAGATACTACACTTAAGCAGAAAGAGAAAAAAAAATAAAGATCTTATTATTATGGCAGTATTATTACTACAGTTAATAATATTATATGTTAAATATTGTTGAAATCATGTTATTATATCTTGTTAGCTTTTATCATTAGTATTGTAGCGAATATGGAGTTGGAGTGAGTGGAGAGGAAGAAGGCACAGTGGTTCTTGGCGTTATCTGCTATGTAAATGTTTACTTTTAAGCAATTAATTACACTGCTTTTGACACTTTTATAGTGTTTACTTGGTAATTTGTAGAATGTTCTAGTTGTTTGAGTAGACATTAATGGAATGTTTTCGAATATTGTAGAAAGTGCTAGTTTCCTTTATTTATTTATTTATTCAGAAGTTGACAGAAAATTCGAGAGATATAAGTATATAAAAGTATATAAATAGAGGAAGTCTCTTGTAAATGAGTTCAGTCTTGTTCGAAATCGTCGTGGTAAACAAGTTGTGTCAGTTCTATATCATAGTAATTCTTTCTCTGTGATAATTCTTTTTCCTGTTTAATTCATACCATTGAGCTACTAACTAGTTTTTATTGTATTACGGACCAGTGCTACGTAAGTTAAGTGTTCTTTTTTGACGTTTCCTTTTGAATATTATTGGACAGTTTATTGTACAGTTATTATTCAATATTAGATCGGCCTTTTGACATTTAGTGATTGATTTTTGTACAGTTTATTGAAAACTCATTATCAGTTGAACAATATCGTGTTATCTGTTTTTAATTGCTTATTTTTCTGTAAGACATTACTGAACAGTGAGTGTTGTGATTATTTGTAGAAATAAAGTGCGAGTGATAAATTTAAGTGTTGCCAGCGTTATTTTAGACATAGAACCCTCAACAATTGGTGTTAGAAGTCGGGGATTTTTTTTGTGTTTTTATTAAAAATGGCTGGCAAAATTACATTGTGCGATTTAAAAGTGGCTGATCTCAAACGTGAATTAGAGGACCGTGATCTATAAACATCTGGAAAGAAGTCTACCTTACAAGACCGTCTTCGTGAGGCGTTATTGGGAGAAGGAGAAGACCCAGCGACATACCTCTTCAAGACTCCAGATACAAAATTAATTTCATCCATGGAGGGCAAGCTACAGGAAAATTTAACATCTATGGAGGGCAAGCTACAGGAAAATTTCACATCCATGAAGGGTGAAATACAGGAGAATATGACATCCATGGAGGGCAAACTACAAGGAAATATTCAGGATATGCAGGAGAATATTAAATTTCATCCATGGAAGGTAAGCTACAAGAAAATATTTCATCTTTGGTAGGCAAACTACAGGAAAATTTGACATCTATGAAAGGCGAGCTTCAAGAAAATATTAACTCATTACAAGAAGCCATGGATGAGAAGGTTAAAAATCTTGCTGACTCTGTGAATCTAGAAGTCAACAAGGTGAAGGAAGACTTAAAATTCATAGAAAATCGTCTAAAGCAGCTGGAGTGTGGCGCTGGAACTTCAAGTAGCAACCAAGAAGTAAGTAAATCTTCAAGTTTTCCTGAAATAATCATCTCAGAAAAGTCAATGATGGAAGCCAAGGAGGAAGATTTCCAGAAACAGCCAAAAGTTATACCTCAGCACACTGGACTGCCTACGTATGATGGAAAGTCACCTCTAGAAGACTACCAAACAGTTTTTGAGTCAGCAGCTGAGTTCCAGGGGTGGTCACCAGCAACAACGGCCTATGTTCTGAGGATGAATCTCCAAGGTGAAGCATTGGCGATTGTTCACTCAATACCACCAGCTGAGAAGTGGAGTTTCAGTGAGCTGTGGAGATGACTGGAGATTCGATTTGGCAACAAACACCTAGAACAGTTGTACCAATCTCAGCTTAATAATAGGGTGCAGAGGCCCAATGAATCCCTACAAGAATTTGAGACTGACATTGCTCAACTTGTTAGGACTGCATATCCATCTGCTGATGACAACACATACAAAAGTCTTGCAGTAGAGAAATTTTTGAATGGATTGAGAATACCAGAGACCCAACAGTCCATCAAACTGACTAGACCCAAGACATTAAATGATGCTTTGGCCCAGGCATTGGAGTTTGAAGCAGTTTGGCAGTCAGTACCAGGCCATTCTAAGGTATGGGCTATGGAGGCTGAAGTCATGGATGCAAGCACAATCCAGAAGATAGTTGAACAGGTTCTGGAAAAGTTGAGATCCAGGAAGAAGGAGGTTCGATGCTGGGCATGTGGGAAACTTGGACATGTTAGAAGCAAGTATACCACCAAACCAGGTGAGAAGAAGGAGCAGGTAAACTAAAGAGGGTTGATAGGGAGGGGCAGTTGTCAACCCACAAGCAGAAGGCCCCAGTAAGAAAAGCAGAGGTGGCATCTCTTGCTGGCAGCAGAAGTAGTTTGTATATAGATGGCATTGTGGATGGACAAGCAAGACAACTACTTATTGACACAGGAGCTACCATGACCATCCTGAATAGGAGTGCAGTCTGTGATGAGAAGAAAATTAAGTCAACAAGGTGGACACTCAGTACTGCTACAGGGGATTTGGCTACAGTTTTTGGTGAGACAGCTGCTACAGCTGCTTATTGGTGGCAGTAACTTCAAGCATCAAGTGTTAGTGGCAGATATACAAGAAGATGTTATAATTGGGATGGATTTCTTCAGCAAGTTTGGTCTCAAGTTGGACTTGGATAAGAAAACTGTTGTAATTGTAGAAGAAGAGGTCATACTTCACCCAGGGAAGCCAAGCAGTAGCCGAGTGTTGTTACTCACTGACATCACCCTTCCAGCAAGGAGCCAGGTTGTGGCCTATGGGAGAATACAGGATGACATGGAGGAAGGGCAAAGTGCACTATTGGAACCAGCAGGACAAGAGGACAACTTACATCAAGGAGTCTTAGTGGCAAGAACTTTATTTTGGACCAGCAACAAGTTCCCAGTATGCATCATGAATGTGAATGACTACAAGATCACTCTAAAAGGAGGAAGCATGCTTGGACACTGTTCAACAGTCTCATCAGTGGTGAGACAGTTCCAGAAGTCTCAGCAAGTGAACCAAGGACTTCCAAAGGAACTTCAGGAATTCACTTCTACCACCTGCAAGGACCTTACAACTGAGCAGGCCACCAAAGTGAAAGACTTCATCACTAGATACCAGGATGTCTTCGAAATCGGGGCAGGTCCAAAAGGAAGAACAAATATTGTACAGCATGCAATAGATACTGGTGATGCTAGACCCATACATCAAAATCCAAGGAGATTACCATTAGCAAAGAGGGAGGAAGCCAGGAAAGTCATCAAGGAAATGGAAGAAGATGATGTCATGGAACCTTCAAACAGTCCTTGGGTTTCTCAAGTGGTGCTGGTGAAGAAGAAAGTTGGATCATTGAGGTTCTGCATAGACTATCGATTGCTGAATAATGTCACCAAGAAGGACAGTTATCCTCTGCCAAGGATTGATGACACATTAGACAGTCATGAGGGATGTAAACTATTCTCATCACTAGACCTCAAGAGTGGGTATTGGCAAGTGGGCATGAAGCCAGGGGATAAAGAAAAGACTGCTTTCTCAATAGGTGAAGGTCTTTGGCAGTTCAAGGTAATGCCATTTGGGCTGTGTAATGCTCCAGCTACATTCGAGAGGCTAATGGAGAGTGTGTTGAGAGGATTGTCTTGGTAGACCTGTTTAGTTTACCTGGATGACATAATTGTTTTGGGAAAGTCCTTCAGTCATCATCTACACAACCTGGAGCAAGTATTCCAGAGGCTGAGGCAGGCAAATCTGAGACTGAATCCAAAGAAGTGCAACCTGTTCAGAAAACAAGTCAACTATCTGGGACATGTTGTGTCTGATGCTGGAGTTGCCCCAGATCCAGAGAAAATAGAGGCTGTAACCAAGTGGCTAGTTCCACATGATAAGCATGAGGTGAGAAGCTTTCTTGGTCTGTGCACTTATTATAGGCGGTTTGTGAAGGGTTTTTCCAACATAGCTAAACCTCTGACAAAGTTGACTGAGGACAAGAGCAGCTTTGTTTGGGATGAGAACTGTCAAAATGCATTTGATGAGCTGAGGCAAGCACTGGTTGATGCCCCCATCCTTGGTTACCCTAAGGCAGAAGGGAAATTCATCCTGGATACAGATGCTAGTAATGTGGCCATTGGAGGAGTACTTTCTCAGGAGCAGGAAGATGTGGAAAAGGTCATTGGATATTTCATCAAAGTCCTATCAAAACCTGAGTGCAACTACTGTGTCACCCACCAGGAGCTTCTAGCAGTGGTTGAGGCTGTTGGACACTCCCACAAATATCTTTATGGAAGACATTTTCTCCTGAGGACAGACCATGAAGCACTGAAGTGGCTACTCTGGTTAAAAACTCCTGAAGGACAAGTGGCATGCTGGATTGAATGACTCCATGAGTATGATTTTGAATCAGTTCATCAAGCAGGGATCAGTCATGGAAATGCAGATGCTCTTTCAAGGAGACCCTGTGGAGAAGATTGTAAGCACTGTTCCCACCATGACCACAAGGAAGGCATCTTGACAAGAACTACAGTGATTGCTGATCTTTGGGAGAGCAACAAGCTTCAGGAAGACCAGAGAATAGATCCTGACTTGAAGCACCTCTGGGATTGGAAACATTCAGGACATGGAAGACCAACTTGGCAGGAAATAGCACCTCTATCTCAAAGTGTCAAGACCTATTGGGCACAGTGGGACTCCATTATTGAAAATGATGGTGTACTCAAGAGGGTGATTGAAAATACAGCAGGGGACCAGAAGAGGCAACAAGTGATTGTCCCAAACAACCACATACCTGAAGTACTGAGGAGTTTGCATGATGGGAGTTCTGGTGGTCATCTTGGACTTCACAAAATATTAGAAAAAGTCAGAGAAAGATTCTACTGGCCTAACTTGAAGGAGGACATCAGGGATTGGTGTAGGAAATGTACAACTTGTGTAGCAGCCAATGGTCCACAAAGGAAGAAAAGGGCACCAATGAAGACCTATAATGTTGGGGCACCATTTGAGCATGTGGCTATTGATATTGCTGGACCATTTCCCACAACCAATGATGGAAACAAATACATCCTAGTAGCCATGGATTATTTCAGTAAATGGGTTGAAGCATATGCCTTACCTAACCAGGAAGCAATCACAGTGGCTGATGTGTTGATGAAGCAGTTCTTCAGTCGTTTTGGTGTGCTATTAGAGATGCACTCAGATCAAGGGAGAAACTTCAAGTCAGAAGTGTTCAGCAGAGTGTGTGAGTTGATGGGCATCATGAAGACATGGACCACTCCATTGCACCCACAGTCAGATGGCATGGTAGAGAGAATGAACAGGACCATGCAGCGATATCTGAGGAAAGTGGTTTCAGACAATCAGCATGACTGGGATCAACATCTCCATTTCTTTTTGATGGCATATCGTAGCTCCATTAATGAATCCACAAGGGAAACACCTGCTTGCATCATCTTTGGTAGAGATCTATGGCTACCCTGTGATCTTCAGTTTGGAAGCAAGCCTGGTGAGACATTTGAGGAGGAAGATTACATCACCCAACTGAGGAAGCACATGAATGAGACTCATGAGAAAGTCTGCACCAATCTTGATGAAGCAAGCCTGAAGATGAAGGAACAGTATGACATCAAAGCTGACCAGGGTGGATACCAAGCAGGAGACCTAGTCTGGTTATACCCAAGGAGAATTCGTGGCTACTCTCCAAAACTAGTGGGAAGGACCATTTGAAGTTGTGACTAGGATCAATGATGTGGTATACCGTATAAGAAAACCTCCAAGAGGGAAGCCAAGAATAGTACATTTCAATTGTTTGACTCCATTCCATGGTAGCAATGGTGCTGAGGAAGAACACACAGCTCAGGTTCAGCATACTATATCACCAGAGAAGTCTACTGATGATTGCAGTTCAACAACAGTTGGGAAAATGATCCAGACATGTGAAAGGGATCTGTTCACCCTGCCCAAGGAGTATGCACTGGTGCATTGTGTCACCAGCAACTTAGTGGAATCTCGAGGCATTGCTACAGTCTTCAGGAAGAAGTTTGGTGGTCTTGGAGACCTGGAACAACAAGGACCCAAGGAAGGAAATGTTCTTCATCTGCGGTGGCATGGTCAACATCTCTTCTACCTGGTGACTAAGGGACAGCTTGAGATGAAGGCATCATATGACACTTTGTGGACTTTCTTGGTTCAGCTGAGGGACAAGATGCAACAACTAGGAGTAAGGAAACTTGGCATACCACAACTTGGAAGCGGATATGATGGCCTGGATTGGACAATTGTGAAGCCAATGCTAGAGGAGGTGTTCAAATCCAATGGTGTCCAGATTACCATCTGGATCTACAACCCTTGGAAGACCAATGGGGAACCAGCCAGAGACCGGACCTGATCAAGACTAACATAAGTGCTTTTGTTCTGGGACATAACAATCTCTTAAGGTGGGGGTAGTGTAGCGAATATGGAGTTGGAGTGAGTGGAGAGGAAGAAGGCACAGTGGTTCTTGGCGTTATCTGCTATGTAAATGTTTACTTTTAAGCAATTAATTACACTGCTTTTGACACTTTTATAGTGTTTACTTGGTAATTTGTAGAATGTTCTAGTTGTTTGAGTAGACATTAATGGAATGTTTTCGAATATTGTAGAAAGTGCTAGTTTCCTTTATTTATTTATTTATTCAGAAGTTGACAGAAAATTCGAGAGATATCTCAATTATGAAAAGTATATAAATAGAGGAAGTCTCTTGTAAATGAGTTCAGTCTTGTTCGAAATCGTCGTGGTAAACAAGTTGTGTCAGTTCTATATCATAGTAATTCTTTCTCTGTGATAATTCTTTTTCCTGTTTAATTCATACCATTGAGCTACTAACTAGTTTTTATTGTATTACGGACCAGTGCTACGTAAGTTAAGTGTTCTTTTTTGACGTTTCCTTTTGAATATTATTGGACAGTTTATTGTACAGTTATTATTCAATATTAGATCGGCCTTTTGACATTTAGTGATTGATTTTTGTACAGTTTATTGAAAACTCATTATCAGTTGAACAATATCGTGTTATCTGTTTTTAATTGCTTATTTTTCTGTAAGACATTACTGAACAGTGAGTGTTGTGATTATTTGTAGAAATAAAGTGCGAGTGATAAATTTAAGTTATGCCAGCTTTATTTCAGACATAGAACCCTTAACAGTATCAATCATTATTATTATTATTACTTACTACTTTTTCAAATTTAAATAATATCTTCATTATATCGTCATCATCAATAGAGAAAGGATTCAACATACCAACCCGTTCTAGACGCTCCGATTCCCAAAGCAAGGTGACAGTTGATCCTTCCCTACTATCAGTATCGTCATGATAGCCGCTATCATTACTGTGATTTATATTCATATTATGTATACATGTGTAACTATTTTCTTTCCTACAGGTATTGCTTGAGAATGAAGTTGAATTATGCACTGCATTTTCATTTAATATTAAAGTAATAGAGATGCAAAAACTCAATTAATTTATTAAAATAAAATGATTATCTAAATATTATATAGAGTGGATGAATCTTTTTATATATTCAATATCTATCTTATTTAAATATTAGATTAGATACTACAACCAGATAAAGAGAGAACACACATATTGTTATTATTATGACAGTATTAATATTTCAGTGATTAAATGTTATTATTTTCATCATTATTGTGTTAATATTAATTGATTGAACCATTGAATACTTGAATTATTCGTTCGATTCCTCAGTGGAAATGGTGCTGTGATATACTTTCAAAATTTCTAATTTTAGTAGGCCTACAATATAATCCTGTTCATAATCATCCCCATCATGTAAATATGAAACTACCGTATGTAATCACCGTGAAAATAGTAATGCAATATACAGAGCAAATTAAAAATAAACAATGAGCAAATTATTGAGATGAGAAAAAACCTGTAAAAATAAAAAGGCTCATTACTGTAGAAATAAAAAGGCTTTCAAAAATAAAGTCATAGCATACCAATATCACTTGTTTATTGAGTTACCACCACACTTGTAGTAGGCGACTCTTCATGCATTCCTCCTGTATTCACATCAATTTTTCTTATATCATCCAGATTGTGTATCCTGAAGGGTTTCCCAGTGGTTGATTTGCTTGCCATTATCCTGCCATCGTTGGTCCAGACAGATGCCAGCTTCTGGGTTTTTACAAGGGCTCTCACTGCGTTGAAAGTCTCCCTCATGTGTGTTGCCAGATGATCGTTCAGATAAACAGGCTGGTCTGGGAAACTGTGATTGATTTCATTTGCTGACAGACTCATCTTGTGTTTTCTAGCAGCCATCCAGTCGGATTTCACAGATCTTGAGACGAAATTCACCACTATGGATGGGGGAAAATGCTTTTTACCAGGTTGAGCCGGACCTTCATGTAGTCTGTGTGCAGTCGAGATGTCATATCAATTAAACTCTATCTTCAACATGTTAGCCAGTCTTTCCAATATCACATACACTTTTCCTGCATTGGTACTGGAATGCCCATTGTTATAATGTTATTCTTGCAAGTTTGCTGGTGCAGATCAGCCACTTCCTTTTTTAGAATGTCAATTTGGCCTCAAAAGTTCATTTTGTTGGGTTAAATCTAGCACTGCCACTGTGTTGCAACTTGAATTTGCTTTCAGAATGCTTATGTCCTCCGTAACAGTTTTGAGTTCATTTTTAAAGTTGTCCAGTTTAGCATTGTAACTGTCCCATCTCTTGTTATTTTCTTTTCGAAATGCCGCTATTGCCTCAAGAATGCTACCATCCTCATGTGATGACTCACCACCATGACTAACACATGACAAGATGCTGCACTTTTCACACCTCCAGTTGTTTCATGTTGCAACAGTTTTAGAAATGTCTGAATTTATGCACCCAGGGTGGAACAGGCCATCACAATCCTTGCATTTAAAATTTTCTTTATCCAGAGATATATCATTTGAGCACTTTCTACACTTATTGAGACTCATATTTAATGCTCATGAATATTTTGGTTATTAAGTAGAATCAATTTTGTAGGTTAGACACTATAGAACACATTTTAATTTGAGCAAGCACAGAATAGAACTGGGTGACAGATAAGGAAGAGACTAGCCACTTATCAAGTGCTGCAATAAACAATCCTCACTCATTGGACTTCAAGCTAGAACTGAACAACTGTTTGTTTTGACATCTTATTGCACTTGACACTACTTGGATATATTGCATATTCAAACAACAACACACTAAGACACCTGAGCATGGTAACACAATTAATGCCACTTGACAACTGAATCTGTTCTATGACACTTGTAATATGGTTAGTTGGTGTAGTAAAGGTATAGTAAATGAAAAGGATGAATTTTTACTGATGGGGTAACGTTTGGCATATGAGAGGTGTTTCCAGTACTACTCTAATCTCATTAGAAAAAGGTGCTACTATTAAAATAACTTCAGATTGAGTTCAGAAAAAGAATCTAAATGTTAAATGATTAATAGTTAACAATGGCTCTCTCCTCTTCTTGTGAAAATTCATGGCAAATAAATTAATTATGCTGTCACATTACATCCCTGGGTCCCCCTAAACTTCGACCCGAAGTTTCCAAAAATAATTACTTTCTAATCATTAAAAACTTATTTTATTAATATATTCAATGTTTAAAACTCTTAACCCTCACAATAACTTAATTTACATAAATATTGTTAAATTTCTTTTAAACATAAAACATTACAAATTATCAACCCTAACAAAATACAGAATGAAATATATAATTTTGAAATAAACTGCACTTTTACTTTTACACCTGACATTTAAAGATCCTGTGGATAGTCCACAACTGGGGTCCTTCTTGCAACCAATAACTTCCTAGCTCTTGCTCTTATATACTGTTGCAGACAACAATATACTATTACTACAGTAATAGTTGTTTGCCAACAAAGAATTATGTATATAAGTATTATATTGTTCATTCCTAACAAATAAAAATTTGATAGCATTTCCACATGCTTAAATACATCCTCAGAAAATAAGTTGTGCTCTTCAAATCTTGTAAATGTTATGTTCCAGTGTTCATTTAAAATGTCTGATGAATTTAGGTACTGTGGTAAGTGCTCATGTTCAAAAATAGGAATTGCTAGTTTTGGTAGATTGGTCCACATAAGAGGTATTAATTTGGTGATATTTGGTGAAGGATGTGAATGGGAATCACATGGATAAATACTGCTGATAATTACATCACCATCATGTCGAAGTTCACAAGCACAATGGATGTGGAGCGATAGCGTTCCGGGGCTGTTCTCTGGAACTCTTGTTGCAGTATTTCTGCAGCGAATTTCTATTTTGTCCTTTACGTTGTAGATGAAGTAGGTGTCTTCTCATAATTGTGTGATCAGCGTTTTGTTGTTGTTTGCTTCACATTCGAAGTTGCAGACTTGTTGTAATTGGGTTACTTCTACTTCAGAAATGAGTGATTGTAGGCATGTCTGAGTTGCAGTAGTGGAAGTTTTGATTCTTGGGATGGAGCAGAGGCCTTTTTCTTTGGATTTGCAGTCTTCTTCTTCATCACCTGTCAGAATTCGTAGATTGTTTTCTTCTTGCAAGATTACATGATGTTGATTAGTAAGATGACAAGTGAGACCATTCCAGTATAACGGTATAGTTTGTAGATGAAATAATTCTGTAGTCAAATTTTTCTTTATAGGTATTTTTAGTGTTACCCATATTTCATTCGTTGTCTTTTTGCAGGTAGTGAGCTTCAAATTCCGTATTTGTTCGATTTCTTGAGTTGCCAATATATAATGTTTCTTCTTAATTCTTTGTTTGAGTTTTAGAAGTTGTAGTTGTTGGTTGTAGCATTTTGCTTCTATCTCTCTGTAGTTGTGGATAATTGTTGATATGTACATGAACATAGATGTCCTTAGTTGGGTTTATAGTAAGTCGATTGTTGAATTTCCTTTTTCAAGTTTATCCTGTTTTGCAAATGACTCCTGCCAACGAATTAGATCCAGCTTCATATTTCTTCTACATTTTCTGCCATGATGTTCATCTTGCGAGTATTATTTATTAGATCTTCATGTTCGGCATGGACAAAGTCTTGTAGATTGTTCAGATGTGAAGTAATGTCACCTTCAGTTTTTACATACGTTCCTAATTCTTCGTCTGTTGCTACTCCACAACACCAGTTCAAGGCTGCTCCAATCGCGTCGATTGAACGTCTGTGGCATGGAAGTCGATTCTTCTCATCGGATGTGTAGTTGTCATCATCGTGTAGTTGCAGAAGTTGTAGTTCAGTGTGATGTATCTGATCAAATACAGCACATTCCGATGTGAAAAGGAAAGGGCATGATTCATTGGTAGAGTGTGCATTTTTTTAGATATTTTATAATAAAAGCTTGGGATCTAGGAATACGAAATGTTAAGGGAATTGTGGACTCATACAAATTACATTATGAATTTTTCTAATTAGAGCACTCTGAAATAATGATATTTCTTGAGAAATTGCCACACATAATATTCTAGTAATTATTATAGATAAACAAAGAGATACTGAATTCATTTTAAGTGATCAATTTCAATCATTATAGATACGAAAGCGCTCGGCCTATAGAGTAAGTAAATTTTATTTATTCTCAATGAATATTTGACTGCAAGTCGTTGAATTCATATAAAAAGTTAATATTAACAATGCAGTTCGTCATGGAACAAGAAATCCAAGCATATATATATATAATATCTATTACAGGCGGCGCATTCATAAGGCAGGTGGGGCTGAGTCCCACCAATAATTTCCATAAAAGAAAAATATCTTAGTTCATTAAAATAAACACTGAATGAATAAGAAAACAGTGCATGAATTTTTAAGGTAAGTATATTAATTTGCACACCGATTGAGAATAGCTGCAATCTGGACTGGGCTACTTTCTAAGTAGCCCTGGCAAAACAGAATTGAAATACATTGGCTCTATAGATGGGTGAAGTCAGACTGACAGCTCCCCTACTTTGTAGCTGGCACTTTGTTTCAGGCAATTGTTTGTAGGGTTTAGCCCACAGCCCACTCTCCACATTTCATAGTGTAGAACATTCCACAGCTAGGACAACATGGAGATGACTGGTCCTCAAACAGTGGCTCTGTTCCACAGTTCGCACTCCACTGGAAGAGTGCATAATATGTTGTCTAGACAACACCCATATGGAAAGCCATGCAACCATAACCAGTGGTCTTCGCATTCTGCTCTCTGGAATTTGCACTCTGCAGCTAGGACAATGTGGCTTAATTGTCTGCCCGTGTTATCTCTCATGCAGTTGGTGACTTGTGAGTTCATGTAGAAGTGCAGTGGACAGTGAAATATTAACAGCATTATTTATTAATTAACTCAAGTAGGTAAGTAAGTTAATGTAAGCAATAGATTTCAATCATGTTGACAGTTTACTTTGCACAAAGTTTTCAACATTACCATTGGAAGTGAAAAAGCAAATTAAAGAGTAAGGCCCACATCAGCCAAACGATTTTAAGCTTGTTGTAACATACACAAAGCAAAACCGAAACTTTTGAACCTCTGGTTTGATAAAAAGCCATGGTCAACTCCAAGCATTGAAAAACAAGCTTTATTTTGTTTTTATTCTTTATGTTTTGATAAATAATAATCAGAAGGGAAATGACGATCTTTGGACGAAAATTGGCTGTAAGGATCTCAAAAACTTTAGTGAGAAAATTGAAAAACACGAGGAAAGTAACACTAATTTAACCAATGCAATTAAATATCCAGCCAAAGATCGCATCTACAACGGTAAGATTGTTATTACTTTTATATTTGAATTTTAGTTCATTGACCTATCCTCTACAGCCCTCTTGACTGTGTCAATATAATCACTGACACAGGATGACTGTACTGCACAGTAAGTATTGCTAGTATTTTTATCCATTTTTTTTCTACAGCCTACCATAAATGCTGAATTTTTTTATAAATTGGCCATCCCAACATAAGTTTTCTGAAAGTTTCTTAAAACTAACTAGATTAATACAACATTTAATCGCTTCAGGCAGCCTGTTATAAAGTCTTAATCCTATACTGTTATAGAGCTTCATAGTCTTTGACAGTCGGTTGTATGGAATGTCAATGTGCCCCTTCATCCTGGTGTTATATCCATGTACATTGCTTCTCGTTTTATGATTGTCTACATTCTTTCTAACAAAGAGAGTAACATTAAATATATATAAATTAATTACAGTAAGTACTTTGGCTTTTTTAAATAGAGGTCGGCATGGCTCCAGGTAGTCTGAGTCAGATAAAATTCTTATTGCTTTTTTCTGCAGTAATAAAATTTTGTTGATATGACTACTGTCTCCATATATTAATATACCATAAGCAATTATGCTTTGGAAAAAAGCGAAGTATGAGTTTCTGAGATATTTTTCCGGAACACAACTCTTCAACTGTCTTAGTAAATAAATAACTCTAGACAACCTGCCAGAAATAAAATTTATGTGGGGTTCCCAGGTCAACTTGTGGTCAAACATTAGACCAAGGAACTTAATGCTGTGTGTGTATTCTCTAAGACTGAATGTCAAAAACTGCGTTTTGTCCTCATTTAGCTTGAAGCCATTTGCTCGAAACCAACTGGAAGCCTGAGTCAGGGTATCTTCAGTCATCTTATGAAGAATTTGCATATCTGAATGAGAATTAAGGAATGTCGTGTCATCAGCATACAACAAAGTGGTGCTGTTTAGTGCCCGGGGTAGATCATTTATCATTATAACAAACAGAAGAGGACCTAAGATTGATCCCTGAGGAACACCATATTTTACCTTAGCAAGGTCTGATTTATCATTTCCTACACACAACTTGTTGGCGATCACTCAGGTAGGATCTAAAAAGATTGAGGCTTCTTCCAATAATTCCGTGATGAGCCAACTTTTCCAGTAAAATATCATGCTTCACGCAATCGAACGCCTTGCTCAGGTCGCAGAATGCAGCCTGAGCAAAGGATTTACTTTCAAGTGAATCAGTTACAAATTTTATCAGAGAATCAAAGGCGTCAGTAGTTGATCTTCCTTTCACAAAACCAAATTGATGCTCAGATAACACTCCAAGTTTCAACAGATATTTGTATACCTGAATGTACATTACAATTTCAAGCACCTTAGAAAAAACAGGCACTATTTGTATGGGTCCAAAACTAGATGGTTCATCTTTTGGACCTTTCTTATAAACGGGTACAACCTTAGACACTTTTAATACCTTGGGGAAGATGCCCTGTCAAATACACTTGTTAATACAGCAGGACAGTGCTGGTATCACTGCATGGGATATATTTTTCAGTAGACAGCTAGATAGGCCATAGAAATCTTCACTTTTTGATACCTTTAAATTCTGTACTACTTTAAGAGTCATGTCTTGAGTGACCTCATGGAAAAAAAATCTACTATTATGTACATTATTAGTGTTTTCCTTCAACATTTCACTAGCTGATAAAGCTGGCTTTACTGTGTTTTCATGAACCTCATCAACTGACTTTATGAAGTAGTTATTCAATTTGTTTGGAGCCGGGGTGAAGCATTTTTCAGAATTTTTACTGGAAGATATAGACTTGATAATTTGCCAGGCCTTTCTGCAGCTATTACTAGAAGATTCAATCATGGATGCAGTAGAACTCCTCTTTGCCTCATCTAATGATTTTTTATACAGTACTCTACATCTCTGATAAACTGTTTTAGCATGATCAGTTCTTTCTTTTTTGAAATTTTCATGTGAAAGAGTCAGTAGTATCTTCATTTTACTGAGCTCATGTGTGTACCAACTAGCCTTACTTATAGGTTTTTTATTTTTTAACAACAATTTATTTTTCCTACATGTCCTTTTGGGAATTATCAGATTGAAATAATACAGAACCACATTGAGAAAAGATTCAAACATATTACTGGCATCAGCCTTATTCACGACCGCCCCCCAGTTCACAAGATTGAGAGTGTGGTTAAACTTTAACAATTTTTCCTCAGTGACAGGTCTTGAAGTAATTGTAACAAACTCATTAGTATTAGTCTCAGCAGAACTATGCATTACATCAATCAGCACACAGTCATGGTCTGAGTACGGAAATCCTATTACATTTGAATTTACCAAATCGGGATGAACATTTGAAAATATGTTATCAAGACAAGCTTGATCTCTTGTGGGCTGAACATTGAGTAATGTATGATTGAATTGTCTCAAGAGGTTTGTCAGCTCATGGACATGACAAGTTTTTTTATTGACATCAAAAGCAGAATTTAAATCACCACCAAATATAAATTTATAGTCACTATAGCATTGTCTTGACAAGTATAGAAATGTCTCCTCCAATCTGGCAAGAAAGATTCTTGGATCTCCACAAGGTGATCTGTATACTGATATAATAATGTATTTTTTATCTTCAATAACAGTACAAGTAACTTCAAAAACCCGTTCAATGCATAGAAAATCCAAACTTAAATTTTGATATTGGGAGTATAAATTCCTACTAACAAAAATCGCAACTCCACCGTTTCTATGTGTAGATCTACAATAAGTACCAATCACAACAAAATCATCCAAATTACTATATATTAGGTATTTCATCATAGTGCAACCAGTGCTCACTTACACCCAAAATACCAATTCCCTTATCTATTAAAAAGTCATTGAGAACATTCAATTTACTTCTAAGTCCTTGGACATTAAGGTAGGCAATTCTATACTGAACTTTTAGTGACTGCTTATCGGTTAAAAGCCTAAAAAATCACCATTCTTGTTGAAATGTTGAATATCGTTTAATGCAGGCTCAGTTGTGAGGTTCACCTTGTGAGGAGAATGAGGAGACAGTTGATCGGGAGTTTCACTTATCTGAGAGTGGATGGGTGAGTCAGGATAGGATTGTATAATAGGAGAAACAGCGTTTTTTGAGATATCAAGAGATTCATGTGTCGGGATGGTGCAGTCAGGAGTTAGGCAGTGGGGAGGAGTTTGAGAATTGCATGGATTGGGTGTGATAGGGTAGGATCCTAGGTAATGAATAGTGGGGAATTCAGGCAATTTTGCGATCTGCAACTCATCAGTCTTCCTCACTAATTTTCCCAATTGTTTGGAAAGTAATTGTTTTCCATGACGATTAAGATGAAGCCCGTGCCTAGTGAAGTGGGATCTCTGTAGGAAGTCGTTGACGTCCATGAAGGAGAGCCGCAGTCCACCCTCATAGTTGTGCACCACTCTTGATATGTATGAGTTAGAGTGAAGTATGTTTTCATTTAGGCTTGGTTCATCATGTTGGTAGGGCACACTGCATATTATGACGATGCTGGACTCCAGCTTGAGCTCAAGGAGAGAGCTTATTCCTTGGAAAACAGTTAACTGGTGAGGTTCATTCACATGGAAATCATTTGTACCAGCGAATACAACAATGACATCATCTTTGGTAAAGTCTTTAACAAAAACACTCCCCTCATGAATAATGTGTTTCAATTTAGCGCCAGGCTTGGTATAGACGAAGATTTCAAAGTCGTCATAAAGATGATTCAGGTATTTGCTCAGTTGTTTTCCTTGGCTATCCGCTAAAACTGTCATCCTCCTCTTCTTTTTAGTGTGGATAGAGTCACTACGTTTGAAGTGAAGAGTTTTTTGGGTCCCTTTTCTCGGCAGCGGGTCTATGAACTTGAGCTTTGACTTGTTTGTGGGAAGCAGGCATGTTATTTGATGTTATAATGCTTTTATTCAAAAGTAAACTATTGTTTTCAGCTTGGATAATTTTTATTATTTCGTTTTTACTTTTCAATTCTTCGTGTAATATTCTGAACTTAATACTCACTTGAATTTATAACACATTGGGTAATAATTGATAATTCATTATTAAATAAATGATGATCCACTTTATTGTAATCGTACACACACATTACATCATGGCCGGATGAAACAAAGATGAACCATTGCCAACATAATAAACTTGAAATACATTACACTTTGTTTAAACAAATGTTAGAGTCTTCAAGTCTATCAATCCTCAACACCGATATTTCCTCCTCAGCTATCTCTTCATTGTATAAAGTCTTCAAAATTTTTCTCACGTCTGCTTTTTTCATTTTCTAATACCTTGGTTGGTTCTGTATTATCATTTAAAAGATCCATCCTTTCATTCAACAGTTCATTATTGTAAGAGATTGCAGTGTCCAATTTATTTAATATTCCAACAATATTTAATATTCAATAATAGAATCGTTCGAGAATTTTTCTGCGGTTACTGATTGAGTTTCTCTAATGTTCATGGCTAGGTCTATAACCGTATCATTAACAAGATCACTGTTCATATTATTTAGTTCTAACTCAGCTTCACGTATTAACAACTCACGCCTGCTGCGTGTCGTTGGCTTCATAGTCGTCGTTTTAAATTCAAAAACTAGCGCGTAAAACAAGTGGGATTATACGTCATCACAGAGCAGCGTACAGAAGATAACGCAAAATAGAGCTGCGTTGATCACTCAGTGGGTCACTGGGTTGATTGACTGAACAGAGAAACAGCTGACTAACTCCAGCTGACTCGGGTTCCCGCTCAAAGCTAGTTTTGAGGTTAGAAAGCACCGGCTACAGGCAACTTGCGAACGACCGGAACGACAGTCAGGTTACAAGTCAAAAATTGTTCGAAATAAAATTATCACTACAGAAACATGTCGTGAGTTGATCGCAAATAGAGATAAAATCCACTGTAGAACTAGTCAAATTGAAGTTTAGACTACGAATAATGAACACTGGTAAGAATTCTGTTAATTCCAACTGACACAATATCGTTCGTCTGATTGTATCACACACTAATACTGATCTTGATCACAAAGAAACTGAAGAAATCTACTTTAAAAACTTATAACAAACAAAACAAAATTTTTACGGAGCTAACTACAACTGAACTGACCTGGCAGAAAGCAGGCCCGCTGCCACTAAGTAGGAATGGGTATCAAACTGTAAAAAGCTTGACTTATTTATTTAGATAAAAATTTTACTTGAAAAAAGTGTTTGAGTACTTGAAATATTTAAAAAAAAGGGGTGCCCTTTCACTACCACGAATCGCCGCTGGAGAGAGTGAACAGACATGCATTAACGCAGTAGACCAAAAATATGTATTTTTTAAAAGAAATTTAAAAAATAATATTACTCATGACCCAGTTTTTTTTTTTTGGTTGATATAAATAGTATAATGGAGCTTTAATTGAAGGTGCCTTAATTCAAGTGCCTAAAGGTGCCTTTATAATTTCTTTAGAGTGATTATAATTATAGCAGAATATAGTTTGTCACTCCTATCGATTTTCTAGCCAGAGCTAAAAAATTATATTAATCCCTGGATAAATACTAACTATCATGGAAGATTATTTAAATTAAAATTTTTATTGATTTCATTTGCACAAGAAACATGAAACATTTTACATTTTCTACATTATTATGAAATCATACTCACAAGATTTCATGGTTCGTGAGTATAAGTTACTATTTACAGTATTTCAAATTTTAATATGAAAAAATTAAAAAACTGTTTTTACAAATACAATAGTTATATAGATTAATGATAAATTCTGATGGAAGATGGAACGTGCGCGGCGCGCTGTTCGGCGCATGTGTGGACAGGACCCGTTGTGACGAACACTGCATGCAGCGCAATGTTCGACGCGATGATCGGCGCGGTTTTCGGTTCAACTGTGGACGCACCTTAAAAGTAACCATTGTGGTAGGCCGGGGGAAGGGGGGCATGTGCCAGACAGCGTAAATAACGCCGCTAAGGGGCCTTCCATATAAATAAAAACTGTTGACTTCTATCAGCTGTTCCTTTAAGGATAGATTTCTCCTTTTTGTGTCCTTCAGGTAGGTCTTCAACTCCCAAACTTCACAGGAACCATCTCGGGAATATTCTACGTTGTGCCTGAAAATTTCATAAAAATCGGTTCAGTGGTTTTGAAGTTTATTGGGAACATAAATACACACATCGACTTTTATACATTTATGTATATTTAATTATAAGAAACAACAAAACGTGTATGATATGAACAATAACTCCTCCTTAATTGATGATTCTAGTGCAGAAAATAATTAGAGGAGAAAACCATGAACAAAAAAAAATTTGCCCGGAATGGGATTTAAGCCTGGAACGTTTAGCACCAGATGCTTGAGTGCTAGCCTCTCGGCTACTCCAGCATGTAGTAAAGATGCCAATTTTTGTTAATTTGAAGTACACACGATTGTCTTTCCGGTCCAATCTTTTCGTTCATCCAATCATTTCAGTAGCCTAATGGCTGGCAAGTTCAGTAAGTTAGGTCTGTAAAATTGATTAATTAATAATAATTATTTGCCCCCCTATCAAAATTTATGGTCAGAAACCATCCCCAATATTCACACAACATATTCATAATGTTTCATGCCAATCTGTCAAGTAGTTTTGAAGTCTATAGGGAACATACATACATACAGACAGACATTCATTTTTATATATATTCATATAGATCACAATCTGATTAATAAGTTTATTATTGAAATTATTACACATTTTCAATCATTTAAGTTTCACTAGCAGTCAGCAGCCCTTGCGATAGGACCACTTTGGCAAAAGTGTCAACACAAACACTTTCTGACAATGCGTAGCTACCTGTATACCAATAGAACTGGCCAGTGCATGCAGAGGTTACTGAGTGTCATTACAGTGCTGCTACCTGTCTAGATGTCTTGTCTAGTGTGTAATGTAACAGCGTAATTAATTTATTTGCCATGAATTTTCACAAAAAGAGGAGAGAGCCATTGTTAACTATTAAAATATGATTGTCATTTTTGAGTCTAAAGTATTTTTTTAAATGTTTTTAAATAGTTGGTGAAATAATAATAATATTATAAACTTAAAAAACACTTTTGAATGGAAAAAGTGTTTTTTTGAGTTTATAATACATATTAGTGGAAACAAGATGGATCTTCAACATCATAATAATAATAATAATAATATGATATTGGATAATTAATATGATATAAATATTACTTATATAATGCTTTTAATAATTTCACGTTAATAATACTTAGAAAAGGCAAGGTTTTATCTATATTCATAATGCTTGGTAAATAAATTTTTGTTTACTGATTTTAAAAACATTATCTACAAAAAAAAAAATTCTACTGAGTTATTTACATTATTATTGCATTGTTTGATTGAAGATGCATTTTGGCTGGAAGATGGAACTTTTATTCATGATTGATTGAAGGAAAGGCAGTAAAGCAATTCAAGTGTTCGTATGCCGACTCTGTCCTTGATAATTTACTTCAGAAGATATTAAGATATGATTTGGATGTATTTTTTTGTTATTGTTTGTTGTCAGAATACTGTACGACATGATATTGTGATTCAGGATAATTTTTATTTTTTGACATTTGAGATGAGGTTGATGATGTAATTATTTGTTTTATAGATGGAGTCTGCAGGCTCAGGCTTGTTCAGTTCGACTTTTTTAATAGATAGAGATTTTTAATTTGAAGATATTTTATCTCGTAAAAATTAAATGCCATTTGAAAATGATCTAGATGAAATAATTGATTCAGAAATTTATGATACATTAGAGGTACTTGATATTGCTACTTTTAAGCCAAACTACTATTTACGTAATAATTCAGAGAATCTTATTAATTTAATACATATGAACATAAGAAGCTTGAATAAAAATTTTGATCAATTTATTTGTTATCTAAACCAAAGTGAAACATCATTTCACGTGATAATTTTATCTGAAACATGGGTAACAGAAGAAAGTCAATGTCATTTCAATATAGAGCTATTCATAAAATAAATAAGTACACCAAGAGTGATGGCATCTGCCTGTTTATAGATAATGATATAGATTTTGAAACTGTGGAACTAGAGATAGATAATGCTAACTTGCTTTCGGTTGTGTTTACAATTGAAGATAAGAAATATACTCTGATATCCGTTTATCGTACTCCTTCTCTAAACGCCGTAGACTTTATAAATAGTTTCGATTTTCTTTTGCAAAATACCGATAAGGAAAGTAAAATTTTGATAGCAGGTGACATATACTTAAATCTATTAGAAAATTGTAATTTCACAAATGAATATTTAAGCGCTGTGCATCTAAATGGATTTAAGTCTTTCATAAATAAGCCGACTAGAGTTCAAACGAATACAAAAACATGACTCCTGGATTTCTTGTTCCATGACGAACTGCGTTGTTAATATTAACTTTTCATGTGAAATTTAACGACTTGCAGTCAAATATTTGTCAAGAATAAGTATAATAACTCACTTAATCTGGCCGAGTACTTTCGAATCTATGAGATCCATCTTCGGAGGCGTGGGTTCCTAGATCATCATGTCAGTTTTTTGGTTAGAAGTGTTGTGGTAATCTAAAGGACACGAACTCAACACCTTGGAACAATTTGAAATATACAAACACACCACACACAATAAACAAAACATTCTTAATGAACAACTAAATTTTAAATCACAAACTTTTTGATCACATTTTACAAAAACCACAACACTTCTAACCAAAAAACTGACATGATGATCTAGGAACCCACGCCTCTGAAGATGGATCTCATAGATTCGAAAGTACTCGGCCAGATTAAGTGAGTTATTATACTTATTCTTGACAAATATTTGACTGCAAGTCGTTAAATTTCACATGAAAAGTTAACAAAAACATGCATAGACCACATTTTCCTCAAGAGCAAAAATTTAGATCCGGAAAATATATTAGCAACTATAATTAAATCAAATATCACCGATCACTATTGTACTACAATACATTTAAATCATAACAAGATAAAAAATGAATGTAATACATTGACCAATAATAAAACTAAAATAAATTATGATAGCCTCAATTGCAGCTTAGAGAATGAAAAATGGGATAATATATTCAACAATAAATCAGACAATATTGATGAGTTACTAGATAATTTTTTAAACACTCTTTCTGACTACATAAATGCAAACTCGGAAGCTGTTAGAATACCACATAGAAGAAAAACGTTGAAAAAATGGATAAGTCAAGGGATTATTAATTCTATAAGAAAAAGAGACAAAATGCATAGTGAACTAACCAAGCAGCCATTTAATACTAGATTGAAAGAAGAGTATAAAAGGTACAGAAACACTCTAAAAAATTTAATAAAAAATGCTAAAATTGAATACTTTAACAACAAATTCCAATGTTGTAAGGGAAATGCAAAGAAAACATGGAAATGCATAAAAGAAATGATGGACACAAAAAAAATGGAAAGTCAACCTAAAATCGAAGCTGATGTATTGAATAAGCATTTTGCAACTGTAGGCCAAACTTATGTGTATAATCTAATACGCAATGATGTAATTGAAATCCCAGACTCAAACTCCATACCACCTTTGAATAGCTTCTTTCTGAATCCAACTAATTCCTTAGAAATAAACGAGTTTATTAATAATCTTAAGACTAACTCCTCTCCTGGTGCAGACAATATTACTGGACTATGCTTGAGAAACATTTCAAAATTCATTGTGCACCCACTGGAATTTATTTTTAATAAGTGCTTTCTATTAGGGTATTTTCCCAAAAAATTTAAAATACCTTTATTTAAACCAGTACCTAAATCTAAGGAACTTGATAATCCTCAAAACTATAGGCCTATCAGCCTACTCAGCAATTTGTCAAAGGTCTTGGAAAAAATAATAAAAGTCAGACTGGTCAAATTTTCGGAAAAAAACAAATTTATTAAGAAGGAGCAATATGGCTTTCAAAAGGGTAAATCGACCAAAGACGCAATCTTACACCTAACAAATATAATCAATAAAAACTTCAATAGTAACAAAAAAACATTGGCTGTATTTTTGGACTTAGCCAAAGCTGTCCATTCAATACCACATTCTATCCTATTAAATAAACTAGATAATAGTGGAATAAGGGGAGTAACAAAAGAGTTATTTGCTAGCTATCTTACAGGCAGGGTCCAGATTTTAACATTGAATAATAAAACTGACATACAAAATATTAAAGACTTTGGGCTTCCACAAGGTACCGTATTATCTCCACTACTATTTTTGATCTATGTAAATGATTTCTTGAAACTTAGTATTCCGAATGGTGTCACATTATCATTTGCTGATGAGACTGCTTTGGTCTTCTCAGGTTCCACATGGGAAGAAGTGTTCAATTGTGCAAATCATGGTCTTTCAGTTGTCAAGTCCTGGGTTAACAATCATATTCTCACACTGAATGGAAACAAAATCAAATACATAACCTTTTCCCCTAATAGAAGTGGTCAGCCTCCAGAAGAGTTGAAATTGACAATTCATTCTCATAACAGTGTCATCCCTAACTGCACTTGCCCACCAATAGAGAGAGTGGAATCAATAAAATATCTAGGTGTAATAGTTGACCAACACATTAAATGGGACATGCATATTCAGCACCTATGCTATAAACTCAAATATTTAATAAACGTATTCTACAGGATAAATAAACTAAAAAATTTACATATAATAAAAACAATTTATTACGCCTATGCCCATTCACTCTTCCATTACAATATAGAAGTATGGGGAGCAGCGTATGATACTCATTTAAACAAGTTGTTCACAATTCAAAAGCATATCATAAGAGCTGCGCTGGAAAGGCCCAGGCTTTACCCCAGCAAAATTATCTTTGAAGAAATTGACTTACCCACGCTTCGGCAAACGTACGTCACAAATTTAAATTTAATTTTATACATCAATAAAAATACAAAATTATTTTCTCCTCGTATTACCCCATATAATATACGTCCAGCAGCAGCTAATGCATTTAATATCAATCTCACTGTATTAACGACTTCCAGACGCCAATTTGAATATCAGTGCAATAAATTGATGAATAAAATTCCGGAAAATTTTATTAAGGACAAAATAACAAAAAATAAACTAATATTAATAAAATTATGGGTAAAAGAGCATTATTATTTTAAACTTAAGAACTAAATAATGGAATTGGTACCTAGTGTTTACAAAGTATGGTGCATTACAGCTTCTTGATTTGCCCAAAATAAATATTTTATGAGCGGTAGCTGTTAAAACATGAATAACAGAATAAGGAAAATATATATTAAGTTAACAGAAGTAAAAAGTGAAATTTTGACATTGACAATACTTATTCTACTTCTGTTTCAAAATGTTTACTGTATTTAAATGTTTCAATTGGTCTGTATTTTAAATTTTTGTAATTTCGTATGTTTTGTTTTATAACTCAAGTTATTTATTTATACTCAAGTTATAAAGGTCTCATTAATTTGGTCTGTATTTTAATTTTTTTGTAATTACATATGTTTTGTTTTATAATTTGAGCTATGATCATTTGTATTTTATATTTTGCTTTATCATGTACCTGATATATCTCACCTAATATGCAAGTAGCCTATATTTCATTATAGAACTCGTGGCTAGAGCACAAGGTTTTTCTTATTCTAGCCACGCCAATGTATAATTTATATTATTTATTATTTGTGTGTAAATATTTATTATATTGGCAATAAAGTATTTAAAAAAAAGAAAGAAAAATGATGAGGTCAGTGAAAATTCATGATAAGTAAAATTGTGCTGAAAAAACGAGTGGTTCGGGGCAGTCGGTGTCGAGTAAGGGAGCTGGCTACATCTATATTATATATCAATATTATATCCTATATTAACATCAATATTATATACCAATGATCTCTTTTGTGAAAACTCTATAACTGTATTTATATTATCTAATGTTTTATTGCTGTTTCAATTTTTAATTTACACAATATTTTTATGATTTCCTTTGGACAGATCAAACAGACCATAAATCAGATTATAGACGAATACTGTTTTGGTAAAAATTTGTTTCAATTTTACAAATTAACATGTAGTATCAGCCTCTCCTTATGTGTAAAATCTTTTTTCTTGAATTTTCAGATGCTTATGATATGGTCTGGATGGCACTTGACATCAACCTTTCAAGTTTTTATCTTGATGGTGGTTATTGGATCAGTTGTGATTGAAGTGATCGTGCGCATTGTCTTTCTCTCATACGTAAGTTGGAAATAATTTGCTTCATGAGTGATATGATAGGTAGAATTGAACAGGCTAGGCTAGAACATTCATAATTCGTCATAATATTTACCTTAGAAAAATGAAAATATTTCTATATACTGCAGCATATTTCAATTTTTATGGAATACAGTACTAAAAATTTATTTATAAAAATTTAGTTAAACAGTAGTTCTTAGAAACTAATGTCATGACAGCTGACTATATTCATGTGTATTCAAAGCCAATGCATAATGAAGCTACTTCTAAAACTGCAATACTTCCCTTTTCAATACGGGCAATGGGAAGTTACAATTAATCAAAATTTATGTCGCCTACCGTACTGTAATAAAATAGTTACTGTATTTATGTATAAAGAGCATAAAGTGCGACTTTATCGCTCAAGCCAAAACAGTCACTGTGCTACGCGTTGTAGCATTGTGCAGTAGTTCTGTGAGTATAAAAAAGCGTTACGTGCGAATTAGCCTACTTACAACATTTTCTGGATTCAAACACAATAAAAGATTGTAGTTTGTAACATCACAGATTTTGGCATGCACGGATTTGGTTAGCGTGCGCCATTGTTAAGGTTACGGTATGATAATTTCACGGATTTCATGATCCACCAATGAGAAGACACAAAATCAAAACAGAAGCGTAAAGAAAACCGCTGGTTATGTGATCCATCAATGAGAAAACAACAAAATCAAAACAGAAGCATAAAGAAAACAGCTGGTGAGCGTAAAATGTTTTATTGCAGTAAAGAGGTATTTTACAATCAGTTTTCTGTATATATGCATAGCCCCCTGAAGACAAGGCCCCGGCGAGAAAATTGTCAACGCCGCTCCTACAGCAGGAAGGAGGCCGGCTCTGCCAGTAGCAGGCAGTGCTCGTGTAACCAACACCTCATGTTCTCAACTTGTTATTCATGGATTGAATTGCTATTAAAACAAATTTTCTTGCCATGCTATTTTAGTTTTCGTAATTTATTGTTATTTTGAATCAACTGAAGATCGGAAATGGTTATTTCGAGCATAGACAGGGAAGGAGTGTTATCATCGTACAGTAAACCTAAATTAGTTTAAAACTAGAATTTCTGGATAAATTACAATCTGTGATGTTGAAATTAGGTATTTCATTTCTTTATAACAACTTGCAGTCAATTTTAAAAATGACAAAATTAAAATCGACTGCAAGTCGTTATAATGATACCTAACTAAATTAGTTGTCTCCTGGACTAAAAGTAGACGTTTTTAGTAAAGTGGAATGACAATATTTTGTAATAGTGCTGTCATAAAGCTACCAGATACTGGTAATGAAATTTATTTTTCAACAAATAAACATAGTCTAGTATAATAAGCATAGACCTATTTTAGTTTTGTTGTACTGTGTACACAATTTTACGATCAAACAACAATACTGTATTATAAAAAAACAACAATTGAAAAAATTACAATTATGACAAAATTTTAAGTTTTCTCTGATAACTTGCCTTCGAGTAATTGTTCATCACAATATTACTCATTATTAAAACTATCTTTCTAGCTAAGTCCAGATTACTAATACCACAATGCCTCTTTTCTTTTAAAATATAAATATGAATACTGTATACACAAAACTTGAAACAAGGGACAAACCCTTCTGTTTTAATTTCGGAATCGTAATTGCTTCTGCACCCAGGAACGACACATTTCTTAGGCATAGTTTCACAGAAAACTGTCACTCAACTGTCTGAAATCGCATTCAAAATAGCCCAAAAAAGTGAGCGCGTACTGTCAGTCCATTTGTTTTGTATGGAACTGGAGGCTTGCAGCCAGCCTCCTTGCGACGTTGCCACTTCTACATTGCCGCGGCCTTGTCTTTAGGAAGCTATGATATATGTCTATCTTCATGTACTTTGACATTGTTGAGCTCGCTCGGCTGGTGTAATTTAGCCTCAATTGTGGCGCGTCCGCGACCGGAGTGGCTCTGAAGGCTTCAAGATAGGTACCGAAGTAATTAATAAGTAGAAGTAAGTTATTAGTAGTTGTGGATAAAATAGTGTATGCAACGCTTGTGTCCACCTTCTAAACACGTGAGATGTTTAGAATACTCGTTTTGCTCATGTTCTAAAACTTTTACATCTCTCTTGTGGCTTACGAGGCATTCATAATACAATCTATGCATAAACAATTATTATGCAAAAATTAATGATTAAAATTGTAGTAGAATTTGAAGTGTCATCTCAGTTACTTAAGAAACAGGAAACTTACATTCTCCAATCTAATTTACAGGACAGTGATGCTCAAATTCATCCTAGACCAAGATATGGTCCGCCCAACAGTACACTCAGAGATGATCGTAAATATTATGTACTTGAATCAAAAAGAATAAGTTCCATGTATGCAATTAAAGCTAACACTCTATTCAGAAAACTGAAAGTTAAAGGGTTAAATTCAGGAAACTAATCGAATAAATGAAACACTGGTTTCAAGTATTGACCTCTTGGTAAAATTATAGGAATTCAAAAAATGTTCTTCTCTGCTTACAACTTGTTTGATGCTTTCACACTATGAAAAAACAGTGATTGTTGTTTTGTTTTTAAATAAAGACTACATGGGAAAATCCATGTGTACTGTTTATCATCTGATTTTCATTTATTTTGAATATTTTGTATGTGCGAATGATGCATAGTTTCTGTACTATCACTCAGTATTAAGTTCAGAAACCATCAAAACTTGACAATAGGCTACCTCTAAGGCTGGGGCTCCACTTGCCGTTATTTATCGCGCTGCAAATTCTGGTTGATAAGTCAGATAAATGAGAAGGTAGCGAACAAACGGAGATGGCTCCACTAGCGACAGTCTGCAGCGTGCAACATTTTACAGCGCGCTGCAGAATGAAGCGTCGCGCGGAAATGGAACATGTCCCATTTTCACGCTACACTTTGCCGCCATTAGATGGCTCTACTAGCTGTAGACTGTAGTAACGCGGCAGTCTGCAGCTGACCAGCGTCCAAGGCGCAAGTCACATCGACGCTATTCTGTTTAAATTTGTATTATTAATTGTTTCAAGTAAAGTGAATTCTATTGAGAACAATGGAGTTTGAACTTGATTGCGAGATTATTATGTTAGAAGTAGAGAAAAATGTACAATAAAAATTATGAGAATTATAAAAACAGAAATGCTAGATTTGTAACAAGTAATCAAAGGAGTTTTGAGACATGCAATAAATTTAAAAGAAAAGTCTGAATACTTTCTTAATTTGCGATGCAACGTATGGAACAAGCCTTCAGACTTCCTGTTGCTTATTATTGGGTGAATCCACCATTTTCTCTTGTGTAACCGGCGTCATCTATAAACTAAAAGTACACTGAGTACAACACTACGAATATCAACTTGCGGCATGATCGGTCCCGGGTCACGTCTACCGCTACAATGAACTGCTAGTGAAGCCACAGCGAGCGAGACGACGCTGCAGATTGCAGTTCGTTTTCTGTTGCCTGTGAAGCCACCCAACTGTCGCGTGTAGTACCTGCAAATTGCAGCGCGATAAACTACGGCCAGTGGAGCCCCAGCCTAAAGAATAAAATTAATGTTTTTATACTAGCCTACACAACAAGCTGTTCAGGATTGTTTTGATAAAAATCTTATTTGAATTATTTTTTTTGAGGATGAAGCCCACATAGGCCTGAGACCTGTGCGTGGGTAATGAGTTGGATGATGGTGATTGATGAGTTGGACCTACAGTTTTAGGTGGGTTCCGAACCACCGGGAAGTGATTTTACAGCAGAGAACGTGTCTTCGATGCTGTTTCAACTGTAAAAATGGTATAGTAAACCCAAAAAAATATTTCAAAATATCATCCATTAATTATGATTTATAATGCAATTGAAAATGGAACGAATGTTTAATGGGATAAAACGAGCTGTTTAGGAAGAATTGATTGTTTCTCTAAACAAGTCTAAGTAGCAGTGCTACACATTACTGCTTATATCTAGGGTGATGGCTTGATTTAAATCAATGATTTGATTTACAAACATAAAATGAAAACACCTTTGATAACTTTATCTTCTATTCTCTTGTCTGCACATGGTGTTGAAGCTCACTTCTCAAGAATAAAAGAATATGAATGTTTGATTGTTAAAGCCTGTTACTTATAGCCTGATCCCTTCAGCCTGTGGGTGACTTGACTCTTAAGATCTCAACAGTTTGTTTTAAGAATATCCTCTTATAGGTTGCTTGGAAATGCATAAGAAATATGGCTTGAGAATTGTTAATTAGTTGTATCAGAATTTTAGAAGAATATAAATCACCAATGCTTCCCCTCGGAAATTCATCCTCAGGACAGGCCTTTGTTGCTGGTGACCACCCCTGGAACTCAGCTGCTGACTCAAACAGTGTTTGGTAGTTTTCTAAATGTATTTTTCCATCATAGGTTGTAGGCAGTCCAGAGGTATAACTTCTGGCTGTTTCTGAAGATCTTCCTCCTTTGCTGCCATCATTGACTTTTCTGAGATAACTATTGCTGGAAGACTAGAAGATTTACTTAATTCTTCATTGCTGCTTGAAGTTCCAGCTCCACACTCCAGATTCTTAAGTCGGTCTTCCATGGTATTCAAGTCTCCCTGCAGTCGGTCTTTCATTGTTTTGAAGTCTTCCTTAACCTTACTGACTTTTTAATGTACAGAATCAGCTATTCCCCTGACCTTTTCTTCCATGTCTTCTTGTAATTCATTTTCCATTGATGACATTCTCCTAAAGCTCGCATTTCATAGATGTAATATTCTCCTGTAGTTTGCCCTCCATGGCTGTCATATTCTCCTGTAGTTCGCCCTTCATTGATGTGAAGTTTCACTCCATGGATGTAATATTCTCTTGTAGCTTGCCTTCCATGGATGCGAAGTTCTCCTGTAGTTTGCTCTTCATGGATGTGAATAATGAAATTAATCTCGTATCTGAAGTCTTGAAGAGGTTCGTAGCTGGGTCTTCCCTTCTCCCAATAACCCCTCACAAAGCCGGTCTTGTAGGGTTGACTTCTTTCCAGATGCTTCCAAATCATGGTCTTCTAATTCACATTTGAGATCGGTCACTTTCAAATCGCACTATGTAATTTTTCCAGACATTTTTGATAAAAATCCCCAACTTCTGACATCAATATTGTTACAGTTTCTATCTCTAAAATAATGCTGGCAACACTTTGTACTAGAATAAAAAGCAAAGTGAGGCTTCATTGAAGAACTGAGCATGAATGAACAGAGTACGGTATGATGCAGTGGCGTAGCAATGGGGGGGGCGGAGGGGGCGAACCGCCCCGGGTGACAGCCCAAAGGGGGTGACAAAAAACAGATCCCATTAGGCTTTAAAAGGATTGGTATTAAATGTTTTTTATAAATTTTTAATAGATCATTTTTTCCAATAAATAAGAGGGAAAAAATTATTCTGGTTAGGGGTGACATGACAGGCGACTGAGTTGCGTGCGATTGAGTTGAGAGAAATTTAGTCATACGGGTGATGGTGCAGGAGCAGTGAGTGTCGAAATGTGTGACACAGAGGTTACTTATCAGTTAAATTTATTATCATTATTTGAAGAAATCTGTTCTGTTCTACTACACCTGCCACTGCTATTCACCCTCCATTAGCGATGACTCAAGCACTCAATAGAATGTTATTCATAATGTGGGCTGAAATATTGAAATACAGCGTTTAGATAAATCATATATGGTTTTTTGGGTGAAAGCTAATACTTTTTTGGGTCGGTTAATACAGAGATATGTATGGGTTTAAATAATGTGGAAGGATTTATGTATAGAAACGCTCAAAATGCAATTTTAGAGGGGTTATTTATAATTTTTCTGCACCCCCTCCCAGCCATTCAAACAAGAGAGTCATATATTTTGTCAACATTGTAAAAAGACACCTTGATTTATTCTGAGTTATCGGCCTACTGTGAAGGTAGATGATGTAGTTTAGTAGGGAAAAATATAAAAATTATTAGTTTGATTCGTGAAAAGCAAGTCATAAAGTAATGTTATTGAATTTCTAGGCATAATATTATTTCAGTAAAAAAATTATTAAGTACTGCAACACATTTTTTTAGAATAAATTTCAGTGGTAGTTCTTGTAGGTGCTTTTTACTAACTGGGCTATACCTTTTACGGTGAGTCTATATAGTCAAGAAAGTGAGGTTCTCCCAGGGGTTGGACCCAAACATTTGCCATGACTGAAATTGAGCCATTCAATTCTCAAACACAAAAAAAAGAATTGAATTTTTTTACCAAATATTATGGTGTAACTGTAAGGTGAATGAGTTTGTGTCTAAAAGCGCCTGAGAGGATTATTTTCTATTTTTCTCTGGGAGAAACCCCCCGCACCACCCTTCTACCATTTATAGTAGAGGTATTTGTTTCATTTGAAGTGTTAAAGGGCTCCTCCAAGCTTATTCATAATTCACATTTTTTCTCTAAATTCCAATGATAGAGTCCTAAGTGCTATTCCCAGAGTGAACCAGCTAATGATCGAATGGAATACTCAACTGAATCACAAGCTGTTCAAGCAAGCTATCTATATCTATATAATCGAAATACCACTGACTGACTCACTCACTCATTCATCACAGTTTCTCAGGAACCACTCGACCAATAACGATAAAATTTGGTACACGTATTCAGTAGGGGGACTAGACGCATGCTAAGAAAGGGTTTCAAAATTTACCCCAAAATTGAAGATTTTTGAAAATTTAGGTGACAACAATTTCTAGAGAACCATAAGGTCAAATCAGATAAAATTTGGTATTCATGTTAAGTATCGGCCTTAGATGTACCTTGGAAAAAAGTTTCAAAATTAGCCCCAAAATGGGCCCAAAATCGACGATTTTTGAAAAGTTTGGTGATAAACAGCCAAATATTTTGAAATTTGCACTTAACAGATGTCATCAACCTGGCATAATAACATTTCATCATACTCAGTCATATGTTTCCCACATATTGCAAGGCTCCGACTGTATGGTAGCCTACATGCAAAGTGCAAAGTCTTTTGCTGTTCAAAGACAGTGTAAATAACGCTGCTAAGGGGTCTGCCATATGATTAAAAACGGTTGACTTCTATCAGCCTTTAAGCTGTTTGGCTGGCAAGTTCAGTAGGTTAGATCTATTAATGAATAATAATTTGTTTCAAACAAAGCAAACTTATCCCGAGCTACCAAAATAATTTCAATAGCTAAAAGCCAACGTTTATGAAAAGTAAAAAAGTTGTCGAGCTGCCTGTTAGGTCAAGTACAATAATTTTTAATATTAGTACAATATTGCTCGGTACAACTTTGCTGGAGCCGATTAATCGCGCATGCATATTATGCATTTCGACTCCCATCTGCATAGTGTATAGTCGTATTCTTGACGTTGCTGTCTCTTTCTAGGAGAATGCTGTCTCTTTCTCCTATGAAGAATGCTCATTGTAGTTGCATATTCCATTCCGAACCTGACTGTACTGCCGGTAGGCTGACCCCTTCCCACTTCAATTGCGTAGCCTACTACCTCAAACGATCACTCACTTTCACGATCAGATCAGTTTGCAGTTGCATATCAGACTGCTAACATCGTTCTCCGAGTATTTGTGAATTTCAACCAACGCTCAAATCGAATAAATATCAGTTCTTATAAGAACTCTTACCTATCAATAGTTAGGTTTACAAAGAAGTATTAAGGAATTAATAAAATACTATTTGTAACAGTACATGAGCCTGAGAATTTTTGTGAAATCAACAAAAAATTAGTTGTGAAATTAATTTACCATAGATTGACGATTTTGAAAATTTAGGTGATTATAATTTCTCAAGAACCACAAGGCCAAAAAAGTTCAAATTTTCAGCTGGGGTGCTAAACACGTGAAAAATAGGGTTACATGATTCATCTCAAAATATAGGATTTTTGGAATTTAGTTGATCACAATTTCTCAAGAACCTCAAGGCCACATGGAGTGAAATCTATATCTATATAATCGAAATACCACTGTTTGATTAAGACCCTAGATGCATACTAAGTAATGGTATCAAAATTCTCCCCAAAATCACCTATTTCTGTAAATTTATCTAATCACAATGGAAATTAGTTGGACCCCCCGGGAGTCCAGGGGGCGGAGCCCCCTGGCTAGACGGTTAAGGCGAGCAAAGCGATATTTTCAATTACCTGCCCACATTCTGAAGTTGTGATATGCAGGCCTAAGTCAATCAATTGTGTGGAGCCCAAACATCACCAAAATAGCTTAAAATTGTTTTCAAGAGACCTAAAAAAAAGTGTTTAATGGATGGGGAGGAGGGTTAGGCAAGTTGAAATACCGCCCCGGGTGGCACAATACCTCATCGCTACGCCACTGGTATGATGAATAAAAATTCGAAGTAAATAAATGGTTACTATGGCAATGCTATGATCACCACATTCTTCCCCATTCAGAAAATCTTGATTTATCATGAACTTTGAGGTTTAGGTGCTTAATATCGTAGAGATACTGTAGAATCACATCCATCCTGATGACAGATAAATGCATACTCAGGATTGTCTTATGTGAGTTCATCTTCTTTGACTAATAGCTCGTTTTTTGTTCTAATGAACTTCTTCAACCAGACTGTGCCTGGGGCTGACAACCAAGAAGGAATAGATGTGCTGGTCTAAGAACGTTGGGGTGGAGGAACATTCGTTCATGTGGAGTTGCGTTGGTTGCAAATGGGCCTCTTCTAGTTATTTCTGTCAGTTAATAGATAATTAATTATTATTAAACAAGTCTCAAAATCAACTGAACTTTCGATATTCCTCAACAGAATTTATCAAGAAGCTGAAATTACATTCTTTTGAAATAGATGAAAATCATACTTAAGTACTTCTTATTAACTCACAAAAGGAAGGATGTAGTGGAAGAAAGGAAGTTGTTTCATATCACAAATTGAAATATGCTTTGTAAGGGAATTTTTGATCATAGCGTATTAGTTTGAAGAGAAAATTATAAACTAACTTATAATTTTAAAACACCCATTGAGAAAATATTTTCAAGTGATTGAGGTATTGTAAATACCCCCAGCCACCACTTGTTAACCAGTTATCTCAGAAATTCGGTTACTCAGTTGAGGTTGAGGTAAATTTTTTTTATTGCAGGTACTAAATAGTGCGAAATACGTTCTAAATATTGGCATAATTTGTTTGCACAAATTCAGACATGCACGTCTATTAACCCACACATATAGTAAATGGAAATCATTGTCATTTTAGCCGATGAGTATCAGGAGCCGGCGACCAGAGAGAATAAAAGGTTGGTCGTCCACTGGAAGCGACAATGAGCGACTAGCGTTCAGGCGACTACAACCGACTTCAACTTAGACTACTATGTGCGACTGGTAGCGACTTGCGACTTTGCCGTACTGTTTAGTTCTCTTTTGTGCGACACAAATCAGAGCACGGGGTATTGCTCTCATATTTGATTTAGTGAGTTTTTCATTTATTAAGTTATCCAGTAATTTTTGAATGGATAGTGAGGACGTACTGTATTTCTTGGAGAGCCCGTTCCTTATGAGGCGTGGGATACAAACCATTAAAAAAACGTTGTTGGGTTAATCCTATATTAAAAAGAAGAAAGTCAATGGGAGAATTCCATCACCTGCACAACGATTTGCACAGTGACTCCCAAACGTTCTTCAACTATTACAGAATGCTACCAGCAACATTTTACTATATTTTGTTATGAACAGCAATTATAAATTTTTCACTATCTATATCCATTATTAAAAATGATTAGTTTACACTATTAAATTTGTACTAACATAAAACAAAAAACTAATACTAACAAACTATACTAAAACAAAAAACAATGTTGGGTAGATCCACAAGAGGAATGTTGGGTATATCGACAAACAAGAGCACAAAACTGGCGACTACGAGCGACTAATCCCTTTCTGGGGGGAGCAGTCGCTTGTCGCATGTGTTCGCGTGAAGTCGGCCGCTCAAGGTCGCTCGCAAAGGACGAGGTTCATTTGTAAACTAAGTTTTAGGAGCGCGTAGTCGCCTATAGTCGCCTGAATGTATAGTCACTCATTGTCGCTTCAAGTGGAATACCGGCCTAAGATCAATTCTATGCTCTCTGAGTAGGTATTAAGGCCGATTCAGCCTGACCAATGAGAAGACAGGGGGGCGTGGCCACCCCCCTTCCCCCTCCCCCAGGTCAGACATTTTGTAAACACCCACCCTTCCCCCTGTCGCAGTCAGCCATTTTGTTTTTAAGGTCACATACCCCCTTCCCTATGTGTCCCCACTTTATTCCCAATAGATTAAAGGGGGACCCCCCGCAAGCACCAATGAGAGAGGACCTATCCCCCCTGACCCCACCTCTCACAGAAGGTTCCCAATAAATATAGAACATACAGCTTTATATCTATATATACATGCTTGCAATTGTATATCTATATATACCTGCTTGCAATTACTATATCTATATTTGCAATAGCATCAGCCCCCGCCGCCAGATTTAACTATTAATTGAGGCTGCACACCTGCTACCTCCTGCTGTGATTCTCAAAGCCCTCTCTCTCTCTTTCGCACGTGCAGTGTTAATATACCCCCCCTGCCCCCCAGCCCCGATTTAGATATTAATAACACTTCCGCCCCCTGCTGCGAAAAAAAAACAAAAAAAAAAAAAAAAAACTATTTCATAACGTTTAAAAGCAGAGCACGTGCACAAGTTTTTTTTATGTGACTCATTAAGCTGTGGAATAATAATCCTCTCTCTCTTTCTTTTTGAAAGAGAGGTTATTTCTACAATACCCCATGCTGTTTGCTCAAATAATCCGACCCCCACTTTCTCTCTCAGGTCATTAACCTTTGCATGAATAATCCTGTCTGTGTGAGAGAGAGAGGCTTTCTCTCTCACTCTCTCTCAGCTCATTTGAAGGTCACAAACATGTTTTAACCTGTCTGTGTGAGAGAGAGAGGCTTTCTCTCTCACTCTCTCTCAGCTCATTCATTAGCCTCGGTTGAAAATTCAAATACGCTTTGCAATAATATTAAACTCATCTATAGCTATACCAATAAGTAAACTGAATGACCAAAACATGGTATTATTGAATCACGTGCACTACCTTTTGAGGTGTGCAAGTGAAACTGGATCCTCCAATAGATTCATAGGCACCTGCTATTAGTAACACGGTTTCTAGGCAAACCCAACACACATAATCGCGTTTAGCATCATTAAATGTTGTTAGACACAAATAGGTGTAGAATGCTGGTGTACTTTTTAGGTCATTAACCTTTGCATGAATAAACATGCCTATTACAATGTTGGTTTCCCCCTCATGATTAAAATTTTTTACATTTTTTATCCGCTAAATCATATAGAGCATCCCAAAGTTCGTTTGTATCTGAAATAGTTTGTATAGGGGAATCGTTAGAACAGCCATAGTGCAAATGACCCTCCTCACTTATAACTATATCTAGGAGATCATATATTTCAGATAAAATAGGATAGCAGAAATTCTCAGTTTTTGTTGCGGACAAAGTTCCATCATCTGCCTCAGTTGAAAATTTAATATGCTTTGCAATAATATCAAACTCGCTTACTGAAATGGCCATCAGTAAACGGGATAGTTTTTTAAATTTTGTATAGCTGTAGCAATGCATCCTTCCTCTATGATAGTTAAACACATACTGAATGACCGGCGGTTTGTTAGTTAGAAAAAGCCTCCAAAGGAACGTCAACCTCACCGCCTTATTGGAGGTCACTCTTTTTTTATTTGGGTAAAAAGAGGTTCACACAGGGCTAGGTCACATAAACCTGTGCTATGGAGAAAAACCCATTGTAAAAATTTACATTTCTTTCAACTCTACTTGTCCGTTCTCATGTTCGCATATTAATACAAAATTTCTCTTGTTAAAATCTGTCAAGTTCTCATTATTTATTACGCTTTTAAATTTATCACATAGTAATAAATCGAAATAAGAGTCTCCCTCACTGTCGGGATCGTAGAGATTTAGTAACACTCTGCCTGTACCATAGACTATGGCGTTTTCAACGGTTAGATATGAACCGAGAGGTACTGATTCTAGAGGCAACACCTCACGCGCCAAAGCGTTGAATGCAGCCATGTTGAAACGACTCATCTTTCCTAATGATTCAAGTTTCTCAATTTCACTCCTTTTATGCATTCTCCCCACCACTGTTTGCGCAAGCGCAGTTTGTAGCTTCTTCCTCAATTTGTAATAATTTTTTCACACAAAGCCTATGCGGCCTGTACCAGGATAAATAATGGTTAATATCGCTCAAATTTACAGTGTTTAAAAAAATTTGTTTCAACTGTCTCGCAAGTCCAATGTTTTCACGAGTAGAATTTCTAATGGCATCCTCACACAAATCAAACCATTGCAGATATTCTCGTAATTTGTTCTCTAATTCTTTATCCGCACACATCCACTTCTGAGGATCCATTATCTACAACTAATTATTTATACAGCGGGATTAATACCGAAAAATTGATAGGTTTCCTACCAACGCCCATGCTACAAATTCTCACTTTGTGTGATTCCAACTCATAACCACAGTAAACGCATACGACCTTTTTTCCATCATAGTAAAATCCTTGTCTCGCATAATTTCTTTTGCTTGTTCTACTATAAAAAGCACAATTCCTCATACTTTTCATTCGATTATTTTCACAAGTATAATCCCCCTCCTCTCCTATCTTTGGAAGCGTGTTAGATGTTAATAGTTGCAAATAATGTTGTGCACTTATTAGAGCGCATCTCCCACCTTCTACATTTTTGTGCATGTTACAAACCTCAAAACACCACGTATCTTTAAACTTTGTGAAATTTGGTTTCGCAAAATATTCCGGTATGGTACGTACATCATTATGATACTTTTTCAAAAATGCCGCTTTTTCTGTTCCCTTTGTAAAAATGCAATCATACGCGCCGAGATATCCTCTTATCAATGAATCTGTAAACTCCGTCTCCCCCTCATCCCATAATATTTTATGATAATGTTGTTCTAACCAGGTAGCCTCGCGAAACATTTTCCAGCTCAAAGTAGATTTCGGAAAAGGCGGTTTAAAGTGTAGTACCACATAATTACCAGCCCGATCAACCAGCGCGAATTCTTTTAAAATTATTTGATTATTATCTCCCTTAAACCAGTGTAGATCCGCAACGGCAAAATTCTTCTTCTTCTTTTCTTCCATCTCACACTGTATTCCCACTGTACGTGTTTTTCCCTCTTCACTAACCTCAAAATCTCCAATCGCCTCTTGAAACAGCGAAGAAGTGGACATGTTGCTCTCTCACACACGCCCACACGAATGATAAATTATTTTTTACATTTCGCCTTTTATATTTTAAACATACCCCTACCGGCAATTTATTGTACTTCTCTAACTAATGAGGTTAAAGGCGTGTATTCCATTATTGAATCGCTTATAAGAATACAATATGCCGAAGTCGAGTTTGGTAGTTCTTTACTAAATTCCATATCTAATCTTATATCTGTGGATGTTTTCAAATGATCAGATTGGTGTGAACAGTCAATCACAATTATTGGTGATTTTTCGCAAAACGCTTTAAAATCAATTGCGTTCCCATGTTCAGCATTTATAGTGCGATTATAGTAACTCGGCGCGAAATCTAAAAACATACGGTACATTATCTGCTTATTCCCCAACAAATTATCATAGGGATAATATTGACTGTTTAGAAATAATTTAACGTTATACAACTCGCACGAATCAAAATCAGACATTGATTTATTAACAGCATTTTTCCGAGCCGTTTGAAAGGCTAAAATTACATAGCGTGGAACATCTAAATGCGACGATGTTTTTATTGCCCACGAATGAATTCTCGATGTCGCCATGTTTGGAAATTCGTGAATCTCCCATCTTCTAAACGCAAGTTTTAAAGGACGATCAGAATCGAGTAATTTCAAAAATTTCAACCTTACGTGATCTTCCAAATGGATGTACGGAATTTTCCACTGTAGTTTATCAATTGTTAAAGAAACATTTGTTCCTGTAGCCGATTCAACGCAGTTTAGATCCGACGCACTTCTCAATAATACAAGCTCTTGTTTCAAGTTTAAAATTATTCGTTGAAAATCTTCGAAAAATGGTAACAAAAGTTTCAGCGGTACGCAAAAAATGAATTTATTATCCGTCAACTTATATCCATCTCTATCAAATCCTGCCAATTGGTATGTATTTGTATCAAAAACATTTTTCAAAAGCAATCCTTTAATTGTAGACGTAATTCCGACAAGTCTCGATTTCGCTACTTGCTGTCCCGCCAATTCATAACGTATCTCATCAAACAGATGGCCTACCATGTTGCTGACAAGTTTATATTCGGCATGCACTGGCGGATCCTCGGGTTTCGCACCAGGCTTTGTACATTTAACACTCCCCTCAATAAATAGAAAGGATTTACAAGGCAGTGTGTATATATCCTGCTGATTTACAGGAAGCCTTACTTCATCCGAATTACCTAGTTTCTGTCCAGAATATGTTGTGTGCGTGTGAAATTCGTACTTAGTAATATCAGAGTAAAATTGAATTTGACTATCGACATCTAGAATTTCACTTATTGCGGCTCCCGACATTTTTCCAATTAACTATAGATCCCAATTTTTCTAGTATTCTCGCGTTTTTAGCTGTTAATCTGTTTTTCGGCGTTAACATAGGTGTTAACGCTACTGAGCTTAAACTCCTACTGACGCTTTCTCTGTTCTCATCTCGACGCTTAGGTACGGCATTGAATACAATAAAACCCATCTTCTAACTTTTCTCACGAATATGTAACCTCACAGTTATACTATCCCCTCGAAAATCGATAAGTGATCCGTCTTGATCGGTTACCGTCACATTAATAAACTGAATTCTGCGCGTATTGAGAGGTACATATATAATTTCTGCGGGCGTTTCATTAATCAAATAACCGGGCGGTACCCTCGGCAGAAATTCGTAAATAATATGCTTTTCATCTCCGTTAGCGAAGCTTCCACATGCTAAATTGCATGACACCACGATTGTATTAATATGACTGATCGAGACTAAATGATTTGAATAATGCCATGTATTTGCTTCGAGTAGAAGTTTATCAAACCCAAGTGTCTTACCAATTGAATCGTCAAAAGTTAAATCTACTGGTTTATCGGAATAAATTCCAACTTTCATAGTGTTATTATTCGGTTGTATAACAAGACTCTCATCGCTCAAGTTCAATTTCAACTTTATAGCGCTTATTATATTATCAATTTCGTACGATCCTGTATCAAGATTCACCAGTTTATCTCCATATTTAAAACTGGAATTTTTCCCCCTTATTATATTCGGTATACTATTAAACGTCCACAAGTTAACCAATCCAATTTCCCATTCGCGATTTTTATCCAATTCCAGAGCATGGTTTAAATTCTCATATAGATTACTTGTTTTTGAGGTTAGTGTAATAACAGCCATCACTCACTCAGCTAATGCTTTCAACACAAGCGTAAAATTACAACTGGTTAGCAAGAAACAAAATCACTAGGTGCCCACAAATGTCTGTGTTTACCCGCTGCAATTGGTTGGTATTATAGAATATTTTTACATTATTTTCTTTTTCCCAATATTTTACCAATTCGTGTGGCGGTTGCAAGTCACCGATCGGATCAAAATAATACACATTTTTTCCTCGTTTAATATATGCAGTCCAATGTGTTCCCATTCCAATCTGTTTGTCTAAATTAACAATTGCGAGCTCATTATTTCGAATTTTACTCGGAAGTGTATCAATCATATATATGCCCCTTAGTGGAATATCTAATAATTTGCACCATTTTATCAGGTCATAGTTTGACAGCGGGCCGTTCATCTTTGCGTTTTTCTCTGTCTTTTCCTCTGCTTTTTTCCTCCTTGCTTCTTTTTAACCTTAGGAAATAGTGTTACACCGTATTGGGTGGGAGGTACTAGTATTCTTCCGCCTGTTGGATATGGTTTCAGATAAAAACCGCGACCAGCAATATGATTTTTTAACCTATTGATCGCCTTTTGCCTAATACTATCACTATGTGTTTTTCTAACTCCCCTCGTTTTTCGTTTTCTCAAACCGCCACCAAATGCGGATTTCGCTTTCATAATGTTTGTAACAAGATAAGAATATGCTCTCTCAGATAACCCCGTTTTTGGGTCCTTGAAAATTTCCCAAGCTCCATCTGCCAAGTGCCTGTCAGCCTCCGCCCGCGTCTTGTTATCAGACGCTCGGGAGTAAACTATGTCGTGCGTCTTACATAAATCATCAAGACGGTTTATTCCTTTATCTCCACATGCTAACCTCAACCTTAACCTCGTTCCTGGACCGCAGAAATTATACCCATCTAGGTGCGCTTCTACAGGTAACAGGTCAACCCCCCTATTTATCACTGTACCCAAAATATTCCCAATTTTTGATAAAATACCTCTACCACGCTTACGAACAGTGCGGCGCTTTTTCTTAACAGTGTTCATCCTTTAAAGGTTAAACATAAACTGAACTGTAATTACTACTACTACTACTACATAATTGATTAGTTTTCTTCAAAAGAAAATTCGATTTTTCATTAAAAGTCTTGGCACAATTTGCAAGAACGCTATAGTATTTGTAGAAATTGCAAACTGTTTCTCGCTCATCAACCATAAATTTATACCAATGTATCAACCCAATTTCAAAGGAAATTGGTGTTTTATAATACGAATTAACGCAAGATTTAATATTGAATAAAGTATGATTTCTCAGTGAAGTTGACGATCCAAAGGAATTGAAAAGAAATTGCGTATCATTTCGTTTCTCATGCAGATTGCACGATTTATCTTTATTTAAAAGTAGTACGGTGTTTAGACAGCATAATAGAAATATAAATAGTACTATCGTTTTCCACACGTGCCGCATCGCCAAAGCACATTCCATGTTGACAGATGTAAACATACTGATAAAAATAGAACACCGTGTTGAGGGGGAGAAGCGAGCGCGTGCCAGCGAGAGCTTCCTGCGAGCTTCCTTCTTTTAGGTGCTCACCTAAAAGAAGGAAGCTCATCGCATCCCGCAATCCTTTTTTAGCTAGCCGCGCACACCGCTAAAAGATCATTCGCGTTTTGAATGTCATAGTTATCGGATCAAAAAAGTGCGATCATCTTTATCAGTTTGAAAGCGTCACAACAGTTTGAACTTTAGCTATCCGCGCACAGCGATAAAAGAGCATTTGCGTTTTTGAACGGCACAACAAGAAGAGTGATCATTTTGAAAGCATCACATCAGTTTGAAACAAAGGTGAGCAATAATAATTCAAATCTTTATTTACATTAATCAATTATAACAAACTCGAAATAAAGCCACAAAATAATCAAACTCATAAAAATTATCTTCAACCCAATCACGCATTTTTACAAGTTTTTGGGTAAATACTGTTAGTGCAAAAAATCTTGCATATTAAATTGGAGCAATTGTAATAGAAATAGTAATTGTTCAATAATATTTACAATAAATCTTCTCACACCTGATTAATGCAGACGACATCTCCATAATCTGATAATAAGTGTGCATAATCCAAATTTTTAAACATCAATCTGATCCATTTTCCCTATTTTGTATGTTTCAGTTCCAACTAGAGGTGTTTCAAGTCTACAACAGAGCGCAAGTGATTCCTCGGCTTCCTTCTCGTGCAGGTTTGTTTACTTTTTTAATTAATTCTCCTCCTCCTCCTCCTTCTCCTTCTCCTCCTCCTTCTCCTCCTTCTCCTCCTTCTCCTTCTCCTTCTCCTTCTCCTCCTCCTTCTCCTCCTCCTTCTCCTTCTCCTCCTCCTTCTCCTCCTCCTTCTCCTCCTCCTTCTCCTCCTCCTTCTCCTCCTTCCCCTTTAAGACTGTACTTATTATATATACAAAACGATGCATGACACAGTTTTTTCGAATCTGCAATAATTACTTTACAATATACGCATTGCAAATAACCCGTTTTATGTAGAAAAAATCCATTACTCACGAAATATTCAGCATTTCTTTTAAAAACCAATATCCTCTTATTAAATGAGTTTGACCAGTGAGGCTTTGATCTTTGATAAAATGTCTTTATTCGCTGGTCGTAATCCCGAAGATTATTAAAATTTTCATTCTCGATAGAAATATTATGCATTCTCCTCCACCCACAATTCGGACTATGTTTTTCATGTTCTTTTTCGGGATCATCTGTTATTAGCCATTTTTCCAAACCAACTAAACAAAACACGCACTGCACTGAGTCTGGTGGCGTCTTGAATACAAATCCCAGTTTAGCTAAATGTTTAGGCGATAAAAGGGGAGATTCGAATTTTTTCCATCTCTCATCAAAACTCAACAACCTCAATCTTTCGTACATTAAAACGTGTGATTGATCCATAGTGTGCCGATCAACTTCTAATCCACTACTAACTTGTTTGTTTTAGATCAGTTGTACCAGCGGAGTGTAAGAGAGCACACATCTGAGTGAGAGGATACATCTGAGAGAGAGCGCACATCTGAGAGAGAGCACACATCTGAGAGAGAGAGAGCACACATCTGAGAGAGAGAGAGAGTTCATCATTTGCCATCACCCTTTTACAATGTAAGTAGCGATTATTGACTGCGCATTATTTCGAATTATTTTTCTCGGTAGAAACTATTATTCTGCAGAAATCACACTGCATGCGAGTATCTCCATTCAACTAATTCTGCTGCCGATTGTTGTACATTGGAGGAGTAAACTTACGTTCAGTATTCCTACTTAGTTTTACCAGCACACTTGAGTGTTTGAAATAATTTACAATTTTTCCCACACCGAAATCTTCTGGACGAATTACACAAAAATTTATCAATTTTGTTGTTACACATATTAAATGTATGATAGACGCCATTACACGATTCGTGATGGTTATCTGCAATATGTAATTGCATTATTCGATAAAAACAAGTATCTGAATTACATTCTCCAATAAATTGGTGTAATGGTTCATTGAGTGCAGGATTTATACACATGCAATAGTGTCCATATTCTCTTCCATAGCACTCATAGCGGTGGAAGCGTAATTTATGTATTAATTGTTTTTCGAACGAGGATTTATTTTTAATAAACTTTTCTTCTTCCTCGTCTACCGCCACGTTTATATCCATAGATATAATCTGTTTCACACTCATAATCTTTTTTAACCTTTCAGTTGGAGAACACAGTGGAATCGCTTCCTTTGAAAGTCAATCATTCGTAATTTAGAATAGTCCGTGGTGATCAACTTCTAATCTCCTACTAACTTTTTTGTTTTAGAGAGAGAGAGAGAGAGCACTAATTCGTCAAAATGCGGTATACAATCAAGGATCTGCGTGGATTGAACAATAACGCGATACGTCACCGTATAACCTATCTAGACGAGGAGCTGGACGTGGAATCGACTTTGGAAGCTACAAAACCCATAGTATTGAACCAGATCGTCGAGGAGTCAGACCGTTTCCACGGAAATGTAAAATGGTTTTTAGTGTTAAATATTATATTACAAAAATTGATTGTTTTGCCCGAGGAAAGTGAACAAATTTCGAGTACTGTAAACTTTCACAGCTATTCGGCAATATGTGTGAATGTTCGTGAAAATTTAGATGAATTGAACAAGTACTATGAATTAGCTATTAAGAAAATTTTAAATTCTTTCCAGAATTTTACAAAATTTGGTAGTGGGTGGGTTTTGAGTAGAATACATTCTTTAGATTTAAACATAATTCGGTATAATCCTATGTACACATCCTCATCTTCCTTTGTAGTGACTCCCGATTTTATTGTAAGGAAAAAGTGTGTGATTAACATAAAAAATTTCAATGACGAAAAATGCCTATTGTGGTCAATTCTCGCTTATTTCCATCATCGTCGCAGAAATATGACTGTTGAATATCTGAGCAAGTTTGCTCACACACTCAACACAAACGGTGTTAACTTCCCAGCCACCATGAGAGATGTTAGGAAAATTGAAATTTTGAATCCCAACATATCGATTAATGTAATTGCGTACGACGAAGATGGAAAGAAATTCTATCCCTACAGATGTAGTATATATAGGCAACGCAGACATCAGGTGAATCTTTTGCTTTTAACAACTAAAACCGCACCACATAAATCACATTTTTGCTTGATCAATACCGCGAACGGGAAAAACGGGTTGTCTCGGCTCTTGAGTCATTTATCAAAAAGAGGGCATCAAGTACACATATGCGAATTTTGTTTCCATCGTTTCACAACTGACAAAATGGTAAATAGAGATGGAAAACTAAATTTGGAAAGGCATCAAGAGCTTTGTTCAAAGTTCGCGGCGCAAAGAACGGTGCTACCCAAAGAAGGTGATGTAATCAAATTTACAAACTATACTTATACACTTAAACCTAAATATGTAATTTACGCCGATTTTGAATCGTTTATTTTACCAATTAAAAGCGGAGAAGAGGGGGAAGAAGAAGCTGATGCTTCAGACCCTGTTACTAGTAGCTTCACAAAAAAGACACGTGAGCATGTTGCGTGCGGGTATTGCTTTGTAGTGTTAAATATACATGGTGAAATTTGTCACGGACCCATTCTTTATCGCGCGCGAAATGAAAGTGAAAAAATTATTAAAAAATTCGTTGATAATGTAACAGATTTGGGTGAAATGCTTTATAATGATATGAAACGTGAAATACCGATGATTCCATTAAATGAGCGTGAACAACAAGTATTTGATGATGCAAAACAATGTGGTTTATGTGGGAAGGATTTCTTGATTGGTGAGGTGAGATGCAAACACCACTCGCACGAATCAGGCAAATTTATTTGTGCAGCTCACCAAGCCTGTAATTTAAATGCTAAATCACCCGATTTTATTCCATGTTATATACATAATTTCGCAGGGTACGATTCCCATTTTATTGTGCAAGCTTTGGGGAAATGCAAAAGAAAAATACATTGCATCGCCAATTCCTCTGAAAAATTTATGACAATTAGTATTGGTAAAATTAGGTTTTTAGATAGTTTTAAGTTCATGAATGCTTCATTAGATTCACTTGTAAAAAATTTGTCAGAAAGTACTGAATTGGAAACGAAATTTAAAAGGATGTACACTGTATTCAGAACACCTGAACAGCACCAGCTTTTAATCAAAAAGGGTGTGTATCCATACACTTATTTTGATTGTGCTGAAAAGTTCAATGAAACATGTCTTCCTCCCATAGAAGCATTCCACAATGATTTGAACGATTCACCATTGGATCCTGCTGAATATGAACATGCACAGAAGGTGTGGAAAGCGTGTAATATTTCCTCTCTTGGCGAATATCACGATCTATACCTTCTAACGGATGTTCTGCTTTTGGCCGATGTTTTTGAGGATATGCGCTCATCATTATTCGACAAATATGGATTGGATGCTATCCACTTTCTCTCATTGGCACATTTCTCATGGAATTGCATGCTAAAATACACACAGGTGGAGCTTGGTTTGATTCGGGACATTGATATTCATCTTATGATTGAGGGTGCAGTGAGAGGTGGATTATCGGTCATTCCGCATAGGTTCGCTGAAGCGAACAACCCATATATGTCGAATTATGATGAGAGTAAACCTACTAATTACCTTGTTTACCTGGATGCTAACAATTTATATGGATACGCAATGTGTGAACCTCTCCCGAGCGGAAATTTTAAATTTTTGAATGAGAATGAAATCGCACAAGTAGATTTTTTAAACTTGAGTGCCGATTCAGAAATTGGCTACATTCTGGAGATTGATATGCAGTATCCACAATACTTACACGATTCTCACAATCAGTTTCCCCTTGCCCCCACAAAAGAAGCAGCCCCCCTTCACCTGATGTCTGAATATCAAAAACACGATTCACAAAAATCATCAACAAAACTCCTTGCAACACTTTATGATAGAACAAAATATGTAATTCATTATCGCAATCTCCAGCTTTACACTCAGTTGGGTATGCGTTTAACGAAGATTCATAGGGTAATTAGTTTTACACAGTCCCGTTGGCTACAACCTTACATTCAATTCAATACGGAATGTAGGCGAAATGCCAGGAATAAATTTGAAGTTCAGAACTTTAAAAATTTATCGAATATAATATACGGAAAATCTCTCCAGGGTAATCGACACCATTGCACCGTAAATCTCATAACAGATGAGAGAAAATTGGATAAATATGTTTCCAGGCCATTGTGTAAACGCTGGGTGATTTTTGATGAAAATGTAATTGGGGTGTTTTCAAGAAAATCTGAAATATGCTTGAACAAACCAATTTATGCGGGTTTCACCATTTTGGAATTGAGTAAACACCTAATGTTTGATTTCCACTACAACAAAATTTTGAACATATATCGTCCTGAAAATGTGAATCTATTAATGTCGGATACAGATAGTCTTTTCTATGAAATAAAAACTGAGGATGTGTACCAGGATATTAGGAATAATTTGACGTGGTTTGACACATCTGATTACCCAACCACTCACAAATGTTATAGTCTTGTAAATAAAAAAGTGGTTGGGAAATTTAAAGATGAGACAAATTCAAAAATTATCACACATTTTGCTGGCTTACGGCCCAAAATGTATAGTTTTAAATATGTAGATGATGAGAATGAATTGTATAAAAACGTAGCTAAGGGTGTAAAGAAATCTGTTAAAGATCGCTGTCTAACATATGATTTGTACAAAAAATGTTTATTCGAAAGAAGCACACATTACGAGAGGTTCAATATGATAAGGAGCTATTGTCATAAAGTATATCAGATTGCATGTGCAAAAACAGCGCTCTCATGCTATGATGATAAAAGATACATCATGCCCAATTCGGTTGACACATTGGCATGGGGTCATTATAGAATCCCCCAAGTTGAAGAAGGAGAAGAGAAAGGAGAAGAAGAAGAAGAAGAAGTAGTAGAAGAAGAACCTTCCTCTCAAAGTGTGAGGCGGTGAGTGAGGAGAGGAGAAGTGAGGCGTGCTGCTTCACAAAAAGAGGGTGGCTAAAAATAGATTACCCACACGGCGCGTGCCGAGGCAGTTGAGATATATCACACGTGTGTGATGTCGACAAAAATGAATGAACTTAGACATAGATTAGCACAAGAATTGCATTCTGTGCCAAGAGTACATTTTAATAGGAGAAAATATGAGATTAAAAGTGAGGTGGATCTGCTTCAGGCAGATTTAATTGATATGAGCTCGCTGGCGAGAGATAATTCAAATTTTACTTTTATTTTAGCTGTAATTAACTGTTTTTCTAAATATGCTTATTGTGTGCCAATAAAATCCAAAAGTGCCGGCTCTGTGTATGCTGCACTTGAACCAATTATTCGTAAAAATAAAAATGTTAAATTTTTTCAGACAGACCAAGGTACCGAATTTTTTAATACAAAAGTAAAAGCATTATTGGATAGGTATAATATTAAACATTACCATGTTTTTAGTGAGAAAAAAGCTGCAATAGTCGAACGTTTTATTAGAACTATTAAATCAAACATCTATAAATATTTAACGCAGCACGGAACAAAACGATGGGTGGGTGCATTACCAACAATGGTTAAAGAGTATAATAATGCTTTCCACAGAACAATTCAAATGCGGCCATCTGATGTTCGCAAAAAACATCGAAATCATATAATAGCATCGATTAATAAGGCGGCCAATGAGAACTTGCGTTTGAAATCTAAACGAATAAAACCGAAATTTAAATTGGGCGATGTTGTACGCATTAGTAAGTACAGACAGGTTTTCGACAAATCGTATAATATTAATTGGAGTGGGGAATTATTTATAATTCATTCAGTCTATCCGACTAAGCCACCTACTTACATCTTGCGTGATTTGAAAGGAGAAATAATTTCTGGCCGTTTCTACAAAGAAGAAATGAAAAAAACAAAGCTGGATGAGGAGGAGCAGAAAGTTTATTTAGTAGAGAAAATTATAAGGAAAAATAAAGATAAAATATTGGTTAAATGGTTAGGTTTCAGCGAACCTACATGGATCGAGAGAAAGAATTTACTAGGTTAAGAACTGTATTGTAAATACTATGTATTATATTGTAAATACTATGTATTATATTGTAAATAAGCGAAATGTTGTATATTGGAAAAGAACTGAAAAATATTATCAATAAATTGATATAATATGTTGAAGCATGTGTTTTATTCAGTTATCCATTGGCTATCATAGTGATACAATGGTAAAGGATACGACCATACCCATCATCAATTTTGATGAGGTTATTACAGGTAAACCGAACATTGGCAAGAGTAAAAATGGTAGTTTATTACCGCATAATGCACGCATTATCCTGATTGGAAGATCCAACAGTGGTAAGACAAATACGTTATTGAATTTGATTTTCAATAAAAACGGATTGAAATTTAAACATTTATATGTATACAGTAAGTCATTATATCAAGATAAATATGAATTTTTGAAAAAGGTGTTTTCAAAGATAAAATGTGTTACTTTTCATTTATCAGACAATACTGATATGATAAAGCATCCCAACAAAGTTGAGAGAAACTCTCTTGTCATTTTTGATGATTTACAATTAAGCAATGTACCTCAAATTCGTAATTACTTTACAATGGGTAGACATCGCGAAATTGACACAGCCTACTTGGTACAAAGTTACGGTGCGATAATGAAACATCACATCCGAGATAATTGCAACGTATTGATTATATTCAAACTTGATCAATTAAATTTGAAATTAATTTATAGGGATTTTGTAGGGGAAGATATGAGTTTCAGTGAGTTTAGAAAACTATGTTGGGAGGTGTGGTCAAAAGGTGCTCACAAATTTGTTTCTATTTTTACTGAATGTAAGGCTGAAAATGGAAGATACAGAGAGCAATTGGATAAATTCATAAAGATTCCTTTGCAATGAGGTAACTTCGGTGTTTGCACGATTTTTTGTCATTCAACGTCGCGGCATTAATGGAGAAAGTTAATATGCGTAAGAAACGCGATCGTGCTGCTCCTACCGCAGCATCATCTGTTGGGGAGAGAAGCAGTTTAATAGATAGAATAAAAAAATTGAGAAAAACTATTATTGAAAAACACAGAAATTTATTGGGTTTTCAAACACAGAGTGAAGAATTTAATCGTAAAAGGTTGGAACCAATAATTACTCCATTAATTGAACTCAAAAAGAGCACAATCTCTGCCAATGAAACAGTAAAGCGCGAAAAAGAACACAAGGTTGAACCGTTGGTAATGGAGGAGGAGGAGGAGGTGGAGGAGAAGGAGGAGGATGGGGAGGAGGATGTAAATATTTCTGCTAATGATAAATCTGCTTTCTTTGATTCGACTTTGAATATTACTAACCGTCGCACTCGAATAGAAGAAATTTTAGACAACTATTTAGGCGTGTTTCATAACGAGAAATTAGATAATTCTATTCCTTATGGTATACGTTTTGATCATAAACAAAATTTATATTTTATCGGCGATGAGCCCGTAAGTTTTGATGATGTTTTTATAACTGTCGGCGAACAAAGGTTTAGAATGACTCATGGTTTGTTGGAGCTATTGTTTAACAGTAGACCAAATTCAAATCTCTACAATAACAAAGATTTGGCGAAATATAAAAAAATATTATCACTGACATCTGTACATATTAATAACCAGGGTTACGTAATTCGCAATTCTGGTAAAAAATCTCAAATTATACAGAAACTTTTTCCACCCAAAAAACGTTCAAAGTATGGGAAGGGATTATTGAATTTTGTTAGAAATAAATCACGTGATAGAAACTACATATTCTGGGATGATGTTAACGAACTAGTCGAACGGTTATTTATTTTAATGGGTTCAAAAAATGCAGGAAATTCAGCTCACGATATTGAAATCGATTCGATATTACAAGAACTGCGAGAAGCTAACTTTATACAGTAAAAAAGCGAGGACAGGCCGTGTTGGCAGGAAGCTGTTCGGTAGAGCGAAAGAGGAGAGAAAGAAATATGAGAGAGATGAGGCTGGGTGAAACCGGCTGTTGCGAAAGAGTATGTTAGAAGAAATGCGGAGTGGGCGCCCCCCTCACCCCTCTGCGAAACATCGTGTAAAGTGAGAATAGCCGACTAAAGACATGAGCTGGGGTGGTGATGTCAGTGCTGTTCCTTCTTGACAAGCAACACAAATCGGAGCCTCTCCGCTAAAGCGGGTGTACCGAGGTGTTGATAATTAATTTCGACATTCGAACAATGAACACCGATCGATTCGGTAGGATGCATACAGTGCATGCGAAGCAATTAGAGGAGTTAAAAAAATTAGTAGCGAATTTTGACAAGTTGAAATTTGAATTGAGTGAGTTGAAGAAAGCTGTTTTAACTAGAACAGAATTTAACAATGAAAGAAGCCAACTTGTGTCGTTTGAAAATCTCAATAGTGGATTAAGTATAATTAACAATGTGTTGGAAAAACGCATGCATGATTTAGAACAGGTTGTTTTAACTAGGAGAGAATTTGAGCAGGAGAAGGCTAGTGTGCTGGTGAGTAGACATACCCTCAATAATGAGATGAAAATTATTAGCAAAGAGGCAAAGGCAGAAAGAGATAAACTACTCACTCGAGATGAATTCAATAGGGAAAATTTACTCACTAAAAAAGAGTTTATAATTGAAAAAGCAGGATTCATCTCATATGAACAACTTAACACAGCTGTAAAAATATCACAGGACCTATTAATGGATTATGTGCATAATAATCGAGATTTCAAGAGGCATTTAAATGATCTGATGTATAGATATGCCTATTATTTGATAGAAAAATGTGTAATGGCTGCCAGAACGTTTGATTATAAAGAGTTGGAGGGACGAGGACTATTGCCAGAACATACTGTCAGCGAATTTCTTCGGCTTATTGGGATGGATGAGCCGACGATAAAATATGATAGTAGTTTGTTTTTACCTCCCCAACAAGAACGTCTATTACAACGCTATCAATCTAGGAATCGAGGACTGTAGAACTATTCTATTTCTGTGTACAGCCCCCCACCTGCTAGGCACATGTTGCGACCGTTAAATTCTAAGGTTAATGACCTGAGAGCACGTCTCTCTCACACACACACACACATAAAACTTGTGCACGTGCTCTGCTTTTAAACGTTATGAAATAGTTTTTTTTTTTTGCAGCAGGGGGCGGAAGTGTTATTAATATCTGAAGCACTGTCCGGGGCTGGGGGGCAGGGGGGTATATTAACACTGCACGTGCGAAAGAGAGAGAGAGGGCTTTGAGAATCACAGCAGGAGGTAGCAGGTGTGCAGCCTCAATTAATAGCTAAATCTGGCGGCGGGGGCTGATGCTATTGCAAATATAGATATAGTAATTGCAAGCAGGTATATATAGATATACAATTGCAAGCATGTATATATAGATATAAAGCTGTATGTTCTATATTTATTGGGAACCTTCTGTGAGAGGTGGGGTCAGGGGGGATAGGTCCTCTCTCATTGGTGCTTGCGGGGGGTCCCCCTTTAATCTATTGGGAATAAAGTGGGGACACATAGGGAAGGGGGTATGTGACCTTAAAAACAAAATGGCTGACTGCGACAGGGGGAAGGGTGGGTGTTTACAAAATGTCTGACCTGGGGGAGGGGGAAGGGGGGTGGCCACGCCCCCCTGTCTTCTCATTGGTCAGGCTGAATCGGCCTTAATACCTACTTCTCTGCCGGCGACTTGTCCCAATCGGTCATTTCTTCAGTTTCTCCACTCTTTCGTGACGCCGGGGACACACACAACGGTTTTGTCCGCCACAGATTATTTTCCGTCGTCGCCCATGGAAAAGCCGTTGTGGACACACATAACGGTAAAATGTTTGTCGCCGTCTAAACGCAGTTCAGTTCAGCGTCGTTCGATATTTTGCTCACAAATTAATAGCTTTACACCTAACAGGAAACAATGTAGTGCAATGTCAAGCGGATCCAACAACAAATCTAATAAATTAGAGGTCCAAGCTGGAGTGTCTCAGGGTCGAATCCTAGGTCCATTGCTTTTTTTTTTTTGTATGTCAACCGTTTACCTAAAGAATTACTATTAGTGGCAGAGCCCTCTTATTTGCAAACGAAACATCACTCATTTCCAGCAATTCCATTCTAGATAATTTAGAAATAAGTGCAGTCCATTGTCCAATTTTTGAATCAGTTGAAATCTTCTATATTATATAAAAATGAATGTCTGTCTGTATGTATGTATGTATGTTCCCTATAGACTTCAAAACTACTTGACAGATTGGCATGAAACTTTGTGAATATTGGGAATGGTTTCTGACCATAAATTTTAATAGGGGAGCTAATAATTATTATTAATTAATCCATTTTATAGACCTAACCTACTGAACTTGCCGGCCAAACAGCTTAAAGGAACAGCTGATAGAAGTCAACAGTTTTTAATCATATGGCAGGCCTCTTAGCGGCGTTATTTACGCTGTCTTTGAACAGCAAAAGACTTTGCACTTTGCATGTAGGCTACCTTGCAGTCGGAGCCTTGCAATATGTAGGAAGCATATGACTGGATATGATGAAATTTAATCATGCCAGGTTGATGACATCTGTTAACCCATGCAGCTAGAAATTTGAAATGCATCCTCAGCAGGATAATAAGATAAAAAACCTAGCTTCTACCCTTATAGTCGTAGGAGGCAGGGGCGGATCCAGGATTTTTGTAAGGGGGGGGCGCACCCTAGGATTTTTGTAAGAGGGGGGGGGGGGGTATGTACTCTGCACAAAAAGGAGGTCCAGGGTACTCGCCAGAAATGTTTTAAATTTTAATGCTAGAAATATCTTTGTAAGGGGGTTATGGAAAACCCCCCACGGGATGGTGTCCAGGGGATATCCTCAGCAAAAAATTTAGAAAATGCCTAGAGATTATTTTTTTAAAGCACTAACACTAAAAAAATTGCTGTTAGTTTTGTACAAAAATGATTATTGAATTATAGCAAAATTAATTGATAATAATCATGATCTGACAAGTGTTCAGACCTGAAATCTTATTGAAAGTAAGAAACAATAATCATTTATTCAAGGGGATAGGTGAGCCAGTAAGAAGGGATATAATATAATATATATATATATATATATTTTTTTTTTTTAATTTCCTCAGTGGTTTTCATACGTACATGAACTGTTTGTACCGTAGTATTGATGTCAATGACAATTCGAACTTGCATTTTACACCAGAACTTAACTTTTGTAAGTAGTATCAGACGCGTTTAAGGACCTGAGTCCTATTCTCAGCGAATAGAGAATAGAGACCATAGAGTATATGGAGCGAAAGGAATTAGGCCTATGTATTCTCTGTTTGCTGAAGATAGTACTCGGGTCTTGAGACGCGTGCGCTAGTACTCACAAAAATGTAGTTTAATGCAAGTTTATAATCGTAATTAACATCGCTATCTTTTAGGTATATTATTTATGTATTTGAGTAGTCAAGCATGAAGTTTAAGTATGTTTTAAAATAATAAGCACAAAACACCAGGAGGCCACGTTAAAATAAATTTCATCTAGCTCTTGTATCATTGTCAATGGGTGATACGGACCTTTATTGCTTCAGTAAGAAAATAAGTGCCGGCTTACTTGAAACTATTCCCATTCCCTAGGTTTGATCATTTATCTTTCCTGAGTTGGGATTCCGTACAAATATGGCACCGTGCTTAAAATTTTACTTTAAACGGGTTTTGGGATACCCGCTGTAACTTTTTGAGAATGAAACAATTTCCCTGAAACCACATTTAAGCGATTCTAGATATGAATTAATCTATTTTGAAAATTCAACCCACGTTATGTGTCAAAGTAAATTTCATCAAGCTCTTGCATTATTGTCAAAATGTGATCCGGGCCCTCATTGTTTTAGTAAAACAATTAAATTCAGGTATTTATACTCTGCTCTTTTTGATCCCTCGCCTTTTCTGATTCTGGTACTGTACTTTCCTGATACTTGAAAATTTCGTCTAAAAGGAGAGTTTGGGGCTGCTCTTTATTATTAATTTTTTAAGGAACATTTTATTAAAGTCGGTTTTTTTATTAAAAAATAACCAATCTAATACCACATTTTTACCGATTTCAGACATCTTCTTTCTTCAAATGTTGTCTCTAAAGGCTTCTTAAAATTTGAAAATTTATTTTGTCTCTGGAGGATCTATCCACCTGATTCCCTTATAGCTACGCCACTGTGATGTTACATGAACAATGAATACATAGAAATTAATCGATTTTTAAAACGTGTGTAATATTACAAAAAAAATCATTGGTACTCATTATGCACTTACAGTTAATTATACATAGGCACTACATCATACAACCTACAACTATGCATAGTGAATAATTCAAATTAAAGTGATGTTAATATACAAAACTTAAATTTTCTTCTAATAAATCATAAAAAATTGCGGATAAATTTTGCGCCACCCCAGCATTATATGCCTCTTGTCCGGGGCATATTTTTAAATCCAGCCCTGGTGTGGGGATACCAGCGAACACATAAGAACACATAAGACACATGGGTTCGTTGGGGGATACCAAATGGAGAACAATGTCTACTTTTTTTAAATAAATATGACTAATGACAATGTTATTTACAGTAGTCTTATTAATTCTAGATATCTACCATAACATCACTATCACCAATACAAATTAGATTATTATAAAAGGATGTTAAAGGAAAATAACAGTTTAGAATCAGTTGGATTACTTAGTAGATGTATAAAATATGTAAAGATGTATCATTTTTCATTTTCACTAGTATTAACCATAAAATATATTTTCACACCACCTCAAGGGGGGGGCGCGCGCCCCCTGCGCCCCCCTGCTGGATCCGCCCTTGGTAGGAGGTTTAAATTTGAAATGTTTCTTTATTGAGAGGTGGTGATTAAGAAAACAACGAAGCCTCTATGTTCAGCTGGAAGAGCCCTAGGACTAACTTCTTTCCTAATTTGAAATGTAACCTCAGCGGGAGGTGGCGAATAATAAAATCAAGGAGAATTTTTATGAGAACGCAGCTACGCGCGTCGAGCCAGCTAGTTAACAATAAATACTAAAAAATGCAAATACCCTCAATTCAAAAACAAACATAATTCAAATGAAGATGGGGCTATAAACGTGTTTGTAAACGATAATCAACTAGACCAGGAAGAAAACATTGCATTTCTAGGGGTTTTATTGGATGAACGATTGACCTGGGCTCCATACATTGAGAAAATATGTTGTAAAACTTCATCTGGGGTATTTGTCCTGCGACATCTTGCTGGATTAAATAACAAAAAGTTAATTTTTACAGCTTACCATGGGCTCTTACTTTCACAATGTCACATATTAGGTATGATATCTTAGTATGGGGTAATTCATCAAAAAAAACCTTGATAGGATGTTTAAGATCCAAAAGAAATTGGGAAGGTGTATAAGAGTAAATAGATTAGATTCATGTAGGCCGTTGTTCAAGAGACTTGGTTTCCTAGCTGTACCCTGCTTATATGTGTATGAAGCTACTTTATATGTAAAAAAGAGTGATATTAACCAAAATCTTGATGTACACGATCATAATACAAGAAGCCGATGAGATTATCACTTGATGAGTCACAATAGTAGCTTGTTCAAACAAAAGCCTAGTTATATTGGTAGGAAACTCTTCAACAAGCTACCGCAGTATTTAAAAAGTCTTCAAAATATAGAAATATTTTAAAAACAATTGAACAAATATTTAGTTGATAAAGCTTTTTATAGCGTACAAGAGTTCCTTTATATCAAAATTAAGCCTCAACTTAACTAATTGATATAGTAATTATATGGTAACCAAAATCAATTTAAACAAAAAGTTACTTTTTACAGCTTACTGGGGTCTTACTGTCACATATTAGGTATGCTATCTTAGTGTAGGGTAATTCATCAGAAAAAACCTTGATAGGGTGTTTAAGATCCAAAAGAAATCGGTTAGGTGTAAGAGTAAATAGATTAGATTCATGTAGGCCGTTGTTCAAGAGACTTGGTTTCCTTACTGTACCCTGCGTATATGTGTATGACGCTACTTTATATGTATAAAAGAGTGATACTAACCGAAATCGTGATGTACATGATTATAATACAAGAATACGAGGAGATTATCACTTGGCGAGTCACAATAGTAGTTTATTCAAACAAAAACCTAGCTATATTGGTAGAAAACTACAGCAAGCTACCGCAGTTTTCAAAGAGTCTTGAAAATAAATAAATATTTAAAAAACAATTGAAAAATATTTAGTTGATAAAGCTTTTTATAGTGTACACGAGTTCTTTTCATGTCAAAAATAAGCCTCTCCTTAACTAATTTATATAGTAATTATGGTAACCATTATAAGATAGTATAATTGTTGATCTGACTCGTCTTATACTCCTTAACTGGAGTCTCCAAGATGTAATCTACAAAAAGAACCAAATGTCAAAAGGCCGGTCTAATATTAAATATCAACTGTTCAATGAACAGTTCAATAATTAAAGGAGAAGCGTCTAATACATAATAGATGAAACTCTACAAGCACTTACGAGTCACTGTATAAACTGTCAAGTACGGTAAGCCTGAATAATAATGTCACAATATACTGCGATTGACACTTCAACAACATACGTTTGTTTAACACAGTCTGTATTATCGCTAATTAATAGTAAGGCCCTTAATAGACAGAGCCACTGCAGTCACTTAGTAAAGTGGCTCAAAACCGGGAAGGGAAACTAGTTTCAGATGATAAATTCATATCTTCAATTGTATTAAAAGACGTTAATCGATCAAAAAATCAGGATAGCATTAGTGGAAGGAACTCTTGTAGCAATCTGATAGGCTCTCAAGATTCTAAGAGTTTAAGTAAATCTACTTCAATATGCAAAAGCAACGATAAAGTAATAAGGGATGATAGGGAAGTACCGGTACTCACTGTGTTCCATCAGAATATTCAATACATTCGTAACAAAATAGATAGAATCGAAGTATTTTTTAAAGAAGAGGCTCCTGATATAGCTATTTTCAAAGAGCATGGTTTAAAAGAAGATGAATTGTCACAACTTAATATTCCAAACTATTCATTGAAAACGTCGTATTGCAGGACATCTCATCGAAGTGGGGGAGTAGCTATCTTCACTAAAAATGCTAAGAATATGCAAACATTTAATTTAGAATATGTAGAGAAATTTGCTGTGGAAATGGATTTAGAAGTTACTGGTTTGAGAGTAAAAATCGACAATAATTTCGAAGTAGCGGTGTTAGGTATTTACAGGTCACCAAATGGGGAATGGAACAATTTTTGTGAACTATTCAATAGGCTTTTAGAGATTACTACTACTCGTTTTACAAACGTTATTGTAGCGGGAGATTTCAATACAGACTTTGCAACACAGAATAAAATGACAGAAGATTTAAAGGATATTATATGCATGAATAACTTGGAAATAAAAGTTCATGAATATACCAGAGTCACAAGAACATCACAAACAATAATCGATAACATCCTTACTAATATAGATTACTCTAAAACAAGATTAGGCGGCTCGGAACTATCTGATCATGACTATCAAATCTTAGAGGTGGGGTTGCAAGGTCATAAATCAATTAAAAAGAGTAGAGTAATGAAAGAAATTCAACAATGTTAACAGGGGAATATCGATTGTTTGAAGCAGAATCTGCTACAAGAAAACTGGAGTAGGGTTTACAATAGCAATAGTTTAAATGACAAATATGATAGTTTCATTAATATTTTAAGGTTTCATATTACTATGAGTTGTCCAGTTAAAAAAGTCCCTGTAAAGAACAAATTAGACAAAATTGAAGAGTGGATAACTGATGATATCCTTGCAGAAAGAAATAGGGTTAAAGATGCATATGATGAATTCAAACTATCTAGAAATATGTTAAGTGAAGATAATTACAAAGCTCTAAAGAAAAATTATACAAGAGAAGTGAAAAGAGCGAAATGTAAGAAAACAGCTGAAATTTTGAATAATAGTGTGTACTTTAACACAGCAGTGTGGGATGTAATAAACAAAAATAGGCAAGTAGCTCATGTAGATGCTTATACTAGTGTCCCCAGAATAATTAACGAAAATAACAAATATATTGATGATAGTGTAGACATTTGTAATTTCTTTAACAGATATTATCAACTGGTTGCTAAGGATCTTCAAAAATCTCTTAGTGATGCAAACATGAGGAATACTGAGGGGATTCAGAACGAATTAAAATTCCACCCAGTATGCCAAGACGAGTTGTCAAATATCATTGATAGTTTAAATAATAAAAAAACTGTAGGAATGGATGGGGTATCCAGTAAAATTCTGAAAGAATGTAAAGATCAATTGTTAGACCCTTTGATTCATCTGATCAATCATTCATTAGAACAAGGTGTTTTTCCAGATAACTTAAAAGAGGGGAAGATCTTGCCAATCTTCAAAAGTGGTGATAGAGAAAAGGTAGAAAACTATAGGCCCATTAGTATTTTAAATGTAATAAGTAAAATTTTTGAAAGAGTAGTTCTAAATAGGTTACTTCTGCACCTTCAAGAAGCTAACTTCATCTGTGATGAACAGCATGGCTTCCAGAAAGGGAGATCAACAAAAACAGCCATAGTTTCTCTAGTTGAAAAACTAATAGATATAATAGATTCAGGTGATAAAGCTACTGCAATCTTCTTAGATCTGTCAAAGGCATTTGATTGTGTTAATCATAGAACTTTATTGGAAATACTGAAAAATGTAGGTGTAAATGGGGTTGAACTGAAATGGTTTGAATCATATCTTATTGGGAGAAAACAATGTGTAGAACTAACTACAGTAGTTGGTAATAGTATAGTAAAGAATAAATCTAATAAATTAGAGGTGCAAGCTGGAGTGCCTCAGGGGTCAATACTAGGTCCATTGCTTATTTTGTTATATGTCAACCGTTTACCTAAAGAATTAATTAGTGGTAGAGCCGTCTTATTTGCTGATGATACATCACTCATTTTCAGCAATTCCATTCTAGATAATTTAGAAATAAGTGCCCATATAGGTGTGCAGTCCATTGTCCAATTTTTAAATCAGTTGAAATTAACTATAAATAGTAGAAAATGCCAATACCTTCAATTCAAAAACAAACATAATTTAAATGAAGATAGGGCTATAAACGTGTTTGTAAACGATAATCAATTATACCAGGAAGAAAAAATTGCATTTCTAGGAGTTATGTTGGATAGACGATTGACCTGGACTCCATACATTGAGAAAATATGTAGTAAAATTTCATCTGGGGTATTTGTCCTGCGACAGCTCGCTAGATTGAATGACAAAAAGTTACTTTTTACAGCTTACCATGGGCTCTTACTGTCACATATTAGGTATGCTATCTTAGTATGGGGTAATTCATCAAAACAAAATCTTGATAGGGTGTTTAAGATCCAAAAGAAAGCGGTTAGGTGTATAGAAAGAGTAAATAGATTAGATTCATGTAGGCCGTTGTTCAAGAGACTTGGTCTCCTAACTGTACCCTGCTTATATGTGTATGAAGCTACTTTATATGTAAAAACGAATGATATTAACCAAAATCTTGATGTACATGATTATAATACAAGAAGCCGAGGAGATTATCACTTGGTGAGTCACCACAATAGTAGCTTATTCAAACAAAAACCTAGTTATATTGGTAGGAAATTCTACAACAAGCTACCGCAGTTTTTGAAGAATCTTGAAAATATAGAAATATTTAAAAAACAATTGAAGAAATATTTAGTTGATAAAGCTTTTTATAGTGTACAAGAGTTCCTTTCACATCAAAATTAAGCCTAACCTCAACTAATTGAAGTAATCATGGTATCTAGTGTAAAATATTGTTGATCTGACTTGTCTTATACTCCTTAACTGGAGTCTCCAAGACGTAATCTACAAAAAAAAAAAAAAAAAAAAAAAAGTCGCCGTCGCCGAGTAAGCATGATGGTATGATTATTTCGGATGGAAAGCGATTGACTTCTAACAAGCTCCCTGCGCCAGAGAGCTCGCGCATGCGCAGGTGACATAGTCACCACGCGACAGTTGGAATTTTGTAAAAAACGGTTTTGGGAAATAGCCTGTTGTATTCACATTGATTGTATGTTAGTTAAACGAATAAATAAACATTAACAAAATTGTAAAATTAAAATCGTTTCAGGCAACCAAAATAACAGCCTTAAATAATTTTACATTTTACAAATACAGTATTTTATAAATAGAGTGACCTTAGCGTAACTACCAATCTTTCTTGTGTAGATATGCTCTTTCTAAAGTTGGTATCCTTTCTCACTATTGAATTGAATTGAATTGAATTGAATTGAATGACTGCCTTTATTTTATCCTAGAGAGCGGAGTTAAGGCGCAGCCGGCCCTCTCTTACACTCAACTCTCCATTACAATACTAATAATTTTACAGAAAAATAAACTGAAAAAAAAATAATGTGAAAATAAAAATAAGCGATTATCAACATATGAGTAATATACTAATATACTTAATAATGTAAAAAAATAAAAATTAAACCTGAAAAATCAAATTAAAGAAAAAAAAGAAAAAAAAAATATATATATATATATAATTATATAGTATAATGCAGTACCAATTTCATGAATTTAAGCCTACCTTACAAAAGTATAAGAATAAGAAAAAAAAGGAAGAAAACACTTTGAACAATAAACAAAATGATTGAAGAATTATATTAGATTTACTTTGATAATCAAAGTCTCATTCATATTACAGCACACATACACACACACCACCACACACACACTCTCTCTCTCTCTCTCTCATCTATCTATCTATCTATCTCTCTCGCATACACACTCTTAACACAAGGGATATCATATGGCACTACAAGTGAAGCTACAAATCCCCCCATTGATGTTCCAAGAAGAGAATGAAGCTTCATGAATTTCTCATAATTCATTCAGAAGTACTGGAAATTTTTTATTGCCATCAATAAAACGGGGAAACAAGTTATACGAACCTTATTTGTTCTACTGGAGTTCATACTATGCACCCATAACCTCTTCACCCGTTCAGGCCCGTGCTGGACCCCTTGTTAGGGCGGTGGACGGCCATGGCCAGAGGGTGCCAGCACAATGCAGGGGGAGAACTAACTAAGGGTGGGGGGGTCTGGAATAAAATAATCATAAAGTTAGCATTAATTGCACATTACGCTGGGTTCAATATACTTTTCTTCATGGTACAAACGGACCATCAGACTCACACATATTTTACCGGTATTTGTCAAACAAAATGACCATGAACTGTTAAATTCTAATATTAGCAAATACTATTTGATCCATTTCAAATATTTGCTATGTCTTAGGGAAAAATAAAAGACGAAGTAGAAGTTGAAACATAATTAGAGTAATTTTGTTAAACTAACACATAGAAAATTAAGAAGAGGCAATATTTTACTCTACATACGTTTCAAAATAAGTTACCAACATTTACTTACTAAGTTACTTAATTTCTTAAGGAAAGTAACAAAAACAAATATGTTTGCAAATGTAATGTTCTTTGATAATTTTCAAGTAGATTCACTGTAGGGAGTATGTGCTCCAGGCTGATTAGTGTTAGTGCATTTTATGTGTTTACACTTTTTAAGTAGAATAAAGTTCATAACTAGTGGCTTGACATGCATGGGGGGCTTTGGGCTTAAGCCTTACCTTAGGTCCTGAAATCCTTATCAAAATGTTGATAATTTTCTAGCGAATTGACTGTGTAATATGGATTTCAGGCTGTACATTTTACACTTGTTTAAATACGGTAGCGGTAATAACAATACCGTTACAGTATTGAGAGGTATATTATGAGTAGGCCTACCATAGGTGGAAATAGAGTTTGTAGCCTGGCAGAATTGAATTCGACCAAATGGCTCGGTTTAGATAACAAAAACAATTCGCTTCACTCATTTATCGATCTGACAATCATGTAATGTAATACAAGATATCTAGCCTCTAGATCCTCCTGAACCTGTAATACATTCAACGTTACAGTAATAATGTAACTTTTTGGAGGGTGAAGCACAGATAGTTCTGAGACCTAGGCATGGGTAATGAGTTGGATGATAATAATGATGATGATGATGATTGCTGAGTTGGACCTACAGTTTTAGGTCAGTTCCAAATCATCGGCAGGTGATTTTATAGCAGAGAACACATTTTTTCTTGGTGGCCGATCCAATCGGTCACCCTTACAAAGAGAGCCCAAGAGTTTGTAGCTCATCTTATCTGACTGAACAGATACCTGCCACAGCTCGCGGCTATCACTTTCCTAAAAAAGGTACACAGGTGTTTGCGAAAAAATTTCACAAGGAATCTGCCAGTTAGCAAAAACTTATTCCTTCGAAAACGCTTCATTACAGATAGCAGAAGAATGAAACTATCTTTCTCAGTAATAAATTAGTACTCATTCAGAAACGTTAGGCTCAGTGGTGTAACGTTTTCCAATTGGGCCCCCCCGCAACCGATTTTCCGGGCCCCTCTCCTCAAAATCATATAAATATGAGCCCCTCTCACTTGTCTCCCCTCCCATAAAAACTTGCATGATTTTTTTTGGGCAGTTATAATTATATAAGAGCAAAACACCTTTTTATCTATTAAATTTAAAAACTCAATCATGTTTCAAGGGGGGCTAGTCTAATGATTTTGGCTGTAGCCTACGGGCTCCTGAAAGATGAAAATAGTTGAGTGTTGATTATGTTATAAATAATTATCTAATATTAAAACTGACACTGTATTTCACTTTTATATATTGTTCTACTCACTTATAATGGAGATGCTTGAGGGATGCATTTCACTTCTGAAAAAAAGCTTCGTCAGCCTTTGTCACTTTTCAGAAGTGAAATGCATCCCTCAAGCATCTCCAATATAAGTGAGTAAAACAATACAGTATATAAAAGTGAAATACAGTGTCAGTTTTAATATTGGATTGTTCATTAAGTATTTCGTCATGGAAAACATCACAGATAAATAATTAATCTTGAAACCTAGAAACCTTGAAATTGATGTCTTCCATAGGATCCACATTCACATCCTCCTTGTTAGCACCTTCGCTCCTTTTCCCAGAAAATGTGTTTTCTCAGAATTCACCTCATTTGCAGACACGGACACAGGTTCAATCTTCTATATAAATAAAATTAGAGTTTTTCTGTACATTTATCAGAATTATATATGTTTTGGTTATTTTTACGTTTTATACATTAAATAAGCCGAAAATAGTCTTATCTCAATTTCTGTCTGTCACGGCCCCAAAGGCATTTTACGCGGCCTTCTCCTCAAAAACGAGAGTATCGATCGGGATTTTAGTAATTGAACAGTATTGAAAACTTTATTGACAATGTCTTTAGCTATAAAAAACTAAATTAACTTTTTTTTTAACAGAGTAATAAACGTTTACTACTCATACAGTACTTGATCCTATTATAAGAAAAAAATTCGACTTTGTTAGGAAAACTGAAACAATTGAACCAAAACTATTATTTATATACTTATTCTGTACAATAATCACGTAATTTATCTGATATATCAAGGGCATAAATATTCCTTCTGAACATTGTTTAAAAATGTACTAGTCGATAAAAAATAGAAATAACTAAAACATGACTGTACAACATCACAATACCATAAACGCAGCATGTTGAAAAATAGAATAGCAATGAAAAAAAAAATGGCACTCCAAATAATAAACTCACGATCACGAACTCAATTGTGCGGACCCCTGTGCGGGCCGCTTAGCGCAGTTGGTTGGGGCGTCACAACTTCAGCTTGCTGTCGTTTAAGCGGTCGTGGGTTCGAATCCCGCTCCACTGTCAGGCATTTATGTGTAATCATTCACCTCATTACCCACGCACAAGTCTCGGACTCATGTGGGCATCATCAGCAACAAAAAAAAAAAATTAATATACATACGGTTTACTCTAGGCCAATTTATCGGACACGTGTAGGGCTACATGCATCTAACTGGACGATTCAAAAGTGACTGAATTCATAATACTGTATGAAGAAAAATATTGACTTTATTTCTACACAACCCCCCACTTTCCATTACATCACAATATATGCTAATATACATTGAGGAATTCGATAAGAAAATAATATTAATTTCCTCTAATTTGCACTTTGGAGACATGATTTGTGACAGTCTAGATAAGTTTGTTTGAAGAGTGTTTTGTCCTCGGTATCTCTCCATTTCCATTTCCTGAAGTCACAACATCCTGCTTTTGAATTCAGTGGCGGATTTACGGGGGGGGGGGGGATTTCGGGCTGAAGCCCCCCCCCTCCATAACCTCCAAAAAGTTTTTTGAAAGAGTGTACATTTTTTACTAATAAAATCAGTTTGAAGCTCGTAAAATATTCATTAGCAAGAATTACCCAATTCCACTACTGTGGATTACTACTAATCAACTTAGTGTTTAGATTTTTGTACTTGATGAATAGAAACAGTAGGCCTACTTGCTGAATAGAAAAAGTAGTGCAACATAAAATTGCAGTAATTGAATCACGACAGAACGAACTTTCTTTTGATGAAAAGTAATGAGAAACTACATTAACATATTAACCAATGTTTTTTTTTTAACATTCTATCTCAGTGGTCGGCAACCAGTGATCACCAGCTACTGATATAGGTCATATCGTGGAAAAATTCCAGATACAACGCTTGCATTGGGTGTACTTATATTTATATATAATATGGATGTAATACCATTTTAAATGATTTCTCAGAGACTTTACAAAAATTTTCTTGGGTAGTAACTTAAGATCCTATATTTCTATAAGAGGAAACTAATCATCATATAAAAAGTTTAGAAAAACATATATTTTCACAGAGTAGAATTCACACAAAGTTTATCTATTAAAACTAGATGAACCATTAGTAACTAATCAAAGCTCCCACATTGATTTTCATTCTTAAAAATTGAATATTATGACCGTAATACCAGCAGAATAATACTATGTTCCTTGACAAACTGTTGAATACACCAGATTCAGCCCTAATTCAATCAAAATTTTGCAATATACAGTACTCGCTGATACGGTTCAAAGCACTAAGTTAGTAAAGTTATTTTATATTTCCCAATAATATGAAGTTCGGGTGGTATGATTGAAAAATATATACGAAAAATTCAAAAGCTTTCACAGTTCTACCTCTACCCCCCCCCCCCCCACATCAACAGTAGAGTAGCTCCAGCCACCCCCAAAATGTTTTTCTGGATCCGCCACTGTCTGAATTCCTTCAATAAAGCTATTTGCGAATTGATAAAGTTAGTAAACAATAAACATTGACCTGACAATAATTAGCCAATTCATTCTTCTTCCTTCAATAATTCAGTTTTATTTCTTTAAAAAAAATATATATATATCAGTCTGAGCACGGGCCATTTCTTGAAAAAATATATTTTCATTCCGGGCCCCCTTATAGCCCGGGCCCCCCCGCGCCGCGGGATCTGCGGGGGTGTACGTTACGCCACTGGTTAGGCTTCTAGAGCCCTCATTTAGGTGTTGAATTTAATACATTCATTGTGAAATGAGCTAGAAAATTATTTAAAACTATCTACCGAGATTGTTGAGTTATTCTATGAAATAACTTACTGAAAAAAGCCAAACAAAGGCGTTTTTTAGATTGAAGGGTATGAACTTGGTTATTGATTGCGAATAAAGCACCCAGAGTTCATAAAGTCATAATTTAAATTGGATCAAAACACACAATAATCGCAAGTGGGAAGCATCTGTGCAAAATCCGTGTGCTTTAATTCAATAAAACTCGAATAAGCATTGCGATTGTTCTTAACTATTAGGTACATTCACATTTAATTGAAATAAAAAATAATTTCACAAGTTTTGAAGGAGAATTTGAAAAAGATTTGGTTCATTACCAATTAAATAAACCCATCAAGACGACAATAAAAAACGTGATTTCATGATCATTTTGTGAATTTTTGTAAAATATCCCACCAATTCAAAGATTGGGTAATCTCGATTTGCGTTCAGACTGTCATTTTACGTTCACTTTACCCACGCAAAAGTCTCAGAATGGTGTGGGCATCATAAAAATATATAAATTTATTCAATTTAATTCACACCACCTACATGAAGCCTTGGAGTTTTCTGAATTTATGATGGAATAGCTGCAATCTTTGACCCTTTTTATTTCTGTAACAAAGCGTTTCCGGACCTTCATTAATTTTATTTATTAGATTTATCTTTATGAGAAGATGCTCATGCAATCTGGCAGAATCATTTTGAACTCTTGAAACACTCTATACAAATAAGACACATTTTGCTTCCCCATAGCTAATACACTTTAAAAAGTCAAGTAATGAACCCCCTCAAGGAACTTTATCGTGCCACAATCTTGCAAAAAAAGCTCAGAAAAAAATCCCAATATTGTTGAGCTTAGTCACACGGTCAGCTGATGCAATTTAGCCTGAAAGTGTGGCAAGCGACGGCGACTGCAGTGGTTTTGTCTATAGGTTGTGTGTAGAGGTGCCCATCACCCCAAAGTCAAGAGCGCAAATCCCCCCCCCCCCCCCCCATTTCATACTGCCCCCAAACTTGGTTATCTGCCTCCTTCCCAAATACAGGAGACACGAAAAGGTGAAAAAATGAAATTTAAATGATTTTCAGATTCAAATTTATCTCACCAATTTGATACAATAATAATAATTTAATTCAACATTATTTATATAAATATCGTGCACATATTACGTTCTTTAATATAAACACACAATAATTCATTGAACATAGATAAATTGAAAAATTATTTGCGCACGGCAAACAAAGTAGGATAATTGTGTGCTGGCTGCAAATTTAAAACAAAATGAAAAATCTATCACTTCCTCAAATAACAAAGTAATAAAGTTCTCTAACTGAATTATGCATTACTTTTATTCAATTGCAGTGTGGGTTTCACAAAATACTTCTCTACATTAACACTTTAAATTTCACAAAATAAGAATTATTTCTTTCAATATTGAAAATTAAATTCATTTTGCAATAAATTTGCTTGCTGTGAGTTTTGAGATAGTTATTTCACTATTGATGGATTCCATTTTTATGCAATTCAATTGCATACTACCTTTATTGAGACACATTTGTTAGGGATTGACAATAAATATAAAATTTCTATCTGTCAAATGATTCGCTTGCATCCCTAGAGACATTAGTCATTTAGCTGAAATTTTCCCGGCAATAAATAGTCCCTATAAAACCGTATTCCAAGAGATTCTAGACTCATGTCTAGAAAAGCTTAAATCCGTTCATTTTAGTACTCATTATGGATTTTTTTCAATTTTCGATATTGAGAGCTTGATTTGCGGTAAATCAGTAGTTTTATATGAGTATTTACTAAATTGAAGTTTATAAATTGGGTGAAGTGAAAGCTTAAATTCAATAAATCATTACTTTTCTGAATCGTTTGCCTAAGAACTTGAACCCACTTTTCGTATATTGTTAGTTCATTAATTAGTTGTGAACAAATTTTAATTTATAAAATATAAAAAATACTACTTTTATAAAGCCATTTTAACGAGTTATAGTGGTTTAAAATTATTATTACAGGGCCACCCAGAGACATTTTATTTAGTGGCCCAGGGCAGAGTTGCGGCTGGAGGTTCCCTTACACCTTCACCCTGAACACCAATTGTCAATTAATGACTCGATTTCCCATATATAGCATTGATTGTCTTTCAGCTATGCCTAGTTGCCGACTGTACTCAAAAGAATCTGTTTTACTAATTTGAATTGTTTTGTTTTTTTAATTAAAGATGAAGTGGAGTGTAGGCCAACTGAAAACCATTCCATGAAAAAGCTGTGGAAGCTAGGGAAAAGTGCAATGAGTGGCTCCAGAAAGAGAGCTTAAACTTCTCTTTTATTTTTGTTAATCTCTTGAAATCGCATCGAACTACACTATTACTGGAATATGACTTTGAATGGAACTTGATTCAACTTGCAGAGAGAATATATTAATAACACATCCAATTCCAAACTATGACTTATAATAATTTTGTATTTACATATAGATGGTGACGGAACCCCAAAACATTGGGGATTCTGAGGGTTCTCCACCGGAGAAAATGATTGTTTTCCAGGTCTTGAAAGTGCGACTAAGCTTTTTTTGTGGTTATCAAACTCTTCCCTCATATTATTTGTTTCATGGACAAATTTCACGTTCATAATAAACTCTATGGGGTATCAGATCTGAACACTATCATAAACGGTAACAGAAATTAGCATTTGAAGCCCGTCTGCAAAAATATTGAGAGACCTTTTCTCCTTTCAAGCCTACAGCGTCAACTTCATTCAAGTGGTCTGGGGGACCTTCAAACCCATGTTTGGGGGCTCCGAAAATACTGGGACCCACCAGCATCTTGTGGCCTTTGATGACCCAAAGCCGAGCCAATTAGGGAACCTTTGTTTATAAATGTAGAAATTTGAAATATTCTAGGTGCAGCCTACTTGAATTTCTACTTCACATGACTATACTGGCAATAAAAACGGGCCCGAAGGGCCCGCGCCACCAGGGGCCTCTAGTGTATGTTAGGCTTCTAAGGGGCCTCGAGAGATCTAAACTGGTGAAAAAAGGGGCCCTGGAAGCCCCTAGTTGGCCCCTTATTAGTTTTTTTGTCACTTGCTTACATTTTGTTGAGGCCCAAAAAACTTGCCTTGTTCGCCCCATCCCCTCTGTAATCTTGGTTAATTTATTTTTCTAGTTAATTTAAAGTATTAAAATTATAGTATTTTTTCTAGCTATAATAGTTCACATATGAAAACGTTTTTACCTCCAGTAATCAATATTATCGTTATTTTTATGATGCCTCCCTACTCGTTTTTGGGGCCTCTTTAACAGGCTCAAGGACGGGGGTTTGTAACCTGGAAACCCCCCTCGTCACTTTGCCAATGCAAGATACACGACAAGATACATGACTTTACAAATCCTCTCAATATCCAATGGACTAGCTTAATTTTATCTGAGAAGAGAGAATTAGAAGATCGGATGAAGATGTCGAAGTCACAGCTATGTCCACTTGCTCCCCGCTATCAAAAAAACTAAAATTCAAATTCATCATATTTTTGTACCACCAAAAGAAAATTTTGTACCACCTCCCTAACTGAGATAATATCAACTCTAAGGTCGGGGAGCAAGTGGACACTCTTTCCCCACATGTTATATGCAAGATTTGAATACACCATATTTTTGTACCTTTTTGTACCATTAAAAGAAAATTTTGTACCACCTCCTGGGTGATACCAAGGGTAGGTTAATTTACTGTACCTCTCTCAAAAATGTCAGAACCTGCATACTTGTGAAGAGAGGTATGGACTGCCTAACACTCACTGAATTCTGTTCTAGAGATCTCACTGCGGTGTCTATAACCTGGAGCAATGAAGGCAAGGAATGGAGCACAATTGCAGGCTCGGTTTACTTGCCTTACGACTCCGGGGACCTTCCTCCATCAAGAGAACTTGAACTTCTGGTGGAGTCATCTTGCGCTGGCGGACAACAACTCCTTTTAGGTTGTGATGCCAATGCTCATCACACAATTGGATGGGGAAGCTCTGACACTAATCCAAGAGGTGAGGCTCTCCTTCAGTTTCTCATATCTAATAATCTTTATGTCTGTAATGCTGGAAACCGTCCGACGTTCGTTACACGAAATCGAAGTGAGGTTATTGACATTACACTTTGCTCAGAAGGACTCCTTAGTGCCATCGACAATTGGCACGTAAGTCATGAGGCCTCTTTGTCTGACCACAGGTTCATCTGTTTTAACCTGCAAAGTGAAGGCAGCTCATCCTGCTATCGAGATCCAAGGAGAACAGAATGGTCACTCTATAAGTCTGACCTCCTGTCTCAACTTGGATCATTAGGCAAGAGGGTCACCTGCTTTGCAGACATTGATCAGATTGCTTCCGATCTTCAGAATGCAATCATAAGCTGCTTTCAGGACAATTGTCCATTGCGGCGGGGAAAGAGTCATACTAATACTAAATGGTGGACTGCTGACCTTGACCGCAGAAGGGCGGTTGTCAGAAAGCTTCATAACCATTGCAAACGGAGCCGTAACTGGGAACCATACCACAGGGCACTCACAGAATACAGCCTTGCAATCAAGAAAGCCAAAGAGAACTCTTGGAGACTGTTTACACAGGAGGTAAATAGTCTTAGGGCAGCAGCAAGACTGCAGCGTGTCTTAGCTTCAAGCCCAATTGGCCTCCTGGGAACTCTGAGGTTACCAGGGGGACAATATACCACTGGAACTGGTGGAAGTCTCAAACTTCTCCTTGAGACTCACTTTTCAGACTGTGTTTTTGAGGGTGCTTGCTCAGGCATGTCCAGCAACAGCGAAATGGGCTCACGGCCAAGAGCTGATCGTGGAAGCTGGACTTTAGCCAGACGTATTGTCACACTTTCCAAAGTTAAATGGGCCATCTCCAAGTTTGGCCCATTCAAATCTCCTGGGGGGGACGGTATCATACCGGCTATGTTGCAGCAAGGACCAGAAGCTCTCTTGGTCCTCCTGTGCGAACTCTTCAGAGCAAGTCTGGCTTATGGGTACATCCCTCAAGCTTGGCGCCTCAGTAGGGTGGTCTTCATTCCCAAGAGAGGAAGAGCAGACTACTCAACTGCAAAATCATTTCGCCCCATCAATCTTACATCGTTTCTCTTGAAGACACTGGAGAGACTGGTGGAGAGACATCTAAGAAAGGGAGTGCTTTCAGGTACTCCTCTTCATCGGAATCAGCATGCCTATCAGCCTGGTAAGTCCTGTGAAACAGCCCTGCATCAACTTGTGAGCAGGGTGGAGGACAGCCTTGCTGCCAAGGAGATTGCTCTATGCACCTTCATGGACATTGAGGGTGCTTTTGACAATGTTACTTACACGGCCATGGTCCGGGCAGTGCATGGGCGTGGTCTTGAGTCTGCTATATGTAGGTGGATTGAGGCCATGCTCCACTCCAGGCGGATCAGGGCTGATCTTCAAGACAAATCGATGGTGATCATACCTGCAAAAGGTTGTCCGCAGGGAGGTGTGCTTTCTCCTCTTCTGTGGAACCTTGTGGTGGATGGTCTCCTCTGTGAACTCACTAGTAGAGGTGTCTTTGTCCAGGGCTATGCAGATGACATAGTCCTCATGGTACAGGGAAGGTTCACAAATATTGTTGCTGATGTCATGAACGTCAACCTTCAATTTGTTAACGACTGGTGTCTTGGAGAGGGACTAAGTATAAATCCCTCAAAGACTGTAGTTGTTCCATTTACAATGAAAAAGAACCTGGAGTCTCTCTCCCGGTTGAAACTTGGACCAACACAGCTCAAAGTATCAGGTATAGTCAAATACCTAGGGCTGACTATCGACTCCAAGCTGACTTGGAACAATCATTTGAATAATATACTGCACAAAGCAAAATGGGCGCTTATGACGTCCAGGAGATTTGCAGGCTCCATGTGGGGGATCAAGCCTCACATAGCACTGTGGCTGTACAAGGCAGTAATAAGGCCTCAAGTCACATATGGATCACTAGTCTGGTGGACAAAGGTGAACCAGATTACAGCTACAGCCAAACTCACAAGTTTACAAAGGATGGGCACACTCCTAGTCACTGGAGCTTTCAGGAGCAGCCCATCAGCAACTCTTGAAGTTGCTCTTGGCTTGCTGCCCTTGGATATTTTTATCAAGGCAGAAGCACGAAAATCAGCCTATCGATTGAAAGTCACAGGCCAATGGAGGGAAGGCCTGTCTGGAACAGGCCATTGCACAATCACCAAAGCTGTTGCTCATAGCCCTGTGCTTGAAATGACTTCAGATGTCATGAGTATGGAGATGGTTTTCACTAAACCTTTTTCTGTTAAATTCTGCTCTAGAGAGGAGTGGAGGTCTGAGGAAGGGCCCTATATCAGGAGAGGTAGCCTTGTCTGGTACACAGACGGCTCTCTTATTGAAGGGAAATCTGGCTATGGGGTGTACAGTGAATCACCCAGAACAGAAATCTGTGCAAGTCTGGGACAATACTGTACTATCTTTCAAGCAGAAATTTGGGGCATCATGGCTTGTGCCAATATAGGCATTGCCAGACGCTATTGCGACAAGCATATAGTAATCTTGTCAGATTGTCAGGCAGCCCTCAAGGCTCTTGACTCTAATGAAATCAAATCAAAATTGGTGTGGGAGTGTCACAAAACACTCAGCAAGCTCGCAACACACAACTCTGTGCATCTTGGTTGGGTACCTGGCCATGTAGGCATAGGTGGCAACGAGTGTGCAGATGGGCTTGCTAAGCAAGGTTCTAGTAGGTCCTTCTTTGGCCCAGAGCCAAGCTGTGGCATAAGCAAAACTACTGCCTTCCACACAATAAACAAATGGTCCAGGGACTTACATCACCAGCAATGGCAAGGTCACTCAGGCCAAGCAGTTGGCAAAAGGCTGCTAGCAGACACAAGCTCCTACTTCACCAACTGGCTGGTGAGGCTGGGTAGAGGTCAGGTTAAGCAGCTAATTGCTCTGATAACTGGACATGGCCACTTCAGGAAACATCTCCACACAATCGGACTCAGAAATGAAAATCAGATGTGTAGGCTTTGCAATCAGTCTGAAGAGACTGCCAAGCATATCATACTGGATTGCGAGAGACTCGGGGCAAGGAGAATGGCTCTGTTTGGCTTTAAGCAACCAGGTGATGAATGGGACGTTAGCATAGGGAAGAAACTCCTGGATCTTGTAAAGGGCACAGGTATTGGTTTGCCTAACTAACGTACTAGGGACACACAATAAGCTTCGGTTGACGTGTGAGGATCTTTGAATCTTCTGGATCTTTGAATCCGTCCCTTCAAAACATAACATAACATAACATCTCCCTTAGGGAGGGGGTACAAAATTTTCTTTTAATGGTACAAAAAGGTACAAAAATATGGTGTATTCAAATCTTGCATATAATATGTGGGGAAAGAGTGTCCACTTGCTCCCCGACCTTAGAGTTGATATTATCTCAGTTAGGGAGGTGGTACAAAATTTTCTTTTGGTGGTACAAAAAGGTACAAAAATAGTACAAAAATATGGTGTATTCACTTATTGCATATGACATATGCGGGGAGAGAGTGTCCACTTGCTCCCCGACCTTAGAGTTACTATTATCTCAGGTAGGGGGGTGGTACAAAATTTTCTTTTGGTAGTACAAAAAGGTACAAAAATAGTACAAAAATATGATGTATTGAATTTTAGTTTTTTTGATAGCAGGGAGCAAGTGGACATAGCTCGAAGTCACGTCCAGCCATGAAAACAATAGAATGATTTAAATAGAACAAGCGCGTGACAAATTGCTTGTTTGCTCTTGTAACAATACAGTATTTTGAATTCAGTCACATTTGAATCATCCAGTTAGATGCATGTAGGCCTACACGTGTCCGGTGAATAGGCCTAGAGCCTAGAGTAAACCGTAGGCCTATATTAATTGAGTTCGTGAGTTTTATTATTTGGAGTGCCATTTTTTTCCATTTCTATTCTATTTTTCAACATGCTGCGTTTATGGTATTGTGATGTACGGTCATGTTTTAGTTATTTCTATTTTTTATCATATAGTAAATTTTTAAACAATGTTCATAAGGAATATTTATACCCTTGATATATCGGATAAATTACGTGATTATTGTATAAGTATATAAATAATAGTTATGGAACAATTGTCAGTTCTCCCAATGCAGTTGAATTTTTTCTTAAAATAGGATCAAGTACTGTATACAGGGGTGCCCACCCCCCCTAAGCCTCATGACGCACCCCCCCTAAATTTATCACCAGACCCCCCCCCCATAAATTAGGCACCCCCCCAAGCCTTATGATACACCCCCTTACATTTAGCACACCCCCCCCCCCATAAATTAGCCCCCCCCCAAAATGTGAAAAAGTAAGCCCCCCGTATTCTTTCTAAAACTAAAATAATATTTATACAGCTATTGAAAAAATTCAAACCCAGTCAATAATATACAAAAAGTATGTATATTTCATGAGATTCTTTACAAAAAAAAATACATAGGTAATATTTACATAGGTAACATTTTTTTGTAAAGGTAAAAAAGAAATATAATGAAATGAATGTATGAACTTCTGCTCAATAAACTTAATTGCAAAATACCTAAAAAAGAATGAGAACCAAAATGGTTTTTATACAATAAAATATTATTGCAAATACACAATGGTTCAATAAAATTGAATAAATACCTATAAGTTTATGTTCGGTGTACCAATTACATTAAGGTTAAATAATTCTACAAAGTTGTTCCTCTAAATCTAAAGGAAGTGAAAACAATGAGTTGATAACTTCATTTGTAAAACACAAAAATTCAAAATACTAAGTCATTTATGCTAATATTTATTGGACAGTAGTTAAACAACATGTTATTTACTTAGTGTAGTATCTTGGGAGAATTTATGTATGGATGAAGTACATAAAAGGCACAAATTTCATGTATAGTTATTTACAACAGACAATCGAAAGAAACGTCTTTCAAAAACAAAATAAAAACATAGTTAGGCCTATCAAAAATTACTGAATTTTTAGTATTTACTTGGTAAATTTCGCTATAGCGGTTCTTATACTTATTAGTAAATAGTTATTGTAAAATACATGAAAAACAACAGTTTGAAGTAAACACTTTAAATTTGTAGGCTGTCACCATCTATGAGTTAGCTAGGCACCTTCTAAGCTTGTTAAATCCATTTCTTCAAACCCTACATATCAGTTTTTGTCTTTGGGATGAGGAAATAGAAAACTTTTTAATTATTTCTTCCTTAGAAATAGACTCAAGTACATATTTTTCTGCTGCTAGAACCATTAGATTGGACAACCATGAGGATGAGTCTCCCAAAGCTGATCTGAGTCTGTTTTTGATAATTTTTAACTCGACTCATTGCTCTTTCCGCTAATCAACTAGTAACTGCTAAGGAGAGTGAAGTTGTATAAACCTCTTTCAGAGCACTCGCTTAGCGTCTCGCTAAGCTTGAATAATAACTTCCTGCACAAATCCTAAACTTAACTATTTTAACTAATTCATATTCAATAGTATAGTAATAATTATAAATCTATTGTCATTAATTGGAATTCTATCTGGTCACTTCGTAATATATTTTTGAATGTTAAACACGGTTTTAATCAACTTACCCCCCCCCCAAAACGTTTTTTGAACCCCCCCCCCCCTAAGAATTTCAATGACGCAGTCTGCGTCATAGCCACCCCCTGTGGGCACCCCTGCACTGTATAAGTAGTTTAGGTTTTCTCTCTGCTGCCTCTTAAGAATAAATATCTTACATTTTTTCTCTTTTCCTGACTGTAATTTCGCGGTAATTTAGATAAAATGCCTTTTTATTAAAAATAATTGAACCTGCGTCCGTGTCTGCAATCGAGGTGAATTCTGAGAGAACAAATTTTCTGGGAAAAGGAGCGAAGGTGCTAACAAGGAGGATGTGAATGTGGATACTATGGAAGACATCAATTTCAAGGTTTCTAGGTTTCAAGATTAATTATTAATAATATAATCAACTCTCAACTATTTCCATATTTCAGGAGCCCGTAGGCTACAGCCAAAATCTTTCTTAGTAATGGCGAAGGTGATATTGTGGAAGGTATCCATAATGAAAAATAAGACGAAATTGTCACAACCACATTTATTAGAACTTTGATTGAGATTGATAATGGTGTAACAACCGAAACTAGTTTCTCTAAGTTCTAATAAATGTGGTTGTGACAATTTCGTCTTATTTTTCATTACAGCCAAAATCATTAGACTAGCCCCCCTTGAAACATGATTGAATTTTAAAATTTAATAGATAAAAAAGTGTTTCAAGTTCTTACATAATTATAACTGCCCACAAAATAATTATGCAAGTTTTTCTGCGAGGGGTGGCAAGGGTGAGGGGCCCGGAAAATATTTAAATGATTTTGAGGAGAGGCGCCAGGAAAATCGGTTGCGGGGGAGCCCGATTGGAAAACGTTACGCCACTGGTCTAAAGCTACAAGTATTTCATCCAGTTCATAATACATGCATTCTGCAGGAAGTTAAACATTTCACTTGTAAATAAATAAGCTTCATAGACATATAGGCCTACTTTCAGCTGTAAATGAGATAATTTGAGTTTTTTAAATTAAAAATTGTTGAAAAGCAAAATCTTATGCAAAAATATTGTGGGGGGGGGGAATTTAGGGTCTGGTCTGCCCCCCCCTTTGATTGGTTATTGAGCTGGCCGAAAGTGACTTGACCTGCTCCTCCCCTCCCCCAAAGTTGGTGCTACTGTGCGGGAAGGGCAAAAGCAAGTTAGCACAGTCACTGCTGGCTAGCAGGCAGCCATCTATGAAAATTGCAGAGCAAAATACAGCACAGTATTGTTGCAACGAACTGTCAATGTTAATATGAAAAGCAAAAATTCTATTATAATTATAAAATAGTGTTAAACCAAATAATACTCCCCAAAAATACCCCCCACAATTATAAAAATTTATAAAATATCAAGAATAATATGTAAAAAACATTCCCCCCAAAAATGCCAGGAGCGCAAACTGCGCACCTCAACCCCCCCCCCCCCTCTCGGCACCATGGTTGTGTGAATGTAACTAGGGTAGGGAGCCCCCCCCCCCTGGGCTGGAGAACACGCTCGCGAACTATTAATTTTGAAATTATTGGCAACTTATTTATAGCTTAGGTTATCCCAAGAGAAGATGTTAACATAAAACGACAGTTTTGTAAATACAGTAAATGCTACTGATTTTATACAAAAAACAAGTCCAGTATGACAACAGTCAACTAATTATAATAACATAATTAGTAGGCCTATTAATTAATACTACTCAAAGCTCAAAAGGAAGGAAGAAGACATGCAGGCCGAAGAAGGACGTCATGGCTCAAGAACCTCCGTGAATGGTATGGAAAGAGAACAAGTGAACTTTTCAGAGCAGCCGTCTCCAAAGTCCAGATAGCCTTGATGATTGCTAATCTTCGTTAGAAGAATGCAACTAGAAGAAGAAGAAACCTCAAAAATTTTCACAAAGTATCTATTTTGCATAATTCAAATGTTTAAATTCAAAATCAAGACCCATACACTAACCTTTTAGATTTATATAATAATACTCTATGTTTTATAAAATTAAAAAATTTCAAATTATTCAAACTAAAATTCTTGATTGTAATGTTGTGGACATGGAAAGAAGTAACAGTTTCAGCATTATCTGCTTGTGTCAATATTGATTTCCGTAAGTGAAAGTGATTAATTGCTCTCCTCCTCGCCTTGTAGTTTATCTTGTGACACCTGTACAATGTTTAATTAGAATTTCACGGAATCTTATCAAATATTGTAGAATGTCTTATCTGATTGTTTTAGAAGTGGATAGAAAGACGGAGAGATATCTAGTTCTTTCTAGATTATTGAAAAATGTATAAATAGGAAAAACTTTTGTTGTGATTTGATATTTAATGTGAAAAGTGGCAGAAGTGACACATTTACCTTATGCAGAGGATACATAATGCAATTTAGAAAGAAAAGTAAAGACGTGAGTATTCATTAACCAAGTTATTTACCTGCTACAGCAGTTGGGCAGGCTATTCACGTAACGGTAAACCTGTACAGGTGAAAAGAATATTTTGATTGATTCCTTCTCAGACGGCTGTGCAGTATGACATGCATCATGCAGCTGATACAAACTATCGGTTTTATTGAACAATTTTAGTAAACCTTTTCAATACACTGATTATGTAAGTTCTTTTACGTGAACTGTTGTTGAAAATGTGATAATATATATTATATATTTATATTCATCATATTAAACGGAAAACCGCTCACCGACATAAAGGGTCAGAGGTAAGACTTACTTAAGTTTACTCGCAAATAGTTTCAGGGTCGAATATAATGAACTTTACCGTACTTCAGTGTTTCTTGACTCGAGTGACTCTTGAAATGCCTCTGTTCTAAATGCATAAGAGTAGATGCGTTCACATGAGCGCTGATCACTGATGAGCACATTACCTGGCAGTTTCTTAAGAGAAAAAACATGAGAACTCCTTTCCTGATTGGAACCTCTGTTTCCTTAGACTACGTTTCTATAAGACACATATTTTTTATTACTTGTCTTTCCCCTATAAATAAAAAAGTTGATAACTTTTCTATAATTTGGATTTTGAGATGAGTTTGAAATCAGAATATCATCAAATTATTGAGTTGTTGATACTGGCAGGTCATGATTCATTTTTCTAACATTCAAGTAGGACACAAATTTGCTTACTCTAAAGCTCTATTTTCATTTTCTTTATTGTAGTTGCAAAAATATAGTGGAACCTTGAAAAGGTAAAAGAGTCTGAATTGATGGTTATCACCGTAACCGAACCACGCATTGAATGAGTCATCATCAACCATGAATGAGAACAATGATCAGCCTGGTCACAAGACACCAGTAAGTATTCATCATTCTTACTTAGAAATAGAAGAGAACTCGAACAAAACATTAGTTTCAAAAATCATATACAGGACACTACCACCCAACTGTACAGCTATATTATAGTCGAATAACATTACTTTAGATTTTCAATATAAATAATAAGTCATAAGGCTCGTTTTTCTTGATTTAATAAAGTATAATTTTATTAACTTTTTAAGTGAATTCAACGACTTTCAGTTAAATTTTTATCAAGAATAAGTAGTATTTTACTTACTCTGTAGGCCGAACGTTTTCGCGTTGTTAAAACCCACCTTCAAGGCATCCTAGATATCGATGTTGGTTTGTTGGTTAGAAGAAGTGTGGTTTTTGTATAATGTGGTCAAAAGGTTTGTGTGATTTAAAATGTAACTGTTCAATGAGGATGTTTTGTTTATTGTGTGTGGTGTGTTTGTAAATTTCACACAAACTTTATGACCACATTATATAAAAACTACAGTTCTTCTAACCAACTAATAACATCGATATCTAGGATGCCTTGAAGATGGGTTTTAACAACTTGAAAACGTTCGGCCAACAGAGTAAGTAAAATACTACTTATTCTTGATAAAAATTTGACTGCGAGTCGTTGAATTCACTTAAAAAGTCAATATTAACAACGCGGTTCATCATGGAACAAGAAATCCAGGAATATAATTTTATATCTCATGAATTCATCATGCATGCTTATTCAGGAGTGAATGAAATTAATTTATTGACAAAAATCCGCAAAAAGAGCAATCAATAAGTTGACAAGATGAATTATTGAAAACTTTTTAATTGAAAACTAAATTAACATTCATCAATTCAGCAAAGCTATGAGTTTGCACGTTGGGCCGACCATCAAATAATATTATCCATACATACATATAATTGCCACCAAAAGAACAATATAAAAAAATTACTTAAAAAATCACTTCTTAGAGATTACTCTATACGTTTGAAATTCGAATTCACGTTTAAAAATTAAGGGGGAGGGAAATCATACAAACAAAATTATACCAAAAAGGAATAAATTGAGAAAATGCTGGAGCACATATTTATATTGAAGAATTTATTCAATTTCACGTATGTAAGTAGCACAGGCAGCGTCCATTAGGGCAGGTGGGACTGAGCCCCACCAATAATTCCATAAAAGAAAAAAATATTAGTTCATTAGAATAAACACTGAATTAATAAGAGAACAGCGCATGAATTCGTAAGACAAGTATATTAATTTGCACTCCGATTGCGAGTAGCCGCAGTCTGGACTGGTTGTACTGTTATTGGTTTGGTTGGGCTGATCTCCAAATAGCCCTGGCAACACAGAACTGATCTTACGTTGGCTCTATAGGTGGGTGACGTCAGACTGATAGCTCTCTCACTTTGCAGCGCCATAATGCTGCGGGCAGTTTGCTCTTGGGCTTAGCCCATGCTGATATGAGTTGTTATTACATTGACCAGTGGCTCCGTTCCACAGTTCATGCTCCGCCGGAAGAGTGCATAATACGTTGTCTGGACAACACCCATAAGGAAAGTGATTTTTTAACAGTATTATTAATTAACTCTTATTATTTATCACTTACTTTTTGTTAGTAAGTAAGTTAATGCTAACAATGAATTTAAATCATTTTGACAGTTTACTTTGCACAAAGTCTTTTACGTTGCCATTGGAGGTAAAAAACAGATTAAAGAGTTAGGCACACATCAGCCCAAAGATGTTAAGCTTGTTGTAACAAACACAAAGCAAAACAGAAACTTTTGTACCTCGTGGTTTGATAGAAAGCCGTGGTTAACTCCAAGCATTGAAAAACAAGCTTTATTTTGTTTTTATTGTTTATGTTTTGATAATAATAATTAAAATGGAATGGACGAAAATTGGCTGTAAGGATCTCAAACACTTGAGTGGGAAAATTAAAAAACACGAGGAAAGTAACACTAATTTAACCAATGCAATTAAATATCCAGCTAAAGATTGCATCTACATTGGTAAGATTGTTATTACTTTAATACTTGAATTTACTTGCTCATTGACCTATCCTCTACACCCATCACTTGACTGTGTCAATATAATCACTTTCACAGGAACACTCAAAAACTGTACTGCATAGTAATTATTGCTAGTATTTATATCAATTACAAAGAAAGTGATTGAATGTCTAGAATGTCGCTCTGTTGTCTAGAGCATCGTCAGACGACCCACAGTACACTGACTTCAAGTTATGTCCATTATGTCCACGTTTGGTCTTTTTAGAGGCGTACTTCATATTGTTCATGAGAGGCATGCTGCAGATCCTTATTGTCTAAGGCCTGTATTTCTTTTACCATAAATCCTGATTTTTTTACAAATTGGCCATCCCAACATAAGTTCTATAACTTGTCTGTTGGGAATAGACAGTACCGTTTCAACAGATGATTTGAAAAATTCAAGGATTCGTCTTGAACACTGGTTGATCTTGACAATATTCTGACTGAAATAGACCTTACAACAAACCCACAGGTGTATTTAAAAATTAGCCCCACCAGTGAAAAACTTGATACGCCGCTACTGGTAAGTAGTGATGTCGACTATGTTACGTATTTTATGATTTTGTATTATTTTTATTTACAAGTTAATCGACTTAGCAATAGCTGTATTTTAATGTTAAAAATAAATTCTTATTAAATTGGGATTCTGCTTTTTTCAAAGTCTCTGCCGCAATATTATCCTAAATTCAATGAAATTCCTGCTGGTCTTACTGAAATGAAGTCAACGGCAGCATTCGCTAAAGAAAGGTACGTTCATTTCATTTTTTTTTTTTAATTTGATTATTCTCTAAAAAAATATTTTAGTTTTTAAAATGATTCAATTTTCAACTTTTATACTGTAATTTATTCAACTTAAATTATTTATCAAATCATCTGTTTTAATTCCGTCTCTGAACTGTGCTCTAGGCTATAGAATATCGTACTCTTTGTAGGTCAATAAATATTGCGGAAATGAAGTCTTTCTGAATAAGCTTGGCTTCACCTTCTTAACCTTTATGCATTAGTATTATTATTATCTTATGAAATAGGTTACTCATTTTGCAACATTGATGAAAAAGTTCACTGATTTTTATGAGAGGTTCAATAGATAATCAATCAGTTTTTCTACATATTGAAATATTATTTTAAATACTCAATATTAATAAGAAAATATTTTTGCGCATTATCGTGATATCATTACGGAACTATGCGCGTTCACAAAGACAGCTTATTGCAAAGCTTGCAGTGGGCTCTTGCTCCAAGCGACTGTGAAATATTTCTGCTTACATTTTTTGCTTGAGAATATAGACTTAGAATTGCGCATGAAGAAAATTTTTATGTGCAAGAAATCAACCTTGTTAGGGTGCGTACACAAAGAAAGCTGGTTCTCAACGCCGGCAAACGCCGGGTTGGTAGCACTGGCTGCCATTAATGGTTGGTTTGAAATACGGTCTGTTGTATTTTAGTAATTCTGAACTGTTTGGGAGTTTTTCTCTCACTTGTGAAGGTTATTAGTGATTTTTATTGTGACTCTAACAAATATATATCTGGATAACGTGAGTTGGGACATAGATTCTTATTCTCAAGCTTAAATCTGTTCGATAACCTCTATTGAAATTGAGAAAGTCACAGGATTTTACATTAACAAATTATCCTAATTGAACTTTAAACGCCTTGCTTTGAACCTAATGGATGAGAATTTCCCGTCATTGTAATCTGATAGTGACAGTAGTTGTTCTAGCAGTGAATGAAGAGTGCTCTGTATCAATCTAGTACGGATTATTGTGGATGCAACACTGCTACTTAGTGCAACGCAGCGGAGCTAACATCAGCCTAGGACCAGGATAGTTGTATTCTACTCGACGTTGATACCTGTTGCTTCTGGAGCGGCCGCTCTTTAGCATAGGGATGGAAGTCTTCATTTCGATGGATCTGCATGCGATTGATGAGTCTACAAAAATGATAAATGCTATCTGATATCTCGCAGCTGATTTCACCCTTACAGATTCTTTTCTCACCAGATTGGATAACAAATTGACCCACTTTTCTGATCATGATAGAGTATGATCTCTTTCTTGCCATTCTCTCATTGGTAATTCTTATCTCGAACTTGAAAATTGTGGTGCTAGACTTACATTGCAGCTGCGAAAGCTTAACTACCTTATAATTATTGTAAAGAATGCAGAACTATTGAGCAATTGAGACTTATAATTATATTATGTCTTTGTATTGTGTATCATATGTATGTTGTTTTTTTCAAACTAATTTTGATTGTAATTAATTTCACTATGGCCGATTTCGAGGTAACTAAAACAACTAAAGGGCATCCCAAACTTGATATCGATGGATTTTCGTATCGAAAAGATAGAAATATGGTTTCTGGGGATCTGTCATGGAGATGTATTATTAAGGACTGCAGGGCTACTATTAAAACAAATGCGCTTATAACAAAAATTGTCAAAAGTTGCAAATCTCCATCTCATTCTCACAGTCCAAGACATCGGCTTTGTGCTCCTGCAGAAGAGGAATCATCCTTGAATATGACGACCACTTTAAGTATTGGAGATATAAGAGGGTCTAGAATCGACTTCTGTTCCACACCAGTAGGATTAAAGGAGAATTCTTTCCTATCTACTCAAAATACTCCTGAAATCCCTGAAAATGCTTCTGGCTGTGACATGATGGGTGAGTTGACAGCATCAAATTCATATCAAATAGAGGTAACTAAGTTGCGATTGGAGAATCAACACCTTAAGAAGGAACTGGGTTGTCTGCGAAATTCGGAGAATACTGAGATTGAAATCAGGGAAGTTATAAATGAAAACGTTGGTCTCAAAGGGGAATTGTTGAAGCTGAGAGCTGAATGGGAAGCTGCTATTAACAGATCAATTGAGAATGATTTGAAATTATTGAGCTTCTCAGACAGGTCGTTGGAGGATTGTGGTACACAAACTGACACTGATGGAGCGAATGACTTAGCGACGACGCAGCAGCTACTGGAATTACATGAAAGGAGTTTGGCATATTTCAAAATTAATAATAATGAACTTCAAAAGGAGGTTACTGATCTACAGGATAGTCTCACACAGTGCAAGAAGCATTTTGAAGAAACAGAGAATTAATATCTCACTCCAAAAATCTATTAATGTTTTGACAAAGGAAGTCTTACGCATCAGAAGTACCCCATCTACAATTATGGAAGGGGGTTTACTGACAAAAAACGTGGACCACATAGTGTCAAATAGTGCTACAAATTTGTCTCGAAACATCAGCATATGGGCAGATAGTCATGGCAAGGGGATCAGAGAAATACTGCAGCGTTTACAGCCCTCTTCTGTTTGTACTGCCAACATATTTTCAGGGGCCCAACATGAAGTCATTTTTGACTCCTTTCTTAGCTCAAAGAGTACTCACCAATCTCAATATGATTGGAATATTATCATGGCAGGAACGAACAGTGTAGGGAGAAATTTTAGTGAGGAAGACATTGAACAGTATGCAGAACAACTCGTGAAAACTGTGAAGAAATCTTCTGATAGAAACTTGATTATAGCGACCGTTCCTTATAGGTATGATTTGAGTGCAGAATCTAATGAAAACAAAATGATTTCAAGACTAAACCATGTTATTTGTAAACTACCTTATATGTTTAATGTCAGAGTAATTAATTTGTGGCTGTTCGAACGAAATAAGCACACACGTCATGGACTTCACTTGAACAGGCTAGGAAAAATGACTTTAAGCAAATTGATTAATTTAGAAATTATTAAACAGGACATTACTGTATGTGAAAGAAATGTACTGAAAAATATTATAGTTTCCCCAGCTTCAACCATCAGTACTAGAAAAGACTCTCAATACTCATTGAATCAAAGCTTGGAAGAAAGTCTGGGTAGTTGCAATGACAATGCGCCTTCAATCTCTCAGGAAGTGTACAGAGGTGTTGAGAATCTTAATAATTTAAACTATTAAATATTGACAAGGAATTGAAGTCCGCTAAGAAATCTGTAAGTACCAATAATTATGACAAGTGTTTTAAAAGTATTGCTGTTACAGAAGGTTCTATAAATACTGAGATTGAAGGAAGTAAACTACTGTCTACAGTGAAATTTGTGTCTTGGAATGTTCAGGGGTTGAGTAATAAAATCGATTATCTTGAAGCTATGGTACTTGAAAATGATACACATATAATAATGATTAGTGAGCACTGGATGAAGAATGATGAAATCAATTATGTTAATATTGATAGTTTTAAGTTAGGCTCATATTTTGGTAGATCCAATAGAATTCGTGGTGGTGCTGCTATCTTTGTAAAAAATGTATTTGAATTCAAGGAAATTACTAGAGTTAAAGATATGTCAGTGGAGATGATATGCGAAGCATGTGCCATTAGAATACCTAAGCTTAATGTCATCGTTTTATCAATTTATAGACCTTATAGTGTCTTAGCAAATAACTTCAGCGAATTTCTATCCTCACTTGATGAAATATTAAATTATCTGCTTGATTTCAATTGTAATGTGATCCTAGGTGCTGATTTTAATGTGGATTTTAATACAGATGACAACTATAGAGAGGAACTATGTAATCTATTGACTTGTTATAATATGTGTATAACAACAAGAGAGACGACAAGGCCCAATTACAATTCAGGTGGCTCCTGTATTGACAATATTGCCACTGATATTCATGACAGTAGGTGGGAAAGTGAAATTCTTTTTACTGCTATGTCCGATCATTTAGCTATAAGTTTAAAAGTGAGTTTTGACAGAGAGTCATATGTTTGTCAACAGGAAGGTCTGATTCTGGTGAGACAGATGAATGAGAGTAGAACAAGCATCTTTCGTTCTTGCCTGGATTCCATAAATTGGATTGCTGTTTATGAGCTTAATAATATTGAAGAGAAAGTATGTAAGTTTCAGAGTCTTTTTTTGTGGGCGGTTGAGATGGCTTATCCATTGGTGCAGAAGAGGGTATGTTCGAATAGATCTGAAAACAAATGGTATACATCAGAGTTGAAAGCTGTGAGAGTTAAATGTGAACAACTGTTTTATTTGTATAAAGACTGTGCAAGTGAAACAGTAAAGGAAGAATATAATAAGCTTAGACGGTACTATAGGTCTGCAATCAAGAAAGCTAAACTTGTATACAATAGTAAAGTTATCCAAGATAGTAGAAACAAAAATAAAGCTGCTTGGGAAGTAATCAATAGACATCTTTGTAGGAATAGTACGTCACTGCACAATACTTGTAAACTCCCTGCTGATGACATAAACATGTATTTCTTAGATAAAATAGACCAACTAAGTAAGAATATTCAAAATATATCTAAGAGCTATTGTGCTCCTGAACACTATGTTGAGAGAATGTCAAAGCCAATATCTGGGTTTAGTTTTAGGCACTTCAAGGTCGAAGAAATATTTGAAACCATTAATAAAATGAGTAGTAGCAATTGTTTAGATGTAAATGGCCTTAACTCTTTTATCATGAAGATAGCTGCTTCAAATGTCTCAGAGGTTTTGACACACATCTTCAACTTATGTCTGGACTTGGGAATATTCCCAAATGAACTAAAAAAGGTGAAGATGATACCAATATTCAAGAAGGGCGACAGGTCAAAAATAGAAAATTATAGGCCTATTTGTATTATAGAAATATTGTCTAAAATCTTTGAAATGCTTCTTCACAAACAATTAGCTGCATACTTTGAAAACAATAACATATTGTCAAAAAACCAGTATGGCTTTCGAAAGAATCTAAGTACAAGTGACAACATTATGAATCTTGTGGATGGAGTTATTGAGAATTTAGAGAAACAAAGAAAAGTCAACCTAAGAGCATTTGATTTGTCTAAAGCTTTTGATTCAGTTGAGCATGGAACTTTATGTGAAAAACTCTCATTCTATGGTCTTGACAGAATGGCTGTAGATCTTATTCATTCTTATCTTAGTAATAGAATGCAATTTGCATTCAAAAATGGTAAATTCTCAAGTGGTAGAGTGGTCAAGTATGGTGTTCCACAGGGTTCCATACTTGGTCCTCTCTTGTTTATCATCTACATTAATGATTTGCCAAATACAATTAGTAATTGCTGCAATAACAGCCATCCCTACCTGTTTGCTGATGACCTGGGACTAAAAGTCAGTGGTCTTGATAAAAAAAGTGTTGATTCAATTGTTGAAATGAGCACATCTACAATAAAAAATTGGTGTGCATCAAATAATTTGAGTCTAAACTTACTTAAAACTAATGATCTACAGTTCAGCTTCAACACTAGGTTCACTGACATGGGTTCTATGAAATTCCTGGGTATTGTGCTAGACACTAATTTAAATTGGAAAAGCCACATAGCATATACATCAGGTAAACTTAGTAAAGGGATTTTTGTCTTACGTAGGCTGAGTCATATTGTGAGCCACAATGTTCTAATGAGTGTCTATTATGCTCATGTTTACAGTCACTTAGCCTATGGTATTCAACTTGGGGGTAATTGTTCCATGGCTATTAAACTTTTCAAACTACAAAAAAAAGCTATACGGATCATTTGTCACAGACCACCGCTTGCAACTTGTAGACCACTTTTTAAAAAATTGGGGGTTTTGACTCTCCCATCTCTATATATATTTGTTTGTTTGATGTACATTAAGAAAAATTTAAGCAAATATAGTATCAATGGTGATGTACATAATTATCCCACAAGAGGCAGGCAGAACGTGAGACTTGGTTCCCACCATTATGCAAGTACACAGAGAAATTGGCGTTATATGTCTATAAAATTGTTCAATCAACTTTCTCTAGAGGTTAGACATATGAATATTAAACAATTTAAATCTTGCATAAAAGGCATTCTTTTGGAAAAGTGTTTGTATTCGGTTGAAGAATTTTTTGTATAAACCTTATGAGTGTGCAGCTTGTTCTAAATACTCTCACTACTTGTATACAGTAAAAAATGCTGAATTCATACCATATATGTCAATCTAAATTTAAGACTAGCCTGTGATATATATATATATATAAGTATTAATTGTTGTTGACTTATATTTTGGTATTTGACTGTGATAATTTCATTGAACTTATTGTTTTTGTTGTTATTTTTTAAATTTAGATAATTCTGACTGTATATAAATGACGATTGTTTTAACATTTGTAATGTTTATGGCAGTAAATGATTGAATTGAATTGAATTGAAAACAATCGGCTGGAAGCGTCTCCATGCGCGAGTAGAACTTTGCATACTTATGTTTCAAGTGTCCATGTTTCAATGAAATATTCTTATCGGCGCTTGTTCAGGCTCATTCAGCCGGTCAGCTGATTCTGAGCAGTTATTTATTTAGTTATTTATTATTATTGGCAATTATTTAAATTGATTATTTGATTTCCAGCAAAACCGCAAAGAAATAAAATGAATTAATTGACTTTCTCCCTTACTCATACCATTTTCTTTCTCCCCTTCCTTTTTTAGCTCCTATTTTCACTTATCCTAATTCATGGCTTTGCTTGCCATAGTTGGATAAGTTTTCGTTTTCCTGCACACCCCACAATGGAGCCTCCTATTTGTAACTGTCAGTATGTTATTTTTATTTTTGTTTTGTTTTTCTATTTTGTATGTTTTTGTGTGGTAAATGAATTGAATTGAAAATTATAATGCATTCTCCAATTTGTATTAGTTTTTCTCCCAAATTTTATTAATTCTCCTGAAATCTAAATTATTTATTAATAGGCCTAACTGAAGTGAGTATTAATTCAATAAATAATGTCAATATGAATTAATTAATCTTAAAATTGCAGAATATGAAGCCTATTCAGTAAGTTTATTTATTTGAAATTTAATTTACCTAATAATTGTATGAAACACATACTTTTGTAAAAAGTTGAACTTACATAAGTGTTCCTCTATGATAGGCCTATCTAGTGTATTCGTCATTGATATGGTGGGGCCCCTATTTCCCACCACTAGTTCTGATTCTGAATTCTTGTGAAATAAAATCTCTACAGCTATTTAGGAAAGTCAAAGCCAACTACCAATTAAAACTTTTGTAAATCATGTTTATATGACTGTATCTTCAATATGTAGTGTAGATGTTCTTAATAAGTCTGGTGTGGGGGGGAGGTCGCTCTCCCTTAGAGCCGCTTCTGAAATGTTGTAGTTAATTATGAATGAAACACGATCATGCAATGATACAAGAGACTATTGTCCACGACAGCTTTCTTTGCAAATTCACAACTAATAGAAAATCCAAATTCTAGATTAAGTTTCACGAGAATATTTTCAATTCAATTCTTTATTGCCACAACTTTACAAACAAAACAAATTGAAGTTTTATTAACTTAATGTTAATAAATTAATACATGAAATAAAATAACTTCTCAAATAAATTAAAATTAATAATGTTTTTTTTGGCACCAACTAGCAGAAGGAAAAGAAACCTTGTTAGCTGGTGGGAGTAATTCAGTTCAGTCCAGATTATTTAGTTTCAAAACACAGTCCTTCGCAGATTCAAACAATCCTTCAGTATTATTAATAAAATTATTCCAGATCATTCATTTCGAAAAATTAATGTCTCTTCAACCTGACCTTTGTTCCACATTCAGAAAATACTTCCCACTATTCACAAGATACAGAAATTTCGGAGGCATCAGATTAATCAACTTGCTACTTTTAAATCTTATTTGTTTTTGTACAGTTACCAAATCAGAATACTCGATTTTGCACTGTTTATAGAATTATTTCTTAGACCAAACTATAAGGTTCAACGTTGCAAATTAAGTACGGTACTTTTTGTTTTTAGGCTCGCCCCTCCTAAAATATTGTTTGCCCCTCCTAGTCATCAATCCTGGCTACGGCCCTGCTTGAAACAAAAAAGTTTCTAGCATGCTGAAAATTCTATGTCTCAACATTGACGCATTTTTTTATTTATTTTGCAAAAAATATTGAAGATTTATGCCATTTCCTTTATCGAAGAGTTATTGTAAGTTATTTCTATTCTAAATATTCCTTTTTCCTATTTGTTTTGACATGGATTTCATCCATTTTAATATTAATACATCTTATGAGCCTATGAGACAGAGCGAATCAATAATTGGGAAATATATACTTTTCCATGAATTTTCAATTTTATCGAAAAAGTTAAATTTTCTCTTAAACCGTCAACCATATCATTTTTGTGTAAGGACTGAAAATGTCGGGTATGCAATTCAACCTACAGAACACTGATTAAATTACAGATTTTTTGTATCAAAATTTTACGTCATTTGTAAACGTTTTCCGACCGGTGGAGGGCTCAACTTCCAACTTAATTTATTCAGAGTTTAAAATGCCATAGACTTTGTATTCGGCCCTAGTTAACAAGCAATTGCAACATTTTTTTTTTTTGTGTACGCTCTCTTAGAAGCATAGGGCCTACGCATGAGCAGATCGAATGATGAGTACTATTATTAGGTGATTGTTTGCTTGCCATGAAAATGATTGCTCTGTTCTAGCTCAAAGTAATCTTTCCGAATTCTTCCATTTTCAGGCCAGTCATTTCTTCGAATGACGCAAGAATAGTTGATTCAATAGTGAGTAAAATACATCACTTTTTACCTAAAAACACCTTCCAAAACCTATCTCTTGAATAATTTACTCTACCGTAAGTTACCCAGTAAATGGAAAGAAGCAAGTTTATCCAACTAAAATGATTGAATAAATAGATTCAACTTTGGATTTTCATTCGACCTTTGATAGATGTATAAATACCATAGCCGATTTTGACGGTGTATGTGACTTTTCAGACTTCAACGTAATGTTTTAGTCCAGAGAGCGTACTATGCAAATGAGGAGTGATGCAGATTGCAATTGCTTTCCTCACTAAGCTAAAAAAGTTTTATCAGTAAGCCAAACCCACCGAAACAAAATCTGAAGCTGTGTGCTTAAAAGTCCACTACAAAGGGCCTGGCTGCATACATGAGTGTATATACTATCCAGCACATCTCTTATTTACTTCCTGTGCTCACGCCATCATTCGACAGAGACGTTTGGAAAGCAACACTACTGAATAAGCTTTTTTGTAAATGAGATGAACAAAATCAAGCGTTAGATAATCATGCTAATCGATCTGAAGAACTGAATTTTTTAGCGCCTGTTATTTGCGAAATTAATAGATAGATAAAATGCCTTTATTTGGGCGAAGTTAGGACTCGCAGGTCCTCTCTTACACTTAACCATAAATTAAATACAAATTTCAAAATAATAATTCAATCCATCGTTTTATTCACTAAAACATTTAGCATTTTGCTTACACAAACACACAAACTCAGTTTACTGTGATAGTAATATCAACCTAATTTATGACAATCCAATTTTAAACTTAAGGCACGTTGTCCTAGCTGCGGAATGTTCTAGACTGCGCGATGCGGAGAGTGGGCTGCAGAGCTCTCTCCGCAGCTGACGAAGAAGCATCGTTGTCCTAGCTGCGGAGATCGGACTTGATTTCCGGCGGGGAGAAATGACCTTGTGAGCAAGTCTACGATGTGCGCATGCGCGAAACCAGTTTATCAACTGCTACGTCACTACTTCGCAACCGACTACGGAATGACTGCTTCTTGACCAGTGGCTCGTTTCCGCAGTTCACGCTCCGCCGGAAGAGTGCGTTGTCCGTTGTCTAGGACAACACCCTTACGGAAAACCAGTGGTCTGCGAATTACGCTCTCCATTCTCCGCATTTCACATTCCGCAGCTAGGACAACGCGCCTTTACCTTCACAACAGCTCAAGCCAGCCCTACACCACCCGCCCCCAGCCAGTTTAGAAAGGCCACGCCAAACAGGGTGCGACTTTCTATATTTTTATTTCCGATGGTAAAAGATTCCAATATCGGACAGCTGTTACATGGAACGATTTATTGTACATTGTTGTGCGATGGTTGGGAACGACCTACAACCGGGATCCATGTCTAGTATCTCTTCCACTCTGATCTCCAGAAAATATAAACTTACCTGCCAGGTATACAGGTCTTTTTTATTTTAACACATCAAACAGTAGCATGAGAATATGATATGCCGTCAAGCTCTCAAGCCTATGAACACCAAGCTGCTGGAAATAAGGCGTTATATGATCGTCCCTCCTGAGACCAAAGATATGATGAAGACGAATGCAGTAATTTTGCGCTCTCTGCAGCCTCTCAGACAATGCAAGTCATGTCATTGATAACAACGTCACAATAACTAAAGTAAGGAAATATCAGGGTCTTCACTAGCATCACTTTAACATTAAAAGGAAAAAGTCATTAATCCTCTTCAATGAGTGAATGCCAGCAAAAACCGTATTACAAGTTGCATTGATTTGTTCTGTCCAGTCAAGTGTTGTATTCATTGTCAGTCCCAAGTTTTTAACTGAATTACTGTAATGTAGATCTTTGTTATTGATTCTGATGAAAGGCCCATTAGTAAAACGTTGAATACGTTGTGTAATTAGTCGTTTGTAACCAATGATTATGAGTAGGGCAGGAAGACAGTTCTGGCGCAGTTTTTCTTTAACCTTAAGTTTAAGGTTAACCTCAACCAACCCATCCAAACCTAACCTAACCTTAAATAGGTAAGTCAAAGTCAAATCAACGCAATCTATCCGATCTCCAAAATTCCCATTTTCAGGGGAGCTAAAAATTACGAAAAATTTTGAACTTTTTAACCCGTGAAGGAAATTTTAATTTGAAGACGCCATCTTGTTCAGCCTTCCAAGGCACCTCAAATTCATGTATCAAATACCATTTTCCGATCACGATTAATTGGGGGAAAAATAATATAAATTTTGGGTGTGGTCGCCTCGCTAAAAGTGGTAGCGGTTCTGGCTCAGTTTTTCTTTAACCTTAAATTTAAGGTTAACCTAAGAACACAATTAAACCTAACCTAAATTATCATAGGTAAGTCAAAGTTGAGTGAACGCAATCTATCCGATCTCAAAAATTCCCATTTTCACGGGAGCTAAAAATCACGAAATTTTTTGAACTTTTTAACCCCTGGAGGGAATTTTAATTTGAAGACGCCATCTTGTTCAGCCTTCCAAGACACCACAAATTCATGTATCAAACACCATTTTCCGATCACGATTAATTGGGGAAAAATAATAATAAAATTTAACCTTAAATTTAAGGTTAAGCCAACTATCCAAACCTGAAATAGGTATAGCAACACCTTGCGGTATAGCTGTATAGTTGTATAGTCGAATCAATGCAATCTATCCGATCTCGAAAATTCCCATTTTCACGGGAGCTAAAAATCACGAAAAATTTTAACGGCGGTTAAATTTTAACGGTGGTTATAACACTGGTTTTAACGGTGGTTTCAACGGAGATCTAACTCCAGTATAAAAAGCTGATATAAAAAATGAATACAAGAGAAGGACTTGCTCGAGAATTACATGCAAGTGTTAGACACAATTTTCCTACACGTTGTACAGAAATCAAAGGCGTAACAGATCTGTACCAGGCCGATCTTGTTGATATGTCAAATTACAGTACCATCAATAGAAATTTCAAATACATACTGACAGTAATAAATTGTTTTAGTAAATTCGCATTTGCAATATCATTGAAAAGTAAATCGGGTAATGATGTGGCAAACGCCCTCAAACCAATACTTGAACAGAATAAGATTAAGAATTTTCAAACTGATGCTGGTAAAGAGTTCTACAATGCTACTGTTCAAAAACTCTTTAAAATGTACAATATCAATCACTATAGTACTTTCAGCAATAAGAAGGCGGCAATCTGTGAACGTTTCAATAGGACCCTGAAAGAGCACATGTTTCGTGAATTCACTGTACAGGGAAATTATAAATGGTTGAATTTACTCCCAAAACTTTTAGACAAATACAATAACACTGTTCATCAAACCACTCGCATGAAACCGAGTGAGGTGAATACTGAAAATGAAAAGTATGTACTAATGAATATTGATAAGGCTACCCTGCGTTCCTTCAAACTTAAAAAGCAAAAGTTTAAAATCGGTGATAAGGTTCGAATAACTCGTTACAAGCGAATATTTGATAAAGGATACCTACCAAACTACACTAATGAGATTTTCACTGTACACAATGTACTACCAAGCATTCCCCTCACCTATCACCTCAAAGACGACAACAATAAAATTATTAAGGGCGCATTCTATGAGTATGAAATGAAGAAAACCAAGTACCCAGATGTGTATCTTATTGAAAGAGTGCTAAAGAAGAAAGGTAATAAATTGTATGTGAAATGGCTGGGTTTTGATTCGAAATATAATTCATGGATTGATAATAATACACTAAAAAAATGAAGCTAAAACAGCACAAATCAAAATTGCCACTGATTAACTTTGACAAGTATTTAAATAAAAAGCAACAAATAAGACACAGTGTGCTTCTACCAAATAGTGTAAGATGTATTGTGTGTGGGCCGTCCAATGTTGGAAAAACAAATACTGTTTTTAATTTATTATTTGCCGAGAATGGTGTCAAGTTTTCACATTTATATGTATTCACCAAATCTCACCAGGAAGACAAGTATCAACTTCTCAAGGAAAGTAGCTGAGGTTGGATTCAATCTGTACCAGCATAATGAAGAAATACCACACCCAAACGATGCACACCCCAATTCAGTTATGATTTTCGATTATATTTGTATGGAAAAACAACAGAATATTCAAGACTATTTCAGTATGGGTAGACACAAAAACATTGATAGTTTCTACGTTTGTCAAACGTACTCTAGTATTCCTAAACAATTGATTAGAGACAACAGTAATTTGATTGTTATATTCAAACAGGATAATCGTAATCTACAACACATATATCACGATCATGTATATCCAGATTTGAGTAGAGATGAATTCAGTAGAATGTGTGCTCAAGCATGGAATAATAATAATTTTCTAGTTATAAACAAAGATTGTGCACTGGATAATGGGAGATACAGGGTTGGGTTTGATAAATTTATCCTATTATAAAAATGATATTGAAAAAGGATCTCAAAGAATTGGCAGCCATTAAGAATAATATAAAACAGTTGCGTGACTCTATATTTCAAAAACATCGAGAATTATCGTATGATGCAATTAGTGAAGAAGAAAATTTACAGAAACAATATAAACCCATTACCGAATCATTGAATCAATTTAAACAACAACAATTATTTGATGTTAAACAGGAAATGAAAGAGGAGGGGGAGGATGAGGAGGAGATAGAGGAGGAGGAGGTAGAGGAGGAGGAAGACTACCCCATTCTAGACTCTACTAATTTAGATGCTTCTAATTTAGATACAACAAACATTTTCGATTCTTCCAATGTTTCCAATTTAGACACCTCCAATAATCCCAGTAATTTAGATGAAAGTAGTAGAAGAGACAGTAGAGAGTCTAGTCGGAAATTTGCATCTAGAAAACATATAGATACTGTACATACATTGATAATTTTATGAGAACAACAAAAGGTCAAAATCTGTATGGAGTTCACTTCAATCCCACCATCAATGAATGGCAAATTGGAAACAAAGTTATCAAGTTTGACAATAAAAATATCATTATTGATGGTAATAAATCATTCCCGCTTACACACGGTCTACTAGAGCTGCTGTTCAAAGCAATTCCAGATACATTCATCTATAGGAAAAGTGATCTTGTCGACTACAAACATATACTTGAACTAACTGGAGTTCATCTTGATGCATTGGGACGTGTGAAAAGAAATACCAGTTTTAAATACACTCGCATAATTAAAGATTTATTTCCACCTAAACGTGTTAAAGGAGTTGAACAAAAGCTGGGTAGTGGAATACAACATGATATGCAAATTGAAACCTCACCTAACAGCAACGTCTACACCTATTGGGATAATCCAAATGAATTGTGTGAAAGATTGGAACTGTTGATTAATTCAAAACTTGCCGGACACACCGGTCATGATTCAGAAATTGCATCAATAATTGAAGAATTACGTGAAATCGGTATCATTATAGGTGGTAATCTAGTATTATAAAAATGACTATTGATAAATTTGGACGACATTTGTATGCAAGTAGAAGAGCAAATATCAATGAAGAATTGAAACAATTGGTGCAGAATTTAATTGATATCCTACAATTGATACCACTTGCAGCACACCATCTTCCAAGAGTTGATCTAAACAACATTGATCAGTGGCGAGCAATGACAGATCCAAGCCTATTTGATCAGTATAGAAAATATTCAGAGGAAACTGAAAATCCATGGTTTTTTAGAGCATGGTTTGAGAGTAAATTTATCTACAAACATGAATTATAATAAAAACAAGCATGACTATTGATAAATTTGGTCGACATTTGAGTAGAAGAGACACTGGACTTGGAGAGAGAAGAGATGATAAACTTGTTTCAAAATGCCATTACTCTTGCACAACAAATAGATACAGTTAAAGATTTCTACTTACCAAACATTGATATTAGACAACAGTGGAAACACATGACAGATCCACAATTACTTACCAACTATAGAGAGGCTGTAAAGGGTCTCTCCATCTATAATTCTTCATTTAAAAGATGGTATGAAAAAAATTATCTATATAAAAATGAATAGAAAAAATATTCAGAAAAAGAAGAGGTCAATGAAAAAGAAGTTGGGATCTGGTATATTGGGTTCCATAATTAATAAAACAATTGATTTACTGCCCATGGAACTCCATATTCCCGGGTACCAATTCTGTGGTGGAGGGACAAACCTGAAAAAACGATTAGCAAGAGGAGATAAAGGAATAAATAGATTAGATGAAGCATGTCGAGAGCATGATATAGCCTATAGTGACCCAACACAAAATCGAACGGAAGCTGATAGGAAACTTGCAGCACTCGCATGGGAAAGAGTAAAAGCAGCCGATGCTAGTCTTCCTGAACGAGCAGCAGCCTATCTAGTTACAAATCTTATGAATGCAAAAGTGAAATTTGGTGGAGGAGGAAAGAAACTCGGCAAAGGTGTCTATTTGAAACCGTACAAAGGTTGTGGTATAAAGAAGAAGAAGAAGGTAGAGAGTGCATTGAAAGCCATTTTAAAAAAAATCCCCATTATCAAATGTAGATATAGTAAAGTATGCAAAACAGCTTGACTTACTGTTACGTGGAATTTATATGAGAGATAAACTACCAAATACACCACTCAAACACCTAGAACTGGGTGTAATCAATCTGGATAATGAAATTGGTGAGGGCACTCATTGGACATGCTACTTCAAAAACGCTAATCTATGTGACTATTTTGATAGTTTTGGTAATCTAAGTCCACCACTTGAATTTATGAAATATATGCAAGGTGTAAGAGTTCAATACAACTACAAGAAATATCAACAAATGGAGCACTCATGCGGACATCTGTGTCTATTGTGGCTGTATAAAAAATATAGTGATTATGTTTACGCTAATAGCAAACGAGAATCCATTGGTTAGTGAAATCTTCCCACCAGTTGAATTGGATAGCTTTGACTATGAAGTGGGTCTAGTAAACATGTACACATACAATACAATTCCAAATATTGAAACAAATGTAAATAATAAGTTTGTGTATGATGGGCGTGTGGTTGAAATACCAGAAGGATCATACGAATTGGAGGATATTCTAAATTATATTCAAAATCATCTTAAACTGACTAGCAGTCAACTGAGAATCAAAGCCAACAACAATACACTACAGTGTGAGCTGTATGCAGATAAAGATATTGATCTAACTATGAAGGACAGCATTGGTCCAATACTTGGATTTCAACATGAAAAATTACTAGCAAATAAATGGCATATATCAACAAAACCCATTCATATAATGCGTGTGAATGGTATACGTGTAGAATGCAATATTGCACAGGGTTTGTACAATAATGGCAGTGAAGGTCACACAATTCATGAGTTTTACACAATTGTACCTCCTGGCTATAAAATAATTGAATCACCCACAACTGTGGTGTACATGCCAATCAATACAAACACAATAAATCAAATTTGTATAAATATAATCGATCAGGACGGGAATGTGGTAAACTTTCATGGAGAAACAATAACAGTACGCTTACATGTAAGAAAAAAACCAGTAATTTTATAATTACATATATAAAAAATATGCTAATATTTACAAAAAATCATCAATCACAACAGCATGATGCAACAGATAGGAAATTACTTACACCTAAAAATAGACAACTACTACAAAGATTAGGTTTTTTGTATATAATAAAAATATAAACAATGAATCACCAAATTCCTCACGGTATGCAAATTGATTCAATATTCAATGTTGGTGAGAAAGTACAATTCAATGAGAGTATAACCCAATTCGAGTATCACACTCACACACCATATGCATCACAAACATACAAAAATAATGATGAAATTTGTATCAATGTAAATCAACAGGATGTCTACACTCTACCATGTAAAAGCTATCTTCTAATAGAGGGTAATATTAAAGTACAAAAAGCAGACAATACTGAAGTTGACTTTGTATTAGTGAACAATGGAATAGCCTATTTATTCGATGAGATTAGATATGAGGTGGGTGGAGTCGAAGTTGACCGCACACGTAACGTTGGTATGACAACAACAATGAAAAACCTCTTGTGTGAAACTCCACAAAATAAATGTATATGGGAGAATGCAGGATGGAATTGAGATGGATGGACAAATAAAAAGAAATTTAGCTTTTGTGTACCACTGGAAATGTGGTTAGGTTTCATGGAAGACTATAGAAAAATTATTCTAAATGTAAAACAAGAATTGGTTCTGCTTCAATCTTCATCTGATTTAAATGCAATTCAAACCACCGCTGGTACTAAAATCGAAATTAATCTGACAAAAATACAATGGAAAGTACCCTACATACATGTAGCAGACACAATTCGTCTTAATCTACTGAAATTATCTCACAATGATAAACCAATTAGCCTTCCATTCAGATCTTGGCAATTACATGAGTATCCTACCCTACCGGAAAGCACAAGTCATCAGTGGACTGTTAAGATGGCATCACAAATGGATAAACCAAGATTTGTTGTACTAGGACTGCAAACTAATAGAAAGAATAGTCTTCGTAACGATATATCTCAATTTGATTTTTGTAATTTGAATAATGTGCACTTGTATTTGAATGCACAATACTTTCCCTATGATAATATTATGGGTAATAAACATACATTGTATCAGATGTTTGTCGCCTTTCAACACGCCTACTACAAACAAAGTGATTCGGGAACATCAATAGCATTTGATAAATTTGAAAAAACACCACTAATTGTGATAGACTGTTCTCGTCAAAGTGAACTTTTGAAATGGGGTGCATTAGATGTGAAACTTTGATTTGACACAACAGCAAATATCCCAGAAAATACATCTGCATACTGTCTCATTATATACGAAAATATCTATGAATATACACCATTGAGTGGAATTGTTAGAAAAGTAATGTAAACAAATTAACAAAACAAAACAATAAAGTAGTATAGTAATTTTAAAAAAAGAAAAGTATAATTAGAGTAATTTAAAAAGTATAAATCAAATAATAAAAAATATTTTTTTTTTTACCTACATTCACACATTAATCTAGGTATAGGTACCTACACCTACACACCTACATAGGATATACATTAATCTAGGTATAGGTACCTACACCTACACACCTACATAGGACATACATTAATCTAGGTATAGGTACCTACACCTACACACCCACATAGGTTTCTACACCTACATACATTAATCTGGGTATAGGTACCTACGCACCTATTTAAGCAAAAAAAATTTTTTATTTTATTTTAAAGTTTTTCAGGTTTTAAAGTTTTTCAGGTTTTAAAGTTTCTTTATATTTTAAAGTTTTTCAGGTTTTAAAGTTTTTGTACTTTTCCTTGAGATGGCTGCTCACGAATTTTACGTTTTCTTATTGGAATATTTTTATGGCCCCAAGCTAGAGTATCAATTTGGTTTGCTAGTATGAAACGTTTATCGTCATGAGGTTGAAGAGCTAGTTTTTCACGTTGAACAGTATAGACATGATGCAGTTTACTTACAATTGCTGATGATGTTACATTTTTGTGTTTTACATCAAACAGACATTCTTTATCATTTTCAAACCTCAATTGATTTCTATTTGCACTCTTGGGAATTCCCTTTGCAACCTTCTTCTCTAAATCACCTATGCGAATTGCATACATTTTGGCTTGTAGCCCAACAAACTCAGAAATTATTTTTCCTCCACACTCATCCTTAAATTTACCTAGTTGTTTTTTATGTTTTGTGTTGTAACATTGATGGTCTTTTGGATAATTAGATGTGTCAAATAAATCCAAATTTCTTTCAATATGTTTATAAATATCATTTGTTTGAATCAGATACATAAAACTATCTGTATCGGACGTTAGCAATTCAACATTGGGATACATTTTTAGAATTTCATCATAATGGAATTTGTACATTATTGCTTTACTTGACTCAAGTATTGCCATACCAACATAAATGGGGCGATTTAGATGAACCTCAAGCTTATTTAGACATACACCAGCAACATCATCGTTAAATCTGTACCAGTGTTTCATTCTTGGATATGCAATCACTCTATCAAGTTGCTTTTCATCAGTTATAATCCTGAAATCGCTGTGATTCCTTACATTTTCCAACGTTTTTCCATAAATTGCATTAGAACATAGCTTGTATAGATCTCTATCAAAATCATTATTTGAATTCTTTCTCAACTCGGTATTTAATGATATAAATTGTTCTAACCAGGCTGATTGATTGAATTGCATCACTCTGTGTATTTTTGTTAATTTCAAACCTAATCTCATGTAAAGTTTCAAATTTTTATAGTGTAGAATGTAATTTTTACGGTTTTCAAAAGTTGTAATTAATTTCTCATATCGCCCTGATGGCGGTGTGGCTTTTACTGGTGCCAGGGGGTAATGGTTGTGCATATCATGTAGACTTTCTGGATATTCAAGATCGACTTCTAAAAAGTAGCCAAAGTGTGATTCATCTGAAATTTTTGTAACATCAAAATTTTGAATTTGCTCATTAGATAGCCACTTGAATCCAGAGTGTGGCAGTGGTTCACTCATACTTGTACCATATAAATTGTTTGCATCTAAGTAGATTATAAATGTGTTTTTGGAATTTTCATCATATGTAGATAAATATTGATTGTTGGCTTTTGCATATCGTTTGGGGATTACACTTAAACCTCCGCGAATGCCGGACTCTACAAACAGGTGCATATCTGGATCACTTAAAAGTTCAAGTTCAATACCAGTCATTTTCAACATTGCATTCCACGAATAGTGTGGTAGCGAATAAAAGTGGGATGGATCAAGACTGTAGGTTTTCTGGAATGTTGATCTGAAAGATTGAAATATATTGGCGAGTAAGAGTATATCGGTGGTCAGGTAGAGATCATGAAATTGACCAAGATTTTTCAAGTTGAATGCATTCCAAACGGTTATAGCATTTTGATAGTCATTCTCACTTACATCTGAATCGGTTAGTTTGTTGTAGAAGTTTTCCCGGGAAGGTAGTTGCTTTTCTTCGAATTTCTCAAAACAATCCATATATTCATATGGGTAGATTTGTTTTTTCAACAGTAAATTTGTATGATTTGGAAAATGTGCCGAAATCAGTTGGAAAGCATTTGATAACATATTTTCTGTCAATTTCGAAAGAGATGAATTCAGAAATTGTAGTGAATCGATAAATCTCAAAGTGTTATTTAGTGTTATTGAAATTATTTTTTCACTTGTCCTAGCTAAGCAACTTATTCTCTTTTTATATTTATTGAATGATTGAACAATGAAGTGGGAATCGTAACCGGTGAAATTGTGGAATATTACAGGAATGAACTCCACCTGTTTTGCATTAAGATTACATGATTGATGAGCAGCTCCAATAAACTTTCCAGTTGAATGCGAGTGGTGTCGCACATGATCAAACAATAGGCTCTTATTACACAGGCAACACACGTCTACCATTTTAAATTCACTTTCTTCTTCCACTGTTATCTGCATTGGCACTTGTATTTTCAATTGCTTTTTCAATTCATTTCCATGCTTATCTAATTCATCTAGAAACTTTTCTATTAAATTTGATGATTCAGACAGGTTGGATGCTCTAACTATCCTTGGTCCATAATGAATTGATCCACTTTCATTTACTATTACATATCCATAACCACATGGTATATGTTTTTCATCTTTAATTAAACATTCAAAGTCAGCATATATCGTGAAGGGGTTGGGTAGGGTGTAGGAGAAATTTGTGAACTTTAAAACAGTATTTTATTGTGGAATTTTAATGCGTTGTGTTTTGTGTGATGAGCATAATTCAATATGTTTTTCTAAATTACGTTTCGCATTTGTATAAGTGAATCTTTGGAAACAATGGGGGCAAATTTCTACTGCATTTTTATGTTTTGTTAGATGAGATAGTAGTCTTGATAGATTTTTAACAAGAGTGTAGTGTTTTTGTTCTTCTTTGTTAGATAACAACAACAGTGTGATTGTATGCTCTCTTTTTCTGTGTTGGGATGCAAAGACTGGATAGAACATATCTTTCTCTTCTTCATATGCAATAACATTAACAGCTATTGTTGTGTTTTGGTTCTCAAATTTAGGTATGTGTTGCAGTTTTAATGTGAAACACAAATTTTCAATATTAATCATATGTTGTAGATTTCTAAGTGCAGATACTCGATATTCCTTATTGGTGTTGAAATAGGAGAGGATGGACCAGACAAAGCAGAGATCATCTTCATTTTTCACATTTATAACAGCTTTTCTATTTATAATTTTAACTGGAGTAGGAATGTATGAGCCAGAACCACTTATTGGTAAAATGTTTGTATCTTACAATGTTGAAATTAAATTGTTTGAATATGTCTATAGTCCAACCACTCCCTAACTTTGTGAATTTATCTAATCCTTCAATGATTTTTGCCTCTGCCTCCTCCCATTGTATGTTGAATTTATCAAGATTCTCATGGACTGAGATTACAGACCTCGATTGTCCATGGAATGTTGGTTCAACATACAACTCTTTATCAGCAGAAATCTTTTTCAATTTAACTGTTAAACTCACATACCATTTAATATTGTGGTGGAATTTTTCAGAATTTTCAAGTATTATATCAATTATATGAGGTTTAAGGTTTTCAAACAATATTTTCACATCAATTGTTTCAAACGAATTCCATATGAAAAAGAGGCAGTTTTTGTTGATGCTGTGTTGGCAGATTGGTGATGAGTAGGTGGATGAAATTATTTTATCCATTTTTAAATATACAAAATTTTTTGTGGTATTGCTTGATTCTGTTGTTTGATAGTTGGTTGTGTTTGGGACCCTATCTGAAAATAGGAAGCGACTAGTCTCCGTGGATGAGCCAGAAATCTCTGGTGGGAGTATAGCTCATTGACTATTTTCAGCCTGAACTAACATAACTCCTTCGATCCAAAGGAGTGAGAATTTTCTGCTTAAGCACCTCTATTTATACCCAAAAACTGGGGTGGAAAAGGGGAAAAATGAGAGAGGGGGGGGAAATTAGAGAAAAAGGGGAAAAAATTAGAGAAAAAGGGAAAAATGAGATGTCAATTGATATATAAGAGTGTTTGATACATGAAATTGAATCGCCTTGGAAATTTGAACAAGAACCATCTAATAAACTTTATTTTAGGTGGGTTCCGAACCAATGGTTAAGTGATAATAAAGCTAGTACAAGATGGCTAATCAGTTGGTGACTGATCACCGCTATAACCACCATTAAAACCAGCGTTAAAACCAGTGTTAAAACCACCGTTAAAATTTTTCGTGATTTTTAGCTCCCGTGAAAATGGGAATTTTCGAGATCGGATAGATTGCATTGATTCGACTATACAACTATACAGCTATACCGCAAGGTGTTGCTATACCTATTTCAGGTTTGGATAGTTGGCTTAACCTTAAATTTAAGGTTAAATTTTATTATTATTTTTCCCCAATTAATCGTGATCGGAAAATGGTGTTTGATATATGAATTTGTGGTGTCTTGGAAGGCTGAACAAGATGGCGTCTTCAAATTAAAATTCCCTCCAGGGGTTGAAAAGTTCAAAAATATCGTGATTTTTAGCTCCCGTGAAAATGGGAATTTTTGAGGTCGGATAGATTGCGTTCATTCAACTTTGACTTACCTATGATAATTTAGGTTAGGTTTAATTGTGTTGACTTAGGTTAACCTTAAATTTAAGGTTAAAGAAAAACTGAGCCAGAACCGCTACCACTTTTAGCAAGGCGACCACACCCAAAATTTCTATTATTTTTTCCTCAATTAATCGTGATCGGAAAATGGTATTTGATACATGAATTTGAGGTGCCTTGGAAGGCTGAACAAGATGGCGTCTTCAAATTAAAATTTCCTTCACGGGTTAAAAAGTTCAAAATTTTTCGTAATTTTTAGCTCCCCTGAAAATGGGAATTTTGGAGATCGGATAGATTGCGTTGATTTGACTTTGACTTACCTATTTAAGGTTATGTTAGGTTTGGATGGGTTGGTTGAGGTTAACCTTAAATTTAAGGTTAAAGAAAAACTGCGCCAGAACTGTCTTCCTGCCCTACTATTATGGATTTGCATTTTGCCTCATTGATTTTGAGTCCATGTTGATCAGTCCAGGTCGAGAGGGCAGCAAGGTCATTGTTTATTTTGTCAACAGTAGTAGTAAAGTCTTTGGGGTCAAAGTGCATGTATATTTGTAAGTCATCAGCGTATAAATGTTGCTTAGTGAATCTTCTGAATATTCCACCACCTTATGTGGATCAGGTCTACATCATTCAAAATGTAAAGATTTCTCGACATCATTCTGAATAGGTTTCCAATGGATTAGAGTGAGAGTGTAGTGAATTATTAGAAGGCTCAAAATAATTTCACATAATTATTAAGATACCTAATATGGTTTAATCTCCTTCTTATATTCTTGGAAAAAAGTAGTATGAATTTCCCTGCTTGATAATTCAACATAGAATAATGTAGAAGTTATAAATAATAATTTTAATGCAATTTCTTAATTATTATTTCTTCATTAACTAATTTCTTCTATTAGTGGGCCTATAAACTGAATATGCTATGTGAATCTGCTTCTAATAATTTTCTTTCATTTCCAGTTCATCCATGAATCTCAATTGACTGATACTGTAAGTTGACATCATTTAAAATTGAGGTTGGATATTGATTGTCATTGATGTAGCCTACACAAGTATAAATTGAAATGATATGATTATTATTAATATTGAAAGAAGACTATGTTTCCAATTGATCACGATCAGAAGAATGAAATAGATTTCTTTCAATTTCTAAAACCATAAAAGATAATATTGGTTTGGATTTAGAGTAGCCTATTGGGATTTCATTGCTATTTATAGGATTTCCATTCGTGTTTCAATTTTTATTCTTATTGGCATTATCAACTTGTGTTACTTTTGATTATTATTATTTTATTATTATTATTATTATTATTATTATTATTATTATTATTATTATTATTATTAGTCTATTAATATTACTATTATTAATTCGTCATGTGTCAGTGAAGCCGTGTTATTTTCATGAGCGTAGCTCTTACGTTGTGTGACATATAGAAGAATTAAAAATATAGAATCAATATATTTCTAATCCTAATCCATCAGTCGTTTGATCACAACCGGTAAATTATCAATAACTAAAAGTATGAAAAATTACAAATATTTCTCTTAGCGCCACATATCATTCCATCGCTCATCGCACGTATCTCGCCCTGGCCCGAGGCAAGCGCAACAAAAATAAAGGAACCAAAGTGCGCTGCCGGATTCACAAAATAATTTTACAAAATTTAACATTCATATCCAGCAAAACGCCCAAACAGAGCACTGCGTCTCCATATTTATATATAACTGAACTAAGATAGTTACGTCCAACTAGTTTCATTTCCCGCTGCAATCCACAACTGATAACAATAACAAATTACTTTTTTCATTAACTTTTTATTGTAAATTTAACGACTTACTGTCAATTTTAATTGTGAAAAAGTACAGTACTATTCCCACTCACTTTTGGCCAAACGTTTTCTTCAACGCCTTGAAGATGGGTCTCCATGACTCAAAAACATTTGGCCAAGAGTGAGTAGGAATGTTATTTATTCACAATTAAAATTGACTTTGTCATTATATTTACGATAAAAAGTTAATTTTAAGAACGCAGATCGGTATGGAACAAGAAATCAAAGAATTCTTTTTCAATTAAGTTGGAGTTTATATTCAATCAACTTGTCAAAAATAGTCTAGTGTAATAGAAATAGTGTAATTAGTGTAATAGAAAATAATTTTGAAAGGGTTACACAGAGAAATCAATTTACAAGCTTTGAGTTTGTTGTGAGTTGATTTTAGTCTTATGTCCTCTCATTAACGTTATTTTATCTAGGAAACAAGTTGTAAAATTCTCCAACAGAGTAAGGACAGGCATTAGTCAAGGTTTCTTAGAAAGCTTTAACAAAACAGTTATAACTAGTCATATTTTTTTATTCATTTGGCAGTTGATTAAAACCTTCATCCTGACATAATGTGGCCCTTTCTCTAACAATGTGAGTCTATGTATAGGGTACTGAATGGTCGTATTTTTATGTCTTATGTTGTATTCGTGAGATAGACTGTTTACCATAAATTTTTGTCGGTTTCGAAGAACTATACAAGCAATTTCCAGAAAATAAAGAGCCGAAACGGTAAGAAGCGTTTGTCTTGAAAAAAGGGGTCTACACGAAACTCTTGAATCAACTTTGTCAGTCAACCTAATTGCTTTTTCCTGTCTTTGGACGACTGTCTGAATACTTGTTTCACATGATCCCCAAAAAAATGATACTATAGCCATCATGTGATGGAAAGTAACCGTGATAGACCACTAGCGAAGTCTTTATGTTTGCCACCCTAGGGCAGAGCCCGAGACAATAATTATTTAACCTCTAGCTTCTTCAAATGACCGTTCCACTTCATATTGCCCTGCAGCTCCATTTCAAGAAATCTGATCAACTCATATGAGTGGCATTCCTCACTGTTACCAGAGCAGTGTATTTAAAAAACATCTGTGAAAAATTTAAAAAAATTAGTTTCTGTTAAATTTAGTTTAAGGTAATGATTACTGCTGAACCATTTGTTCAGCTGATTAAGAACATGAACCACCTTTCCTTGTACTTCAGCATCATCTAGGCTTTTGTCTTTTATAAGACAACTGATAACTGAAGTATCATCTGCATACAGAATCAAGTCCAAGTCAATGTGGTGAGGTAAATCATTAATGAAAACATTGAAAAGGACTGAACCTAGAATTCATCTTTGAGAAGCACCACATAAATTATTTTTCCATTCAGATGTTACTTCAAATATTGTCAATTTCACCGCCTGAAAGCTATCAGATAGATAAGAATTGAACAATTGCCCAGAATACCCATTGCGTTCTAACTTTTTCAACAACAAATGATGGTTGCCCATGTCAAAGGCCCTTGACAGGTCATAAAACAGATCAAGACTACTCTGATTTCCATCCAGAGCTCCCAAAGCCTCAGTAACCATTTCAAAAATAGCATATTTAGTCAGAAGGTTCTTATGGAAACCAAATTGCATCTGGTGAATCCAAAAATGTTATGACCTGATTAAATGCGGCTTTCTCATAAATCTTAGAAAAAACTGAAAAAGGGCCACAGGACAATAATGTGCTTATTTCCCTGAAATGAAACTGCCTTTTTGTTCCTGAACTTTTTGAGGAGCCTTATGCCCTCCTTCAAACATATCGACCCAGAAAAGTCTGAATTAGCTTGTAGAAATGGTCATTGAACAGAGAAACCATAGCGCTAGGATCACAAACCAATTTGTCCCCATTATTCAATTCTATTTTGTTAACTGTTTTATTCTCCAGGCCCAGCTCATTCTTGACAACTACCCATGTACCAGTGCTTATATCAGAAGATCCACGAATGAAGGCCTTCCACGGATTACTTTGCTGTTTTGCTAAAGAAATAACTTTTTAGTTTGAAGAGAATGACAATTGAACAAACTGACAACTATAATAGCACTTAAAGGAATTCGAAATTAATAAATTCTGTTTAAATAACTTTTTCTAAAACCTTTTTGTAACACTGAAAATACTGTAGAAGACTTGGATCTCTATTGTTTCAAATCTATATGTATAACATTCTTTTCCTATCTCTAGAAATTCTTTCCATTTATTTCCTGAGTTATACAATTTTTTAATTCCATTGCAATTTCTGGATTTGAAAAATTTAATTGGGAAAGCAGTTAAGAAAGACGAATAAAATTTTGAAAAGAAGTTATTGAATGCGGATTTGAGTGAGATTAATAATTGCCAATTAAAAGGAAATTAATTATATTTGATAGAAACTGTTATTGTTAAAATACAATATTTCTTTGATATGAATGAATAGCATACCATAATTTCCATAGAATAATTGAAAGAATACTCTTTACTACCTTAATTTTCAATTAATGAAAAATGAAAATGTACTTTGCTGTTCAATGTTCTCTCTGTTTTATCAACTTTCCAAGAATACTATCATTTTCTCTTATGTCCTAGTTTCTCATGGTTTTTTGAATTTTTAGGTGTGAAAAAGTAATGGCAAAAGAGAATTTATAAATTTTTGATTTTGTGATTATAACTGATCTAAATGAGCCAGTAACAGAAATCCGACAGACACAATCAGTTTTGTCTCCTGCGCACTGAGATTCTGGAGACAAAACTGTAGAGATTATCCGATCGGTGAAGGGCCTGTGAAGTTGATAAACTACCAGTATTATTGATCCTATTCAAGTATTTTTAAATTTTATGAGTTTCAAATATATTCATAAGATTGGTTCGTTATCAATACTGTGATAATTGATGGTTGAAGTATGTTTGAACTTTCAATATTCTTGGCTCAAATAATTGATTCCAAAACTGTACACTATAATAGCATTATTTAAATTATTCTCGAAGTATTACTGTGCGTTATTATGCATAATACCATATCAAGAACAAACATCTAAAATGACTCATATATTATTTTAATTTATGATGTTTCAACTTGCAGTCTCCTGAGAAAAACAAGAAGCTATGGAAAAGCCGTAAGGATTACCTTTGGATGCTTACGATCACTAACCTGGATTTTCTCAATGGACTCAGTCTAGCGGAATCTAATTTGCGGTATGGAGGTATGAGTGCTAGACCATTGTAAATTGCCCATACTTTTTTCTGTCCAATATTATTGGTAATACAACTCTTTTTGAGCCTTATTATTATTTTATTTTAGCCCACATAATATGTTTGAGACAGGTGCTTGGATGATGGTGATTGATGAGGTGGAACTACAGTTTTAGGAGGATTCCTATAACCACCAGGAAGTGACAGCAGAGAACAAAGTCTTTTCTGCTTGCTAATCTAATCAGTCACCTTTACAAAGAGGGCCCAGGAGTATTCTATTGTAGCATATTTCTATCTGACTGAACAGATACCTGCTATGGCTCACGGCTATCACTTCTCATGTGATATCGTACAATAATTAATTCTTTTACATTCTTACTTCATATCCTATACCGTTTATCAAATTTTAATTACCATATATAATATTATATATCCTATATATAATATAGTAGGTGATCTATGGTTTCAAAACAAATAGTATTTACCAATATTTATTTCTCAGATGTATGTGCTGATGTACTCAAATTGGGTATTACTGTATATTTTCCAATAGTATTCGCTTCTTATTATTTATTTCATTTGTGTGTCATATACAAAATTAATATGGATTTTGTTTCTTATATTACTATTTTCCTATAATTGCAGCTTGGACCATTCTAATATTCACAATATTCTCATGTACTTTCACTTTGATATTTTCATATCTGGTGATTTTCTTATCAGTGTATTCAAAAAAATCTGTCTTAAGTTACGGAGATATGGTACCATTATTTTCAGGTAAGAAACTAAAATCCATGCAAATTGTAGATGCTTTTTTGGTTCAAGCAGTATATCCAATGCATACATTGGTCATATACTTCATAAACAAGAGTTTTAGCTAGAGTACAAGCCTAGGGTAGATGGCCTAAGCAATAATTTTTGTAGCCCTCCTGGAAGTTTTGTCAGCAGGCATGTGGCAACATCGTCTGCTCTTCACCACATAGGCCTACTAATGAACTTAACGTAGGTAGAGACTGATGAACTTAAATATGAAATATCTGTTTTGAAAGCTTATTTTAAGAATTATAGTGGACTAGCCGGCAGACTCGCTTCGCTCGCATTAACCGTCTAGCCAGGGGGCTCCGCCCCCTGGACCCCCGGGGGTCCAACTAATTTCCATTGTGATAAGATAAATTTACAGAAATAGGTGATTTTGGGGAGAATTTTGATACCATTACTTAGTATGCATCTAGGGTCTTCTAGGCTTCGATTTGAGCGTTGGTTGAAATTCACAAATACTCGGAGAACGATGTTGGCAGTCGGATGTGCAACTGAAAACTGATCTGATCGTGAAAGTGAGTGATGGTTTGAGGTAGTAGGCTACGCAATTGAAGTGGGAAGGGGTCACACTTACCTAACACACTTGCCTAACAGGCAGATCGTCTACTTTTTTACTTTTCATAAACGTTGGCTTTTAGCTATTGAAATTATTTTGGTAGCTCGGGATAAGTTTGCTTTGTTTGAAACAAATTATTATTCATTAATAGACCTAACCTACTGAACTTGCCAGCCAAACAGCTTAAAGGAACAGCTGATAGAAGTCAACCGTTTTTAATCATATGGCAGACCCCTTAGCAGCGTTATTTACACTGTCTTTGAACAGCAAAAGACTTTGCACTTTGCATGTAGGCTACCATACAGTCAGAGCCTTGCAATATGTGGGAAACATATGACTGGGTATGATGAAATGTTATTATGCCAGGTTGATGACATCTGTTAAGTGCAAATTTCAAAATATTTGGCTGTTTATCACCAAACTTTTCAAAAATCGTCGATTTTGGGCCCATTTTGGGGCTAATTTTCAAACTTTTTTCCAAGGTACATCTAAGGCCGATACTTAACATGAATACCAAATTTTATCTGATTTGACCTTATGGTTCTCTAGAAATTGTTGTCACCTATATTTTCAAAAATCTTCAATTTTGGGCCCATTTTGGGGTAAATTTTGAAACCCTTTCTTAGCACGCGTCTAGTCCCCCTACTGAATACGTGTACCAAATTTTATCGTTTTTGGTCGAGTGGTTCCTGAGAAACTGTGATGAATGAGTCAGTCAGTGGTATTTCGATTATATATATATAGATATAAAGCTAACATCTTTAGAATAGTGCACTCTATTGGCAAAAATAATTTTACTACCCTGAACAAAATATTTTTTGGATATTAAAGCTAAATATATCTATATATTATGTTAAAAATCTTGTCAATGTAATATCCCTATGTATTCAGTGCATTGTGTTTGTCCTATTCCGGAAGGGCTTTTTACCTCAACCGTATGTTTTGATTCAAATAACTGACCAATTGATTTATGTCTGAATTGAAGAAGGGCCTATTTGTCCTATGAAAATTTGTTACAACCACCGCAGTTCAGTTTGTAGATCCCTAGGAGATCATATTTATTTGTTTTCAGTGTGGTTTTGGATGCAAGTGCATTTTTTTAATTAGTTTTTTGTCCTGAATGCGATAGTGTGGCCGGCTTTTTTGCTACTCTGTTTGATTGTGGATTAATTTATGTCATTTTGCGATGTATTTTTTGTTAGTGGTATTGGTGTTTTGCTTGTTGGGTGTTATTTTATGATTGAGTTGGTCAATTAGGTCGTGCTTGTAGCCGTTTTCTTGTGCTAGGTATTTTATTGTATTTAGTTCAGTGCTGTAATTGTCAATGGATGGTGATTTGTTGTTTAGTCTATTTAGCATTGACCTGAATGCTGAGTGTTTGTGTTGTGTTGGGTGATTGAAGGTGCTGTGTATTAGGTTATATCTGTCATAGTTGGCTTTCTGTAAATTAATGTTGAAGCTGTGTTCTTAGTTTTTGTTCTTTGTAATTATTGAAAGGTCTAGGAAATTTATTGATTTGTTTTGTTCATTTTTCTATTGAAATCTGCATTGTTTATTATAACTGTAGTATTGCCTTTGTCTGCTTTGATATAGGTGAGGTTGTAAGTTAGATCTTTTTTTTTTGTTTCAATTATTGGATTTGTTTTGTGATGCTATGGATTGACGTGGTTGTGAGTTGTTGGTTTTTATTATATTGTAGGTTTCTAGCCTAAGTTCGTCATGTATTTGTGAGTCTGTGCATTGGATGCTTGTTTCTTTTTCAATGATTATGTTTTTTATGTGGATTTGTTGTTTTTGTAGTTTAAGTTATGTCTTTAACCTTTGTTCAGTAAGTTGAGTTCGGTTTCTGTGAAATCTACGTTTGTTAGGTTAACAGTTTTACTGTAAAAAATGTGAACAGGTTGTTTTGGGAGGTGTTTGGCTTTGTATTTTTTTGTTGTCTTTGTTTAATTTTGTCAAAATTTTGTTGCACCCAAGTGTTTGTTGTTACTGTTAATTCAAGAAAGAAACTGTGTCCGTATTTTTGTGTGATACAGGAGAAGTTTCAAATTGTGTGCGTCTTTCTGTTAATATATAAAAGTTTGATGCTCTCCTTGATTAAGTTAGTTTTGGCTTTAGTTCTGGCTATTTGAGCTGATTTTGATTTGTTGTTGGTCAAAGGAGACTGATATCTTTATTTTTGTTGCAGGATTTGGTTTCTTGATAATTGTAGCTGCTACAATGAAGTATGCAATTTTTGTTGGAATTATGTCTAAACTTATTCTAGATTTTTTTGCACATCTACTTTTTGATTTCAAGAATTGCTCAAGTTCTACCTATAAAGGGGCGAAATGCATTAACTCAACAATCACTGGCATTAGAAACTCAGTTTTATATAAAAATAAGGAATGTAAATCAATTCGAGGAACACTTTATATCCAGTGTGGAAGTGATGATCAATTGTATATTCTTTCTTCATCAACAATAATTGAGTAAGTACCATCAGGTGCTGATATTTATTTATTTCCATCCATTTCCTATCACGTACACTTGATCTTGACTACCTAGATAACACAGACAGCATCATATAAAATTACATAGATTCATGTAATTTTTACAAAAAAAAAATATTTTTTTTTTCAATTTTTAAAAATATTTTTTAAACGTGAATTGAACGTTCTTTACATAACATTGATGACCAGTTGTTACACTTATCACTATCAAACTTATGTAAAAATAATGTTAACCATTCACTTTTTATGACTTTTTTCATATAAAAGTCATGGTTTTTTACCATAAAAACTGGGACTTAGTGAAAAATGTCCAATTCATATGAAAAGCACACTTTTCCAGTAAATATTACAGGTTTTCCATGTAAATGAAATGTATTATGTATGTGCCTCAAACAGAATTCTGTATTTAGGTTTATCTCTGATTTCGTAAATAAATGACCTACAAATAACAAGAGTTATTATCAAGTGAAAATAATTATTATAGAACGTTTGTTACCCCACAAATCTGTATGATAGCCTATTGTGAAAGACTATTTTTTTCTAAAATGATCCAGGTCTAATAAAAAATGAAATACTGTTATAATGTAGGCTTGGTAAAGTTCTGAAATTGTTAACTCAGTTGAAAATTCCTGTGTGAGACAAAATTTAATTGAATTAATTATGTCAATTTCGACACATCACGCTGCCTTGTGTAAGGTGGGACTGCAATTCAGTTTAATGTGAATAAGTACTGTAGTGTTATCACTGATTGTTGACACCGGTTTTTTTTTTTTTTAATTCAGTCGCGTTTGTTTAGCCAGCCAGTGGAATAGATTAGTTGGAAGTAAACAATTGATGCTGCTTCTGGTGGGATTAAACATTGCCTACTGTTTCAGTTTGCTGTAAAGCTTTTTATTATAAGCTTCGGAAATGAATAATTTTAATAGTTTTCCAGCTTATTCAATAGCAATTCTTGTTCGATTCAAACAATAGTTCGGTCTTGAAAATTAATTCATACATGCCTATTTCTTGATAATTGTCATATTTCAAATTAATTATTATTTCAATGAGTTTATTTTTCATATGAAAATAAAATTAGCCTACCACTGCATTCTCGTATATTTTTATAATATTTTCTTTTGGCATATGCCAACATAAAAACATATTGTTGATGATAAGAGAACTGATTTCATATTCTTTTAAACCATGCTCCGTCAATATTAAAACATATGGTTGCTCTTCCTCAACGAGAATTTCCAAGAGGTTTATCTTACTAATAATTCCATCAATACTTTGATGGATAATTTTTTATGTTATTTGAATTCTTATGAGAGCTTCCCTCACATTTTCCTATTGTTTATGAACGAATGATTTTTTGAGACACTTAAAAAATTGTTGAAAAAATCTGTGAGTGATGGGAAAGATACTTATTTGACTTTGTTAGAGTACAGGAATATAGTACAGGTATATGGAACCATCACCAGCTCAGCTGCTTTTCAGCAGGAAATTGAATGGTATACTACCCTTCACTGCAGAATCACTTGCCCCCAGGATAGAGATAGGTTTTCAGAGAGTCTTGGAAGACAGACAGTCTAAACAAAAGTGTTATTATGATAAGGGGTCTAGGAATAAAATACCATTGCAGGTAGGCAATCACATATTTGTTGATAAAAATAACTCTCAGGAAAGGGAAAGAGGTATTGTAGTAGGCTTAGCTAATAGACCCAGGTCTTATAAAGTACAGTTACAATCATGACAAAGAGTGAAGAGAAACAGAAGACATTTGATTCAATTTAGGTCTCAGAAACGTTTTAAAAGACAAAAAGTATCCATTGAGCACCTTACTGCTTTTTACTCCTTTTATTTTGGATGTTCATATCTATAAGGGTTTGTCCCTTTGATTAAATTTGTCTGGCACATCTGGGAAATCAATCTTTCAATTTCTAGTTTGAAAATTGTAATATTTTTTTATTTGCATGAGAATCTACGTCATTTGTTCCACCCAGTACAATCAAATAATCTGCTTTATTCAGTTGTCTGACCTCTTTACAATTTAAAAGGTACTGCATCCAGGGCACCATAAGGGTATACAAAGCTGAAAACACTATAATGGCTTGGTAATCTATTTTTTAAAAAGCATGCCAGTTCACGTCCCTGACTGTCAGAAATTATAAGAATCTTCCCTACAATCTGCTTTGTATATTTGATTTTGGAATTTTGCATTGAGCACAAAACGTCACTGCATGCCTCACCTAACAACTCCTTTCCGCTTTCAACTTCCTGACTAACTGTATAGATATATTTGATGAGGTTATCTCTTTCTACTTCTAATAAATCTAACTTCTGTTTTCAGAAATATAATACAATTTCCTCATAGAATGAGTTTTTGGTTTCATTAAGCAACTTAAGAGTTTCCTCCTTGAACTAAAACACTCTGAAACTTGAAAATTGTGGTAGTTAAGCTCAGTTTGTGCATCAGTGCACTGAGTTTCAGATACAGAGTGAACTTGGACTTCCTCCTCTATACTAGTATGATCTACATACTCAGATCCCTTCAGAGATTGAATTTCTGCTATCAGAGCATCTTGCTATCTTAAAAGATCATTTATGCGATTTATCAAAACGTCCTTGTCCTCTAAAACAAGGGAATCGGTTTGACTGCCTACATCAAAAGAGAGAGCCCTCCTTATATCTTTAAGACTTGAGTCCACTGATAAACGGAATATTCTAGAACCAATAACTCTATTAGTATTGCTTGCAATTTTTCCCTCATCAGTGACTAACCTTGATTGCAAAAGCGTTTTCTTCATAAGTTGAGGTGGATTTTGGGGTGTAGCATGTTGTACATGGCTAGTTGGAGTTGATATCAACTTCTTTATAGACTTGTCAATAGTGATGGTACTTGTACTTGAGGATACATCTCCATACAATGTCTCCACCAGCCAAATAATGACTGTTTCTATAACACTTTTTATTGTAGTACACAGCAGCGTTATTTCTTGTAGTTCTGTATTTGGAAAGAGACATGATTATTTAATTAATTGATCTAACAAGTAATAGTAAAATACAAGTTAATTTCCAATTCGAATATGTCAATATGAAGACGTTTTAAAAGACAAAACGTATCCAATGAGCACCTTACTGCTAACAAAGCTGTATGAGAGATAATAAGTAGAAGGATCAAACGCAGTTGATGCAAGCTTAAGTTATAAGATGGCAAATGAAAATTCTTCTACAAGATGTGTTCTGGGAAATCGAGAGTTCATAGACATTCTAATCATAGTTGAAAAGCGAATTTTGTGCAAAATCTGTTATAAATCAAATCCGACTAGTCGCCATATGGGTTCCTAGTTAGGAACAGTTCAAGACCTAGAGATCGAAAACTCATTTTATTCTATTGATACGGATAGAGAGCTTCCTGTAATGTTTTGTGATCAAAAATCACTGAAAGTACAGTTATTGGTATCCCTGCTGTATCACAATTCAAAGTCACAGCACTTTGACCCACCTATGGTCTACCATTAACACTTGACAGTAAAATCAAATATTTTCATTCCATCATTCAAATTTTTTGTGAATTACAAACTGCAGTCTCATTGTGAATACTTAAGATATGATGCACAACAAAACTTTTCAAATAAGCAATAGTTGAATTTATTAGAGTGGAAAAATGAAAGATTTGTCAATGTTCGCCCACTTTATCTTACAGATAATTTTTTAACTGACTTGATTTGTCTTGTATTTCATAAAGCATAGAACCAGAATCTTCAAGACGTATCATACCGTGTAATCTTCCAAAGCAAATCCATGGATGTTCCTTTAAGTATTGCCCAGCGACGTATGTGTAAGTATTTTCAAAATTTGATCCCATTAAAAGGATAATTAAGAAGAAAAACAATGAAAGGCTCGCAGGTCTTCTACTAAAGGAATCATAATGACTTTTAAAATTGGATTTCAATGATAGCCCTCAGGCCCTCTTATTCATCTGGTTAAGCCTTCATCATAGTTAGCCTATACCATTCATAAGAAGAACATATATTTGCTTGAGGAAAACAAATTATTTCTTATATTCCCATTGAGTATACTTAACAAGTGATTACTAAGCAGGCCTAAATGTTAATTATCCAAACTTAACCAACATTTTTTCTATAAATTCATTCATCAGGCAATCAGCTGTCTCAAACATAATATGTACAAAATATGATCAATCATTATTTACAAGTTCCAAATTAAGGTCCCACTAAACCTTGTGGGTTTTTCATCAGGTGCCAACATAATATAAATTACAAAATGGAAATCAATTATATAGTACAAATTACAAAAAAGAAGAAATAATGGAAAAGAAGAAGAAAAGGGAAAATGAAGGTTATGGTGGAAATTGAATTGAATATTAGTCTAATGTTATTATTATTATTATTATTATTATTATTATTATTACCACTGTAGTCAGTATCTTCCGGCTTTCCTCTGTCTTCTCTCAGCCCAATATCTCTTCATCCGCTCAGAAATCAATTTCCTTTCCTCGTCCGAAATCACTCTTCCCATCCTATGTCCGACTTTGATCTGCAGTCTGTTCTGTTTGTCCTCAGGATTCTGATGTTGTCTGACTTGTCTTTTAAATCCTCGAATGTTATGCGCAACTCTCTCATATCCTCCTTGAGTTCTTCAATCCATTTTATATTTGTTTTACTTTTCCACAGCTTTTCAATAATTCTTCTGCTTAGTCTGTCCTCAGAAGCTCTAATCAAGTGACCGAAGAAAGATATTCGCTTTTTCTTCATTGTAGGCTACTTGTGACAGGTTCAATTTCTTTGTATACAGTTTCGTTGGAAGCTAATCTCCAGTGTCCATTTTCTTGATAGTTTTTGTTGATACAGGTTCTGATGATTCTTCTTTCAGTTTTTAGTAATTTGTCTATCGCGATGGTATTAGTAGTTTTAAAGATGGTTTCACTTGCATAAGTTATTAACGGTTGAGTAACTGTCTTGTAATGTTTCAATTTTGTGGCGATTAATAGTGATTTCTTGTTGTAAGTGTTCTTTGTGGCATACTGTGCTCTTCTCAACTTATTTATTCTACTGTCCCATGCTTGTTTTTCATTGATATTGTACGTTATGATTTCACCTAGATATTTGAAACTGTCCACAATTTTTATTTCTTGATCTCCTATACGGATTTTCTTTGCGAGAGGTGGATCAGTTAGCATGAGTTCCGTTTTTTCAAAAGATATTCTAAGGCCAATCTTCTGAGAAATATTCTGTAGTGTAATTATTTGTTTCTTGGTTTCTTGAATATTGTTAGCTAGCAGTGCTAGGTCATCAGCAAATCCCAAGCAGTTTAAATTTATATTATCTCTAGAAGTTCCAACTTTGATATTTTTCGGATTAATCTTATACCATTCTCTCATTATATATTCCAAGGCACAATTGAACAACAGTGGTGACAGGCCATCTCCTTGCCTCAAACCTGTTTTTACTACAAACGATTCGGACAGTTCTCCTCTGAATTTGATCTTAGATGTTGTATTCGTCAGGGTGAGCTCTATCATTTTTATAAGTTTTGGATGGAGTGCTAAGTGTCTCAGAATTTTTAACATTGATTGTCTGTGAATGCAGTCGTATGCTTTTTTGAAATCTATGAATGCAATTGAAAGAGGTTTATTTCGTCTTCTGTAGTACGCCATGATTAGTTTCAATGTGATGATTTGTTCTGAACAGCTTCTCCATAGTCTGAAGCCGCCTTGATATTCACCAAGTTCCTTATCCAGTTGGTCTTTAATTCTGTTATGTATGATCTTTGAAAAAATTTTGTAGGTGCAGTCGAGAAGAGAAATTCCTCGATAGTTGTCTGGGTTGCTCTTGTCCCCTTTTTTTGTGTAGCGGATTGATTACTGCTTCAGTCCATTGTTCTGGGAGTGTTTCAGTAGTCCAAATCTTTGTAAGGGCCATATGTAAGGAGGTCCGTGTTGAACCACTAGCATGCTTCCATATTTCTGCACATATTTGATTTTCTCCACATGCTTTATAGTTTCTCATTTCATTTATTGCTCTCTCCACTTCTTGAATGGTCGGTGGATTTATGTTTTCTGCTTTTGTTCTTATTGGGGTGTTTGTGTTTATCTGTAGAAGGTTCTTTGGTTCCTCACAGTTCAAGAGCTTATGAAATGCTTCCGCCATTATTTCAGCGTTTTCCTTAGTCTAATGTATGTAAAGAAAAAGAAATAAAACTAAACAAGTAAGAAAAAACGAATAAATAAAATACTATAAAAATAATTGGTCGCTCTGATGCGGCGGTGGTGTAAAATGATTATTATTTGTTAACTAAGATTTTACCAGCAATGGAAAACAAAGCATAACAAAGAAAAGGTAGCAACCTCCATGTTCTAGAATAAATGAAATAAAATCAAAAAGATAAACAAAGTTTTAAGGATCTAATAAAATTCGGAATTCAATATGATTTAACAAATATAGTTAGAAATATAGGTTTACTAAGTTTGTATAGTATGTGTAATGATGTAATGAAAAACGTCCTCCTTGGCATAATCACGAATATTAATTGGTAAGCTATTGAATAGTTTGGGAAGGAGATATCTCAATGATCTTTTTTCATATGAATTGTTAAATCTGGGAATGCAGTAAACATTGTTTGTTCTCAAGTTGTAATGTGGGATTGGAGCAAAATGTCCATGAGCGTGATTATCCTTGAGTATGACTTTATACAGATAAAAGTTCATCGGAGTGAGAGTGTGAAAGAAAGTTTGAACAGATTGCTTATCCTCAATAGTGAAATTCATCCGATTAAATCTAGACATGATACACTTATGGGTTCTGAATTGAATTCTTTCAATTCTATCCAAAAGGTAATTGGCAGCACTTCCCCAAGACTCAATGCCATATATCTTATAATTGATTCTGATAGAGATTTGTAAATTAAGTAAAGACAGTCAGCAGGTATATTACTGTGCAAGTAGAAAATTTTTGCACTTAAAGCTCATAATTTGTTTGAAATATAATCAATATGAGATTCCCATTCAAGCCTATCATCTAAGATTACTCCAAGGTAACGAGTATTATAAGAGATTGTCGATTTGATGAAAATAGAACTGCAGCCTTGGTGACGTGATATTGAGTGTCGTTTTGTGGAATACAGGCATGGAATAGACTATGAAAATTGAATCAAGGGTTAATTCTAATTTATCTCTGTGTTCCATAAAAGTCCATTCTGCATCACATCACCAATCCCGACCAAGAAATTGCATGTGATATTTAATATTATGTTGTGGGTTGTCTTTTATTTTGAGCTGTCATTCTATATTTCAATACATAATTTTTTTTTTTTTTTTTGTAGATTACGTCTTGGAGACTCCAGTTAAGGAGTATAAGACAAGTCAGATCAACAATATTACACTAGATACCACAATTACTTCAATTAGTTGAGGTGAGGCTTAATTTTGATGTGAAAGGAACTCTTGTACACTATAAAAAGCTTTATCAACTAAATATTTCTTCAATTGTTTTTTAAATATTTCTATATTTTCAAGACTCTTCAAAAACTGCGATAGCTTGTTGTAGAATTTCCTTTTTTTTTTTTTTTTTTTTTTTTTTTTTTTTTTTTTTTTTGTAGATTACGTCTTGGAGACTCCAGTTAAGGAGTATAAGACAAGTCAGATCAACAATATTATACACTAGATACCATAATAACTTCAATTAGTTGAGGTGAGGCTTAATTTTGATGTGAAAGGAACTCTTGTACACTATAAAAAGCTTTATCAACTAAATATTTCTTCAATTGATTTTTAAATATTTCTATATTTTCAAGACTCTTCAAAAACTGCGGTAGCTTGTTGTAGAATTTCCTACCAATATAACTAGGTTTTTGTTTGAATAGGCTACTATTGTGACTCACCAAGTGATAATCTCCTCGGCTTCTTGTATTATAATCATGTACATCAAGATTTTGGTTAATATCATTCGTTTTTACATATAAAGTAGCTTCATACACATATAAGCAGGGTACAGTTAGGAGACCAAGTCTCTTGAACAACGGCCTACATGAATCTAATCTATTTACTCTTTCTATACACCTAACCGCTTTCTTTTGGATCTTAAACACCCTATCAAGATTTTGTTTTGATGAATTACCCCATACTAAGATAGCATACCTAATATGTGACAGTAAGAGCCCATGGTAAGCTGTAAAAAGTAACTTTTTGTCATTCAATCTAGCGAGCTGTCGCAGGACAAATACCCCAGATGAAATTTTACTACATATTTTCCTACATATTTTACTATATATTATCCTACCAATATAAATAGGTTTTTGTTTGAATAAGCTACTATTGTGACTCACCAAGTGATAATCTCCTCGGCTTCTTGTATTATAATCATGTACATCAAGATTTTGGTTAATATCATTCGTTTTTACATATAAAGTAGCTTCATACACATATAAGCAGGGTACAGTTAGGAGACCAAGTCTCTTGAACAACGGCCTACATGAATCTAATCTATTTACTCTTTCTATACACCTAACCGCTTTCTTTTGGATCTTGTTTTGATCAAGATTTTGTTTTGATCAAGATTTTGTTTTGATGAATTACCCCATACTAAGATAGCATACCTAATATGTGACAGTAAGAGCCCATGGTAAGCTGTAAAAAGTAACTTTTTGTCATTCAATCTAGCGAGCTGTCGCAGGACAAATACCCCAGATGAAATTTTACAACATATTTTCTCAATGTATGGAGTCCAGGTCAATCGTCTATCCAACATAACTCCTAGAAATGCAATTTTTTCTTCCTGGTCTAATTGATTATCGTTTACAAACACTTTTATAGCCCTATCTTCATTTAAATTATGTTAAATATAGTCTCTATAGCCAGAAATACAGAAAAATTCTAATAATACTTTTTTCCAAGTGTCCATGTTATCCAACTGTGCCTGCACCCCTTCCCCACCCACTAACTGCAGAAAGCCGAAACGCAAATATTTTTCAAGCAATACTAGAAATAATAGACAGCCATTTCTATCGTGACACTTTTGATGAAAATGAGAAGTTTAATTTTGTGATGGTGATGTCATCAGGTACCGTACATCAAGTGTGCTCCTTTATGCAAGCACCCTTATTCTTGGGCGTGAGGGCTACTGTTCAGAGAACTACTAGTTGTTACATTATCATTGCTTATATTGTTACAAAAACAACAGTTTAATTTCAAGTAAGAATTCTAGATAGATAGATTTTTCTTTAATTTCAGATCGTAATGTTATAATCTCTTATTCATTTTTAGCTCTATTCATACAAATTTGAATATTGGATATGGAACAATAATTATGACAATATTTACCTTAATTTTAACGATACGATTTATTGAACTTGAAATGCCGGATTTTCTAAAGGTAAATCATTGACTAATAAATCATTCAATACAGTACAATTAAATACACTCAATTTAGTACACTTAACATAATTATGCTACATACAGACTAATATTTCGTTGTATTTTAATTATCATTCAGATTCTAGTAGTCTGTTAATATTCTTCTCTAGGTTGTGGAGAAATTGGTTAGTCATGACTTCTGATACAATGTGATTTTTGTGTGTTAGAAATCCAAGAACGGTTGCTCAAACACATACGTTGATTAGAATATGATCCACTCATAAGAGCTCTTACGATTAATCGGTGATCAGAACACTGATTGATGTGTGTGCATCTGGCCACTATTCTTTAGTTTTTGGGTATTTTATGAATTGATTGACGAGTAGTCTCATGAAATTTGTCTTTTTTCGTGTTATCATTTCTAAGACCCCATATTACCAATGAAACTCATTGCTGCCCAAAAATGTGCTCAGTTTGAATGTGGAGAGGGGTAGAGTTGGGGTAACCCTTAAACACTAATTTTGGGCCCCCTACCCATGAACGGTTTATCGCTCTCTATTGTGTAATACCTCATTCTATTCAGCTCATCAAAGCGATCCAAATTCACAAGCTACATGTCAAATTTGGAATTTTAATTGAGAGGGAAGTATTCAGCCTCCCCTTATATTTGGAAAATAGTGACTTTTTTAGAATAGCTGTTAATCGGAAACTGCATGAAATAAAAATCTAAAATTGGTATTAACTTTTTAAGTTTAACGTTTAAAGTTTAAGTGGAAGCAAAACGACTTGCAGTCAAATTTTCATTAAGAATAAGTAGAATTTACTTACTCTGTAGGCCGAACGTTTTCAAATCTTTGTTTGAAATCCATTTTCAGAGGCGTCCTCCTTGATCATCGATGTCAATTTTTTTGGTAGAAGAATTGTGGTTTTTGTAAAATATGATCAAAAAGTTTGTGTGATTTAAAATTTAGTTGTTCGTTGAGGATGTTTTGTTTATTGTGTGTGTTGTGTTTGTATATTTTGAATTGTTCCAAGGTGTTGAGTTCGTGTCCCTTAGATTTTATATGTAGAATGTGTAGGTTGGTAGTGATGTCAGTAAAAGTGTGTCCAGTTTGAATGATATAGACGGCGAAATTCGATTCAGCTTTTGATGCTAAGGCTTGAAAATTTTCCTTGTAACGTTGTTTGAATGTGCGGCCTATTTGTCCTATGTAGAATTTTTTACCATCAGAGCATTTCAGTTTGTAGATCCCTGGGAGATCGTATTTGTTTGTGTTCAGTGTGGTTTTGAGTGTAAGTGCATTTTTTATTTTGTTTTTTGTTCTGAAAGAGATGGTGTGGCCAGCTTTTTTTTTTAATTTTTGCTAGTCTTTGATTGTGGATTAATGTATGTCATTTGAGATGTATTTTTTGTCAGTGGTGCTGGTGTTTTGTTTTTTGTTTGTTATTTTATGATCGAGTTTGTCAATTAGGTCGTGTTTGTAGCCGTTTTCTTGTGCTAGGTATTTTATTGTATTTAGTTCAGTGTTGTAATTTTCGGTGGATAGTGGTGTGTTGTTGAGTCTGTGTAGCATTGACCTGAATGCTGAGTGTTTGTGTTGTGTTGGATGATTGGAGGTGCTGTGTATTAGGGTATCTGTCATTGTTGGTTTTCTGTAGATGTTGAAGCTGTGTTGTTGGTTTACGATATTTGTAATTGAGGGGTCTAGGAAGTTGATTGAATTGTTTTGTTCATATTCAGCTGTGTATTGAATGTTCTTATGTATTTTGTTAATGTATGATCGGAGTTGTTCACATTGTCTTTTGTTTCCTCTGTATAGCAATAGAACATCATCTACATATCTGTGCCAGTATATTATGTTCTGTGAAAATTTGTTATTAGAGAGTATATGAGTGTTTTCGCAGTGTTGGAGATAGATCTCAGCAAATACGCTTGAAATTGGTGTGCCAATTGGCAGTCCATCAGGTTGTGAGTAAAATTTGTTGTTGAAGGTGAGTTATTTTGTTGAGTGATGATTTTTAGGATGTCTATTATTTCATTTATATGTTCTGTAGCTGTGTTGTTGTGAATAAGGATGTTCTTAAGTCAATGCCTCACTTTACTCGACTCGAGTAGAATAAGATGCCCATTGTCAAAGCATATCATTAGTATTATATGTATTACAATTCAATTTGTTTGTTCACAAGTCTTCATTAATAAGGTTTCGTGAATATAACATTCGAAAATTATTAATATTTCAAATCGTTATCAAATTAGATTATCATTAATCTCTTATAATTAATTCTAAGTGCAATTGAGCATAAAGTTCTCAAACAAGCATAGTGGTCTAAGCAAGCATACAACTAAATTGCTTGTGTTTACCTGAATATATGCAGTCACTGCCACCTCCTTGTATGCATTGTGTGTTGAATCATGCAATATTTATTTAGAAATACTATTTTTGACTATATTTTACCTATACCTTTAAAGCAGGAATAGTTTGTGAGATTCAAAGCAATTATTCCTCACCTGCATTTTTAGTGACAAAGAAATGTGGTGGATTTAGATTAGTAGTTGACTACAAATTTCTCAATGAGAGAATTTTACCCGATAAATACCCTCTTCCTCTTATTCAAACAATTTTTGATACACTTGAAAACTCGGATTATTTTTCTACTCTTGATATCAGTCAGGCATTCTACCAACAGCCATTGCATAAAGATTGTCAAAACTATGTGGCTTTTGCAACTCATAAAGGATTATACACATTTACCAGACTTCCAAAAGGGTTAAAAACATCCCCTAATGCTTTCCAACGCCCAATAAATCAAGTATTCAATGACATTTTGTACAGAGGAGTGTTGATTTACTTAGATGCCATCATAAGTTATGGAGACACCTTTGATAAACAGTATCAACAGCTTGAGAAAACGTTTAAAAGATTGCAAGATGTTGGATTGAAATTGAATACAGCCAAATGTCATTTCTTTTATAGAAAAGTAAAAGTACTTGGTCATACTGTTTCGAAAGATGGAATTCAACCCACCTCTGAAAATTTAGAGGCAATCGAACAATATCCAATTCCGAAAACGATCAAAGATATAAGAGCATTTCTCGGTCTCAGTGGTTTCTACAGGAAATTTATTCATAACTATGCAACGATAGCAAGGCCATTAACAAACTTAATATCGAAAGATAACGAAAATAAACCGATAAAATGGGAAGCAGAACAGGATAGAGCATTCACAGAAATAAAATTTAGACTTTAATCACAACCTGTACTTCATCACTTTTGTACTTACAGAGAGGTAGCAGTACACACGGATGCTTCTCGTATAGGTATAGGAGGAGTAATTTCACAACCAGATGACGATGGAAAACTCCACTCTGTAGCTTTTGTTTCTAGAAAACTAACTAAGAATGAAGAAAACTGGGCAGTTGGGGAAATTGAACTTTTATCTATAGCGTACTGTGTGAATCATTTCAGACAATATTTAATAGGGAGAAAATTCACCATTTACACAGATCACGCTAGTTTACAATATTACAAAACATGGAAGAATCCTAGTACAAGAGTCAGTAAATTATTGATGAAATTAACAGAATTCACATTTGATCTTAAATATAAACCTGGAGCTCAAATGCATGTACCAGATGCTTTAAGTAGATACCCTGTTCAAAAAGACATTACTGACATGACAAGTGACTAAAACTTCAACATTTTTGGAATAGAAGAGATTGACATGGGATCGATACAGAAAAGCCGAGATCAAAAGACGAGAGCCTTTTGAGTAAAAGTGCATTTCTATTTTGTTTTTTGTTCTGAATGAGATGGTGTGGCCGGCTTTTTTGAAGATTTTTGCTAGTCAAACAGAACACAAGATTGTGGATTAATGAAATTCTACTTATTTTTAATGAAAATTTGACTGCAAGTCGTTGAATTCACTTAAAAAGTTAATATTGTTATGGGTTCTAATGTCTAAAATAAGGCTGGCAACACTAAAGTTCATATTTGCACTTTATTTACACAAATTAGTCTATTTACACACACTAATTGTAAGTTCAATTAATAAATAAAAACAGATCAACAAATGACAAGCTAATACTTATTTTTTAGTAATTGTTTACAAGAATTAATGAATAATTAATTACAGGCTGATCAATAACAAAAGAAACTAGAGTCCAGCAATAAACTGTACAATAATGTCAAAAGAAATGATAAAAAGAGCAACTAATCACTTACAAAACACAGTCCAATTCGTTATTTAACAGTCCCAAATAATATCACTTAACACAACGTCTTTAAACTATTAGTAAGCTGCACAAACAGTAAACACTTGTCTCTGCACTTGACACTGGAATCAAGCACTGTTTACTCCACTGGCACGAGATCTGTTACAGAATCTGAAAAGCAAGAGAATGCAGATTGGGTTTCAAGTCACGTCCGACCATGATTGGAACGACCTAATAAGAACAAGTGTGTAAATAACTGCTTTGTTTGATTTGTAACAATATTAACAATGCAGTTCATCATGGAACAAGAAATCCAGGAATGTAAAATTGGTCTCAAACTGTAGGAAACAGCTTATCCTTTCTTATCATTAACATCATCATAAAACTTCTTAGATGAAACTAACCCATATTCTATAAACCTGAACTTTCTCATACTCAATCAAAATTTCAATCTCTCTAATACAGTATTTCAGTAAAATATGTGTAGGTCAAGTTAGTACGGTAACCAGCATTCTCTGGAAAATTGAAATCCCTAAAATTTTATAACAAATTCATATCTCTGCCACAAATGGTTTTTGAGTTATTGCCATTCAAAATATCAACATTATGAGAAAATGGGGTATAAGTGATTTTAAAGAAACTATATAACTCAGGATCCATGCATGCTAAGAAGACAACCTTGATGAAAAATTGTAATAAATTGAAGATAGAAGATAGGTTGAATATGAAAACTTTTCCTGAACATAGAATTGAAAATTGAGAATATCATTGAGCATGAGAAAGTTCAGGTTCATATAATACTTATGGTTTAGTTTTATAAAAAAAAGTGCTTTGAGAGATGAAGGAAATAATTGATGCCAATGACTGGGCTACACTCAAAAGAAACACTCTAACTCGTCCATTCTCACAAATAACTTACAACTGTCATGATACACACTAATCAGTTATTATCATGCAAGAAAATCAATAAAGTAACAAACAGTTCTATATTTATTCATTCAAGTGACAACAGGGGAACATAATCTACCAATTATTATTGGTATTGTCATTATAGATTGAAATAAAACAAGAGGACAAATAGGCAAAGAGCAAACAAACAAAAACATTTAAAATACTATGGTAAATGTGCAATTACTAGTTTGGTAATTCCAAGTCACTCAGCCAAGCCTGAGCATCTGGGCTGAGTTCCAGGAGACCAGCAGCACCTGTTGGAAAGTTGGGAGGAGAATATACTGCAGTTGTCAGTTATGTGGTGCAGTGTTTGTATCTCACCACATTCACACATTGGTGACTGAGTGAAACCCCATTTCTGAAGAGCAGCTGCCATTCTACCACAGCCAGTTCTTATTCTATTAAGAGTCACCCATGCTCTTCTGGATAGAGTGAAGCCTGTGGGGAGGACAGATACATCTAACCCATTCACACTAAAGCCTCCAGATAGCTGGCAGCAATCCCACCATTTCTCTTTCACTTGGATCTTATCAGCCTAGGGCTCAACCCAATCTGTGGATGAGAAGGTTCAAGTTGCTCTTTATTTTGTCCCATAGTCTACCAGCACACTGCATGCAGTGGAGATCTGAAGGCTCTATATAAGAGAGTACAGGAAGCCAGATTAGGGGTGTAGTCTGCAAAGTTCCAGACACTTTATGCTTAGTTTTATTCAGCTCCAAATTTGTCAATTTTGTATGCACACTCCTTAATCAAACTGGTGCCTAATACTGAAGCAAGAGCTGACTTTTGAAGTACATGAGTGCCAGACCCCCATCTAGTGTTTTCCAACTTACTTATAAGTTGTTATGAGTTTGAATCTTCGTTTTCACCATTTCAAGATGTTGTCTGAAAGTAAGGCTGCGGTCAAGTTTCACCCCCCCCCCCCCCCCCCAGTACTAGGGGGCCTCCTCATTTTTAAGCTTTGTTCCCGCAAGAGAGAGTTGCATGTTGTCATGGGTATCTGTCAAATGGAAGGTGGTACAGACTGTCAGACTGTCTTAGAGGGATTGGCCTTCAAGCACCACTTTTTTTTAGATATGCTGATATGTTTGATAGGTCAGAATTCAATGCTATCTCAAGTTGTTGGAAGCTGGAGTCTTCTACAGCAATTGCAATATCATCAGCATACATGAATTTCTGACCTTTTGAGTGTCTGAAAAATGTAAAGTTTCCTACAGTTTGAGAACAATTTCACATTTTTACTTCATGCAGTTCCAATTTGCAGCTATTCTAAAATAAGTCACTATTTTCCAAATATAGGGGAAGGATGAATACTCCCCTTTCAATTGGAATAGAAAGTTTGACATGTTGGTTGTGAATTTGGATCGCCTTGCTGAATAGAATGAGATATTACATGATAGTGAGCAATGAACCATCAATGGGTAGGGGGCCAAAATTTGTGTTTGAGGTTCACCCCAACCCTACACCACTCTCCATATTCAAACTGAGCACATTTTTGGGCTGCAATGAGTTTCATTGATAATATGGGGTTTTAGAAGCAATAATACAAGGAAAAATACTCTAATTTTTTGAAGGATTTGTGTTGAAACCCTTACTTAAACTTCTAGGGGTTTTCAAATCTATCAACATCTTTTAACGGCTCTTACTCAAAAAATATTGCAGGTAGATATGTCAAATTAGTTTTCAATTGTACCTTACTCTTACTCTAAAAATCTATGCGTAATTTTCCAATGTGCGTTTTATTATTCATTAAATACATGTGCTGAAACAAATAAAATATCAAAATATCTCATTTTTAGAAACAAAATGCCTGTATCTCAGTCAATTTGATTAACTTTGAACCCGTTCTGTTGCCAAATTATAGGGATTATTGTCATGGTTAAATTAGTATATGAAATTTTTATTCTTCCAATGTACGATTTTGGAGGTATTTAGCATAAACCAAAGAAGGGCCAAAACTTCGAGGTTTTTCAAAAATTCTGTAGATAGCTTAGGGTTTTTGATGGTGCAAACCAAAGTCAATGTAATGTTACATTATATTGTCTTTGGTGCAAACTTAGTTTCAGATTCAGACAATTCATAACTCAAACAACATACTAGAAAATCAAAACTGCAATACGTTTTGCATACCAGAATGTATAAAATGATTGAACTATTTTGCCAGAAGATATTGGGAAGGGGATGGTATGACAATAAATTCAAAAGTGTCTTACTTAGTGCTTTTCATTTTAAAAACTGATTTAAATGTAGTCATTCCTTAAGGTTTTGATAAAAGCTTTTTTAAATTTGTTTCAGCTTTTTAAATTGATCACAATAATCTTTATAATTTACGATTTCTTTATTCTTTTTACTTGCTTTGCTTTGCAAGGAGAAATGAATTTTAAAGACATGATGCGGATGTCATCCTTTTCATTAACTGTAAGTATTGTGATGAATTTTACTTTTTCAACTTAAATATTTTTCAAGTATTCAACAATAACTTTATGTGTAAAATTTTCAACTTATGGTCTGCATAAAAAAGGTTGAGAGTTGAGCCCTCAGCTGGCCAAAAAACTTCGTTGCCAGATAGGGCAAATTTAGATCTATATGAAAAATGTATCCCCGACATTTGTAATACTGACAAAAAATGATAAAGTTTGAGGTTTAAAAAAAATAATTTTATCAATAAATTTCAAAATTTGTGAAAAAATTGATTTTTTTGCTCTTACACATAGGGTACTAAACAGAGCGAAATTCAAATCAAAATATTCTATTGGTTCTCCCAATATTTTTCATCCGCCCAATATTTCATTAAAAATAAATAAAAATGTTTGTCAATGTTGAAACAATTGGGCCAACAATCGAATTTTCAGTATGCTAGAAATGTTTTTGTTTTAAGAGATATGTGAGTGTGAAATTTATTCATTAATAAAATAAATTATTTTACCATTTTATTATCAAAAGTGATAATTTAAGGATACCCAAGCCATTTTAGAAATTCATACAGTGGTTACAATAATTTTCATTCAAAAATCAAAATATCATACATAGAATTTTTGTGTATATAATAGAAAGCAATATTTTTTGAACGATTTTTTTAAATGTATTTTTGTCAAATAGTTAGGTGTTCAATCATTATTCATATTAATAACATTTATCTTTATAACCCATTACCATGTCGTATAACTAGAGAATTCCCTCAGGTTGCCAGACAGTTGCTGAAAAATTTGACTTAACTACAAGGATATCTCTACCATCCAGATTGATGGTAGCCTAATATTCTTTTGTCTTCGTTAATATTCTGAATTATCCATCCATATCTATACGATTACGTGTTGATTGCGTACACCGAGGATTGCGTACATGGGCGTGTCAGCGAGGATTGCGTACATCTTTTACCTGTGAAAGATGACAAGGGTCGGCCATGCATCAAGAACATTTTGACAGGCGAGGATTGCGTACAGCTTTCTCTTGTTTCCTAATGTCTGTCCTTGATTAGAATTTTCTCCTTTTCGCTATGACAGTAATTGTTCTTTTCTCACCTAACAGATTCAATCACAACGTCCGTCCTTAATAAGTTTGCTCCTTTCCGTTTATTGTATAAATCGATATGGCATTAATTGTTGGTTTTTTCACTTATAGTCCTCACTTATAGCGTATTTCATTGCATTTCAAAAACTATATAATTTTTCCCAGCTTTTCAAAGCGGACAACTGAAATAAGAGGTTGTTTTTACTCTTCCTAACACTGATCTCTGAGGTTTGGATATTGGATGTGTCAGACTATTATTTGACGAGACATTTTATGTTCATAATTGAATTATCCATATTCGTCTGAAAACGAAATAATGTAGAATCAACCTATAGTTAACAGCTGTTAGAACCTCTGTATAACCTGATTTCCATCACACTTTATCCAGGCTTTGGACTGGCAAATTTATTATATCATAAATTTGGCGTGCTTAAAATCTTTTTTTATGAATATTTTTTTCTGTTTTTATATTTTTTAACATTTTTTTGGCTTTTATTTTATTTTTTTTTTTTTTTGCTTTGATAAATGAATATTTACAGATTTACGCACTATTTACAATAGTGTTTCCAATTATTCCTTAAAAATACATATTATTTACAGTGTAATAATTCAAATTGATCCTAATTCCTTAAACAATCATTGAGTATATATATCATAAATTACAATAGAATGTGGTGGTGGATGTAGCTCAGAATGTTTGTGTGTATGCTAATGATTTCAAACATGAGTAAATATTACCAGTCACTAGGTACTGCTTAGCAATTCTCTGAAGTCTCTCATCCGCTTTCTTCTGTTTTGGCCTCCTTCTTTTGCCGTCCAGATGCAGCTCCTTCCTCATGAACATGCCAGATGAAACTTCAGCTTCTTTTTTCAACGCTATAACCATTTCTTGGACCCTGGGGTTCGGAAAACACCACTGGATGAATGTTTGTCTGCTCATGAGTACTGCCAAAGTCTGCGTGAATCGTGAATATTTGGCAGAATTGCTTGCTGCAACTCTTAAATGTACCATCCATGACGAATGTAGAGCTGCTTTTCAATGCCTCTTGGCATTTTTTTCCACTAAATATCAATATTCTTGGACCAGTGGAGTCATCCTTGAGAAGAAAACTGCTACCATTGACCATTTTCAAGCATTCCTCGTCAAAAAATACATCATTGGGTGATTTTGGTTCCTCCTGATTTCCGCGAGCGTTAGATCTATGGACATGAAGTCTTCTCATAACAGTCGAGGGGGATGGAATCGAGGTCACAAAGTTGTATCCTCTATTGTAAAGACGACCGATTTCATCATTATAAATGTGAGTTACAGGTGTAGTCTCCTCTCTCTCTCGTTTCTTGGCCTAAAAATTATAATAATAATAATAATAATAATATTTATTTCTCGAAACAATATAATTGCATGTATCAAGACTTGATCAACTGCCTCGTATTTCCTATATTGATAAATATGTTTTCAAGAGCCTTCATTTCTAGTCTAGGCTATAGAATTCAGGCTTTGTGATGCAGGGAAAGGATAATTGCCCAAGATCTGAAGTTGATAAGATCAAAACATTCTACATGTTGCACAATCTGTGCTGACACAAAATACCTTACAAAGAACCACTTATGAAGCGAGAGATAGAATAATGTCAACAGAAAAATAATATGGGAGGACAAGAGATATTGCAATTATTCAATTGCTTTTAAAATGGAATGATTATTGAAACGAAATTCCTAATTAATAGTGCTATGAAAAACTCTGAAGACTTCTGCTACTGCTTTTCAGAATTTACTTTTGCTATCTATTCTGTTGTCAATATTTGCAGTAGCGGAAGTCATCAGAGTTTTTCATAGCACTATTAAAGGAATTTCGTTCTAATAATCAAGCAAAATAATAATGAAGAAGTTTTAGGCCTACTGACATTCATAATTGCTTCAGTATTTAATAACTTAGAGAAGATTGGGAATTATAAATAATTCTGTTCCATTGTCATTGTTCCTAAATTGAAATCAACATCAGAAAACTATCACATTTAGAATCGCATCAACAATTCGTCCCACCATCCAAGTACACATCAATATGGTCAGTCCCGAAACTTTTGCAACTTCCCACTATAGACATTGCAAAAATTAACAAAGAAATTAGTCAATGAAAATTTTTTAATCAACTCTCATTAATTGATAAATTTTTGTAAAGTTAAATTACCTTTTGCAGTCCTTGTTTTACGTATAATGCTGCTTCATCTGGTGGCCCACATTGGTGATCTGTTACTTCCAGGACAGTTTGTTTTTGCTCTTCAATCGCCCAGTGCAACCTTTTGATTTTTGATACAGGCAAAGCCACGAAACGCAGATTGAAGTTTCCCGATGTCTGCGATATGCATACCCGAGATAATGCACGATAGGTTTTCCTTTCTCAGACGTAGTGAACTCCATAATACTTCTGTGATTTGATTAACCACTTCTGTTCTCTATGACAGTCAGAAACTCAATGAGGTCTTTGAAAAAATGTTCCTTCAACTCACCCTGTCCGGATGTGATGACGTTCTTTTGGACTTTCCAATTCTATTTTTATTTCACCTGTTGGTGGGATTTCCCACCAAATTTAGATTTTGACTGCACTGCCATTCAATCCCTCCCTATCATTGCATTATAAGATCTAATTTTAGAACTTCCATTATATTATGTGAAGTAGATCCAATGATTATCCAACCATGAAAGAGGAAGTCTTATTTTACAACCTCTTATTTTAGTTGTCCGCCTGGAGAAGCTGGGAAAAATTATATAGTTTTTGAAATGCAAGTAAATATGCTACTAGCTAGCTACAATTTGATAGGTACTCGAGATAGAAAGGCCAACTCAAACTCAAATTTTTGTAGACAATTCAGTGAAAAAAAACAGCAATTAATGCCATATTGATTTGTACGCAATCCTCGCCTGTCAAAATGTTCTTGATGCATGGCCGACCCTTGTCATCTTTCACAGGTAAAAGATGTACGCAATCCTCGCTGACACGCCCATGTAGCCTACGCAATCCTCGGTGTACGCAATCAGCACGCAACCATCTATACTACGGTACTACAACTGGATCGCGCGCTGTGTGTTGGAGTTTCGGTCCGGCCACTCGGCTCTCCCCCACCACTAGTCCGTGTAGAAGTCCTGCTGCAGCCTTATAAATCATATGGAGCTACCTTGTTCACGTGAACAAAAACTGGCATACCTTTGTTGTTACTTGATAGAATTTAATGCGGTTTTGATTATTGTATTCTCCATAATATTACGAAGGCGTATGTTAAGTTCTACATATTTTTAAGCATGATTGAATTGATAACAGGGTAGAAAAGCCATCTATGTATAATATATGTTTCAACCGTTGAGTCTTCTCCAAATCCCGCCCTTCTTGCCTATGACTCAGTAAGATATTAAGTATAATGGAACCTATTTACCAATTAGGCAATTATCTCAGCATAATGTAACTCTCCAGCCAAATATCAATTGTAGTGTACCGAAATTCCTCATATGGGCTAAATGCGTTGCTTTATAAACAGGCATTTTGGACCTTATTTTAATCCTACACATATCATTAAAATTTATGTAGCAAGCACTTTGATAAGGATCATTTCGAAGTTGGTGGTAAAGAAGAAAATTGAAGCAAAATGTGATACCAACGAAATTCGATTCTAAAAGACCTTTTATTTAGACATTTTTTGTAAACTAGTTATGGATCTTATTTGAAAAGGGTATTTATCAAACAAATAATTTTCGACCATCTTCGAAAGGAAATTTGTCATAAACTTGATATCTGTGATATGAAGGCCTAATATTTGTATTTCTTAAGTTGTATGTATTGGTTTGTTCATTAAAAGCGAAATTAGAAAGGAAAAATAGAATTGAATTGTTCCTAAAATATATAATGATGGGAAAGTTAATATGGCTATAAAGAACTTGAATTAAGAACTTGAAAAAACCCAACACGAATCTATTCAATTCAGCCTGTAAATTATTCTTACGACCTTTTTCTGCAAAAGAAAGATTATTTGAATTTTAGTTTCCAAAGCACATGTATGTATTGTCCTGTTTAAATTCCACCAATATAACTTTACTTTTTGTTACCTTTTTTACCTTGGGAAAAGTAGTAGCCTATAAGCTACATCAATGTTTGAATACTCACGTACACATTTTGTTTGAACCTATGGATATAGATTATGTTAGAACACACTGGTAAATGTCGCAGACTGCATCTACCAGTGACGAATTGGAGTCAGCACTAGATGAGAACTTGAGGCAGAACACCATGGAAATTAATCTAAATTCATTAATGACTTGCTTATCTTCGAAGCTTTAATCAGACCACAATTATGTAATATAATCCACCAGTAGTTAAAATAAACAACAGGAAAGTAGCTTTCAAAATTACTTTACTGCTGCAACCATATTCGTTAGATTTGAGTGTCATAAATAGTTTACTATCAAATCATTTTTATATGAAATTTATACCATAATCTTCACACGTTTATAAGGATTACAAATATGTTAACTAATTGGAAATCGAGCCACTACAAACGAAGATATAGCGGTTTTTGTGATGGCGAACATGGTAACGCCGTAAGCCGTTCTGTGTAAGAACGCGCTTCTACACGGACTAGTGGTGGGAGAAGTGCTGTCGAGAAAGCCGGACCGCAAAAGCTTACTTGCTCATATGCAGCGCGCGATCCAGTTGTAGTAGTATAGAGATCGATGGAATTATCTAGTTGAGGATAAGGAAATAGATTTTAGGATTATTAACCTAGATGTTACTCTCTATTTTTACTATTCACATTTTTAACAGTCTTTAATACCATTTGTAACAGATAAATATTTTCTTAATGATTCAATGACTTGGAAAAAAGGCACAATTTATTTTTCAGGGTCTCTTCGAATCTATCTGTCTTTCTCTGCCAAAATTAGCAGATATGTTTGTTACGACAGCTTCATGTACAGCTAGACTTCCGCTTTGCACCCAACCTGCTTTTGATTCAATGGTGGTTGTTCTGGGACGTTTGGTAATTACAGTGGGCAGTAATGTTATATTCATTTTGATGATTGAAGTTATTTGTGATAATTACCATATTGTCATAACAAGTATGTCGGATGACTTTTGTAAGTACTGTACTTCCTACTTAATTTGTCCTTTGATTAGACGTTGGTTCAATACATGTATAACATTAGAATTTTTTTATAAAAACTTGATCTTTACATTCTATACTCTTTGCTTTAATAGGCTGGAAATTTATTTCAAAATAGATTTGAAACGGGGATTTATGGAGATTATAAATTAATGAATAGCCTAATTGTTAAGAATTGTTACCTCAGGTTGAAAGCCCGTCCAAGTTCCATATCCAGGTCAGAAAGCCCTACCTTGGTTTCTAAAAGATAGAAATATTAATGTGATAATATTAATGAGATTAATACTAATTATTGATATTATAACCATAACAAAAATCCATAATTATTAATGTTATTATTTTTTTCATTATTAATAATATTGTATAATTCATATTATTTGTAGAATCTTGTTAATATTGAGATTTTCATTCCAGTGCCATTCAGTATTATGGCTCTCTACATGGATCTTATACCTTTTGAAACAAATGTATGTACTTCTATTTTCTTCTTGATTTCCATTTCTGCATGCTTTGTTAAACAGGTAAGAAACATTATCTTATAAAAATACTTCTAGTCCTCATAATTCCATCATTTTCTATTTTATTATTATAAATAATTCAAATTCTTCCCAACAAGTGAAGTAAAAAATCGATACTGTATTTATTTAAGAGGCTTTGTTGTTTTTGAGTAAAGCAAATGCATTATAAAGTATCAGACAAATACACGTTCAAATTAGTTAACTATGGATAGGCATAAGTTGTTAGATGTTGTAAAATTGTTTCAAAGTTGATTGAATGTTCTACCTAGTCCTCTCAGCATTCAATGACACTGACCAGAAATATTTATTGTCTCATTGTAATATATTCGTAGAACTGTACTGCAGATGCTAAGTTGTTAAATTTGAAATTTCTTCTTTTAATAAAAATGAAGTTGTTGAATTAAAATGTTTTCCTTCTATGAAAATATTAAGCCTGCGGGCCATATTTATTAACGTTTCTTAGCAAAGAAAGACTTGGTTAAGTCTTACTTAGCGGCGATAAGTCTTACTTACACTCACAAGTTCAAGAAGTGATAAGCCAGTGAGTAGCTGTTACACTAAAAGACTACTCAGCTCCCCCAAAAAAGGGCTGATGCCTGATAAATAATTTAACACGAATAATTTACTTTAAACATCACTAATATGAGAATTTACATAAATATGGCAGGGATAGCTGGGTTGGCTTGTATGTAGACTGACTTGTCAGCTCAAAGCTTAAACCCACCCAGTGTAATCAATGCTTCAAAGTTCATATTTAAGAACCTCACTTGAAGATCTTCTTTACTTGAAAGTTAATACCGGTACTTTCTTGAAATCTGTATCTTAAATTCATTCTTAGCCAAGCAGGTAGAATGCCGTTTTTGAAGCCATTCTTGAGGATGTGTTCTATCATATTTTGGTTTCATATTTTAGTATTGCATCAATGTTCATAAAATAAAACAAAATGATCACATTTAATTTTTGCACCATTGCATTGTGATGCACTGTATTCTTGACCTATAAAAAAATGTTTCTATTTTCTTCATATAAATTGATTCATAACCTATATTCTTATCGGTTCTATCAGTAAAAAATTGCTGGCAACACTTGAGAGTAACATTTGAAATTTATTGACTGAGCCAACCCCTTTATTTTGAAATAGTTAAAAGAATTTTGCCAGGGTTGGCTTCTAAAATTAGAGCAAGATTCATGACTAATATTATTTCTAGCTAAAAATACTCGCAGCAATTGATTAGACAAGAAAACGCTTTGATTGAGCTGTGCTTGAGGTTATAATCCAAAAAAATATATAAAAATATAGAGAGAAACACATTACAAAAACCTGTATCAACAATAAAGTAACCTAATTGCTTATTTAGAATAGACACAAACATTTTTGAGTCCTTTAAATTTAAAAGCAACCAAGAAACTACCCTTTTAATGAGTAGGACAAATACATTGCGTACAACTAAGGCTGTCCAGCCCCTTAGCACATACCGTAATTCAGTTCTTCTTAAATTAAAAAACACCAAACCTAGACTCAATATTTCCCAGTATTCTCTTTTAAGTCCCAACAAAACCTATCTCAAATAGTTCAAGTCCTCTCACTTGATCACTGCCATCCCCCAAAAAGACTGATGTGGAGGTTACCTTGTTTCGAAGATTACATTCACCCAAACCTCTAGCTTCAACTCCTGCCGGTGTTATGTGGTGCCTTGGACAGCGCCCTATCCATCAGGAGGTGTCTCTGAGAATCAGGAACACATTCCCACAATGTGCCACCATCTCAAACTCCTTCTGTGTCAGGCTCGACCGCCGAGAATCAGGAACACATTCCCACAATGTGCCACTGTCTCGAACTCCTTCTGTGTCAGGCTCTAGCTAGCTGTTTAGAACGGGTATTAGCTATGAGGAAACAAAATGTGCCCATCATGTCTTTTAGACTGCATAAATGCATACTAAAAAATGTCAGTATGAAGCATAAGCATCTTCTAATTAAGATAAAACAAATTCTACTAAATGTAGGTCTGGAAACACTTTGATATGAAAATAAAGAGGACGAAAGATTACAGCTATTCCCATCATTCATTCAGAAATCTCTAAGGTCTTCATGTAGATGGTGTGAATTCAATTGAACATTGAAATTGGCTAAAACGTGCTACAAGATCCACTACCATAAATTTTCATGATGCCCACATCATTCTGAGACATGTATGTGGGTAATGAAGTGAATGAAAAATGCCAGATTAAACGCAAATCAAGATTACCTAATCTTTGAATTAGTGGGACATCCTTTTTATTGTAGGCCTAGTAAATTAACTAAATTATTTGCAAAAAAATTCTATATCTACTTTAAAATTTGTGAATTGATGTTTTTAAATAATATGCTAATGTTACAATAGTCAAGAATCAAAGCCCACGGATTTTGCAAGAATGCTTTCTATTATTGGATTTCTTGTTCCATGACAAACTGTGTTGTTAATATTAACTTTTCAAGTGAATTCAACGACTTGCAGTCAAATTTTTATTAAAAATAAGTAGTATTTCACTTACTTTGTAGGCCAAACGTTTTTGAGTTTTTGAAACCCATCTTCAAGGCATCCGAAATATTGATGTTGGTTTGTTGGTTAGAACAGCAGCTGTGGTTTCTGTATAATGTGGTCAAAAAGTTTGAGTGATTTAAAATTTAACTGTTCGTTGAGGATGTTTTGTTTATTGAGTGTGGTGTGTGTGTAAATTTCAAATTATTCCAAGGTGTTGAGTTCGTATCCTTTAGATTTTATATATAGAATGTGTAAGTTGGTAGTGATGTCAGTAAAAGTGTGTCCAGTTTGAATGATATGGTCTGCAAAAGTCGATTCTGTTTTTGTATGTAAAGCTTGTAAAAATGTTCCTTGTAGCTTTCCTTGATGCTTTCTACTTGCTATTCTTGTGTGTTTTGATCCAATCTGAATTCAGATTTTATGAACCCTGGGTGCGTTATTTGCAACCAGTAACTAAGTTCATACCCTTCAATCTCAAAAAACGCCTTCTTCAGGCCTCTTTTGCGTATTTCATAAAATAACACAACCATCATGGTAGTAAATAAATAAATAAATAAATAATATTTTATTGTCATTAAACTTGAACAAGCAATAGACAACGTCACAATAATAATTTGGTATATGTCAATAGGTAGCCTACGTAACTACGCATCATTACAACTACTCCTAAACTTAAAAAAAGATTGATCCATCATTTAATGCCAGAAATTCGGTTATAACATAGAAAGGATGCCCAACCAACCACTCCTCAAGCTTACGCTTGAGTATGCCGGAGGGGTAATCCTTCACATACCTCGATAACTTGTTGTAACATTTGATACCAACAACCTCATAGCTCTTTGTTGATTTTGTCAATCTGTTAAAAGGTACATTGATCATATCACGGTGCCGAGTATAATGATTATGTATGTTCTGCCTACGCTCAAGGTGAGGCATATGGTCAATAGTATACAGTATAACCTTAAATATATATAGATTTATTACTGTCATTATTTTCAGCTTATCAAACAATGGTCTACAGTGGGCATGGAAGTCTGCACTAGAAATTATTCTGATAGCTTTTTTTTGCAGTAGTAGCACACTCTGCACATCACTAGAGTTTCCCCATAATAGTCAATGTTTTATGTGGTTTTACAGTTCATTTCAAATCGAATGAATTCAACTCACCACCTAAATGAGAGCTCTAGAAGCCTAAAGTTTTCTGAATGATTACTAACTTATTGATTTCTTATTGATCAAGAAATCAAGATAGCTCCACTGTCAGCTATATTTATTTCTGTAATAAATCGTTTGCAAAGGAATAAGCTATTGTAATCTGGCAGAATCCTTGCGATTTTTTTTGGAAACACCTGTATACCTTTTTTAGAGAAGTGATAGCCACAAGCCATGGCAGGTATCTGTTCAGTTATGGACTTGAGAGTCCATCGAAGAGTTGATTCTTCAAATTCATTGTAATTTTGTCACCACAATTAATAAATGAATAAGATAAGCTGCAAATTCCAGAGCCCTCTTTGTAAGGGTGGCCGATTGGATCGACCACCAAAAAATACTAGGTTCTCTGCTATAAAATCACTTCCCAGTGATTCGAAACTCACCTAAAACTGTAGGTCCAATCACCATTATCCAACTACCCATGCACGGGTCTGAGACCTAACTGGGCTTCATCCTCCAAAAAAAAACCATTACATTATTACTGTAATGTCAAATTTATTACAGGTCCAGGCTAGAGATTCTGTAATATATTGCATGATTGTCAGATCGATTTCATTGAAACGAATTATTTTTATTTTCTGAACCCAGCCTCATAGTTGAATTCAATTCTGCCAGGCTGCAAACTCTATTTCCACCTATAGTACTCGTGATATACGTCTTAATAGTGTAACCATATTTTCATAAACGCTATCCTATTTAAACAAGTGTGAAATGTACAGTCTGGAGTCCATATTACACATTCTGTTCACTTTTAAGGTTGTAAGTTAACAAAATTTTGATAAAAAATTTAGGACCTGAGGGGAAGGCTTGAGTCCTAAAGCCCCCCATGTTGAGCCCCTGGTTATGCATAACATTATTCTACTGGAAAAAGTGTGAAAACATGAAATTAATGTACCAAAACTAATCAGCCTGGAGCACATACTCCCTACTGTCAATTTGCTTGAAATGATCAACAATCTTTTAATGACCTCGGGTTCTTGGGGGGTGGCGGGGCTTTAGCCCTCTAAGCCCCCTCTGGATGCACCACTGCATAGACAATAAGCAAAATTTTAGCCAAGTACTGACCCTTGAGGGACAGAACTGGCCTGCTTTTGAGAATTTTGGAGTTGACTAAATATTTGACTCCTATTTTTCAAGTAGCTCCTTATCAAATTCAACTCGTCAGTACCTTTAATGCCACAGAATTCTAGTTTTTTTGCACAAAATTGAGTATGATTTTTCCTCATGAGGTTTCAGCTAAAGTGAGTCAATAGTTCAAAATTTATTTAGTGTTCAAATAAATAAATGAGTCACAATTCAAACTTACTATCCAGCATGACCCCTAGCAATTTCCAGATTGGTCACAAGAACTATTTCTTAATGAGAATATATTTCCACATTTGCTCTCATTTAACTGACATGCAGTTTTTATATTAGATTGATATTTTATATTTTCATAAGCCTATCATCATATAATGCCTACTATACTTCACTGAACCATGTTTACTATTGTCCTCAATGTGAAACTAATCCTTCAGTTTTCTACAGCTGGCCCTACTCGAAGCAATCTACTCGAATTTTGTCTGGTATTTCGGCTACAATAGAATCCTACTGGGTGTTCTTTATTTTTTTATTGGCACTGTCTGTGTCTGTACGCTAGTGTGTATTGTAAGTAGCCTATTTATTATTTCTAATAGAAATCTGCACTACATATTATTTTCAATGAAAACCTTATTTCTCACACAATTGCACAATAAGAAAACAATTTATTGACATTCTCCTTTTTCCTACATGGCTAATGTATCTCTCAGTACAGTACTTCAAACCTTAGAATATCTTAAAAAATGAATCCGATCATTCAGCATACCATTGATGTAGATGTAGTAACAATATGATTTGACAATATCTACAATACCTTTGAAGTAATCCTACGCGAATTTCATTTAGTATTTTATGTTCAAGCTATGAAATATTCATTCACTTCTTATTATAAATAGGCCTATTGTTCTCATAAATTTAATCACCACCGTATGACATGCCAACAAAATTGATTGATTTCAGCCGCAAGAGAATGAATTAAAACTATTTCACATTCGAGCAATCAGCATAAACATACCAATGCTCATGCTTTTTGGAATCAGTCTGATTATCTACGGCTCTGACAGATTAGAAGAGGATATTACATTCATGACTTCCAGTCCACCTGCTGAGGTTATCAAAAGGCTTTTGAGACTTTCGCCGATCATCATCTTCGTGAGTACTACTGCGTGTCAACTCATTCTTGACAGTTGGATGAATTTTCCTCACACATTTCGGCACTCCATGCTGTGAGATGTTTGGGTTAGGTTAGGTTAAGTTGCAACGCCATAAATATAAAGAATGACTAGTTCCTAGCACAGTCTCTTGAAATGCTCTATATGCTTGTTCTCATAAAAAACAACATGTGAGACAAAACAAAATGTGTTTTTTAAGTGCACTGTCACAATGTGCAATAGTTCCTTCAACACATTTGAAAGTAGATTCTATACTGTGTTATATCTGAATTATACAGTACAATCTTATTGGTTCTTCAAAACGATTCTCTTATGATAAGAGTCATTCTGCTCTCAATTAAAAAAAAAAAAAACATAATACATCACCTATGTGAGTTACTTTTACATTGCTATTAGCCTACTGTTACTGATGCCAAATTATTCCCAAACCATGTATTTATGGTATTCAAGTATAAGTAAAGCTTAGATTAGACTAAAGTTCGTATTCATGAAGCAAACTTAAACATCTTCTTGACTTAAAAGTCAAGTTGTGCTTATATATTGGTGTCTCAAATCCATTCTTATCCAAGCTAGGTACAGAGCTGACTTTAAGCCGTTCTTAGATTGTTGTGTTTTATCATATTTTGGTTTCATTTTTTAGTATAGTATTGGCTCATAATAATATAGTTCCTTCAACACATTTGAAAGTAGATTCTATACTGTGTTATATCTGAATTATACAGTACAATCTTATTGGTTCTTCAAAACGATTCTCTTATGATAAGAGTCATTCTGCTCTCAATTAAAAAAAAAAAAAACATAATACATCACCTATGTGAGTTACTTTTACATTGCTATTAGCCTACTGTTACTGATGCCAAATTATTCCCAAACCATGTATTTATGGTATTCAAGTGTTCAATCAAAGCATTGTTTATTTATTTTCTATGAAATGACCTTCTTCAAGTAAACTATAATTATGTCCAGAAAATGTAGAGGCTTTAGTAGCATAGGCTACTTTCTAAATATTATTAATTCGATTTATCTATTTTAAAAACACATTTTCAAACTTGAATATAATAGATATTATATATGTAATAGATACAGCAGTAGCCTATGCCTTCTAATAGAATGGTGGAGATCAGGAAAATATCTTAGTTATTACAGTGATCAATTGTTTCCTCTCCAATTAGGCTTAGATACAGGCATAGATATTAATCTTGTTGTGAATTAGTTTTAAGAAGTAAATAAAAATAAAATATTTGAATAAAGAATGAAATAAGTGAATGAAGAATAAAATAAGTGGATAAAGAATTAAGAAAAATAAAATGAAAACCTCAGATGTTCACTTTTTCTTTTCTATTTATTTTTTTGTAAAAACGTGTAGTATCAGCCTCTCATTTAATGAAGAATCATTTTTCTTTAATTTTCAGTTGCTTATGATATGGTCTGGATGGCACTTGACATCAACCTTGCAAGTTATTATCATGATGGTGGTTATTGGATCAATTGTGATTGAAGTGATCGTGCGCATTATCTTTCTCGCATATGTAAGTTGGAAATAATTTGCTTCATAAGTGCCCTGCTGGGTAGAATTAAATGGGCTAAGAGCCAAAACATCCGTAATTCATAATATTTACTTACAAAAAAACAAAAATCTTCCTATATACTGTACCATATTTCAATTTTTAGGGAATACAGTACCAACAATTTGTTTACCTACAACTACTTTAAAAAGTTTTTATTAGAGGTTAGAAAGTAATGTCATACCAGATGACTATCCATGCTTATTCAAAACCAATGCATAATGAACCCATTATAAGACTGCAGATTATTTATCAGAAGTCAGATCTTTGTTGTGGGAGCTTGGTTGGCACTTTGTTGCTCACTGGCTTTCACATCATGAACCTGTAAGTGTAAGTAGGGCTTATTGCCACTAAGTCTGACTTATCCAAGTCAATCTTTGATAAGTCACGTTCATAAATACGGGCCTTAGTGGCAATAAGTCATACTTACACTAACAGGTTCAAGCCATCAGTGAGCAGCTGTAACCCTAAAAGCCAACCCTGCTCCCACAACAAAGATCTGACTCCTGATAAATAATTTAACATTAATAATTTACATTAAACAACTTTAATTTACACTTTCTTTAGAATTTACACTACATAAATGTTGCAGGGACAACTGGGTCGGCTTATATAACCTCACTTTTTAGCTAGTAAACTCACCTAGTATAAGTAAAGCTTAGATTAGACTAAAGTTCGTATTCATGAAGCAAACTTAAACATCTTCTTGACTTAAAAGTCAAGTTGTGCTTATATATTGGTGTCTCAAATCCATTCTTATCCAAGCTAGGTACAGAGCTGACTTTAAGCCGTTCTTAGATTGTTGTGTTTTATCATATTTTGGTTTCATTTTTTAGTATAGTATTGGCTCATAATAATAAAATAAAATCATCATATTCAATTTTTGCACCATTGCAATGTAATTCACTGTATTTTTGACTTATTGAAATTATTTCTACTTATTTTATATAAATCTAGTTCTAACCTATACATTTTTTTGGCACTAGGATAGAATTCTCTTTCTATGAAATAGAATGGATGAAGTTCTCTTGTCTGCTGGCAGGTAGCCCTAACTACACTTCCTTGAATGCTGTATTTTTAAAAATCAAAAACAGAAAATTATAACTTAAATATTTTAGTGTGGTAATAATTATGTAACAGTAACTGTAAATTTACATGTAGCCTAGTGCAGTATCTTTATCTTTTCATGCATGTAATTTCATGTTTATTAGTGCCTGATAATACAACACAATTTTAGGTTAGCTTGTGACCACGTTCAATGTAATAGAGCCTTTCCAAGTCAAACTTAGATAAGTCATGCTCAGATCAATGTAAGTCACATTCATAAATACAGGCCTAAATTTCCAAGTAATTAGTAACTAGAAGCAAGTTTTTGATAGTTGTGGATGAAATAGTGTCTGCAACACTTGTGTTCACCTTCTAAGCCACATGCAAGATGTTTAGAACACTCGTTTTGCTCATGTTCTAACTAATATCTCTCTTGCGGCTTAAAGGTTGTCATAATCCAATCGTTGCATAAACTACTATTATGCAAAAATTGATGGTTAAAATTGTAGTAGAGTTTGATGTGTCATTTCAGTTACTTGGGAAACAAGTAATTTATCAGTAATTTTAATAAACCTCAGGTAACAACATGGGCCCTATTAAGCAAAAAATCAACATCAGCTATTAAAGCAACTGTGGATGAAGAAGAAAAGGTTACTAAACTATTGCATGATCATACCAAACTAAAAGCAAAATTAGAGTCAATAATAAAAAAATCTGAGGAAAAGTGGATAGAATTAAATTTTTGCAGGTTATTGTTCAAATGCAGCAGGAACACTCTAAAATCGAAATTATGAATCTGAAGAGTCAATGTGATTCAATTTCAGAGGAAATAGAAATATTAGAATCCAGGGTTGCATATGCTGTCCACCTCAACTCCATTTATCTCATAGCACATCTCCAAAAACAGGTTGGCAAAAAATCCAGTGACACAAGGTGAGTCAGCCAATGCCCCACCTGCTGCATTGGTTACCTTGTACTCAAGGTCTCTGATGGTAGCATGCAGAAGTCCTGCTGCTGAATCGGTATCCTGACCTCATCATTGGCTTGCTGAGCCACTGCTTATATACCCTGGACCCTCACCATGTACCCAATAGAAGCCATCGCCCCCTCCAAAGGTATGATGAAGAGGAAGGGGAAAGGGGTGGATTTTTTGTGGGAGGTGACGTCATAGGGGAGGGGGTCAAAGGGCAAGATCGAGCTGTTATCAAAGGTTGAGGGTGGTGCTGAATGCCCCTTTTCATACTACTATCTAGTCATGGACGAGACTGTAGTGGTCTACTCGATAAAAAATTGAAAAATAAATATGAAGTTCATGGCTTTTTCAAGCCAAGTGCCCCTTTAAACGCCAGCCACCAGCTAAGGAGCAATAAGCTTTAGGTAAAAACGATTTTCTAATACTACTAGTTATGAATAGTGCTATCACTAATAGTAATAGTTATGAATAGTGTATAAGATTGGTAATATTGAATGTATAAATATTGATCTGACTTGCCTTAGCTGGAGTCTCTAAGACATAATCTACAAAAAAAAAACACAAGAAACACATTCTCCAATCTAATTTACAGGACAGTGATGCTCAAGTTCATCCTAGACCAAAGTATGGTCCACCCAACAGTATACTCAGAGATGATCGTAAAAATTTTGTGATTGAATCAAAAAGAATTAGTTCCATGTATGCAATTAAAGCCAATACTCTATTCAGAAAACTGAAATCCAGGAAGTTAAATTCAAAAAACTAATCGAATGAATGAAAAACTGGTTTCAAATATTGACCTCTGCAAAATTATAGGAATACTAAAATTGTTCTGCCCTTTTTATAACTTGTTTAATGCTTTCGCACAATGAAAAATAGTGATTATTGTTTTGTTTTTAAATAAAGGCTATATGGGATATTCAGGTGTACTTTAATCTATAATCTGATTTTCATTAATTATGAATTTTTTATTTGCGAATGGTGCATAGTTTCTGTGCTATCACTCAGTATGAAGTTCAGTTACCACCAAAATTTGACAATACCTCTCAAGGATAAAATTAATATTAACTTTTCATGTGAAATTTAACGACTTGCAGTCAAATTTGACTGCAAGTCGTTAAATTTCACATGAAAAGTTAATATTATCAACGCAGTTCGTCATGGAACAAGAAATCCAGGAAGATAAAATTAATGTTTTTATACTTCACTACGAGCTGTTCTGAATTGTTTCAATAAACATCTTATTTGGCATTTCGATGCTATATACATCAACTGTGAAAATGGTGAATAAAACCCAAAGACATATTTGAAAATATCATCCATTAATTATGATTTATGATGTAATTGAAAATGGAACAATTTTTTTTAATGGGATGAAACAAGCAGTTAAGGAAGAATTTTTTGTTTCTCTGAACAACTCTAATTAGTTGCAGTGCTACACATTACCACTTATATTCAGTGTGATGGCTTGATTTAAATCAATGATTTGATTTACAAACATAAAATGAAAACACCTATATAACTTTATCTTCTATTCTCTTGTCTGTGCATAATGTTGACGCACACTTCTCAAGAATAAAAGAATATGAATGTTTGAATTCAAAAGCCTGATCCCTTCAGCCTGTGGGTGACTTGACTCTTGAGATCTCAACAGTTTGTTTTAAGAATAAATTCTCTTATACGTTTCTCGCAAAACTTTGCAGTGATATTCATAATTATCTATATATATAAAAATGAATGTCTGTCTGTCTGTATGTATGTATGTATGTTTCCTATAGACTTCAAAAGTACTTGACAGATCTGCATGAAAATTTGCGAATATGTTGTGTAAATATTGGGGATCGTTTCTGACCATAAATTTTAATAGGGGGCTAATAATTATTATTAATTAATCCATTTTACAGACCTAACTTACTGAACTCGCCGGCCAAACAGCTTAAAGAAACAGCTGATAGAAGTCAACAGTTTTTAATCATATGGCAGGCCCCTTAGCGGCGTTATTTGCGCTGTCTAGAACGCAAAGACTTTGCATGTAGGCTACCATGCAGTCAGAGCCTTGCATGTAGGAAACATATGACTGGGATCATACCTATATACTGGGAAATGTAATTATGCCGGGTTGATGACATATGTCTCAGTAGAAGGTGGCGAATAATAAAATCAAAAACCTAGCTTCTACCCTAATAGTCGTAGGAGGTTTACATTTGAAATGTTCATTGAGAGGTGGTGAGTAAGGTCTTACTGTGTAAGTAAACAACGAAGGAGGCATCTCTGATCAGCTGGAAGAGCCCTAGGAATAACTTCTTCCCTAATAGTCCTAGAAGGTTGAAATTAGAAGTGTAACTTCAGTGGGAGGTGGCAAATAATAAAATCAAGAATTTTTTATGAGAACGCAGCAACGCGCGTCGGGCCAGCTAGTTATAAATGAATCATTTCACCCATTATTTCTGAATGTTAGACTAGGCCTCGCTGATGCTGCAGAAATTTAACTATTTCAATTCGACTTTTTCATACATCGATGATTTTCAGGACATCTTTGAATAAAGATTGGGAGAATAATGTGGGCTAATCTTGCCTAAATCATTGTAATGCATCAATTTTTGTTTTACTGAAATGTACTTTGTGCTTGCTCTTGTATGTATGCAAGTATTGTCAACGTTATTTGGGGCTGAAGCATTAATTCAGTTGAATTCCTAAAAATAAATAACTCACAACGTGAAATGGATTCACTATAAATTAAAGCTACTAGTCTCTTATTCGCCTCCAGTTAATAAGGCTTTTCAGCTGTCCGTTCAAAGTTGGTGCTGAATTCTTCAAGCTGCTACCCATCTCATAAGACAGTCACCTGTTGATCCGCCATCTCGTCACTCACAAGCTTCAAGCTATCTCCTGGAACAATAATTAACATCCAGTGGTTTTGATAAATATTGGTACTTTTTAGACAAAACAAAATCTATGGTTAAAGCAATCAACGTTTTTCCTATGGCCAATTTCTGAGTCGATTATCAATGACGAACTGTCAAACTAGATTAGGTGTCTTCTCTCGAGTTTTCTATTGAAGTTGAGTCTGATTATGTCAGAACGCTTCTATATCCAGCTATGGATGTCGCCTCAAGGCATTATAATGTTTAAGTTCTGAAACTACAAAGTCTTGGTCGTCTACTTATCTTGCTCAGCTGTTCTCAAATCTTCTCCTCCATGACAAGAGCTTCTTGCTCACCGCCATTCCTCCCCCATTCTTGAAACCTCATTAAACATTATTAGGAGCCGACCCCCTCACCATCAACGCGCCAAATAATCCCTTCTGCCGATGATCAACAACTTTGAACCCCAGTCCAGATCAGAAGATGGAGGTTCCTGGTCTCGTGCAACTACTGGGTCTGGGCCGACTACTTACTATCTCTCCATTTATCCTCATAACCACCACTTTCTTTACTTCCTCTATCTTGAAATGCATCTCTATTGCCTCAAACTTAAATATTGAAAGAGCTGAGGCTTGATGTAGACATGAATGGGAATCACAAGGAGAAGCCTTTCACACAATGTAATTTCTTGTTGCCCCTGAGGCTATTCGAACTTCTGTCTGCTACAAGTAAAGTAACTTTTGCTCTCTGATAGCCCCGAGCATTTATCATGTTAAAGAGTGGCGTTACAAAGAAAAGGACTCAGCCTATAGATACTGTAATTGCAATCCCTTCTTATATTATCACAGTTGATGAATAAATTTTGTTTGTTCAACAAATGAACAATTTATACTCAAAACTCAGTATTTGCTGATCTATGACGAACTGCAATTGGGATAGTTGATATTTTCACTTCAACGACATGCAGAACTATTAATTTGAAATGAATAAGAAATTTTAAATGCTCCATTTAAGAAAGAAATATTTGAACTATTAAACTGAATTTTCAACTATTTATACTCAATTTTATATGCGTTTCCGTGTTTAAGTTTTCCTTTGTTAGAGAGGAAATATAAAGAAGAAGACTCAGTTTAGAGATAGATTACAATTTCCTCCTTCCTATTGTTAACTTACAGGTTCTATCACTAAAAATAATGCTGGCAAAATGTAAGAATAACACTATATAGCCTAGGACTTTATTTACACAATAACACTCAGCACAGATTATCATACAAGAAGTATGGTAACACAAACATGTACAGATTTAGTCAAGGAAGACGTTCAATTACTGTGAAGAATGGTTAATACTTCCAAAATTTATCAATAATGATCATAACTGTCAAGTATTATGATATGTACAGCTGAAATGATAGAATAATAACGGTCCACTTACTCCCAAAATTGTCTGCCATCACTATTTACACAGTCCTTAGTAACTCACAAGTTGCCTCAAGAGTGAATATTTACCGGTCTAACAATTGGCATTTGATTTGAGATTTGAATTTGTTTAGGCTATGTGCGGTGTGAATTTATTTTGTTATGGTTCTCGTATCTAAATTTGAAATTCTCAGCTGATTTCAGAATTATAAGATAACATCTTTGTTCTTAATTGGGAACAAAACACTTTTATATCAAACTAGCTATTTTGCCCGTCCTTCGTACGGATTATGTTTAGAAATAAGACTAAATATGTTTCGGCTTTTTTGATAGCAACGATCATGAAGTTGTTAGCAGCTTAGGCCCCATTCAGACGATACAGTTTTTTTGCAGTACGGTTTTTTTACTGTACGGCGTCAACTGAACTGTGATGTTCACACGGTCCGGCTTTACTGCTTATTGCTGTGCTCTCCTCCTTCTTCCATTGCGCTTCCTTCTTCTTCTTCTTCAGTGGCCCTACAACCCAGGACGGGTCTTGGCCTGCACTAGTAATTGTCGCCAACGGTCCCTATCCAGCGATCGTTTAAATGTCTGTTCCTTTACTAAATTCCTTGACGGCCGTCCGTTCCTATCATTTTGTGCTTCCATAACAAATATTTTTTTTATGGAGTGGGGGAGTTAGCCCCACATCCAACCCCCAACCTGGAGGACCAGGGAATTTTTTCAGGTTTCCTTCCTTAGCCTTTAACAAACCAATGCTGAACTACAAGGCAGCAGTCAATTTTCTATTTGGGTTTTCTTCCCCTAGCCTTTGGATTTCCATTGACCTGCATCTGCAAGGCAGCAGTTTCTATGCTGGTTTTGGTCCACCCCGGGTATTTCATTTCCCCGGTACCACCTATATCTAGGAGGCATCCCCCAATCCGCCACCTGGGGAGGCGCCCGATAGGAGACCAGCAACTCCCACCATTGCGCTTCCAGTTCAGTTTTATTTATTCCAGTCCAGGATTTTTTTTTTTATTTGTGTAAGATTTTTTTAAATAAGTTTCTTACTGAAGGTTTCTCTTAAAGTTTGCTCAAAGTACGCAAATTCTGGTTTCAATATTCTAAACATTTTTCTCTCTTTATTTTTATATTAATCTTAAGTCTTGTCCCACAAGGCGGGTCTCTCATATATTAGAGAAATTAAATTTTCACAATTAATATCTTCCACTTCTGGACACTGGAATTCACTAATAAGAAGATCAATGCTGAGGAATATCAATGAAGAAGATCAATGCTGATGATCTGAAGACTGCTTCCAGCGTAATAAGCGTATCGTTTGAACACATCCATTACCGGTACAATACATGTGCCACCGGATACGGATAGTTATTCTGCGGTACAGCTGATTTTAGTGATACAGTTTTCGAAGACAAAACCGAATGTAGAAATCGGCTAGAACAGCTTTTTTACTGGATCCAGTCGAAACAGTATTGTGTGAACATACAATATGAAATGTACATGCAAACGAAAGCACTGCAAAATAACTGATACAGCAAATTTACTGTACCGCACAATAACTGTATCGTGTGAACGGGCCCTTAGTAAACAACTTAGAACATCAGCAATTCAGTGACAGGTATCCGAGAGAATATTTTCTGAGAACAGCTGATTAATATATCATGATAAATTACGTGATTTGTTCTTATGTGGTAATAATAATAGTGCTACCTGGCGAATTCCCAAGAGCCTAGCACAAACCGCACCTTCCTAAAATGTTAATTTTTGTTTTGATAAATTGAAATTAGAAAATTTTGTTTTTTTTCAACAAAGAAATAATTGATAAAACATAAGATGAGCTTTAATTCACCAGACATATGTTTCCTAAAAGACTGCAATGCTCCGACTACACAAGTCTGCAGACAGCGTAAATAACGCCGCGAAGGGCCCACCATTTATATTTGAGAACAGCTGATTGATATATCATGATAAATTACGTGATTTGTTCTTATTCTTATGTGGTAATAAAACTTGGAAGAAATGTATCCAAAATCGCCCAATACTTGGTTTTTAAACGTTTATTATTCTGTTGAAAAAAAAGTTAATTTAGTTTTTTATAGCTAAAGACATTGTCAATAATGTTTTCAATACTGTTCAATAACTAAAATCCCGATCGATGCTCTCGTTTTTGAGGAGAAGGCCGCGTAAAATGTATCCAAAATCGCGCAGTACTTGGTTTTTAAACGTTTATTACTCTGTTAAAAAAAAAGTTAATTTAGTTTTTTATAGCTAAAGACATTGTCAATAATGTTTTCAATACTGTTCAATAACTAAAATCCCGATCGATGCTCTCGTTTTTGAGGAGAAGGCCGCGAAAAATACCTTTGCGGCCGTGACAGACAGACAGACAGAAAGTGAGATAAGACTATTTTCGGCTTATTTAATGTATAAAACGTAAAAATAACCAAAAAATATACAATTCTGATAAATGTACAGACAAAACTCTAATTTTATTTATATAGACTAGCAGGTCACCCGTGCTTCGCTACGGGGTCTCAGAAATCCTGTTGAGGCTAAGGATATTTGTGTGAAATATCTAATCACTGTGTGCACGTTAACTGTTAGAGGGAATTTTAAAGATATATAAAACTCAAAACCTACTACATTAATTTTGCATGTTAACTTTGACATAGAACCCGAGAAACATTGTTAGGCCTATTTGATATAGATGGAAATTTTCGTCCAAGTTAAATGAGGTTACTGATAGAAAATTTTGGATTCATTTCTGATGGATTGGGGCAGCTCTATGTTTTTATCATCCTAGATCATACTTTCAACATATGGTATTAATATCACAAAGCCTCTAATAAGTCTGACAATAATAATTTTGATCACAACATTACCTATCAATGCTTAGAGCTGAATTTCAAATCCTTTAAAACTATTCTTAAAACTATCCTTGAAAAATGTAAATAGGCCTATGTCACTCCTTGGTATACAGGCAATCTTTGTGCAAAATTTTCGCTTTATCAGTCAAGTATTCTAGGCGTGATGGACCTACAGACAGACAGACACCATCTCATTTTTATAATAGTATTCTTATTTTATAATAGAATTCTTACGTTTTGAAGCGTGTGAATGTGAATACAATATTAATCAATGCTGAAAGTTGTCAAAAAAATTTCACCCCGGTCGGATTCGAACAACGAATTCTGGGTGAAAAGCAGGCTCGCTAGCCAATAGACAAACGCGCTGTTCAAAACGGCTTTCAAATAGGAGCATTATTGTTTGGACAATCAATGGATGTCAAGTTTGATAGGTTAGGTCTGTAATTTTACTAATTATTTATTATTTATAAGAACTATTGAAATATTTAAATAGGCCTATGTCCTTCCTTGGTATACAGACAATCTTTATGCAAAATTTCAGCTTTATCAGTCAAGTATTCTAGGCGTGATGGATGTTCAGACAGACAGACACCATCTCATTTTTATAATAGTATAGATAATGGCTCGCTTTTATACTGTATGGTGTGATGGATAATAACCTGGTATAAAAGTGGTACGGATAATGAACCATTAACAAAAACTTGATAGGGTGATTAAGATCCAAAAGAAAGCTGGAAGGTGTATGGAAAGAGTAAATAGAATAAATTCATGTAGGCCGTTGATAAAGAGACTTGGTCTCCTAACTGTACCCTGCTTATATGTGTATGAGGCTAATTTATATGTAAAAAAGAGTGATCGTAACCATAATCTTGAAATACACGGTTAGAATACAAGAAGCCAAGGAGATTATCACTTGGTGAGTCACAATAGCAGCTTATTCAAACAAAAACCTAGTTATATTGGTAGGAAACTATTCAACAAGCTACCGCAGTTTTTAAGTCTTGAAAATATAGAAATATTTTAAAAACAACTGGAAAAATATTTAGTTGATAAAATTTTTATAGTGTGCAAGAGTTCCTTTCAAATCAAATTTAAGCCTTTCCTAAACTAATTAATATAGTAATTATGGTAACGTGTATAAGATAGTATAATTGTTGATCTGACTTGTCTTATACTCCATAACTGGAGTCTCCAAGACGTAATCTACAAAAAATCATTAAAGTGATGCGTTTCTGCAATTGAGGGATAGAATCTCGTTCAAGTTGACTTGTTCTTAGGGACGTAGCAAGGCATTGGCGACAGAGGCCCCCGCCAAGGGCGCAGGAAGCATAGGGGCGCAAAATTGGTTTTGAATAGTAAGAATTAAATACGAATTTTTATTCAGATTTGTAATGGAACCGTGGTAGGCTAGAAGAGTCAAAGTGTGAAAAAGTACAAACACTGAATGTAAATTTCTTTCAAAAGCGGTCATGAACCTATCTTTTACTGTACATAATTAAATTACAATTTAATTCTATATTAAACTATTGTCCAATATCCACTATATTAGACTATAGGCTACATAGCCTACTATTATATGTACAACACGCTGAAGATGATGCCGCAAACAGCTTTCAGTTATATCTCTATTTTTTGTAAGTAAATTGACCTTTTAAGGCTTGAATAATCATCGCGGCCGAATATTGAGTGCGCAATCGGCAGCTATGCTACCTAAAAAAAGTTCTGAGATATTTGAAAAACTTGCTAAAAACACGCAAAACTTCCCATTTCGCATCTAGAATCACCGGACCCCCCTTTGGAGAAATACCCCCCCCCCCCCGGACCACCTTGGGGGCGCGGCCATTACAGTTCGTCAAGGGCGCCATCTACTCTAGCTACGTCCCTGTATGTTCTCATACTTTTCTAGCCATTTTTCAGATTTTCTCTGCCGTTTATTTATCGACTTTTCAGCCAAATCTGCCTTTTGGAGCTACCTGACGTTTCGAGTCTTGTTTGCGAAATTGTCGGGAAGGATACAATTTTGCCGGGTTGTCCAATCACGCGCCGTCGTCGTCTTTCTTGGGAACTGATTCGATTTGACTTCCTCTTTCCTAGTCCCAAAATCCTTCTTCTAGTCGTCTCTCTAAACGTTGGAGGGTTCGCGAGCAACGGTATTAGGGGAAGAGAGAAAGATAGTGTGTGTGAAAGAAAGAGGATGATAAAGTGAATGAGGGAGTGAAAATGAGTGAATTTGAGGGGGTAGAGGAAGCAGAGCTGTTGTGCTTCAAGCAATGCTGCATTTGCTCGACGTAAACGCACTGACGCTGATGCGTCTTGGGCGAGTGGCGGCACCGTTTTAGCGTTTTACCCTTCCTCTTTCCTAGCTATACTTCCCCTTCCTCTTTCCTCTCAGCCCCTTTACCATCCCCCACCCACCGTAGATAGACCATCACTCGTTGTTAACTCGATTTCCACGCCGTGATAATTCCAATTTCCTCACCAACGGAAACGGCGGAGCTGTCATTAGACCGAACTTTAATTTCGAGATGCTGACAATTTCAATATTCAGCGGGCTCACAAAACTTCAGTTGATGAGAGAAACATTAAATGCAATGATTAGCATCATACAGCGATTATAATGTGAGGCTACACTTTCTGTTTCAATAAATAATTACTTTAAATTGGCAAATTAATAAGTGAGCAATTAATAGTTGTTGACTTATTTTCTATGAATTTGTTATTTCAATTTTTTTACATCGTGGAGGATCGCCATACAGTCTACCAATCTAGGAATAGGTATTGAGTTTGAGATGAATAAGTGAGTGAGAAAATCCAGGAATAGCCGGGAATCAAATCTAGTGTGGCACGCTGATAAAATACCAAACTGATTAATTCTTTACCTTTTTGTAGATGTAAAGGAAAAATATTAGAGATAAAAAAATATATTAAAAAGAAACTTCCACTTCTACAGTAATTCATTAAGGAATGAAAACAAGATTTCAACGAAACAAAAAAAAAGTATACTATTGTATGGGGATCAGTATTTACCTTAGGCTCTTCTCTATACTTTCTGAATTCTCTCTAATCCCCCCTCCACCACTCAATTTTTTCTTTCTGTGTATTTAGTTCATTATTCTCTTCCTCTCTAAGCTATGTCCTATTTTTTTTGCATCGATTCACGTTTGATCTTCATTCTAACGTAATTAATCATTAAGAAACAAGACGAATTTGTTATATAATTTTCGATTATAATTACAATTCATTCATTGCCTGACTTCAATAGCGCTTAGGGGAGAACAGAGAACATAATTTATTTATTTAAACAGTATTTATTTACACTGTGCCAATAATTTACACACTGTGATAGCCGCGAGCCGTAGCAGGTATCTGTTCAATCAGAGAGATAAGCTGCGTTTTCGTAGGTCCTGTTTGTAACGGTGACCGATTATATTGGCCAGCAAAAAAGACACTGTTCTCTGCTGTAAAATCACTTCCCGGTGGTTCGGAACCCACCTAAAACTGTACGTCCAACTCATCAATCACCATCATCCAACTCATTACCCACGCACAGGTCTCAGACCTATGTGGGCTTCATCCTCAAAAAAAAAAACACTGTGCCAAATTATTAATGTATAATTTTAAATAAATAGTATTCATTTACTGTTTAAAGACTTAAACAGTATTTACAGTCGACTCTCGTTAATACGAATTTGGAGGTACCAGAGTAAAACTTCGAATTATCGAACGTTTGGACGGAAGAGAAAAAACTCTTTAGAAAGCGAAATTTCTTTGAAAGATTTAATGTGGAAATATTAAATAAAACAATAGAACAATGTTTGAAATAAAAATTATCAAGAATATTGTTAAAAGTACAGTCTAAAGAAATAACAATTATTAACAATCAAAATAATATTAGTCTTTTTATTTAATATAAACTTGGAAAACACTTTCAAGTTTATATTTTTTTGTGGAAACAAGATGGATCTTCAACATCATACTTTCTAATTAAAAAAGTCTGTAATTTTTCTCTCTTTTACTGCATCATTAATATAGCTTGAATACTGAACCAAGACTGAAAAGTCAACTGAGTTTAGTGAAAAATGCTGATTGTTTATGCAGGTTTGTCCACAAGATACTGTACAGAAAGCCTAATGCATTAATATTCTACAATATCGTACACTTTCCATAAGAAATATGCATATGTACTGAATTGTAACTCAGTAGAACTTTGTATTATCGAGAGATTTTATGACAAACTTCGAATTATCGCATGTTGCAGTCGGGTTATTTACCCTTATTTAGTCCTGTTATTTACTTCGTATTATCGAGTGTACTAAAATGCATTGCATTTGTTCGAAATATCAAGAGTTTTTCAGAGGACCGGGGATGTACTTCGTATTATCGAATGTTTGGATTAACGAGAGTTGACTGTATTTATTCACACTCTGTACACAGAGTGGTTTAGGTAGAATTTCAGAATAATAATTACAGAAAAAGGAAAGAAATAATAGTAAAAATGCCAAAATGGAATATCGTTTGAATCAAGGTTCAGAACAAGAGATAAAAAAGTCTCCTTACTTTTATTGACAATCCATCCCAGTTTCAAAACAAACAAAAAAAAGTCCATTCAGTTTCAATGACAACATATCTCATCAATATTTATTCAAAATTGCAACCATTCGATATCAACTATTAAACGTTAAACACGTTTTTAATGCAACTAAACAAACAGCACAAAAGATCTCAATCTCAGACTGTTGGACAGAAAAAAATAAAATTCAGACAATCTTTAAGTTCAGTATATCCTCGAAGTCTTCAAAGGAATTTCTCTCCAAGTATCTTTGTCTGACGGTCTGGTAAAGATTACATTAAAAATAAATTCTGCAAGCTCTCATACACATCCTGGTTATTGCAGAATACGCAGAAGTGCTCATGTTCAATCTCGTATCTTATGCTTTTTAAATAGAAAACAGATTTACTTCGTAATGAAGTCCGGAGCTGGCTGAACAACTCAATCTTGAAATACGGTAACTTGAATTGCAAATATCTCATATGAATGTAGGACTATACAGTGGCGGATTAATGAATTTTTATGGGAGGGGGCGACATACCCCAAAAATACCAGTTGGTCGGGGGGGGGGGGTATGGAATAAAATTTTTGGAAATTTAGTAGCCTTTAACCGCATTTTACACCATTCTAGCACTTAAAATGTAGTAGAAATATAATTTTTTCGTGTTTAAGAACAATCAAATTTCCCCTAGCTAGAGTAGTTTATTTCTGTATATTCATGTGGAATTAGGAATAAAAAATTTTTTATACAATACAATATGTCTTGAACAAAAATTGCTTTGCTAGCTTAATTTTTATCTAAATTTACAGAGAAATGAACAGAGTCTAAGCAATTTATTCGTGATCATGATGATTTTTAGACCTATATATATATTTAAATTAATCTCAACATTCTTTCAAGTTTCATAATACCAGTACTACAATAAATATGTATTAGGTCAAAAACAAACAGAGATTTATATGCCCCTACCTATTCTATAAAAGATTAATCTTATTCAAACTAATTTCACTTGATATAAGATTTCCTTCATTCTCTGTCATTTGTTAATTCGTCATTGAATTAAAATTATGTCAACAGTTAAAGATGAAGTAAAGGTAATATAGAAAATAAGGCAAAATAAGTATTACAACATTTGTTTATTCCCGGCCGGCGGAGGCGGAGTGGTAAGACAAGTTGGAGGTATTCCGTCTGTGGCGGGACAATTAAAATTTAACCGAGTGCATGTCACAAGTGTTACCCTTTTTAATTTTTTAAAATGTGCAAGCCCTCGGGGGGGCGGTCGCCCCCTCCGCCCCCCCCTTTAATCCGCCCTTGGGACTATAGCAGGGGTACCTACCCCCCTTAAGCCTCATGACGCACCCCCCCCCCTAAATTTAGCACCAACCCCCCATAGATTAGGCATCCCCTGAACAAATAAGCCCCCCGTATTCTTTCTAAAACTAAAAGAAGATTCAAACCATATACAAAATTATGTATATTTCTTGAGATTCTTTACTTAGGTAAATTTGTTTTGTGTAAAGGTGAATGAAAGGTATCTATCACAGTAGTGGCGCCTTTCCGTGCCCCTCCCTCTTAGCTCTCACGTCTCAATAAACTTGAGTAATACCTTCCTGATTCATATTCAATGGTATAATAATAGTTATAAATCTATTGTCATTAACTACTCAGCCTGACGAAGCTTCTTTTCAGAAGTGAAATGCATCCCTCAATCATCTCCAATATAAGTGAGTAAAACAAGATATAAAAGTGAAATAAAGTTTCAGTTTTAATATTAGATTGTTCATTAAGTATTTCGTCATGGAAAACATCACAGATAATGTTTGATCCGAGAAAGACTATTGAATGATATTTCAAATAGATCGGTGTTGAGCATCTTTGAAATAAATTGAAAGAGCGTCAAACATCGGGCGTGACACGCTTGGGTGAAACTGTCTTTGCAGCTTGATGGACGTTCAACAATTACCTTATTGGTCGGGCTGACAGAAACGAGACCCAATATCATGGGTCGTTGACTTCAATCCACTTAATAGAATCCAAAGTCGGAGTTAAAGTGATGAAATTAATTGATTGTCGAAGCTTTTGGGGGGGGGGGGAAAGACAGTGAAACTTTAATATAATGATATGGATTTGTGCTGGGTCCAGAATAGATTTTTGGGGTTGAAAATTATTGTAGTCTACAGTTTACAGTATTAAGTTTTTTCGATATTACAATATGTAAACCAAGACAATACGTTTTGACGATTTCATAAGAAAAGTTTACTGGTACTGAATCAAAAGCACTTATGTTCCTGCACATAGTTAAAGGAAGTCGTCATCGTTATGACCAGTGGGCCAGTCTCAACCGGGCTATTAAATGTGGAGCTAAACAGTAAAGTGCTCCGCTCATTTTTGAAAATTAAAGTTTCCACGTTATAAAGCCCTTTTAGCATGCTTTACAATTTTCCAGCATTCATTGCTACTCTAATGAAAAAAAGTTGAGATATCTTGTTGTACTCACTACCGGTACTGACTGCAATTCAGACTTGTTTAGAACTGATGTTGCAGTCGTACAGGATTTCTATTATTACTACTCAAGTCTTTCGACCTGTATCCAACTGTAAATAAGCCAACAAGAAACTCCTCATGCTTGGATAATATTTTCATTAATACATTTCCCAATAAAGTTGACCACATCATGCTCAAGCAGAATTTATTGTCAGACCATGCTGGTATTTGGTTTACTTTGAAGTTGGACCATATGAAATCAACTAATAAGAGGAGCAAAAAAATTGCAACATCAAGATTGGTGACGTAATCTAGGTTATTGAATTGCAGCTCAGCTTTGTTGAATACTGGCTGGTCATTTTTATATTATTTGAAGGATGTCAACATGGGTTTCACCTAGTTCTTGAAATGTGTACTTTCGGTTTATAATGAAAAATGTTCAGTCGTCTCTAGGCCTGTTTTGGCATCTAATACTGGGACAACAAAGAGAAAAAATGGTTTACTCGACAACTTGAAAATATGAGAGCTACTTTAATTTTATTTTATGATAGATGGAAATGCACAAGTAGTGATGAGGATAAAATAGTTTTAAGAAGCTTAAGAAATCATATGTGTCTGCAATATCGAATGCTAAAATAGTGACACATAATGTTTTAATTGAAGAGTATAGAAATAAATGTAAAATGATATGGAATATTGTCAAAGGTGAACAGGGTAGGACCACTATGAAGTATATTCCTATCTCAGCAGAGGATGTTAACAATTATTTTGTGAATTTAAGTGTTGAACCAGATGATGGGGAAGGAGATAGCGTTCTCAGTCACCTGGAACTGCTTGATAATTTTAAATTTGAATTGGGTGACTTGGAAGGCATTTTTCGTTTGAGGCAGATTGATTCTCCCACAGTCAGGTCAATAGCTATGCAGTTGAGTTCTTCACGAGCTGCAAATGTGTATGGTCTCTAATTTTGCTATTAAGCATCTTATTGATACAATATTACTTCCTCTCACTTATTTGACCAGCTTGATAATTATAACATCTTTCCAGATGTTCTGAAACTAAGAGAAATAAACCCTGTATCTACGAAAGGAGACCGAAGCCAAAAAAATGCTACAGACCTATTCCAAATGTGCCTATAAGTAAAATGATCAAAACATGTATAGTATCCCTACTTTATGAATATTCTACATTTAAAGGATTCTTGTACTGCCACCAATACGGTTTCAGGCCTAATTACTCTACCTTAATGGCAGTTGAAACGGTAGCTGTTAATAAAATATTAAATGGCTTTGAAAACAGACTTATTACTGGAGCTAAATTGGTAGACTTGAGTAGAGCTTTTGACAGCATCGCCCATGGAAAACTGTTAGATAAATTGAGTTACTATGGTTCTATGGTGTAAAAAGTATGGTGTAAATGAACTTAAACTTATTCAATCATACTTGGGTAAAACTTTTTTATTTTATTTAGTGGGGCACAGAGAAAACCACCACATTTGTATTGTCTGGTCCTGTAGTCTCTCTCTTATGAGTAGAATACCAAACGCCTCATTGTGGGCCACATCATTTGTTCCCGCCAGGGAAATAGTGAAGTCGTCTGGACCAGCCTTTGAAGTAGAAGAAGCACATTCCTTTGTAACATTTTCAAACTTTGTTGAGGACTTGACAAAGCCAGTGGTTTTATAAAAATTTAATATTATAAACTAATTTTAACAGTTTTTAGAGTTTTGTTTCAAGTGAACTTTTAAATTAATAGTGGTTAAGTGAGAAGATTTATTTTGTTATTTTTCGAGTGAAGGTTTTCAGCAAATCTTAAATTTTTAGTCTGTGTTAACCTCAATGTTTTGGACAATGTAACATTCAAAATTTGTGAAGGAAACAGTTTTGGACTTGAGTCTGTTGCGCCTTCACATTCGTCGTAAATTTGTCACAATGAATAAATAAATAAAATGATCTAGGAGCCCTTTTTGTTAAAATTCGTGCTAAGTCTCTTCCCTGACTATCAGAGAGAATTGTAACTTGTGAGGATAGCCCCTTTCAAGGGCGGATCCAGGATTTTTGTAAGGGGGGGTCGGTATGGAATACCCTGCACAAAAAGGAGGTCCAGGGTACTCGCCAGAAATTTTTAAAATATTTTAATGCTAGAAGTATCTTTGTAAGGGGGTTATGGAAAACCCCCCACGGGAGGGTGTCCAGGGGATATCCTCAGCAAAAAATGTAGAAAATGCCTAGAGATTATTTTTTTGAAGCACTAACACTAAAAAAATTGCTGTTAGTCGTGTACAAAAATGATTATTGAATTATAGCAAAATTAATTGAAAATTATCATGATCTGACACGTGTTCAGACCTGCAATCTTATTGAAAGTAAGAAACAATAATCATTTATTGGCCTATTCAAGGGGATAGAGCCAGTAAGAAGGGATATAATATTTATATATTTTTTTTTAATTTCCTCAGTGGTTTTCATTCGTACATGAACTGTTTGTACCGTACCATTGATGTCAATGACAATACGAACTTGCATTTTACACCAGCACTTAATTTTTGTAAGTAGCATCAGACGCGTTTAATGACCTGAGTCCTATTCTCAGCGAATAGAGAATAGAGACTGCTGTACAGAGTACACTGCATAGAGTATACAGAGCGAAACGAATTAGGCCTATGTATTCTCTGTTTGCTGAAGATAGTACTCGGGTCTTGAGACGCGTGCGCTAGTACTCACAAAAATGTAAGTACGTTTAATGCAAGTTTATAATCGTAATTAACATCGCTATCTTTTAGGTATATTATTTATGTATGTGAAATTAATAGTGGTCAAGCATGAAGTTTAAGTATGTTTTAAAATAATAAGCACAAAACACCAGGAGGCCACGTTGAAATAAATTTCATCTAGCTCTTGTATCATTGTCAATGGGTGATCCGGACCTTTATTGTTTCAGTAAGAAAATAAGTGCCGGCTTACTTGAAACTATTCCCATCCCTTAGGTTTGATCATTTATCTTTCCTGAGTTGGGATTCCGTAAAAATATGGCACCGTGCTTAAAAATTTCACTTGAAACGGGTTTTGGGATACCCGCTGTAACTTTTTGAGAATGAAACAATCTCCCTGAAACCACATTTAAGCGATTCTAGATATGAATTAATCTATTTTGAAAATTCAACCCACGTTATGTGTCAAAGTAAATTTCATCAAGCTCTTGCATTATTGTCAAAGTGTGATGCGGGCCCTCATTGTTTTAGTAAAACAATTAAATGCAGGTATTTATACTCTGCCCTTTTTGATCCCTCGCCTTTTCTGATTCTGGTACTGTATTTTCCTGATACTTGAAAATTTCTTCTAAAAGGAGAGTTTGGGGTTGCTCTATATTATTAATTTTTTAAATATTTAATTTTTTAAGGAGCATTTTATTGAAGTCGGTTTTTTTTTATTAAAAAATAATCCATCTAATACCACATTTTTACCGATTTCAGACATCTTCTTACTTCAAATGTTGTCTCTAAAGGCTTCTTAAAATTTGAAAATTTATTTTGTCTGGAGGATCTATCCACCTGATTCCCTTATAGCTACGCCACTGTGATGTTACATGAACAATGAATACATAGAAATTAATCGATTTTTAAAACGTGTGTAACATTACAAAAAAAAATCATTGGTACTCATTATGCACTTACAGTTGTTAGTTATACATAGGCACTAAATCATACAACCTACAACTATGCATAGTAATTGCGGATAAATTTTGCGCCCCCCCCCCCCCCCCAGCATTTATACCTCTTGTCCGGGGCATATTTTTAAATCCAGCCCTGGTGAGGGGATACCAAATGGAGAAACAGCCGAAATAATCATGTCTACTTTTTTAAATAAATATGACTAATGACAATGTTATTTTACAGTAGTCTTATTAATTCTAGATATCTACCATAACATCACTATCACCAATACAAATTAGATTATTTTAAAAGGATGTTAAAGGAAAATAACAGTTTAGAATCAGTTGGATTACTTAGTAGATGTATAAAGTATGTAAAGATGTATCATTTTTCACTAGTATTAACCATAAAATATATTTTCACACCACCTCAAGGGGGGGGGCGCGCGCCCCCCGCGCCCCCCTGCTGGATCCGCCCTTGGCCCCTTTGGAACTATTACTAAGAAGTGGTCTATCCAGTTTTACTGATTGTCTATATTGCTTGTATCTTAGTGGGATTTGTTGTCTATTCTGATTTCTGTTTCTAAAGGAAGAGACATTTACTCGGTGTTGAAAAACTCAAGGGTTTGTCAAGTAAATTTACTACTTTAGGTTTTCAATACTTAAGGGATGATGGTTGAACTTGAACTTTTGAAATATACCAAATTTTTTATTGAAATGAAGATGATTCCAAATTTTTTAAAAATAGAATTGGGAAGCGGACGAACTTTAAAAAGAGAGGCAGTTAGAGGCAGATTTTCATTGCGAATGATTCCTATACAAAGCCGAAGCTTCAGGCTTGTAGGTGGTTAATGAACTTAGGTAGCCTAAAGTATAAAATTTTAGATAAATTTCACAAACGACGCAACAGCATTGTTGCGCTGGCTTAATGACGTCATAGCATTTTCAAGTTGCATGCTACTCATGATTTGCTCATGCACAGAGTGTGCTTTCAAGAAGTACACCAGTACCTGGTAGCTGGGAGTTAAAATATAAATTTCACCAGGGAGTCAAATATGTGACCAATGAGTAGTCAGCTACACTAACCACTGTGATTCCCTTTGGTTTTCCCAATTTTCTTTTTCTTTTAATTTCATACTTTAATCACAGATGAAGGAAACTATGGGCTACTTTGATTTTCTATGATTTTTTTCAACCTTCAACAAGAAATTTCCTATTCTAGTAAGAATAGCCTTTAGCCTATATATAATTTTTACGAATCCAATCGAGATGTTTCTACTAATTTATTAATAGTGAAGCTTTTCGATAGCCCACTCCAACTTTGCACAGCACCCAGGCTCAGACGTGCCATGCACAGGAGCGGCGGTTTTCATGTTGAAATGTGGTTAAGAATGAATCGATGAAGGCACGTGAGAGCCGAGCTTGAGCTTTCAGCAGAGCATGAGAAAAGGAACAGAGTGAAAAGGAAGGGAGTGAAGAGGAGCGGGAGAATATCTGCCACAAATATTTTCCTTCTCACTATAATAATGTTGGAAGATGCCTGCCACAAACTACGCAGCTACCCTCCTCTCCCCTATAATAGAGGAGAAATATCTACACATTCCCACAGCAGCTATGCTATCGCATTTAATTTATCTTTCTCTTTCACTTTTCCCCTCCCATCCACAACCCGAGCAGAGTAGTAACTCCGACGAAAGTATCAAGTTCCTTACGTTAGAGTTGAAATTCATTTTTATTATAAATTTCAGACACAGAGAAGATTATCCTGAATAGCAATATTATAATTCGTGACAAAATTCTTCTTTTTTTTTCATCTGCATAAAAGTGCGAACGCAAAGGCCATCTGTGATGATGAACTACAGCTGTGATTCAATGTTATATTGCCATAGCAACGAAAGTTTATTTAGTTATTAATCAGTAATGATGACTACTGTAGTGATGATGTATGTTCCGTTTTATGTTGAATAAAACTCCTTTTAAGAGTTCACTATTTCATAACTATTTATTCAACATAAAACGGAACATACATCATCACTGCAGTAGTCATCATTACTGATTAATAACTAAATAAACTTTCGTTGCTATGGCAATATAACATTGAATCACAGCTGTAGTTCATCATCACAATTTTCCCCACTGATATTATTGGGTACTTTCTCTTTGGGACATGGAGCTAGCCGAAGAGAAACCACTGATTCTTACAATAAATTTACAATACGTCACAGCTGCTTCAGGTATTCATCAAGCACTGCCGGTTTGGAAGAGAGCTCTTTCTTTTGTTAAGTTACTTTAAAACAAGTAACTATAAGAAGGAAGGAGATGTATTGTAATAATTTTTTTTTAGGATGAAGCCCACATTTTTTTTTGTAGATTACGTCTTGGAGACTCCAGTTAAGGAGTATACGACATGTCACATCAACAATTATACACTAGATACCATAATTACTATATCAATTAGTTGAGGTGAGGCTTAATTTTGATGTGAAAGGAACCCTTGTACACCATAAAAAGCTTTATCAACTAAATACTTTTTCAATTGTTTTTTAAATATTTCCATATTTTCAAGACTCTTTAAAAACTGCGGTAGCTTATTGTAGAATTTCCTACCAATATAACTAGGTTTTTGTTTGAATAAGCTACTATTGTGACTCACCAAGTGATAATCTCCTCGGCTTCTTGTATTATAATCATGAAGGAAACTTGAGCCCGGAGGATGAAGCCCACATAGGTCTGAGACCTGTGCGTGGGTAATGAGTTGGATAATGGTGATTGATGAGTTGGACCTACAGTTTTAGGTGGGCTCCGAACCACCGGGAAGTGATTTTACAGCAGAGAACAGTGTATTTTTTGCTGGCCAATCTAATCGGTCACCGTTACAAACAGGACCTATGAGAACGCAGCTTATCTTTACTTTATTTTTATAATACAATTTATTTTTTGTCAACTGCACAAATACAAATACACACCGTACCATTCTTATACCTAAAAATACATCTTAATAATAATGAATAATTTCTCAAATCTATTAATGCAACAGACTCCTTCTATAAAGCAAGTATTCTATATTCAAAATTACCACAACATATTGTTACGGGTTCCATGTCTAAAATAACGCTGGCAACACTTAAATTTATCATTCGCACTTTATTTACACAAATAATCACAACACTCACTGATCAGTAATGGCTTACAAAAAAATAAGCAATTTAAAACAGACAAATCGATATTTTTCAACTAATAAAGAGATTTCAATAAACTGTACAATGAACTGTCCAATAATATTCAAAAAGAAACGTCAAGGAAGAACAATTAACTTACGTAGCACAAGTCCGTATTACAGTAATAGGTAAAAGAATTATCACTACAGAACTGTCAAAAGAATTATCACTACGGACAACGAAAGTTCGTTATATGGTTTGTAATAGCGCCAACGGGATTGCACTGTCTGTATTAACGGGAGCTGCCACTACTGCCACTTATCAACGTATAACAACAACTGAACTACTTGTTTATCACGACGAATTTCAAACAAGACAACTAATTTACAAAAGTCTCCATCTATTTATAACATTTTCCAAAATTGAGATATATCTCGATTTTCCTATCAACTTCTACCGATTTCTAAAATAAACAATGAAAGACCTTCACACCTTCCACAATATTCGATAAGATTCCATTAATGTCTAATAAAACAACTAGAACATTCTACAAAGAACCAAGTAAACACCATAAAAGTGTCAAAAGCAGAGTAACTAATTGCTTAGAAGTAAACATTTACATAGCAGATAACACCGAGAACCAATGTTCCTCTTTCTCTCCATTTTCACTTCCACTACACTATAAAAGCCCTAGAAGCATGTTCTTTTGGTGTCTATAAACGTTATGTTAATAGGTGGTTATTGGAAGTTGGTAGGCTAAGGATACATGCATTTTTAAAATCGAACTATATTTTTTGAGAGTGACCTGTTGATGTATGTTTTTTTTTCATTGACTTTTTTGTTGTTCTTGGCTTGACATGTTTGTTGTCCTTCATTCTCTTTCTTCTTCACACTCAGTCCTTCTACCTTATCACATATCATTCATATTTAATCGTTTTCTCATCTCCATCATTTAGCTTACTTCATACCTTTCTAGACTTTTTTTGTTTTGTATCATTTTTAAATAGAATTCAGTGTACCTATTTAATAAGATTGCTACTCTTTCCTGCTCACAGGCACTCTGCCCATGCATAGATCAAATTTGTATGTTATTTTGAATTCAAATGTCTATTGATCAAATAAATAAATCTTATTTTTAAAAAAATTACATAAAACATGAATATGAAAATTTGTTCATTCTTCTTTTTGAACCTTATGATGCATCAGACTATTTTTATTAGGTATCAGTAAATTACTCATGACTTTTGAATATGAATTCACGAATAAATAGATACAATTTCATATTTACGGCGAACAGAATAACTTCAAGGTTAAACTCAGACTAGCTATTCTGATGAAATAGCTGGAGAATATAAAGATCTATAAGTAGACATCTCAGAGACATTGAGCAGCAGGCTATTAAAATTCACATTCAATGTAGATTGTAGATTTGATTCAAGATCACGAACATGAAGCTGAATAACACAAGTAGAAGAATCCTTCAACATTTTCTAAAAGCAGACTAAAAATGGCAATTACTGTATCCAGCAACTTAATCTTCAGCGCATAATCCGAAATTGGTGTATGGCTTTGATTTTAGTTGACTTTATATCAGGGGCGGATCCAGGATTTTTGTAAGGGGGGGCGCACCCTAGGATTTTTGTGAGAGGGGGTATGGAATACCCTGCACAAAAAGGGGGTCCGGGGTACTCGCCCGGAAATTTTTTTCAAATTTTAAATGTTATGGAGAACCCCTCACGGGAAGGTGTCCAGGGGATCTCCCTAGGAAAAAATTTAGAGAATGCCTAGAGATTACTTTTTTGAAGCACTTAAACTGAAAAAATTGCTGTTAGTTTTGTACAAAAATGATTGTATTATAGCAAAATTAATTGAAAATTATCATGATCTGACACGTGTTCAGACCTGAAATCTTATTGAAAGTAAGCAACAATAATAATTGTTCTATTCAAGGGGATAGAGCCAGTAAGAAGGAATATTGAATAAGTATATATTTTTTTAATTTCATCAGTTGTTTTCATCCTTACATGAACTGTTGGTACTATTGATGTCAATGACGATAACGAACTTGCATTTTACACCAGCACTTGACTTTTGTAAGAAGTATCAGACGCTTTTAAGGACCTCAGCCCTATTCTCAGTGAATAGAGAATATAAACTGCTGTACAGAGTACACTACATAGAGTATACAGAGCGAGACGGATTAGGCCTATGTATTCTCTGTTTGCTGAAGATGGTACTCGGGTCTTGAAACGCGTGCACTACTACTCACAAAAATGTAAGTACGTTTAAAGCAAGTTTATAATCGTAATTAACATCTATATATTTTAGGTATACTATTTATGTATCTGATATTAATAGCAGTCAAGTATAAAGTTTAAGAATATTTTAAAATAATAAACACAAAACGCCAGGAGGCACGTTAAAGTAAATTTCATCTAGCTCTCGTATCATTGTCAATGGGTGATCCGGACCTTCATTAAGAAAATTAGAGCCGGCTTACTTGAAACTATTCCCATTCCCCTATGTTTGATCATTTATCTTTCCTGAGTTGGGCTACCGTACAAATAGGGCACCGTACTAAAAGATTTCCCTTGAAACTGGTTTTGGTATGCCCCTCTGTAACTTTTTGAAAAATGAAACAATTCCCCTGAAACCAAATTTTAAGCTATTCTAGATATGAATTCACCTATTTTGAAAATTCAACCCACGTTATGTGTCAAAGTAAATTTCATCAAGCTCTTACATTATTGTCAAAGTGTGTTTCGGGCCCTCATTGTTTTAGTAAAACAATTAAATGCAGGTATTTATACTCTGCACTTTTTGATCCCTCACCTTTTCTGATTCTGGTACTGTACATACTATACTTGAAATTTTATTTTAAAATGAGAGTTTGGGGTTGCTTTATAGGCTACTATTAATTTTTTAAGTATCATTTTATTGAAGTCGGTTTCTTTTTTGTTAAAATATAATCCATCTAATACCACATTTTTATCGATTTCATACATCTTCATTTGACAATAATGTTGTCTCTAAAGGCTTTTTAAAATTTTTAAATTTATTTTGTCTGGCGGATCTATCCACCTTATTCCCTTATAGCTGCACCACTGTGATGTCACATGAGCAATAAATACATAAAAATTAATCAATTTTTAAAACGTGTTCAACATTGCAAAAAAAATTAAACCATTAGTACTCATTATACATTCACAGTTAGTTATACATAGACACTACATCATACGACCTAGAACCACGCATAGTGAATCATTCAAATTAAAGTGATGTTAATATTCAAAACTTAAATTTTCTTCTAATAAATCATGAAAAATTTCGAATACATTTTGCGCCCCCCCCCCCCCCCCCCCAGCATTATAAATCCAGCCCTGCTGAGGGGACACCAAATGGAGAAACAGCCGAAATAATCATGTCTACTTTTTTTTTAAATAAATATGGCTAATGACAATATTATTTTACAGTAGTCTTATTAATTTTGGATATCTACCATAACATCACTATCAGAAAAATAAAGATTTCGAATCAGTTGGATTACTTAATAGATGTATAAAGAAAAAAGATGTATCATTTTTCACTAGCATTAACCATAAAATAAATTATATCTTCACACTACCTCAAGGGGGGGGCGCGCGCCCCCCTGCTGGATCCGCCCTTGCTTTATATTGATAACTTTAGTATAGAAACCAATATGTCTCTGACTTGTCTTAGTACAGAAACCAATATGACTTTGACTTGTCTTTTACTCCTTAACTGAAGTCTCCAAGACGTAATCTACAAAAAGAAAAAGAAATATATACATATAATCGGCGAGGCCTAGCGTATTTTTGTGAAGCACTGAAATAAATGATAAAAATCCTCCAATTCAAGTGAAAGTGATGACCATTTAATGAATCCAGTAATGGATTGCAATACACCCTCCCTTCTATTTGCGGATTATTGTTTTTTCTTTTTTTCTGTGCTTTACTAAAGTCGTTTGCGTCAGGCCAGATCTTAAATCAACAGAGATAGGTGATTCAATTTGATTGACTAGTAGAGATGCATTGCAATTGGTAAGTAGCGGTAAGTAGATGGTAGGTTATTATCGGCAAGTAGTCATTGTTCAGGCACTGAGAAAGGTTTTTAAAACGTTTAAAGGTTTGTAAAACGTTTAAAGGTTTCTAAAACGTTTAAAGGTTTGTATTAAAAGACATGAACTCTATTAGACAACCAACATCTTATGAGTAGTTCGAAGAAAATGTTATTTTTATTTACGCTAATGTTTCATTTTTCTGTTAAAATAATTTATTTCCAATTTTATTTCACGATCATACATATTCATATTCCTCTTACTTGAGATTCCTGGATAACATAGCAATCCTCCATTGAACCTCCAATTAATTGGAATGGGGGGAAACGCAATAAAAAACGCCCCCACCTTGGAAGTGAAAAGTAATGTTGGTTTTGATGATGATCACACGCTTACCAACTTTTTCAAGGTCCTTAACGGGCTTTGTATTTCACAACGTACTTTCAGAGGCTGTGATAGGGGGCAGAGTGCAGTAGTTGTGCTGTAGTAGGGTATAGCTTTCGGTTGTCATGACAACCGGAGGAAATCGACTGCTCTTGTTTGATCTGCTACTCGACGACCCGACATGCGAGCCGGAATACATACAGACACCCAATGACTGGATGGAAAGAAGAGAGATTGAGAGAGAATGAGAATCAAGAGACTGGGGAAGATTTGGAGAGCATGTCAATGACAGAGAGCTGAGATAATGTGTTAGGCAGAAATGATGAGAATTTGGTAAAGAGTGCACCTTAAAGATAATTAACTGACTCTTTGCTCTTAGCAGCCAGTAGGCGTATGTGATGATAATGTCTGAACCAAGAACTTGAATTTCTGATACACATACTATCATAGCCAGGAGCAACATCAAGGGAATACCATATCAGCAAATCAGACAGCGAATGAGAACATCTCTCACAACAATTGAAGCCCTGCCCCTGGTTCCTGGAAGGAAGTTAAGGCCTACAGAGCAGAATCTACAAGTGAACCTCAAAAACACTTTCAGTGGGGATGAGTCAGCTCATGGTTTTGTTTGGTAAAGTGTTGGTTTGAATTCAAAGCCTTCCAATTAGACAAAGTCTTTGAAAGCATTAATTTATTCCTTGTTGAGATGTGTTGGGGGCAGAATCGGCTCAAATGACACAGCCAAAAATGTAATTTCGCATGTAAAAAAGTAAATTCGTATGGCTTTTCGTGGTGGGGAGACCCTTGCGGGTAGTTCCACCTCGCCGTTTTTTTTTTAACGACTGCTTTTTTTTTAATATGCAACCGGGACCGACGGCTTAACGTGTCCTCCGAAACACGGGAGTGGCTCGAGAAAAATATCTTGTACTCAACTGGGATCGAACCCAGGACCTTTGGCTTATCAGACCAGCGATAAGCCAACTCGGCTACGCCGACTCCATTTCGCATGTAATTGTAGTTGAAAAATGGAATTGTAATTATGTGCAGTTGAATATTTTAGAGAACAACATCTCAAGGAAATAATCACTTTGATTCAATGTCACTTGTTTGTGATTGAGATGTTTAGAAAATACAAACAAATTATTTCAAGAAATATCAGGAAATTAGAAAATTAGGGTTTTATCATTTTTCAGTCAGTAATCAGCCTATATATCAAATTAATTAGTGGTTGGTTCTTCAAAGTCACTGCTAGCAAAGTTTAATCTTTACTAAGGTACTACATGTTATACTTCCAATACATTTATTAATTTATTCTAATACAGATTTTCTGTGGTGACTACATTTCTGGAGGCCTACTCCAGTTCACCTCACACACTCTGTTTGACTACATAAATCCAGATCTAAATCTCTCATCCACCTACTACCTCACTAACAGTTTTTTTTAGATTCACAACCATGACCTGTTTTTCATCCTGATTCAGAAGACATTCAGCCGTATCTGAAGAAAAATTAATGCCAATTAACCATCACACATATATAGTAAGTGTTCACATTCACTACAATAGTATTTCATCATTAATGTATATTTAATGATGGTATTAATAGACCATGAATGAACTGTAGCCTATCACATGAATTCTCGTGAAAATCCAGTAGTAGGACATTGGAAACCTCTTTAAAAATGTATCGAGATCAATTCTTTTTGAATTATTAATCTACTTGTAGGTCATTAGTCTTTTTCAAAGATTTATGAAGAGCAATGCTCCTTTTTGTGATCGCAAGTCTATTAATACTGTTGTAGCAATTGACAAAGACCTCCAAATGAAACCGAATCACTTTATTCAAATAATTCAGTAGAATAGGCTTGTGTGGTTGAATTGTGTTTACTTCTGCATGCATTATACATACTACTGTTCCAATCGAGTGTCGCACAGTTGGCATTCATGTTATATTATTCAAGATGGCTCCTCCAATTCGATATTCGATTACGATAGTTGGAATAATCACATAATAGTACGGGAATTTCAATTTGAACTTGATACCAATTAATGGTAGGCCTAGTGGGCTACGCAATTCCAATACCTTCTACTGGGAAATGGGGAACGAAGATGTAGGGGCTTCCTGAATTGAAGATATGCAGAGAAAGAGTGAGTGAGAGTGTGTGTGAGTGACAGAGAGGGAATGAGAGAGAATAATGAGTACAAAGTGAGCTATGGGAGTCGTAGGCAAATAGTCGTTTCTGTTTCAACATACACTTCTAGGTTAAACTCAATCAATATTATTAAGTGAGCTGTAGCAACCAGATGTCTTGAAGTCACTCTTGATGTTTTCGGAATGGGACAACTCGCCGCGGCAATCTCGCCGCGAAAACAAAAATTAACACTTCAGTAGGCGCACCCGTCTCCGTATCATGAGTGGTCACATATGTAAACCATTTTTTTCGTGCGTTTAGACGTTTATATACGATCAAATTTTTCATCGAATTCAATAAAATAAATGAGCTTCAAACTGCTTCGAATCCCTTCAAAGTCCATCAAATTGCTTTAAATCTTGTCGAAGATTTGACTTTTAAAGTCTTGTCAAAGATTTATTGGATGTGATTATTTGGTGAAAAATTTTATTGTGTGCAAATGCCTTTATTCATCAATTGTGTCCAATTAAACTATTATTTCGGCTTCTATAGGTTAAAATAATTGTTACAAACGTGTTTCAATGTACAATGTAACATATATTATGCTATGTGAGGTTAAATGAAATTTGTAATCTCAAATTTTTAATCATTGTAATCTATAAATTTGAAGAGTTAAATGAGAGCCTTTATTGTTTTATATTCTGGATATTTTTTCATTTCAAGTCCATTTTGTTTTTTAATTGACGAGTTTTCTAGTTTTTCCGTTATGTCCTTTCAAAATCACTTCCCAGTGATTCGGAATCGGAACTCGCTTGAAACTGTAATGACATTCATACCTCATCTTCATCATCATCCCCCCATTACCGATGCAAATGTCTTCGATGTGTTTTTTGTATACAGTAGTATTGTATGATTGATTGGTTAAATAAAAATTCATGTATTTATCATGTCGAATCATTAGCTGCATCTAAATATCACTGAAAAGCGGTAACAATGAAATATAGGGGAAAATCAGTCCTTGTTTGATATCGCCACGGCGTGTTGTCCTATAGACCCTAATGTTTTGTATCCAGTTCGGTGTTTTATTCTGAGTTAGATGGAGAAATAAAAATATATGGGGAGGAGGGGGTATTATTCTACTCTAAAATCAATTTGTTTCGTTTAGTTGTATTTGTATAAGTGTTGTATAAGACTTTGAAGTTGATTTTGTTTATTCTATAGAATGCAATTTTGTGATTTTTTCTGAAAAGTCTAATTAATACGTGCTAATTAATAGTTTATAATGGAAGAATAAATTCAACAATATTATATAGTGATTCATTATACAGTAGCCTACTTCTATTTTCTAAGTAATAAAATAAAAATTTTATTAGTTGCTTTTAAAAATAATGGAAATTCTGTAATTCTTTTACTCACACACCTCCAAAAAATTAGTTTCAAAAAATAGTTACCGCCCCTCAGAAAATAATTTACTCTTTCCCACAATATATTTGATATCATGGTATGGGCGAAATGTTATTGAATATTTACAAATCTTTCCAAAAATTTATTCTCAATAATTTAATTAATATAATATGAATATGAAGACGTCACCAGAGCACAATTTCAATAACGTAATATTAAAGATAGAGATAGGTAGTTCAATTTGATCAATGAAATCGTTAAAATAACATTTCCCATGCTATAGTCTATGATCCCCCGTCAACCTTTATAATTGATAGCCGAGTGCCGTAGCAGGTATCTGTTCAATCAGAGATAAGCTACGAAACTCCTGGGCCATCTTTGTAACGGTGACCGATTGGATTGGCCAGCAAAAAATACTCTGTTCTCAGCTGCTGTAAAATCACTCCCCGGTGGTTCGGAACCCACCTAAAACTGTAGGTCCAACACATCAATCACCATCATCCAATTCATTACCCACGCACAGGTCTCAGACCTATGTGGGCTTCATCCTCCGAAAAAAAATTTATCGCTCATGTTTCCTGGGAATAAAATAAATGAAACATTATTATTAACTAGATAACTACTAGTGAAATGTATGTTAGTATGTAGGTTATTGAAAACTTGATAATTCTTATTACATGATAGTCTAATTAACTGTTAATTATTGTAGTTTATTTAGTTTTAGAATGCTAAACTCATTCAGAGAAACAATGTTTCCCCCTGAATAGTAAACATCTACATGCTGATGTTTAGAGGTTAGCGTAGAAGCTCTTGACATATTTTTTTATTCCCAATCGTGTTCGTGGTTCAAATACCACTTGAGTAATTTTTTTCTGATCAAAAATTTATTTTATTTCGATATATTTAAAAAAATACATTTCTTTATTTAAACATTCATGAGAATTTTATTAATTATAATAAATAAATAATGTATAGTACAGAAAAAATAATAATAAAAGTTATTCAGACATTTTATTTCAATATATAAAATTAAACAAAAAAAAAGAGGAAGAAGAAGAAAAAGAGGAGCAAGATTGAAGATGGAAGAGGATGAGGATGGCGGTGAGGAAGAGGAAGATAAAGATGGATAAGAGATAAAAAATTACTATAAAATTTATAAATAATTATGTGAAGTTCTTAATATCCCGATTCTATTGATTCAGATAACCTGCTAGTTCTATTAAAATATTGTTTATACCATGTCAAATTATAAATTCAAATTCATTTTATTGCCATAGACAAATAATACAAATAAAAAATGTATACTGTTATATCAATTCTACTATGAGTCTGTGAGCTGACTCACGTCTGAATTTTTTTGTGTGCTGATGTCACTTTACATGAGTCCGGGACCCAAGAATTGTGCGTGGGTAATGAATGAATGATAATAATGCTATCAATGGTGAAACTACCGTTTTAGATGGGCTCCGAACCACCAGGTAAAAGATGTTAAAGCAGATAAACCACCTTGACACCACGTTCAGCGACCTCCCAGTCACACAGTGTTTCAATTAAATGGGGGTAATTACCAGATCACTATATTACGAGGATAAAGGATATAATATACTGTTTATTTATTTATTCGTATTTCTCTTTTTTCCCAAGTTTGTTTATTTTTGTTCAATAGATACAACATTATTTTCCCCAAGCAAGCAGGTTTTTTAACCTTTGTATTTATTAAGATATTATTATTTGAATTGTGATGTTGTAAAGTGGAAATAAAGTTTGAATTTGAGAAAAATAATGGCAAATACTGAAAACGATATAGGTTCATTGTATTCATGGATTTATTTTTTAAATTATTGATTTTTAATTTGTTCCGATATTATACGTAATTTTAAAAGGATAATTGAAATGCTGCTTGTTTCATATGCATGAATGAATGCACGAGAACAACCACCCGAGAGGTAGGAGGTGTGAAAAAATAACACGTTATCATCCTTCTCGATCAAGCGAGTCTAACTAGAGCGGGAAATAGATGAAGCGAACAGGTATAGTTTGCGCTGTGAGGTTGGCAGCAGTGGGGCTCGTGCCTTGTTGGTTGCGGGCGCAGGGCAGCCACCAGTATCGAGACGAGTTGTAATGGAGGAGGAGTTACGGTGTCCCGTGTGCAAGCGGCTGTTCCAGAACCCGGTACTGCTGCCGTGCGGCCATGCGCTGTGTCTGAACTGCGCCCTATGCCTGCAGCAGCCGGCCGCGGGCGGCAATGGTGGGCAAGAGGAGCAACAGGTGGGTGGAGGTGGAGGAGCAGGCGGCGACTATCAGGAAGTGGACAAAGTGAGTATCCTGAGCGAAACAGACAGCGGCGTGGTATGCACTAGCCGACCCAACAGCTACGTCGGCACGCCGAGCGCGCTGTTCCCGCCGCTGGCCAGCAGTGTCCTCTCGCTGTCCTGTCCGCAGCCCGGCTGTCGCAAGCCGGTCTACTTTGACGAAAACGGCGCCGACAATCTGCCCCGATATCGCGCCATGCAGAACATGGTCGACAAGTACAACGAAACCAAAAAACTCGGCCTCAAGTGTCAACTATGCGCCGAAGAACCCGCCCACGACGCCAGCGTGCTCTGCGAACAGTGCGAGGTACTCTACTGCGACGCCTGTCGCGACAACTGCCACCCGGCACGCGGACCGCTCGCCAAACACAACCTGGTTCCGCCAGTCAACCTGCGCGCCAAGCCCAAGAAGCCCGATGACACCCTCTGCCACGATCATCCCGAAGAGCCGCTCACAATGTACTGCATGGTGTGCAAGTCTCCCGTGTGCAAGCTGTGCCTGCAGGACTCGCGTCACGCCAGCCACGACCTTCAGGCCCTCACCGCCATCTGCAAAGCGCAAAAGGTAGGCGACCTCAATCGCAATCCTTTCTCGACTGCATGCATGTGATTTACTACAAATCCCCTCCATCTTCTCACCTCCACTTCCCGTAGCCTTATTGATGATATAAATCTTTGTTGGTCAATGGTCCATTTACGGACATCACGACGTTTAAGCTGCGTTTACATCACTATCTAGCAGAGCTAGATGTAGGCTATGCAGAAGTTGAAAAAGCGTGTTTGAAGACCTGCTATGTAGCAGCTGTGCTATCTGTGAGCGAATAACATTTGTAGCAAAATTACAAACGTCTTGTCAGAGCTATATCTATGTAGCTGATTGTTTAGGATTTGACCTGCTATGTAGCAGAATTAAACAATCAATCAGCTGTATAAAGCTCCAACAGCTATTTGCAGTTCTGCCATAAGTGTTATTTGCTATCAAATAGCACCGCTGCTATTTTAACTATAAATCTGGACTATAGACTATACCTAGCTCAGCTAGATAGTGTAAACGCAGCTTTACTACAACTTCCCCACTCTCCTACGTCCCTCAAGCATATGGCAATGATATAAATCTTTGTTGGCCAATTCACGGGCATCAAAATGTTTACATTCATCGATAGACGCACCTTAGGCTATTCATCAAAGCAAAAAGTAATCAGCTTTCAAAAAATAACAATGCTCACTGTCGGTTGTCCTGTATGTTGTCTATGAACTTACTTCAGTCAGTATTTCTTGCCCAAACCTACTTTGATGTCTGAAAATTTGTAGATGCATCTTGAAATAAATGATTTATTATGCTAAAATATTGATTGATTGAAATATGTGTCCACTCAATTCAAGGTGATGTGCTATTTATTATGATCCATTACAGGCTAGTTCTGTAGCCAATCAATTTATGCAAGTTGCAGGCTGTAGCCAAACAAAAAGTAGATCGATCGGGAAGTCCGATCTTACTGGGCGTCAAATCTGTTAGAAAGTAGAAACTAATTTGTCATAAATCATAAAATAATTAAAATTGTTTATTCTGTGGTTGTAGTCATTGTAAGGGTGTCTACACAAATATTTGTAGTGGGGAGGGGCCAAATGCATCATGTTTTTCGTGATAACCAGAAGCTAGGAGGTGCGAGGACACTTCCCATACATAGGTATGGCTGTCTATAAGTTAGCCGGATATGGCGTAGGATTTGATTATAATTATTAATGCATATATAATCAACACATCAAGCTGTGAGATTTTCAATAATAAATAAGACATGAAGTTTGCTTAGTTCATGTTGACGGTAGAAATTTATATTTTGAAGAAGCACGGAAAAAATAGAAAAAACTAGATAACTCATTGAGCGATAACTCATTGGTTAAATATAATACAGGTTGAAGTTCTCGTTATCATTGTGTTGTTACTAGATAACAGAAAATAAAATGCTCGGTGGACAGCTATCTTAGTTAGATAAATTATGTGTCATGTTGTCAAGCAAGGCAGTAAAATGGCAAGTTACTCATCATACTCACTAAAATACTGGAGTTACATTCCATTGAACAAAAAATTAGCAAATTGAACACATAAGTAGAAGAATTTACACATCATTCTGTCTCATATTTTTGACTCAATAGTTTGTTGTTTTCTGTAGCAACAAGATAGTAGGCCTACTTTGCGGCTTGAAAGTTTCTACCAAAATGTTATCTTATAGTAACTGTTTTCAGTGTTTCGTTTTGAGTGAACTTTCAAATTAGTTGCCTTCAAGTGAAAAGGAATCATTTTATTATTTTTCGAGTGGAGTATTTGGTAAATCAAAATTTTCAGCGTTAAAATTAACCTCAATGTTTTGGACAATATAACATTAAATTCAAAATTCGTGAAGAGAGCAGTTTTGGACTTGAATCTTTTGCGCCTTCACTTTCATTGTAATTTTGTCACAATAAACAACAATAATAACCTACTAGTGCTAGTGCTACTTTTGAGCAATCGCCAGATAGAGTACCTTCGTATGTTATTAACTAGCATTTTACCCGGTCTTGCTCGGGAGTCCAGTTTGGAGTTTTTCTTTTCTGGTAGATAACTTATTGTAGTGGTCACAAAATTACGAAATTGGGAAGGGCGAGTGAAATACCATACAGCTCATCTGCTTGAAAAGAGAAGTTCATAGATAAAACTTTTTTTGTTGCACTGTTTTTTTTTTTTAAATAATCTATTACAGGAAAATCTCAATAAACACAGTATATCGAGCTTACAATAAATTCAGCATTCCAAAAAACTTGATAGAGATGAGTTTAACTATCACTACAACGGAGTATCCCGATGAATTTACAAAAAATAATTGTCATTTTTATCACTTGGGCTTATAGGCCGGCCTATGCACAATTTAACTTCTTTGCTTTCTATAAATGTCGTAATATGCTTCCTGGTTAACAAAAGAATACATATTGGCATTTCATGAAGAAGAGCTTTGTTTCGTATTCTTCTTGTTCAACGTAATTATCTCATAATATATCGCGCCTCGATATTTGATTATTTGTTTTTTTTTAATTCGATGATTTAAAATCATTTAATAATATATTCCAACACAATCAACGTTAATGCTAGCACTGTTAATATAGAATGAATAATTAGGTTAAGCAGCAGCCATCTTAATTATTATCCTTCAATTTATTTTTTGAATTAGAAATGAACCAGTAATTTTATCTTTAATATTGTAAATCACCTAAGATAGTTTTGAATTTGCCGCCGCTAAGTTGACTACATTCCCATTTCATTTCCGTTCCTCTCATTCAAACTGTCGTTCCTTTTCATTCCCCTTCCCATACTTAATCATCTGTTGCTGAATTCGAAGTCGACCACGCTAGTGGCTAGTCTTCTCTCGAAACGACTTAAAGAAGTATGCTTCTAGTCCATGCGTCGCGAACTTACATACGGTAAGCCAATTTAATTGTTCGATGCTCTTGCATCCCATACAAATTTTGGTCATCCGGACCTCATAATGAATCCAAAATTCTATAAATTACAGTCCACATCGTAAAACATTCAAATAATGTTGAATCTTGCCTAGTTACCGCGGATTCACAAGTCCAGTTCGCGAGTGAATTTGTTTTTGTGCGTTTTCTTGTGTTCTATCATGTATGAATTGTATCAATAATTGAAGGTATTGATCAGTATCATTTATTGTATTTATACATACGTATAAAGTACGCAGTTTCTTAGTGTTTGAACGCCATTTAAATCGAACATGAACAAGTATCGATATCGAACTAGCAGTTCGATCATCGACTACTGAACCTGATCGACACACATTGTTTTCATTCCTCGCTTCCTAACCTCTTTGCCTTATAACCTGTAAGTCAATATGAACAACAGTTTTAGTTTAGATGAATCCTTAGCTGAGGAATCATCAGAAACCTTAAAAATGAACCTGAAACTAGCAATCCGCAAACGACACAGATTACTTGAAAAGCTCACAAGATTAAATCATCATCAAATTGACAGGTTTGATGTGAATGATATAAGAATAGAACTGATAACAAAAGATTTTCAATCCTTTAAATCTTTAGAGCAAACCATTGATGAATTGAATTACAAATTACACGTAAGTAGGATGATTGTGTAAAATTTCGCAATATCTAGGCCGAACTTATGAGTAAAATCAAATCTCATAGTCCTAACCCAGATTTGCCTCAAACAAAAGAAAGCCAATTTTCGCCTATCAACCTGCCTAAGTTGAACATACAGCCATTTGATGGTCATCAGATTTCCAAATGGAACGATTTTCAAGAAATTTATGAGTCTTTAATTCATAACATGTCTCTGTAACCTATTAAAAAATTTCAATATTTGAAAACATTGCTTAAAGGCCCTGATATGAATGTAATTGCAGCCTTCAAGTTTTCCAGTGAGCAATATATTCCTGCTTATGAGCAATTATGCAAACGATTTTCTAATTCTAGACGTTTAGCAACACATTTTATTAAAAATCCCCGCAGTGTCTCACCCCCACCAAATTTCCAAAATGTAGGTGATTACTGTAAATTCGATAATTCATTAACGAATCATTGGATAGAGTTTATTCTTCTTCCATTATAATAGTCATATAGTAAGCTACAATAATGGTGTGATTACTGAAAGATAAGTGTAATTTTCGACAGTAGGGAATCAACTTATTTGTAGAATTTTGGTTGATGTTGTGGAACTCCATAATAAAAGAATAAAACACTGTCAAATGTTGTCAATTCCACTTCTTTATCACTACAGCACTGGACTGCGGTTTCGTGGCTTCACCAGTCACATTTTCAACTATACTAATACATTGTTTATAAAATAATGTTAACTAATCTTCAAAAGTCGATAGTCAGTCAAATCGATATTTATGGTATCGATTATGGCATCAATATCAAATGTAAATAATTGAAGTATAAGGTATAATAAATTAAAGGTAAAATAAATAGGTATAATTGAAGTTACTAATCTTAAATTAAACTTAAATATAATGGGAATTGTTCTTAACTTGAATGAAAACATGAATTAAGAAATATATATATCTAGTAATGGGTTAACCTCTAAATTGTCTTAATTACAGTTAAAATAATTTTTTTCCCCCAATTACTGAAGATAATCATAATAAAAGATACTGATTATGAGAATTTATCTTACATTAGAATAAAGGGGATTGACTCTTACTAATTAAGAAACAAAATTCAACTACATCTAGTAATGGATTACTTGAACTGAACTAACCAAATTTGAATATTGACAGTGAAAATGATACTGATAATGGAATAAATTAATTATTGAAGTTAAGATGCATATAAAGATAAAATACAATGGGATAACAAATGTTATTTAGTTGGAATGACAGCTGGAAAATTGTTTCTGGATTCTGGAAATTTTTCTGCTGATTTTACAATTAACAAATTCTACTTGTTCATTTAAACTGATTGTATTCTTATCTTTTGTCAAATTGTCTATCTCTACTGCTTCAAGAATATTTAGTAGTTTTCCTTTCTGTCCTATGTGAAGAAATTGGGTGTCTGTCTGGCTATTGAAGTTGTGTCCTGTTGCTATTAGATGCTCAGCAAATTTGGAGTTGTCTTGATTTTTCTTCCATGCAGTTATATGCTCTTCAAATCTCTTCTTGAATTTTCTTCCTGTCTGTCCTATGTAGCTGGCATTGCAGTCTCCACAATTTAGTCTGTAGACTCCACTCTTGTCTTCTATATTGATCCTGTCTTTGGTTGAGTTAAGAAGGGTCTTCATTATTGGTTGGGTTTTGAAAGCTACTTTTATATGTTTCTTCTTTAATATTTGGCCTATTTTCTCTGACTTGTCTCCTATATATGGAATAGTGACCCATGTAGATTGATCTGCTTTATTGTCTTGGGAGTAAACTGTTTTGATGGTGATATTTTCTTCTTTCTTCTTTTTTCAAAATAGTTTTTTCCTGATACCCATTTGTTTTTGCAATATGTAGTATCTGTTGTAATTCTTGATGGTAGTTGGCTTTGTCCAATGGTATTTTCACTAGTCTGTCCAGCATAGTGTGAAATCCTGCCAATTTCTGGGCATGTGGGTGGTTTGAATAGTAAGGAATGGCTATATCAGTGTTTGTTTTTTCCCTGAAAATGCTGAATTCATGTTGGTTACGGTATTTTTGTGTGATATTGTGAGATCCAAAAAACTGATCTTGTGATTTTCTTCTATTTCTTTAGTGAAATGTATTGTTTTGTGGAGACTGTTGATGTAGTTATGGAAATTTTCTAATTCTCTGGCAGATCCATCCCACAGGCAAAGAATGTCATCCACATATCTAAACCAATACCGTACTTGATGTTTTTCTTGTAGTGGCTGTTTTCTAGGATTCTTGTTTCTAGTTCATCCATGAAGATGTCTGCAAGGAGGGGTGATAGTGAAGAGCCCATTGTTAATCCTTGGTCTTGTTGATAGAATTCACCATTAAATTTGAAAAAATTTTGATCTGTAGAAATCTTCATCATATTTTCAATCTCCTCAATCTTTTCTTTCTCAATGTTTTTATCTTTTAGAATTTTAACTGCCAATTTGATGCTATCTTCAACTGGTACTGATGTGAATAGGTTAGATACATCAAATGAAACCAACTTTGTATATTTTGGGGCTTCAATTCTTGAAAGTTTTCCAACTAATTCAACTGAGTTTGTTATACAATGCCTGGGTTTGTATGAAGTGATGTTTCTGTAAATGCTATTTATTTTGTATGCTAGTTTATGAGTAGGTGAATTTATTTGTGATACCACTGGTCTGATTGGAATGCCTTCTTTATGTAATTTGGGTAGTCCAAATAACCTTGGAGTTTGTGGGTTCATTGCAATTATGTATCTTTTTTCGTTTGGATTGAACAGAGTCTTAGTGTCATTGATCTTCTTTCTTGCTACAATATTGAACTTTTCTGTGGGATCCTTGTCTATCTTCTTGAAGTTATTTTCAGAAATGAACTTTTGTACTTTAGCTATGTATTCTGGTTTGTGCATAATCACTGTGGTATTACCCTTGTCAGCTTTTGACACTATCAGATTGTCACTTTTGGTTTTATCTTTTATACTCTTCAGTGTATGTAAAATACTTGTTGTCTTTCTTTTATTTGGGAAATCTTTTGTGTTGGTAAGAACTTCTATACACTTGTTTGATAATAATGTGTCCTGAGTAACTTCCATGTGTTTGTCCAGATGTGCTGCCAGGTCTAAGATATTATTTTTATTTTTATTTTGGACAGCAAACTTGTTGCCTTTACCTAGTAGCTTATTTTCTTCATCTGTAAAATGTGTGGAAGAAAGGTTTTTAACCCTTTCTGCAAATATAAATTTGGTAGAAGTTGGATAGTTGGAGAAAACCTTTGATGCTTTTTGTCTCTCTTGAAGAATGTTGAGCTTCTTGTGTAGAATTATAGTTTTCTTTTCAAGGTCTCTGTTGCAATAATCTCTGGTCTTCCAGTCTAATGTTTCCCACTCTATACTATGAAGTTTGTTGGTTAGTTGAGTATGTAACACATATAAGTAGAACCCTAAACTGTCTCTTACCTTGTACCAATGTTTCTGTTCTGAAATTAACCATAGTCTTTCTGCTTTTCTAATAGCTGATTTAGCTGAAATTGATTTGTTATTGGTCTTGATACACACATATTTTGGAACTAGATTTAATTTTAAACACTGTTTGTTGAACCAAATGTTCCTTTCAGAAATGACAAATTTCTCTTTCAAATTACAGTAAAATTTAATCTGATCTGCTTGACTAGCACATTTCAACTTATTTGTAGAATTTTGTTTGATGTTGTGGAACTCCATAATAAAAGAATAAAACACTGTCAAATGTTGTCAATTCCACTTCTTTATCACTACAGCACTGGACCGCGGTTTCGTGGCTTCACCAGTCACATTTTCAACAGTACTAATACATTGTTTATAAAATAATGTTAACTAATCTTCAAAAGTCGATAGTCAGTCAAATCGATATTTATGGTATCGATTATGGCATCAATATCAAATGTAAATAATTGAAGTATAAGGTATAATAAATGTCAGCTAAATCTCCATAACTACATCAACAGTCTCCACAAAACAATACATTTCACTAAAGAAATAGAAGAAAATCACAAGATCAGTTTTTTGGATCTCACAATATCACACAAAAATAACCAACATGAATTCAGCATTTTCAGGAAAACAACAAACACTGATATAGCCATTCCTTACCATTCAAACCACCCACATGCCCAGAAATTGGCAGGATTTCACACTATGCTGGACAGACTAGTGAAAATACCATTGGACAAAGCCAACTACCATCAAGAATTACAACAGATACTACATATTGCAAAAACAAATGGGTATCAGGAAAAAACTATTTTGAAAAAAGAAGAAAGAAGAAAATATCACCATCAAAACAGTTTACTCCCAAGACAATAAAGCAGATCAATCTACATGGGTCACTATTCCATATATAGGAGACAAGTCAGAGAAAATAGGCCAAATATTAAAGAAGAAACATATAAAAGTAGCTTTCAAAACCCAACCAATAATGAAGACCCTTCTTAACTCAACCAAAGACAGGATCAATATAGAAGACAAGAGTGGAGTCTACAGACTAAATTGTGGAGACTGCAATGCCAGCTACATAGGACAGACAGGAAGAAAATTCAAGAAGAGATTTGAAGAGCATATAACTGCATGGAAGAAAAATAAAGACAACTCCAAATTTGCTGAGCAACTAATAGCAACAGGACACAACTTCAATAGCCAGACAGACACCCAATTTCTTCACATAGGACAGAAAGGAAAACTACTAAATATTCTTGAAGCAGTAGAGATAGACAATTTGACAGAAGATAAGAATACAATCAGTTTAAATGAACAAGTAGAATTTGTTAATTGTAAAATCAGCAGAAAAATTTCCAGAATCCAGAAACAATTTTCCAGCTGTCATTCCAACTAAATAACATTTGTTATCCCATTGTATTTTACCTTTATATGCATCTTAAGTTCAATAATTAATTTATTCCATTATCAGTATCATTTTCACTGTCAATATTCAAATTTGGTTAGGTCAGTTCAAGTAATCCATTACTAGATGTAGTTGAATTTTGTTTCTTAATTAGTAAGAGTCAACCCCCTTTATTCTAATGTAAGATAAATTCTCATAATCAGTATCTTTTATTATGATTTTCTTCAGTAATTGGGAAAAAAATGATTTTAACTGTAATTAAGACAATTTAGAGGTTAACCCATTACTAGATATATATTTCTTAATTCATGTTTTCATTCAAGTTAAGAATAATTCCCATTATATGTAAGTTTAATTTAAGATTAGTAACTTCAATTATACCTATTTATTTTACCTTTAATTTATTATACCTTATACTTCAATTATTTACATTTGATATTGATGCCATAATCGATACCATAAATATTGATTTGACTGACTATCGACTTGTTGTGGGTGGTTGTCACAACATGTCAAAATGCCGACGGGCGGTAGAGCGGGGTCGCCCTTCTAGATCTGGTTGTTTAACTTGGCCCTGAAGAGGGCCGTTTGTGTTGAAGGAGGCCTAGATAGACCTCATCGATCTGCTCCGGGGATCCGGGAGTGGGCCCTCAGGAGTTATGGCCGGCTGGAACTTCACTGGGCTAATCGTGGATAAGCGCCAGGGTAGGTGGCTGGTGACAGTCCGGCGGTCGATTGGGCTGAGCAGTTGGGGAACTTGCAGGAACTGGTCGATCTGATGGAATAGTTCTTCCAAGCTCTCGGGTTCCCTCGGCGGGGTGCGTGCCTCCTCAATGTGGGCGTCGAGGTGATTGAATAGTCCTCTGAATCGGTCAGCTGGTAGGGGTTCCCCGTTTAGCCCTGGACGGGTCGGGTCGTAGCCTTCGATTGGACTCGGTGGTTCAGCATGCAAGTAGGTAGAGCTGCTTGCCGCGATTCCCTTCACGCCCTCAGCCAAGTCACTAAGAATAGGAGGCGAGGTAGTGAATGGAGCCGCGAGCGAATCAGTGTCAGTTACCTCTGCCGCTAAAGCCGAGACCGCCCTTGACTCTTCCTTCAACGTCCAGAGTTGACAAAGGAGCCGGAGTCGCTGTATCCGCCTTCCTGCTCGCTGACGTGGCATAGAAGGAGGAAGGTGGTGAAGAAAATAATAACACTGATTTAGTTAAGGTCGCTCGACAAAACGGGGGTGGGGGGGGTGTTTCCGCTACAGTGAGGTGCTGTGGTCAGCGACATCACACATCGGCAGAGTAACACCAAGTAGGAGAGTGAGCTTCCTTTCAGGAGTAGTGAATGCAATGCTGTTGGCTGAGCGGTGCTGGCTTATATACGAAATTCTGTATTTCGCCTGAGGGAGAGGCTAGGCTCGCGAAAGTTGCAAGTGAGTGGGAAGTACACCTAGCGCCATCTGTTATCAGCCCGGGAAACTAACAGCGTTTTCGCCAAAGCCTACTGGAGAATGAGCGCGAGGTTCAAATGTATTTACCCCCGTGAAGCGGGGGTATGTCAATCCCCCCCCCGTTTAAGAGCCGAGAGCGAGTGATTTATTACAACAAAAATATATACAAAAGTTTGAATACATTGGTGAGTGCCACATAAGATAATGGCCTCTAAGAGTGAGTAACTTAAATCTACTGATGAGCATCTCCAGGCGGGGCTGGACGTAGTTGATCCTCGTGGACTTTTAGAACCTCCTGTTCTCGAGTGATCCAATAGGTGTGTCCTTGTTGGTGTGCCACTGAGTAGGGTCCTTTCCATTTGTGGGCAAGTCCGGCGTTGAAGCGTTTGGCCTTGTTTGACAGAGGGTGGGTGCGTGTCAGCACTAGGTCACCGAGTTGGTAGCGAGCTGGTGTCTCGTCGGCTGGTGTGGTGGCAGGCAAATAGTTGTCCTGGTTCTGTCGGGCTTGTTGTTGGTTTTGAGCTAGGGTCGTCAACCGATGTTCAACAGTGTCTTCCCAGGATTGAGGGGCGAGTGTGGGTTGATGGTTCCATTCGCCAGGACGCTGTAGGTTTTGTCCGAATAGAAGCTGGCTGGGGCTATATCCTGTAGCAGCATTCTGTCGGTTTCTTAGGGTGAAAAGTACCGATGGCAGACGGCACTCCCAGTCCTGATGTTTGTCTTGGATCCTTACTCGAAGTCCTTTCTTGAGCTCCTGATTTCGCCTTTCGGTTGGATTGGCTCGAGGGTGGTAGATTGGTGTTGTGAAGTGCTCCATTTCCCATTGCTGGCAGTGGTCGAGCCAGGTCTTCCCTGTAAACTGGGTACCATTGTCGGTCAGTAGTATCCTCGGGTATCCCCACCTGGGGAAGAAATGGGTTTGAAGGGTACGACAGATGGTTGCAGCCTCCATGTTGGGTAGCGGGTATGCTTCGATCCAACGGGAGAAGGAGTCGGTAACCACCAGTATGTAGCGGTTCTTGCATTTGGATAGTGGGTAGGGGCCCATCAAGTCCAAACAGACGGTATCCCAGGGTTTCTGGGGTCGTCTTGGTCGTTGGTTGGCGGTGGTTGCGCGGTTGTAGCTCTTTGTGCAGCTGCACAACATACAGTTCCGTACGTAAGCTTTCACTTGGGCTCTCATTCGTGGCCAAGTATAATACTGGGAGATACTTCGGAGGGTCTCGTCGCTTCCTGGATGACCTGCGAGGTCGTCATCATGGTGTTGATAGAGCAACCGTGCCTTGTAGTTTGCTGGAACCAGGATACGCCATTGGGGATCTTGTAGGCTGATGTTTCTTTCTAATAAACTGTTGTGGAGTCGGTACTGGAGTAGGAACTTCTGGTCTGCCGGTGAGTAGTTCGTGGGTGGCGTTGAGTTGAGTTCCTGCCATCGTTGCTTCCGCCCTTCCATCTGTGGGTCGTCAGCTTGGGCTCTCTGCAGGTTTTCAAGGAGTGTCGCCTCTGTTTCAATGGCATTAAGTGTTGGGGGTTCCTCTACGGTGTCTGGTTTTTCCGGGGGCATGGTGTGGGTTAGATCATGGCATTCTTCTCCCACGGGTTCGCCAGTAGGTTGTCTGGATAGAGCGTCAGCTAATTGATTCTCTTTCCCAGGGCAGTGTTCGAGGGTGAAGTTAAACTCCTGTAGTAATAGGGCCCAGCGGGTGAGCTTAGCACGGCCGTCCTTGGAGACATTTAGCCAGGTGATGACTTGGTTGTCGGTTCTCAGGATGAATGGCTTATCCTCTAGATATGGGCGGTAACGCTTGATAGCCCATACCACAGCTAGACATTCTTGCTCGTTGCTATGGTAGCGTTGTTCTGTGGGGTTGAGCTTGGCACTGGCGTATGCAATGATGTGTCGGTTGTTCTCAATTTCTTGATACAGAACCGCTCCTAACCCGATTTTGCTAGCGTCTGTTTGCAAGATGAAGGGCTGCGAGAAATCGGGCCAATGGAGTGGTTGTATGTGGGTTACTGCCTGTTGGATGTGTCGGAAGACAGTCGCTTCGGTGTCAGTCCATCTCCACTTTGCTTTGGTGCTGAGTAGTTCGGTGAGTGGTGCACACATTTCAGCAGAATGTGGCAGAAATTCTCGTAGCCAACCCACGAGTCCTAGGAATTCCTTGAGTCGTTTCCGGTTGGTAGGTGGCTCTGCGGTAACGACAGCTTGGATGGACTGTGGCTTTGGTTGGTTTCCTGCTGTGGTGATGACATGCCCTAAGTATTCTAGTTTATTTCTACCGATTTGGCATTTGGCGGCAGCAACAGTCAGGGTATATAACTCCAGTCGTTCGAGCACCTTTGCTAGGTGTAGCAAATGTTCTTCCCAGTTCTCGGAGTATATTATGATGTCGTCCAGATAGGCGTAACAAAACTTGTCGATGTAACCACTCAGGACGGTGTTCATCATGGACTGGAAGCAGCTTGGGGCATTTCGTAGTCCGAAGGGCAAAACCTTGAATTGTAGCTTCTCTCCATATGGGGTGGTGAACGCTGTGTAGGGTCGCGACTCTGGTGTCAGTGGTACCTGCCAGTAGCCCATCCGCAGATCCAAAGAGCTGAAAACTCGGGCAGTCCCCAAGCTTCGGATGGTATCATGTAGTGTCATCTGAGGTGAGGTGGCAGGGATGGTGATGGCGTTCAACCAACGGTAATCGATGCAGAAACGAGCCGTGCCGTCTTTCTTTGGGACGACGACAATAGGTGAATTATAGGGTGTGTCAGTTGGTTCGACCAACCCTCTGGATTTTAGTAGGGTGACTTCATCTTCAATTACTCGTAGCTTTTCGCTGGAGTAGCGATATGGGTGTCGGTTTATCACCTTGGGGCTGTTGAGCTGGATACTGTGCACGGTTGCCGTGGTGGTTGTGAGGGGGGTGCTCTCGGTAAAGATGCTGGCATGCCGCTGGAGCAACTGTTGTAGCCCTGGTTGGTGGTCAGTTGGAGTGGCGCTGGTTAACTGATTTATCAGTTCTTCGCTCATTTCTTCCGGAGGGGCTGGCGGGGTTGTCCAGAGGATGGCTTCTCGTTGCTGACGGCCGATGATTAGGCGATCTCGTTCAAAGTCCATTACTGCGTGATTTGCTGTGAGCCAGGGGCGACCCAGGATCACCTCTTCTCGTAGGTCGGGTAGACCAAGGAAAAATACGGAGTGTGACTGCTGTTGGATCTGTAGCATCAGGTGTCCCTGGAGGGTTGTAGAGCAGCTGGTAGTTTGATTTGTGAGCATCACTGTTTTTTCAGTCATCTGGGCATCCGGGCTGTGAGCGAGGTGGGCTGTTCTCACAAAATTGTGCGTGGCTGCTGAGTCAAGCAAGGCGTACACTGGTTTTCCCGAAAGGTGAACAAGGATCCGTGGCAAAGGCTGGCCGGTTACCTGTAGGGTCATAGCAGCTGGCTTGGAACTCGGTGTGGGGTGGGCTGGACTCATCTCGGTGTCTTCTACAGCATCTGTGCTTACCGTGGGGACGGATGGCGTAAGGGAAGCCAGCGTGGCTGCCTTGACGACCAAGGAGGGGCTGGTGCCTCCGATGGTGTGACCAAGACAGTCAGTGGTGTTGTCCTTGGGTGTGGCTGACAGAGTGTGCAGTTGGGTCGAGTGAGCAGTCGTACCTCTTGAGTGCGCTGGTGGTAATTGGCGTGGCAATGGTTTTGGAGCGCTTGTTCTTGGGGAGGAGGGCTCGGCTGTAGTTGGTGTCGGTGGAGGCGGCCGTGGCTGGGGCACGAGAGCCGGCTTCACTGGTGTGGTTGGCGGGTGGACTCCTACTTGCCTGGCTGGAGGGGCAGAGTCCGGGTCTCTCCAGTATTTCCGTTTCCCTGAATTTTGGCTTTCAAGACAGGGCAGTCCCGATGGAAGTGTCGCTCCGGGCAGTGGTGACAGTTCGGTGGCTGGTTATAACGGGGGGCTGGAGTGATGGCGGCGGCGGCAGGTGCGGCTGGTTTCGGCTTCGGGCGCTGGGCGAGGTCGCTCTCGAACTCGGTGGCTATGGCAATCAATTCCTCGAAGTCGGCAGGTCGAGCAGCTCGTACCAGGGTGCGGAGCTTGTGACTCAGTTGACTAATAAGAAGGGAGATAACCTCTCCTTCGGCGAGGTGAGCTCCTAGTCGCTGCTGAAGTTGGATTTTCTGCCTGAGGAATTTTTCTACCGGCTGGCTGGTTTTATGGGTTGCCCCATAAAACTCCTTGTGGGCTTCAGCGATCCGGTGAGTCCCAGAGAACCGGGTTTGGAGGCGGCTTTGGAGTTGCTCCCAGGTAGAGATGAACTCGCCATATTCTTGCCACCAGGTGGCGGCGTCCTCTTGTAGTTGCGTTTTTAGCAATGGTAGCCAAGTGTAACTGGGTACACCGTGAGTGTGTAGGATGGCTATGCTCTGGGCCATGAAGCAGGCAGGGTCTTCATGTAGCTTTCCTCGGAAACAAGGCAGAAGGGAGGCCACATTGGTTACTGGAGGATGAGGTGAGACAAAATTGACCGGTGTGGCTTCCAGGGCGGGTCTCCCGCTGGACTGGATACCATGGTTGTTTGGTTGAGCCAGTGTTGGGGTAGGCTCATTGGCAGATGGTGCTGTGGTTACCACCTGGTTACTACTGGCAGGGGGCAGGGCAGGCTCGCTGCTGGACTGCATGGTAGTCACCTCCTGGTTGCTGCAGGTGTTGGTGGAACCAGATGGGTGGCTGTCTTGGCTGGCGTCAGAGGTGGGGTTTGTGCTGGGCGTGTCGTCTGCAGAGGTGGTGACAGCGGCAGCTTCGGTTTGCCGCCGAGTGAGCACCATGGTGGTGACGGTCGTTGTGGTTGCTGGGCGCCACTGGAGAGTGCTGTCTCCAGACAGTGAGGTCTAGAAGGTGGTGATTGGGTCTACTGTATACTCTACAGTAAAGTCCCACGTTGGGCCGTCAATATGTTGTGGGTGGTTGTCACAACATGTCAAAATGCCGACGGGCGGTAGAGCGGGGTCGCCCTTCTAGATCTGGTTGTTTAACTTGGCCCTGAAGAGGGCCGTTTGTGTTGAAGGAGGCCTAGATAGACCTCATCGATCTGCTCCGGGGATCCGGGAGTGGGCCCTCAGGAGTTATGGCCGGCTGGAACTTCACTGGGCTAATCGTGGATAAGCGCCAGGGTAGGTGGCTGGTGACAGTCCGGCGGTCGATTGGGCTGAGCAGTTGGGGAACTTGCAGGAACTGGTCGATCTGATGGAATAGTTCTTCCAAGCTCTCGGGTTCCCTCGGCGGGGTGCGTGCCTCCTCAATGTGGGCGTCGAGGTGATTGAATAGTCCTCTGAATCGGTCAGCTGGTAGGGGTTCCCCGTTTAGCCCTGGACGGGTCGGGTCGTAGCCTTCGATTGGACTCGGTGGTTCAGCATGCAAGTAGGTAGAGCTGCTTGCCGCGATTCCCTTCACGCCCTCAGCCAAGTCACTAAGAATAGGAGGCGAGGTAGTGAATGGAGCCGCGAGCGAATCAGCGTCAGTTACCTCTGCCGCTAAAGCCGAGACCGCCCTTGACTCTTCCTTCAACGTCCAGAGTTGACGAAGGAGCCAGAGTCGCTGTATCCGCCTTCCTGCTCACTGACGTGGCATAGAAGGAGGAAGGTGGTGAAGAAAATAATAACACTGATTTAGTTAAGGTCGCTCGACAAAACGGGGGTGGGGGGGGGTGTTTCCGCTACAGTGAGGTGCTGTGGTCAGCGACGTCACACATCGGCAGAGTAACACCAAGTAGGAGAGTGAGCTTCCTTTCAGGAGTAGTGAATGCAATGCTGTTGGCTGAGCGGTGCTGGCTTATATACGAAATTCTGTATTTCGCCTGAGGGAGAGGCTAGGCTCGTGAAAGTTGCAAGTGAGTGGGAAGTACACCTAGCGCCATCTGTTATCAGCCCGGGAAACTAACAGCGTTTTCGCCAAAGCCTACTGGAGAATGAGCGCGAGGTTCAAATGTATTTACCCCCGTGAAGCGGGGGTATGTCAGACTTTTGAAGATTTGTTAACATTATTTTATAAACAATGTATTAGTACTGTTGAAAATGTGACTGGTGAAGCCACGAAACCGCGGTCCAGTGCTGTAGTGATAAAGAAGTGGAATTGACAACATTTGACAGTGTTTTATTCTTTTAGTAGGGAATCAGATATTGATTCATATTACTCTATGTTGAGGAAACTTGAAACCCAACTTCTATGCTTCTTTCTGCAGACTAACAAACAGCTGTCAGTCATAGTGGTGGCCCCTAGGCCAATTTATCGATTCGTCTTCCAAGCTAAACACAGCTGCGAATAATTATGGCAAGAGGGTTCATATGAGTAAGGTTTTAGGAATGCTTTGACTAATAATAATAATATTGTGCTTACCCAGTTGGCCTGAATGTTGCATGTGAGCAATCAGATGTACATTTTATTAAATCACATAATTATATACCTACCTAACATCATTCATCATTCATTCTTTTATATTTTATAACACAAAATAAAATCAAGTAAAGATACAACAGGCATGGCCCACTATTTCTTTCTTTACAAATTTTGAAATGAAAAATCCAAATTTAAGGTATATAACATAATGATAACATTTTTTCTAAATATCACTCACACTTCTTATCATTTCTCTTCTCCTTCTCTTACTTATTTATTTTTCTTAGTTACTGTCATGAATATGACTGTTCCAGTCGCCTTTACTTGTAAATGGCCAAGTTCTACTTCTTAGTTTCTTTTCTCGAGTACTCTCTAGTCAACCTCAATCACTTTAATTATATTCCGATGAATTGGAATAAACACATCCCATTTTTCTGTTCCCGTAGGGCTTAGGCTATGAGTAGTTCTAAGATCCCGAATAATACAGTCTTTTTCTACTTCTATCAAGTCCCCCACTTGCTCTTGAAAATCCATAGCTTCTTCTGAACTATTTAAAGCTTGAATCCGTTTACACAAATCCACCTCTTCCGGTTATCCTCTTCAAATTTTATCCTCTTCCAGTTATCCTCTTTTTTTAAGGTGTACAATCCTCTTCAAATACAAAAATACGCATTTTCTGATTATCTCTCACAAGGTGTAAAGATCCACTTTTTCCATATTTTACAAGTTTCTTGCATTCTCAATGTAGTCTTTTGGAATGTTGAACTATATTGATCAATATTTAAACAAGTTTGGGTCTGGCGTCTGGGCCTCATTCGTTGTTTCATGAAGATCTATATACAGATTACTATTAGTAATGACATAGCACTATATAATATTTATCGTTATATTACTCAATTTTTGAGTCTGTGAGTATCTAGACGCTACGTTTTGTCGTTCATTTTAAGCTGATCCCACACTTCTCTATGTCGAAAGCAGAGCAGAGTGTAGTCAGTCGGGTGTACCCGCCCCCTCCTTGAAAACTACAAAAGGCATAAACTAGAACTACAAACGGAGTCGTTTGTCCAAATAGTTACTGTGAGATACTGTGTGTTCAAATTAATATTATGGATTTTTCTCGTTAGGTTTGCCTGCTTATAATTATGTATTACATACAGTATACATATGCAATGACTGCTTCGAAATATTTTAATCTTGCGCAATCTATGTTCTTCCTCTTCCAAACAAGACATATTTTCTACTATTTACAGCTCGAATCTACTGTCATCTTTATAAAAAGCAAGAAGCAATAAGTTCTTATCAATAATAATGACACTGACAACTCCTGGCTCAGACGTTCCTGACTACCTGAGCCTGACGTTCACGCGAATTTGTCACTCATAAAATCTATGTTGTTAGAATACCCTATTGTTACGTAGAGTTCATCTACTTCAGCATTAGCCGTATAAAAAAACTGGTGCATAATCTACTGAGCATATGTTCCCTACACGTCTCTTCGATAAGTACGATAGGCATCTGAACTGAGAACCACTTGTGTTGTGTTTATGTTGAAACATAGGCCTACTTAGAAGACGATCTCCATCATTCTGAATCCCTGTGATGAAATATGCTTCCAGGACAATCTTCACAATGATCACACGTTATTATTTCTCCTATACAAATTCCAGCTCACTTGCTTGAACCTACAATTTGTATAATTTTCAAAGGTATTATTCACAGAGTTGTATTTACGCAACTAGAGATGTAGGCTACAACAACGGGCAAGTTGGACTCGCTATTTTCTCCAACTCAAATACAGACTGTAGTGAGCGCCACTTGAAAATTATGTGACGGAAGTACAGACGGCCTGAAGGCGAGCAAAACTCAACGCACTGAGACACGCCTTTCCTTGTGTTGATAACGTTAGTTGTGGAATGGTGCGCTTGTGTTGGTCATTATAGATATGGAAGGAAAGCACTAACCTCGAAATGCTTTCCCACTCCAGGATTGCAACGATGTTGTGTATTGTATTTGTCGAGGTGCTGGGTTGTGTGCGGGTAAATGAGAATTGTATGTGGGTGAAATTGTAGAGCTGTTGTTGTGGCTGTGAGGGTTTGACCTGAGTGCAGGTCACCGTCCTTAAACGTCTTTGAATTGTCGTCCCGCACCTCAACGATCTCTGCCCGCTCCCTAGTATAGGGTCCCGGGTCACCGTCATTCCCCGCGGCAACAACCAGGGAACGAATCTCACTCGTTCCTTTGCTCGTTCTCGTTCCTTCATCGTGGTGTGTTTATCAGTAATCATATCGCGCTCTCTACTGGAAGGCTTGAGCACGCGCGTCACGACCCGCTAAACTCTTCTTCTTCTTCCCTATATCTTTTTCCTTCCTTTCCACTCACCCCCTTTTCTCTTTTTTATCACTCGACTCTTCTTCTCTTCGTCGTTCCCAGGTGAGACGATTCGGCGTTAACTGAATTTTTCCCAAGTGGTATCTATTTCTTCTGACTTCGTGAACTACTTTTGTCTCTGAGATGAACATTACAGACCTATTGTTGTGAATAACGACACGTGGTGTCGGTCGTCTTGGGAATCACCGTTGTTACTAGAAATTGCATTTTCTATTTTGTTTCGTAATCTATTTCTGTTAAATCCTAGAAAATACCAAAACTTGCTTGATAAATAAACTATTGTCATGGTAGAAATACTAGTGAGCCCCCGGGGCTGGTGGAGTCGCTCGCAAATAATCAATTTATTTTGAAAAGGGTAACTTATTTCTAGCTTATCCTAGGAAAAGGTGGTGAAAAAAACGGCTGTCTCGTAGATACTGATTCAGATAAAATTACTTCGCCCAATTAAAGTGCCTACAATTAAAAATTTATATGGCAAACTTTGAGGTTTACTTGGATGGACCGAACATTCAATAGAATGAGCGTGTTTTTGGAACTTGGAACAAAATTTGACAATAAAAATGTTATGTTGCATAGTTTATGCGTACCAGGTGATTGCACATGCATAATGGACAAAACAATTTGAAATAGGATTATGAAATAGTTCGAGTAGGAACTTCAAATTCTAATTTCATGAAAATATAGTGTTTGTTATCAAATTAATATTGATGAGTAATATATTACTTTGAACCATTTTCAAGCCTTCATAATTAGAAACTTCATAGATATTAATCGAAAATGCGGTTTGTATGATTTGCATGAAAGAGAATAGCTGAACATCCTACATAATTTCTCCTATTCTCCTGCAATCTATTGGTTGAACGCTCTGCATATGAGACAGCCGTTGGACCCCGTGGGCTTTGATCGCTTCATACTGAAGGTAGGCCTACTGTACTGTACTGCCACGCCAATGACAATTGAACTCGTCCCTTATTATGATTCTGAACATAAATCCATTATTAATTACACTTTCCAGTTGGCCCTTGCTTTGTTGGGTGGTGAGATGGCGAACTCATACGCCGTCCAATGTATGGCAGGTTTGTGTACTCAATTTCCAAAGCGCATGCAAATATTGAACACTCTCTTCAGTGTTCACAGCCACAGGTTTGTTATTTTATGAGCTTCATCGTTGTGTATTAATATCGAGTAAAATTCCAATAGAGCGCTGAATTTACTGGAATGTTGACACTGCTCTCATTAACACGGTATACGTATTTGTAGGTACGGTATAGTAACGAAATTGGTTTGTACGAGATGCTTGTATTTGCATCAACATGATGTAGAAAATTATTTATAGAATTTGTCCATCCTCTAAAATATTGGAATATAAAAATTAATTATTCTGTAGTGAACTCTCTTACAAACCCATTATTGTTGTTTCAAGCAATGGAAAATCATTTATAAACCGGAAGCTTATTTATTAATTGCAGTATGTATTACATTTACCACTGATTAATTACATGACGGTATCACTATGTTAATTACGTATCACTATATTAATTGCAGATTACTATATCTTTAATACTACTCATTTATACTGATTCCTGACTGAATTCAATAGAAATATGAATTGTAGTATGTATTGGTTTTCAGATAAATAGTCTGCATATTTAATCCATGTACAATATTTATTTATTGGATATTGAAATTGTACTACTTTCGCACTGTATTCATGACTAAAGAACTGAAATTGTACTACTTTCGCACTGTATTCATGACTAAGACTGTATTCATGACTAACAGAACAAGTGGTAATGAGTCCATTTATTGGATATTGATGATGCTAAAGGTCTCTGATCTGTAATAAAGTATTTCCAAATGACAATTTTCTTCTGAAAACTGACTATTAATATTGTAATCTTTTTAAATTTGATAGCTTTTAATTCACGATGGAACGTTATCTGGAAGACAATCTGGATTCATTTTTCTCAGACAAACCACGATTATAACTGGCATCAAAAAAGGAATAATGCGGTGCGATATTTGATGTTGGGGTATTTATTTAATTTATCTACCGCAACCTGTTAACATTTTTTGGACACATATTATATACTCTCATCTAGAAAATAAGTGACCTTATAGATGGAAAGTTATAAAGATGGACTGATACCTTGAGACTAGAATCTAATGAAAACTTTCGAAGAGCAAAAATGGGCAAAATGAATTGTGTTGAGATGTTGAGGATAAAACATTGGAGTCCGTAAGTTGAATTATCATTCTTTCTTCTTCTAGTCCTTGTCGACGCACTCATTGCGAACATCTTACACAATGTAATCTAATTTTGGCATCTGATTTCTTTGTAAAACTCTCACGGAAAACTTGTAATTGAAATTTTTCCTGAAGCCGAGTTACTATTCAGCTGGCGTCAGCGAGGTAGAACTTTTTTACTTTGTGGAATCAATTAACGGTCTTGAATGGATCGCAGAATAAAGAAAGAGACTAATGATTTTTCATTTGGATTCAGCTGCCTCAAAAACGTGGACCAGCTCTTAGAAAAACTAAAAGCTCACTTCCACTGAATTATAGTAGGTTACGCACTTCATAAAGAGTGTTTCCTCTCTTGAATTTTATATTGGAGTACTCAATTTTGTAGATCATAATAAATTCTTTCAATTAACAAAGCATAGGCGTACATTCCTTGGAAAAATCTTTTGTTCGGGTCGTATCACGGACAATTAATTACACAACATAAGATAACATTAAGAGTGGTCTTGCTTTACGGTTAGAGATCAAGCATCCAGATTTGTAGAAAAGTTTGTTCACCGAGTGAGTGCCGAAATACGATAAAGGAGAGTGCACGTAGAAAACTAGGCGAGTGACAAAGAGGTATGCGAAATAATTTATCGCTACCCAAGGGTTGAAGTTGAGACTAAAAGGTTTTTCCCCCACACTGTGACTTAATCTCCTTTCCCCTTCTGTTCTCCTGGGAAACTGCAAGAGACAGATATACGGTACTGTACAGGTTTTTCAAATCGTAATATTGTAAGGCACAGCACAACACATTATTAAGAGCTAGGGAAAATACTTCTGCAAAAGAAACATAGTGCAAACTGTTATTTATTTGCACATAATCTTATGCACGGACGGGCTTTAACATTCATATGACGATAAGTTAACCTCGCGATAAAGTCATGCACATGTTGAAATTACATTCTAAAATAAAATATCAGTAATAAAATAATAGTTTGGACTATTATTTTTTTGTAAAATTGCATTTCATGGCATTCATACGTGAAGATGGTCATTTTAAAATATAATGCAGTTACACATTGAAAAACATAACCGTATTTGAAAAAATAAGTAATACTTATAGTATTCACTATATTGAATCGCGAATTTTTGGTACTAAAAGATGTACAAAATCCCACTTGAAATAAATAATTCATCGAACAACTTCTACAAATCGGTTTTTCCTATGTCATAATAGTTATTTATGTATTAAGACGGTAAAGAGAGACTTTATCATTCGAAACACATGCAAAACTGCAGTTTTGGATCTCCATTCAATAATTGTATGAAATTTATTATTATTTCTGTACAATGCGCCATCACTGAGGTTATCAAAAATTTATCTGGCAGTAATCAGGCAACCTTCAGTGTTGCCAGCCGTATGATAATAATAATTATTGTACGATAATATATCACAAGGAAAGTGATAGCTGTGAGCCGTAGCTGGTAGATACCATTTCAGTCAGATCAGGTTTGGTAATGCACGCAAACTTTTAAAAATAAAAGGCCTTTCAAGTGGTTTAACTCCAGATAAAGCAACAAATTTACCTTCAATCAACTCAATCTGATTAGATTTGAAAATTGTGAATTGTTTATCCAATAAACGATGTACGGAGCTTTAAAATCAATTATATTACACTATAAAATCAATTCCTAACAGTAATTTAGTATTGGTATTATTATAGATAGGATATAGATTGTAAACGTGATCGAAGTTAAAACCATTTTTTAAAACAGCAAACTAACATTGTAAAAAATAGTAAATGTAGCAAATAAAGCAAAATTACTTAAAATTACAAATTCAAAATCAGAACTGATAATTGCAAACTATAACTAACTGAAAATGTAAAAGGGAATGAGTTGAAGAGGCAATGACAGAATAACTCAATAGAGAATTGAACTGGAAACTGTGGTTGATTGCCAAGTGGTCTCTTCACCACTCATTCACACTCACTACACTCTGTTGATAGGTGTGAATCATTCATCTTTAGTTAGAAGAAGAGTCTTGTCACCATTGGTTTGAATGTTAAAGTTTGAAAGCTATAAGTTTTATTTATCAAATCTGATAGAAGGATTATTTTTAGTACAATTTTTCATTTTAAAACACGTTACGACATTCATGAAGCAATAGGTGTTGATTAGGGGAAAAGTATTTCAATGCCACTTATTAATTCATTTCTCTTTGACATTAATATGCTCATAAAGTTTTTGTTTTCAATAAAGCCTAATTAATAAAGCATAGTAGTGAGTGGTCAGTTGGTGTCTTGTGTTGGTGGATGCAGGATGGAACAGGAACTTCCATCTTGCATGCCATCCCATCACAAAAGGTAAGACCTAAGTTAATTTCACTATTATTTCATTTATGATCTAAAGAATAGGCCGATCCCATATCCAATCAACATCTACCTTGCTCTAAATTTAAAATATTCAGATATACCAAGGGAGTTGCCAATCCCCTTATTTCTGCTAAATTACTACATTAGCAAGTATTAATTCGCGTCTCCACCAACTGAACATGCTCGGCGAACAGTGTTCGCTGGAATCAGCTGATGTCGCCGAACATTTTTTGGAGTTGGTTTGGTGTGGACGCCTTATCGAACATTATGATCGGTGTGGTGGGTTTAGTGGCGGAAACCTGTTGTTGGTCGTCACTGTTCGGTGACCCATATGTTTAATGTTTGCCCGTTTTTTGTATTCGCCAACAATGTTCGGCAGACATGTTCGGTTGGTGGAGACGCGGCTTTCGCGTAAGTTCAATAAGTATTTATATTTTGTTTTGAGATACCAGAGGTGAGATGTCAAATTATTAAGTTTAAATATAGATACAATAATTCTATTTTGACCGAGTAAACAATCATTTTATTCAACCTAACCTGAGCTAAGCAGCCCATTACATAATGTGGCGAACACGGTTACAGTCTATTTCATTAATTTTGTCAAGTAACTCAGCTGTCCCCTGAATTTCACCTGTTTGCAACTAATCAGTAGCCGCTGTCGTTTGTGAAACTTATTTCGAACGAAACTATTCGGTTTGCAAAATAGTACGTAGGTTGGGATGTGTGGGACTGGAATGGAGCACTCAGGGTAGGCCGTGTTTAATAAACAGCACATAGCCACAGATGCGGAACCTTTACCAAAGACGATGGATGTACATTGTTACATAGGCCTGCTGCATCAGAGACAGAACAGCATCCATACTCATTACACTCGGTGTCCCTTCTCCCTTCTACACAGCTCTCATCGTCCTAGCTCAAAGGACATTCTGAACAGTGGCCAATTAGATTGCCTCCGCCTTTGTCCATGTCCCGTTTGTGGCCAAATATCTGCCTTCTCCCTCACGCACATACACACGCAACACCCTATCTCTCAGATACTGTTTTCTTTGTGTCAGATCGCCAATAAATTTTCGACTTGAAAATTTGGGAAACGTAGCGTCACATATCAGAGAACGACGATGGCAGATATAGATAGACTAGCAGGTTGCACGATTCAATTAAGATAATCAATTCACAAACTTATTACTGTAGTATTCATATAACTTGGCAGCGTGCAGCAGATGGGACATGCTACATCTGAACCCAACCTACTGCTGCCAAGTTATATGAAAACTACAGTACAGTAGTCTCAATTTTCCTCATACCTCCTTATTCTTCTGCTGTTTTCTTGTTATTCTCCTCCTTATCCTCCTCCTTCTCCCACTTCTTTTTCTTCTTCTATTTGTTCATATTCTGTTTCTTCTTCTCTATTTCTCTTTTTATTTTTTTCTCACCTTCTTTTTCTTTTGTCTTTTTCTTCTTCTTCTTATTCCTCCTCCTTATTTCTTCTTCTCTTTTCATTTTTCCTCTTCTTCTTCTTGCTCCTGTTCTTTTTCCCCCTCCTCCTCCTCCTCCTCCTCCTTCTTCTTTCTTCTTCTTTTTCTCCTTCTGCTTGTTTTCTTCTCCTTCAATCCCTCAACATCCAGCGCTAGCGTTTTGTCGATAGAGGACAGCCTGTAGACGTTTATATAATAGATAGTCGAAAGGTAAACATTGGCAATCATCAATAACAAATTTTAATGAAAAAACGTCGCCGTTTTGGCCGCACGCCATCAAAAAAAATAAATGACGAACGAATGCTGCTGCTTCCGAAACGTTTATCCATTGACTCCAAAATTTTGACATCGCCGAAACGGTACTTTTGGTTCAAAGCAGCTATTTTGGAATCAACAGCACTAAACTGCTCTATTTTCACTCTATCACTCTATTCTCACTCTTTTTTTTATATTCTCCTTTCACTCCTTTGGACCTTCGTCACTAGTTTCTTTCTAATTGCTCCATTTTAAAAACACTGCGTAAAAGAAGACCGTTGAATATTCTTTAGCCCAAACACTGAACCAATGATCTATTTGTATTCGACTGTATTAGGCAAATGTTGTTATTATTTTATTTTTTTGGTAATTGCTTTCTATAGTGTCAAATAAAAAAAATAAAAAAATAATATATATATATATAACCCATTACGGGTTAGTATGTGATTCTCTTCCTCTACTTTCTCAAACAACTTTCGACCATCTCGCTCTTATTCTTTTTTCTTTTTCTTCTGTCAATTTGCGTGTTGGTATGATCGAGTTGGTTAACTGTAGGTCCGAGTCATAAATCACCATCTTCCAACTCATTACCCATGCACAGGTCTCTGACCTATGTGGGCTTCATCCTAAAAAAAATCAATTCTACATCATTATTATGTATTAGACAATTAGACATAAAAATCTTATATCTTTTTCCAAAAATAGTTTTTGATAGCCTCGATCTTATGATCTCAATCATCACCATAGTGTTCTAATTCAATTACTACAGCTTTTCATTGCTTCTTGCAATTCTTTTTTCTCTGATTTCTCCATCCAGTCTCCTTTGAATTCCATTAGTTTTTGGAAATCATTCAAAAAAATTTCACTTTAATATTTTTGAAAGATATCTTGAATACTTTAAAAATAATTCTGTAAAAAATTCTGCTTTCAATTTTTTGGCAAATTTTGGTTTAAAAATGCTTGTTCATGATTGAAAAATGTTCATACCTACTTCTCTATTCCTCCGATAGTGAATAAATCTTCTTCTGTAGCTCTTTGAAATAGTATTAAACTAATTATCTGTTTGTCATTATTGACTTAGTTACTTGTCACTCGTTATTATTATCCTGAAATTGTAAAATTGATGAAACAACGATAAGGGTGGATTATAACGCTGAACAGGTCAAATCAGTAGTTGGGTACAATATAATACAATTCCCGAAATGGGTAAATAGGATTTGCTCCCAAGAGGAATGGAGGAATTCTACAAGAATTTTTTTATTGATAGTACCACAATAGACATTTGGCTTAACATGAAGAAATAAATTAATGCTTTTAATTCAAATCTTTTCTTCCTAGTTGTTGAAACATAATGTAATATTAATTTATCGTTGTTCTATCCCATCACGCCATGCTTCTACACGAATACATTCCTCGTGTTGAATAGCCGAATCTAGAAAAGAATGTAATATTGAACTGCCATCAAAAACCCAACAGAACTCTATTAGCTCTTTATTACTTTGGCTCTAAAGAGACGTTTATTTTTGTTATACATCTTTCCTAAAATTGGATTTAGAATCACATTACAGTTGTTTTGTGTGCGGTATCTGTCAAGCAATGCGTAGGCACGGCTATTTAAGAGTCTTCACTTTTATGTGCTTTCAGTCGTAAAACTTGATTTGTTTCACCACTTTTCTTCGAAGGGATCTCGCGTTGAATGACCGCAGAACATATTAAAATTAACGACATCAAGAACAAGAAATGGTGCATTTATTTGCAATGTACAATTCATTTAATTAAAACGTACCACTTTGACGGTGCCAGCGTAACTTTTTATTGGTCTCGTCAATTTGTTATTGACTTGTGAAGAAAGAATGGGATTCCGTTTATGATGACCAGTCAATCACTAAACTAGAATTGACATTTTATTAATTTTTTCAATAAAGCGGAAGAAAATGACTGTTGATAAATAGCTACCCTTCTAACTTCCACAAGCCACCTCTTTTATGGTTCGATTCTGTATGGTGCTGATTCTAATTCTATGGTGAATTTAAAACTTCATAACAAATTTAGCAGTTAACGTATTAATACTCCTACCATAAAAATAAAAACCTTTCTTGGTTGAACTGGAATTATAACTTTTTTTTAAATAACCCCTGCCTTATAGAATGTAATGCGATCTTGCAGCTCAGTACAGCCTAGTCTTAAAATTTAAATTAACTAGTTCGGAATTATGACTAATAAGATTGCAATATTGATTATGTATTTTTTTCAATACAATAGTCAATAGCCAATTCATCCTCAAATTGACATGGACTGAGTAGCCTTCATAATTAATTATTGTTTTTGATCCATAGTTATTACAGATTTAATGCCATTATAGAAGACTTTCCTTACCATATAGGGAAGCTTCAGAGTCAATCGTACATTTCTATGACCAGTACAGAATTAATTAATTTGACATCCATAGTTGAAAGCCATTCCGCATTTCTTAATAATAATAAAGCCGTGTGTCTTAATACAATGGATAAGGAATAAGATAACTATATATATTATATTGAAGAATAGAAGGTTAAAACAAAAATTCAATACGTTCCAATCATACGTCCAAGCAAACTTTCTATCATTCAGGTGGTTTTCAAATCCTATGATAAAAGTCATTGAGTTCAAAAGTCATTGTCCTTTATTCGAATTTACATAATAAATATTCACAGAAATCTGTTTTTCTGGAATAATAGTTTCCAAACTTTTTCCACACTAGTATCGTCTCTCAGTCACTTTTCTCATCTTTCTTTTTAGTTCATCATTTTCGTTTAATCTGTCGCTCTCAGAATTAGTTCCATTCTTATTTAGCCTAAGACAGTTCTCTCTGGTGCGCTCAGACCCTCTTTCTCCCTCCTGGTTCCTTACTACACACTTACACTGTCTTGATCTTCCACTCATCTGTGTGAATGAAGCTGGATTTTGCGCTGCGTAAGGACACTTTTCGGTCTTGTAATGAACCGGTTTTCTCTTTATACCTTAAAAAGACATTGATTTCAGAATGACTTGTCCTAAATAAACCCACTACAGCACCAATAGATTATGTCGCTGGTTGTGCGGAGAAAATTTCATTGTAGGCTATGCACTGTGCACCTGTGTATAATTCCTGAATGCAATTGATCGAATTTACTTGGGTGCTAGAAAATCATTTAGAACTTTGATGAGAATAATGAGAAGAGAATAATTTCTTTAAAATCCCACCATAGTTTTCACCAATAACTTATAGTCTGTTCAGATTATTTGTACATGCAATTGATAATATAGTAATCAAGGAGCATTTGAGATGTGGATATATAGAAGAGTCTTGAAGATAGGCTGGATAGATGGGGTGTCAAATATCGAGGTACTCAAGAGAGTAAGGAAAGAGAGAGTTGCTGAATACAATTAAAATAAGAAAATTGCAATGTCTGGGCCATGTGATTGGAGGAGACAAATACGCTCTTCTACAAATGATAATTCAAAGAAAAATTCAGGGGAGACGGAGCATTGGAAGAACCCTTATTTCATGTTTGAACAATTTCAGGCAATGGTGCAGCTGCTCTTCACCTGTTCAGAGCTGCTGAATAAAAAATTAATTTTTTTAGAGTTTTACTTTTTTTTGCATTCATACAGGAGATGACTTGACGAAGAAGAAAAATCGGCATCTCCTCTCCTGAATGAATAGAATCTTTATTTAGCCAAGGCAAAAATTAAGCCAAAAAAAGGCAGTGGTGGTCAAAAATTGATACAAAGCTGAATTTTTTTAATCTCCTCTAGGCATCCCAGAAAAGATTCCCCCAAGTTAACGAAAAAATCTGGCTCGTGCATAATTTTAGGGGGATAAACCACCCAAATTTGGCATTTTTCAGTTTTTCGCCTAAAACTGTTTCTACCGCGTTGGAAACATTGTTCATTTCAAAATTGAAGAATATAAACTTTACTTCAACTGATTTATATCAATACCAAATCAGTTCTGTTCATTCACAATCAATTTTCAAAAATGAGGTATTTCTTACCCCCTTTTGAAAAATCAGTAACTTCCATGGATCGATGCATTTGTCTTGTAAATGCTCACTCCAGCAAATGAAAGTTATAGGAAAGAAGTTTTAGATCATGGGATTTACTTCCATACGTGCTCTCAGTTTGAAAATTTCGCCAATTTGTTTCTAAGATATGCAAAAAAACCTGAACCACTGTAACCAAGTTTCATAAGTAAGGAAAAGCATTTAGTAGCTCTTTTCTCAACGGATTCTCATTTACTTTCAGACGCTGAGTCTGAATCTGAACTTTGGAACTCCAAAATGTGGTCACTGGGGGGCCCCTTCGTCACCAACAGTAGACCGCCCTTCCCCTTTTGAACGGTCAATCGCGCCCCATTAAGTGATAGCTCATTTTTCTCAGCTCATTGAGGCGGTCAAAATTCATATGGAACATGTCAATTTCTGATCATTTATTTGTTCATTTATTTATAACACATAACACAATCAAGTAAAGATACAACAGGCATAGCCCACAACTGCTTTCTTTACAAATTTTTAAATGAAAAATCCAAATTTTAGGTTATGTCCGAGTTGAACTAGGAATTTCACTTCAAATACAATCACTGATATAAATAAACAATAAATAACTATTTCACTTGAAAGGGTAGTATACATAATTCATACTTGGAAAATGACGATTTTTCAATATTGGAATAGCTATAACTCAGAAACTACTGGGAATAAAATTGCGAGGTTGGTCTCAAAAGGTAGGTAATAGTTTCTTCTTTAACCCTAGTACATTTAAAACGTATTAGTGTCTTGGATGAAGTTGGAAAATATATATCTTTCCAAAATTCCCTTGCTTTTCTTTTTTCCATTTTTTTTATTATTATAACCCAACTAGTTCTCGAGGGGAAAATTAGTTTTCATTTAGGTTATAGAATTCCCTTTAATACGACACCAATGTCATCACTATCCAATGCATAGATTCTGAGTTATTGTTATGTAAAACTTTCAAAAATGTTTAAACAGTTTTCGGATTTTTAAAAAAAAAGTTCAAGTTAGATCGCAAAGAGATTTAAGATTCCAATGGTACGAAGGTCGAAGAAGAAACAATTACCTATAATTTAAGACCAATCTCGCAATTTTATCTTCGATTTATCAGCACTTTCAGACTAATTCATAATGTTTGAAAAATAAGAGGAAGACCTCTATAAAAAATGAGTTAGAAGGAATAAAAAATGCATTAAGTAAGCTAAATGTGACAGATAAAAAACAATTTTGATAGCAAAGCTTTGTAGAGGAATAGTCTTTAAAGCATTAGTTTTCGGAGGCATATAATAATTGGAATAGCTCATTATTAATCTGAATTAAATAATCTAAATTTAAACTCGGTATGTATTGCTAAAATTGAACGAAGTATAAAACTACATACACTAACTATGTGTGATAGGTCACTCTTTATACAGCGCCTCGCAACACCAATTTTTCTTGTAGAACATTCAACACAGCATATCTTTGAATTGCAATACATTAGATGAAGTGCAATACATTAGATGAATTGCAATACATTAGATGAAGTGCAATACATTAGATGAATTGCAATACATTAGATGAGGTTTCAAAGTTATTCAAGTTAATGTAGTAATTCTGTGAACTATTACTTTTCCACTTCTTCCTACAGTTTGTTATCCTTCTTTAAAGTGTACTACTTCTGATTATCGGGCTGAAAAATATTGACCTTGCTGGTGATCAGTGGACCACCTTTGGTTTTCACTGTTAAACCGTAACAACATGATGCAATTTCTACTACTGGAGTTGTATTGTAGTCAATTTCCATATAAATTATAGCTTGCTTCTCTCTTGAAGCTTCCGCTGCAGATCAGTTTACGTAAATATCATAATTTATTATGAAGATTGTGCTCTGTTAGCTTGCTTCTCCAACAGTTTCTGTTGGATCTGTTTTTGTACGTCACATAAGTGGTGAAGAGACACACGATATAGCCGCAGAGGTCGTAGACTGATTGCATAATTTATCAGTATTTTTAGAATTTCAAATAGCATCCGCCCAATTCATCTGTTTCCTTAGCTACCAATCCTTTCTAAACCCACATAATTCAAGCTACAATTGACGAGGATCTTTCAAAAAATGAATTATTTTAGTTCCTGGAGATTTCAGGCTGGAGTCATCAAGAAGCTTCTCTTGACATTAATTCCAGATTTGTGTTACATCTTTTCAACTTAAAAGCAGTTATTGTCTAGAAAAGGATAATTTATGAAGATGTTAAGATCTTACCTGTATGATACGATCTTCTTTCCTTTATAATAAATCTACTCTTGTTGATTCTAGAAAGTTAGGGAACATCAATAACACATATAATGTATCTAATGGGTATCTGAGCAACATTTCATCCATCAATAGTTTGATTTGCTTTATCAAAGTACTGTACCTGGGCTTGTACAACACATGTTAATAGAACCAGAAATCGAGATTTCTCCAAAAGTTGTGTGTTTTCATTTCATTTCATTTTTATTTGCATCAAACAGCACTACGTATTCAAGCAATGCTTGGTAGCATTTGACATGTCATATGTCTTCCAATATGTATATTTGAGAATCATTCAGGCATTTAGTAATTTATTTATTCAGAATTTTATTTTTATAATTCAGGCTAATTTTGTAACTTATTTAAATTCAGGATAAAAAGAATAAATCAACCTACCCACATAACATTCAAATACATAGCTTCTTTTCCCTCTAAAAATTTAATAAAAAACAGATAATTCATGGCATTTTTATTTATTTGAACCATCACGGCGTACTGTTATTGAAAATGTTACAAGCTTCTTGTCATGACTGGCATGGGACATGGAGAATAAAACAAAACTTTCCCTTCAAGCTCTTTCTTGGAGATGGAATTGTTGGATTATAATTATGAACAACAATGCTTTGGTTCATCTCTTAATTCAAAATACAGTATTTGATATCCAATTTTTATCTAATATAATACTTGGATTTTAATCTGATATTTGGTATCTTATTTTTAATTTTTATTGGTATTTGCTAGAATCAGTGCTTCAAAGTTCTTCACATGAAATCTAAAGAAATACTGGGAAGTGATAGGCGAGTGCCGTAGCAGGTATCTGTTCAATCAGAGATAAGCTACGAAACTCCTAGACGCTCTTTGTAAGGGTGACCGATTGGATTGGCCAGCAGAAAAGACTCTGTTCTCTGCTGTAAAATCTTTTCCCGGTGGTTTGGAACCCACCTAAAACTGTAGGTCCAACTCATCAACCACCACCATCATGAACCACGCACAGGTCTCAGACCTATGTGGGTTTCATCGTCCGAAAAAAAGAAAAAAAAATACATTATTTTGTAAATAAATGTGACAATAATCTCTCATGTTGAATTAGAAACCTACTTTTCAATCTCAGGACTTCCAAAACTGGATTTAGACAAGCTCAGAATTTCTCCAAAACAAATTCAAACGAAAAACACAGATCTATTTGTAATTTATATCCAATACGCATTTAGCTTAATTAGAATAGAGATGTACCAAGAGAAGTACCGGAATATTTGTGAGACAGTTGTTTGTGATGTCTGAAACTTTGAGGTATGAACAGTTGCATTGTTGTGCTTATTTGCGAGTGTCCGCCCTACACGCTTGTCTGTTTAGTCGTCTGTGAATGATTGTGCTGCCTGAAAAGTTGCATGCGGCGTTGCGAACCCACGCTACTGTATATGATGTTGACTTGAATTGGTTGCCCTGAAATATGTTGACAAATTCTGTTGTTGAAGTGTGTTTATTGCTAGTATACTACTTATACTTAATTGAATTGGAATGAAGCCAACCCAACAATAATAAAATAATCTTGAAATACTATTTTGAAAATTTTATTTTGAATTGACATTGACCTTCAGTTTAAAATACGATTTGAGTTATTCCGAAAGAAGCAAACCTTCTATGAATCAATATTTTTGAAGATCAAGTCTTATGTATTTTGTGAATGTTTTATTAGGCTATGGTAGCTATGCACTATTTACAAATAAATAATGTTCAATGAAATTTTATACCAAAACTCAATAAATGTTAATGACAGAGTAGATCCTTTGTTGATCCTTTTGACTAAAATGTAGTTCAAATCGGTTTATGAGAAGAATATGGTTTTGATGCTGCGACTTGTGCATGGGTGAGGTGAATTATTACACTAAATAGGTCAGATCAAACGGGAGTTCAAGCCATGACCGCAGTTGTAGCATTTAGTCTCCAACTAGGGTTCCAACTCAACTAAGACCTTTATTCTTTTTCCAAATGCACATTTGTATACAGAAGAATCTCGATTATCCGAGGTGATTGGGACCAAGACCACCTTGGATATGAAAAAAACTCGGATGATACGGAGGTTAAGTGCTACTACCAGGAAAAGTCAAATAAAAGTAAAAAATGTGACAAAACTTAATTTTTATAACAAGGTTAAAACGTAAAATAACTATTTACACACCTTATTTTAACTGAAACCATGACAATACATCATAAACAAGTATAAAACGCATCTTCCCACCGTATTATTCTTAAAATAAAAAGAGCTTTATTTTCATTTTTTCTCTCATCACTAGCTCGGATAACCCGGAGGCTCGGTTGACCGGGTCTCGGATAATCGAGATTCTACTGTATTTCATTAGTCCATCATTCCTGTAAATACACATTTTTTGTACTGTTCTGTCCCAATTTCATAATTTTGTAAAGTTGTAATTTCCTAATTCAATGCGTTGCAATTTGTAAAACCCCGTTGATCTGAGAACAATTCAATGTTGGAGATAATCAATTTAAGTTGATTGAATTCGATAATAATTAATCAAAACAATTCATAAATCTTGACAATCAGCAGATTTGCTGTTGTAGGAGTTTCTAATGACAAATGATACGGGGTTGGCACATCAATCACACCCGCTTTCTCATTTCTCAAATCCGACAATCGAGTTGAGGTTGTCTTCTGCTTTTCCGATAGAGGTGAAAACTGGAGACCTTTGGACATTCGTGGATCGATTCACGTGGCTTGGTTGTAAAAACAATGGCGAAAAGGGAGTGAAATAGTTATCTTTTAGAATACGGTGCGGTCGGCAGGGAATGTAAAGAAGGGGTGAGGATCGTTTCCCTTATTCCCTGAAGTCCCGTTGCATTACCCGTCGCAATTCTGAATGCTTTTTCGCCCGTACTCGGGGACGAATCGGCAGAGAAGCGTTGTCTCATATGGAGCTGAGAGCCGAGGAAGTGACCATGGCAAGGTACCCTGCTTCTTCCTTCCACACATTCAAGTGCAGTCGTAGATTTTGTCGAAGACATCAATGGCTCCATTGGGAATTCATATGCCTCTAGTCTGTTCAGTTCTCCTCACAACAATCTAAACATATAACACAATAGAAGTAGAAACAGCATAATTGCTTTCCAAAAGCAGTGGCGCACGCTGAATTTTGCTTTGATTGGGGGGGGGGGGGGGGGGGACAGACTTCAGGTCTCAATACCTAATCTCTTAGTACAGTAGCTACAAGTGGCAAAAATGTGATCTAATAAGGCTAATGTATTCAATGGTTGTTTTCTTTATTATATATATAAAGACGTCTTGCGACATCTACACAAATGTTTTAATTGAATTGAGAAGGAATAATATTATTTATGTAGTCATGTGAGTGATGATGTAGAAGCAGTGATGGTCCGAATGTGTGACTTGTAGCAGCTGAATTTATTTCCATTACAGTCTTTGAAAACTCAGTACTAGGGACCCATCTAAATCAGTGTTATGAAGCGTGTTTAGGGAGGAATCTGCCAAACTTCTCAAACTTATTCCTCTCATCAAAAGAAAAAAAGTTCACATAAACGTAGGTCCGGAAACGCTTCGTTACTGGAATAAAAAAGGCTGAACTTGGCAGCTATCCCTATCAATTTACTCAATCAAAATCCCTAGGGCTTTATTTAGTTGGAAAATTGAATAGTTTCTAGGTATGAAGAGCTTAAAACCCGAATAAAAGCTGTAATAAGTTTTAAACTGTCGTAATTATTAAGATATTTTACAAAATACTCAAAAATAGCTATAAAAACAGGGGGTTTCAAGTTTGACGTAAATCAACTTTGTTATTTGTGTCTAAACCACTACAGTTTCCCAACGTAACTTGAAAATAAAATTCGAACTGAAAAAAAAATGGTCCAATACACCAATACCCCAAAATTAATAGATTCCATAGGCTATATTTATCGGTTAAAACACACTGACTTGGGTTGCTTGGTTCATAGTTGCTTTTAACTTTTTACTCTTGTTTGCTATGATGCAATAGGTCCCCGATTTATGAACTTTGCCTACATTTTTTGTTATTGAGTTATTCGACATTTTATTTAAAAAATTGAATTCTCTACAAGTTTTGTATTTTTCATCGACATTGGATGAGGATTTGAAGATAAAGTAACCAATCAATTGAATTATCCCTTCTAAATAGACCAAAATTTCACAGTTTTACACGCAAAATATTATTAGGCATAGGAAGTACAAATAGAAATTAACTATAACAAATATGGGAAACATAAATAGTATAAAATAAAATAGTATAATTTCTATAAAAATCATAGAATTTTAATGGTGTACAGATAGGCCATCAGTGCAGCATACTGATAATAATTATTTCATGTGAATACTGAACTCTGTTGTACTGGGTTTATTTCAAAGTAGGAAATGACCGCTCAGCAATACAATAGTTGTGCTGCAATTGAATACTTCTGTTATTTGGATCTACATTAAAGCCTAAACCTAGATTTTAACCTGAAACCTATTTTCACCTAATAAAATATATGCTTAAAAAACCTCCTGGAGGGGGGGGGGCGGTCCCATTCGTCCCCTTCCCCGTCGATGCGCTCCTTTCCAAAAGTCTCTGACGCAAACTGTTAATGAAAAATGAAATTTACAAGAAAATTATGTACATTATCTGGAATTGACAATCTATTATGTAATCACCCAAAATCACTCAACAAATTTTTGAGGAGCCAGGTTCTAGTTTCTAGGGTGACTAGGGTGATATCTGAGGATTGATAAGCCGCTGAGTCAAGAAAACCCTTTCGGAAATTGTTAACAGATGAAGTACTGAAGTACACAATATTTGCAATAAACAGTTGGTTAGGCATTGCTGTCTCATTTTACTCGCTTATTAGCAACTTTAGAAATTCTCCTACTTCAAAATTTTTCATTTCCTTCTACTTTTCATTTTTCACCTTATTTTTCTTCTTTATCTTTTTCCTCCTAAGTAGGTATTAAGGCCGATTCTGCGTACCCTATGGGAGCAGGGGGGCGTGGCCACCCCCCTTCCCCCTCCCCCAGGTCAGACATTTTGTAAACACCCACCCCTTCCCCCCTGTCGCAGTCAGCCATTTTGTTTTTTAAGGTCACATACCCCCTTCCCTATGTGCCCCCACTTTATTCCCAATAGATTAAAGGGGGACCCCCCGCAAGCACCAATGAGAGAGGACCTATCCCCCCTGACCCCACCTCTCACAGAAGGTTCCCAATAAATATAGAACATACAGCTTTATATCTATATATACATGCTTGCAATTGTATATCTATATATACCTGCTTGCAATTACTATATCTATATTTGCTCTTATCCGTAACCCCCCGCCCCCGCCCCCCGCTTTAGCTATTAATTGCATCTGCACACTTGACACCTCCTGCTGTGATTCTCAAAGCCCTCTCTTTCGCACGTGCAGTGTTAATATACCCCCCCTGCCCCCCAGCCCCGGACAGTGCTTCAGATATTAATAACACTTCCGCCCCTCTGCTGTGAAAAAACTATTTCATAACGTTTAAAAGCAGAGCACGTGCACAAGTTTTTTTATGTGACTCATTAAGCTGTGGAATAATAATCCTCTCTCTCTTTCTTTCTATTTCTACAATACCCCATGCTGTTTGCTCAAATAATCCGACCCCCACTTTCTCTCTCAGGTCATTAACCTTTGCATGAATAATCCTGTCTGTGTGAGAGAGAGAGGCTTTCTCTCTCACTCTCTCTCAGCTCATTTGAAGGTCACAAACATGTTTTAACCTGTCTGTGTGTGAGAGAGAGGCTTTCTCTCTCACTCTCTCTCAGCTCATTCATTAGCATCGGTTGAAAATTCAAATATGCTTTGCAATAATATTAAACTCATCTATAGCTATGCCAATAAGTAAACTGAATGACCGAAACATGGTATTATTGAATCACGTGCACTACCTTTTGAATCTCGTGCACATGCACTCTTGATGTGAGGTGTGCAAGTGAAACTGGATCCTCCAATAGATTCATAGGCACCTGCTATTAGTAACACGGTTTCTAGGCAAACCCAACACACATAATCGCGTTTAGCATCATTAAATGTTGTTAGACACAAATAGGTGTAGAATGCTGGTGTACTTTTCAGGTCATTAACCTTTGCACGAATAAACATGCCTATTACAATGTTGGTTTCCCCCTCATGATTAAATTTTTTTACATTTTTTATCTGCTAAATCATATAGAGCATCCCAAAGTTCGTTTGTATCTGAAATAATTTGTATGGGGGAATCGTTAGAACACCCATAGTGCAAATGTCCCTCCTCACTTATAACTATATCTAGGAGATCATATATTTCAGATAAAATAGGATAGCAAAAATTCTCAGTTTTTGTTGCAGACAAAGTTCCATCATCTGCCTCGGTTGAAAATTTAATATGCTTTGCAATAATATCAAACTCGCTTACTGAAATAGCCATCAGTAAACGGGTTAGTTTTTTAAATTTTGTATAGCTGTAGCATCGCATCCTTCCTCTATGATAGTTAAACACATACTGAATGACCGGCGGTTTGTTAGTTAGAAAAAGCCTCCAAAGGAACGTCAACCTCACCGCCTTATTGGAGGTCACTCTTTTTTTATTTGGGTAAAAAGAGGTTCACACAGGGCTAGGTCACATAAACCTGTGCTATGGAGAAAAACCCATTGTAAAAATTTACATTTCTTTCAACTCTACTTGTCCGTTCTCATGTTCGCATATTAATACAAAATTTCTCTTGTTAAAATCTGTCAAGTTCTCATTATTTAATACGCTTTTAAATTTATCACATAGTAATAAATCGAAATAAGAGTCTCCCTCACTGTCGGGATCGTCGAGATTTAGTAACACTCTGCCTGTACCATAAATTATTGCGTTTTCAACGACCAGATATGAACCGAGAGGTACTGATTCTAGAGGCAACACCTCACGTGCCAAAGCATTGAATGCACCCATGTTGAAACGTCTCATCTTTCCTAATGATTCAAGTTTCTCAATTTCACTCCTTTTATGCATTCTCCCCACCGCTGTTTGCGCAAGCGCAGTTTGTAGCTTCTTCCTCAATTTGTAATAATTTTTTCACGCAAAGCCTATGCGGCCTATAATAGGATAAATATTCGTAAACATCACTCAAATTTACACTGTTTAAAAAAATTTGTTTCAACTGTCTCGCAACTCCAATGTTTTCACGAGTAGAATTTCTAATGGCATCCTCACACAAATCAAACCACTGCAGATATTCTCGTAATTTGTTCTCTAATTCTTTATCCGCACACATCCACTTCTGAGGATCCATTATCTACAACTAATTATTTATACAGCGGGATTAATACCGAAAAATTGATAGGTCTTCTACCAACGCCCACGCTACAAATTCTCACTTTGTGTGATTCCAACTCATAACCACAGTAAACGCATACGACCTTTTTTCCATCATAGTAAAATCCTTGTCTCGCATAATTTCTTTTGCTTGTTCTACTATAAAAAGCACAATTCCTCATACTTTTCATTCGATTATTTTCACAAGTATAATCCCCCTCCTCTCCTATCTTTGGAAGCGTGTTAGATGTTAATAGTTGCAAATAATGTTGTGCACTTATTAGAGCGCACCTCCCACCTTCTACATTTTTGTGTATGTTACAAACCTCAAAACACCACGTATCTTTAAACTTTGTGAAATTAGGTTTCGCGTAATATTCCGGTATGCAACGTACATCATTATGATACTTTTTCAAAAATGCCGCTTTTTCTGTTCCCTTTGTAAAAATGCAATCATACACGCCGAGATATCCTCTTATCAATGAATCTGTAAACTCCATCTCCCCCTCATCCCATAATATTTTATGATAATGTTGTTCTAACCAGGTAGCCTCGCGAAACATTTTCCAGCTCAAAGTAGATTTCGGAAAAGGAGGTTTAAAGTGTAGTACCACATAATTACCAGCCCGATCAACCAGCGCGAATTCTTTTAAAATTATTTGATTATTATCTCCCTTAAACCAGTGTAGATCCGCAACGGCAAAATTCTTCTTCTTCTTTTCTTCCATCTCACACTGTATTCCCACTGTACGTGTTTTTCCCTCTTCACTAGCCTCAAAATCTCCAATCGCCTCTTGAAACAGCGAAGAAGTGGACATGTTGCTCTCTCACACACGCCCACACGAATGATAAATTATTTTTTACATTTCGCCTTTTAAACATCCCCCTACCGGCAATTTATTGTACTTCTCTAACTAATGAGGTTAAAGGCGTGTATTCCATTATTGAATCGCTTATAAGAATACAATATGCCGAAGTCGAGTTTGGTAGTTCTTTACTAAATTCCATATCTAATCTTATATCTGTGGATGTTTTCAAATGATCAGATTGGTGTGAACAGTCAATCACAATTATTGGTGATTTTTCGCAAAACGCTTTAAAATCAATAGCGTTCCCATGTTCTGCATTTATAGTGCGATTATAGTAACTCGGCGCGAAATCTAAAAACATACGGTACATTATCTGCTTATTCCCCAACAAATTATCATAGGGATAATATTGACTGTTTAGAAATAATTTAACGTTATACAACTCGCACGAATCAAAATCAGACATTGATTTATTAATAGCATTTTTCCGAGCCGTTTGAAAGGCTAAAATTACATAGCGTGGAACATCTAAATGCGATGATGTTTTTATCGCCCACGAATGAATTCTCGATGTCGCCATGTTTGGAAATTCGTGAATCTCCCATCTTCTAAACGCAAGTTTTAAAGGACGATCAGAATCGAGTAATTTCAAAAATTTTAACCTTACGTGATCTTCCAAATGGATGTACGGAATTTTCCACTGTAGTTTATCAATTGTTAAAGAAACATTTGTTCCTGTAGCCGATTCAACGCAGTTTAGATCCGACGCACTTCTCAATAATACAAGCTCTTGTTTCAAGTTTAAAATTATTCGTTGAAAATCTTCGAAAAATGGTAACAAAAGTTTCAGCGGTACGCAAAAAATGAATTTATTATCCGTCAACTTATATCCATCTCTATCAAATCCTGCCAATTGGTATGTATTTGTATCGAAAACATTTTTCAAAAGCAATCCTTTAATTGTAGACGTAATTCCGACGAGTCTCGATTTCGCTACTTGCTGTCCCGCCAATTCATAACGGATCTCATCAAACAGATGGCCTACCACGTTGCTGACAAGTTTATATTCGGCATGCACTGGCGGATCCTCGGGTTTCGCACCAGGCTTTGTACATTTAACACTCCCCTCAATAAATAGAAAGGATTTACAAGGCAGTGTGTATATATCCTGCTGATTTACAGGAAGCCTTACTTCATCCGAATTACCTAGTTTCTGTCCAGAATATGTTGTGTGCGTGTGAAATTCGTACTTAGTAATATCAGAGTAAAATTGAATTTGACTATCGACATCTAGAATTTCACTTATTGCGGCTCCCGACATTTTTCCAATTAACTATAAATCCCAATTTTTCTAGTATTCTCGCGTTTTTAGCTGTTAATCTGTTTTTCGGCGTTAACATAGGTGTTAACGCTACTGAGCTTAAACTCCTACTGATGCTTTCTCTGTTCTCATCTCGACGCTTAGGTACGGCATTGAATACAATAAAACCCATCTTCTAACTTTTCTCACGAATATGTAACCTCACAGTTATACTATCCCCTCGAAAATCGATAAGTGATCCGTCTTGATCGGTTACCGTCACATTAATAAACTGAATTCTGCGCGTATTGAGAGGTACATATATAATTTCTGCGGGCGTTTCATTAATCAAATAACCGGGCGGTACCCTCGGCAGAAATTCGTAAATAATATGCTTTTCATCTCCGTTAGCGAAGCTTCCACATGCTAAATTACATGACACCAAGATTGTATTAATATGACTGATCGAGACTAAATGATTTGAATAATGCCATGTATTTGCTTCGAGTAGAAGTTTATCAAACCCAAGTGTCTTACCAATTGAATCGTCAAAAGTTAAATCTACTGGTTTATCGGAATAAATTCCAACTTTCATAGTGTTATTATTCGGTTGTATAACAAGACTCTCATCGCTCAAGTTCAATTTCAACTTTATAGCGCTTATTATATTATCAATTTCGTACGATCCTGTATCAAGATTCACCAGTTTATCTCCATATTTAAAACTGGAATTTTTCCCTCTTATTATATTCGGTATACTATTAAACGTCCACAAGTTAACCAATCCAATTTCCCATTCGCGATTTTTATCCAATTCCAGAGCGTGGTTTAAATTCTCATATAGATTACTTGTTTTTGAGGTTAGTGTAATAACAGCCATCACTCACTCAGCTAATGCTTTCAACACAAGCGTAAAATTACAACTGGTTAGCAAGAAACAAAATCACTAGGTGCCCACAAATGTCTGTGTTTACCCGCTGCAATTGGTTGGTATTATAGAATATTTTTACATTATTTTCTTTTTCCCAATATTTTGCCAATTCGCGTGGCGGTTGCAAGTCACCGATCGGATCAAAATAATACACATTTTTTCCTCGTTTAATATATGCAGTCCAATGTGTTCCCATTCCAATCTGTTTGTCTAAATTAACAATTGCGAGCTCATTATTTCGAATTTTACTCGGAAGTGTATCAATCATATATATGCCCCTTAGTGGAATATCTAATAATTTGCACCATTTTATCAGGTCATAGTTTGACAGCGGGCCGTTCATCTTTGCGTTTTTCTCTGTCTTTTCCTCTGCTTTTTTCCTCCTTGCTTCTTTTTAACCTTAGGAAATAGTGTTACACCGTATTGGGTGGGAGGTACTAGTATTCTTCCGCCTGTTGGATATGGTTTCAGATAAAAACCGCGACCAGCAATATGATTTTTTAACCTATTGATCGCCTTTTGTCTAATACTATCACTATGCGTTTTTCTAACTCCTCTCGTTTTTCGTTTTCTCAAACCGCCACCAAATGCGGATTTCGCTTTCATAATGTTTGTAACAAGATAAGAATATGCCCTCTCAGATAACCCCGTTTTTGGGTCCTTGAAAATTTCCCAAGCTCCATCTGCCAAGTGCCTGTCAGCCTCCGCCCGCGTCTTGTTATCAGACGCTCGGGAGTAAACTATGTCGTGCGTCTTACATAAATCATCAAGACGGTTTATTCCTTTATCTCCACGTGCTAACCTCGACCTTAACCTCGTTCCTGGACCGCAGAAATTATACCCATCTAGGTGCGCTTCTACAGGTAACAGGTCAACCCCCCTATTTATCACTGTACCCAAAATATTCCCAATTTTTGATAAAATACCTCTTCCGCGCTTACGAACAGTGCGGCGCTTTTTCTTAACAGTGTTCATCCTTTAAAGGTTAAACATAAACTGAACTGTAATTACTACTACTACTACTACATAATTGATTAGTTTTCTTCAAAAGAAAATTCGATTTTTCATTAAAAGTCTTGGCACAATTTGCAAGAACGCTATAGTATTTGTAGAAATTACAAACTGTTTCTCGCTCATCAACCATAAATTTATACCAATGTATCAACCCAATTTCAAAGGAAATTGGTGTTTTATAATACGAATTAACGCAAGATTTAATATTGAATAAAGTATGGTTTCTCAGTGAAGTTGACGATCCAAAGGAATTGAAAAGAAATTGCGTATCATTTCGTTTCTCATGCAGATTGCACGATTTATTTTTATTTAAAAGTAGTACGGTGTTTAGACAGCATAATAGAAATATAAATAGTACTATCGTTTTCCACACGTGCCGCATCGCCAAAGCACATTCCATGTTGACAGATGTAAACATACTGATAAAAATAGAACACCGTGTTGAGGGGGAGAAGCGAGCGCGTGCCAGCGAGAGCTTCCTGCGAGCTTCCTTCTTTTAGGTGCTCACCTAAAAGAAGGAAGCTCATCGCATCCCGCAATCCTTTTTTAGATTGTCGCGCACACCGCTAAAAGATCATTCGCGTTTTGAACGTCATAGTTATCGGATCGAAAAAGTGTGATCATCTTTATCAGTTTGAAAGCGTCACAACAGTTTGAACTTTAGCTATCCGCGCACAGCGATAAAAGAGCATTTGCGTTTTTGAACGGCACAACAAGAAGAGTGATCATTTTGAAAGCATCACATCAGTTTGAAACAAAGGTGAGCAATAATAATTCAAATCTTTATTTACATTAATCAATTATAACAAACTCGAAATAAAGCCACAAAATAATCAAACTCATAAAAATTATCTTCAACCCAATCACGCATTTTTACAAGTTTTTGGGTAAATACTGTTAGTGCAAAAAATCTTGCATATTAAATTGGAGCAATTGTAATAGAAATAGTAATTGTTCAATAATATTTACAATAAATCTTCTCACACCTGATTAATGCAGACGACATCTCCATAATCTGATAATAAGTGTGCATAATCCAAATTTTTAAACATCAATCTGATCCATTTTCCCTATTTTGTATGTTTCAGTTCCAACTAGAGGTGTTTCAAGTCTACAACAGAGCGCAAGTGATTCCTCGGCTTCCTTCTCGTACAGGTTTGTTTACTTTTTTAATTAATTCTCCTCCTTCTCCTCCTTCTCCTTCTCCTTCTCCTTCTCCTCCTCCTTCTCCTCCTCCTTCTCCTTCTCCTCCTTCTCCTCCTCCTTCTCCTCCTCCTCCTTCTCCTTCTCCTTCTCCTCCTCCTCCTTCTCCTTCTCCTTCTCCTCCTCCTTCTCCTTCTCCTCCTCCTTCTCCTTCTCCTTCTCCTCCTCCTTCTCCTCCTTCCCCTTTAAGACTGTTCTTATTATATATACAAAACGATGCATGACACAGTTTTTTCGAATCTGCAATAATTACTTTACAATATACACATTGCAAATAACCCGTTTTATGTAGAAAAAATCCATTACTCGCGAAATATTCAGCATTTCTTTTAAAAACCAATATCCTCTTATTAAATGTGTTTGACCAGTGAGGCTTTGATCTTTGATAAAATGTCTTTATTCGCTGGTCGTAATCCCGAAGATTATTAAAATTTTCATTCTCGATAGAAATATTATGCATTCTCCTCCACCCACAATTCGGACAATGTTTTTCATGTTCTTTTTCGGGATCGTCTGTTATTAGCCATTTTTCCAAACCAACTAAACAAAACACGCACTGCACTGAGTCTGGTGGCGTCTTGAATACAAATCCCAGTTTAGCTAAATGTTTAGGTGATAAAAGGGGAGATTCGAATTTTTTCCATCTCTCATCAAAACTTAATAACCTCAATCTTTCGTACATTAAAACGTGTGATTGATCCATAGTGTGCCGATCAACTTCTAATCCACTACTAACTTGTTTGTTTTAGATCAGTTGTACCAGCGGAGTGTAAGAGAGCACACATCTGAGTGAGAGGATACATCTGAGAGAGAGCGCACATCTGAGAGAGAGCACACATCTGAGAGAGAGAGCACACATCTGAGAGAGAGAGAGAGTTCATCATTTGCCATCACCCTTTTACAATGTAAGTAGCGATTATTGACTGTGCATTATTTCGAATTATTTTTCTCGGTAGAAACTATTATTCTGCAGAAAACACATCGCATGCGAGCATCTCCATTCAACTAATTCTGCTGCCTATTGTTGTACATTGGAGGAGTAAACTCGCGTTCAGTATTCCTACTTAGTTTTATCAACACACTTGAGTGTTTGAAATAATTTACAATTTTTCCCACACCGAAATCTTCTGGACGAATTACACAAAAATTTATCAATTTTGTTGTTACACATATTAAATGTGTGATAGACACCATTACACGATTCGTGATGGTTATCTGCAATATGTAATTGCATTATTCGATAAAAACAAGTATCTGAATTACATTCTCCAATAAATTGGTGTAATGGTTCATTGAGTGCAGGATTTATACACATGCAATAGTGTCCATATTCTCTTCCATAGCACTCATAACGGTGGAAGCGTAATTTATGTATTAATTGTTTTTCGAACGAGGATTTATTTTTAATAAACTTTTCTTCTTCTTCCTCGTCTACCGCCACGTTTATATCCATAGATATAATCTGTTTCACACTCATAATCTTTTTTAACCTTTCAGTTGGAGAACACAGTGGAATCGCTTCCTTTGAAAGTCAATCTTTCGTAATTTAGAACAGTCCGCGGTGATCAACTTCTAATCCGCTACTAACTTTTTTGTTTTAGAGAGAGAGAGAGAGCACTAATTCGTCAAAATGCGGTATACAATCAAGGATCTGCGTGGATTGAACAATAACGCGATACGTCACCGTATAACCTATCTAGACGAGGAGCTGGACGTGGAATCGACTTTGGAAGCTACAAAACCCATAGTATTGAACCAGATCGTCGAGGAGTCAGACCGTTTCCACGGAAATGTGAAATGGTTTTTAGTGTTAAATATTATATTACAAAAATTGATTGTTTTGCCCGAGGAAAGTGAACAAATTTCGAGTACTGTAAACTTTCACAGCTATTCGGCAATATGTGTGAATGTTCGTGAAAATTTAGATGAATTGAACAAGTACTATGAATTAGCTATTAAGAAAATTTTAAATTCTTTCCAGAATTTTACAAAATTTGGTAGTGGGTGGGTTTTGAGTAGAATACATTCTTTAGATTTAAACATAATTCGGTATAATCCTATGTACACATCCTCATCTTCCTTTGTAGAGACTCCCGATTTTATTGTAAGGAAAAAGTGTGTGATTAACATAAAAAATTTCAATGACGAGAAATGCCTTTTGTGGTCAATTCTCGCTTATTTTCATTACCGGCGTGATAACATGAGTGTTGAATATTTGAGCAAGTTTGCTCACACAGTCAACACAAACGGGGTCAACTTCCCAGCCACCATGAGAGATGTTAGGAAAATTGAAATTTTGAATCCCAACATATCTATTAATGTAATTGCGTACGACGATGGTGGAAAGAAATTCTATCCCTACAGATGTAGTATATATAGGCAACGCAGACATCAGGTGAATCTTTTGCTTTTAACAACTAAAACCGCACCACATAAATCACATTTTTGCTTGATCAATACCGCGAACGGGAAAAACGGGTTGTCTCGGCTCTTGAGTCATTTATCAAAAAGAGGGCATCAAGTACACATATGCGAATTTTGTTTCCATCGTTTCACAACTGACAAAATGGTAAATAGAGATGGAAAACAAAATTTGGAAAGGCATCAAGAGCTTTGTTCAAAGTTCGCGGCGCAAAGAACGGTGCTACCCAAAGAAGGTGATGTAATCAAATTTACAAACTATACTTATACACTTAAACCTAAATATGTAATTTACGCCGATTTTGAATCGTTTATTTTACCAATTAAAAGCGGAGAAGAGGGGGAAGAAGAAGCTGATGCTTCAGACCCTGTTACTAGTAGCTTCACAAAAAAGACACGTGAGCATGTTGCGTGCGGGTATTGCTTTGTAGTGTTAAATATACATGGTGAAATTTGTCACGGACCCATTCTTTATCGCGCGCGAAATGAAAGTGAAAAAATTATTAAAAAATTCGTTGATGATGTAACAGATTTGGGTGAAATGCTTTATAATGATATGAAACGTGAAATACCGATGATTCCATTAAATGAGCGTGAACAACAAGTATTTGATGATGCAAAACAATGTGGTTTATGTGGGAAGGATTTCTTGATTGGTGAGGTGAGATGCAAACACCACTCGCACGAATCAGGCGAATTTATTTGTGCAGCTCACCAAGCCTGTAATTTAAATGCTAAATCACCCGATTTTATTCCATGTTATATACATAATTTCGCAGGGTACGATTCCCATTTTATTGTGCAAGCTTTGGGGAAATGCAAAAGAAAAATACATTGCATCGCCAATTCCTCTGAAAAATTTATGACAATTAGTATTGGTAAAATTAGGTTTTTAGATAGTTTTAAGTTCATGAATGCTTCATTAGATTCACTTGTAAAAAATTTGTCAGAAAGTACTGAATTGGAAACGAAATTTAAAAGGATGTACACTGTATTCAGAACACCTGAACAGCACCAGCTTTTAATCAAAAAGGGTGTGTATCCATACACTTATTTTGATTGTGCTGAAAAGTTCAATGAAACGTGTCTTCCTCCCATAGAAGCATTCCACAATGATTTGAACGATTCACCATTGGATCCTGCTGAATATGAACATGCACAGAAGGTGTGGAAAGCGTGTAATATTTCCTCTCTTGGCGAATATCACGATCTATACCTTCTAACGGATGTTCTGCTTTTAGCCGATGTTTTTGAGGATATGCGCTCATCATTATTCGACAAATATGGATTGGATGCTATCCACTTTCTCTCATTGGCACATTTCTCATGGAATTGCATGCTAAAATACACACAGGTGGAGCTTGGTTTGATTCGGGACATTGATATTCATCTTATGATTGAGGGTGCAGTGAGAGGAGGATTATCGGTCATTCCGCATAGGTTCGCTGAAGCGAACAACCCATATATGTCGAATTATGATGAGAGTAAACCTACTAATTACCTTGTTTACCTGGATGCTAACAATTTATATGGATACGCAATGTGTGAACCTCTCCCGAGCGGAAATTTTAAATTTTTGAATGAGAATGAAATCGCACAAGTAGATTTTTTAAACTTGAGTGCCGATTCAGAAATTGGATACATTCTGGAGGTTGATATGCAATATCCACAATACTTACACGATTCTCACAATCAGTTTCCCCTTGCCCCCACAAAAGAAGCAGCCCCCCTTCACCTGATGTCTGAATATCAAAAACGCGATTCGCAAAAATCATCAACAAAACTCCTTGCAACACTTTATGATAGAACAAAATATGTAATTCATTATCGCAATCTCCAGCTTTACACTCAGTTGGGTATGCGTTTAACGAAGATTCATAGGGTAATTAGTTTTACGCAGTCCCGTTGGCTACAACCTTACATTCAATTCAATACGGAATGTAGGCGAAATGCCAGGAATAAATTTGAAGTTCAGAACTTTAAAAATTTATCGAATATAATATACGGAAAATCTCTCCAAGGTAATCGACACCATTGCACCGTAAATCTCATAACAGATGAGAGAAAATTGGATAAATATGTTTCCAGGCCATTGTGTAAACGCTGGGTGATTTTTGATGAAAATGTAATTGGGGTGTTTTCAAGAAAATCTGAAATATGCTTGAACAAACCAATTTATGCGGGTTTCACCATTTTGGAATTGAGTAAACAGCTAATGTTTGATTTCCACTACAACAAAATTTTGAACATATATCGTCCTGAAAATGTGAATCTATTAATGTCGGATACAGATAGTCTTTTCTATGAAATAAAAACTGAGGATGTGTACCAGGATATTAGGAATAATTTGACGTGGTTTGACACATCTGATTACCCAACCACTCACAAATGTTATAGTCTTGTAAATAAAAAAGTGGTTGGGAAATTTAAAGATGAGACAAATTCAAAAATTATCACACATTTTGCTGGCTTACGGCCCAAAATGTATAGTTTTAAATATGTAGATGATGAGAATGAATTGTATAAAAACGTAGCTAAGGGTGTAAAGAAATCTGTTAAAGATCGCTGTCTAACATATGATTTGTACAAAAAATGTTTATTCGAAAGAAGCACACATTACGAGAGGTTCAATATGATAAGGAGCTATTGTCATAAAGTATATCAGATTGCATGTGCAAAAACAGCGCTCTCATGCTATGATGATAAAAGATACATCATGCCCAATTCGGTTGACACCTTGGCATGGGGTCATTATAGAATCCCCCAAGTTGAAGAAGGAGAAGAAAAAGGAGAAGAAGAAGAAGTAGTAGAAGAAGAACCTTCCTCTCAAAGTGTGAGGTGGTGAGTGAGGAGAGGAGAAGTGAGGCGCGCTGCTTCACAAAAAGAGGGTGGCTAAAAATAGATTACCCACACGACGCGTGCCGAGGCAGTTGAGATATATCACACGTGTGTGATGTCGACAAAAATGAATGAAATTAGACATAGATTAGCACAAGAATTGCATTCTGTGCCAAGAGTACATTTTAATAGGAGAAAATATGAGATTAAAAGTGAGGTGGATCTGCTTCAGGCAGATTTAATTGATATGAGCTCGCTGGCGAGAGATAATTCAAATTTTACTTTTATTTTAGCTGTAATTAACTGTTTTTCTAAATATGCTTATTGTGTGCCAATAAAATCCAAAAGTGCCGGCTCTGTGTATGCTGCACTTGAACCAATTATTCGTAAAAATAAAAATGTTAAATTTTTTCAGACAGACCAAGGTACCGAATTTTTTAATACAAAAGTAAAAGCATTATTGGATAGGTATAATATTAAACATTACCATGTTTTTAGTGAGAAAAAAGCTGCAATAGTCGAACGTTTTATTAGAACTATTAAATCAAAAATCTATAAATATTTAACGCAGCATGGAACAAAACGATGGGTGGGAGCATTACCAACAATGGTTAAAGAGTATAATAATGCTTTCCACAGAACAATTCAAATGCGGCCATCTGATGTTCGCAAAAAACATCGAAATCATATAATAGCATCGCTTAATAAGGCGGCCAATGAGAACTTGCGTTTGAAATCTAAACGAATAAAACCGAAATTTAAATTGGGCGATGTTGTACGCATTAGTAAGTACAGACAGGTTTTCGACAAATCGTATAATATTAATTGGAGTGGGGAATTATTTATAATTCATTCAGTCTATCCGACTAAGCCACCTACTTACATCTTGCGTGATTTGAAAGGGGAAATAATTTCTGGCCGTTTCTACGAAGAAGAAATGAAAAAAACAAAGCTGGATGAGGAGGAGCAGAAAGTTTATTTAGTAGAGAAAATTATAAGGAAAAATAAAGATAAAATATTGGTTAAATGGTTAGGTTTCAGCGAACCTACATGGATCGAGAGAAAGAATTTACTAGGTTAAGAACTGTATTGTAAATACTATGTATTATATTGTAAATACTATGTATTATATTGTAAATAAGCGAAATGTTGTATATTGGAAAAGAACTGAAAAATATTATCAATAAATTGATATAATATGTTGAAGCATGTGTTTTATTCAGTTATCCATTGACTATCATAGTGATACAATGGTAAAGGATACGACCATACCCATCATCAATTTTGATGAGGTTATTACAGGTAAACCGAACATTGGCAAGAGTAAAAATGGTAGTTTATTACCGCATAATGCACGCATTATCCTGATTGGAAGATCCAACAGTGGTAAGACAAATACGTTATTGAATTTGATTTTCAATAAAAACGGATTGAAATTTAAACATTTATACTTATTTAGTAATTCTTTGTATCAGGATAAATATAAGTTTTTGAAAAAGGTGTTTTCAAAGATAAAATGTGTAAGCTTTTACATGTCAGACAATACTGATATGATAAAGCATCCCAACAAAGTTGAGAGAAACTCTCTTGTCATTTTTGATGATTTACAATTAAGCAATGTACCTCAAATTCGTAATTACTTTACAATGGGTAGACATCGCGAAATTGACACAGCCTACTTGGTACAAAGTTACGGTGCGATAATGAAACATCACATCCGAGATAATTGCAACGTATTGATTATTTTTAAACTTGATCAATTAAATTTGAAATTAATTTATAGGGATTTTGTAGGGGAAGATATGAGTTTCAGTGAGTTTAGAAAACTATGTTGGGAGGTGTGGTCAAAAGGTGCTCACAAATTTGTTTCTATTTTTACTGAATGTAAGGCTGAAAATGGAAGATACAGAGAGCAATTGGATAAATTCATAAAGATTCCTTTGCAATGAGGTAACTTCGGTGTTTGCACGATTTTTTGTCATTCAACGTCGCGGCATTAATGGAGAAAGTTAATATGCGTAAGAAACGCGATCGTGCTGCTTCTACCGCAGCATCATCTGTTGGGGAGAGAAGCAGTTTAATAGATAGAATAAAAAAATTGAGAAAAACTATTATTGAAAAACACAGAAATTTATTGGGTTTTCAAACACAGAGTGAGGAATTTAATCGTAAAAGGTTGGAACCAATAATTACTCCATTAATTGAACTCAAAAAGAGCACAATCTCTGCCAATGAAACAGTAAAGCGCGAAAAAGAACACAAGGTTGAACCGCTGGTAAGGGAGAAGGAGAAGGAGGAGGAGGAGGAGGTGGAGGAGAAGGAGGATGGGGAGGAAGATGTAAATATTTCTGCTAATGATAAATCTGCTTTCTTTGATTCGACTTTGAATATTACTAACCGTCGCACTCGAATAGAAGAAATTTTAGACAACTATTTAGGTGTGTTTCATAACGAGAAATTAGATAATTCTATTCCTTACGGTATACGTTTTGATCATAAACAAAATTTATATTTTATCGGCGATGAGCCCATAAGTTTTGATGATGTTTTTATAACTGTCGGCGAACAAAGGTTTAGAATGACTCATGGTTTGTTGGAGCTATTGTTTAACAGTAGGCCAAATTCAAATCTCTACAATAACAAAGATTTGGCGAAATATAAAAAAATATTATCACTGACATCTGTACATATTAATAACCAGGGTTACGTAATTCGCAATTCTGGTAAAAAATCTCAAATTATACAGAAACTTTTTCCACCCAAAAAACGTTCAAAGTATGGGAAGGGATTATTGAATTTTGTTAGAAATAAATCACGTGATAGAAACTACATATTCTGGGATGATGTTAACGACCTAGTCGAACGGTTATTTATTTTAATGGGTTCAAAAAATGCAGGAAATTCAGCTCACGATATTGAAATCGATTCGATATTACAAGAACTGCGAGAAGGTAACTTTATACAGTAAGAAATGCGAGGACAGCCGGCGTTGCCAGGAAGCTGTTCAGTAGAGCGAAAGAGGAGAGAAAGAAATATGAGAGAGAGATGAGGCTGGGTGAAACCGGCTGTTGCGAAAGGGTATGTTAGAAGAAATGCGGAGTGGGCGCCCCCTCACCCCTCTGCGAAACATCGTGTAAAGTGAGAATAGCCGACTAAAGACATGAGCTGGGGTGGTGACGTCAGTGCTGCCAGCGCGAGTCATCTTGACAAGCGTCACAAATCGGAGCGTTGGAACCTCACCGCTAAAGCGGGTGTACCGAGGTGTTGATAATTAATTTCGACATTCGAACAATGAACACCGATCGATTCGGACGAATGCATCGTCCGCATGCGAAGCAATTAGAGGAGTTAAAAAAATTAGTAGCGAATTTTGACAAGTTGAAATTTGAATTGAGTGAGTTGAAGAAAGCTGTTTTAACTAGAACAGAATTTAACAATGAAAGAAGCCAACTTGTGTCGTTTGAAAATCTCAATAGTGGATTAAGTATAATTAACAATGTGTTGGAAAAACGCATGCATGATTTAGAACAGGTTGTTTTAACTAGGAGAGAATTTGAGCAGGAGAAGGCTAGTGTGCTGGTGAGTAGACATACCCTCAATAATGAGATGAAAATTATTAGCAAAGAGGCAAAGGCAGAAAGAGATAAACTACTCACTCGAGATGAATTCAATAGGGAAAATTTACTCACTAAAAAAGAGTTTATAATTGAAAAAGCAGGATTCATCTCATATGAACAACTTAACACAGCTGTAAAAATATCACAGGACCTATTAATGGATTATGTGCATAATAATCGAGATTTCAAGAGGCATTTAAATGATCTGATGTATAGATATGCCTATTATTTGATAGAAAAATGTGTAATGGCTGCCAGAACGTTTGATTATAAAGAGTTGGAGGGACGAGGACTATTGCCAGAACATACTGTCAGCGAATTTCTTCGGCTTATTGGGATGGATGAACCGACGATAAAATATGATAGTAGTTTGTTTTTACCTCCTCAACAAGAACGCCTATTACAACGCTATCAATCTAGGAATCGGGGAGTGTAGAAGCATTCTATTTCTGTGTACAGCCCCCCACCTGCTAGGCACGTGTTGCGTCCGTTAAATTCTAAGGTTAATGACCTGAGAGCACGTCTCTCTCACACACACACACACACACACATAAAACTTGTGCACGTGTTCTGCTTTTAAACGTTATGAAATAGTTTTTCACAGCAGGGGGCGGAAGTATTATTAATATCTAAATCGAGGCTGGGGGGCAGGGGGGTATATTAACACTGCACGTGCGAAAGAGAGGGCTTTGAGAATCACAGCAGGAGGTAGCAGGTGTGCAGCCTCAATTAATAGCTAAATCTGGCGGTGGGGGCTGATGCTATTGCAAATATAGATATAGTAATTGCAAGCAGGTATATATAGATATACAATTGCAAGCATGTATATATAGATATAAAGCTGTATGTTCTATATTTATTGGGAACCTTCTGTGAGAGGTGGGGTCAGGGGGGATAGGTCCTCTCTCATTGGTGCTTGCGGGGGGTCCCCCTTTAATCTATTGGGAATAAAGTGGGGGCACATAGGGAAGGGGGTATGTGACCTTAAAAAACAAAATGGCTGACTGCGACAGGGGGGAAGGGGTGGGTGTTTACAAAATGTCTGACCTGGGGGAGGGGGAAGGGGGGTGGCCACGCCCCCCTGCTCCCATAGGGTACGCAGAATCGGCCTTAATACCTACTCTCCTACCCATTTGTCTCCTTCTACTTCTTGCCATCTCTTTTCCTCTTGTTCACTGTTATCTGTCATTTCCCTTCCTTCCCCTGTGTTCTTTTTTCATTTCCTTCTTTATTTTCCTCTGCATTCCTTCTGTGTTTGGGTGGGGGGGGATTCTCCCGTGGATACGCCACTGGCCGTGCAGTGTTTAATTTCAATAGTTTTATACAATATTGTTTCGCATCTAGTAATTTCAAGCATCTGGATGTCATTTTTTTAATCAGAATGTTTTTTTTTTCAGGTACCTATGACAACTTCCACAATATGCAGATTACTTTATTGAGTTATTTTGGTGAGTTGCTTGTTTAAATTTGAACTGTGCACCCTCAGAACCGTACTTACGAATAATAATTATGTTTTTCACACATTCTCAAATTCAAAACACAATTATTCCATGTGAATAACTCTTTGTGGGTTTCACACCATGCCAAAGTTTAGAACCATTGAAGCACAATATTCTGTTTGTATGCGGGGTCATTGTGGGTGGGTAATATTGGATAGGAATGCAATCCCAATCATTAGAGCTGGTAGATTCCCTGGCTATCTGTCATACCAATGTCAACGTGCAATCACGGCCCATTCCATCTTGTTCAGTCCTTCCCTCGGCCACTGGCTGGCATCCAGGGAATTTTGGTAGGTGAGATGGGATTGCTTCATTGAAGTGAAAATGTGCTTCACGCCGCCCAGCAGCCTTCATTAGCATTGCAACCGAAATGATGATTGCAACATTGCAATGGTTGAAGAAGACTGCATTGCTGTGTTATCTCTTTGCTCTGTTTTATTGGTCTTAGCGCCGGATAACGATAAGAGTTGAGGAATTATCTAAAATTATAAATGCTGCCTGGCACTCTCGTTGAGTACAGAGAAAATGGAGTCAACACTCAAAAACAATAATCTTCATTATTTCCTAGCTATTTTTGTCTTGTACTTGTTTATTTTTGAACGTTTTCTCCTCCTTCCTTTTTATTCTTCTCTTTCTTCATTCCAAGATTATCGATCGCTGACCAGGACCATCAATCTGGATTATTATCTCATAAGCCATGATTTTATGGAAGTTTTGCATGCTAAAGGTCAGTCCAAACGAGGCCACTTATTGCGCTAGACCGCTTTCTTAGGGTGATCGTTGCTCATGCAGCAAGAGTCTACATTTCACCAAATCATTTGAGATTTTTCTAGCTCAATAGAGGGACTCAATGAAGAGATGCTCATAAAGGTCCTGTTTTCACTTGCCTTCAGTTGAAAGACTATATGTCATCAATCTTAGTTTGAAAACTTGGTTGTGTGTTCGTTTGTCTAGTTCTTAGTGTGGAGTAGAATATAGAGTTTGTAGAACAATATTGAGTTTTAACAAATAGGAACAATAATATTCCTGGTAATTTTCACCAGAAAATAATTGGCACCTCAAGTGACTTAAAACCATAATAATTACCTCCTATTCCTAACAAAATCTACCTACTAGATGTGCTGTTGATTAGATTAAAACTATTCCAGAATATACTCTTGGTTTTCTACGAATGAAAATGGTTTGAAATTCCTCATTTCATCTCCCTCTCTCAAATGCATTTCCAAATAAACTACACCCTACTAGACAGAAAATATGTATTTAATAATTTGATAATTTCACTGATGGTCGAGCCAAATTGAATTCTACGTAGTAGGATCGAGTCATTGACGATAATGGGTCTAGGCTTGAAATTCAATAAAAGGACAGCACACGCTCATTCCGGTTATTACGAACTAGGACGAAGAGTGAGTGAGTGAGTAAGAGTGAGAGAGAGGGATCGATTGAGAGAGTGGGAGAACGTCCATAGTAGCCTAGAAGCATATCGCCGCCCTATGGCCTTATGGTGAATGGCGGGAGTCTAGTCAATCATCGTTTGCCATTTAGCGAATGGAGCACCCTGCTAACGAAGAAAATTCAAATTCTCAACTGAGTTCCATTCGTGCGTCACGCAAAAACATATTGCCAGCAGGCCGAATCGATTCGCCAGCTATATTGCCGTGGAATGCACGGAAATGGTCTGATTGCTACAACGCTACTTACCGACTACTGAAGTAGCTCATACCACAAAATATTGAAAGTGGTTTGCTTGCCACATTATAGAAATAGTACTTACTAATGAAGGAATGAAATAGCACAGTTTTATTTGACTTGGCGTTGTGGATTTTGGTCAGTACGGTATCCAAATGAATTAATAATAATGATTTAATAATACTGTAGTCTTATCTACCAATCAACTTCAACTGGTGAATTCTTAATTACAATGAAAATACACCAACAAAAATGTGAAGATACAACAGACTTTAAGCTCAAACTAGCTTTCTTCTATAAATTTTGACACTAGAATCTAAATCTTTGGTGATTAAGTCGCAAGGAAAATTAAATCTCACTGGGGAAACTTCACTTGGAAAAAACTAGTAAAAGAAAGTAGGATTGGCAAGTAAAGTAAACTTAGAAAACAATTACGGCAGAAGTAAAGAGCACAGTATTATCAAAGACCTTTAAATAACAAAAGACGTTGATAGTAGCTCGGTTCTTTTTTCTTTGGAAACATGTTTGGGTGTATTTTGAAGCATTCTGGTACAATGGTTTATTATCGTCAATAAAGTATTAAAACGTACAGTATTAGGAGCTTTCAAGATCATGAAATGTCATATCAGTAATTTTTTCTGAATCTATAAATCAGTTTCATGGTTACTTGATTCTATTTTTTTTTTATCTGACACCCTCACTAGAAATGTTATCAGTGGGTAACTATAAGATTAGAGTAAGTACATTGAATATAACTATAAAACTAGAAGAAGTACCATTAGATAGCCTGTTTTGAGAATGATAGAATAATGGAGAAAGTTTTGTTAATGAGTTTTTTATCTTAATCTTAAAATGACGGCCACAAAATACAACAGCACATAAAGCTCACTGTCATTTTACTTGTCTATAAGTGATGTGTGGGCTACAGTACTGCATGTATCAATCATAGTTCAATATTTTGAGTTCATGTAATCGGTCTGTCCTTGTCTTTCACTCTATTAGATGGGATCATCATGAATTTCAGAAAGGATGAAGTTCATAGTTTTCAAATGATTGATCAGTTTAATTAACTGTCAGTTCTAAATTATTTTCAATTCTTAATTATAACTAACTTACATTCTCATAGCGGGTTTACTAACTAACTACATTCTCATAGCATGGCAGCAAAAATAAGAATGAATTAAGACGTTTTCCACGGTTCCGTTTTATTTTAGAGTTTGCAGTTAGCTGAAAATCTACAGTAAATTGACATTGCTTCAATTTTGTTGATAATGTCTGCCACAACTTCAATCAATCACAGTTGTAGCACTGTGTATACTGCCACAAACAAAGAATGTCTATTATCACATTAACGTGTTGTTGTCCAAATAACAACTGACTTCATGCTAACATACACAGCCCCCTTTGTAAGTTTGTTTGTTCTAGAAATCATCATTTCCTGAAAGTTTCCATTCCAGATATTTCTATCAAACAGATTACATTATCTCGGAAATGCTTGAACATACTAGAAACGCATTTGACATATGGGAGTAAGAGAGGCGAAGAGAGGACTGAGACGAAAAACAAGTGACCTTTTGTTTTGTTTTTTTGTAAATTACGTCTTGGAGACTCCAGTTAAGGAGTGTAAAACAAGTCAGATTAACAATTATACAATCTTATACACTAGTTACCATAATTTATTACTATATCAGTTAGTTGAGGTGAGGCCTAATTTTGATGTGAAAGGAACTCTTGTACACTATTAAAAGCTTTATCAACTAAATATTATTTCAGTTTAACCCGAAGTACTGTTGACATAATGCAGTGTGAAGGACGTTCTCCTCTTCCTTGCGTTTTCCAACTCTACATATTTAATTTTCTCTAAAACGTTTCACATTTGGGTCAGTATGGGGACAGACCAATTCGTTTGGAAAATCCGGATGTCACTAGGTCATTTAAAAAAGCTGTTTCAATTGCCTTTAATAGCTGATGTTTGTTGAGTGTTTCATATTTCTTCATATCGTTTTTTAAATAGAATATTAGGACTAAAATACACCACTTTATTTATTTATCTAGACTAAATAACAACGAATGGAAAAATGCAAGAGACAAAATTCAAAACACTTACCTACCCAAATTTTTACAAAGTTATATTGACTATTACATTGAGGTTAGTTCACACCAAAAATTTGGATTCTCTAAAAAACTTCACTCGAGAAAATAAATTGCTTTTAACTTAGTGAGAGGTAAAACGATTTGTGACTTGCCGTAAATGGGGAGGTCTAGATATGAGAGGCCTGTATGTAACAGGTTTTATTGTATTTACCATTCGATTAATAAAATAATTACAGTTGACAATTATTTAAATGACTGCGTAGACTATTAATCTTCGTCTCTCAGGCAATATAGTAGACTAGATTATAGTTTCAGTTCACAGTAGACTAAATATTTTTAAAATTTGCAGTAGACTAAAACAGTTTCAATTAACAATTACTTGAATTATAAAGGTAGAACACTAAATTTTTGTCTGCCAGGTACTATAGTAAACTAGATTATACAGACTTCTGCCGTCCATTCATTCATTCAATGATCACTGGCTGCTGCGTATTTGCTGGGCTCCGAGCAGTACAACAAAAGGCACGTCGGTCATTCCTCTGCGTCACTGTTGGTCAGTACAGCCTCCTCCATACTCGCACATACGGCAAAGTACCTCGTCCATCATTAATGTGCTTTCTGTCGGCTCTCTCATTCACATATTTGTTTTGTCTCCCTCGCTCTCTGCTCCGAGTTCGTCATGACTGTAGTCTGCTGGCTCTTTTGTTGTGTCGTGGTCCATCGTTCATCTACAGGCAGCAACTTTTGTTACCGCCGTTCCAATTAACGTGTCCCCTCCCACCTACCCTCATCCAGTGTTTCCATGATCCGGATGAATAAGGTCAGGCAGGCTTCTCGTCGAGGCCTTCCAATCGACCTGCGAATAGAACTGCTCTCCGAAATCCACCGAGCCAAACAATGCCTTTTAGCTCTCCACCGGCCTAGGCAGCCAACTGCTGATAAACTAAGCTCAAAACTGAATCCGTTCTCTCGTTCGAAGGGACGACTCTGTCGCACAACGCAAACCTAGCTACATTTGGAGAGCTGCATCAACAAACGTCCATGCACTGTCCACTGCTTTTATCTCACTACTACCCACCACCCTCCCCTTACTAACTCAATTGTCTTTGTAAACAAATTTAACGAACGCCAATACTGTGCTCTCCACCAACTACTGTGCTCTTGATCTACTTGTAACAATATGCTCATAGAACACCAATCCAACCTCATGTATTATAATTATATTCAGAGTTTGGGGAAGTGATAGCCGAGGACCGTAGAAGGTATCTGCTCAATCAGAGATAAACTACGAAACTCCTGGGCGCTCTTTGTAAAGGTGGCCAGCAAAAAAGATTCTGTTCTTTGCTGTAAAATCACTTCCAGATGTTTCGGAACCCACCGAAAACTGTAGGTCCAACTCATCAATCACCATCATCCAATTCATTACCCACGCACAGGTCTCACACCTATGTTGGCTTCATCCTCTGAAAAAAATGGTGTCTCCAGTAATTAGTAATACAAATTTTTATCAAATTATTCTATTTCAACTATCTGATTAGGTATATACAGGACTTTACTAGGTTGATTAAGAGCTATGATGAGACATGAGCGCTCACGACTGTGCTTGTATGGGTGACCGGCGGCTATTAAACATTTATCTGGTCTCTCACTCACCCGGTGGTTCGGAACCTACCTTGAACTGTAGATTCACCATGTTTAGCCCATAAAATAGCTCGAAAGGTGAGGTGAAGCTACACATGGGGTTCTTCCCACCTATAAAGCCGTTCGGTTGTTGTTAAATTATTAAACTTTTTAGAATGATTCACGATATTGCAGAAATGTTTATTTAATTATTAAGAAAATAATGATGATTCTTCTCTAACATTACAACGAAATATTTTGGCTGTCACCCCATTTTCCTGGCTGTCTTATTATTTTATTAATTAATATTTGATTTAAATATTATAATTAGTTGCAGGTTTTTTGATTTTTTAGTTCATTCTCAGAGAATGACGGAATTCTGGTGGAAAAGAAGGAGTTCATTTGTCTGATAATCCTATTGAGTTTTTTAACTACATAATTTGATTGAATTTGAAGCAGTCAATTTGTTCAAAACAATCTAATAATGCGTGCAAGTCTCATCTAACTGTGGTTTGAAATAACACTTTTTCGTTATCTTGATTGTTTAGTAGGAAATCACTTATCTGGTATCAAGATGGGCCAATAACATTGATCACATTCCATGACCCGGTACAGGATACTCCACAATATCGATGTCATTGATATTTTAGTGAGAATTGAGAGAAAGAAGGAACAGTGATTCTCGGTGTTATCTGCTATGTAAATGATTACTTCTAAGCAATAAATTACTCTGCTTTTGATACTTTTATGGTGTTTACTTGGACCTTTGTAGAATGTTCTAGTTGTTTGATTAGAAATTAATGGAGTCTTATCGAATATCGTGGAAGGTGCGAAGGTCCTTCATTGTTTATTTTAGAGTTCGGTAGAAGTTGATAGAAAAATCGAGAGATATCTCAATTATGGAATATTATATAGGCCTAAAGGAGGGAGACTTTTGTAAATTAGTTCAGTCTTGTTTGAAATTCGTCGTGATAAACAAGTAGTGACAGTTCTGTATATTGTACCTATATAGTGATAATTCTTTTTCCTATTTGATTCATACCAGTGAACTACTAAATAGTTTTTATTGTGTTACGGACTAGTGCTACGTAAGTTAATTGTTCTTTTTCGACGTTTCTTATTATTGGGTAGTTCATTGTACAGTTATTATTTAATATTATATCGGCCTTTAAATCTCTTTATTAGTTGAACAATATCGATTTATCTGTTTTTTAATTACTTATTTTTCTGTAAGACATTACCGATCAATGAGTGTTGTGATTATTTGTGTAAATAAAGTGCGAGTGATAAATTTAAGTGTTGCCAGCGTTATTTTAAACATAGAACCCGTAACAATATCTTGTTTATATCGCAGTGTCGTATCTGCTGTTGTTTGGATTTAAGATGATAAGAATATCATCAAACACATTCATTTGAACTCAAGATTCTTATAAATTTTAACCTGAAAGTGTTTGATTTTTTGTACAGTTAAAAGTTACCTTTCATCATTACAACTTCTCCCATTCAATTCGAAAAATACTGAGAGTCGTCTATTCGGGAATAAAGTTTATTAAGGTAGACATTTCTAGAGAGACTAGCACGCGGGATAAAACAGTCCAGTGCAGTTCGTGAGCTTAATAAATCGCTACTTTTCATGCTACAATACAGAATAATAAATACTTGAAACAATACATTTGTTGAGGAATTTATTTCTGTTTATTCGGCTGGATTTCAATTTGGAACAAGTTCAGAAAGCACCTTCCCCAAGAGACTATGTCACAAATTCAACTCCAAGAAAGTTGGAAACGTTTATTCGACTAGGAATAGAATTCTATCACATGGAAGTCTGTAACTTGAGTCTGGATTTGTTTGTTTTAGCTTATTACCAAGTTCGTAAATGCGCGGAATTTGGTAACTTCTTGAGAAACTTATTTACGTCGGAGAACTTCATCATTGCGTCGCTGTTTCTATTCTGGAGCAAGAATACTGTAGCCCATCCAATCTATTATCAAAATGTAGAAATTTTGCTATAAATTGATCATCTTTCAATGCTGGTTGTAAGATATTGATGATTCACACCTGCTTATATAAAAGGTGAATGAAAGTATTGGACAACCAACTATGCTAGTAGGATTCACTAATGTACTGGTAGAAAATTTACTTTTCAACTTTTTAATGTTTAGCAAAACAGATTATAAAGCTATAGATTAACTTAATCAAATATTCAATAGACGTCGAATTCTTCAATTAGGTTTTACATTAGTTGAATATTTTTATCTATCGTATTGAAAGAAAGGATTCCCTTCATACTTGAGATTTTATAGAAAAAATATTTTGTTGCTTTTTGAGTGACCAATGGTTCATGTATGATGCGAAAAGCATACTTTTACCTCTCCATGGCCTAATTCAAGGGGAAGATTAGCAGATGTATCCGCCCTTCCCGACCTTCTCAAAGCATTATTTGTGTCTTTTATGAAGATGAGAATCCTTTTTTAGGTGATATCCCCCCAAAATATTTTTTTTTCACTTTATATCCCTCCCGAAAAAATAATTTTGGAATCGCCCCTGTAGCTCTCGTATCTTGCATATGCCTTATTATATTGCCTTAAAAAAATATGTATACTGTTGCCTTATATTTTCCGTGTTGAATGCATAATATGTCTTTCATTCTTAAGTCACTTTCTCTACTTCCTCTTTCCTATTTTTCCCTATTCGTTATCTCTTTTCTTTCTCCCAATTTCTTTTCTTTCCTTACTTCTTTGTGGTTATTAGAAATAGAATCAGAAGCACTCCATTGATTAAGGCACGAAGATTTCTCAGGCAGCACAGCGTGATTCGGTAACCAGCTGTAAATGTTTTTCTTCAGTGATGAATACTCTGAATAGTTTACGAGGTAGGCGAAGCTATCTTTAGGCTGCAGCATCTTGTAGTCTTCTCGGGCTGGAGCAATCTTAAGCATGTGTGGTATTTAAATATGTGGAGCCTGAACAAAAAACACTTCTGATTTCTAGTTTTGGGATTGATAAATAGTCTCCATGTTATATATTGTAATCCGCTCTGCGAGGCTTGGCAGCTAACTAAAGATACTGTACATTGGTCTAAATCTCATATGTTTATTAGTGCATCTGTTCATTTATTGTAGCACTAAAAACACTGAAGCAGGATTATAGAAGTTAGTTCAATACATATCAGGGTTTCAATCTCTTGATTGCTCGAAAACAAATGTCTAACAGAAGTTGTCTAGTTAGTGATCAAAGTCATGATGCTGTAGTCATGATGGAGTGCTTATCTACCAGTTTTTGGATATTATTTTATTATTGCCTCATTTTGAAACACTCACTAGTACAGACAGGCATATTTATATTGTGTCATCACTCACCTTATTATCCGGACATAAGTTTCAGACTCACGTGAGCATCATCAGCAAACATAGAAAGAAAGGTGCAACGATCTTCACTATTTAATGAATCATCCATAATACGTTGTCAGTAGTCATCTATTTGTCATATTGATAAGAGTCCGGCTTTTTTTATAGTTGGAAAAATTGTATATCATTTATAAAAAACCGGAATTGTATTTGTAAGAAATGTCATTCTTTTTTGTCCCACTTCAAATGGAAGCACAGTATTCAATTATTACAAGATTGATGGATGAAAAACTGAAAAATGGAAAATGTTGTCACATTAAACAAAATTTAATTGTGAACTTGATTGTAGTTGCTTAATTATTAGCAGCGAACAGCGTCAATGTGAGTATTCTATTGTTGCAAGAGTGAAGTTGATTTTGTAGGATAATTGTTTTTGTAGTCATTGCCGCAGCAATCTTTCCGAATCAGAGCAATACAAGTGATTTGGCGCGAGTTGGCTCACGGCCCAAAGCAGAGACAAAATTATTCGGCGAGAAAAGGGACAGAGTTATTTGCGGCTTGACGCGCGGTCAAAAAAGCAACAGCCCTGATAGCAAAAGCTGCACACAGCTAAGCGCGCCCAAAACTAGAGTTTAATTGCAATGGTGAGGCTCAAACGTGAGTGATAATTGTTGGAGTACTTTGCCCCCCATCAGACTGAGCCCCCTTTTCGGTTCTGTTGGTGCTGGTTGCATTGGCGTAATTAAATTCGCAGAAGAATTGCGCTATCGGTCAAATCGTCGGCGTTGTTTTCGCATTTGCATCGACGCGGTTTTGACGCAGCGCGTTAGCGGTTGCCGGACTGATTGATTTCCGCATTTTGAGTTCAGAGTTATCGACGCATTCATTTGTGAATGATCGCAACCACCGTCGTCTACACTTCACTGCCCGCTCAAGCCAGGGGGTGTTGCCACTCCCCAATCACGTCAAATGCAATAACTTCGCGATTTCCAAATACCATACCGCGACACGATTCTTTCAACTGATAATTATGAAAAAACGATGAGAATTCTGTATCATGTTGCAAAAATTAAATTGTATTTTCAAAACCATTTCATTTCTTCCGTATTGGATAACCAAAGACATCAGTACTTTTATAACTTCATTTGTACTTGATGAAAAATATTAATTGGTTTTGGTGAGAGACCCTTATAGCCAAAACCACCTAGCCATTTTATGTTTGTCATGGAAAACATAATGGACAGTTTGTTTCAGATGGAACAGTGACTTGAAACTCCCGTCCTGTTTTACAAGTAGTTACGTGTTACTTCCAGTGATTTAGGGATGAAAATGAAGTCGATTCTTCATGAACTTCACTGGAAAACGTTTGACATAACTTCTCTAACTAGGATATTAGATATTAGTTTTGTTAGATTTAGCCTAAAACAGTAGCTTCAGTAGTCTGTGGACAGTTGATCCACAACTCTTAAAGAATGTTCTCTTGTTTTACTGTTAAAGTAACAGTAGATAGGAACGCACAATATTTCTTATGCCCTGCTTGACTTGATATTGTTAAAGTAGACTTGAATGACTTGCTATTGGTGAATCCAGAATGCTGTAGGGCGGACAAGGTTTGAAGGACAACTCAGTAGTTTGACTATTACTTTTGCCCAATTGTGGTCTAGAAACGACTTACCAGCATATTTTAATGTTTAGAACTTATAATCTGTGATGCATGTAGTTTGTTTGAGATCAAGTTTCATATGCGCAACCTCTTAGTTGGGCCATTTGTGAGAAGGGTGATTTGAAGTACTGTACACTGGAAGTGAGTAATGCGTGTAGCATCAGAGTCAATGTGGCAAGATAGTACTCCGGACAGTATTGTTCAAACGTTAATGGCATAATTTTAATTCGTAATATGGAGGGTTGTTAGGAGGGGAATGATATGTTACAGAAGGGGCGACAATAGGTAGTAATACTGTAGTATTGTTTGGGGGTGTAGTTTGTAGGATTCGGTTCGGTGCGTTATGGCTGAGGGTGGCAATCTACGAACAAAGTTCTGGCAGAATTATTGTCTGTTTCATCTCATCATCATCTGGGCGACTACATGAGCCGGGAACTGTTCGTTGCTTCATTCCTTCTGATTCCTTCATGTCCATCCAAATTTAGTGTACTAACCGAAGTACTGGAAGACTAGGGACAAGGGTTTCTCATCATGACAAGGCTACCTTGCACCTTGGTAAACACAGAAATTTGAAAAAATATGTATTCTTTTTTTTGGAGGATGAAGCCCACATAGGTCTGAGACCTGTGCGTGGGTAATGAATTGGATGATGGTAATTGATGAGTTTTAGGTTGGTTCCGAACCACCGGGAAGTGATTTTACAGCAGAGAACAGAGTCTTTTTTGCTGGCCAATCCAATCGGTCACCGTTACAAAGATGACCAGGAGTTTCGTAGCTTACCTCTGATTGAACAGATACCTGCTACGGCACTCGGCTATCACTCTAGACTGCTATTACTATCATCCCTAAATTTATTTTATATGTATTTTCGAGCATTTCAATTTGAATTTTTTCCCTGTTTAATCTGAAGCATTTATTGTCCAATTCTGTACAATATTAAACTTGTAGACATTATTTACAAATATTTCTAATCTATTCTATATTTAAGAAGTACAATATTATTTGTTTCTATAGCCTCGCTGATTTTCTCAATGCTTTTTTGGATAGAGAGCATCAAAGAATAAAACTTTCAGCCGTAAAATGTTTGTGATTTTGGAATAACTGAACATTTAATTAAGTAAATAATGTAAAAGTTCGTATAAAATCATAAGGAGGGGAAAACCTCCAGCCTAAATATGTTACTTCGATCTGTTGCATGAATATGTAATCGATCATGTGTTCAGCTACTCACTAATAAATATCATGGAAAGTCACTGAATGTATTTTTTGAATATGTTACTGAGTTCCTCAAGCACTAACACACATAATTGTAGATTTACTTGAATTTTATCTTATCTCATATTATTTAAAAAATTCCATTTCCGTTCATATTAGCTGAAATTCTTGGAATTAGAGCTCTATGTATATTACCTTTAATTTGGTCCAGCACCTTTTCTATAAATCCCCAAACTGGATTTCCCTGATTATCGTTGTGGTAGTGGGTAGGGGGTAAGGGGTTGCTGATAACCGAATGTTCCTTGTTATCAGCCGTCATCTTGTCTCTGTTTGAGAATCCGACCTTTGTTTGGCCGAGTGCCCTCTTTACCCTCTGCAACATCCATCTCTTTCGCTAAACCGATTCCAATCGATATCCTCGCAAAACCGCATGGACGAGCAAACAAACACAAAAAACACTTTCTCTTTAAACTGTCTCTTTCCCGCCTCCTCACCGCGAAACACGGCAACAATAGCGTTCTCCTTCCGACATACTTCTCCTATCTTCTTCCTCCTCCTCCTCCTCTTCCTCCTTTATCATCTCATCCTTCGGATTCAGGCTTGTTACGATTGATTCTAAACGACCCATTTGCTGCTAAACTCGCACAATATTTATCTGTCTGTCAGATCTACAATTCCGCTGTTTGCCACTGTTTATCTCATTGTAAACAGTCCAAGAGAAACGCTCGAGGGCTCGAATTTATTGTCCCATTCTTCTTCGATTGACATTTTATGATTTATCTCAGTATACCGCTCTTAATTTCCTTTTTCAAGTACAAAGTACAAGTTCCTTCTTTTTTTTCCAGGATGAAGCCCACATAGGTCTTAGACCTGTGCGTGGGTAATGAGTGAATGATAGTGATTGATGAGATGGACCTACAGTTTTAGGTGGGTTCCGAAACACCGGGAACTTATTTTACAGTGGAGAACAGTGTCTTTTTTGCTGGCCAATCTAATCGGTCACCGTTACAAACAGGTCTTATGAGAACGCAGCTTATCTCTATCTGATTAAACAGATACCCGCTACGGCTCGCGGCTATCACTTCCCTTATTTGACCCTTATGTACATGAGTTCACATACACATAGGCCTACTATTTACAATGTACGATATGTAAAGTCTCTCAACTATCCCTTCAATTTTGTAATTTCCTATTCCTTTCTTCACATTATCTTACTTTATTATTAACTAAACTATTCTGTTTCATTCGTTTTTTATTTCTGCTTCATTAATGTATTGTTTGAAATATTTACTGGAGGGGAACTTTCCCAATCTAGGCTATACCAATTCATATTTATTTGACTCACTATTTTAACATGTCAACTTTTGTGGCTGTACATATCAAACTTTAATTTAACTCAATCAATTTCATGCTCATTTTGACAATTACTTCTTAGATTTCTCCATTATTTCCGCGCCAAGCAACCCTGAACCGTTTCTTGATGGTCTTAACACCACAATGTTAAGGGCTTACATCACATTCAATAGTTGTTAGTTGTGTCTGAGAACTATTACGGCTCGTTTATCTTCTCTTCTTTGAAATTGAAGTTCTATCTTGAAATTTTTTCCTAACTTCTCAAAATTCATTATCCAGTTATTTTCTTGTAATTTTACAAATAAGTGTAACTAAGAATTACAATACTCTAAGCAAGAGTTTAGAGTTATAATAAGCTACTGTATTCGCCCAAAACCGCGAAAACTCATACACCGCTACAATTGGAACTAGAGTACTGTTGTACTGATAATATTGTTATTGTCTTTTGGAAATACTGCTATATAAATACTCACTATGAAGGACTTACACACTAGAATCCTCATAGAAACTTGTAATACTTTTATTGAAACAACTTCAGAAGTTTTGTTAAGTTTCACCTTAATTTTTACGCTAATTACATAGTGTCAGCTCCCTTACTGCTATGTAAGCTCACTTCAAATTGCTTCCACTATAAGCTTAGTTAAAACTCGTAGAGCTGTAATAGAAACAACTTCAAAAGTTGTATTATGTCACCTATCAATTCAAGTTTCAGCCAAAAAGTGCTAGAAAGTGCCAGCTTCCACTCCATTATATTAGTTGCAACTAAGAAGAATAATACGTTAGAAGATCGGAGTTTCCTCCTTGAAACTTCATTAAAGTTATTTTGTGTACTTAATATGGTGTAGGAAAATGATTTACTTATTGAGTCCTTCTTCAGCTGAAAGATAAATATAATCAATCTCAAGTGTCATTCGTTACTGGAGTACTCTCACTCCCTCATGAGGTTCTTCAGTAACATCGTTGACGTATAAAAAGAAGCTAGTAGGAAAATAGTAGGGAAGGCAAGTTCCTGACAGAATGAAGTGTTTTATTTTGTGTATGGAAGAAAATTGAAGCAGGGATGCGTCATGTGTGCTGCCAGAGCCAAAAACGCGGTAACGTTTGTTTTCGATGCTCTCTTTCATTCTCTCTCTCCTTTACACATACTATCTATCCTTCTCTCTTTCAAACTAAAATAGCGTCAAGCTATATTTCATAACTGAAGCAAGATTCTATTTCGCTAGAGTTTTATCCGCATTTCTTTTGCTCTTCCTTCGCCACTGCTGAAGAATTTGCCTGTGCCACTCCACCACCCACTTTTCTATCAACCCATCTCTTCTGACGTTTTGGTCCTGCTCTCACCAGGTGTAATAAACCATCGCTTTCATCCCTGAACATTTTAGGCCCTTAACAACAACCCCTATAATATTCCTGGTGCTTCTTTAGTAGACCAGATGGCTCTCATCGTCAAGCTTCGTCGCCGTTCTAAGCAACTAAACAGCATTTTAGTAAATTTACTTGAATTATTGCCCCTTGAAAGCATTCCCCTTGGGTTGTTTGGGTAGTTATATTATCTAAACAAACCCATAAATGAAGCAAGTTTTTATCGTCACAATGAATAGAATCTCATTTTTTGTTTCGAAAATTGACGAATTACCTAATAAATAATGTTGAAAATGTGAAGTATTTAAGGGGAAAGGTAGGTTCTATTTATGAAACAAGTCCACTAGGATGATTAATTGGAATAATACGAATGATTTTATTAGGCCTTCTCATTTGTGCAAATACGTAATACATAAATAAGCAATGTGAATTCCCCAAAACGTATTATCGATTGACATCTTAACATGTTTTCTAGCATTATTTTTTCTTTTGCATGTTCCATATAAAACAGAAGTCGTAATGTTGGATAATGGAGTAATTTTGTACGTTGTGATTGATTTGTGATTAGTACTCTAGTTATTTTCTGCACGCGAATTTGTAGGATTTGGCTTCGCTTCGTACAATCCAATCCTTCAGATATTTTTGAAGACAAACGCCATTCATTCCTCATCACGTGATGGTTATTTCATTTATACAGTTGATCTAAAACTACATCTTCCCGTGAAATTGAATCTCAAGTTCTGTGTTTTGTTTTAATGATGATAATACAATTTAGTTTTTTATCAATATGACTCTTATTAGAATCTAATACGAGTCATATTGATAAAAAAACTAAATTGATAAAAACTAAACTCCAACATCTGATGTTGGAGTAATAAAAATGAGAATAATTTACACAGCGATTATAATTTTTAATGTTGTAATGTTTCACTCAGAGTAGGCCCTGCCTCTGATAGATTAACTTATCAAAAGTCAACTTAATTGGATGATATATTTGAATTATCAGTACTAAGTGGACTGTGTTATGGGCACGTGTTCTCCGAATTGAAACGAATAATTTTTTATAAACTCTATTACAGCTCAATTAGTTCTTTTTTACTTCTTCCACAATGTACTTAAAATTTTGCTTTAATTTACCCAACATTGTACCTAATTTGAGAAACGTTATTTAGCCCAAGTTCAGATGAAGTACAAAACTATATTGTTAATAGTTGGTACAAACGAACTGGACTTGTGTACTAATGTGTATTAATACATTAGTAACAATGTGTATTAGTACATTAGTAGCTTGTGTTGTTATTATTAATAAATTAATACAATGAAGTGTTGTTGAATCAAACTAGACAGGAAATCTGTATTCTTCAAGGAGAAACTTTTCTGGTAATGCATAAACAGTCAAACTTCTATATAAGAAACTTTGAAATGAAGAAATCCTCTTTGTGAAGTAGTTTTAAGATGTCCCTTAACATTGCAATGTTGTCAAGACGACTTCTCATTAACAAGCACATCTCTAGAGCAAATCTTTGCCTGGATAACAGATTTCGGTTTCGTTTTTTTTTTAAACTTTTGTCCAGAAGTAAATTTTAAAAAAATATGTTCAACGGAGCTATTTAAACTCGAACTGCTCATACACAGAGAAATCAAGAATTGATTTATATAAAAAAAACAATTCTCAAACTAAGTCTCATATTGCCAACTGAGCGAGCATAGGGGCTTAGTTCAGTGATATGGTGAGTTTGCAGTTTGCTTCGTAAATTTCGTACGATTGGTTTGCTGTTGATTACATCATGCTAAAAGCATGATTGCTATTGTGAGTGGTGGATGGGGGAGCATTTGAGAGAGGGATGGATTGGTTATTGGCAGTCTTCGTTTCTGACGTGTTCCTCTCCTGGGACTAGAACTTTCAATGGGTCGGATCTGGTCCAGAAACATTATTACTAGCATTCAGTTCACCCACTGCCGGCTGCTTCCCATCAAAGTTGCTTCTGCAGCTCTCCTGTCAGCTCTGGTGTTAACAAAAACATACTCTTGTTTTATTTGGGAGCGTTTGGCTCTTCACCCTTCCAACAAGTGAGTCCCTTTTTCCGACTAGGGGTGCCTGTGCAAACACTAGCTAGCTCATTTCTTATCATCTTTGTCGTGTTGGAGATCACTTACATGCTAAGGAGTGTTTGGATGGTTATATTCTCGACAGTAGCAACTTTAGTCGTATTATTGCATAATTATAGCAAACACCTTTCAGGCAATTGTGAAAATTTACAGATCTGGTTAACATAACAAATAACACAATAGATAACAGATTTCTACTAAAGTTTTGGACATTCAACAACAATATATTGTCTAGTTTTTCTAGTTTCTCGCCTATTGTCCATAGAATAGTCCAATACTATGTGTAGTGAATACTGTACTAGTTTCTAGTTAATAAAACATTCATTAGGTGATTAGGGACCCATCTAAGGTAATTACGAAACTCACCATAATATTTGGTAATCATGAAAAAAATCAGATCTTTGTAAAATCTGTTTTATATTATCCGCTATTTGCTGTTATAGGTAACAGATTCATGTAACATGAAAAATAACAGATAATAGATGAAATATTTCATCAACATTTTTAAACATTTAATAACAGATTTAGTAAAACATGACAGGTAATAGGTAACATATTCATATAAAAAACTTTATTTTTTTCTCATTTATAGCCTATTGTCTAATTTACAGTTTAGAAAACATTCATGAGGTAACCATCTATCTAATTCCTGAACCTTTCTAGGCATTTTAAAAACTTCCAAATCTTGAAAACTGTATAATTGTCACAAGTTTTTGTGTTCGAAAAGTTATTGGTCAATACGTGCTATTGTTCATCAAATGAGTTGGGTCCCGAGACTGTGAGTGAGTAGGCCTGTTAATGAGTACTTCCATTCATAAAGAAATAGAGCCTAGTGATTGATTATTTTTGGTTAAGTTTGCTTTTTTGACAGCGTTCTGGGTATTACAAATCGCTATACTCTGTCAGTGGGTTGACACTCGCAGAACTACGGTAGGAAGTCTAAAATCACAACTCCTTACATTCGACTTACACTTCAATCTCATGAGAAAATAACTGAAAAGGACAGAATAAAATTGTCTGTCTGAAAGACTGTTTTATCCCTTGTGAAAGCAGAGACTGTCAATAAAAATAATTTTCGTTGAGGATAATTACATTTCAGCTTGATATCGAATGAAATATGTATGAAGTGGAGTACCCTGGTCGATGATTTAGAAATTGGGTCGCAACCGTTCGTTACAAGGTCTGGTAGACTAGGTGGCGCCGCCTTCATCTCAACTGCTAAATGCTCTTCGAACGATAAGCCCTGCTCGTAAATTAGTTTTTGCCACAGCAATCAACTTCGTGTCTCCGTACTTCGTGTGAGCAGAACTTATGAGAGCACGATGTGCCCTGCCACTATATACTGTAGGTGTGTACGTAGGTAGGTGACTGACGCTGTTGGGTTTTGATGGAAACGAAAATTAAACCCTAAATTCGCAGATTAGCACTTTGGGAACGAAGAGACAAGGATATAGAGTGGTAATTTTGTCAACCGGAATTTTCTAAGCTCTTGGTTAATGATTTTTCAACGTCGCATCATCCAATGCTGCTTTTGATCATGAAACTGTAATCAGTATAGCCACGCAGCTTTTTGTCTATATTGAATTGTAGACCGAATTCATATTAATTATATATAGAAAAAAAATGTTGTAGAAAGTCAAGCTGCCTTGTCACTTCTTCCAAAAATAAGCAGAACTGTGATTGGTCAACGAAAGACGTGGTAGCTGAAGCAATAGAGCGTGCAGCTGGCAGGTTTGTTTTAAAAACATTCAACACTGTAGCTGAAATTTTGTATTGCTCGAAATCATTATTTGTACATCTGTCCTATTGTATATTGAATTATATTGCATTATTGTTTTGGATGATTACAAAAAATGTCCCTGCTTTGAAGGGCTCTAAATACCAAATGCATATACTTACAATACCTTTTGCCCATTCATATAGAAAAGGAAATTAAAAAATTCTGTATATGATCAAAAGTTCTTATAAATGTTTAATGAGGTTGCAACCAGAAACCCAAACGATATCACGCAGTATTCGAATTTTTCCCAAACTCATTGCAACATGTTCCGATGGCTGTAATTACAGCCTTTTGAAATTGGGACATTATTCTGTAATAATAAAATGTAATTCAATATACAATTGGACGATAATAAGTATAATAATAAAGTTACTTGTTATTCGTACATGCTCATAAATTGGTCATTTCCTTTAATTAGAAGAAGAAAAGGAACATATTTCCACCCCATTGGCACCTGTTACAGAATTCTGGAATGAAAATTAGATACAGTTTTGATACATTAATCGCAGAATAATTGGCTAGGGGCCCTCCAAGAAGCCCTGATCTAACCCCCTATTATTATTTTCTATGTGTCTAGATAGCAGATGAAGTGTTTATTTTAATGCTGCCAGTTACACCGATGAAGTGATGATAGCTGCAGCATCGGAACTGTACCATCAGAAATGCTACTATGAGTGTGTGAAGAAATTGAATACTGTTAAATTAATTATTATTGAATATCTTTCTGGCTTCTGGTTGCGGTCACAGTTTTGTTATAATATATGTGAATAATAATTGAAGCTAAATGAAGCTTTACTGGGTTTGACCTAGTTCCCTAGTGTTTGTATTAGAAGAGAAATTTTTTATGTTCAGGAGTAGGAAAGAAAAGCAAGACTTTCTTCCTTCTTATTACCAGAACACCTTTTATTACTTGTTGAAGCCTTCTAAATTTATCGAAATCTTATTAAAAGCGTTACAGAATGAGAAGGTAAAATCCCAACATACGCAGCATTTTTTAAATTTTGAGAAAAAAATATCAAGTGAAGCTTAGTATCCATAATAGTCCATCCATAACTTCATTGTCATCAACCCACTCACAAGTCTCAGATTCATGAAGATCCATCCCAGACATTACGATTACGTTACAAGACATTAGAAATTACAGAAAACTGAAGACGTTCATATACGCTGGACCATAGTCAGCAACTTTAAGTCTTATTGGATAATTCAACAAAACATTAGTCGGGTGCATTTGGAAGGGGGAAGTGGGAAGGGTATGTCTGGGTATAGTGGAAGGGGAAAGTCTGGGTATGAGTTTGGCTGCATAGGAGTGCTTACTCACGATGCGAGTTCGGTAATCGGTCTAGACGGGAAGTTTTTTGACACGGGTGGCGCGTGGCCAAAAACGGAATTATAACATAGCGACCGGCTCACGTCTAACTACTAAATGCTGCAGCAGAACATGACCAAATGGTGAGAATGGAGACGATAGGGAGAAGGGGTGGTGATGGATAGACAGTGTTCAGATTAAGATGACTTTATTTGTGTAAACTTATAATGTATATGAATGATGATTATTATTATTATGATTAGCAACTCTCCGATCCAATAGTTATAGTACAGTGATTTTGGAAAATTTAACATTATGGTTAAATGGTTGGAATAGACAAGATTGTCAGTATGACAATACAGTGTTGATAGAGAGAGGTAGATTGAATAAGTTAGTGTGTGTGAGAGAGTGAGATGGTGTGAGGCGCGAGAGGTACAGATACAGTTCATTTGACCGTTCAAATGTAAACTGATTGATGAGACGTTATCTTGCTTCACAAAATATAAATCCAATAATAATTTTGCAATAATTTCTAACGATTTATCACGTATAGAAGAGTCATAAATTAAATTGGGCCAAGTAAGTATTGAATGTGATGTCCTGTCCTGTACAGATGATGACAATTGTACCTGATGTACTTGTGAGAGTTGATGAAAGTAAGAAAGAGGGAAAAGCATGAGCATGTGAGAAAGCGAGTTAGAGAATGAGTCATGAATGAGATGAGGTAAAAAACTTGATTGGAAAAGGTGGAAATTGGAAAGTTATTGATTTTAATATTCATATAAATGTTTTCTTTGTAGATGCAATTTGGAAACAGTACGCAAGCATCACAAAGTATAATTTCATAAGATGTTATCGATCTACAAGCGTAATTGCTTTATTCTATAAAATTTGAGTTGATTTATCATACAGAAGTAATATAAGGGCTAGTGAAACTTTAATTTATGCCCACAGACTGATGAATGAAACGCAGTGATACATTTTCTTGGAAAGCGCGCAAGAGAGGAGATAATGTGAATAAAATAGAAGAAAATTAATAAATATGAGTGTATAAAATGGGGTGGAAGAGTGAAAGAGGGTGATACAAAGGAATAAAAAGGAGTGACAGTGTGAGTGAGGTTGGCCATGCACGGAATGTTGCGCGTTATCGCGGGGCACTATATTGCTAACCCGGTGTCCCCTTACCGCGCCCGTTCCCTCATCGAGCAGTAGCAGCACTTTGAACTGCGTTCGTTGGCGATTAACAGAAAAAGTACGCGCCCAGCCCAATGTCAAACAACCGACCAGCCGTCGTAATGAACTCCATGTTTCACATTTGCAGCCAACTGCCAAGTGCCAACTATCTACCGTACACTCAAAGACGACGTCTGCGATTAGACACGTACCTTTAACCTACACAAATATTACTAAATGCCAGTGGGAGTGGAAAGGGCCAACCTAATACAAGAGTGCAAGTGGCTAAAAAGATACGAAACACAATAAAATTGAAGGTGTGAGCTCACTTACTGACCTGAACCAGGATCAAGCTAATTGCTCCAACTCACATTATACTCCATTAGCTTTTCAATTTAGAGGTACACTTTCGTATTCAAATTAATGTACACAGAAACACTCGAAATAGTAATTGACCAACTAAGTGGCTGCTTTCGTTTTCTTGTTTAGTAATCCTATATTCGCTCAGCCATTACTTCTCTCGAAAACAAGTGTTGAACAAAGAACAATAAATTGAGAAAACAATCGCAGACAATTCTCACAAATTTCAGCTTGCCACTCACCGTGGTCTAGTGCCCTAACAGCCAAATGTATGTACGTCTGATTCCAATTAATAATTTGATAAAAATAACTCAATTTTAAAAATTATATTGACAAACAATTTTTATTTCACAATTCAATATTCAAGACAATAAAACTTGAAGTACTGTTACGGGTTCCAATAGCTAAAATAAGGCTGGCAACACTAAAATTCACACTTGCACTTTATTCATACAAATTAGTCGTAAGTTCAATTAATTAAAAAAAAAAAAGCTCATCAAATGACAAGCTAATACTTATTTTCAGTAATTATTTACAAGAATTAATTAATAAGTAATTATTTACAAGAATTAATTAATAAGTAATTACAGGCTGATCAATAATAAAAGAAACAAGAGTCCAATAAACTGTACAATAATGCAGAAAGAAATGATAAAAAGAGCAACTTATCACTTACAAAAACACAGTCCAATTCGTTATTTGACAGTCCCAAATAATATCACTTAACAGAACGTCTTTAAACTATTAGTAAGCTGCATAAACAGTAAACACTTGTCTCTGCACTTGACACTGTCTAAAGACTGAATAAAGCACTGTTTACTCCACTGGCACTGGATTGTCTCTCTCACGAGATCTGTAATTCAATCTGTCACACGGGTTTGTAAAGCTAAACTGTCACACAAGCTTTTGTAAGACTCCTTTATATAGCTGTTGTAGTTGTATTATTCCAAGAATTGAAATCACTAGACGCTTCGAGAAGGCCACGGAATGCTTGGAATATAGACCTCGATTGTTCAGGAAGAATGTCGAAATCTCGAGAAATCAATTGAGTGAGAGAGTTGCAGGCTTGAAGAATAAGAGTGACAAAGACATGTGAAGAGCAAGAGAATGAAAATGGGTCGAAGTCACGTCCAACCATGAAAACAATAGAATGATATAAATAGAAGAAGTGCGTGAATAACTGCTTGTTTGATTTCGTAACAGTACATACAAAAATAATGAATCACCGAAAGGTGATCTATATTTATGGCAAAGAAATGTACCCGTATGTAAACAAAAATAAATTCTCTAAATAAAAATGATACTTTTGCTGTGAAAAAAATTCTTTCACATTCGTAAATTATGCTAGAAGAAAAAGTTATAATGAGAGAAGAAAAAAGGAATCTAATATTAACGGTACTTGAGATGAATGATAGGAAATTGGTCTGCATGGGTTGTGCGCAGACCATTGATCTTATAGAATGTATGCCCATCGATCTGAATGTATTGGAATGTAATACAGTATTGCTGAAGCTAAAATTTGCAATGTGTGTACTTTATTTTATAACTTCCGTATTTTATAATCACATTATATAATAATTTATATGTGTATTCCTTATGAAATGAGAAATTAAGCATAACATTCCAAAATAGATTCCAATAGATGACATTGTCAGCTGATTCAAAGTGATAATTGTTTTTTAACACGTGATTTAAATTTTATGTTTTCACTCAAACTTAGTAATTAAAGTAATTAAACTTCGAATAAGTAAAGAAATATTTTCAAATATTCTACTTTGTGATGTTGAAGATCCATCTTGTTTCCACTAATATGTAATATAAACTTAATAAAACAATTTTTGAATGGAAATTAACTCACGTTATGGCGTGACGGCCGTTTCGCTCAGTTGTCTAGAGCATCGTCAGACGACCCACAGTACACTGACTCAGTACAAGTCAGTGTACTGACGATGCTCTAGACAACAGAGCGAAACGGCCGTCACGCCATAACGTGAGTTAATTTCCATTCAAAAGTTGTTTTATTAAGTTTATATTCTACTTTATGCTTTAAGTAAAAATTACTTTATATAAAAAATCATAACAAGAATAACTAAAATATTGATTAAGTACCAAGCATGCTATTACAATTTCTAATATCCAAAATTTGCATTAATGATATGATTAGCTGATCTTTTATATAATTGTATCATTTGTAACAACTTGGGGAGACAATATTTCTAAAAGTTGAAGATTGAAGATTGCGGTACCTACTTTTGCCTATATTTTTGCTTTACTAGTAAGTAAATTTTATTCCTATTATTGTTTACCTATAGTATTCCTATTATTGTTTACCTATAGTATTCCTATTGTTGATGACCTATATTATTCCTATTATTGTGACTAAACACAATAAACGTCACTAGTAACTTTTTTCAAATTTCTGATATACCATTTCCTTTGTTTCAGGTGTGTTACCTATATTACAAGTTCTCATGAGGTAATCGAGTTTCTACTTCATTTCTAGTTCAATTGTTTTTCAGTTATTGATGTTCAGAATTGGAAAAAAACAGATATAGAAATGGAATTTAACATTTCTACTTCTTAGCCGACAATTCAATAGTTATAAAAGAAACCTTTTTCTTACAATATTGTCACTGATGATGTATTTTCCAGTCATCTTCTCAATAATCAATATGACAAATTTATACAATATTGCAACTGGCAAATACCTTTCCATGCATTAAACACTATTGCCACGAATACTACGACTGGCCTTGCTTCAACCGAGATGAACAAAACAAGTAGGAGATCCCACTTCATTCATGAATAGAGAACCTTCTACGTTAGTCCACTATCCACCTACCTGGCTTGTTTCGTTTCTTGAAAGAAGCCTCTTAATTAAAGCATTTCCCGAGGCAAACATGACGTTCATTCATTAACCATCAGGTAGAATCTCCCATTTCAAACTTGTGTTTTACCTACTATTTTTTTCTCTCCTTAACATGGTAGTCATCAAATTGCATCCTGTTTCCTGTAGTTGCTCGGTAATATCTAGAATGTTGTAGCCTACCTGATGAAAATGGTGCGGATGAATTATTCATTTGGCGTGATTTATGATGTATTTCCTGAACGGCTCTCTCTGTTTCTCTGTTACTCTTGTAATCTAAAAACATCGAGTGCGATATTTCTAGCCGACTCTAGAAATTCTATTATGTTTCCTTCTTGAAAGAATGTATCAAACAACAAATACTTCTAGGCAACTCATTTCACTTTCCTTGGCATAATCCAATAGAAAAAAGATTAAATGATATAAAATTGAAAAATAAATTTAAAAAAAGACAATATTTGTAATATTATTTTATATTTTTGTATATCATCCATTTAATTTTAGTCAGTTGAATCTCTGAAATAGTTCTCCAGCTTTCTCTCAATTTTTTCTCCCCCTTTTTGCCACTATTTTTTCTCATATCAGTATACTTTTCAGTTTTCTACTTGATGCATCCCATTCGTCGTTTTTTATTTCCAAAATCTTTTTCAATAGACATATTGATAGAAAAATAGAAATATTCCCTTTCTTGAAGTTAGTTCTTGCACTTCTTGTGTCTATGTAATAACTTTTCAAACTTTATTGGCTTATAATATATTCTGAATCAATTTACCGCAGACTATCACGTTGTTTTGGAGTATTGAAGGGAATGAAAACTTCTTACACCTTGATTCTATCATTTCTTCTTCCACAATAAAACATTTTAAAATAATACTGAACTTTTTATAACTTTCGTTAATTATTCATTTACTTGAAGTTTTTATTATTGAATTTTGAAAAATAAAGTGTTAAACTCAATGAACTAAACCACTTATGCCGCTATTTGAATTTCGGTGGAACTTCAGCAGAACCTTGAATCTAAGAGATAGATTCTACAACCATTTCCAAATTCCATAACCATTACCAAATGGTGATTTGGGACAGGCTTACGTGGTTACCAAATTCATTTGCACACGACATGGAAGCATTACCAATGGCGTTTTAAGTGCGTGCATTAGCGTCTGAAAAGTCATTTATCAATCTTGTCAAGTTATTGGCCATTATCGAAACAAACATACGCTAGACCGCAACAATACCGACACCATTTGTCAAAACAAGGGCTTTAATTGGCTCTAATGTTTCAACGCGCACCTAGAAACTCCTACAGAATTTTGCTTTTAAAAAAGCATTTTCATTCACATTTAGATGTCTAAAATATATCAGTAATAAAACATTTTGAAATATCGGTGTTCATCATCGCAAAAGTAGTAGTACTAGTAGTAGTAGTAGAATAGAATAGAAAAATCTTTTATTCTTAACTTTTCATGTGAAATTTAACGACTTGCAGTCAAATTAATGACTGCAAGTCGTTAAATTTCACATGAAAAGTTAATATGAACAACGCAGTTCGTCATGGAACAAGAAATCCAGGAATCTTTTATTCATTCAAAATTATATAACCTTAAGCAAACCTGCAAGGTTGCTTGACAAGGTTCAATACAACAAATCAAATTTCTTTTTACAAAAAAAAAATTATGAAAAATTATTTTTACAATATTTAGAATTTAACAATCAAATTAATACTGTTTTAAAATTACAATTGTTGGCGCAGCTCTCAATTACAAAATAAAATAATAACTTCAATCAACCTGAATTAGTTATTTCTCCATTAAATGAAATTTCTTAGGAACAACTCAACTAAACATTATCTAACGTATAATGATTAAGGCTGTGCACAGGGTTTTTGGTCATAATTTTTTTTCGAAGTTTATTGTATTGGATATTATTAAGGTATTGAAATGTTGACTGTTGCCATGATACATTTTTTTTTTCATCAAATATTTTATGAAATATGGGAGTTCAAAGTTCAAATTTCTCGGTTTTTGGGGGCAATTGATCTCCCCTACAAGTTATTTTAAACTTTTGATATTTTTTTATTAAATGATAGACACATTGAGGAATAAAATGACATATTTTTCATTCCGATAAAACAATTAGTTTTCTCAAAATAAATTTTTTAAAACATGCGAAAAATTTCAGTATTTCAAAAAATTATTTTAACAAAACCAATTGTTGAATTGAAATAAAAAATGTGACATTCTTTTCCCCAAGGTGTCTTTCAGTTATAAAAAAATTATCAAATGTTTAAAATAACGTTTAGGTGAGTTCAATTGCCCCCATAAACCAAAATATTTCAACTTTGAACTCCCATATTCCATAAAATATTTGATGAAAAAAATTATTTCTCATGGCAATAGTTAGCATTTCAATACCTTAATAATATCCAATTCAATGAACTTCGAAAAAAAATTATGACCAAAAACCCTGTGCACAGCCTTAAGCCAAACCTTTAAATTTTGTTTCAACAATTTCATATTTACAAACTTAGTGCAGCACTCAGGTAAGTCATTAAATATTCTTGGAACAATATATGATAAATTATTCTTTGCAATATTATTATGTGCAAATGGAACAATATATCTTTCATTTCTCAAGCCATAACGGCTTTCTTTAAGAACTAAATACTTTTTACTAAAATAATTCTCCATTATTATTGTAAACAAAAATAAACCTTTAGTACTTGAAACATTACACCTGTTCAAGAGGTTTTCATATGGAATTCTTCTAGGTGAATCACTAATCAAACAGTAGTAGTAGTAGTAGTAGTAGTAGTAGTAGTAGTAGTAAAAATTTGATAACGATAACGCGAATTCTAATCTGAACACCTCGGGTCTGCCTCCGCTTGCTTCAAATGAAAGATGCTGTAGATCAAGCTGAGAAATAGAGTGATCAGGCTAGAATTTTACTTATTTTTTATTGCTGATGTTGCCTACATAAGTCCGAGACTTGTGCGTGGGTAATGAGGTGAATGATAACACATAGACGCCAGACGGAGGAGCGGGATTCGAACCCACGACCGCTTAAACGACAGCAAGCTGGAGTTGCGACGCCCCAACCAACTGCGCTAACCAGCCCGCCAATTAGCGTTGTCGTTATCGTATATTTGCGTAAACATAAAAAAACAAAAAAAATTCAAGCTATGGATTTAATTTTCCATTGAATAACAATTTATTGACCGAACATAGTGGGGTCTCAGTATTAACTCGACCGCTCGGCATTTCGTCTGTTTGTCCGTCTGTATGTAGGCTTATGCATGTATGCTGCACGATTACGGCCAAACGCCTTGACCGATTGTCATGAAATTGCGTATAAATGTTCCTCATTCTTAGGCCGAGCGTTTTATGTATAAGGTTTTTCAAAGAATGCCCCCAATATTTTTTAGGGAGGCTAATTTACGCTGATTATTGGAGTGCGGATTTGGGTGCAGGAGGTTTTAAATTAAAATTGAGACAATTTGTGAAGGGTTTAATCCTCGACAAAAAATTGATAAACTCAACCCTCGTTAGAGTTCAAAATCTACAATATTTTTTCAAATTTATTTTTTTGTCTTGGTAGGGCTTTTTTAGCGAGTGGAATGATATATACTAAATTTATGGTAAATTGAGCATTATTTGGTGGTGGTGGAGAAAATTCACTTTTTCAAAAAAAATTTATGGATAATTTCTAATTTTTCGATTGGAAATGAAAGATAATTCTATAAGAAGGTTGAAACTGAACTACCAAACTACTCTAAATATTAAAAACATTCAAATATTGAGACGTGTAATATGGTTAGTTGGTGTAGTAAAGGTATAGTAAATGAAAAGGATGAATTTTTACTAATGGGGTAACGCTTGGCATACGAGAGGTGTTTCCGGTACTACTCTAATCTCATGAGAAAAAGGTGCTACTATTAAAATAACTTCAGATTGAGTTCAGAAAAAGAATCTAAATGTTTATTTTAATGTTATAATAAAAAATAATAGAATTCTAATGAGCTTATCAAGAATTAACAGAAGAATTTATTTACTCACAAACGGTCACTCGCTCAGCAGGGAAGAGTGGGGCGGGTCATCTGCCGTAGATGTAGCCAGCTCCCTTACTCGACACCGACTGCCCCGAGCCACTCGTTTTTTCAGCACAATTTTACTTGTCATGAATTTTCACTGACCTCATCATTTTTCTTTTAATAGTTAGCAATGGCTCTCTCCTCTTTTTGTGAAAGTTCATGGCAAATAAATTAATTATGCTGTTACATTACAGACGATTCTTTTTCTCAACAGGTAGAGCACATAAAAACTCTGGGGACGTGCATTCGAAAAAGTTGTAAAAATAATCCCCTTTAAGCTAGGGGCTGAAATTTAAATTTCACTAAAAATGGGAGGAGGCAAATTTTGATCTGTTTTTAATGGATAATTTTTGGTTTTCATGTTTGGAGTTTGATATTAATAGCTGCTAAAAATGCATAGTAACCCTTTATTAGGTAAAATGAGTAATTTATAGGTGTCCATAATTTTTAACTTATCAAATATCGATTTTTTCAGTTTTTATCGTCAAAGATAGACAATGCAATGAAAATTGAGTTGAAATTGAAACACATAAGTTTCGAAAATATCTTCTATTGAATGAGGAATGTTGGCCAAGTGAGGTCTACTGTTCACAGAACTACTAGTCAGTTACAATCTAGAATGACGAAAATGAGTAATTTTGATAAAAATGAATGAATGAGTAGCATGGCAAACCAATAATTTTGGGTGGGTTCCGAACCCCCTGGGAATCTCTATTATTACATCTCTTTCGATTGTAATTTTACCAAGTCTTAGCAGTATTATCAAGTCTTATTGGTGCAATATTTCCAAATAGCTTTATTTAAGTTCAACTAACCGTCTCTAGTCCCAATTGGCCTGAAGGGATGTATGGGAAGTTTCAACTTCGATTCCAGGGATTAACTTCCGGTTCAAGTAGGTAAATAGGATCAACGGAACTGTTTCAATCTAGAGAGCAAAGAATCGGGAGTTCCTTGGAGCTTCCACCGGCTGCTTTCCCTATTGGTAAACAGCAACTCGGATATTGCAGGAAGGTGTAGCCATGTATTTGGGTTAAGTCCATCCTCCGGTGCAGGCCAACAGTGTAGTTCTGTGGCTTACGATCTACCTCCCCTGGACCCCAGTTACCCTCCAGATAGAATAGTAAATGACCCCAGTCCGATGGGGTCAAAACCGCTGGAACTGCCACCTTTGCCTAAAGCACGATTTAGGGGTGGGGGCAGTTTGCTGAGGCCTCTAAAGCAATCACATTCCGCCCTCCTAGCGGATGCCCCGTAATGAGTGTTTGTTTGAAACGAATTTGCCCGGTAAACCCTACGAGATCATATTGAGCCCGAGAGAGAGTGTGATAGGAAACGGTGGGATGAACCTTTAGGATATCAACTGACAAATTTCAGCACCGGATTCAAGTTGGAATTTGGAAGTTGAAATCGGAACGAAATAAACTTATAGTTTGATTATGTTATATCATTGTTAGAATAATTGTTACATCATTGGTTATTTCATCGGTTAATTGATTGTTAACATATATTATTTATTCTATAGCTAGGCCTCTTCCTTTTCAAATCGTTTTAGTCTACCTGTTTTGTTGACCATTTGCCCAACTAACATTCTATACAGTTTTTACCCAATTCCAAACAATATTGAGTGAGCATAATATAGGTAATTAATATTCTGATCAGGGGCGAACTAAGAATTATTCTTGGGGCATATCAGCTTAGAAAATACCTCCCCACAAAAATTCTCATCCCCATAATAGACACAAGTACCTTATACCTCCCTCATTGAATCGTGTCGGGTTCTGACACATGTGTAAAAAGCTGCCTTTATTTTAAATGTATGTTTCATCTCCTCAAAGGAGTGTGTCTAAAAAGTATATCATTATTAATTTTAAGGAAAGTGACTCCCACTAATGTGCTAGTTAGTTCGAAAATCAATGTTGAATGTTTTTCAATTGGATAATACTGGCATATCAATACGAGATATTAACATTTTTAAGTGAGAATGAATACCTCCTAATCTTGAAGCTTGCGTAGCTAAAGAAGTAAGTTGAGAAAGAATGTCCAGAATGTCATTCGCGCCGAGTTCTGAAAGAGATGTAAGAAGCTGCCCGGGTTTGGATGATGATTAAAATTGTAGGATGTATGGCTAGAAACGCCATACGGTTTAGAGGGATTATTTTTCAAAAAATTCCCCTCCTCTAGACGAGAAATTATATATACTGTATTCTGTATTCCTCAACTAACAGTATAGTATATTCAACTAACAGAATATAGTATATTCTGTATTCCCTCAAGATGTTTATAGGTTATCTCAGTGGCGTACCGAGGTTTCAAGCGCCCTGGAGCGGAAGTGTCTTACGATGCCCCCCCCCCCCCCCCCAACCAAAAAATCGGTCTCACACTCAACCATTCCCTCACACTCAATTGGACTGTTTTTAATATAGTGGTCATTTAAAGAATCCCGCCTCTAACTACGCCGTATTTGTCAGAGATGCGAATCTCCGATGAAGGATTTTTGCCAGGCCAGATTCTACTTTAATCAATTTCCAAACATCTTGTTTTAGATTTTTTTCATTTTTCTATTTCCATTTATTTGCATTTATTTATCTAGAATTTTGTCATTCCTATGAAAATTTTCTTTTATTTTGGAAGTAGAATTCAAAAGTGAAGTATTTCAGTCCTGTTCTTGTTAATATAAAAACCATTGAACTTCTAGTGGATTTATTTTTTCAGAATAAATTCAGTCTTCATTCAATTACTTGAAATTGTTATACCTTTTGTCACCCAATATAAATGGTTTTGACTTTGCTACTTTAGACTATTTACTACTTTTGATTCAACCGTTTTGCATTCTGTCTGTTAGTAAAGCATTTACGGCTAAACTCATGAACCAATTTCTTTCATTCAATGAACCGATTTCATTCATTTGACATGAATGTTCCTTTTAGTAATGCGCAGCTATGTATAGGCTACATACGATTTTTTTAAATTGGCCTTCATTATAGTAATACATTTTTTGTAAGTAAAAGGAAATTTTCCCTCAAGAACGGAGCGCCCCTCAGAGCCTTGCGCCCTGGAGCGACTGCTCCACTCGCTCCATTATCGGTACGCCACTGGGTTATCTTCTGATCTACTTAATAATCTGAGGTACTAATGTAAAGTTGGACTAGAGATCGCCTATCACAGTTTCCTTCACAGTCAGAGATATGCTTTTTGGGACCTATAACTCGGTTTTTATAGTACTTAGTAGGCCTACTTCGAATTCGCTCCATTTTTCTTTAGTGAATTGCATTCACATGATATATTTACGTTATAATAAGTCGTGAAAGTTTCAGAAATAATTATTGGTTGAGTTTGCAGAAAGCAAGTAGGAAAGTTATTTAAATTTCAATATTATTCTAGTAGAAAAATTGTACTTTATCAAGTAAAAAATTCCAGTTTATTTCAATGATGATGGTGATAGTGAGTAACTGACCACTGACGCCTATGGTGCTATGGTATATCTATATGTAGTTAGGTATGTTCTATGTTGAGCAATAAATAATAGTGTTGTGAGAATCAACTTAAAGTGGTACCCACCCACCAAGGCATAGTTACGCCTGTTCTGTATGTGATCTACGATTATCATTGCTCTCAACTTACAGGTAAATTTGACATTGCGATCACTAATTAAATAATATATCTGTTCAATGATGAGGAAGACAGCGTCACTTCTATGTCTGCATTAACGTGTCAACATCGTCAGTTTTAATAGGAAATAACATATGGCTCACTACAGCTCACAGTTTGCTACAGACAAGTCACTGCTTCAGTAATAATATTGTTTTGTATGTCTCTCTGAATAGTTGCCATACACCTGTACTATAAGCCAGCCAATTACTAATTAGAGTGCATAGAGTGTACATTGAGGTGTACCCATCGCATGCATTGTTAATGGGAACAATCGACCTAATTAGAAGTTGTTAACCAATTGTATGATTGTTCTCATTGGCCTTTTCTATTTCGTGTATCTCTTATTAGATATTATTATTGAATCCCAACTGATCCTGTATTTCGTTTTTGATATGACAAGAAATTGGATAACCTGTACATGAGAAAATTCCATGTCTATCTTGTACAGTAGTCGCCACATAGCTGTGCCCGCCGGCAAAGGGCCAAGAGAGTACGACACTACCCGCGCTAAAAACATTTGACCATTTTCCAAAAAGTTCGAATATTGTTCTGGACAAAGTTCTTTCTATTAAACTAACCGATGTGCATCATTTTTGTCCTTTGCACTTTCAATGAGAACCTACTCATTACAAAGATATTTGGAATTTAATAAAAACCAGATTTCATTCAAAAAATGTGTTCACATTTCATTCCCAACATAGCTACTGTCGAATCATGCATTAGAAATCGATGAAACTTTGGTAATATAATAAAAACAGTTCGAGAACGCCATAACCATCGATTAAATCCCATTTCAATCAAAGATTTTCCGAGCACAAGACAATTAATACAGAAAATTTACAAATCGAAATTTTCATGACATTGAAAAGTTATGTATCGAGAAACTTTTTTGTCTTCAATAATTTTCATATACATTCAGCGTATGAAATGTAGAGAATAAATTTAATTTAATTTCTGTGAAAGAATCATCTGACTAGACCTATTTGGTGAGATTTTGCATAGATTCTAAATACGCGTATCTATGCTCCCTTTAGGCACTCGCAACAATACAACAAAGCAACTTGTCTTCGCCTTTGCAGCAGACTGACTGATCTAGTTTGTTCAATTCAGTGAATGAAGTTGGACTCTAAGGTTGCAATATACATTTTTTTACGAATTCCACTTTATTCAACTTGAATAACAATGAAGAGGAGAAACACTTGACCGAAAAGTAAACCCGAATCACAGCCCGAATGCAAGCAATCTGAACGCAGTGTCAAGTGCACTGACAGTAGCGTTCAATGTTCAGCAGCAGACAGCAGACGTATGTAGAAAGGCATTGATATCACCCCGCGATCCTTACTTCATCTTCAAGGTATTTCAAGGACACGCGGGCACAGCTATATGGCGCTTACTGTAACTTTAGTCAGAATAGAAATATGAAATGTGTTTTACAACTCTTTCCCATTATCATGATTTCCTCACTCTCAATTCATATTAAAATTCATAAATAAACAAACTTAATTATTCTAACCCAAATTCTGTATTCCACTAATAAATTATTTAATCATGATTGGAATATACTTACGAGGAGTAATATTATTCACGGTAATCCAGTAATATACTTTAGGGGTTATTTGACACCTCAAAATAACAGCAGGACTAGATTTTTCTTCAGTTATAAGGATTACAGAATGTTCTTAATAGGTTGCGGATTACTATTGGCTATGGAATAAACATCACTAGAAGTCACTCGGTTCTCGGTCAGGGTATCTTCTAAGATACATTTACTTCAAGAATCTTTTACTATTGTGCATAGAATTTCTGGAGAAAGTTTATCAAGTACAGATACAAGCAGACGCTGTTTGGTAATATCATTCTTTGTATCAGTATGCTTGGAATGTAAACATTCGAAATGTTTATTCATCAATTTCAAAATCAAGCGTGGTTGACACAAGGAGTTAATGTGTCAGATTCGCCACTGACAAAAAATATTGCTGACCAAGTGGGTTTCCTAAAATATTCAAAAGCCCCCTGATTTTTCAAAAAATGTTGTGCTTAGATTTTAGAAAAAATTTGATAAGTATTGAAAAAGCTAAAATATGTATTGTTTTATTTTCCTGATATCAAAATGGAGCATGAGAGAATGAAAAATTGGTGAGATTCGCTTCAATTGCACTTTTAAAGAACGTGAGAGCCTAAGCCTAGCCTACTGTGTTGTTATTTTCATGGGGTGACCAAAACTCAAGTTTTCTTGACTTTTGGCATGCGAGCTAATTTATTTTAGTGTGGTACTTGTGGCTGATTGTCATTAAATGTTAACAAATAACGTGCATGCACGTAGGGGAGTTGCAGGCACGTTGGAAAATTCGGACTTAGCTTACATACAACGGCGGCACGGAAGTGGCGTAGTTGGCTGTTTGGAAATTAAGATCATATCGGACGTAGTTCGGCGCGGCTTTCGTTATTGCGTGCAACGCGATTTGTGTGTTAAAAGCTATTAAAGAGTCGATGATAAAAGCCGTTCAAGCGGATGCGTGCTGCACATTAGAGCCCTATACCTGTATATAGATATTCAGAGTAGATATATATATATCGCGAATGGCCGCGACTCGATATGGAAATACTCGAACAGAATGCAAAGGGGACAGTTTTTTCCACGCTCGTAAAATACTATCGGCAAAGTGTGCATAAGCCTTCTGAAAAAGCCATGAAAAATGGTATGCGGATAAATGTATAAAGTGTAGAGTGCCCTGCCTAACGTACATATATAATCGATGAAAATCATATTGATTTTGGAAAAATCCTTTTTTTATGATACCGTAGGTTACTGAAGTTATCTATGTAGCATTGTAACAGAATATTTTTGGTTGATTTTCACCTAGCTTTAAGATTATCTTATTGGTTTTTCACTTGAATTTTTCTATTGCAGTAGAGCTCTGGTTATCCGAGCCCAGATTAACCCAGGTATCGGCGCGCAACCGAGGTACATTTTTTTGTGAAGAAATTTCATTCATTAACTTAAACACAGAACACTAATCACAGTACTTCCCGAAACATTAATGATTTCAAATAATTCAATAATAGAAATATATTGAATATATATATATTCACATATTTCGCCACGTTCTTATTCATTTCTTCATTTTACCACGGCAAAGTTCAAGTTATGCTAGTTTTTAATTATATCCGAGGGAGTCTCGGTTCTCATTGCCTCGGTTAATTGAGGTTTAACTGTGCCTTCTAAGTGTTCTCATCTAATTAAATCAATTTTTTTATGAGTGAAGATACTCAATGCTATTATGAAATGTCTGTCAATTGAAACAGGAGATCCTAATATCTAATCTAATGTATAAAATCCAAATTCAGAATAAGTTCAAAGTTTTTATCTTAAATTGTCTGCATTATTTTTAAATGGCAGTAGTTGTTCAAAACATAGTCTGTACTTGATAAAATCAACCTCTGGTTTCAGTAAAAAAATCTGTAATGGAAGTGATTTGCTGTATTTGTTTTCGATTACTTTCTTATAATTGTATGTTTATAAACTTCACGCCATCATATTAGGCGGCTAGAAAAAATTGCGGTGTGTCAACAACGTCTGACTGCGGTGACAAACCAACTGACTGCTAGCGTTAGACTGCTATGACTAAAGCACGGCTATAACTTTTAGGCATCACGGCTATGACTTTTAGGCAACACGGCACGGGTAGAGTTGCCAATTTGTCCGTTGAGGTTGTTGATTATTATCGATCCGTCGCTTGTATGATCCCATATCTAATTTGATGGCTGAAAGTATAGATCTATATATTATGAGTCAGTGGATTGACTTTGATCGGATTTGGAACTAAACATCGATGATTTGAGAAGAAATATTCTAGCCTTTAACTTATCATTATTCATAAAATAAGTAGAAATACATTAGAACTCTATTAAATCAATTGCCGAGGTGAATGAAACTGTACATCAACACTTCATTTTCAATCAGAAAATATTTCAGTTTTCTTCATTATAATCTTAAATTATTTTAATGATAGCATGATAGGAGGATCAATTAATAAATTATATTATGAGAGATATTTGATACGGTATAGCAGTGCATTGATCTGCACACAAACGGCAGTAGACATACCAATTTTTTGTACCCTTTTACGATTTGCAGCCGGAACTGGTTCCGCTAGTGTTCTGTTATTGAACCAACGTGCTTCGTTAATGAAATTACCTTGACTCCTCTATTTAATCCGTTTATAAAATCTGTAAATCTATTTATTTGATCCGTATAAAATCTCATTGTTGATATCCAAACTTTTTCTCATATACAATCTTTTGTGTTGTTAATAATATGCTTTTTAATCAGTCACAATTATATTTTGTAAAAAAAAGTAATTTTATCTTATTTTATCTTGATCTCAATGTCTGTACTTGAAACATGTTATGTGTCACCTACTTGATAAGAATATCCTTGGTTGGATTGATGAATTTCAAAGAATGAGTTCAAGAAATAGCAAATATTATGTAGGAGATTTGCTATAAAAACTGAAATTTTCCAATTGGTTTTCAACATTATTATAACTGATGAAATACCGTTGATAATGAGTGATTTTTAAGATTGAATGATTTATTTCAGTCAAACAGCAACGTACAATGTTAGGTATAACAGGTATTTTTATTGCTGATGATGCCCACATAAGTCCGAGACTTGTGCGTGGGTAATGAGGTGATTGATTGCACATAGATGCCAGACGGAGAAGCGGGATTCGAACCCACGATCGCATAAACGACAGCAAGCTGAAGTTGCGACGCCCCAACCAACAGCAATGTACAATCTTAGGTATAATAGGTCAATGTTAGGGTCAATGTTATAATAATAGGTCAATCTTTGTTGCAGTGACTAAAAAATATTGATGTGTCGTGAGTCCTACTTGTTAATCTGAAGAGTATACACCTAACTTCTATTCATTTTATGTGTCTATTGGCGCATTTTTTCCTTTCCACTAAGAGATTGATGGGTGATATTTTTGTAGAGAAATGAGAACTCTCAATTACGGCGACAGTGAATTGGACAAACTGGAGGTTTGAAGGATTGTATTAAATTTACAGATATTGCATACAGCTTAAAAGCAGTAATATTGAAATCACATACATACGAGACTTCGAAGTTGAACAGTGATCTTTCAGTAGAGCCCAATCAAAGATATTAAGTAATGAGATTCTTAGTGATGCTATCATATGAAACGGTGAAGTTTTGACAAAAATTAGCCCATTTTTTATTATTTGACTAGTTGTTGAACCTTCAACTAGGGGTTAGTAGAAAGTAAGAAAATTGATTCAGATGTTTGAGCTATTGTATACAAGTTAGTAGCATATTTGCTCAATAGTGTAGAAACAAAAAAAAGCAAAATATTGGCGATGTCAATCTGCAGGAAACACCTGCGAAATAGTTTGTGGAAGGTCATGTCCATTGTTATGATTCGTGTCGTATAAATTTACCTTCGATGGAGAATATTTCCCTTTTCGGATGCCAGCCTGTCGCATGTAAGCAGCATACCGGTTCTGGACCCCTCGCTGCCTCGGCTTTTATTGTCTACCGACACGCCGTGTACAGTCCCTGACAAAACGCATCTCTTGCATCTCCCTTTGAAAAATACCTTGAACGGTGAGAAGAGGAAGACCTGCGTAGAGGAATGCTGTTGCAATCATCATAATACCGAGTGGAGTATGCTAAAATGCAGTCCAAGTTCTGCAGTACCCTTTCCCCTTTCTACTATGCGCTGTGGAGATGCTTTGATAGGGGCTCTTATTGTTTTTACCCCTTCTTGAGTTCTGCTTATAACGCGGCAATCATCATTGAACAGGTTGGGATTATTCTCAATTATATTCTCTTCCAACCTAAAATTGGTCCGGGGTATTTATGATTTTTTTTGTGGGGATTTCATTGAAAAAGAGGTTATAAAGTAATATTTATTACTTAGAGAGAGGAAAATTTGACCTAGTACTGTATGTGTAAACTAACCCAAGGAAATAATAAAAAATTAGTATGTAGGATGGTAAGAATCAATAATAATATTTTAAAAGGATTGTGTTCAATATATTTTGCTTAGGACTAAGATAAAACATACTTTTATAAACTCTATGACACAAAGCTTTAAAATTAAAATTAGACCAAGAGATAGAAGGAATTTTTTAAAATAGGTTTATCCAGATTGGAGCTGAAGCAAACCTGCATATTTATCTACATTGAAATTTTTATTACTTTTAATATTATCCCTAAATGCCAGTTAGACGATGTTATAGGTGTCAGGCCAGTTAGACTATATCATACAATGATAAATAATAATAATAATATATTTTATTCAGGGGCAAACATAAATTAATCTTGCTCGATTTCATAAATATCCGAAATACCCGAGGTAAATACCCAGGATAATTACCCCGAGTTTTAAATATCCGGGTATTTTACATCACTAAGTACAAATAGTAATCGACTTGATTAAAACTTCTACTTGAATAATGTAGTTCCTCAGGTACTTCTATATGGATTGTTTTTCAAACTGGAAATAGATCTACTTTGTAATAGACAAATAGATAACAAAAATTTAAAATTAATCATGAATACCCAAAATACCCGAGTATTTATGATTTTTGGGTATTTACCCCGAGTTTTAAATACCCAGGATATTTACCCCGAGTTTTAAATACCCGGGAATTTTACATCACTAAGTACAAAAGTACAAAAATACGTAGGTCATGTATCCGATAACAGTTCTATTTTAACATTTGAAATAGATTTGTACAGCCTTGAATTTTTTTTGTATTTCTTACAATATGAATCCTTATTCCTACGTTATAAGTGATGTGTCTGACGAGTTATATTTTTTGAACAAATTCCTATTTGTGCAGTTATTCCAATTTCTGTGCTCTATCAATTTTTCGGATTAGTGCCTTAGCTTCGGATTAGTATCTTGAGCTTATCTGTCTTGCGATTATCTAGTCCACTTTTGTATCTGGATTTATATTTCATGATTTTCCTCTTTTCGAATGAAACACTTCCAACCCAAAAATTGCAATTGAGTGCTCTGGGGGCTTGTTTTGTTACAATATAATAGAATTTTTCTGCATTGCTATGCAGAATGGGCCGCTGACTGCAGAAGCGTGCCTGTTCAAGTGTGGACTCCACTTGAGTGATTAATTATGTAGCTTGTTTTGCGGGTTGCATCGGGTCCCCGAACCCAGGTCGGTCCCAGCTCCCGGGTCACCATGCTCCACTGCCTATGACTGGCCAGAAATGTTTCAGGTCTGGCGCCTCGAGAGTGGGAGCATGGCATATGTTTATGCTAATTTATGCGAAGGGAAGGAAGTTGTCGACTGTCCATCCCTCACTGTTCACCACCATGAAGTGGTCAACGAAATACTGCTGTTGATGTTTTTCTACTACACAAATTGCGGCCAGCATCATAAAAAAAAACTCCCTAACATGCCAGTTGTCTGTTTCAAGAGATGGATTTTGTTGAAATATGAGAAAAATTCGCACTTTGTAGTCGTGAATAATATCTACATTGTACATATCTTATTTTAGAATCGTTTGCAAGTTCATCATATTTATGCAATAAGAACGGTTTATACTCGTGCTAATCTCGCCCAGCTCACAGAGCATATAATTGCGTTATTTATTATATTACTGCTTAATTCTATCGTTTAGTTCTAGTCTACACGGCTACAAGGCTGCATCAATTGTGTTATTTTCCAAAATTTTCAAATGATGGCTTGGACGTAGGAAGTAGCTTAGAGGTGTGATAGATAGTATGTACACTCACCTATGCAGCCAGACACTGTGTAAAGGTGGAAGTCAAGACTGTCAAGTATAGAGCTTCAGAATTTGTATCGGTAGGCTTGGCATGCACAGTTCTGTTGGTTCAGTGAGGAGAGCAATCACAAACTACCTCACTCCTCGTTTGCGTAGTACGCTCTTTGGACTAATACATTACGTCGACTATGACACTATATACATACACACAGTTCTAGTCTAGTACGAGTAACAAGTAGTTCAAATTGCTCTAGTAGAGCGCTCCGTAGCAATGCCGTTCTAAAGTAGGGTTTTCACTGAATCGATGATTGAACGTTTTTGTTCTTCAGATTATACTACCACTTACAAAATTGAGGTGAAATAATTTTGTTTCAAATAGTGCTAAACTCAAAACTGATCCTATCCTATAAAAATTATTCAGTCATCAGCACGATTTCTTGTTCTTTATACTCCCCTTACTTGGTTTGGTATCCAGAGGACAAGATCTGCCTGGATAGTAGATCATCCAGTTACCGAAAAAGGCAAGGTCAGTCTGAAGAGTGAGGAATGGAATACCACCTCTTGATGCTCACATGTTCCTTTTCAAAAGTTCCCTTTGGAACAGATAGGTAGATATGGGTTTCTTCCTCTAGAAGAAGAATTACTAGATGGTTTTCCATTTATTTCAATACATGCACCCTCTTGTCATCTCAAGAGATCTCTAATATCATAGTAGGGATTGATTTGAACAATCTAGAAAGATGAAGAAATTCTCAAACAATATTGTAAACGTCTCATAAATATTTCTTAATAAAAGAATCACGGAATGATAAGGATATTTACTATAAGATTTATTTTCTGAACAATTCGAGGTAGCTAAGTTGAAATTGTGATCGATTCTTTCGCTCTCCTCATAATTAATTTATAATTAATTTGTAAAATCATTTTGAGAGGATCTTCTGTTCATTTTTTTAGATGATCATTTTTCAAACGGTAATCTGATATTTTCCTGAACAAAGGAGGCTCAGTCTCTTGTTCTACCTGATGATATTGATTCAAAATTTAAAGAATTAAAAGTTTAGCAGTCTCAAATTAGAAAACGATCCTATTATCCTAAGTTGATCCCTCTTTTTTAATTGAATCTTAACTATTTTTCTAATTTACTTGATCTGTCAGCATCTTTCAATTTGGGCACGTTAATATTAATTCAATTTATTTTCTTCTTGTTACAATTCTCCTGGTGCAATTCTAGCAGGGTCAGCGGGAAGAGCGCTGCAGAGAAAATAAAGATGAAATGAATACTGGTGTTGGATTATAAAGTTATTCCTTCATTCCAGCATCTTGATGTTTTCCTCTTCTCATCTTCCATAGTTTTCTTCTTTTAAAAGTCCTTCTTTTTCATTTGCCATCTGGAATACTGAACGAACAAAGTGGAGCATCTGTGCATCTGTGTAAGCGGTGTGAGTATTGAACGGGGGTAATGTCTTCTAACTTTTAATATCTTTTAACCGTGAAGAGGCTGCACGTTTAGCCTGCCACTTTGCTTAGAAAGACGAGGAAAGCCAGGCTGGCTACTTGTATGTCTTGGCGCTCTCAACACAGAGTTATTTTTCTTCCCCTTTTCTTCTTAGTTCTTTCCAAAACCCCTATCAACCCCTTCACTACGCTCTCACAGGCTGCAAACTTTTTATGGCCTTTCAAGGCAGAAAAAAATCATTCGAAACTAATTTGTAAGCGGTAACTCTTCTATATCTCCGTAGAAAACTTCTCTGTTATCTTCTTGATAATACTTTCCCTAGATAATACTTTCAACATTGTAGTTTATTGTCGAAAAACAGGAATCAAGTTTTTAGTTTTATACGTAAAGTGAATTGCAAATGACATTTTGGAATTCTTTACTATATGGTGTATGTGGATACCGGTAAACTGGTGCTACTTACAACTTGACCACTCTGTGTAACTTTGCACTATGTCATACATAACGAACTAATATCATTCATGACCAGGCTTAATGAATTAGTTATCACTCATATAGTTTACATGTATGTATATAGCATGCATAGTATGTATATAGCACCAAAGCCGATTACTGCCAACTACTCATAGTTTATATAAGAAAAGAAAATTGTAGGTTCAGTTCAGAGTGAAGTTACCACTACTTTTTGTATGAAATTAAAAGGGGTGAGCAAAGTAGAACTTCAGTCGACAGTAATGGCTTAGATCTTATGTGAGTACAATCCTTTGCCTGCATGTAATACAATATCAGATTTTTAGAAAACCTTTTTATTTATTTATTCATAAACACACAAATACATAATTATAGTGGGGTATTATAATTGAAAAATATGATGTTAAAGATCCATATACTAATCTCTATATATAAAAATGTCTGTCTGTCTGTATGTATGTATGTGTGTTCCCTATAGACTCCAAAACTACTTGACAGATCGGCATGAAACTTTGGGAATATGTTGTGTGAATATTGGGGATGGTTTCTGACCATAAATTTCAATAGGGGAGCTAATAATTATTATTAATTAAACCATTTTATAGACCTAACCTACTGAACTTGCCAGCCAAACAGCTTAAAGGAACAGCTGATAGAAGTCAACAGTTTTTAATCATATGGCAGGCCCCTTAGTGGCGTTATTTACGCTGTCTTTGAACAGCAAAAGACTTTGCACTTTGCATGTAGGCTACTGTGCAGTTGGAGCCTTGCAATATGTAGGAAACATACGACTGGGTATGATGAAATGTAATTATGCTAGGTTGATGACATCTGTTAACCAATGCAGCTAGAAATTTGAAATGCAGCCTCAGCGGGAGGTGGCGAATAATAAAATAAAAAACCTAGCTTCTACCCTTATAGTCATAGGAGGTTTAAATTTGAAATGTTTCTTCATTCAGAGGTGGTGATTAAGAAAACAACGAAGCCTCTATGATCAGCTGGAAGAGCCCTAGGACTAATTTCTTTCCTAATTTGAAATGTAACCTCAGCGGGAGGTGGAGAATAATAAAATCATGGAGAATTTTTATGAGAATGCAGCAACGCGCGTTGGGCCAGCTAGTATATAATAAAAACTTAAAAAACACTTCTAAGTCAAATTATGACTCACGCTATGGCGTGACGGCCGTTTCACTCTATTGTCAAGAGCATCGTCAGACGACCCACATCGTCAGATACATCGTCAGACGTACTCTGTGTGTACTGTGGGTCGTCTGATGATGTTCTTGACAACAGAGTTAAACGGCCGTCACGCCATAACGTGAGTCATAATTTCACTTAGAAGTGTTTTTTAAGTTTTTATTATATATTAGTGGAAACAAGATGGATCTTTAACATCATATTTTTTCAATTATGATACCCCAGTATAATACTTTGTGTCGGGGTGATCAGAAAATTAAAAAAAAATTCTTATATATAATCTTGTAGTGAAATAATTTAAAAAATGAACTACTTAATACTAGCCTACTGCTAACTAATTATAAAGACTGCTGACATCACAAATATGCCTATAAAGACTACAAAATATCACAAATCATTCTATCCTTTCTAATAATTGTTCAACCAGTAGCATATGAAAAGAGTCCTCTCACCTCTCAGATTTAATATTTGGTAACCAGACGCGAACACAGTGGGACATAGTATAATAGTGGTGATATCACATCTGCGGACACTTTTTTCGAGGATGAAGCCCACATAGGTCTGAGACCTGTGCTTGGGTGATGAGTTGGATGATGGTGATTGATGAGCTGGACCTACAATTTTAGGTGGGTTCCGAACCACCGGGAATTGATTTTACAGCAGAAAACAGTGTTTTTTTGCTGGCCAATCTAATCGGTCACCCTTACAAAGAGTGCCCAGGAGAAGGTAGCTTATCTCTATTTGATTGAACAGATACCTGCTACGGCTCACGGCTATCACTTCCCTGAACATGTAACATACTAAACATAACGTATTGGTCAAGGGCTTAATCTTCTGTGGATTTATATGAGTGTATTCACACTTACAGACATGGACGGTAACCGACCAGACATTGTATCAGATCAGAGATATGACGTAACAGATACGATAACTTATGTCGGAGAGATTCTGAGAGATTATTGTCTGGGGTAGAGCTCTCTAAACATCTGTTGTCTGGTCGGATATGTTACGTGTCTGTAGATGCGAATAGGAAGTGCAATCACGTGTCTAATACGTATAGTGTCTGTAAATGTGAAAGCATTTACAGAGAGGATGCATTTCTACCCGGAATTTACAAAGCCCCCTCTCCCGAAATATTTTGTCAGTCTATATCCCGAAAAAAATCCTGTGTTCGCTCCTGCTTGAACCTTTGTAACAAGCTAACTTTGATTAACTCAAATGATACCCTGGTACTGAACATATTGTAATCAATTTTATTTCTGATTTCAATAGTTCCATATACTATGGAACTTGGTAAACTGCCGCCAATTGATGTTTCTCCCGTAGAAAGACTGGAGTCACGAAGTGAGGAATTCACGCTATATTTCATTTGAATAATTTCATTTCTACCCTTTCAGTACATGCCGGTTGACAGGTTCGGAAGCCATAAATATTTGTTCCTTTATCAGACTATCCACTTTTCACATTCTTCCGTGACCTAAGTGCGATTGATTGCATCAAACCTCGCTAATTATTCTTTAGACCTACTTAGCAGGTATTGTTGCACGAAAGAGCCGCTTCATTATTTGCTGATCCACTTTTTATTGTTTTATGGCTTTCAGAATTGTATTGAGCATCAACTGAATATACAGCATTCTACTCCATCATGTTTAACAAAGTAAAGCAAAGATCAAAATTTGAATATCAAAAAAAAATTTTTTTTTAATGTCTCATTCCACTTGAATAGTAAATTCTATATATTATGCGATTTATTACAATCTACTTATTTTTCACATTTGCCATGAAGAAATGCACATTTCTTTTGACACCACTACAAGATGGTCCTTGTAGACCTGTTCTTGGAGACTCAATGATTCATGTGCGTATTTTCGCAACATTTGGTTCTATAGGGGTAATATTGTTGAAAACACACACAAAATATCTTCAAAAAATTAAATTATTATAATTTTTTCTAGCAGAAAACTTGAAATAGATTGGATTTGGATACTTTGTCACATGTTTACATGTTTTTAGCGAATGAATAGCGTAGGTACATGAAAATTTCTGTTAAATACATCATGAGGGTTTGTACTTTAAAAACTTGAATAGCACATGACATACCGAACCATAGATTACCACTATGCTCTGATTACTTAATCAAACCGTAGTAATCACTATTGGAAGTGTTATTAGAAGTTGTTGAGTTTCATGTTAGGTGATGAAAAAATAGATGATATTCACCTGGTTTTTATGAATTATTCTGCACTATATACAATATTAAATGTCATTTAATATTTGGGAACGTGGTTTCAAAATATCAAAAACAACAAATATCTATTGATAGAAAAATCATAATCTGCAAACCCTCATGATGTATTTAACAGAAATTTGATGATGGTCTTTGATGTTATTTGAACAAGCCTGGAAATCTACCCAACAATGAATACTTAGAATCAACAGTGAACGGTCGATATCCTGCGTTATTCAATCTATAAAACAACAACAATACAACTAGAAAGCATTCTTTTTTTTGTATTTTTTATATGGTTGAATGCAAATTTTTCAAGCCGGCTCAAAAGTTATTTGAAAATTTTTATTAACTTCTACTTTTTTATTTTTCAGGTAAGAAACCTTCTCAGAAAATTGTATCAGTTTCAAGGATGATTGGGGCTGCTCACTCATGAAAGTGGACAATATTATAAGCTGTAAGTTAATAAAATATTCAATTACAGTTGATATAGTCAGGCTCAGGGTCTTTCGTTCATAATGTAAGCTTGCTGGTAGGCGCTTGCTCCCAGCGCTTTCAAGTGCCGGTGAATAGTTTTTGGTGTTTATAATTGAAGCTTGTGTTCTCTGTCCGAAGCGACCTCAATTTCAAGAATGTTTTCCTCTAATAACAAAGAAATATTTTGCTAGATAAAATAAGATGAGACAATTTTTATCGTAGAGGCTCCTGATGCCTTCAAGAGCATTACAATCGTCACAAGTACAAGTCAATATAACACTTAGTTATAATAATATCATAGTCCAATATTTTCTTATCTTAATCTAGAATATAACAAAGATATAATTCACGTCTCTAAACATAAAGTATGAAATAGAATTAATCAAGAATAAAAGCCATTTAGCGTATTTGAAAAATATAGACTTAAAATTGTAGAAAAATAAAGTTGATATACATGGAATTAACCTTCTAAGATTATCATAACCTGTTTCCTCAATTGGGCAATGTGAACGTTTTTCTTATGTGAGAATGATGTTGATCACATTTGATCATATACAGTACTCAGGAAAATTGAAACAACTTTGGTTAAATCATGGGCAAACTGGCATAAGCAACCAATTTTTCCCGATATATTCATTTACGCGTACATGTTGACTGTCAGCAACTGACAGCAACCAGCGCTGGAAAACAAGAAGGCCTATCAAGAACCTGGCTTGTCGGAACTAGTCCTGTTTCTGAAAATACAGACTTGATACAATGTAGATTTTGTCTCGAGCTGGTCGGCGCTTGACAGTAAGCGCTTGCAGCAAGCTTTTTTTGTGAACGCACCCTTACAAAAATGCTTCTGAATGCCAAATACAATTTTTAGTTAATCAAGCATCCTCTCCTATCAAAAATATGCCATCAGCTACGTGCATGCTTTTAGAACAGTTTTTATGGCCCAACTATTATTATTATTATTATTATTCAAAATATAATACATTTACCCTGATTCATTGAAGAAAAAACTAGGACTAAATTTATACAATCATGATCCAATGTGAAGCGTTCTTCTCTTCTCGTTAATGTCGTTATTTATTTGATTTTCGAAAAAGATTTATTTTTTCTATAATTTTACGTAGATTACGTGAAGTTGTGTTTTTTTTTTTAAACCTAACAAGGTTCAAACTTCTTTAGTATGGTCATCTTTCTCTATGATTCCACCTAGCTTAGTCGAGCCGTTTCTGGTCAATTATTGCAAAGAAATTATTGCATTGGAAAATGGAACATCGGAAGTAGAATAAAAGGATAAATATATATTATGGAGAAATTGGAGGAAGACCGAGTTTGAGTTCAATCGACGTTGAAATGATACCGTAACGATGTGGTTTTATTCAGAATACCGCAGTTGTCTCCTGTTATTACCGCAGTTGTCTCCTTCTATTCTGGTACTTGGTAAATTAATAGCCGTGCGATTGAGATGACAGAGCAAGCATTGCAAGGTGCTGTTCAGCAGGATCTTCGATCGCTGTTGTTAGGTGAGAGTAGATGTATAGTTGGACAAGGCTTCACTATATACAGTTATATAGTGAGACCTTGTTTAGACCCGGATTAATTCAACAAATACAAGCATCATGTTGTCAATGATGTCGTCGTTACTATTCTGTAGCACTGCTTTCAACCGCACCTGTGACAGTGCTCTCTCTGTTATTGAGGAAGAAAATGGCACAAACGTGGCAAATGAGAATCCTTTCCAAGAGCATAAAGGTTTCTCAAGTTCAGTACTTGTAATCTTATTAGGTGGGAATATTTGTCTTGCTTCAACACTTGGTTCATTATTATTTTCGTTTCATTCCAGTATTATTGAGTGCTTTCTGATCCTATTGAGATCTTCAACCATTTGCTATTTTAAGAATTTGAATTACAATGTGTTGGGAAATAATTTTTTGGAAAAGTATGCGTATGAGAGTTAGGATTACTCAAGTAGGATAATATATTGTGTCACGATCACAACATATATTTATCAGATTCTATACTTCACTGATTCTGCATCTGACTTGAAAATTCTTCATGACTTTTCCAGTTCTATATAGTTAGCTAATTTTACATTTACAGTAAACCTGAGCTACATAATAAAGTGATAACTTTTGCCAATTACTGTAATAGCTGAAAAAATTGCATATTACTTTTGTAGTTCTGTTAAGGTTCTACTACTTGGTTTATTGCATAGTGATAACTGATCAACCTTCAGATCATCAATTTACGTATAATAATAGTTAACCAATACAATACTAGGATTGATTGATCTATGATAGACGGTTCATGTCCTCAACCTTCAAAGAATTTCAGTTTTAGTTTTAAAATCTTCACCGATTAATAATAATATGAACAATACTACTGAAAATGGCTTCAAAAACATGGTTTAAAACAAGGAGAAGTAATTTTCAACATTACTTCTGAATTATAGGGAAGATTGCTTTTTTATTTGTTTGAATAAGTGAATGTAGTATTCAGAACTCTGACAAGCCCGTAGAAGCTAAAGCTATTTTTCAACTAAGAAGAATCTCCAGGGCACTAATCCTTTAAGAAGGATCCTGATACTCCAGGGCACTACTTTAGGTACACCACTTTAATAGGCGTGGTAATGTGCTGGTTAATTTCTCAACATCAATTATTTATGAACTAATCTTATGACAAAAATAAAAAAACTATAACAAACTTTGTTGGAAAATATAAATCTTGAGAAAAATTGAGCTTGAAGGAAATTTATTTCTCATATTGAAAAGTTGAGTATTCTTCCTTGCTTGAAGTATTTACTTTGCTATCAAGTAGAGAGCTCTTATCAATAGAGTTAGCTTAATAAATTCATACAAAGTATTTGCGAAGGTTTATGCAATATTCCAGTTTTTTCCAGTTATCAATGGCAAGAAACGTCACTTTATTATCTAGCTCTGGTTCTCTAGTTTACTTTGGAAATGGACTAACCAAATAAAAGCTATTTGCTGTTTTACTTCTACTCTATTCACTTCCAACCCTTATCCCTGTCCTCAAGATACTTATCAGTAGAACAGAGGGCGTGGCATTGGATATCAAATAGAAGGGTAGAAATATACAGATATAGAGTGATATAGATAGAACTGAACATAGAAATACGATCCTTGTGCTTATCAAGTCTCCTCTTTTAATACTAAACCAACATTTACAGATATTTATTGAAGAGTCCGTCCAATCTAGTAAATTGATTACCTCCTGCGCCATCTTGTCAGAGTAGTTTACTTTTTACTTCTCCACCGTAAAACATTCTTTCTTTCAAGGTAATTGGAATTGCATTGCATGGATACTTCTCATTTGCCCCCAAATTGCTTGCAGCTCTATATATTTCGATCAGATAACATAAATTTTAACATAAGTTTCAGAGCAAATATCAATAAATAATAAAAAATAGATGTTTATTAATTGTAGCTTATGAGTTGAAGCAAGTTAATAATTTATTAGAATAGAAGGTTCACGCACATCTCAGCTCATCTGCGAGCCGAGTCAGCTGATGCAGTGTCGTCATCCGGTTATCTTTACACTTTTTCGCCTATAAGCCCAAGTAGACAAAAAAATGGCCATCGAGAGAAACAATTGATAGAGAAATGGTTTCTTCGCCAATCGCTTCCTTGGGTAATAACATACCTAAAGTCCCCAAAGGTGTGGGGAGGTAAGGTCGATGGTGGGCGGGGGGGTTTAAAGGTACAATTTTTCAGCTTTTTGCTAATAAATCTGTAACGATAACTCAAATCGATTTTTTTGTTCTTATCAAAGATAAAGGTGGCAAAATTCTCTAAAAAAATGATTGCATTTTTTGTAGAACCAACCACAAGCTCGTTACGGGCTTCCCAAATTAAGGGGTTGTATAGTATATCACATTTTGGCACAGGAAGAGTGTTATTTCAAAGCTATTCCACCTTGAATGTTAATTATAGTTTAATTCAAAGTCTAGGAAATTGAACAATCATATCACATCGTTTTTTGAAGGTGAAATCTCAATGATGATTAAATAGTGGGTCAGGTGTGGTGGGGGGGGGGGGGAGGGGTGTTACCCACTCAGCACGACAGTAAAAGATTTATTTGAATAAATGGACTAAATTCACATTTTACTACTGTACTTCCTTTTCCCATACAGGGAACCTTGCCAGAGCATCTTGTCCTTTGACATCATCCTTGTCCTTTGACATCCGGTGGTTCGGAACCCACCTAAAACTAGGTCCAACTCATCAATCACCATCATCCAACTCATTAACCACGCACAGGTCTAAGACCTATGTGGGATTCATTCTCAAAACAAAACAAAAAAAATCGATTTGTGTTATTATTGATTTATAAGCAAAAATCTGAAAAATGGTACCTCTCCAGCCCCCTCCCTCATCTCATTGAGCTCACCCCTCACCCTTGGTGACTTTTCTATGTTATTATATTTTTTTTTTTTTTTTTTTTTTTTTTTAGGATGAAGCCCACATAGGTCTGAGACCTGTGCGTGGGTAATGAGTTGGATGATGATGATTGATGAGTTGGACCTACAGTTTTAGGTGGGTTCCGAACCACCGGGAAGTGATTTTACAGCAGAGAACAGTGTCTTTTTTGCTGGCCGATCTAATCGGTCACCGTTACAAACAGGACCTACGAGAACGCAGCTTATCTCTCTGATTGAACAGATACCTGCTACGGCTCGCGGCTATCACTTCCCTATAAAAAGTTAGAGGAAGCGATTGGTGAAGAAACCATTTATACATCAATTGTTTCTCTCGATTAGTCTAATTTGACTGTGCTTTAACTTTTACAAGTCAAATTGCATAATTTTATAAATATTTTTCTCAAATATATATGGTTTTTAAGAAACTTGGACATTTATTAGCGTTCATGTTAAGTATATCTATGGAAATTTCGATACAATCATACAACTATTAATTTCAAAAGACTCCATAATGTAATAGCATTCACATTGGATCTAGGATAGAACTTTCTCGGCTACTTTAAATATAAATTTTTGGTCTTAAAACTCGCATTGACTAATTATTGTAAACTATAAGAGATGAAGGATTCAATGTATAAAATTAATGGATTGAAGATATAAATTGATTCTAATAAACACGTGAGGATCAGTTGGCGGAAGTATAATGAATGGATAGTGTACGGTACCTATTTCCAGCAGCGGATTCTCTTAGCATGTTCTAAAGGAAAAATAAAAGAGAAAATATTGTTGCAAAACCTATCCTAACAAGTTGAGATATTGATGAAATATTCCAGTTTATTATGTTTGCCATCACAATCGTACACTTCGACGGAATGTTACGCCTCTCTTGAGTATCTGTCCAAGCTATCAAGAGCCCGCATGCCCAGTAAGACAATATTTAGCGAATAACTCATGCGTGCGCAGATATCTATCTAAATATTCAATTCATTGCAAATAAATAGTTATTCTGGAATCATAACCTAAGCTTCATTCACTACGTAGCTCTGAGATGTATTTAATTCAATTATGACTGATTATATACGAATATTTACATATGTCTTGTATATTTTGGCGTAGCAGCTACATTATTATGGCAGAGAGAATGTTTTAATGCCTGATGCATGTCAAAAAATAATCCATTTCGCTCAAATATGGGAAGCTGGTCGGCCGTGTTAATTTTTTGTAGCAGAGTAAGTGTGACTGATTATCGTATTTTTTAGCGTTAACGGATTTTAGCGTTGATTTGCGCAATGTCTCTAATTATTATTATTATTTTATGTAAATTCGTCGGGTCCTTGGATAATCCGTTGTGTTGGTTTATTGGTTTCAAAATTTATTCTCCGTTCTATTGCATAATAAAAACTGATGAGGGATTGACAAATACTGGAATTGTACGTTATTTCAAAGTTTTGAAACTGTTCTGTGAATAGAGAATCCTATGTTGTATGAATACCGCGAATTCAGTGAATTCATGTAGAAACAGAGTAGGAAGTGGAGCACAATTTCATACGTATACTGTATTCATGGATTCTGTTCAGTATTCAAAAAGATTATATTTTGTACAAATACATATATTGTATATTCGTTACACATTTATTAGTGCATAACTAGAACAGCAAAAGTAAACTGAGATGAAATGGAAGTTGAATGAATACATGAATTTCAAATGAAGATTTTCTTCACATTTTGCCCGTTCATCACTACTACTGACTACGTATACATACATTGGGAGGGTGTGATGCAGATATTCCTATTCCTGATTATTTCACGTTGAGTTTTTCATTTGAAATTATAATAGGGAAGCAGATCAAGCATTTGAAACTGTATTCTTCTTTCCCGTTTGATTTCACTGCAACCCCTCTTGCGCTGTTTTATTTGAAAAAAATTATAAATATACTATACTCAGCATTGATGTCAAGGACATAAAAATTTTCATCATCCCTGACAAAGTGAACCCAGTAATATTATTCAGGAACCTGTAGAAAAAAACTGTAGCAATTTTAACTCTGAATATCAAACTCAACGGTGGAGGTGTTTTCTCTTTGGCTCATTCTCTCTCTCCCCCAATTGAAAATTACATCATCCTGCTATGCATTTGAAACCTTTCTTACCTTACCACCAACCCCCCCCCCCCCCCATTTAGAATTCAGATTATTTTTATTGCCATATTTTTGGATTTTTGATAGAGTAAACTTTTGTTTCACAAAATGAAGGAAGTCATTTTGAAATTTGAAATTGAAACTCAAGATTTGCTAGGTAGGACTGCAAAAATTTTATTCATTAATATTCTAATTACAATTATTGATAGTCGCTATTCAGTGAGACTTGTTACCTATTTCCAATTCAGTTTCTCCTTTTCGGAAACAAAATCACATTTAATAATTTTTTCTAGTTATATGTGTAAAACTTGAAAGGAGTGGTCAGCTGGAAAAACTGAAAATAGGCCTTTTTTGCTAAAGTGAGGGATGAGCAGTATCTATTTCATCTTGAGAAGTTGAATTTTCCAGATATCTTTTACGATCCTTCATTTAAAGACTAAGCAGTGTGATACACTGTACTGCAAGTTTCAGGTTTTGTCAGTACTGCCTACTATATTATCAAACTATCATTGTAAAACACTTTTATGTAGGAATAGCTCGCTGTTTTATCAGTTGTAGGTTTATTCACTTAACTTTAACTATTATTGAAATTAACTTGAATAGTCTATAAATAAATGAATTTTTAATATCAGTAAACAAATTGAAAAAATATAATCTATCTTATTAATTCATTCTAATATGTAGGCTATACTGCCATACTATTATTTATTTATTAACCAAGACCTGAATACAACAGGCTACTAATAAAAAACTGCTTTCTCTACAATATTTGTAATGTAAAATCCAAATCTTAGGTTAGAATTGAATTTAACTCTGAAGCACAATTTATTACTGATTCTTTTTCAGTTTTAAAGTTAATATAGAAGTTTTTAGTGAATCAATTCTCATTTCAAACTAAAACTAAAGTCTATGCTCTTTTTCTATTCAATATTTCCTTGTTCACTTCTATCAATATTCGCTCCATTTAAACTCACAAATTTTCCTCTTTTTTCAACACAGCCTACAGCTGTAACGAATAACCGGAAAGTGTCTTCGTAAATAAAATTCAGTATTGCTTCATGGAAGAAGCATCGCATTTGGATAAGTTCATATTCGTGATTCAGTCTGCGATTGTGCCTTGATGTATACTGGTGAAGAGTTTGGGTGCGAGGTATCGCATTCAATGAAGAAGGATTTGGTCGAAAGCTGTGCAATATATGATATGCGAAGCGTATGCAGATGTTCAGGCGTGCGTGGAGACTGCTATTTGCTGATACAGTCTTGCTCGGGCCACTAATGCACAGTCTATCCACACAGTCCCGCAGTTGGCAACCTAATATTCTAACTTCCTGCTTTACGATTCTGCAACGTCATGCAATTCTCACTCCCTCCGACACCATCTACAAGTAGTATTTGCCCACTGAACAGCCTATACATCCAATATGATATTATAGGACCCCCTTGTATTGACAGTGGGAACAATAACCAGGCAAGAAATATTTGGCTCGACGTTTTTATTGATAAGAAAAAGCTACATCATTGCTCAGTTGAGTAACTCTAGAAGGTGTTTTAGTAAGCACTAGTAACTAACTACTAGAGCTATAAATATACCCATGTTCGTTCAGAGAGTAGAACAAATTACTACAGTATATTTTTATATAGATTGGAAAAGTAGAACCCCATGTTTTTATCATAATTGATCGCAATGAAACAATAATTGAATGATTATTTTTGTTGGCCAATTGGAAGATTTTTTTGCTTTATCACTCACTATAAATGAGTGAATGCTCAGATTATGGAAGATAGTGGAATTCTTGTTTATTCCACTGAAATATTTCTGTATTCTATTCTCTATATCTCAAGTGTATTTATAAGCTCTCTACAAAGCTCCGTTCCAAAATGATCAATTCATGTACTACATAATATAGCATACTATGCTATACTACTTCATTTAATCATTTTCCAATGATTAATTTTACGTTTTCTAAGTCGACCCTTCAAAGTTTACACCTAATTAACGATCAATAACTCTCACCAACACACCCTGATTCTCCAAATTCATGAATTAATTTTTCATGTAAATATTAGCCTATTTTTGTCCACTAATAATTGATATACGCACTGTATATCCCATGTATACCAAGAATAAATTATTGGTATGCTACAAAAATATAATATTACGTATTCCATACACTCAGTCAAAATTATTCCTTTATTCTCTGAGAGCTGTGAAACTTTACCTTGAAGGTTGGAAACCACAAGATTGAAAGGATTCTTCCTTAGTAAGGATTCATATCCTCTCAAACAGATTCTTGTTCTTATCCTACATCCTACCGGTTGTGCTTATAGGTTGTCCAACAAAAAATATCAGATAAAAATTAGTGGCGTTTCACTTTATACCTACCCTTCTTTGAATGTGCTAAACATATGTTGAGTAGATCATCCCTTATTTGAGTAATAATGTCAAACTGAAAGTATCACGGGAATTTGTTGTTTCACTTTTTTATTTATATATATGTAGGCTAATCGTTAAATGTGCTAAGAATCTAAAAACTACAAAAAGACGCTTTGACAAAAATGAGTTAATCATCCTCTACTTTGAGTCGAATGTCAAACTGAAAATATCAGATGAAAACTACAAAGGATGTCTCGCCTCTACAAATGTGAGTCGATAATCTCTTATTTTGAGTCCAATTATGTTCAACAACCATCCCCTGAATGAAGCTAGGTGCTTATTATGTGTTGTGAGTAAACGCTACGTACTACTCGTAAAATGCTTCTTCTTTGAGCAGCAGATAGGATGGAATGTTTTGATGTGATAAGTAAAGGCCTAGGCGTTTGGAACTGTGTGAAAAAGTGGAATACCTGGTATTGCCTTAAAGAAAGATGAACCTGGATGTTATTCTGGTTGAGTTCATTCAGCTGAATCCCCGTGAGTAATTTCTCCGTGCATCGTCACAAAAAAAGACTACGATAAGAATGCCCAACAAGGAACTTGCCCTCGGCGCGAAACACGTTTCAAGGACGACCAGTCAATCCTTTCATGCTCTTGCACCAGCTGCGTGACTGCCCTTCCGATCCTCTTATCCTGTGAACATTATTCGGATATTTGTTCGTACTGAAGTAGCAGAATGCATTGTATTAATTTATTATACCAAATTTACTGCTTTCTTCACAAATTTTGTTTACAGAATCCAAATCTTGGTAGGTTGCAAAGAAATTATACAGTCTCACTAGAAAATTTCACTCAACAAATTATAACTTCAATATAAGTTGTTTCTTTCTTAATTTGAATTATACAGATCATATAAAAAATATAGACTATAAACAGTCAAAAACAGTCGACTTGAAACAAAGACCTCACTCCATTCGGTCAATTAGATCATTCTTAAAAATATAGGCAATAAACAGTCGACTTGAAACAAAGACCTCACTCCATTCGGTCAATTTTAGATCATTCTTATTCTTATATATTTAATTGTATCATTATTTTTCTTCTATATTAACCTCAGTATATTCTCTTTTTTCTCTATTTGATGTTATTGCTGTCAATATGTATTGTTATGAATTTACGTAAATAAAACAGTCAGAGGCGTTTTAAACATGGATTTTATTAAAGAATAACTTTTGGAAAATTAACACTTGAACTGCTTAACACGAACTCAACTATTTATACTTCTATTGGAAAACCTTCTCGAGCTTTCAAACATTGCAAACATTATATTTGCTATTACCAGCTGATTTTTACATAAACAACTTGTCACCTGGCCATAGCACTGCTCCCTCCTTAAGACTGTTCTGTCCCAGAACAGTTACAGGTCTGCAGATTGGGGGTGGCCTTACTGGATACAACTGACTAGCTGCCCATGGAGCAAACATGCAAACTGAGATGGTAATCCCAGTTTCTTTGAAGATTGTTTCAATCATTGGCCTCACGATTTTCCAGTCCAACCCATCATAGCCACAACCTAATCGGGGAATTCCAAGCTGCTTCACTCCCAGAGTTTGAAGACAATTCCGCAGATGATTTAGGCTCTCCCACAAGGCTTGATAGGTGGACTCCTGCTGAGGTTGATCTTTTGTCACCAAGCAGAAGAGCTGTTTTCCTTGCCTCTGAAGGTGTAGTGTTCTTCCAACAGCTGGTCTCTGAAGTTCCAGATCATTCAGTCCTCCAAACTTTTTCCTAAATACTGTAGCAATACCCCGAGAAGCTCCAAGATTTTTAGCTACACAGTGAGCCAGAGCATAGTCTTTTGGTAGGGTGAACAAATCTTGATAACAGACTTTTGTAACCTCAGCTTTCTGGAACATGTCCAAATTGGCCATAAATTCTTCAAAGTTGGGATCAACTGGTTGAATAGTTCTCACATCTTGGGCATTACCTGCAGTATTGTCTCCCTGGAATGGTGCCAGTCGATTGAAGTGGACAACTCTTGGTTTTCCTCTAGGTTTCTTGATCCGGTAGACTACATCATTGATTCTAGTAACCACTTCAAAAGGTCCATCCCAGGAAGTCTGTAATTTGGGGGAGTACCCTTGACATCGCTGTGGGTTGTAGAACCAAACTAAGTCTCCAGGCTGGTATCCACCATGATCTGCCTTGATATCATAGCGTTCTTTCATCTTGTCACTGGTTCCTTGGATGTTGGTTCGAACAATCTCATGAATCTCATCCATCTGTTTCCGAAACTGGGTGACATAGTCCTCTCCTACCAAATCCTCTCCAGGTGTACATCCAAACTTTAAGTCACAAGGCAGTCTAATATCTCGCCCAAACACTACCTTGGCTGGTGAAAGTTTTGTAGACTCATTGACAGAGCTTCGGTATGCCATCAGGAATAGGTGAAGATATTGATCCCAGTCTCGTTGATGCTTGGATACAACTTTTGACAGGTATTTTCCCATGGTCCTGTTCATACGCTCCACCATTCCATCTGACTGAGGGTGAAGGGGTGTAGTCCTTGTCTTATGGATTCCCAGCACCTCACATATACGGGAAAACACTGAAGACTCAGTTTCCTGGGAACAATAATTTGCAGCTTATGCTGATCACCAGCTGCATTCTCTAGCTTCCTTTTCAGGATTCCTCTGTCTTCCACAATAGAGTCCCATTGTGCCCAGAGGGACTTGACATGTGGTGGAAAAGGTGCTATTTCTTGCCAACTAGGTCGTCTTGCAGAACGTTTCCACAACCAAAGGTGCTTCAGATCAGGGTCTTCTTCCTGATCATTAAGTAACTCAGCACCTTGCCAGTGGTCATTGGCAATAGTTGTCCTATATACCAAAACTTCCTTCCCATCCTGGCGTGAGCAGTGTTTGCAGTCCTCCTCACAGGGTCTTCGAGAAAGGGCATCAGCATTCAGGTGACTATTTCCAGCTCGGTGTACAAATTTAAAGTCATATTCTTGTAAGTGCTGGATCCATCTTGCCACTTGTCCTTCAGGAGACTTGAACCGGAGAAGCCATGTCAAGGATGCATGATCAGTTCTCAGCAGGAATTGACGTCCATATAAGTATTTGTGGAAGTGGCTGATTGATTTCACTACTGCTAGCAGTTCTCTTCTAGTAACACAGTAGTTACGCTCAGGTTTTGACAGCACCTTGTTAAAATATCCAATGACCTTTTCCTCCCCATCTTGCTCTTGAGAAAGTACTCCACCAATTGCTGTGTTGCTGGCATCAGTGTCAAGAATGAACTTGCCTTCAACTCTTGGGTAAGCCAATATAGGTGCTTGGCAAAGTGTCTCCTTTAGTCTGTTGAAGGCCTGCTGGCAATTTTTGTCCCAGAGAAAACTCTGTTTCTCCTCTGTCAGCTTGATGAGGGGTTTTGCTATACCAGAGAATCCCATCACAAACCGTCGATAATATGTGCAAAGGCCAAGGAAACTCCGCACTTCTGATTTGTCTTTGGGCACTGGCCACTTGGTTATGGCTGTTACCTTCTCAGGATCCATAGACACACCTTTATCAGATACCACATGCCCTAGGTAATTAACCTGTCTTTTAAACAGATGGCACTTCTTTGGGTTGAGCTTCAGGTTAGCTTGTCTTAGTCTTTCAAATACTTGCTTCAAGTTTTCCAGCTGATGTTGGAAAGACTTTCCCAAGACAATGATGTCATCCAGGTAGACCAGGCAAGTTTCCCATGACAGTCCCCTCAACACATTCTCCATTAATCTTTCAAAGGTTGCTGGAGCATTACACAAGCCAAATGGCATCACAGTGAATTGCCAAAGACCTTCTCCGATTGAAAATGCAGTCTTTTCTTTGTCCTTAGGTTCAAGTCCAACTTGCCAGTATCCACTTTTCAGGTCCAGAGTCGAAAACAACTTGCAACCTTCCAGGCTATCCAGTGTGTCATCAATTCGAGGTAGAGGGTAACTGTCTTTTTTGGTGACGTCATTCAGAAGACGATAGTCCACACAGAACCGGAGTGTATTATCCTTTTTTTTTACAAGCACCACTGGTGAAATCCAAGGGCTATTGGATGGTTCAATTATACCTTCATTTTCCATTTCCTTAATTATTTTTCTAGCTTCCTCTCTTTTAGCCAGAGGTAACCTTCTAGGGTTCTGGCGGATGGGTTTGGCATTTCCAGTATCTATTGCATGCTCAACTATGTTGGTTCTGCCTTTTGGGCCCTCTCCTATATCAAAAATATCCTGATAATTAGTTATGAGGTCCCTTACTTCATTTTGTTGTTCTTTGACTAGATCTTGACAGGATACTTCAACAAAGGCCTTCAGCTTCTCTGGGAGACACTTCTTCTGTGGTTGAGTTGTCTGCATTTGTTGTATGACAGATGTGACTGGTGAGCAATGTCCCAAAGTACTACTTCTCTTCAAAGTAACTTCATAATCATTCACATTCATCAAGAGGACAGGGAATTCTTGGCTAGTAAGAAAAAGTGTCCTAGCCACTAGGACACCATGACCAAGCTCCTCCTCATGGATTTCTGGCTCTAGCAACACATTAATCCCCACAGGGACATCCTCCTTTGTCGTAGCATGAGTCACAATCTGGCTCCTTGCTGGTATTGTGATTTCTTTCAGCAGTTGTATTTGGGCTGTACAGTCTTTTCCAGAGTGTAGAACAACTTCATCTCCACCAATGGTCAATGTCTTCCTTCTAAGATCCAACTCTAGGCCAAAAGTAGAAAGAAAATCCAAGCCTAGTATGACTTCTTCACTAATCTCTGCCACAAGTACACAATGTTTAAAACAGGCCTTACCAATCTTGAAGGTGGCAATCATCTCTCCACAGACACTCACAGGCCCACCTGTAGCAGTTTTCAGCTTCCAGGTTGTTGGTGAGATATCTTGCTGGTTAGCTACTGTTTTGGAGTTTATTATTGTCTTAGTGGCTCCAGTATCTATAAGTAATTTATAGGAGCTTCCATTCACCATTCCATTAATGTAAAGACTGTGGGGTTTATCAGATAACATTGCAATGACTGGTTTTGTACATGGGGAGAGGGTCTTCTGTCTACAGGTTGATGGTTGCCCCTTTACATCAACCCTCTTTAGTTTTCCTGATTCTTCTCAGTGGTTGATTTATTTGGGCACTTATTACGCAGGTGCCCTCTCTCTCCACAGCGCCAGCAACGTATCTCCCTCCTTCCTGTTCTTAACTTTTCTATGACTTTCTTCACCAATTCTTCCAGAGACTCATCACTACTATCCTTTGCTTCAACAGCCCGGACTCGGGCATTACCCTTCACTGATTGTCGTACTGCTTCGAATTCCAAAGCCTGGGTGAGGGCCTCACTGAGTGTCTGAGGGCGAGCCAATTTAATAGCTTGTTGAGTTTCAGGTTCCCAAAGACCATCCAGGAACCTCTCAATGGCTAGAATCTCATATACTCTATCATCCACAGATGGGTAGGCTTTTCTTACCAGGTGGGCAATATCACTTTCGAACTCTTGGAGTGATTCGTTCGGCTTCTGGATCCTATTCTTGAGTTGTGAACGGTAAAGTTGATCCATGTGTTGATGGCCAAACCTCATTTCTATGTGTCTCAGAAGCACATCAAAGTTCTGCCTATCAGCCATAGGGATTGTTTGGAGAACTGCTAATGCATCTCCACGGAGTGACAGGCTAAGCATTGCAGCTTTCACTGCAGGTGTCCAGCCATGTATGTCAGCAGCTGTCTCAAGCAAGGAACGGTAATCTTCCCATGGCATCTTTCCATCAAAAGTGGGTAGCCCAATTGGATGACTTGGCAGGATGATAGGTGCTTTTTGATAACTTACAGAAGTGTCTTCTCTAATTTGATTAACAGAGGCAACATCAACCATAGAGATTGATCTTTCAATGCCATTATTGTGTTCCTGTAGTTTTTCAAACTTCTTTTCAAATTTATCTTCCATGTTTTTCATTTTCTCTTCCATGTCTTTCATTTCATTTCTTACAAAATTATGATTTTTCTCAAATTTATCTTCCATGTTTTTTATTTCATTTCTTAAGAAATTATGATTTTCCTGCAATTTTTCCTCAAATATATCTCTGTTCTCTTCTAATTTTCTTTCCAAAGCTGACTTTAACTCACCATATGGGGTTTCAAAGAGGAATATGTCCGGATCCAAACCTTCCTCAACCAATGCCACACGAAGTCGTTCTTGCAGAATAGCTTTATTACCACTTATTTCAAGATCTCGTTCTTCTAATTCTTGTTTTAATTCACTCACTTTCAAACATGAAAGTTTTAAACCTTTTCCAGCCATTTTAAATCTCAAACCAGTATAACTGTTAAAAGTAAACACAAAAAAATGGATGAACAAATGAATAGTTGAAAAACACTAATAAAATCACTTTTCGAATAGATAAACCCACCTCAAATGCACTTATCCCACTTCTGACACCAATTGTTATGAATTTACGTAAATAAAACAGTCAGAGGCGTTTTAAACATGGATTTTATTAAAGAATAACTTTTGGAAAATTAACACTTGAACTGCTTAACACGAACTCAACTATTTATACTTCTATTGGAAAACCTTCTCGAGCTTTCAAACATTGCAAACATTATATTTGCTATTACCAGCTGATTTTTACATAAACAACTTGTCACCTGGCCGTAGCAGTATTATTGTTGCTCAGTTGCAGAGTAATAGGAGTATAAAACTCTGTTCTGCAACTCTTGAAAATAAATAAAATAGAATAATATATAACTTCTTTATTCATTTATTTATGCTCCGAATTAATTATTTCAGTTTCAAATATCAACCAATTTAGAATAGAGTTTTTAAGAAAGCTTTTTTATGTTCTGTGATAATTCTTACGCTTGCAAGCTTAACTGGGTTTGAATTTTTTAAGGAGTAGAGTAGGCTACTACGTGCACATGACCTTCTCTTTATTTTATGCACTATGCAACTCACACATTTGCATACTGAACAGTTATAATTTGTAAGGGGTACAATAGGCAACCGCGTATACATGACCTAGACTTCTCTCATTTAAATCGATAAATCATTTTAATTACTCGTTGCTAATTTCAACATCTCCAATTAATTCATTTTTGAAATTGATTCTTAGCCTTATTATATCCATCTAATGTTATAGATGAGACTTTTCAAATTCATAAATTGCATCTCGCGCCTCTAATATTTTGACAAACGCTAATCATTGTTTATTATCATTTTGGAAGTGATGTACAATAATTGTTTCTAAGCCTATTTAAAAACAAATAATAGTGATATTATTTGTTACGCTGATTTCCATTGATATGAAAAATTCTGGTTGCGGAGATAGAAATGTATTGAAGTATCCTGTGGAAATACTAATTTTTCTCATTTGTTTCTAAAGTGATTGAACAAATAAAATAAATACTCATTTTCTTCGTGAATTTGACCTTCGTTTTATTTTATTTTTCTAGTAGGACAACATTTTTTTATTGTGGTGCTGGAAATATATAGCATTTCCCTGCGTAAACATTAGTACTGTAAACATTTTTAAAAACTTTCAGAAAACGCTTACATTCAACACAATTTATTGACTAAACAACTCTAATAAGTCAATTCAAGTTTCACTTTCTCTATTCAAGTTATATGAGCATAAAATTGATAGTTTTTATTTTTCATCCAGTTTTTCTGCACTATGCTCTTCTTCACTATGCACAAAAAAACTGGTATTTATGTTCCGACGCCAGGCTGCATAAGAGGAAGACTTTGGTTGTTCCTGGGTTGCAAAATTAATCTCTTAATATATATCGCTGCTCGCATTGCTCCTGCGCACCTCTACTGAGTTTTACTGAAAGATTTGAATCGTTTTTGACTACGGTACAGTTTTTTTTAGATTAATTATTCTAAACAACCTTTGAAAAAAATAAAAAATATATATAATTATATAACAAGGTCTGTAAAAAATGCATCTAAAATTGAAAAAGGAATTCTTCGAAAGATCTATGGACCAAAACTTACTCAAGATGGATACCGCCTTAAAAGTTCTGATGAAATCTATAAAAACGTGAATCCCATCTACTCAGAAATCAAGAAAAGAACACTAAAATTCTATGGACATCTCTGTAGAATAGACCCCTCCCGACTTACACACAAGATTTTCAAATATTTTGATTGAAAGAAAAATAATCCATGGTTCGATGGCTGTCACAAGGACCTTAGAAAGCTCAATATATCGTATGAAGAAATTCAGAATAGGAACTGCTTCAGACTCAAGATTGATACTTCACGAGAGTTTTTGGAGGAGATGAGAACAAGAAGAACAATGAACTTGTCTGAACAAGAACGGAAAAGACTGGGACAAGTGCTGCGAGATTATCATCAAAGATTAAAAATGTCTTAATTGTTAAATCGCGGTCCTAAGTGACCAATCACGAAATTAATAATAATAATAATAACAAGGTCTGTTCCATTATTAACTTTTCATGTGAAATTTAACGACTTGCAGTCAAATATTTGTTAAGAATAAGTATAATAACTCACTTAATCTGGCCGAGCGCTTTCGAATCTATGAGATCCATCTTCAGAGGCTAAGTTAATATTAACAACGCAGTTCGTCATGGAACAAGAAATCCAGGAATTTAAGTCTGTTCCATATTCTCAACTCACTTAATAAAAGAATTCACCCTCAAAAACTGCGTAGTATTTAAATTACCAATGAATGTGGATAACTATAGTTGTTTAGTTCGCTGGAAATCGCCAATCAAAATGCAATTCAAGGTCGTTTGCTCGTGATTGCGCCTAATTCCATTGTAGATGTGTACGTCAATCATCTAATATCACTGTCTACTCGTGTAATTGTTCAGTTGATTGTTGTGGCATGTAACCGTGATAAGCCAAGTAATGAGCTAGTCAGCTAATTAGGACTTTTGTTGAGAATCATTTCTGTTCAATCATGCAACCAATTCAGCAAAAATAACTTCAATATAACTCTACGTAATTATCCACGTAATTGTTACTGTAGATGGTAGAAGGATAGATTATTGTGATCGTAGCTTTCACAAAGTGCCAAATTGAAAAAAAAATCAATATAAATTCAATTGTTGGAACTCTTTTAATTGAATGATAAGTGAAATTAAGGATCAGTTACAGAAGTTACTCAGAAAGAATCATAAGTTTATCATAAGATAGATTGAATATTGAATTCGTTTAATAATATAATAATTAGCGTATGACTTTTGTTGGTGAGGAGGCCCTTACCAACGAGACGGAAACGGGAGGTTACACCTCGCCGTTTAGCCATGTTGAACCGTTTCAACCCAAAAAATTTTAGACTACACTTAAATATGAAAATAAGTGAAACAAGTATAATATAAACACAATGACTTGGCCTCGGCGGGAAAAAATCAAAGTAGTGTGTAGGCGGCAAGCGGCGCCGCTCTGCCGTGTGTTTAGTGGTTTCTTTGTAAAATGTAGTTTTACACTTTTTGAATTATATTATTGGCTGGATTAATAAATTGTACATTCTTGTTGATCATAAGACTAGGATTTTCTTTTCAGACTCAACCTCGTATAAGAAAATATAGTGTTGAAAATAATGATATTACAATCAATGTTGTTCTCTCAAGAAGGACTATCTCATAATTCCGATTTTAAAGGGAGGATGAACTGAAAAATATTAAGGTGAGAAACTCTTCTCAGAGACGCAGTTATTTATAATGTTGATTGAAAATTTAAAAAAATACAGTTCTTTAATCTATTCTTAGTTTGTATATCTTTGATGGCTACTGATAGGGAACCACAAGGTATTTTTATAATTTATTTCTATAATGTTAATAAAGTTGGAATGAGTAATATAAGGATAGTTTCTAGTGAGAAGTCCATGTCTCTTTACAATGTAAGTACTACATTGCTGTTACCGTAAATCGACATACGGGCCTTCAGAGATTCAGCTGAGGATCAATTGACTGAAATATCAAGGCGTCATCAGTCATCACTCACTCATAAACTATTCTTTCCTTCAAAATACATGGAATGGGGGGGAAATGTGTAGGCTTCTTTTCAGAATGGCATTCGAAATATGATATCTGTTCACGTTTAGAAAGTTCTAAGAAATTGTTAGTGTTAAATATCTGTTTTAAAACGAAACCGGTTCTAAGAGTAATTTGAGCTTGTCATTCAAAAGTAAATTGTCTTTCACCATCCCATGTAAAATCATTTTTATTAACCTGAACCGCCCACACATTTTATAGTACCTTTTCATGGCCGTACATAACCAACAACATCATCTTACAACGAATTCTCTGATTTTTTTGTCGGAGATTATTTTCATTTGTTCTTCTATACGCCATTTGTTTTATTATATCGGAGGGATGCAATACTTGGTGGATAGTTTTTTTAGTCGCATCACTTTGCGAGCCAAGACGACAACACATAATAACCTTTTAAAAACCATAGCAACGAAATAACTTAACATTTTTCGGATCAAAAGTTTTTATGAAAATTTATAAACTATTTTTAAATGTGTTTAGTGTTTCGTTTCAAGTGAACTTTTAAATTAATAGTGGTTGAGTGAGAAGATTAATTTTGTTATTTGTAGAGTGAAGGTTTTTAGCAAATATTAAATTTTTAGTCTGTGTTAACCTCAATGTTTTTGGACAATGTAATAAATTCAAAATTTGTGAAGGGAGCAGTTTTGGACTTGATTCTTTTGCACCTTCACATTCGTTATAAATTTGTCACAATAAATAAATACGGTAACACATCAAATAGATAATGAAAACTATGCTGTTTAGATAACCATTTTATATAGCACATACTATTTGTTAGAACATGGTATTTAATGTCACATTAAAGTACCGTTTCATTAATAACCTGTAGTAAATATAACACTACAATAATGTTTGTCAAAACACCATTCCGGAATACTGAATTTTGCTTGATCATATTGTATTTCGTAAACTTGACGGTGCAGTAATATTGACAATATTTGATCGATCTTTATTTGTAGTTTCTATTCAACTTTGGTATTTGTAAGTATTAAAGTATGATTAATACTTCTTTATAATTGTAGATAATTTATTCTGCCTACTGCCTACCATGGATAGAATATCATTGTCTCTTAGCATTGAAAGGGATTGAGGTTCGGGAGGAGATTTTTTTTCATTTCCGAACATACTCAGTATAATTATTATCTTTGTGTTTTTTTGGGCGAGGGGAGAGTGGTAAATGCTTGATCAGTAAGCCTCCTAGTAAATGCTCTTCTCCTTGGCTAACATCACATCAAATATCGCTTTCATTACCGAACTTATTCACTACGTACTTATTTTTCAAAAGTACTCAGAAGTCTGTTTACCCACGTGTTATTGGTCACGTGGTACAGTATATTGTGTTGATGGCGATGTACTTGCCGTAGAAGTCTAAAGAGGATAATTGGGTACGACTTCACTGCTGTACGTTACAAATCAACAGACTAAACTAAAACTATAATTAATAGCTCGAGAAGGACCGGTTAGGAGATATCCAATTGAGATACGGCAGCTTTGAAGTATGTACTGTAGATGCGGAATGGCATAGCCGCAGTTACAGTTCCCAGACCCTATTATGAGCTTAGCGCCTGTTGGCTGCTGGCTTGACAGGGAGGGACATACACTACTTCACTACTATGCTGCTTGCTGGTCTTCCGGCCATTTGCTTGACTGGCCATAGGGTAAATGATACTCTACGACCTGATCTTACGCTCCAAGTACGGTCCATTGACAGGCGGACAGTGAGGAAAAGAGAAAGGGTGTGAGGGAATGAGAAAGAAAAAGAGAGTGTGTGTGTTTGAGAGAGAGATAAGAAAGAGTGTGAGCGAAAGCGGTGATCGATAGGAATGCAATGATGTAGGAGTGATTGGGGGATAATTTACAGTGTATGAGGCAATGAACCCACGTAAACACCTTGCAGAATCATTGGATGACATTGGTGCTATGTGAGGAAGTTTGTTCATGTTGTAATTATGTGAATTGCGTAACTGTTTGGAGAATAAATCATATTTTGCATTGTGAGCATTGCCTTATCCAATTCCTCATCTAATATTTGATTTAATATCTAATTGAACTCAGCTAATATTTGTGAAATATTGTGTGACAAACGAAAAAAATAAAATAGATATTCTGATATCCGTTACAATAAATAATATTGCACTTTGGAATAAATTGAGGATTTAGGTATTCCCAATGTTTAGTAATGTGGAAATGACTGTCTTATCAGTATCGGCTAGTATTTACTGTCAATTAACTATAATTGAGACTTTTAAATAACTTTAAATAGACATTAAAAATTGGTAGTAGTAAATATGAATTCAAAAATATTGAAAATGAAACTAGAAATAACAAAGTTGAAAGCTAAAAAAGCACATCATAGTTTAAAGATTACTGGTCGTTATTGAAAAAGAGGACGATATTATTGGAAAAATATTTATAAAGGATGGAAATGTAAAAATACCCTTCATTTTAAGCAGATAAGATCTCAGAAATTATTCAAAAACATGCTGAAATTGGAATATTTGACTGATATTCAACTGTAGTTGCGCTCTATTTCTTGATTGCAATCGAATTGCGGTTTTATTAAATGCCTATCTATTATTGCTAGAATAATCGTACTTTCAAATTGTTATTTCTCATATTTGAAGGACTGCCAATCCAGTTTGATTCTTTCAAACAATTCACTAATGTTTATAAATATTAGAATTTTGTTATTGTTGGGTTTTAAGTGTAATGTGAGATTTGCCACAGACATTGGTTCGGAGTTTTTTTTTTTTTTTTTGTGCAATACTGTTATTATACACAACATCAATAATTCTTCATGGCCTGTATGAGATCTCTTTGATCAGGTAGGTACGAAATGGCGAGCTTACTTCAACCCTCTACACTTGAGTGACTAAAATTGATTAATCCCGCCCTTCAGTCTGTCTGCACTATAAGCATTCTTATACACCTAAGCTAGATAAAATATACACAGAACTAGACATCTCATAACACAAAACTTTGGGGCGGTTGAGTACATAATTATTGTATAGGTATTATTACAAGTAGAGGCATAATCTTTTGTGAGTTGTGTTCGGGCATCTTCAAGGCCTTCCCCCTTTTCATTTTTGTTCAATTTATGAATTCATGTGCAAAACCAATTTTTTGACTCATCCGCACGATTGAAGCCAGAACGTGTCATCGAGTTTTGTTTCCGGAAATTTAATCAAGCTGTTTGAGTAAGCTACATAAATTATGAACTGGAAAATTATTTCACGCTATATTCCGTACTCTCTACCGGCTTGAAGCCATCTGCTATCCTTTCTGTGTAATTAAATCCGTCACGTTATCTGTTCTGATTGATTGCTTTTACATAGGAGACTCAATTCATGAATAATTAATCAATGACCAGATTCCAAATTGAAAATCTCAATTATAAGTCCATAGAACTTATTGGTGTATTAGAGATTTCAATGACTGATTCGAACTTTTCATTTGAAAATAAAATCATATTGAACCACGGCTTGACTGATTCAAATTTTGTTACAGATATACATAAAACTTATATGTGGAGGAAGAAACAGTTGTATACCTAACATTAAGAAGTGGAAGTGGACAGCACTATTCAAAGCACTACTAGGCATGCTTGGAATTTCTAATAAACTTCATTTATCAATGTATCAATAGGTGCTCCTATTCCTGCCAACCTTTATAGTAATAATAATAATGAAGCATTATTATTATTGTTGTTGTTGTTGTTTATTGATGTTGCTGAAGTTGTTGAAAATATACAGAATAAACCAATACAACGGAGAATCCAAGGACCCGGTGAATTCACATAAAATAATAATTAGTGTTACGAAAGCAAACAAGCAGTTATTCACGCACTTGTTCTATTTATATCATTCCATTGTTTTCATGGACAGACGCAGCTTGCAATCTGATTCTTCTCGTTCTCTCTTGTTAGATGTCTTTCTCATTCCTATTCTTTATATTTGCGTCCCTTGCAGTCGATTGATCTTCTCGTCAATTCTTCATTCTTCCTGAACAATCGAGGTCGAATACTACTATGTTCCGTGGCCTTCTCGAAGCATCTGGTGGCCTCCAGTTCTTGGAATTATGACAACTTATGTATATTTATGTATATAAAGGAGCTCACGTGAATCATTGAGTTGAGTCTTACAAAAGCTTGCGTGACAGTTAGTTTACAAATCCACGTGACAGATTTTGTTACAGATCTCGTGCCAGTGGAGTAAACAGTGCTCGATTCCAGTGTCAAGTGCAGATACAAGTGTTTACTGTTTGTGCAGCTTACTAATAGTTTAAAGACGTTGTGTTAAGTGATATTATTTGGCACTGTCAAGTAACAAATTGGACTGTGTTTTGTAAGTGATTAGTTGCTCTTTTTGTCATTTCTTTCTACATTATTGTATACAGTTTATTGGACTCTTGTTTCTTTTGTTATTGATCAGCTTGTAATTAATTATTCATTAATGCTTGTAAATAATTACTGAAAATAAGTTTTAGCTTGTCATTTGTTGATCTGTTTTTCTTTATTAATTGAACTTACAATTGGTTTGTGTAAATAGACTAATTTGTGTAAATTAAGTGCAAGTGTAAACTTTAGTGTTGCCAGCCTTATTTTAGCCTGTAGAACCCGTAACATTATTATCAGTTGTGCTGATAGGCATATGTCCCATTCAACCAAGGTGCATACTAACTCTCTACTAACCTTGCCGTTCGACTGCTTCGTTCCACAAATATCATATTATGCTTCCATATTCACAAAAATGCACATCGGCTGTTCTTGAAAAAGAGTTTTGTTTCTTCTTCTCCTTGTTCAACAGATCTCATGCCTCAATATTTTTTCTTTGTTTAAAAAAAATAATAAAGTTGATAATTATAGGGCTTAGCATCAGCCTTTTTAATGTCCAATGTTTTGATTTTCAATTTTAAACAGCGAATACACTGGCTGTTGAATGTTTTGATTTTTACTAGCCAAAAATAACCTAGAATCTATAGAGAAAATTTGTTTTACATCGTAATTATTTTTATATTCGCCCCCAAACTCCAAAATCGATAGTTATCTCACTTGGACTATGAGGAAGCTACAGTATGTACCAAGTTTCAAGAGTCTAGATCTAGAATCTTCCTTTCAAGCGCTAGGGCACATGGACGGACGGACAACGGCACGATTTCAATAAGGCCCTGTCGGGTCCTTAATGAATGTTCTACTCGTCGAAATTGATATGAATTTAATTTGAAATTTCGCAATCTAATGGTGATCAAATTTTAGTTTAGTTTTTATTGTATAAATAAAAATCCTCCTTGGACTATTATATTGGGTTTAAAAGCTCAAGGTAAAGCAAAGTTAAATAAATGATTATATTTTATTGTAGTCTGACTTTATGTTGTTTGAAGTTTATATTTAACTATTGTCCCATTTTATTGAAGGAGCGAAGCGAGTTCTTCCTTTTGACTTGAGGCTCGAGGTGTTGTGTGTTTGTATGTTCCACGATAACTTTCGAACGCCTTCATCAATCAATTCAATTTTGAAACACAGATTCTTGGTATTTTTAGACAGGTCAAGTTCGTTGGCCAATAAAATTAACCGACTCCTTCATCCTTATTGAAGCGAAATAAAAGGACAATAGAATCTCAGCCCTTCATTAATATATAATACTATAATATATATAAAATGGTTGTTTTCACCATATGGAATTACATTTCAAAATATGGCCTATTTTAAGTTACCATCAGCTGTAGGTGAATAAATGCGATCAAGCTTTTTATAGAATCTCTATCAGCTGATATACTAATTTCATTGCCCTGACAAAATATGAATATAATATTTTTTATGTGGTAAATATATCTACTCTATAGATACACTAATCCCATTGCCCTGATATATAGGTAAATGAGTACGGTACGTCTTTTTTGTGGAAAATAAACCTGTATATCAGAGCAATGATAAACTTGAACTTCAAGTAATAGATGTCTTGTGAATTTTATCTAAATCAGTATCTCCAAAACAGCCGTTTTCCTACAACTGCTCGTAAAGTAGTTCTTTACGTACTGAAAACTAATTGTAAAATACCTCTATCTATGACCATGTCATAATGTATACATTACAGTTTCACAATTGATGCCAAAACAGCTGTCTTTTCGAAATGCTTTTTGAAACCCGTTGCATAATGAGATCATTTTTTTTCCTTGTAAGGCCCGTTGGACCACTTTAGTCAAAATGAGCTCATTATAGTACAGGTTCTACATTCTACAATCAGAAGCATTTTTGATGGAATCAATATCGTAATTCAATATTGTGAAACTATCAGCTGATTTGATCAAACTGCTACACCAGCTGCTTTAACCTAACAATCTACTATAACTTCTCGTATTTGAGATGAGAGGTTAGGTATCTCTGACAGTCACAGGTAAAATGAAATTGTTTTAATTAAATGTATACTAGTGGTCATAGATGAAATAGTGTATGCAACGATTTTATTTGGCCATTAAAGCACTCGTGAGATAATTATAGCACTCGCATTCGCTCGTGTCATAACTTACATCTAACTCGTGCCTTAATATGGGTCAAAATAAAATCGTTGCATAAACTACTATTACTGCTTCGCAAGCGTTAATGTACTTTACGCTCGCCAGCTGTTTTCTTTTGCGCTTCTGTTTTGATTTTGATGACTTCTCATTGGTGGATCACAGAATCTGTGAAATTCTCATAACCTCAACAATGGCGCACGCTAACCAAATCCGCGTATGGTCTGTGATGTTACAAACTACAAGCTTTTATTGCGTTGAAATCCAGAACTGCAATTGTAGGAAAAATATTCTATGCAATTCGCGCGTGAAGCTTCTTTATCGCTCTCGCAAAATTACTGCGCTCCGCTATGCGTCGCGCAGTAAATGTTTTGGCTCGAGTGATAAAGTCGCGCTTCAAGCTCTTAATACATAAATAACTATTTTCGTCACCACATTCCCCTACGATAAGCTTCCCAAATGAGTTTCCCTTTTCGAATTAAGTTGTTTGCAAGCGAGTTCTCCAGCCTGTTGGGCTCACTAGTTAAATAAATGTTCATGTTTCATTATGTGGCCTATAGCCTGTAAAATGACAAGTAAATAATTGTCTTAAGATCAACGAATGAAATTGCAACAAAACCAAGAAAAATCGAATAATCAATAAAATCGGATAATCAATCAAATTACGCAGTTGGTTGATTATTGATAACTTTTCCACTATTAATTTACTCATAAATCTTTATAATCACATTTTCTTTATAACTTACCAATAAAGAATAATAATTATAAGGATTTATGATTCATCTAAATAAACCGCGCAATGAATAAGAAATTTGTATTTAACAATCCACCGACGATTAATTTCATCGTTGATTTTCGCTTAATGTTTGATTTTCTTCCCACTACAATAAAGTTCGCTAGTGACTTTTACTGTGTTGAAATATGTCAGGCAAAAGCATGGAATTTTTTCATGCTTATCTTTGCTGAACATTTTATTGAATGGAAATCGCTGGAAGTGACGAACTTTGCAAATAAAATGCTTCCACGTTTCGTATTGATAAATACCGATAGGGTTTGTGTGTTTTGGGCGCAAGAAGGATTTCAGATAGCTGCTATGGGCGAACATCGACCATTGTTTTTGTACTTTCCCACTCATGCATACTTCGCTTTTGTAATCACTTTTCGACGAGTCGTTTTCAGCTGCTGTATTATCAGATTCGTCTGCTCAGGCTTAGCCATTGAACAGAATAAACAGGACTCAAAACCTAGAACAAAACAATCGTCAACTGCAGAATCCATTCAAAGTTATTGTTGGAATATAACCCCGAATTTTCCTTATTCAGTTTTACAATTAGCACATGGAGTTTTCGTAGCAGGTACGAACATTTGTGTAGTATATGAATTAAAAAATCAGTAGAATACTTCGAGCCATTGCATAATTATACTGAAGACTTGCATAATGGAGGATATTGACAACAACATTCAATAACTGATTGAAATCGATGAACGCAACTACAAAAAATATTTTGTCATCACCGTGAAAGTGACTAGTGGTTCGCCTGACCGGCAATTGGGAGGTCTGTGGTTCGATGCCCGGTAGTGACTAAATATTTTTGTGTAGTAGCGTTCATCGATTTCCATGAGCTATTCAAGCAGTCAATAACCGTCATTGCGGAAGTCTTGAGTATAAATTAATAGCACTTTGAAGAATTCTAAATTGATAAATTAGAATCAATTTCATCCGTGGTTATCATTTTTGCGTGAACTGTTGGTTATAATAGATTTTGATGATCATGATTTTGAATCTACATTAATTTATGGTTAGCACAGTTTTCAACTCGTTTTATAATCGAGTTCATAATCATCAACATCGAAAATAGAATCACTCAGATATCATTCCTGCTGTTCACTCGTCATGTTTTTGCTTTTTTTATAGATCGGCTAAAAGTAAATATTTCCTTCTGATTCTCATCTCATTCCTTCATATAAAGTGTATTTTTGTAAAATAGCTGACCCTTAACAATCATTAAATCAATTCTCAATTTCATTAAGAAACTTATTTTTATGGCATGTAATCATAACCTTTTCCTCCAAGTAATTCCGGTAACGATCATTCACACCAATAAATTAATTTTAAAAGTTATCCAATTCAATTTCTTGAAGGCTAGTCTTCAATTCCGTGAAGGCCTAGTGTTCAATATTTCCCAGTCATAGAATATGAAATTTGTACTCTGGAGTATCTTGACTTCTTTGTCTGTGTAGCAGAAGCCTAAATAAAATTAAGTAGCACTTGTCAAATTTTGATAGATTGGAATGTTTTGATAAAAGTAAAATACTCATAAATCTTGAAATTATATTTCTTCTGTAAGTATATAACAGTTGAAAGTTCAGTGAGTGATATTAGAATGCAAATAGAAGCTCAGAAGCGAGTTGTTGCTTTGGAAAGGAAGAGTGAAAATTCCTGAGAAGAGGATGTTTATGGATTCTGATCAGTCAGTCACGGCCCGAAAAAGAAAAACCCTGTCAGCGAGTAGTCGCTGGAAAGTGGTTGGTGCAAAGAAAAGTCAAGAATTAGAGGGAAAGGACGTAACGGTAGCAGACAGGCCGGTTTTATTAAAGAGGGATATTGTTGACTAACGGACAAGTGGAATGCCGAGCTGAAACAAAAGGGCAACATCTTCTATTTGAAAAACAGTGGGTGTGTAGAATAGGAGAGGAAAACAGAGCACCTAAAGCTGAGATAGCTTACAGTTCTCGCGGCCAATCTTGCTCTGAAGAGATGCTGTACCAGCTTCAACGTTCAAAACACCGAAAAATAGCCTGTTGCAATCGTTGGCGTGCGTGAGAGCGATTCGAGCCTGCACTATTACAACGAGAGTGGATGAATCTCTGATTCCGCTAGGGAAAGTCGAGCGTTTTTTCTTAGTATCATCTGTCCCTCAAGTCCCAGAGCTTTCCTGTCTTCTCTTGTGTGTAATATTTTGTGTAGGGAAACATTTCACCCTCAGCCGGGCAGAAAAACGAGCTGATACTCCGTGATAACTATTTTTACAGCCTACATGCCAGAGCTGGGCACTGAGCATATAATCAGAGTAATCGATCGTTCGCTTTCTTTGTTCCGAACGGACACCCCCCCCCCCCCATCAGTGTCCACACTATTCTCCCGAAACGAGCTTTCTCGTGTAGCATATTATTGAAATTATTGATCAGGTACGCTTTGTCTAGCTTACATACAATGAAAAAGGAGCTTGTATATCTAAAATATTTTCTATTGTTCCATATTGGTTGAACGGATATCCAGCTGTTAGTACTTGTCTGGTGATATGTCTAAAAATTCTGTCCTGTATAATTATATATCTTGAAAACAAATACGTTTTTTGGAATAACTGGAATGTATAAGTTCGCCTGCTGTGTTGCAGTCTGTTTATATCTGTAAGTTTTTATCTTAAACTATAATCAAACAAGTTTCTCTTGGGAGATATCAGATATATCACAAATTCAAATACTAAGCTATACTTTTTGAATGACTGTTTAGATTGATAATACTGATTAATACTTTGGACTGTTTTCAGTGCTTTGTTTCAAGTAAACTTTCATGTCAATATTCTTGAACAGTAGAAGAATTTTTGAAGGTGAAATTTTCTAGTGAGACTTGGACCTTATCTAAGAAAAATTTCATTCACTTATTGAAGTGTGAATTAATAAGTTTTGGGCTAAACAGTCTGTTGTTTCTCCTCCTTCGATTGTATTCATTTTGTCCAGATGAATAAATATGATATAAAAGCTCTTTTATTTCGATAATAGAATCGCTCATTCGGGTACATTCACGTGGCCGAGAGTTATTCAGATGCAATCTTTTGATTGTTGAGATCTGTGATATTGAATAGAATAATATTAGTATAGAGTGTTGAAATATCTTCTTTTTTTTGAGGGTGAAGCCCACACAGGTTTTAGATTTGTGTGTGGGTAGTGAGTTGATTGGTAGTGGTAGATGATGGTGATTGATGAGTTGGACCTACAGTTTTAGGTGGGTTCCGAACCACCGGGAAGTGATTTTACTGCAGAGAACAGAGTCTTTTTTGCTGGCTTATCCAATCGGTCACCCTCACAAAGAAGCCCCAGGACTTCTTAGCTTATCTTTATCTGATTGAATAGATACCTGCTACGGCTCGCGGCTATCACTGCTCTTATCTGGTGTCCGATATACAGCTTAATAGTATCCAATTACAGAAAACGTCTATATTCCGTAGAATTTATTAATAAAATTTAAAGTACCTGAAATAGAATTTCCTTGAAAGTATCGCCGCAAATCCAGTTAAAAAAAGTAGTCTCTCCGAAAGTAGAACTCTCCTTTGTTTTCAACTTTAAACGATAACCTTGTTTGTTTACTTAATCTTGAAGTCGAATTACGAACACTTCCACTTCCACTGCTCGTAGAAGTCTGTTGGCTTAACCTACTACTTTCCCAACAATCATAATTAGTCGTTTCTGCATGGGCCTCTCGTAATAACTAAAGTTTTTAATAGTTGGAATTCCAAGTGTTGCCCTCTAGCTTTGTGGATAGTGAAAATGCTGCTCGCCTTTCCGCTGTAACTTGAAAAGTTTAATTGTTTTAAGTTCTCGCTGAATGCCAGTTCCTCTAGAAGTTTCCTATTGATAAAAATCTGTGAAACTCAGTGGTTTGGCTTAAGCTATGATATTTCACAGTGGCTGCTGTGTTGAAGCAGAAGAAATATGACATCAATCACCAAGCTAACACAATAATTGTTCTATCATTTCCATTAATTGTACAATTTTTCTCAAATTCTCATAACAAAGTTGACTATAATTATTGGTTGAACACATAGGCGTCCTCAGCTATCACTGTTTAGCTAAGTCTTGGTGGCTGATGAGGTGGTTTGGGGACCATAATACATGAGATAGATAAACTATAAATTAGATGAATTAAATCATTTATATACATTTGGTAACACAATTTTCAAATAATAAAGAGGTCCATGTAAACAAAACATGGATTTTAAATTATAATAAAATTACTTTATTGATAAATTATGCACACTATTGTGACTAGATTCTCAATCTGGGGGTAGAGGAGACCAATGAAGGGTGGGTGGTGTGCTTTAGCTCTAGGCACCATCTTGCCACCTGTTTTTCTGGTTGGTTAATACCTATTTTTCAATATTTTATAAGGGGGGCATAGACATTGGCATCAAATGTAGTGGGGGGAGCGTGTCCCCCCGGTGGTGACCCCCGTGGTCGAACAATCCAACCAATTTCATTATTTTCTAACATTAGTTCTTACATAACCTATCTCGTTATAGTTCTTACATTATTTTGTAAACTCGTTTAAAAGGAACCTAAAAACAGGGTTGCCACCCAACCTTGAAAACCTGGAAAACCTTGAATTAGCCTTGAATTTGGTGAACCTTGAAAAAATCTTGAAAAAACCTTGATTTTCAGGTACAAACCTTAAAAACTACGAATTCACCACAATAATTGAATTTGAATATGTCAACATGAAAAAATAAATTAAATGGTGTTTCTATCCATTTAGAAGATGGGTGAGAAATGAATAAAACTGCGCTCTGTTTGGACTCTACTTTATAATAATTTATTGTAAGTTTGATCATAGAGAAAGCATCTCTCTCTCTCTCTCTCTCTCTCTCTCTCTCTCTCTCTCTCTCTCTCTCTCTCTCTTAAGTATGCTTTCTATATGGTTTGATCCTGCCGTGTCACATGGATAGAGTTATGGTGGGAGAACAAGAGAAATTCACTCGCGTTAAATATAGCACAAATAAGAGGAGTGCAATTAAACTGGCATAAAACCCATCAAACATGCAAATGTGTCTGAATACGATTTCCGCCCAGACATGCTTTTTGTTTACACAGCGAATTCTTCCATTATGTGTCATCAACATTAATAATAAAATTCAGGGTTGCCACTCCAATAACTCAATTGAATAGTATGAAGTGATTTTATTGTAGTCTAGTCAGTTGGTTGTTTTCGTTGTTACTGGTAACTTACTCCTACGCTTCCATCTACATAAGAAGGTATGAATATTATTTTCACATTTTTTCTTACTACGGTACTTATAATTTATTGTGCACATTACTAGAATGTCAATTTAATTAATTAATCCTACATCTGGAGAGATAGGAGATGCAAGCTGTGAGCTGAGAAATTGGAAAATGATAGATAGTCTTCTGAATAGTAACTCTTCATCACTGAAACCCATGATTATACATTTCACTGATTGGAAAATATGATAGAGGATTATTGATTCTTTGCATAACTTTTCCAATGCTACCGCTATCAGGTGGATAAAACTGGAAGCAGAAAAACTTCAATTATTATCTGATGCCAGAAAGAGAGCAGGGGAATTAGACGAGAAAATAGTTGAAATTGGCAAGAAATTAAAAAAGTAATAATATAGATTTTCTTGATGTTTTTGTAAAAAATTCGGAATGTTTTATAGTTTACTGCATTTCTTTCTTTTTTTAATAAAAAATAACTGTTTATTCGTCGTGTATATTATACTGCTTCTAATCTACTTGATCTTTGAAAAATTGATAGCCTACCTTTTATAATTCACATAGAAACTATAGTCCATTATCAGTGTTTTATTAAACTTATACGAAAAGGAACAAATTGTGATGTCTGATGAATTCCATTGACATGAAGCAGCAAAATAGTGAGTATTTTTTATATGTTCACAAACTTTAATTATTATAAGCATGTTTTCTATTTCCATCTGAAGTTGGTGTAATTTAGTGTCAGCAATAACCCCTGTCAATACTTAGTTGTATTTATTCATTTCCATACAGAATAAAGAATAAATTTGAAAGTACTCTCCTCTTTTAAAATGTTTTTAGTAGAAGTAGGTGAAGTTTAAATATTAAAAATATCAATTTGACGAAGTAATGCACCCGGGAATCTTCTAGGGGGTCTTCATTCATGCCTTTTTTATTTATGTGGCATGGTCGGCAACTATTCTCTGATCGTGAAAATAAATGTATTTGAACCTTGAAAACCTTGAAAAAACCTTGAATGTGTTCATGGATTTAGAGTGGCAACTTTGCTAAAAAGGAAAGGGATAAGAAGAATAAGAATAATTTATTATTCAAATTTACAAATTCTATTTTTTTTTTCGCCACTGATTGAAAAATGAAAATACATGTGAACTGAGAATTTGGTGGTTCCTCCCAACTTGAAATCTTGATACTAATTATTTTTCATATATGAATTTTGACCTTATAGCTTTGTTTTGTTGTGTTAGATTAGTTTCTAGTTTCTTGCAGATTTTACATCCAGTGAGATTAGACAAATGAATTGAAGAATCTGATAGAGGAATCTCTGAGCGAATTACTCAAACCACTTGAGAAATACGATTTACTATTACTTGATTTTTTTGATCAGCCTATTCTTACCTATTTTATTTTACAGAACCAACACTGGTTACTATCTTCATTGCTTTGATTGTTACTTTGCAAGTTTTAGGTTAACCAGTAAATAGCAATCAATCTCGTAATGTTCCACATTATTCCACACTCGCCTTTTCCAACCTGATTTGGTTGTATTATTATCTATCAAATTAAGCTACTGTATTCATTTCTAATAATTTAAGACAATCAATACATTGTGAATGCTCAGATTAATAATAATTGAATCGGTTTGATTTCAAATTCATCAAATAATGTATTCTTGTTATGAATAAACACAGAGAATTTCTTACTGGTAGGTCTTTAACTAATGCAGCATCTTGAGTTTTTCTCAGATTCACGTTTCAAATTTACGAGTCGACTATTTCCGGGTGCGTCATCCTGCAGCTTAAATTCCTTTTCTAGAAGTGCTGTTGGCTATTTTAAGCACATTATAGTCTAGTAAAACAACCCTAATATGGGACTTGTCTGCTTTTGAACAGAATAGTGACGGCATTTATTCGTCCTGTCACGTATCACACCTCAAATTGTTGATAATTTGAGTAAGTAAACCAAGGATTTCTTTATTGGACATTGTGTCTTCAATTCATTTGTGCTCTTATCGGATCTGTTTATAAAATCACAGATATCCTGTGTACTTGAAAGGTAATTCAGCAAAATATTAAAAAAAGTCAAATTCATTCAATAAATTAGAACCAAGGATTATTTCCCAGGATCTAATCATAGCTTTTAACACATTGAGACGCTAATATCTATTTATCTGATTATCCTACTCCTGCACTGACTCTCAATCTTTGATTCCTTTGCTTAAAACTGTGGTATCTAAAGGCTGCAGTAGCAATTTTAATGCGTCTAAAAATATTATGATGCATATAATGTTATACACATTTTTAATATCTTTTCAATTTCTTCTTTTCAGCGGTTTTGAGGTTTTTCATTTGAAGTAGGTTCACAGCAAAGTTAACTTTTAGTTTCGAGAATTGATGGTTGAGTTGCTAGAGCCCCCCCAAAGATGTGTATTGTGTAGTATGCCTTAAAAAAAGACAGGAATTTCACACTACACCATGTCAGTGACAGTCCTTGTATTTCAAATTGTGCCCCCTCAAGTGTGTCATACTGAGGAATATTTTCTGTCTGTAATTATGCATCCTGCTGAAAATGTTGCATTCCATGAATAATTTACTACGTTCTTATATGTATTACAAAATAATTAAACTGTTAAATGCAATTGTTCATCTCGTCAAATATGACACAAATATTGTAGCTTATCAGCTTTAACAGGATGAGATTGAATGGTGTAATTTGGGCTGTAGATATGGATGTATGCATGGTATTCTATGCAAGCAAGAGTGGTTTCAGCTGTCAGTGTACGGCTCAGCCGTATTCCAGTGAAGCAGGCTCTGTTGCTTCTAGCAACAAGGAATGCTTTGACTGGGATTTGGACCCAACCGACTGTTAGTATTCTCTAGGATACACGGTAGTCGGGTTAAATGAGCTCTGTTAAATGTTAGCACACACAGACATAACAATTGTAATGGAAATTAAATCGTAATAGAGCTCTTCTTCTACATAAGATATAACGGTAACCCCTTAGCTCAGAAAGCGTAGAACAAACAAAACAGAGAGCATCAAAAGGTACTTGGTGTCGTGGTTAAAACAGTCCAGACATAAGTTCTATTCATGTGTCGTGGGTTGCCTGATCTATAAGCAGCCACACCATTGTGTCTGGATGCAGCGTGGCTTTCCCTAAGTGAACAACAATAATTCGTTCCTTTGATGCATTTCTGTACTTGAACCAAGGTCAAGGAAACCCCACAAAAGGTGATTCTATATCGGTAATCTAGTTTAAATTTTTCTCGTCCAATTATCCGGTCAATAGTTGAAATTATCAAATTCTATTTGCAGTAAACAAGTTGAATTTTCTTCACTGCTCTTAGCTTGACTTCTGTTGATTTAATTTGGATTGATTGTAGATTAAACTCTTACTATGTTGAAAGAACAAAAACAATAAATCAATATACAAAATTATTTATTTATAAATAAAAATAATAGTTAAAAATAATATTCATTTGACTGATTTCGTTTAGCTAGGATGGTGTGGCCGTAGCCGAGTGAATTAAGTGCTGGTTTGTTAACTCAAATGTCCCGGGTTTGATTCCAGTTCTGACCGAAAGATTCTTCTTCGGGTCATTCACGTGTTTCGGAGGACACTTGAACCCTGTCGGTCCCGGCTGCCTAAAAACAGTCGTTAAGTCACCTCAGAGGACCACAACTTATTTACGTGCGATCTGATTACTCAGAAACCAGACCTGGCCTAGCCAGGTCACACGGTTTTATTATTTACTGGTATGAATAGAAGAAAGTAAGTGTTGACTGTAACAAAGCAAAGTATCAGAATTTCTAATTTTGAGAAAGGCATCACCCAGTAGCCTGTATATCGATATAGTAGCTATAGAGCTATTATGGTAATTTGTGAAGAGAGCAGTTTTGTCTGTTGCACCTTCACACTCGTTGTACATTTTTCACAATAAATAAATAAATCATTAAAGCTTAGATTAATAAATTTTGTCTTAGCTGCAAGTAATCACATTTCTATGACATTTTTAGAATTTGAAGTAAAATACTCATCGTAAGTACTCATGCAAAAAGTCGTTGATTAAAGTCACTGTTCACGATTGTAATCATGGAAGAAACTTATAGCTTTTTAGCTAAAGAAGAAATCCATTAATTCTGAAATAGTGAGGTGTGCATCTGGTGGACGCGACTTCACTATCATGACTAGAACAATCACATTGAACTTGGCAGAATAATAATTGAAAGAGAATATAATTTTTTTGTGTGGAGGCAAAGGCAGTTTAATATAATAATTATTACTCTATCATTCTCTTGTTCTCTCTCCACTTTTGTTCTTCAAATAGTTTCTTTTCTCATTCACTAGAGGTTCTCTTAAAAATCATGATTAGGAATAATTATCTTCTTAAAGTTTAGAATTTTCTGATCATGAAAACCCACAATGAAGTACACGAAAATAATATAATTCATAACGTATGCTGTATTTTCTAAACTTTAAGAAGAGATTCCTAATTATGAGAATAGTTTGATCATGAAAACTCGCAATGAAGTACACGAAAAAAATATATTTCATTATGTATGCTGTTAATAATTTCTTTTAGCAATAATAGTTTGATTACAAAAATCAGGAAGAAGAATTGAGTTTAGAATAACAGTAAAAAGGTTCAAAGTTTTATAGTAGAATCTAGAATGACAATATCTAATTCCTCTTCAGTTAATCTCATATAATTATTAAACGCCTCTTCGCAACTCCCAATGTTTCATTGGGAACAGTGTCTTTTTTAAACGGGGAATGAGACCGGTAGAAAAACACCATTTATATAGAGTTATAGGATACTAAACACAATATAAAGAACAAACTGTATTGACAGCCTGCGGACGATTGGTAACGGTGAATCCGCATGGTGCCTAGCACGGGTCTATTGTCGACTAGGAATCCGTAAACGGAAGCAATATGCCGATGTGGGATAAACCATCAAAAAATAGCTTACTTATTTTATTGCACTCGCATTCAGAGAAAAGAATCCTCTATTTGGGCGTTTTTTATTGGATACAAACAAAAGAATATTTGTAAAACTCCCCAAATCTAATTTACGAGTTGCCCTAGTTTTATATTCGTATAAAGCTTTAGACCATTCTGTCATTCCTTCCAAAAGAATAGCCCACTATCCAGATTTGAAACGATGCGGATTGCCTGTATTTCCGTAAACGGATTTATAGACCTTCTTCATTGACAATATATGGTTGTTATAAATATAAGTTTCACAAATCAAGTTGTAGGCCTGATGGGAGTGGACAAGTAATGATTATTTATTATTAATTTCATTTCTAGGTTTAAAAAAAGGTCAAAGCAATCTATATTTTATTGATTGGAATATGTTCTTGTCTCACAGGTGTAGCACAAACTGGGACAATATATCAACAAATATCTAGTATCTAAGAACAATGCACCAAAGCACCAAAATCTACAACTTGATTCCTGAAAACATTAAAGCAATAGGACAGATCAATAAATTCAAGCAACAGCTTCATGACTGGCAAATAAATATTGGCAGACAGCATATAGAGAGGATTTTTTCAAACAATGATTATGATGGAAACTTGTAATTTTGAAAACTGACCAATTCTTAATCCTATTTTTAACTAAACCTCCTTTTACTAACACCTATTCTAGAACATGGCATGCCATAGTGGGGTAGGATGATTTCCTAAATATATGTTTTTTCCCTTTTTCTTTCCTAAGAATCAATCAATTTATTCACACAGTATCATTCCAACAAAGTTCTTCCTAAACCAGTAGGTTTTTCAGTAGGTGCCATATATTGATTTAATACAATTAAATAATATTCTTGAACAAACTAAAATGTCAAAATTACCAAATATCAAAATAACATAACCTACAATCCACATGACACAGTAGGCTACAACACTTTAGTACATTACACTGACGATTTCACTGTTAAAAAGATTATTTGTTTATAAAAACTTTAAATTATAAATTTTAGTACATTACACTGACGATTTCACTGTTAAAAAGATTATTTGTTTATAAAAACTTTAAATTATAAATTTAGCACTGTTGGGAATGACCGAAAAAGAGCGAAAATATTAAATTTAGTTAAAAAACTTGAAGGCTAAAGATGCTCATGTTTTATTTATTATATGTATCTTATTATTACCTGTAATATAAATATTGAACCACTTGGTTAAAATACTTTGTACTGTATATTTGAAAAAGTAAATAAAATTATTATTTATTTATTTTTAATTTCTAACAATAACAATATTGTACTAACAATATCTAACAAACCCAGGGTACAATAAAAGTTTTGCATGGAAAATGGTGCTCTAGAGTCTAGACTAGAATATAGCAAAGAATGCTGCATTCTATTCCATGCATAATAAAGGGAAATGATGCGTAGCTTACCTATAGCCTACTGTATGCCATCTTCTACTGCCATGTCCTAAATATTTACTGTATATTTCTATCGTAAATAGAGCATGAATCCAATAATAATTCTGTATGGTTATTGATAGTTACTTCTCAATGATCTGTTGTAGCATTGGTCCGTTGTTTTACATCTCGTGTCTGTTAGTTTCCATGCACTTATTTCTTATTGAGGTGATATTGATGAATTTCTTCCTTCAAGATTGAGAGATCAACTAAACGGAAATATGTTTTTCACATACCGTACTATGTCCGTTTTGCTCCATGCCCTTGCTTTTTATTGAGCTGATTGTGTTGAATTTCTACTTCCTTCAAGCTTAATAGAATAAAAATGTCCATTTGTACAAACAACGCTCCATGGCCTGGAATTCATGTAGCATTACACCATTACTTTTTCATAGAAATTTATGTCATCAAATTTCTTCATTCAGATATGAAATATGGTTATTGAGTACTTGAGTTGATATGCTGTTCATATCCTCCTATCCTATCCCATCTCCATTCAAATTTATAGCGAGTTGGAAATAATAATTTCGAAAATCCTATATTTGTTTTAAATTTTGAAGTATAGCGAATGCGATAAACCCGATTACACTTTGTCATTGTTGTACAAATATTTGCAGCTCTGTTCATCGTGCATATGATTACTATTCGTCCCCTCTTCTCTTCTTTTTATTCGCACTCACTCTGTCATTGCTAACGAAATTCCATTTTCGCATGACCGAAATCCAAATCTGTGTGATGATCGAAGCGTAGAGGGAACAGAGTACCCCGAGCACCCATAAATATGACGATAATTTGGAACGAGTTGATTATTTCGAAACACGTTTCTGTAGACTAATACTCATTATTTTCTGATGAACCCTCTGAAATTTCTCACTCTACTTTTCAGTCCTGATATAGCATGAATGTCCACCCAATTTATTGTAACACGTTTGCTATTGACTCACTTCCTGGTTTAAAAATCTGATTTACCGTGATTTTGTTAGGTATTCATTATGAATAGTAAGAAAGTTAATAAAATTTGGTCTTGAATATGGAATCCATGATTGAGTTTTGAATTTTTTGTCAAATTAAAGCATTGAATGTAATACAGGTTGAACTTCTTACAATTCCTTCTTGTAGTTTATTACTACATGATATTCTATTTCATTTTTTGAGATATCTGGCAATTTTTTATTTTTATTTTGCTTCAACTCTATATTCCACCTTTCCTTTCTATATTATACTTTTTTATTCAAATCTAGCTTAAAAAGCTATCGACAGTGTCATTGTTGACCTCTTCACAGTGTCATTATTCCATGGTTTTAGTATTTCCTGGTGTTTTACAACAATGTTCCGTGAAAATTTCTCAGCCTGTCACCATATTCATTATCACCTTTATTATTTGAGTCAAAACTGCCAATAAGCATTGAAATTGTCCTTATTAAATTCAGTAGACTTGTGGACAAATCTTTTCTATTTTTTACACTCATCGAGATTAGAGAGACAAAGAAAATTAGAGAAATTGCGTGAGTGAGGAAGTTTTTTATTGAGGAAATAATGTTCGAGTAATAATTGTTGGAGAGAAATAGTGGTGGGGAATGAGTGAGTGAGTGAACGTGTGGAGGAACAATCTTGTGAGTCATGTCAGACACAGCCGGACTGAGCCCAGACAAGCCGGATGAATTTCCTTGCTAGCCTCCCTGTAGACTGTGATTGATGATGGTATTTTCCGGGACGTGATATGCCAAGGTATTTTCATGTCCTGAATGAGGATAAGCGTTACTCTGGGCTTGATAGCAGATATGCAATCCTCTTTTTTCATGCAAGCGACTGCTCTTTTTCAATCAAGTACCTGTGATTGAAAAGGGCCTGGTAGGATACTAGGTAAACATATTAGCTTCAGGTACTAAAATATAATTTACATGACTAGAACTGAAGTTTCATCTTATTCTCGTCATTTTTTTGAAAGAGAATATTGGTTGAAAATGTATTATACAGTACAAAAGGTTTTATTATATTAATTATTTCTCTCTCTAATACATTGTTATTCAATAAGTACCTATTTGAAAACATGGCGAATCCCTAAAGAGAATCCACCCAAGCGAGTCTACAAAGTTTTGTATAGATTGGATAATGAACGATTCAATGGAATTTATCAGAGTCTACTTATTGCTTTGAGTTAATTACAATATTAAAAATTCAATGTTGTTAATGTGATACCGTTCTTAATTGAATAAATAATTGATGTTGTTGAATTCCCCAATGACTAGCATTCATGTAATTGTATTCATTAGAATTAATAAATGGTTTATTTTAACTCAACCGTTGTTTTTGGAAGTGATGAATATTTTCCCTGGGGCCTGTTGCATCACAATTCACGAACTATGATCGAAATTTGAGTAAAAGCGTCATTAAGATTTTGCTGTAACTACAAATAGCCTACGAGTTTCAATAAAAATAGTTTGTAGATCATAAGTCTCTGATCTTTTTTATTTGTGTAATTGCTGTTATTACCGAATTTTAAATTTAAACTTTATAAATCAGTAACTTAAGCTTTCATTTCAGCATGAAATTCAATAAGCGTTCACATGGGATACAATATTGTGACATGAATTATATTGAAATACAAATATTTGAACAATATACAATATTCATAACAAAACCAATACAATTTCAGCTTTCCTTTTCTGTATCTTGAGTAGCCTATAGCCTATGCTTCACCCATTGACTAATATTAGTGATTTGTTCTATCAATTTTCTCAGCCTAATTATTTCAATAATATTCTCCATCTTATTTTTCTACTTGCTTTATCTATTCACCTCACAACTATATCAGCAACCAGCTTTTTCATTCCGCATTTATTTCCAATCAAGATTGAAAGTGATCAGTTTATTAGTTTGTTGATAGTAGCCTACATAGTAGATAAGCCTCCTTGGCTGTGACTTCGTTCAGTGGGCTGAAACTTATTTTCAGTGTGCGCTGTTGGAAGTGCGACCATTGAAGACAGCCAGCGCCAAGATAACGAATCCAATTAAAAATCTTATTCCTTGTTGTGGGACAGGCTGGGCACCGTGCGCTACCCTCTTGTCATGACACCAATTTGTGTCTTACTCATTTTCTCGCCCTTCTTCCTCGTTTACATTAGCGCTCCCTCTACAATTACTTATGTTTGTTGTGAAGATGAATCACAACGAGATCGTATTAGCTATCATATAACGAGATCATTATCAAATTCCTGGAAAATATTACTAATTTAGCTAATAAGAAATGATACGGCTTATGTGTCTAATTTATAAGACTAATTTTTCTTCTGCCCTATTTATATAAATTCATTCATTTGTTGTTATTTGCTACCTTTTGAATTTTCACTTATTGAAGAATGATATCTCATCAACACTTATTTTGTTTCGAACGTTTATGATTCTGGTTTTAAAACCTTCTTTCCCATTACTAAAGAATAATGTCGGTCTTCAATTATTTATTAAGTAAATATACTGATAAAATTTGTATATATATATAAGTAAATTATCATTGTCTATGGGGTTTTTTGTAAGACCACCTAGCCTGGTAGGCTATCTACTATGTTCAATGGAAGGAGTAATGTATGCAAAATCAATGCATACGTTATACTGCTTATGACTAGAAACTAGTAACTTACAATAATTCAAACTCAATTATAGATCTACATCTACCATTCCACTTTAAATTATTCTAAAAAAAATTAACCTAATATTTTGAAGTTTTAAACAGTTTAAAATACTATATACTATACTATACTAAAATACTTGATGGAATATGCAAGCCGTCAATCAAATGTGTGCATTTTGTTAGTAATTTTAGCATTCAGTTCTTAATATATCTTCAATTTACATTTATTTTACATGGCCTTCAAAATTCATGTGTTGATAAATTATGATTTTTGTTTTTCTCCAGGTATGTATTTGGTCTGTCCCTCTACATTGGATGCTCTTCCTGGTATGTTGTTTTGTGCCATATTATTAAACTAGCTATTTTATTCCATAATTTTCAAATAGTTCTACTACATACTACATACACTAGTATACTACAGTATATTAGCTGCATAAAACAGTACCATACAGTAGCAGAGTTTATAGTGGTTGAATAGTATTAGGCCTACTTATTAAGTCAACCGTGATACAATTTATTGCCTATACTCAAAAAACTAGAAAGCAACTTCCGTTCCTGGCTTGTTTTAAAATATTCAAGAAGGGAGCATATTATTTTCACGTCAAAACAATATTTTATTTGCTTTCTTCCAAATTATGAAAAGTAATTAGGCCCGGTTTAAAGTTGGTAATATTTTTAATTTCTTAAAAGTCGCCTGGAGACTATCTATCTATCTAAGATAATTTGTTTTCAATATGGCAATGGTCCGCCCTCTCGCATCTAATTTGTACCTTCGCTCTTCAGGAATAGATTTTCCCTTATCGTTTATCTTCCGATGGATCGAGTCCTTTTTCGCCTCGTTATCCTGCAGAATATTGATATATTATTAGCTTCTCAGTAGCGTAATGATGCTCATCATTCCAGGATGTAATAAATGCAGCTTAGTTGAGAGATATCTCGCAGATAATCTTGTAACAGCTTTTCAACAAAATTTTTGTACTGTTGGAAAGATTTGCAGAAATATTTTCTTTAGAAAATTGTATTTTATTTACATTGAGAGTATTCAGTGGAATGATAGACTCAACATGAATATAGAGTAACTTGATGGTATACTTTATTACCTGGATATACGTATATTTTTTATGACCCAGCTCACCAGCTGAATCACCTGTATTTAATCCTGCATTGATAAGAGATATACAACGTGGAAAAAAAACAAAGATTGGCTGGTGCTCAAGTAATGTTAAACTAAATATTTTAAATAATAATTTAATGAACCAATTTTACTATAAGTGATAACGTCATGAACCAATTCTACTATAAATAATGTCTCGAAACAATTCTGCAATAAATAATTACATCACGAATCAATTCTACAATAAATAATAATAACGTCACAAAACAATTCTACAATAAATAATTAAGAAATGAGCCGTTTTATAAATAATAATGTTACGGGTTCTATCTCTAAATTAATGCTGGCAACACTTCAAATTAACACTCGCACTTTATTAACACAAATTACTGACAACTCGCACTAATCAGTTATATCACACTAAAAGAAATCAATCAGAAACAGATAAATCGATAATTTTCAGCTAATAAAGAATTTGCTATATTACTGTAAAAAATCAATCACTGTTAGAAGGCCGATCAAATATTATTATTCAGACTTATTATACAGAGACTCGTAAGTGCTTGTAGTCTTCCAACTGTAATGCTTTAAACGCGTCTTCTTGAATTGTTGAACAGTTATCATTTAATATAATTTGTCACAATATACTGCGTTTATCACTCAACACATTCGTTCATATAACACAGTTTGTATTAGCGCTCACTGGTAATACGGTTTGTATGATCGGAACGGGAACTGTCACTCTGCCACTTTATCACAGTAACATTCGTATGACAACTGAACTAATGTTTACATGAGCTGGTGGCTTTATGTACATTTTTAAGATTCTGGAAAGAACGAGAGAGATCTCTATTTTTCTATCAAATTCTAAAGTAAACAGATAAGAGCATTCTCCATTTTTCGAGACCATTCTATAAAAGTCTTAAGTAAACATTCTAGAGGTCACCAGATGAACCGCATAGTGAGAGGAGAACAGGGGGAGCAAACAAAACACGCTGCTTATCGCTGCTAACCGGAAGACGTATTAACACAGCAGTAATTACTTATTTCTTCTTCCTAGCATTCCATAACAATAATAACACAATGAATTAATTTTACAGCAAACGTTTCACAAATAATCTATTAATATTTTTTAAAGAATTCTATCATGCACAGTACGGTAGGGGTAATTGGAAGGCCTTATGTCATTTATGTGGTGGTGGATTTGTGGCTTTTCCACTCTGAGAAAAATCTCTCATACGCTTTTCAAGTGACCAGATCCCTTTTGAAGTATATTTTAGTGTAGAAGTAGTTCATTAAAATAACTAGTTTAGTTTTATATTTGTTATTATTTAATATAATTTTATTTTTTCAAGAAAACTGTTTTTGTTCACATCTTAGCTCATTCACAAAATAAACTGCCGTACCAGTCTTGCCAGCCCCCTCTAGCTTCTAATCGTCACTCTCTCCTCTGTCATCTCTTTTTCCATTTCCTTTCTACATCATTATGTTTTTCTCTCCTATCATCGTTGACAAAAAGATGTCCAGACAGAAAGGGACCACCAAGACAGACGTTACGGTTTTAGCGACCCATTAAATCACTACAGTAATACAGCAACAGGCACTCAAACAAAAATGATCACCTAGCACTCATTCTCTTTCTTGTTTCCTCTTTCTGCTTCTCTAAAATATCTCCTGTAACTTCTCTTTATTTGTACTTTTATTTCTATCTTTACTTCTGGAACAATTGAAAAACAGGTAAACTTCAATGTGGCGACTAGGATTTGAGATTTCCAGTTATTCCAGAATATATAGTATATTTTTATGGGTTCTATGTCTAAAATAACGCTGGCAACACTTGAATTTATCACTCGCACTTTATTAACACAAATTATCCACAAATCACTCTGCTCAGTTATTTCTTACACAAAATAATGTAATCGGAAGCAGATAAATCGATATTGTTCAACTGATAAAGAGTTTTCAATATTACTGTTCAAAAATCAATCACTAAATGTCATAAGGCCGATCTAATATTAAATAATAACTATTCAATTTAGGAGAAGCGTCTAATACATAACATTTAAAATTCTACAAGCACTACAAGTCGCTGTATAAACAGTCAAGTAAGCCTGAATAATAATCTGTCACAAGATTCTGCAATTAACATTACAGACAACGAAAGTTTATTATCACAATCCCGCGCCAACGGGATTGCACTGTATGTATTAACGTAAACAGTAACTGTCACTACTGCCACTTATCAGAGATCGAGTTACAACTGAACAACTTTAGCGTACGTGCTCGCTTTAAATAAGTGTTTATTTAACCTAGAAAGACGGAGACCCTTCCAAAACGTTTGATGATTCCTAAATAAACAGATAAGCAATTCTTGCATTTTCCACAATATTCGATTTTAGTCGATAAATTTCTATTAGGTTCTAATTGAATATTCTACCAAATTCTAAGTCAATATCATAAGTGTCAAAAGAAGAGTAATTAATTGCTTTGACCACAAGACTTGCTGACACAAGCGATAACGCTCTTAATCCTTCTTTACTTGTTCACTACAATATCTATAGAACCAACAGATTGTAGTAATATATAGATAACGATAGAAAATAAAGACGTTTCAAATTATTCCTGTTGAAAAAAGTGAGGTTTTCTAATCAGAGCCTATTTATAATATTATGAAGATAACCAGACCAACTCATTTAAGCTCATAAAATTTCATTATTTTTTAATCGGTGCCTCCAGAGTTCTATTCCTGGGTTGACCCCAGGCCTACCGAGTAGTTCTCATATTCAGATTTACGTTCAGTTTTTACCTTTGCTGGTATAGTGAATTTGAAATGGAGCTGGTAGCTGGTCAGATCCAAATAAATTTTAATTGTCAAACATAAATATTTATATTATATTGATTTAATTTCTCGAATAAGATACTGGAAACCATCAGGTTTGCCTACGTTCATTCACGAATTTTGTAACAATGTCAAACTTGAAACTTTTGGGATTCTCAGATCCAATTTGGAATGCCGGGTGCCGGAGCAGGTATCTGTTCAATCAGAGATAAGCTATGAAACTCCTAGGCGATGTTTGTAAGGGTGACCGATTGGATTGGCCAGCAAAAAATACACTGTTCTCTGCTGTAAAATCACTTCCCGGTGGTTCGGAACCCACCTAAAACTGTAGGTCCAACTCATCAATCACCATCATCCAATTCATTACCCACGCACACGTCTCAGACCTATGTGGGCTTCATCCTCCGAAAAAAAGAAGAAAAATGAATGATTAAATTGATTCATTAACTCTATAATAGGCGATGTTTCACACAATTTTGAGTCTTTGCAGCATAATGTTATAGTAAAATGGGTTCTTCAGTACATTTCAAAAATGATCTGACCTTCATAGCCTTACATTTGAAACGTTTTTTTTTCTGTTACTCATGTAAACTTGGGATTTATTCTGAATAGTTATACAATACATTTTGAAGACATCACAAGGGTTGTGATATGGTAATCTCCGTTAGTAAATGAAATGGATAATATCAATTAGTAAATTACCATTGGCTTTTGAATTCATTATTTCTGTGAGGTCCATTACCTCTTGATTGGAAAGTGTGGTTCTAGTTGCTGTCAAATGAATAGAAGTTAGGATCTCTCATACTAACTCACCAAGCACCATGGTGCACTATGTTACATTGCTCCTTGCACTAATCATCTGACACATGTTCCAGTATATTGAGCAAGCAATTTACGACCAACTTGCCCAGTCTATGATACTGAGCAATTTTCACTCAGGCAGCCGACACTGTACGAAGTTTTATCATTGCCGATAGTCGAATTGCAAATGGGAATCATACTTGTCACGCTTGAGCAGGTCACTTGTGAAGCGTTGTCACGCAAAACTGAGATCATATGAGTTTCGAGTCCTTTGAAGATGCCACACGTGGGACGCGTGATTGCGCACCATGCAGTCCCGGTCTTCAATTCAGTTGGTTCTGTTTTCGTGCTCCATGGAATCTAAAAATCTTCCCCTAGTAGAAAATAAATAATAAGACTATAAATCATTCCTGATTTTCTTTGATACTACTGTAGAAATGAATTATATCGTTACCTGATTAAGAACGTGGTGATATGAAGCCTGGCCGACAGTGACCGGTCAGCATGGTGATGTATACGGGTATACGTCTCTATACCTTAATGTTATTGCAATACAAATTTTCAATAAAAGTTTAATTTCGGCATAATATTTCTAATATAAATTTGTTCATAGAAGCGTGTCTTCTTTCTACCACTGTGGGCTATGCAGAACATCTTCTACTTCAATTACGTATTGTAGAAAAAATTTAATTTCTCTAGAACATTTTTGTGATTATTATATGCTAAATTCAACTATAGGTTAGGTAGCGATCAATTTTAACGTTTTTGAAAAGTTCTTGTTCCTTAACAAAGATTTTTTCTTTAAAAGATTAAATCAAAGCTAAGATTTTGCTAGACAACAATATTTTGATTCATATATATTCATCCACATTAAAATTGAAATGGAGCAGAAGGTTTTGAGCCCAAACTGTTTCTTCAGCAAAATTTCAAGTTAGATATTACATAAATAGTGTTATTTACACATTCACATGACAGTTTAAAAAAATGAATATTATGCATGACATTAATCGAATAATACATTTAAAAGTATTGGGCTAGGAGTTCATTTTATTTTTGTAAAGATGTGTTATAAATGAGTATCAAATACAGTGCTGCAAATACGAGCGTATTCCAAGTAGTTACCTCCAAATGATTCCTGCAATTGGGTCATAAATCATTTGTCTTGAGTTTCAATAACCACTGAAAGAACTAATGACAGATCTAGTTATTGAAGGAGAAATTTTTTTTCAAAAATAGAATGAGAAAAGGGTTGAAACTTAGTAATATAACTTATGACAAAAGTGAGTTGGAGAAAAGATGTGGAAAAAGTTGAAACATTAGCTAGCAATTGTCGCTGAAGGTAGGTGTTCTGCAGAAGAGAGTGTTGAAAGCTTTTTTTTGACTGAGGTGAAAAACAACGGAGAGGATTAAGTTGCCATATTTTTAACTTGCTGACTTTTAAAATGACATTAAGGTAATTGGGAAGGGGTAGTAAACCGGCCTTAGCAGCAATTACATCTGGAATTGAGATATGACATCTGACACATTGTTGAGGTCTGTCCTACCAGGCTGTATCCCCATGCTGCTGAGGATTTTGTTAACGCTGCACCAGCAGCTCTTGAATGGCTAACCGATTTAGACTTAGCTTTATAAAAATTATTGTCCCATGTTTTAATCAATTTTTACCTCTTGACTGTGGTTCCTTGTGTATGTACATTTTACATATTCATGGAGCTACTGATTTTTCCATGTTTTATTGTTTTATGTTCGACTTGAATCTTATGACAATCAATTATAAATTTGAGCACGTAGCACAACAGTTTTTGAAATGTGTCAAAAATGCCATACGCTATATATATATATATATCTGGAATATCTTGCTATGGACGTCTTTGAAAGAATAGCTGCAGCTAAAGTAACGCACTCCTCTAATTTCCATCTGCATTGTCGAAAATCCCTGTAGAATGTCTTTTGTTGTCAATAACTATTTTTCATTAATGCTAGATGCCGAACAACCCCTTTCAAGTATGTTACTTTTAAAGTCAGTAATTGAAGCGTATACTTCAACCTCTTCTGCTGTGAAAAATTATTAATTATTCAATTTCCAAATCTCAAATATGTTAATCATCAACTGTTTATTTCTAGGTATAACAGAATGTTATAACAGGTGCCTTCAACTCATCACCTATGTGGAATTCATAATAATGTCATACTTTCATCGTTTCTAAAGGGGGTTTCATACCTTGAGTTTTGTAGCTTCGTTTTCAAGCCAGTCTTGATAACCATCATACGTTCTTGCCGGCTTTGGATAGAGTGTACCCAAGGCTATAGTGAGTAGATTTATTCCCTGTGCGACTTTGAGTGTTCTAGGCTTATGTAATGTATAGACAATCTCCCTTAGGTTTGCTATTTCAAATTTTATCTCAAATCAAAATTTGAGGTCACAATTTATAGACGAAGTAGAACAAATCAAATGAAACTTTGTTCACATTGTTCATTTACAAAACAAATTAACAATGAAGCATTAAGTTCAAGATTGGAATCTTCTCCTCAAATTATATTTGAAAACAATAACAAGTGGAAGCAGAAAACAGAACAAGTCGAAGCAATAGAAGATTTTATTCCTTCATGGATTGGTTACATTGATATAATTAATATAATTTTATTGTCTTGAAATAATAATTTTTGTAATTAAAGAGGAAACCAATTTATTTTTTTGATAAGTTATTGGAATTGTAAAAAAGGATGAGAAGAGCAAGGCAGTTACTATACGATTGCGCTCTCCCTCTGTTTAGGTATTATATTGCAAGTCAATTAAGAAGCTAAGCAGTGTGAGAGGCTGTGCAAGCGCGTGCGACTGTTACTCTCTCAAACCTAGTCAATGAACGTTTCTAATTTGCCATTGGCTGAGCCCCTTTCAGCAGCCAATGCAGCTCTTCAATCATTGGAAACTGAGTTGATTATTTTATGTCAGGCTATGATGTTTCATTACATTTATCGTCGTGAGGGCCGGGAGCGGGTCTGAATGAGGTCTTTCGGCTCTGAGGTCACAACGAGGCCCTTGGTTTGCTCAGTCACCCCCTCAGCACTCCTTTATCTTTGCCTGTCAGGTCCCTTCGCTTATTTGAACAAGAGCAAGAGGAACAAATGTCTCTCCCTCGCTGTTTGTTTGTCATGGCTGGAAACCGTTCTTTCTGAGCGCTCTGACGAATGGCTTTTAATAAATAGACCTCTTTTCGCCAACGCAAATCCGGTCGAAACTTTGTACAACCTCATTTGCTATTGTAAATCTAACTTGGAAGAATGACATCGATCTGACAGTACAAGGAATTCGTAATAATTCGTGAATAGGAAAATTTGGTTCTGGGACAATAGGTAATGTTAGACAACGTCTCAAAGGATCATAATTATGTTATTGAGACCTGGATTTTTTTTCTCTTGGGGGACCTTCGTGCGACTAGTCGTATGTGAAAAATTATTACCTCAAAAAATAAAAGATCATCTTAAAAATAAGTACCATAATATTATTGTGAGATATGAATGCAACAAAGCAATTTATATGAGATACCAGATGTGACTTTAGTTTCCTCCACTTCACATACTCATTAGTTTTCAAAACGCGGTTTAGTCCTTTACTTGAAGTATTGAATGTATTATCATTTTTCTCAGGTAAGATTTTTATTCTCTTAAAGCAAACTGAAATGTAATAAAGGAACCTTCATGGAGTGGAAGATTTGATACCTTCAAGATTATTTTCCATTGTTTACTCATAGTTTTAAGGTCTTAAATCTGTCTTCTTCGTAATTTCTCCTTAATCGTTTTAATGCCTTATAAATCAAACTGCCATATGTCATGTAATAATGTCTGGTGGTGCATGCATGCTAGTTCTCTTTCTCAATACCGCCAAGCGGGTTATTAGATGAAGTCAAGTGAAAGCTTGCTAGATGGAACCCTCATCAAAGTTTGCATAATTTTCATTACAATCTCAATAAGCGAAATATTGCAGGGCCATGATAGAGCTACTTGTAAAGGGCTCCAACCCCTGTTTATGGTTCTATGATCACGATTGATTTCCGGCTGAAAGCTGTTCCATAATCCACATCAGATACAGATCACTTGCATTGTATCAAATGATCGAATCTAGTAGATGTGAGCGCATTTTGTCAATATGCATTACATATTAGCACAGAAAAAAAGAGAAATGTCTTAATTTTTATAATTTATGGATGCTATTACTAGACTATTAGTAGTAAAGTACAAGGATAATTGTAAATGTAAGGAATTCTTCTCATTAATTTGAATTTAGTATGAGCATTGAGTTATTCATTTTTTCTATTACTTGATAATCACTATGTTTATACACCGAAAACAAACACGATTTCTGACTGTTCTGTCTAGGTATGCTCCTTGAAACTGTTTCTCGCACTGCAACTTCATTTTAACAACTTTGTCACTGTGCTAAGGGGCCAGTCTGATTTCAAGCAACCATCTAATTTTTACTCAGAATAAAGTCTTGAATCTATTGTCATTCGAGCATGAGATGGAATGAAATCTTAAATCTAGTGTCATTCAGGCATAAGATACTGTGTCGTAAACACAAATTTTATTTTGAAACTTTATATAACAAAACTGTTCTAATCTAGCAACTTTACAAACATATAAATTAAAGTTAGAAGTCGATAAATCCTGTTCTTTTACATGGCAGTTTGTATGCACCAGAATTTTACTGTCACATTTATGAGAAATCTTTTCAACTGTCTTCAACTAACTACAGCCCATATTATAGGAGTTTTTTATTATAATAATTTTATACGCAAGAATATTACAGAAAATAAAAATTTTCCACTGTGAGAGAACTTTATGAACTGTTCGTTTATTTTCAGTACTGCAATTTCTTAAAGCTGACTGCACCCAATTTTCATGAGTTGAATTTGAAGTAACAACTATTCACGGAAAGCAATTTTTGTTACAACTTTTGCTCTTGCGACATTACTACTGTTCTCTCTTGGGTTAAAGTTCGCCTCCCGACGGGATGTTGTGTCTAGCTTTCAAGAGACCTCACTTCGTATTCAGTTCGTAGTACGTGTAGTTTTTAAAGTTCGACTCATGCGCTCAATCTGGGGTTTCATTGCATTTTCAACCACGTCTCGTCCACCAGACATTACAGAAATGTCTTTTACTCTGCCGTTTCGACTTCAGAATATTAAAGAGTCGTCGAGGCATAATATAACTAAATCGTAAACATCGTTTCTTCCCATCTATTCCCTTATCTTTTTTATCTTAGCTTCTATTTTAATTTTTTTTGGGATGAAGCCCACAGATCTTAGACCTGTGCGTGGGTAAGTTGGATGATAGTGATTGATGAGCTGGAATTACATTTTTAGGTGGGTTCCGAACCACCGGTAAGTGATTTTTCAGCAGAGAACAGTGTCTTTTTTTACAATACCTGTGTCGTGGTGTTTCGTTTTTAATTTTTATTAAATAAAGTTAACCAAATTATTATTAAAAATACCCATATTTTAGTGTTTTGGTACTTGAATTTCATTAAAAAAATATGGTATTCAATATTGATTAAAAAAATATTCTGGTAGATATATCCACTGAGGAATCCAATTACAATCACAAATCATAAACCCTGTGGCAATGACTCCAAAAAAATGTGTGCATACATTTGTTTGTCGTACTCATGAATAAATAAAGCAAATTTTAAAACAAAAAAGAAACCGACTTCAATGAAATGATACTCAAACATTAAATACGCGCTAAAAAGTTTAAAATAAAGTTTTTAGACTAATTTCAACTGAGAACATTTTAAATTTTTCGAGTAATCTTTTGAAGTCGGAGCTAAATTTTCTATAAACTTCTAAAATATAACATAAAATTTCTTATTAACTTCTTGAGATATTTGGCGCCGACTTCAAAAAATTACTTGTATTAAATTTTAAAATTTTCTCAGTTAACAATAAATACTTTTTCTAAATGTTAATGTACGATTACACAATACGATTACACAAATCTTACTTCGATACGATTACACAAATTATCAAATTCAGAGCACTCGATAAAATTGATATTGGTTCGGAACAAATGTTCTTGTCACTTGAAGTTTTTTTGCATCAGCTTCCTGCATTTAAACACATTTTTAAACAGTTATAGTTCCCTTAAGTGAAATTGAACATTAATTTTGAAAAGTCTAGAAGGAAAACAAAAATCAGGCTTCGCGGTGACTATCAAGTTTAGAGGAAGCTTTGCGTCAAATTTTAGCACAATAAAGTTAATATCTATGAGATTTAATAAATTTTGAAGCTAAATCATTGTAGAAGTCCCTAATATGTCTAGACGTCTAGAATGGTGAAAACTACAATGGTCGTAACAACTTTAATTTCACAGGAATACTCATTTGCGACCGAAATATTAATAGTATGCAAGTACAAGCTCAGACACGTTTCATGGATGATAATGCCTCTATTCTGTAACCAAAAGCAAAGTGCATGGCGGTTGTGAATATCGGCAAGGTAACGTGCTCAAATCAGTAATGTGTCGATTAACCCAGATACTCAGGAAGGCGAATAATCCTTGCTGATAACATAATACATTATGGAGAAACTTTAATCCGCGCAGCCATTTCCTCAAGTTTCCATCTTTATCGCACAGAGGTACAAGCATATTACTTAGCTACTAATATAAAACAAATTTTAAAGCAAAAAAACCGGCTTCAATGAAACAATGCTCAAAATTGAAATACTCACGTACTAAAAAGTTTAAAATAAAGTATTTGCTGTAAACTGGGAAAATTTTTAATTCAATAAAGGTAATCGTTTGAAGTCGGTGCCAAATTTTCTATAAACTTTAAAAATATAGCAGAATTTCTTATCAACTTCTTAAGACATTTGGCGCCTAATTCAAAAGATTAGTTGTATTTAAAATTTTCTCAGTTTACAGCAAATACTTTATTTTAAACTTTTTAGTACGAGTATTTCATTTTTTAGCATCATTTCATTGAAGTCTGTTTCTTAAAATTTGTTTTAATTTAAGCTTTTCAGTTGAATTTTCAAACTTTCAAAACATAAGAAATTTCTTGAAGCCTACATTATGAAATATCAAATTAGCAAATCAATATGATCAATATAACATATAAACTAAAGTAACTAAAAACTACCTATAAGAAAATTTAATGAACTAAGTAAGTATTAACTTTTCATGTGAAATTTAACGACTTGCAGTCAAATATTTGACTGCAAGTCGTTAAATTTCACATGAAAAGTTAATATTAACAACGCAGTTCGTCATGGAACAAGAAATCCAGGAACTAAGTAAGATTCTACAACTCTCTATTTAACGTACGGTAGAGCATTGTATTTAGGAAAATTATAATAGCGAAAGGCTTCTTAAAAATCAAATGGCTTTTGATTCGTCATTTCAATGCGGTCCCTTCCAGAATATACCTACACTTCAGATTAATAACGTTGAGTACATTGATCAATTATTTTTTGAAAGTAATTATCTCAAAATAGTTCTCATTCCAACTCATGATTGAAACTATATAGCCTTATTCATACGACGACTCCATAACATCAACTAAATTATTTACAATGTTCATATGAACAGAAATATTATATTCTTCTTATTCTTAATTCAAATTAAGTTAAGCTGATTGGTCAAAACGGGACATTACAGGCTTGTTTCACACATAATCGGCTTTTGGTAACTGATGTCGTTTACCCGGCATATAGTCTGTTCAGCGAGACTACGGAGTGGAGTAAACAAACATGTGCGTGCGTGCAAGCCGAGACTCAACGAAGCCCGATTCACAGATAGCCTAGTTTTCGAAACGCATCGAACAGGCAACAGGCCTACCCATTGAAAACGACTTTCAATAATCATTTTGAAACACCTACTTGGATAATACTTATTATTTATTGTAAATGGAAATAGATACATGAGAGTAATGAATTATATGAATGAGATGGCTATTTTCTTATTTTCAATGCTTAGGTAATGTATCCAAACATTCAGCAATCACTGGTATCACTATTATTAGAATTGCTCATAAATTTGTCGATTGAATTATTTCTACCTATACATTTGAAATGAAAATACTGACTTGATAACTGAATTTAAAATCTGATATGTTCTTGAAATAATGCAATAATAATTTATTTATTTCACAAACTGGAAGTGCGACATCAGCTGTTAAGAATGAACAGTAGTTGGCAATGAATGTGAATAGGCCGACCGACCGATGCCAGTAAAATTCTCGGAATTCCTCACTCACACACATGCAAAGTTTGTTTACTTCACTCCGTAGGCTCGCTGAATAGACTATAATTACATTTCATAATATGTTATCGAAAATCGGTTAGGTGTGAAGCGCTCCATATCATACAATGATCAGCCTGGTAAACGACACTGGCTACGCGACTGGCGGTTGTTTGTGAAACTATCCTATTCAAACTAGATTGAAATGAAGACATCGATGAATGCTCCTTTTTTTAAACATTGGGCCAAGTATTGGCCGATCCTTGCGAAACTTGGATGGGAGCACCGCTGTATGATGCTCTTTCATTTGAAAAAAAAATCATCGAAATCCGTTCAATAACGTTGGAATATTTCATGTACAAATATTTAAAAAAAAAGTACGAATTGAGAACCTCCTTCTGTTTTGGAAGTCGGTTAAAAGTGGCTCAGTGCACTCTTATTAAAATAATTTCTAGCAGTCTATGAAACTGGATTGCGTTCTAATTGGAAACTAAAAAATATATAATTGTAGATTACTCGGTGTATTAAAGATAGTGATATTGTGTTAGACATCCTTAATAAAAAATAATGATCATAACCAATTTAAACAATACCTAACAATTCAGAAGTGTCTCAGAAGTTAATTCTGAGATACCCTCTGTATTGAGAAATTGAAACTATTCAAAAATGGAGAGACTGTTGGTGTCACAACTACTTTTATCATAATGATACGAAAAACCATTGTTTTGATTGTTACGTAATTTTCAATCTCAAACAAACTAAAATACAGAATACCTCAATATATCCCCTTCCTAGAGGAAACTATTACTGAACTCTACATTGGAGACCTGCCATTGGCTGTTACTACTCACACCCATTAGTAAAAGGTAAAGCAGGAACTAACCGACCAACAAAAAATAACAATAATAAACAAGTAAAAAAAAAGGTTACCAAACACATATCAACAACAGAATAAACTTGAAAAGTATTGAAGGTCGATGTTTGTATCGATATTAAACTTTTCTTAATGCAGATAGTATTTTAGAGTTAATTTCTGAAAGAATATAAATTTTCATGGAGTTAGCTCAATCACAAACCTACTAAATTAGCCTTTATTATATAATAGTTCATTGAAATTAAAGTATTATGTGGGTTATTCGATTATCTTTAGTTCAATATTTCAAGTTTAATCTTGGACAATATTATAAGCGTGTTTAAATCCAGAAGTTAAGTTGTTTTTGACTTGAATGTGCTCAAGATACGAGCATTTAAGCCCTATCAAGAGAGTCACTTGAAGAAGCTTATCGGCCACACTATTGTTCTCTCTTTCTCTCTATCCTTACTCTCTCTCTTGAAGTGTTCTCCGCAGACCTGTGGCAGGCATCTGCATGCGCTCCAAGAGACTCATATCAGTGTTCAAAGCTCTTTAGACGGCACTCAGTTTGTCCCCATTGTCCTTTCAAGTCCCATTCATTGTGATATGTGTCCTGCAGTTGCGGTGCAAAGTGTGTTTGCGAGACCTTCACTTTCTGAAACAGACTTTATCTCGACAATACTGCTCCAAAAAGCTGCAATACATTATCCAAATGATTCAGGGTGAAATTATATTCTTTGATAACTGATTCTGGGGGCAAATGGAAGGGAAAGCATATCAAGTTCTAGAAATTTCCGCCACTGAAATGAAAATTGTGTAATCCAGAGTGATTTTGCAGTGATCTCTTACATTTACCATAATATGTCCCGGGTTCGATCCCAGTTCTGACCGAAAGATTTTACCTCGGGCCACTCCCGTGTTTCGGAGGACACGTTAAGCTGTCGGCCCGGCTGCCTAAAAAACAGTCGTTAAGTCACGTCAGAGGCCCTGAACTTATTCAGGTGTGACCTGATAACTCTGACACCAGACCTGAGCCAGCCAGGTCACATGATATTATAATTATTATTACCATAATTTGCATTTTAGAGCTGATATCATTTAATTTCTACTAAAAACTTCCATGACTTCACTTATTTTGTTCAAACTTACAAAATATGTTGTTGTATGTTGTTTTATTATTGGATATGGCAACAACCGACTGAAGTCAGAACGGTTGAAGGCAAACCACGCTGAACGAATCACTGTTTCTGGTAGATCATGAGTAGGAGAAACAAAAGCATAGAGAGAGAGAGAGAGAGAGAGAGAGAGAGAGAGAGAGAGAGAGAGAGAGTGAGTGAAAGAGTGAGTGAGAGGGAGTGAACGAGGGAGGAGAGAATGAGCGAGAGTTTGAGTGAGAGCGCGCTGAAGAGAGATGGCATAGCGGGAGAGTTACCGAGATATTTGGGAATGGTGGTGTGGTGGGACGTAAACAAGCTGGAACTGGAAAACTTTTAAAAGAAAACTTCAACTCGGACTACAGCTAGTCTTGTTGTTCGTGTGAGCTTACTCAAAGTTTTGAACAAATTATTTCGAAATAGACCAGCCGCGTTCCCTACCTTATTGTTGTGGATGGCGACCTTTTTTATTTTTTTTGTAGCATATTAAAAATCACCCCAGACTCAAGTCTTGCTTGGCGTATAACATACTCTTCATTATAATATAGCATATTTAAAATTTGTGAAGAGAGCAGTCATGACTTTCGAGTTTGTTCCATATTCACGCTCATTGTAATTTGGTTACAATAAATAAATAACTATTATTAACTGCATTTACGTTGATTTTTTTAAAATGATTGTTAATTATTTATTCAATCGCTAATAAATTATTGTTTCAATTAAGTAATCATAGAATCCTGGTTGAGAGGGAAAGTTGATGAAGTATTCAAATAGCTAATGCTGAAAATAAAATTAACTGGAATATTCTCTCTGATGAGAAAATAATCTCGTCATAGAAATATTTTAGGCAGAATGACCTTACCACAAACGTCCCGAAACCTTTTGGAAAAGCAACATAATGGCCTATAAATTCTAATAATACAAGATTCCTTTTGAATAAGTTTTCTTTTTGAAAAGTAAGTGCGATAGCGTTTTTTTTACTTTTAGAGATCTGACGTGAACAAATCGAGCTGGACGCGGTTAGAAGATATACAACAAGGCGATGAATATTCTGTTCGCGATATAAGCTCAAAGAGAGCGGATATCAAATAGAATTCAGTAACTTAGCTCTTCTTTAACGTATCTCTCTAATAATGCAATATTCAGTATAAAGACTCGAATTTTCTGATTCTTGCAAATCTATCCTGGATAGTTGAGAGAATAAACTCCATAGACGAATAAGTGTTTATCTAGTATTTTCCCAAGTTCTTTCTGATTCATTAATTGATAAATAGATTACGTGTTGATTGCGTACACCGAGGATTGCGTACATGGGCGTGTCAGCGAGGATTGCGTACATCTTTTACCTGTGAAAGATGACAAGGGTCGGCCATGCATCAAGAACATTTTGACAGGCGAGGATTGCGTACAGCTTTCTCTTGTTGCCTAATGTCTGTCCTTGATTAGAATTTTCTCCTTTTCGCTATGACAGTAATTGTTCTTTTCTCACCTAACAGATTCAATCACAACGTCCGTCCTTAATAAGTTTGCTCCTTTCCGTTTATTGTATAAATCGATATGGCATTAATTGCTGGTTTTTTCACTTATAGTCCTCACTTATAGCGTATTAACCTAACCTAACCTAACCTCACCTAAATATGCTACTAGCTAGCTACAATTTGATAGGTACTCGAGATAGAAAGGCCAACTCAAACTCAAATTTTTGTAGACAACAAAATTCAGTGAAAAAAACCAGCAATTAATGCCATATTGATTTGTACGCAATCCTCGCCTGTCAAAATGTTCTTGATGCATGGCCGACCCTTGTCATCTTTCACAGGTAAAAGATGTACGCAATCCTCGCTGACACGCCCATGTACGCAATCCTCGGTGTACGCAATCAGCACGCAACCGATAAATATGAGATCAAGACAGACTAACGGTATTTTGATCAGAACCTGTCACATTGGGATTTAAAATATTAAATTCCCTTTCATTTGACAACAAAATATTAATAAGCTGAGTGTTACTATTACTAATATTGTCGTACAGAATGCCTGTGCAACATTTTATGCCACTGGTCTAATACCCAGAATAATTTTTTCGATTCATTTTTTTTTCAATGGCATTTGTTTTCTATTCACATTATTTAAATTTATGATGAAGCAATCCAGCTCCTGGACAATTCAACATCAGTGAGGAGAATGAGAAGAAAGAAGCCAACAGACCTGGTTTGACAGTGTTCAGTAGTGCTCAGTGGAAGTGTTCATAGAATTAAGTTGAAATGTGAAATATGTAATTAAATTTAAACAAGAAGAATATAATGGGTTTCTTCTGATAATAATTTAAAATTTAATAATTTAGGCTAGAAAAAACTGATTGTTAGTCCTAGTAGTAGCAGTTATATTAGATAAAAAAAAACATTATTTAAATGTTTTATATGTGTTATTCTTCTCTCTTGTTGAAATATCTGTAGTCTATGCCCACGGCTAACAAGAACTCAATTACGAGTTAGTAAACTGAAACATCTGTGTTTTCTTTCAATAAAGGACGTGTATTCTCTGTAAGCATATCAGAAAAATGGAAGGAATATTATTTTATCAGCAGGTACACGCAGACCGCAAGATATTCACCAGATGTGATTTCAGTGCCCTGGCTGGCTAGAAGAATATTTCCTCATTGTAATTCAGGAGAAACAGAATTTATTCCCCGGGGATATGAAAATAATCTTCCATCGTGACCTCTTGAAGATGAAACCCCTAGAGTCTGGCCTCCTCCGTTCCGTAATGCACCCAGGGTACCGACACTTCTTTTATACTCTCAACCAAATGTAAATATTTTAATAAAACTAAAGAAATGACTTATTTCTACTATTCAGTTGGCAGCACTGTGTGAACGTTGCATCGCAGACGAGTTTTTTCTTTGAACGAGATTGTATTTCGCATTCTTTTGTAAACCACGTTATGCTACTGATTATGACTTACTAGTTCTGAATTACATAACTGAGAATATTGAACTATACTATATGGGAAATTACATGCAAATTAATGCAAAAAATATTTTTATATGGTTGAGTAGGTATGTATGTATGTTTATTTATAAGTATGTATATTAGAGTATGTTGACGTTAATTTTCAGGATAATAGTTGTAATCTATTGTTAAATTCTTATTTTCTCCTTCTTATTCTCCATATGCAATGAATTATTTACTGATGAGTTATCAGTTATTTTATACCCTTTCGAAATATTTTCTGTAGGCTATTGATAACTAAAAACTTATCTATTACTCGATATTGTTCAAAATAATTGATAGCCTGCATTTTTAGAACGTAGGAATATTTTATTATGATCAGTTTATTCTCGAAAAAAGTAGCATTTGGAATCGTCAGATCTGGAAACTACTATTTATGAACTCTGATTTGACTATGATTGACATAACTTATGCATTATTGAAATAATAATAGGGGAAAGTAGTTAATTTCATGAGTAAATGGGCAGCATTTTTTTTTTTATTTCAATGTCACATTTTACTGTAATTTTTGGGATATTATTTCTTATTATTATTTCATAGGTTCAAAGTATTATTGTAGCAATACTACTACTCACTAGAAAAATACCACAATAGATTAATGTGTTGTGCAATAAATTTGAAACACAGGTGCACTCCATTACGCTCAATTAAAATGAAGTACTCCTATTCACATTCTACTTGAATCACTTTTGAGTTGTTGAAAAATAAGACCGAGTACAAGTTGATGATTTTGATGATGTGAGTAAATTGTTAATTATTCGCGTGGAGCAATCCCCTTCGATTTCTCTCCACCCGTTTTCCTTGTTGAAAATACTCACCATGCTTATGTTCTGATTCTCAATTCTCAACGTGCAAGTTATCCATATGCGTCTTGTCGTGTTCCATTTCTACCAGGAACAGAGTTTTAGTTTTTTTCAAGAGCCCAAGAGAAGGAAAAGCAAAAGTGCTTTCAGCCCCTCAGCGCCATGCCATGCGACTTCCCCTCTACATAGCATAGCAAGGGAGTTCATACCAGTAATTATTTTCGTGTTTCCCGTAATTCGTAGAGAGGAGGCGAGACGCCCCTCCCTCGCCATTTCCCTGAGCGATTTTTCGCGTGAAAAACGAACTTGCTCTGAAATCCCATTAAAAAGTGTATTTTTGAAATCATCAGAACGAATAAATCTCCTTTCAGAGAAAAGCCAAGCCCGAAGAACCGGGCGCAAAGTTTTTTCCTTATTATCAAGACAAATGGCATCTGTTTAATGTTAGGCATACCACCTGCGAAATGAATTTTGCCTTACTTTCTTCACATTCTCACATTATGATAAAGCTAGTTGTTTTTCTACAAAAAAATTCAACATTCCCCCATCTATTGGAGATATCGTTTGATTTCAGATAGAGCTCACCTTGAACAAAAATATTCGTAGTTAATTGCATTTTAATGATATGTAATTTTTATTGAATTAAACATGTCCATAAAGTAGAAAATTCTTGAAAATGAGTGGACACTTGAATAATTATAAGAAATTTATTCCAAATTCCAATATCTGTAAGAAGCTTTATTATTTGAATAATGAATCCCATAATTCTACTCCTTGATTATTGTGTCGTACAATGGTATAATACTGGTCAAAGTTTTTGTAGCATGGAATTTATTGACCGAACGTATTGAGGTCTCAGGTTTAACTCGACCGCTCGGAATTGTGTCTGTCTGTCTATGCATGTATGTATTATGTGACATGATTATGGCCAAACGCTTTGACCGATTGTATTGAAATTTTGCATGAAAGGCAAACGGCTTATTTCTAGGCCGAGCGATGAAAGTACACGTTTTTTTAATGCCCCTCATATTTTTTAGGCAGCCCAATTTACCCCCTAATTTATTATTAGAGTGTCTGATTTGGGTGAGGATAGTTTAAAATTGAAATTCGTTCAATTGAAATTGATTCATATAGTTTAACGTTGAGAGCTGCAGGAAATGCATAACCCTTTATTACGTAGTATCCCTTTATAACGGGTAATTTCTAGAGGGCGTCAAAAATTTTGGACTTTAAATTTATCTCATCAACGAAAGATTAAGCAATGAAAATTGAGGCGAAAATGCTCTTGATTTTTTTTTGAAAATATCATCCTTTTTTGAGAAAGGAGTGTTGGCAAAGTGAGGTCTACTGTTCACAGAACTACTAGATACTATATTGTTTGTGAAATTCTTCCTAAAAATCAATTTATTCAATGTTTTTTTGCAGGTAATAATCTCCAAACCTCTCCAAGCTTCAATGAATGATGGATCAAGTGAGTTTCTTTACTAACTATATAAATAAATTGAACAAATTACAAATTTAATGAATTGAAGGAATCAATACCCACTTTTTCCTATTTTAAGTTTTTTCTTTGATTCAAATAGATGGTAAAATAATAGAAACAGAATTTATTAATTTCGAAATCCTTTAAGTGCTATTAATTCATACTGAAGACTTCCGCAATGGTAGATTGACAACAGCATTGCATAGCTAATGGAAATCAATGAATGCTACGGTATAAAGATATCAGTCACCACCGGGAATCGAACCATGGACCTCCTAATTGCCGGTCGGGCGCCTTAACAACTGGACAAAAGTGACCCTTCTGCACAGACCAATTGCCCGACCGTGTAGTTTTTTTATTACAGTATTTTTTTACAGTAGCATTCATCGATTTTCATCAGCTATTCATTTTCGGATTTCGTAATTATTAAATTCTGTTTCTGTATATTTGTCAATTTGTTAAATTGTCAGTTCAAACTAACTTGTAAAATATTACCTGCCGTCATTGAATGGGGCGTCGAAACTTCAGCTTGCTGTCGTTTAAGCGGTCGTGGGTTCGATTCCCGCTCCTCCGTCTGGCATCTATGTGTGTAATCATTCACCTCATTACCCACGCACAAGTCTCGGACTCATGTGGGCATCATCAGAATAAAAAAAAAAAATATTTCTTCTAGGAGTTATTGATATTATTCGCCCATATTTTTCAAGGTTCTATATATTTAATCATTTAATGTGTGTGTTCTTTTTTCATTCTTACGCCTTGATGAAACTCTGCTTTATTCAATTTTCTATTGGAATGTTCATTGAAACTAATTGAAACTGTCTAAATACTAGCATCTCCTTCCTTAATTTCGTGAGTTGAACTTCAAATACCGATTTCTTTATCTAACCTACTTACAATTTGTTTCTGGAATAGATGTTAATTAAATAATCAAATTGAAAATTTAATGCTCTTTACACTCCTAGTATGTGAAGCATAGCGTATCTAGGTATTATACTGCTGCTCTTTCTGTTGATGAAAGTGCTAGAATGAATATGTTTGTAGTTGGTACAAATATCCATTACGTTATGTGTAAGCTACTTGGAGGTATTTCGTTGTTCAAAGTTTCAAACTCAATTAACGGTCTTTACGACAAATTTTATCGCATTATACATTTTAGAAGGCTGAAACTGAGAGCATGCACACCGTATGGAGTGCTTGGAATGAGTGTAGAGCTGAGCTCAATAGTCGTTTCTCCTGAATATCTAGAGTGAGTACAAAGCTAATCGTGCAATCTACCGAGAAGAAATATGGTATTATTCTCATTATTAGGCTGCTAAGAAATATCTCTCAGCAGCTTAATACTGCTGATGGAAGCCTTTTGTGCTTGCACTAAAAGACCCAAATATTCAGCAATTAAACGGAGAATATTCAAACATTTATGTGTTCTAGTTAAACCACACAACGTAATTACAAAGTTTAAACTGTTCAGAACCGTGAGTTTAAAAGCTTACCATAAATACCTGTAAATGCACATAATTTACTATAGTGCTGTTTCTAGCTTCAAGCGAGCTTCAGTGACTTACTCTATTTAAAAAAAAAATGCTGGTTGGTGGAAGTATTGTTTATGATAGATGTTCAATGTGAATGTATACAACAGTACAAAATGTTGTGCTTAGGCCGCTATTTATTCATATAGTTTGATTGTCCAAAAGTAAGATGCTATAGAGCAGGCAGATGCATAATATTCAGGTTAGCATCAGCCTTAGCGTTAAAGTTATTTTGCCCTAACTCTCTATTGATTATTAAAGGCAATATAACTTGAGATTTTTTGGTAAAATTAAAATTCTAAAAGTGAACAGCTCTGTATAGAATTGGGTTGGGGTTCAATGTTTGACTTTGTATAACCAGCATACGTTTTTTGAGTCTGATCCTTTCGTTTAGTAGGAGGGTTGAAAGTGCTTAGAAGTCTTCTTGTGCAAGTTCCATGTGTTCGTAGCACTTGTTGTGAGTTGAAATTATGAATTAGTAAAATAACATGATTGGGTCTCCCCTGTTGTCTTGCTTGCCCCAGCCATTCTCTTTGCTCCTCTGCAGGAAGCGGCAATGTAGCTCATGAATGAGGAATCCCACCCAGCACTCACCCAATCCCACTTGATAACAGCTGGTGCGTAAACCCAACGTCAGCCTGTTCTGCTTCAAGAATTATGCACCCCCTTCTACTTCCACTTATTCTCAGAAATTTCGCATCCCTCTAGCTGCTGGAGAATGCAGAAAGCTTTGTTGTGTTGACCTTCTGTTGGTTAGCTTGAAATCAATATTGTCTTGATTTATTCGTCAGTGGTTAACTTCAACCCAAACAGTCATACACTGCAATAAAATTAAAATTGTATAATTATCAGTTTCACACCAAATGAGAGATTGTTACTAATAATAGTTGATGAGCCCACCTATCTCAGTGGTCGGGTCCGATTTGTCGCTAGGTCTTTCATTTTCTTGGTACTAAATTATCTCATTCTCTTTAAAATAGTTTCAAGCTTTACTGTACTCAATAAGTACAATAGTTGAATAATAAATAGTAATAGTTAATAGTGAATTTAAATTAAAATTTTAAAAGTGAACAGCTCTGTATAGATTGGGTTGAGGTTCAATGTTTGACTTTGTATCCTTTTACTCAAAGTAAAGTGTTAATAGTTAACATAAAAGTTCCTTTTACTCAATAGTACAATAATGTACTCAATAGTTCGTGAAATTGGATCACAGCCAAGGGTGGCGTTCATGACCCCTAAAATAGGAACTCTATTGGAAATGGGAAGGCAATGTCGCATAAAAAGACTTTTTAGGATCTCGAAAAAAAATCAGTTTTAGGATTTTTTAGAATGAAACTTTGACATTCTTAAGCATTCATTATACAGTTATTTTCTAAATGTTATTTTGATAAGAAATTCAATCAACTATCACATTTATCACGGCCAGTGCTCAAGAAAGTGTTAACTTTAGCAATCAACACCGTGTTATCGGGCTATTTACAAATCTTGAACACATTTGTTCTCCACCTCTAAACACATCAGTCAATCTAGCGATAAACAATTAGCAAAATGCATTAATCGATCAATTTGTTGTAAACTAGTTGAAATAAATTTGCATATGGTTTTGGTTGTTTTTATCCGCTAATGTTTTTATTAGTTAAACTCAATCCTTGGTCAATCGCCGAATTCATCTAGTCTCTAATTCAATTTATCTTTGCTGAAAATAGGCTACATCAGTCATCATCTATCAAATCTAGTCTACAAATAGCCAATTTTTAGTGTGGTACAGATTACTCTACTAAAAAAAATCAGTACACAATCCTTTTCAAATCACTTTTTGAGCCGCGCACAGAATGACAGCTGAAAATTATACTTGATGGTGTTAAAGTTTGAAGTACTGTCCTGTACAGTTATAAGACTGGAATAATAATAATTAATGTCCCTGAAATTAATTAATGTTCTATACTCATAAAAATAATGACTTACATTATTAAAAATTTTTTTAATAATAATTACAATAAATTAATGTCCCTGATTCTCTGATATATGTATAGTGGCGCTGTGTAGTATTGCAACAGTGCTGTGGAAATACTATAGTTTTAATTTTGCGAAAACTAATCATGCCGAAATCTTCATGCCGAAATCTTCTTGCCGAAAACTAATCATGAAACAGCTGTTAACTGAAAAGCGATCAGAAATTACGCTGATTACGCAGTTATTGCTGATTACGCTTGCCAGCACTGTTGCCAATCTTCCATTCTACGATTATCGTACCTAACGTCCAAAATTTTTGTATTTTTTTTAATATTTCTCAATTAGGCTGTTTTAATAAAAAATAAATATCGTTTAATTATTTTTAAAATATTTTTTTTGGAATGAGATTCCTTCTAAATTATTGTGAAAAGGGAAGGTCGCACCAGAGGCGATGTGGGATGTGAGGAAGCTCCTACACTTGAAAATAAAAAGAAATAATATGAATTGAAATATATTGTTCTGAAACATTGCATATATTTGGCAATAGAAGCACACCGGGAAGGACACTGCACTATAGGGAGGCTTTAAAACAAACATTTCAGTAGCATTGATACAGTATCAAGTTTTGATAAAGTAGAAACTTCTCAAAAGTCAACGCACCGCTGTTGAACGTTTAGGTGGCAACAGAATTAGGGACGTGATAGCTGGTATCTGTTCAATCAGGTAGAAATAGGCTACAAACTCCTGGGTCCTCTTTGTAAGGGTGATCAATTGGATTGGCGAGCAAAAAATACTGTGTTCTCTGCTTGCCGGTGGTTCGGAACCCACCTAAAACTGTAAGTCCAACTCATCATTCACCATCATCCAATTTATTACCCACGCAAAGGCCTCTGGCCTAGGTAGGCTTCATTATAAAAAAAATAAATTACCGCTTCTATCCTCTCCTTCTCTATAGGGTGAGAGCTCTTCCCCCCACTCGTTCTGAATGGTTGTAGGTACACCTACACCGTAGATATATTAAAAATATAGATATAGGATATAGCCAAGCACTATGGAATATATACACTCAGTACTGTACGTTCGGAGCGATGCGAAGACCGCTAGTATTGCATCGTTCACTATGACACCATAACTTCAACGATTATCATCAATAGACACATCAATTTGAAGTCAATTAAACTATAAGTTTTGTAGCTACATTTTTTTGTATATGTTGAAGTATCATACATAAAAATGTACGTTATACGCTTTTTTTAAGAATTCTTCTAGGAGTAAATTTAAATTAGAATCACATCGATACCTTCATTAGCTTTTAGCTTGCACTTTTTAGGAGTTGGTTAAGGAAATAGCAGGAGAGGTGGGGGTTGGGACTCTGATCCAATTATATGTAGATGAATTTTTCGTTACTTCTAAATCTACCTTTGCTTTTATTTTAGAATTAATCATGTAACGGATTCTATCACTAAAATATAGCTGGCAACACTTGAAAGTAACAGTCGTACTCTACACAATTAACTTGAAACACGCACAAATCAGTTAATTATCACACAAAAAAATCGATAAAGAAACAAAGAGTTCAATAACATTCAATTAATAATGAATATACTATATCACTATACAAAAACAATAGTTACTTACTGTCAATAGTCCGGTCAATAATTTAATAGTAACTATCCAATGAACTGTTCAATGACTTTAGAAGAAATGCCTAATAAACGGTTAAAACGCTCGATAAATAAATGAACACATACGAAGCACAGTCTGTCACTGCATTTAATATACATAGTCACGTTATATAGCTACAGTACGTTTAAAAACCAAGTATTGTGCGATTTTGGATACATTTCTTCTAAGTTTTATTACCACACTAGCTATTGTACCCGTCCTTCGTACGGATTATGTTTAGAAATAAGACTAAATATGTTTCGGCTTTTTTGATAGCAACGATCATGAAGTTGTTAGCAGCTTAGTAAACAACTTAGAACGTAAACAATTCAGGGACAGTTATCAGAGAGAATATTTGAGAACAGCTGATTGATATATCATGATAAATTACGTGATTTGTTCTTATGTGGTAATAAAACTTAGAAGAAATGTGTCCAAAATCGCACAATACTTGGTTTTTAAACGTTTATTATTCTGTTAAAAAAAAGTTAATTTATGATGTGTAATATAAACTTAAAAAAACCACTTTTAAATTGGAAATTAACTCACGTTATACCCAATGGGTACTGTCTGACGATGCTCTAGACAACAGAGCGAAACGGCCGTCACGCCATAACGTGAGTTAATTTCCAATTTAAAAGTGTTTTTTTTTTAAGTTTATATTAAGTTAATTTAGTTTTTTATAGCTAAAGACGATTTGACATATTATAGGAGTGAGAAAGACAAGAGACGAGAAAGAAGAAACAATAAGAAATAATTAATAACCTTTCTGTAGATAAGGTGCTGCCATGTAATGATAAGTCATTTCCGCTCGTCGTTACAATAATATATTACTAAAAAGATTTGTAAGGCATTTTCAACAATTATTCATGAAAAAATAATTTTTCAAAGACGTGGTAAATTGACAGTTCAAATTATTTAAATACAGTATATCGTGAATTCCCTCACCTGAAAATCCCAAATTTCGTAGAATCGAATTCGATGTACATGAACAGTGGTTTACTGCTTCAAAGATTGAGAAATGTGAATATCTCAAGTATTTTTAATTTCATGAAATATTGAAATTTATTAAAATTGAGTCACATGAGAGTTGCAAATGTCTATCAGTCACGAGTCACAGACGTACAAGTAAAAACATAGAAGTCTAATAGCGTTCTTTAGTTTTCTCCATTGACCAAATTGCCATTTACCCTAGAACCTCATAGGGTAACGAAGATGTGGAGGAAATATTTGGAAATTCACGAAGCGCCACTGGATCGCACGTAGCCAGATCGTACATCATACAACACAAGATAAAGCTGGGCATTCACGTTCCGATTTGCAGTACGACTTGTGGTCCAACCTCCAAGGTTGGATCCGGTATCAGATCGTGAATGGGCTTTTTGGATAGTTGGAAGTGTAGATGGACGACTAGAGGGACGACTGGAAGGTCCGACTTCCGACTGTCGACGGTGTTGGAGCGTGTGTGGGGGATTCGGATCAAATACGTCCTGTCGACGGTGTTGGAGCGTGTGTGGGGGAGTTGGATCAAAGTCGTCCAACTTACCTCAGTCAGTGCTTGGCCTTCGGGCAAGTTCGGGCAACATCGGGCAACTTCTGTTACATTTTTCGGCTAGAGAGCGATGTTCACAGCTGACTAGGAATAAAATTGGATTGCTAGTCGGATTGCAAGCAGGAGCGTGAGTGGAGTCGACTATCCAACTAGCAGTCCTACTAAGTCGTACTGCAAATCGGAACGTGAATGCCCAGCTTTATAGACACCATACAAAACTTTATTGCACAGCTGGCAACACTGCAGCTTGCCAGCTGATAACTGCCAGATCCCAGATGATTTTTATATAAACTCAATGATAGCCAAAATACAAAACTGCAGATGCAGGAAAAATGTTTGTAATTCTGATGTAAAGCTTCTGATCTTTATCACTCTCTCAAGATTACCGCATGACGCGGTAATTATTGTAAAATTACTGCCCAGTGATGAAGTCGCCCTTTACGCTCTAAGTAGGCTACAGTACATAAATAACTATTTTAAAATTTTAATTTTTCAGCCATAAAGATTTAATTTTGTCAGAATGTATTAAAAATAACTTGAGCTTTTCATTTTGGGAGTGAGCGAGTAGTATAGCTAAGAGATAATGATTAAGAGAGGAATCAAGTTCACTCACGGCAACTCTCAAGTGTGAGTGTAGGCCTATGCGTCAGTTTGCTCTTAAAATTCGGCTGTCACCAAGTGAGGGCGTAAATAACGTAAAGCACCCTGTAACGTGGCATCTGGATGGGGGGAGTAGAAAGGGGATCCCATTACACAGGCAATTTACGCCAACGTCCTGTGCTGCTCCTCTTCAAATTCCCCCCTACCTACCCCACAACATCCCCCCTTTCTTTCACTATTCATGCCCCCTCCAATTTCTACTTCCCGAACCCCCTTGAACTTATGAAACTTGTAGTGTATGTGTGTCTGCCCCCCATCGTTACCCCTGCAGATTACTGTCAGGCTGCCAAAAAGCAGAGCTCTAACTAGGCCAATTCCAAAATCCAGATGAAAAAGTTTTAGCCCCTTGCATTTTGATTTTTGGTGGACGTTGTGTGCTTGTTAAAACCATTTTTTAAATAGAAAAATACCAAATATTTTATAAGTACTGTAGTTTTCATATAACTTGGCAGCAGTTGGGTTCAGATGTAGCAAGTCCTCTCATCTTCTACACGCTGCCAAGTTATATGAATACTACAGTAATTCTATGTAATATTTCAGCAGCTTATGAAAAATTTGGTGCCGATTTTGAAAGTTTACTTTTATTAAATTTAAAAATTTTCAGTTTAATGTAAATACTTTATTTTAAACTTTTAATTACATATTTAACTTTTAATTTTTCATAAACGAATTAAATATTTCCTCTTAAAAGTGTTTTTCAAATTTGTATTATATATTATTGGAAACAAGATGGATCTTCAACATCATAATTTAATTTTTCATTTCATTGAAGTCAGTTTCTTTTTTTTGTCAACATTTTTTATTGCTTGATGCTTGATTGCTGGGGCTGATCCTTGCAAAACTGTGGATGGGACCACCGGTTTTTTTTTTCATTAAAAAAATGTTATTGAAATCGGTTCAATAGTGCTTGAGTACTATTGATGTACTGTACAAAAATTAAAAAAAAAGACGAATTGAGATCCTCCTCCTTTTTGGAAGTCGCTTTATAGAAAATAAAGAAATGAAAAACTAGTTCATTTTTTGTGTTCCATAGTCTACTAACTACTCTATGATGTCCCTTCCATCACAATTTTAATTGTTTAGTAGCATTAATGGCAACATGTTACATGATAATTTTATTCCACAAATCATAAATGCAAAGCTTTCGGTCTTATTTTTACTTGCATCAATTAGTTATGCAACTGAAACATAATTTTATTTTTAATAAAATCTTTGAATATACCAAATTAGATTGTTAGTAACAGCAATAACAGATTCTCTGCAGTGAGTGACAATAACAGCGGTCAGAGATGATCAGCGGGTCGAATGATCAGACAACATTTTGGAATAAAAGATTAAAAATCCAAATGAATCAAGTGGCTTCATTACAATGTGATCGAAAAATATGAAAAAAACTTTTCAAATTTGGAGGCAATTAAAAGTTTATCTTCGTACAGATGTCAAAAATGTTTTTGATGATGGAGGGGGGGGGGAAACACAGAATTAATGTTATTTTTGTGATCATTAAACAGAAGTTGAATAATTATCAGCCCGTATTTTATTGATTTCTTTGAACGTACTCATCTCTCAATAGAGGTTGTCTATCTTGCTGGATGTTGAAGTTTGACTTCAATACTGTAATCCGTTTCCTTTGATGTTTTATCAATAATTCCCTGTAACAGATTTTTCAGGGCGTTATTATTTCTTGACGATGCCAGGCTGGTTTATTAATTCTGTGAAATGTCAAACTACCCCAAGCTCGTAATATGAAATCGGTGATTTTTCAGACGCGCTTCCAAGTTTTATGTTTGTATAATAAATCGAGAAGAGGGATGATGGTTGATCCAATATCCAACGTTGATTCGACGCCCTTTTCCTGCTCAGAGTTCAATTAGCTGATGTTCGTTTCTTGGAGCCTTTTTATTGGAAAAACGGACTGGCTGACTACGACAGGTCTCATCTTCAACTCTTCTTCTTTTTTCTTTCCTTCTCCTTCCTTCCTAATCGCTTCGATTCATCGCAAAAGTCCTTCAACTGCAAACCTACTATTGATTTGAGAATTATGTCCCCGATCGCTTTTGACGTTCTCTTAAAATGTTTCTGAGAACAAAAATTCGCTAATTCGATCGCTCGTCTCCTCACATTTTTCTTCTTATCTTTTGAGATACGCAGTTTGCTTCAGAAATGACAAGAAAGCGTCAATTCAGTTCATAAGATTTCAAGCAATCAGGGGCGCACCCACACTTTTGGTTTGGGGGGCTACCCTCGAATGGAGGTCTGAGATATTTCTGACTTCCTTAGGAAGGTTAGCCATCCCACCCTCTTTTTCTACCATGTTGCCCAGTTTATGCCCAAAATTCACTTTTTATATAATGTATAATCCAATTAGCTTCTATTGATTGAGATAGGAGTAGTTTGATAATGAGAAACACTCCTTTTGTGAGAATGTGAGGGAATATCAATGTGCAGATATTGAGATAATAATAAAGAGGAATGAGTATAATTAAAAATGGATTTTGATATTGAGAAACGGTTTAAATTTTTCAAATATCTTTCCCTATTCACAATATTCGCTCGACGACGACCTATAAATTCGCTTTCTCGGGAGTCATGGACGAATATTCACGAAAGAAGAGATAAAACCGAAATCCGAAGAAATCCAGCTGGAAGATTGGTTTGTCCCAATGGTTTTTTGCAAAACAGGCCGAAACTCTCGGGGGAAAGATTGGTGTCCATCGTTCCGGCTGTGATATTCAGACCCATTTTGACGGAGGATGAGTAGGGCAAACAGGGTAGGGGGAAGGTTCAGGGGGTTGAAAAAGCTTTAGCCTCGGCTGGCTTTGTGCAATCCCGCCCGATCACAAAATCCAGCCACCCTACAGGATTTAGACGGTTGCAAGTGAGATAGATAGTTGTGTGAGGGGGGGGGGGAGTGATCGAGTGAAAAGCATTTCCACTGGAGCGAACTGTGAGTGTGTTTGTGGACCTTCCTTTTGTCCGTCAGTCTGTCCCATCATTTAGATTCCAATGTCAATCACCTTCCGTCTACCCCAAATTCTTGTTTTTATTAGTGAGGGAAAGTCCCCCCATTTCCTCAGCAAACGTCTATCCAAACAGTCGTTTGAAACCCCCAAACAGTCGTTTAGACCCACCTATCCCAGTCTTCTCAACCACTCATCTTACTTATTGCGAGTACTTCATTTAGGAATACACTGCAATAAAATGGGGTAGTAGCTGTTTTGATTACTGCTTAATTTTTCATTGTTTAATTAAACTCTGGGCAAGCGGGAAACTGCTCATCCAGCATAACAACAAATCAATTTGAAACTACCAATGATAAGTGAATAGGTTAATTCCAATAATATTATGATGATGAATATTGTTACGGGTTCTATCTCTAAAATAATGCTAGCAACACTTGAAATTAGCACTTGCACTTTATTTACACAAATTATCCACAACACGCACTAATCAGTTATATCTTACACAAAATAAGCAATCAGAAAACAGATGAATCGATTAAGTTCAGCTAATAAAGATGCTGCTATACTACTAATCAAAAATCAATCACTAACTGTTAAAAGGCCGATCAAATATTAAATAATAACTGTTCAATAAACTGTCCAATAATTCAAGAAGAAACGTCTAAAACATACCAGTTAGATAGATAGTTTATTCTCAAATAAATAAATTACAACAAAAGAACAATTCACTGTCTTACAGCTATTAGTACTTGGAGAAAACAAATTAAATAGAAGCTATATAGAAACTAAATAAAGAATACAAAATTATATTATTTTCTGACAGAATTTTTGAGAACATACATTCCAGCACACAAGGCACACTTGTGGACCGCTGGAGGGAGTCGAAATACTGTTTTACAATACTAATACAATTTTTCTATTGCAAAATACAAAAAAGGATGATAAAAAAAGGAAGAGGATAGATTGAATTTTAAATTATATATTGAGGGGTAGATTGTAATTTTAAGGTACAAGCAATAAATAAGAAGAACATATGGGAAACCTGAGTGATTTTGTAAACTGCAACACAATTAAAACACTACAAGCACTTACGAGTCACTGTATAAACTTTTAAAGAAGCTTAAATAATAATCTGTCACAATATACTGCGATTATCACTTTAACAACAAACGTTCATATAATACAGTTTGTATTAGCGCTCACTGGTAATACGGTTTGTATGAAAGGAAACGGTAACTGTCACTTCTGCCACTTATTGACGATCGAATCACAACTGACTGACTTTTACAAGAGTTTCTGCTATTTAAACATTTTTCATAATCTAGAAAGAACTAGATGGCTCTCTATTTTTCTAATTCTAGATGGCTCTATCAAATTCTAAAGTAAACAAATAGAATATTCTTCATTCATCCAGGCTATTTAAATTGCTGAGATAAGAAGATTCTAAAGGTGTCCCGATAAACCACAAGGCGAGGGGATTACAGGAGTAAGAGCAAATAGAATAACACGCTGCTTAATGATAATGTCAATATTGACCCAGGCAGATAACACTGAAAATCACTGTTCCTTCTTTCTTTCCGTGTTCATAGAATATAATAACATATCTGATCATAGAGAAGAAAATTACTAAGTCACCATTTACAAAGAAAATTACTAAGTCACCATTTACAATTAGTACTTCTATGCTTATAATACTTCAATATACAAAGATCAAAATTCAATGATCAAGACCGAACATTTTTTTATCTTTATAAATTGATAGGAACTGAATTGACATGACAGAATAATTGATCATGCAGCAAACAACTTAAGAACGTGATTTTCGTTGATAATGTGAGGGATGCTTATTATAATGTAATGCATATTCATTAATACAATGAATTTAGAACTATAGATGATAAGTGAATAGACGAATCCCAACAATATTAAGCATCGCACCCACATGATGCTAAATATAGTATATCCCAGAGAAGATAATATGGAATTAAAATGTCTGCAAGTCACCGTTCACGGATAATATTTCTAGTTATTATAATAATTTGAAAAAATTTGGTGTAAGTGCATTTTTCATTTTGTTTTTTGTTCTGAATGAGATGGTGTGGCCGGCTTTTTTGAAGATTTTTGCTAGTCTGTTTGATTGTGGATTAATGTATGTCATTGTGTTGTATTTTTTGTCAGTGGTGTCAGTGCTTTGTTTTTTGTTTGTTATTTTATGATTGAGTTTGTCAATTAGGTCGTGTTTGTAGCCATTTTCTTGTGATAGGTATTTTATTAGTATTTTATCTAGGTACTAGCTGTTGTGCCCGTCCTTCGTACGGATTATGTTTAGAAATAAGACTAAATATGTTTCGGCTTTTTTGATAGCAACGATCATGAAGTTGTTAGCAGCTTAGGCCCCCCCCCGTTCAGACGATACAGTTTTTTTGCGGTACGGTTTTTTTACTGTACGGCGTCAACTGTACTGTGATGTTCACACTGTCCGGCTTTGCTGCTTATTGCTGTGCTCTCCTCCTTCTTCCATTGAGCTTCCAGTTCAGATTTATTTATTCCAGTCCAGGATTTTTTTATTTGTGTAAGATTTTTTCAAATAAGTTTCTTACTGAAGGTTTCTCTTAAATTTTGATCAAAGTACGCAAATTCTGGTTTCAATATTCCATACATTTTTCTCTCTTTATTTTTATATTAATCTTAAGTCTTATCCCACAAGGCGGTTCTCTCATATATTAGAGAAATTAAATTTTCACAATTAATATCTTCCACTTCTGGACACTGGAATTCACTAATAAGAAGATCAATGCTGAAGAATATCAATGAAGGAGATCAATGCTGACGATCTGAAGACTGCTTCCAGCGTAATAAGCGTATCGTTTGAACATATCCATTACCGGTACAATACATGTGCCACCGGATACGGATAGTTATTTTGCGGTACAGCTGATTTTAGTGATACAGTTTTCGAAGACAAAACCGAATGTAGAAATCGGCTAGAACAGCTTTTTTACTGGATCCAGTCGAAACAGTATTGTGTGAACATACAATATGAAATGTACATGCAAACGAAAGCACTGCAAAATAACTGATACAGCAAATTTACTGTACCGCACAAAAACTGTATCGTGTGAACGGGCCCTTAGTAAACAACTTAGAACATCAGCAATTCAGTGACAGGTATCGGAGAGAATATTTTCTGAGAACAGCTGATTAATATATCATGATAAATTACGTGATTTGTTCTTATGTGGTAATAATAATAGTGCTACCTGGCGAATTCCCAAGAGCGTAGCACAAACCGCACCTTCCTAAAATGTTAATTTTTGTTTTGATAAATTGAAATTAGAAAATTTTGTTTTTTTTTCAACAAAGAAATAATTGATAAAACATAAGATGAGCTTTAATTCACCAGACATATGTTTCCTAAAAGACTGCAATGCTCCGACTACACAAGTCTGCAGACAGCGTAAATAACACCGCGAAGGGCCCACCATTTATATTTGAGAACAGCTGATTGATATATCATGATAAATTACGTGATTTGTTCTTATTCTTATGTGGTAATAAAACTTGGAAGAACTTTATCCAAAATCGCCCAATACTTGGTTTTTAAACGTTTATTATTCTGTTGAAAAAAAAGTTAATTTAGTTTTTTATAGCTAAAGACATTGTCAATAATGTTTTCAATACTGTTCAATAACTAAAATCCCGATCGATGCTCTCGTTTTTGAGGAGAAGGCCGCGAAAAATACCTTTGCGGCCGTGACAGACAGACAGACAGACAGACAGACAGACAGACAGACAGACAGAAAGTGAGATAAGACTATTTTCGGCTTATTTAATGTATAAAACGTAAAAATAACCAAAAAATATACAATTCTGATAAATGTACAGACAAAACTCTAATTTTATTTATATAGATTGGACACAGTTTTACTGACATAACTACCAACCTACACATTCTCCATATAAAATCTAAAGGACACGAACTCAACACCTTGGAACAATTTGAAATATACAAACACACCACACACAATAAACAAAACATCCTCAACGAACAACTAAATTTTAAATCACACAAACTTTTTTATCACATTTTACAAAAACCACAATTCTTCTAACAAAAAAACTGACATCGATGATCTAGGAACACGCCTCTGAAAACGGATTGCAAAGTGACAGCCTCGAACCAGTGACAGCAAATAAGTATTTGTTTATTATAAACAAATTTGCTATTTTCAACAATATAAGATTCTATACAGTAGTGGAGAAGCCCACAAGACAATAAGAGGATTGTAAATATCAGATAATAACAATATAGGACACGGTTCTTCAATTTTTGGTATTGTGCATGATGTGAAGGCTGCGCGCAGGGTTTTTGGTCATAATTTGTTTTCGAAGTTCATTGAATTGGATATTATTAGGGTATTGAAATGCTAACTATTGCCATGAGAAATTGTTTTTTTCATCAAATATTTTATGGAATATGGGAGTTCAAAGTTGAATTTTTTTGGTTTTTGGGGGCAATTGAACACCTACAAGTTATTTTAAACATTTGATAATTTTTTATAACTGAAAGACACATTGGAGAAAAGAATGACACATTTTCTATTTCAATTCAACAATTGGTTTTTTCAAAATAATGTTTTGAAAAACTGAAATTTTTTCCATGTTTAAAAAATTTTTTTTTAAGAAAACCAATTGTTTGATTGGAATGAAAAATATGTCATTTTATTCCTCAATGTGTCTTTCATTAAAAAAAAAATATATATTAAAAGTTTAAAATAACTTGTAGGGGAGATCAATTGCCCCCAAAAACCGAAAAATGTTAACTTTGAACTCCCATATTTCATAAAATATTTGATGAAAAAAAATAATTTCTCATGGCAATAGTCAACATTTCAATACCTTAATAATACCCAATACAATAAACTTCGAAAAAAAAATTATGACCAAAAACCCTGCGCGCAGCCTTATGGTTAATGTTGGAACGAGATGTTGCTGATCGAAGTTAATATTAATATTCAACTATGACGACAGCTCATCAATTCAATTTTCACAGTAGTATAATTTTGACTAATTAATTTCATCATGAGCCAGAGATGACTCCTTCTATTCTTCTTGTTTCTACAAGATGCTTCTATTGACAGATGAATCTCGATTCAACCTGAGCGAGTTGCGACTTGCTAGTTCGACCTGGCATGTTTGCTAATTGAATGTAATTCCAGCTCAGCGATTCATTTTTCCGATTACAGTATCTCAAAATGGAGACTTGAATCTCGATTGCAGCATCCAATCAGATAATTAGCTAAATTCACGTGCATGGTTGATCGTTGAGTGTAACTGTAAATAGGTGAATCCTCGAACATAAGATAAAATCAATTCGGAATTCAATTACAGCTATCGGCTTGATTTCTTATAGAAAGAACCAACTCATTGGTTTTACTCTCAGGTAGTACAAAATTGAAATGGCTGGAAATCAATTATTTCATTTGTTGAGGGGTGATTGCTAATTCCGATCGATGTCGTTGGCTTCTTCCATGTACAGTAAGAACTATGTGCCGATTAACATTATTATTAGAGTTATACAATTATTGTATTAATAATGACATCGGACTATCGAATTTAACCTTTCTCTTGTTTCGCTATTCATTCTGTAAAATGTTGAGCTCCAGTTGATTACTTTTCAATTTTCAACAACTTGTCTTTTCATATCAACCATCACTTGATGATAAGATCATAGATTAGATAGTTTCCATATCTATTCACAATAAATTCCCATTTTCTCCTCGTAAACGAGTTCCACCCCACATTTATAGAAACATATCAATTGGGATACTATAATTATTTTCCTTTGTAGTGTACTTTTAGTGATGGGTGATGTTTCCACTATGAAAGTTAGTTACCAAATTAAAATAATAGATGTGAATTGAACTCCTTCAAAAGAAAAATCCTGAAATCCACCAACAGTCATCCTTTCAAGCTTAGTCCCGAGCGCTCGTGACTGAATCTAGTGATCGCCTTGACACCGTGCTCTGAAAGCGACTAATCTAACAATTTTTCAAGATACCATGAGATTATTGAAAACTCAAGTAACGTGATTCAATCAATTGGAAACACGATATTCAATTGTATTGATATTGATTATATTGTGATTGTGACCAAAAAATTAGCATAACTAGGAGCGATTGTCTGAGATTTGTGACATAAATTTAATTGTAAAGAAGTATCTATAATCGAATTGTAGAAGGAAGATAACTCACTATTCACGTTGCTTGATATCTGATAAAGCATTCTCTGCTGTCACCTAAAAAGATCTAACTGTGGTGAGAAGCAAGGTAGCATCTCCTGTTGAAAGGAATAATTTAATTGGTCCTGGTAGCCATCTATAGAGAGGGAGGAACGAATGCTCCACAGGATGTTTTATGACGGCACTGAAAGGGATTTCAAGTACGAGAAAGAGGCAATGAGCCGATAAGAATACTGTGAAAGAGTTGGAGTGAGAAGGTGATAGAGTTAGTGAATAACGAGTGTCCCTTTTATCAGATCACATGATAATAAGACGAGGGGTTTGGAAGAACTTCACCAGAGAAACCCTCCCGGTTTTGAGGGTGGCTGTTAACAACTGTAGTCTGTACTCCTTGTTAAAATGTCTCGACTGCGCACCACGATAATCCTCGCCATTGAAACTCGTTGCAAGAGGGATGAAAATGAAACACAGATAATACGAACACTAGACTCAGCACGTGTTGGTTGCCACTTGAAGAGCTGTCATCATATCGATGCCACGAGAAAAATTATTTTAGCTTTTTTGAAACGCCATAGCTCGACGTGCGTACCCAACGGCAACTTCAATTTCTCATCTCGAGTGCTTGCATCATTTATTTATCACAGAGTGAAATGAAGGTCTACTGTGGAAATGGTGCTTTTGTTAAATTCACAGTGTTCATGAAACAAAAATGCTACTTTGGTATTGTTTTTGAGTTGTTGGAAAAGTAACACCAAATCTCATTTATTGATAACAGCTTTGCTGTTATCAATAAATAACGAAGTTGTGTGAAGTTAGCATTGTTCAAAAAAGCTCGTTTAGGTAAACTGAAACTAGTTTCCTAATTCAGAAATTTCCAAAAAATTTACCTTAACAAAATTCTCATTGATTATGATATAGATTACATGTATGCAGCATATAATTGTGTACTAATTAAAATTAATCAAATAATAACCTATTCCTATAAATCAGCTTGAAGTTGAACTGAAATCACATATTTAATCCTACAACCTAAATTAAAGTCTGCCCATTGAAATACAGAAAAATGAATGAACAAACAATAAATTTGAATTTTGACTAATTTTATACTGTTTTCAGTTATATTGTAGAACTTTTCCATCGTGTAGTAATTAAAGCTAAACTTTGTCAACATCTTCTGAACTAGTACAGTAGGATTTGACAACATTCATTTATCACATAAATTTGACTTTCTTTAACTAAATTGAATAATTAATAAAATTGAATCAGAATTATTATGATCAATGAAATATAGATCAACTATGATTGAACCTATCAGTAACTATCATGGCATGCATCACAAAACCTCTAAGATATGAGAAAGATACGAGAATGATTTATTAATGGTCATTATAAATGATTTTTTCGCGGCTCATTAAAAACTTTCTAGATGAACATATATATTTATCACATAATTATTGGCCTATATTTATCATCAAGATTTATAATTAATATTATTTGTTCTTATTGGGCTTAAAGGTGCATAATGAATTGGAAATTTCTCTATTATTGAAGCTTTGAATGTTTTGAACGAAGCTCGATGCAATGTTGCTACAACCAAAAACCAATCAATTTCAGAGTTTACTTGCTTTCTTCTGAAATGGCTATAGATGTAATGGAAGCTTTATTATTTCTGTTTGAATAAGGTAATTGACCGAGGCTCCAGTTCAATGGAAAAAGGTGGAATTTGAACGACTATTGAAAGGAAAACTGGACTCTGAATGGCAAGAGAAAACAAATAGTCGATTGAAATTCTCAACGAGAATGCATTGTCTGTAAACCAAGTTCAAATACTAGCGAATTTCATGTCTATTACGGTGTGTAGGATTGATCATCGATAGCGTTTATATATTGACAAAAATGAATGTTTACATCGTGGAATCTTCAATTATCAACTTATGGTAAATCAATATTCTATTTTGTAATGAAGAATAAATGATTTGATATTATTTAATAACCAATGAAATACGTAATTACAGTATATGAAGAAATATGATTTTATGATCATGAAAAACTGAAGTATGAAACTATCCGTTATGTTGAAAGGGAAATGATCTAATGAAATATAAATCAAATTTTTGCCAATTTCATGGTCATTTAAAGGTCATAGAAGCTAATCAAGTGAGTAATAATTAATAGGAATTACTAATAATAAGAGTAATCATTAAATAGGATAGTGATAACATGTAATTAGTTCATTCATTCTTATTCAAAATCAATAATCAACAAAGAATACCAAACTAAGTTAAAAATGACTAGAATTACAAATTGGGGTTGACTTGAAAACCCAGCAAACTTTCTGCATACATTTTGAATAGGTTCCTATCTATTCAAAATTAATTTCTAACCTATCATATTGAAAAGTTTTATTTTGAGATTTTCCTTTGTTATTGAGAGAATTATGTCGTGCTAATCGCTATGATTGATTCAAAGAGCAGATCAAAGAATCCACCCATGTGATTGGAAGCTTGAGAAGGCGTCCATTGCTCTGATTGGCTGATATGAGAACTAAGTTCTGCAATTGGCTGGAAGAAGCAGCAGTCATTGGTACTGTGTCAACCTCTCTCGATCAATGCAGAGCCTAGATATCGTCGTTTGGATGGACCTTTAAATTTAGATTTCAAAAAGTTTGAATATCCATGATAAATCTGAAAGTGATAAGAGAAAGTGGACGAATACCTATGAGGGCTTCGTCCTAAAAAAAAAAAAAAATCTTTCCAAAAGACCGAATTTTTCTGCTCAAAATTACACATGGGAAAATTGAACAAAAAATACGGTGAAATGAACCGAGTCACACATTTCAAATATTTAGGCAATATTCTTAAAACCACAATAGGAGAGAAGATTCCACAGAGGACACGGGTACAGAGAATGGAGAGGGCATGATATGGTAGAACACACAGTATTTACAATAAGAAATGCATGTCACACAAAATTCAGACATAATAACACAGAAATAAAACCAGAAGTACTACATGCCAGTGAGACACTTACACTTCATACAAAACGTGACATAGAAAATATACTGAAAGAAGAACGTAGAATAATAAAAAAATAGAAAAATACTTGGTCAAAAATCCTCTGAAGAGGGATGTAGATTACACTCCAGGAATACAACAGAAAGGATGTCCAACCTAGCAGCAGACATAAAAAGTGATATTAAAATTTTATGGGAACATCAGTAGGCTTCCAGCAACAAGACTTACCCACAGGATCATACGAATATACAGTCTAATCAGCAACATCATGGATTAAACAAGTACATATAGATCTACAACAGGCACAAATTGAACAATCAGAAATAAATTATAAACAGAAACTCATAAAGACAGGATGCACAAGTGGAATGCAAAATCAGAGAGAAAACGCCCAAAGAAACCAGGAACAAAGTTGACAGAGCAGCGAAAGATAATCCATGCAGAGAGAATGCGAGAAGTTTGGAGACTTAGGAAGAACCAAAATGCTTAGCGTGATCCATTGTGTGATCATACTTATAATTATAATAATAATAAACAATAATTATAATCGACTACACTTGTTGATTTGGTGGCGAAAACCGTACCCTAAAACTTTTCCCTTTGTATTAATTATCTGAACTTAGACTATCATATTGGCTAAATAATAGTGAAGAAAACCTGACTAGGGTATCAATATTCTAGCATTCTTAAAATTATTGCTTTTATTGGTGTTGAATTCCAGTTTTTCGTATTTTATTCAGATAATGGAACCAAACAGTATATTGTACTGTGAAACTAAATCTTGGGATATATGATTTTGGCTAAATTTTTTTCGAAAAGCTCATCTTGTGTGATGTAGGCCTGGAAAGTAGTTGTGTGATGATGATGATGATGAAGTTGATTGTAGGGGGTGGTGCGGGTTTGGGTTGGAGGGGTGGGGGACTTGGTTAATGCAATTTCCGGGAGTCGCGCACGAGCTGCTAGCTGATTTAATTTCAAAATAGAGAGACCGTCGGCCGAAACTGCGACTACTTCATAGGAATAGACAGAGAAGCGAGTGCTGCACAGGACTTTGCGGATCTTTAATTTTGGTCCCTCTGCTTTGCAGTAGTAGTTCTGTGATCGCGTCTGCTCCTTTGTCCGTCCGTCCGTCCTCTCTTTGAGCCCTTTCACCATAACCTATATACGTTTCTTCCGCATAGCGTGGAATTATCAACGAAATAATTAAATAGCGCAGCTGTGACGCCCAGAGTAGCCCGTTCAAACTCGATTTTTCCCTCATGGTAGAATAAATTTACTAGCCAAAGCGTTACCAGGTTCAACCACAGCACCCTTGTCTCTCCCAAGTTGAATAGGAGCCTACTTACCATTCCTCTGAACTAAGATATAACAAATATATATTTGTTAGATATTCCAGTTGATTGTTTAACTACTCTGTTTTATTTTGCTTTTAATCACATTTTTAACCTTCATAGTCATAACATCCAATTTTAAATTCATTTTTCTTTGTAAATGTAATTTTTAATTATTAATATTATCATATCCAGATGCTCTTAAATAAATGGTACTTAGAACTATAACTTTTTCATCAATTTCAATTTTTGAATAATAATGCAAATTTTTGATCGATGGTAATAAGCGTATAGCTTTTATTGGTGGGGAGACCCTTTCGGGTAGTTCGCCTTACCATTCAAGTCATGATAAAATCAATAGTGCTCCTATTAAAGGTGGGCTCTGATATTTTCACGATACTCCGTTTTGCATCCAATAATCGCATGTTGGCAGCCACACGTTAATCAGTTTTTATAAAGTACTTTGTGAAAATTAATGAAGAACGAGAATTTAAGAAGAATGAACCATTATGCCATTATTCTACCATTATTAAGGTTGAGTGGTAGAGGGGACTCTCAAGTCCCAACTCCGCCTAATAAAGCATATTTTCATTTTCATTTTCATTTTCATATATATGCCTCAATGAAAAGTCGCATACCATTCTTTAAAAATCTCAGGCCTAGCTGTAAATCCGTTCTAGTTTTCAGTAAATGTGTTTCCAGTGACCTGAGAAGAGGGTCAAAGTGATGACCCAAAGCCTTTCACGAAATACTCGACCTGTCGATAACACTATCTATCTTCTTAGTGTCATAACGAACTGGCTGTCTTTTGTGTGTGTGTCTGTGTGTCTTTGCAAGCTTGTAAATACTTGGCTCGGATGAGAGGCGTCTCTAAAGGTATAACCGCTTTCTTAAGCTCGCTCTTCAGAGCAAAGATTGTAGCCAAGCAACGCTTAAAAGAGTGAGGTGGTGTCGCGGGAGGGAGGGTGTCTTGCCCTGTATAAGGATGAGTCCCTCCAGGGACTTGACTCGACGCAGTCATGCACTCTTTCACAAGATAGAACACACACGCACTCCCTCACTCATTCGCTTATATTATTCCTTTACTCCCTATCTTCCCTCTTCTCTTCAAAACCACTCTACATGATAACTCAACAGGAGCATCTCATGTTATTCCAGGGTATAGGGCTGTTTATCCCATAACAAAAATTACTCAAAGATATTTTTCTCTTTCCCACTTTGTCAGCATGTATTATCATTTTTATGGGAGAAGTGTTCTACCGTATAATAACCCATAAACGAAAGTTCTTCAATGTTGTTCCATCCATTTTCGCAATAACGTGCTTGCTGTATGATTATAAAACCCATCCATCACCACTGCAACACTGAATGCTATTTTCCCAACAACTATTGAATAGCTGCCTGGATTTAAAGACGAAATTGATATTATTAGATGCATTTGGTAAGAAATATGCTGTACAAAATTAACTTTTACTGTTTGAAAATACAGCTAAAAAGGATTTCAGACGCTGTGATTTTCTAGATTTCTAAGCTCCTATTAAAGGCTCTCATGAAAGCACAAATAAATAATTTAGAATAATGAAGATGACTGTATTAGTTAGTGCTAAAATTTAGACAATTCCTTTGCGCGGATCCTTCCTGCTAAGTTCAGTATTGAGTTTGATCAAAGAGACTATTGAAAATCATCCAATTTCGCTGCAAGTCCCTATCTTTTCCTGTAAGAGATTCAGCTAACAAATTTTCCTTGTTACAGGTAAATTGGATTGAAAATGTTTCCCCTCTCACACGGAACAAAGGTAATCCAATTAAAAATATTCTATTTAATCCGAGGTTTGTCTTTGAAAATATGAGTTTTCATGAGCTTATAAGTTAGTTATTTCTTCAAATCGCATAGATAAAGACTATAAATGAGGATCAATATAAAAAGTAAGTATAGGAAAGTAAGAACTGAAATTTTTGTTTGGTCACCTAAAATCTAAAAGAACGTTAATTCTTCTTTATTTTACTCTGCTAGAAATACATTAATATGAGGTACCCTTATTTTTCTCATAACAGCTTTCAATCAAATCTGTCTCTATCCCATCCCTGTGTATCTCAATATCCCCTGTCCCATCTTTATAGTCCTATAATATATAAATATAGTATCTAGTATCTGTATAATCTAGTATATATAGTATCTAGTGTATATTCTTGGAAATTATAATGTTCTCTGTTTCCTTTCGGAAGATATTTTATTGTTATATTTATATAAGGAAAAGCCAAGAAAATTCAAACATATGTTAAAGAAGTGGTTATTGGAAAGACAGGATGTGGAGGTATGGTTTGCGAATCTAAGATGAAAGTAAAGTATGATATCTCAATTAATAAATGAAAACATATAACTGTAGTACATAAAGTATAATAAGTGTTGTATCATTCAACTTAATTTTGTTGCTTCCTTTTAACTTGATTGGAAAACTAGTTGTAAGTTTTGTTTCAATTTAAAATATAAATGTATTTATTAATGCTACGAGTTTAGGATGTAGCTTATTAATTTTGTTTTCATGTTTGCAAAATGTATTTAAATTTCACAGCTGGTAACTCCCATCCAGTGGAACGGTCGTTCCACCACCCCCCCCCCCCCCACGACACGAATGAAAGACCGACGCCACTGTATATTCTGTAACCAACTTCCCTTTGATGTGGGCATGCCGCCATCTCAATTTACGCGGAAGGTAGTGAAAATTTTAAAATGTTGTAATAACATAATTTTTTTAGATTTTTGAGCGCTTTCATTTAAGACCAGAATGAAATTTCTACGATATAAATTCGCGAAGATACCATATGCGGGTATTTTGTCATTTTATTAATTTTGGGACTTTTTATTTCCACACAGCTAATGACAAAACTATTCAACAGATTTCGATGAAACTTGGGATATAGGTTCTGTTCATCGAGTAGATGCCCGCAATTGAATGAAATTTTGAAAATTTTGAAAATTGCCCCTTCACCCCCCCATTTGGGGCCCCAAAATTTTGAAGTTTTTAAATTTTTTTCCAAAAATGAAATCGATGGACTTGATAGTATAGGTATAGAAAATTTGAAAAAAATCGGATAATTAGGGGAGACTGGGGAAATTTTCAAATTTTCGTGAATTTTCAAATTTTGGTCAACTTTGAGCACTTGATGTGAAAAATCTGTAATGAGTTGAGATTTCGGACTACCAAAAGCGATTGAAGACATGTTTAAACTATTTACATTTAAAATTTCAAATCTTTTAATGTCCGATTAAGCTCTGTAGCTCTGTCCGAATAATAACTGAAAGTTGAAAGTTGCAATATTTTGAATTTAACATTTTATCGAATGTAAATGTCGCGATCCTAGCGGTTAAAAATTGAAAGTGATTCACACAGTTGCCACCGCCAAATTCGACATTTTCAATAAGCAGCGTAACCAGTGTGCTCACTCGTAGTCGGTTATTTAGCAACCGTTCTACGGAAGTCAAATACTTAACACAGTTTGATAAATGTTCGTTTTGTGAAAAATTAGACTTTCACCTCGCTGTCAGAGTGCTCTCAATGCAACGACGTTTGTCGTCATAATTGTTCTTTGGTATGTATTTAAACTTAGCAATTTATTGCAATTTTTGAAATCTTGTGAAAAATTCTCAAATTAGGTATCTATCTAATTTCTTTATCCTCTTCAGTCCCAAATTGTTAATATGATTGATTTCACGTTTTCTCTTGTTTTATCCTGCTATACTGATTGATTATTCAAAGTCAATGATATTGGAATAAATTTCAATAATCTAAGTAACTCAAATTGAAAATAACAGATTAGGTTATGTTTACATTTATCTGGGCCCAGGCCGCGTGTCCAGCATACTGGACTCAATATTTATGTCATCACAAAGTATCTTCTCAATCTCAATCTAATTTAACAAACTTTGTTGTTAACTGCTTATACATAAATTAATGTTGCTACAGTGATATGACGTGAAAGTCTGGATAGTAAATGTTAAGGTGTGGTGCAACAGACACAGTCACAACGTCATGTTTGTTCATTCAGTATTAACCATAACTGGCTCACTTATAGCTGGAATAATTTTGTAGCAACCAGTGAGGATAAATATCTTTTATATCAAATAACATAGCATTTCACTGTTTTAAAAAAAATTGACTCTCTCCCCATCCATTGTGTTTGCAGTGTTTTACCTCTATAACAAGTAGGTAATTAAAAAAAAAACTGATATCCTCTCCAAAAAATTCTCCAAAAAAGAATTCGTCACCCGTCCTCTACCCCGACCCTATTGAAAACTCTGGTGTGGAAACTAAAATTTGTGTACCAAAAAAAGTCAAACAAAATTTTATATAAGCTTTCTGTAAGAAAATGTTTTGATATAAATAAGAAACCCGTCTCCTTTTGCAATATACATATGTAAAAATTTGGAAGAAATTTTGGGGGAGGGCGAGGGCGCTCAATAATTTAGAAAATTCATAAACGGTTGTTAGCTCAAACACTGAAAGTTTGATTTCTGAAAGTTTACCATCTTTCCAATTCGTGATTTTTAAGTGGGTGAGATTGAGCGCCCTCGCCCTCCCCCAAAATTTCTTTCAAATTTTTACATATGTATATTGCAAAAGGAGACGGGTTTCTTATTTATATCAAAACATTTTCTTACAGAAAGCTTATATAAAATTTTGTTTGACTTTTTTTGGTACACAAATTTTAGTTTCCACACCAGAGTTTTCAATAGGGTCGGGGTAGAGGACGGGTGACGAATTCTTTTTTGGAGAATTTTTTGGAGAGGATAAAGGAATTCTCGGGAGTACCTAATTTCTCAAACAAAAATGTTTAATGAATAGTATTATTTAATATGTAACTATTTCTGTTTTATTTAAAAATTGTAATGTTCTTTTTGAGAGAAATAAATTTATTATTATTATTATTATTATTATAGTAGATTATTCTATGATTGCTAAGTGCTTATCGATTTATAAATGAAGTAGCTTCGGCAACTGTCTCTAAAAAGTAAACTATGTAAATGAATAAAAATAGAGGGTTGTATAGGAAAAAGCATTAGCTGCAATGTCTCCGGGGCTTTTATTAAAGTATACTATCGAAGGCTTTTAGCAGATTGCTTGAGGAGTCTAGTTTTTAGAGTAGCCTGTGATCAAGATTCATGCCTAATTGGCATGTCCAGATCGAAAACGATAGATCTAAAACGATAAAATAATGTATATTATATAATGTATATAAATAAATATACTTCATAAAATTCCTCATCTTTTAAGAGAGTTGAAATGGAAAACAAATTCCATTACTGTTAACTCCATTGGAATTCTTAACCAGATGTTCTGGTTTATTGCTTATAGAACTAATCAATTTTTATGTTTAAGATTCTACGACAAAACCATCAGACGTTTACTTTTATTAGTCTTTCGACCATTTTATGGACAATCTTCTGAATACTTGGGTTTTCATTGTCTATTACAAAATACTTACCAAAGTTAAATATCTTTCGTGCTATTTGCGATAAGACTGAATATAAAGGGCTGCCGTTTGATTAATAAATTAGCATACCGTTGTAGTCGGCGGGCGGAACGCGGTTTTTAGCCACAAGTAAATACCTTTCCGTTCGTTTGAACGACCATTTTAAGAGGCTGTTTGTAGATGGGGGTCGAGTGGAAAAGATGGAGTCAGGTTTTTGGGTCTTTATTATTTCCGGTGTATTTGCAGTCTGTGCTGAAACTTTGTTGTAATGGGAGAGAATGGCGCGAAATTGTGAGTGAGAACGGGGGAAAGAGAGGGGGGGAAGTTGGATGACTGTGGAGGAAATGAGGGAATAGTAGCCCTAGCATCCGTCTTTTTCTTGGTGCTGTCTCCTCCGGGGTATTTTTCCTTCCTTGAACGGGTGTCATTATTTCTTCCTGGTTGAGCTTTTCCGTGGGCATTTCCTTTGCCCCTATTACTTTGCCTCGCTCGGCACACCGTGGCACGCATATTAGTCTCGTGGTCTTGTGGCAGGCAGAGGTGAAGATCCTCGCAAGAGACGAGCGATGACGAGGGTGGGCTGGGGTCGCGAGACTCAGAATATCAATTGCTGGCGACCTTGCCAACTTGCCATTGCACATGCGTAGGGTGACCCTTCCATCTATCCATCCAACCTAGCTTGTTTCATCCCCATAACAAAACACCACTATATTTTACAGGGTTGCCGCACTTGCCAGACTCGATTTCCACCTTGACACCCTCGCTACTCTGCATCCTCTAAAATGTTGCCCTAATTGTTCAATTGTTGATAAGCCATGTACGTCATCCAATTTGATTTAGGTATTTGCTTACCAAACACACGCACTCAACTAGATTAATTGTATTCCACCACTTTTTACTTTTTCACCACGAAAATGTCTTCCAGTCCAAATTCTATGATTGCCTTGACGCCATAAGCCCCGTGTCGAGCTACTTGTGAGCTATTAGCGGAAATTTCTAATTGAATAGTTCAAGTGATAAAGTTTTATGATTACATATCTCGACACCCTGTCGTCCGTGTGAGCTACTTGTAACATATCTTCAATGCTATGCTTAGACAAAATGAAGATGAAGGGTTGAACAAGATTAAATCGAATGAACTGATGATAAGCTATTTATCCATTCACCTACTAAACTAGATAATGAAACAACTCTTTACACGAACTTCAATCATTTTGGCACGGTATAATTTTTTGTTTATTGAAAATCGAATGCTTCATTGATGTGAAGTGAATTTTTTGATTGATCCTTCAAACTCAATGATCAAGTACTTTCAAAATACTTGACTGATGAATATTAGATTGCGATGAATGATGGTTAAATTTTTATTCCTTGTTTTTAATTAAAACACATTTTTTGTTTTTCTGAATTTTTTAAAACATCACACTTTTTGGCTAAAGCTGCATGGATTTTGTGAGCAATACTGCTGATGACAGAATCTCTTATCAATAACGAAGAATAACAATCAAGAGCTTGCAAGCTTTGTTGGGTTGCCTTGTTTCTAACTACAAACTACCTTTTAATGAGACGGAATCCCCATTTTATACAATTGAGAGAGACAAGGTTTATGTGCTGTGTTGTGGGGCCTCTCTCCGCTCTCCGGTCGAGCATTCTAATGGTTGCAATGCGGATGAGGGCTGAAAGTTGTTGCAAGCACCTTTCTCTAGAGGAGATTTATGCTAGGGAGGATGTATCTTGCGTGGAGGGCTGTTCGCCAGTGCATGGGGGTGAACCTTTTCGACTAGGGATCGTGGGGAATTGAAGTAAGCAGTCGCCAGCTACCCCTAACAACAGCTCAGCCATCGAACTTACCTTCACTCAATGTGTCTCACTCACTGCCTCCCACCTTCTTATCTATTTTTCTCTCTATCCTTTTTAATCTTCTGAAAAAAGGTTTCCCCATTCCCATGAGTGTAATTCATGTTAGTTTCACAGTCATTACTAACAACTTTCATGTCTAGTTGTAGCACTAAAATCTGTCAAGAGAGTTGTAACTACTAAATGCTCATTATTTCGTTTTGTATTTCTTCTGCGAGTTACATGATCTTGTTGCCTCTAGTCCCCTCTTTCCCCACCAAGTTTTATTTTTACAGAAAATAATTCTTCTATTCCTTCCAACATTATTCAAGGATGTGGGAACGTCATGATTCATAACGCTTTTTGGTATAATAACCTGGTGGTTCCCCTTGTAATCCTCAAGTTCTTCGTACAGACATAATTTCTCTCCCAAGGACATCTCTCCAAGGATTACTAATCTGACTATTTTAACTGATTTTTTTTTAAAGAATTGAGCGGTATGTCATGTTGTTTGACAGATTTATTTATTGACTGCCTCCTTCACAAATTAGTTTGTAGACAAGTATAGTGCCAAATGAAAAAAAATATTTTCTCTTATAAATTACATTGATAAATTCTAAAAATTAAAACTATGAGAAGTAAAATGTTAAAATTGATTTAAATATGATGATATTGATGCAGACATCTATTGAACTATGGAATTTATAATAATTATAATTAACGTCATTTTCTAATTGTTCAAGTAAATTTGTTTTTAGGACGTAGGTCTACAGCAAGTTTATCTTATAAATATATGATATTTGTAACCTAGAAACACGTAGTAAGATTCAGTAGAAACCATTTTCTATTCGTTCCATCTTGGATTATCTTTTAATTATATCCATTTAATTTTATCTCCAAATTTTCTAATATCATTTAATTTTCGAATACTAGTTTGTACAATTAGTCCTTTATAAGCTTCTATTCCTGTGACATATATGACACAAATAAATATTCTATCTCAGCTTATCAAGAATAAATAAGCTCTCACTTTTCATACTTTTCCTAGCATTACATATACCTGACTTACTTTCTTCATATTGGTTCAACGTTTTCGATGGATGTCATTTTATATCCAAGAGCTCTCTTCTGACAGCCCCTTCAAGAGAGCGCCTCCCATATATCTAGTCGTGAACTATTATGATTCGAGGCACGCAACATCCCAAACTAGCATGTGGCAAAGCCGTCACTGACTTCTTATCCCTTGAGTGCAGAATGCTGAAACCAGTGCGTGCTTGCACGCATTTGAACTAAGATTCGATTTTTCGTTAAAGCCATTTGTTGCCTTAGCCAGTTTGTTTACTATTGGAGCACACTACTCTTTTCCTATTATCTCTGTTCCTTTTAGAGAAATATAACTTCCTATCTTAAGAAATTTTTGTTTTTATAATAATGAGGATGTATGTATATGTATGCTTTATTAGCCATTCCATTCTATCTTATTACATATCCAATTCAGGATGATTGAAAATAATAATGAATGATTGCTATGAAAATGATAATTATTTAAATTTAATTAATATTTTCCTATAAATTCATTCATCAGACATGTGAAACCTGATCTTATTTTAGCAATTAGCTGGATCAACATAAGAGCAGATGATTGGCTGGATGAAAATAGAACCGCAGCCTCAGTGACGTGATACAGAGTGGCTTTAGTGGAATACAGACATGAAATAGACTACGCAAATTTAATCAAGGGTTGGGATTAACTCATCTCTATGCTCCAAAAATTCATCCTGCATAACATCACGACTGTAGAATAAACTGTATGTGATATTTTAATGGAGATGAGAAGCTTTTTTTAGATGGGATCATGTTTTTTTTCAAGTTGTGTTCCTCCATAACTCCTAAGGCGTTCGCATCAGGCAAGGGTATATAATAAATTGTGTTTTATCTGGATAATTTATTTGAATGTAATGATCGTCTTTAATTTTTTGATGATGACGATGATGATTATTATCACAGATTACATCAAGTATGTTACTCTGTGCAAGGACCCTTAATCTTTGAGGTCTACCGTTTACAGAACTACTAGTTGAAAACGATTGCAAATTGCTTGCGTTCTCAAGGCCAAAACTCATAGGAGCGTGGAAAAGTAATAAATAAAGTGTGCTGGCATTTTCTTATTAAATGCAATCAAGATAGAAATAGCAAAAATGCAATTTGGGCTATCTGAACGAGATTGTAGGTTTGACAAATTCTGTTATTAAGAGAGGGCTAAAATATTCGTGCCGGGAAAAGTAAGTGGAAAAAGCAGCTGGCTCGTGGAAAACTTCGGCCTCTGAAAAGAATTCGAAGAGAAACGCTTTCGTAGCTCTTGGAGCTGTCACGTTGGAACGTGATTTATTTCCGAGTGTAGGTCACTTGAAGGGCCGCCGATTGAAAGGGTCAAAAATTAGCGAAACGCACAAAGAAGGCCTTGACCGCCACACGCACGCTCACGCTCACGCACCGACCAAGATAGGCTCTCACACTAAATTCTTCACAGTCGCATTCCGCAAATGCCCTTTTCATTTCACCACCTCAATCTTCCGGTTTTCTCACCCCCCCCCCCCCCCCCCCCCACGTATGTGAGTAACTAACTTATGTGGACGCCCAGCAAGCAGATCTGAAAGGTCATTTGCTTTATTGTCCCTCCAATGATCGTCCCTCTGCTTTTTGGCGTTTATTGTATTGTTGCTGAATGCTTCAACGTAGAACGTTGAACTGCTGGAAAGCTTGGGAAATTTGTCGGATCCCCATTATAGTAATCAATTTCCTCCATCTGATGATAAGGAAAACGTAAAGTTTTCGACAGTATTGGCATAATTCAGTTTTGGAGTCACTTCAGACAAAAGAACTATTGAATAACGATGTATATGATTTGATAACTGTATCAAATGCCTTCCTTATATCGAGAAACAAACAGCCATAAAATACAACCTTAACATTAAGATTATTATAAATAGAAGACATTTCAAGTACCATTTTTGTGTTGAGGCCCCCAGGAAAAAAATATAAATTTAGAAAATTTGGAACTATTCAGCGCCCTTTTCTAGAAGTTTGAATAATAATGACACCAATGAGACTGGTCTATAATTCTTCAACTTGAATTTTCAGCCACTTGAAAAATTGGAATAACCTTGGCAAGTTTCATTGCTGTTGGAAATTTGTCATTTAACAGACTACAATTGAAAATGTCAACCAAAATAGGAATGACAGCAAAAGCAACAGATTTCAAAATTTTAGATGAAACACCATCATCCTCCAGAGCCTTTCCGTGTTTTAAATCTTTAATATACAAAATATGTTCATTGTAAGTAACAGGTTCAGAGAAAATGGAATTAGGGCAGGGAGGCATTTAAGAGATCACCACTCTCGCTCATGGCAAGGCCAACTGTACTTGAGTTAGAAGCTACTACTTTCTTGAGAAAATTTACAAAAGACTTATTAAATGAATTTGCTGAAGCATATCGATCCCTGTTAACTCTATTTTCATGTTCATTTTTTTATTCATCACGACTTTTTATTAGAACTGCCACATTCAATTTTGACCATTTTTGTCAGGGAGGCAGCTCATTAATTAAAGCACAATAGTTTTTTCCTTCAATTTCAACCCAAGACTTGATTTCCTTCGATGAAACTTTCAAATATGATTTCATTATAATATTTTCTGGATTATTTCTTACATTTTTTATAAGCTTATCACGGGAATGGATAGTCGCACACAACCTATCACTTATACAGGGTTTCAATTTCCTCAAATTAGCTCCTTTTACTTCAATTTTCCTGGATAATTTAGATTTATTAAAAACAACTTAGTAATGTCTTCAGAAACGTAGACAATGTAGAAAAGACAATGTTTCTTCAGAAATGCAGAAACGTTGCACAGTAGCCGAACAAGCCTAGTCAAAATGTCTCTGTTTCAAACAGCATGTGTGTGACAAAATGTAAACGAAAAATGGCAACATCCCGTTCATATTCCCATATTCAATGTGAAATGGCATTGCTATAAGGTTCCGTACTGTAAATGAGGTTTGCACAGACTATAGTAGCCATACGATAAATAAATGTCTGGTGATCTGATCAATATCGATAGTTGACTTTATTTTCATTCTTCCATTCCCCACTATCTGCTTATTGCTCATGTGGAGATGAAATTGTTTGGTGACCCACCATCTATGCTTGAAGCAGGTTTGTAGTGAGATTACAGTATTGTTGTGCGGCCTACCGCAAAGTAAGAGACGTAGGTCGCAAGTTACGACACAAGTGGATTGTGACTGGATGTGTACCGAGGAGACAATGGTGGTTGAGTGGTGGTCGGCTTGAACGCATCGCCGGGGCCAACCAAAGCACTGTAAAGTCGAGTTAACGATGTAATGTGATGGGCTGTGTGGTCATGCTCTATTGTTATGAGCGTATAGTTTACGGCCCATCTCTCCTGTTTCACTAGCACCCCGCCCATCCCCTCATCACTATCAAATCTTCGCCTAAAGGCTCTAAACTCGTACGGTGCGCTTACAAACTCGAGAAATGTTCACTCTCACTAAGATAATGTTCATCTCTTTCCTCTGCCAAAATCGTTCACTGGAAATCTCAAGTCGGCCTATTCTGTAGAATAGGTTCGTATGAAATGGAGATTTGTAATCTAACTCATATTTTTTGTGTGAACATGTGACACTTTCTTACAGCAAGAATGCTATGATACGATTCCTCTCGTGAATTACATTTCAAATTACAGTGAAAAACGTATGCGTGAAAGAAAAACTGAGCACTGGAGTTACTCTATGATGTAGCGTTTACTCTACTGTGATAGGTTTTAGTTTTACTATATTGTGATGTAATTTGCTGCATATTTTAGATGCTTGAAGGTTCTTGACTATTTAAGCGTTTGACCTCGGAATGAAAGCTAAGTACCTGAAAATTTTGCAGAGGCCTTGAGAGCATTCTAAAAAAGGGGTAAAAGTCAACTACCTCATCGTGTGCTCTACCGCGCTATATGAGAACGGTCTATTATACGATAAAAATGCAAAACTGAACTTATAGAGAATTTATTTATCTTTCAATTATATTATTATTAGTTCTAATGATGTGCCATGCACGGGTAACAAGTTATTTACAAAAAGTGATTTTTGTGTGATTTGAGTAGCGCATACTATGAGGTCGTTGACTTTTTACCCCCCTTTTTTAGAATTCTTCAAGGAAACTCTCTGCCAAATTTCAGGATATTGCTTGGGTTGCGATTACTTTCATCACTGAGCTAAGAGTTGTACAACTTATGTTGTTCCCAAGGTTTCCCCAGACAGAACGCGGCCTGGCGGCCAGAACGCAGCGTTCAGGCCGTCGCGTTCAGCTGCTTTGGATGACGGCCTGGGGCAGTGGCGTACCGATAATGGAGCGAGTGGAGCAGTCGCTCCAGGGCGCAAGGCTCTGAGGGGCGCACCGTTCTTGAGAGAAAATTGCCTTTTACTTACAAAAAATGTATTAATATAATGAAGGCCAAAAGGTTAAAATGCAATACAATTTAAAAAAATCGTATGTATACATCGCTGCGCATTACTAAAAGGAACATTCATGTCAAATTTAAAAGAGATCGGTTCACGCGTTTAGCCATAAATGCGTTGCAAAACGATCGAGTCAAAAGAAGCATATAGTCGAAAGTAGCTAAGCCAAAACAATTTAAATTGGGTGACAAAAGGTATAACAATTTCAAGTAATTGAATGAAGACTTTGAATTTATTCTGGAAAAATAAATCCACAAGAAGTTCAATGGTTTTTATATTAACAAGAACAGGACTGACATACTTCATGTTTGAATCCTATTTCCAAAATATAAATATTTTTTATAGGAATGACTTGCAAAATGCTAAAAAAATAACTGCAAATAAATTTATAGAAAAGCGAAAAAATCCAAAACAAGCTGTTTGGAAATTGATAAAAGCAGAATCTGGCCTGGCGAAAAATCATTCTTCGGAGATTCACATCTCTGACAAATATGGCGTTGTTAGAGGCAGGAAAAAACCGCTGATTTAGTAAATGACCACTATATTAATATCAGCCCAATCGGGTGGTTGAGTGTGAGACTGATTTTTTTTGGGTGGGGCATCGTAAGACACTTCCGCTCCAGGGCGCTTGAAACCTCGGTACGCCACTGGCCTGGGGATGTCAGATGGAGAGCGGCCTAACGCCGGTTAGTGAAAATATTTTCTGACTTCCTCTATGAGCTTCTTGGTGTCCATTTGGATGTGATCCGCTGGCCGTCGCGTTCAAACTGTGTTCCAACTCAGACTGAAGCGGTCTGAAGCAAGCCGACGCGGCAGGCCGCTCTCAGTTTGTCGTGGATGATGATTAGATTAGATTTATCAAGCGGCCACTGACCACCTCTCAAAGGGGTATATGGACTTGTCAAATTTTCAAAGTATAATTTAATTTATTATTTTGTGTAGATAAATTATAAATAGCTTTGCTCGATTTCTGTCAGCAATTTGTGCTTACATATTTGTGGAGTACATGTGGAATGTGCATTCAAGAATAATCACTGTGACTAAAATAATTGATGAATTCCTGTTTTGAATAAAAACAATTTGCTTCTAACTCTGCTTTCAAATAAGTTTCAAATTTTTCAAGTGGAAGCATGGTTATTCGGATCGGCAAAAGATTAAACAGAATACTAATTGGATGAAGGTCAGGCCGTCCTGCCAGGCCACGTTCTGTCTGGCGAGACCTTTTTTCTTCTTGGACGTGGAGTCAATTGTTCACAGAATCACTATTCAAATATATACTGTAAATAAATGAATTAGCCATTTCCGAGCTTTAGTCTGAGAAATCTGGGATAGAATTACTAATAACCCTCCATAATAAGTTATCTAAAACCTCTTAGATCCATAAATTGGGATTTGCATAAATCTGTTTTTAGAATCCTTTTTTGTATGAAAAAAGTGACTTCCAATGAATCTGGAAAATCTCATCCGAGAAAAGTCATAGATCAGATTTGCAAATCAAAATGAGTCTCGTCTGATCAAAGACATATTTTCTTATTCAGAATTCAAGCATTCTCTGTCGCTATCAGAGTGATGACACGTTTTTCCAAGCAAATTTCTTTTTTCAGATGTAGTAATCATATTCCATATTATTTTATTTGAGCCAGTACTTGAAGAAGTTACCACTTAGCTCTGTATGAATAGGAAATGTGACTTATCGAAATGGATATGCGCTTTGCGATGTGGTGGAATTGCATGCTGTGTTTCTTTGCGATGTGGTGGAATTGCATGCTGTGTTTCCCTTTGCCTCTTCTCGAACTCATTCATTTTATTTGAAAAAATGAATTAATTCAGGAGTGTTTCTCTATTCCGTTTGTACTTTTCAAATAATCTCGGTTCTGTGAACAGTGGACATCACGCCCAAAAATAAGGGTGCTTGCACAGAACATACTCGATGTACTCAACGGTTAAGTTTATGGGAGCCTTCTCATTTACCGGAAGATGTTACCGGTGGCGTCTGATTGGTCTAATCAGATTCATTAAGGTTTTTAAAAAATATATAGACCAATCAGACGCCACCTGTAACAGTGAGGTTCATATGAACATAACCAATGATGACCACCATCTCAAAATTAAACAAATCTTGATTCCTTGACCACTGATTGAATTTGAGTAGTCTATTTCATGTCTGTTTTCCAAGAAAAGTCACTCTGTATCATATCACCGAGGTGAGTTTCTATTTTCCAGCCAGCTAATTAGCTTTTCCAGGCGAGCCGCTTAGCGCAGTTGGTTGGGGCGTCGCAACTTCAGCTTACTGTCGTTTAAGCGGTCTTGGGTTCGAATCCCGCTCCTCCGTCTGGCATCTATGTGTAATCATCCACCTCATTACCGACGGACAAGTCTCAGACTTGTGTGGGCATCGTCAGCAATAAAAAAATTGCTCAAATAGGATCTGATTTAACTTGCCTGATGAATGAATTTATAGATCAATATTAATTGAATTTGTATAATTATCATTTACTTGGTAATCGCTTGTTAATATGGCCTACTAAGTCCAAATATCAGAATTGATTTGTTTCTCTCAAACATTCTCTAAAATATATTATTCTTATGAATGATAACTTCATTCATTTAAAGGTTCAACCATATGAATAAGAGGGCCCAAGGGTTATCCTGAAATATGATTCCAATTGCATGTGATGGAGAAGCTCATTTAAAAAATCATATGTTTTCTATAGAAGAAGACCTGAGTGCCTCTCCTTTTTTCCCTTTTAAATAAAATTGTTTAAAGCAAATTTTAAAAATCCTTACACATACATCGCTGGGCATTCCTTAAAGGAAGATTCATGCAAAATTTCATAGAATTAGGTTCACGCGTTTAGCAGTAAATGTGTTACAGACAATTAGACAGACAAATGCAAAACGGTCAACTTGAAAACGAGACCTCTCTTTGTTCGGTCAAATATTTCGTAATTAATAAATTACCAATTGAAATAATGTAACAGAACATGAGCTTTGGTGAATCCCACATGTAAAATGCAGACGAATTTTTAAAATACGGAGCTATAGGACATTTTTTTAGAGAGGAATAATGTTCTCCATAAATTTTTATAGATTAGAACATTGGTTATTGCAATTAATTGAATTATCTTTAATTTCCATAGAAAATATACCAGAACAGAAAAATTGGAGGATCGTGGAAGCTCTCATATTGAGCTATATATTGTTATTATTATTTAATAACTGTACTTAATCGATGTCGACTTGATAATGGATTAGGTACATGAGTCTAATTTTCTCTTATCATATCTATATAAATAAAATTAGAGTTTTGTCTGTACATTTATCAGAATTGTATATTTTTTGGTTATTTTTACGTTTTATACATTAAATAAGCCGAAAATAGTCTTATCTCACTTTCTGTCTGTCTGTCTGTCTGTCTGTCTGTCTGTCTGTCTGTCTGTCACGGCCGCAAAGGTATTTTTCGCGGCCTTCTCCTCAAAAACGAGAGCATCGATCGGAATTTCAGTTATTGAACAGTATTGAAAACATTATTGACAATGTCTTTAGCTATAAAAAACTAAATTAACTTTTTTTTTAACAGAGTAATAAACGTTTAAAAACCAAGTACTGTGCGATTTTGGATACATTTTACGCGGCCTTCTCCTCAAAAACGAGAGCATCGATCGGGATTTTAGTTATTGAACAGTATTGAAAACATTATTGACAATGTCTTTAGCTATAAAAAACTAAATTAACTTTTTTCTTAACAGAATAATAAACGTTTAAAAACCAAGTATTGTGCGATTTTGGATACATTTCTTCCAAGTTTTATTACCACATAAGAATAAGAACAAATCACGTAATTTATCATGATATATCAATTAGCTGTTCTCAAATATAAATGGTGGGCCCTTCGCGGCGTTATTTACGCTGTCTGCAGACTTGTGTAGTCGGAGCATTGCAGTCTTTTAGGAAACATATGACTGGTGAATCAAAGCTCATCTTATGTTTCATCAATTATTTCTTTGTTGAAAAAAAACAAAATTTTCTAATTTCAATTTATCAAAACAAAAATTAACATTTTAGGAAGGTGCGGTTTGTGCTAGGCTCTTGGGAATTCGCCAGGTAGCACTATTATTACCACATAAGAACAATACTCGTAATTTATCATGATATATCAATCAGCTGTTCTCAAATATTCTCTCTGATAACTGTCACTGAATTGTTTACATTCAACGTCGTTTACTAAGCTGCTAACAACTTCATGATCGTTGCTATCAAAAAAGCCGAAACATATTTAGCCATATTTCTAAACATAATCCGTACGAAGGACGGGTAGCTGCTAGTTTAACATTAAAAGCTTATGCAAACATTTCCAACGCTCGAACATCTGGCTAACATCTTTAAATAACATTAAACGTTTAAATTACGTCTAGTAAACAAATAACTTCTACATTGAGCCAAAGTTTTAATTTAAAAATTACTATAAGCTCTCATATTGAGCTATATATTGTTACTAGCTGGCCCGACGCGCGTTGCTGCGTTCTCATAAAAAATTATTGATTTTATTATTTGTCACCTCCCCCACTGAGGTTACATTTCAAATTTCAACATTCTAGGACTATTAGGGAAGAAGTTAGTCCTAGGGCTCTTCCCGTTGATCAGAGAGGCCTCCTTCGTTGTTTTCTTACACAGTAAGACCTCAACACCTCTCAATGAACATTTCAAATTTAAACCTTCCACGACTATTAGGGTAGAAGCTAGGTCTTTTATTTTATTATTCGCCACCTCCTACTGACAATACATTTCAAATTTCTAGCTGCATTGGTTAACAGATGTCATCAACCCGGCATAATTACATTTCACCATACCCAGGCATATGTTTCCTACATACTGCAAGGCTCTGACTATACGGTATCCTACATGCAAAGTTTTTGCATTCCAGACAGCGTAAATAACGCCGCAAAGGGGGACCTGCCATATGATTAAAAACTGTTGACTTCTATCAGCTGTTCCTTTAAGCTGTTTGGCCGGCAAGTTCAGTAGATTAGGTGAATGATGATTTGCAAAACACACAAACAGCTTGTCCATCGAAACAGCGTGTACAGCAGATCGAAAAATTTCAAATTATTTTCCATATGATTAAAAGATCCCAGTATGCTAGCTAGCCATGTACCCGTGCTTTGCATAGGCAAAACTTTAACCCCCTAAAAACACTCCTAAAATTGCGAATTTTGAAAAATCCTTTCTTATTGCACGGTGAAATTCTATAAGGATTGTTCATACGAAATTTCAAGTTCATAGGCCTAGTAGTATTGGCTCTGCGTTGATGAGTGAGTCAGGGTATCATCCTTTTATAGATAGAGAAGAAGAAGATTACTATTTAATAACTGTACTTAATCGATGTCGACTTGATAATGGATTAGGTACATGTATATTTTACTATTCTAGAATATTTTCTATGACTGTATTGTGAATTATAAGTTGTATCAATGACAGACAGACAATAAATATTATTTCAAACAATTCAATATACAAGACAATCAAACTTAAAAATAATACAAAATAATAAATCACCGAAAGGAGATCAATATTTATGGCAAAGAAATATATGTAAACAAAAATAAATATTCTAAATAAAAAATAATTCTTTTGCTTTGAAAAAATTTCTTTCACATTCGTGAATTATGCTAGAAGAAAAGTGATTATGAGAGAAGAAAGAAGGAATTTGACATGTACGGTACTTGAGGTGAATGATAGGAAATTGGTCTGCATGGGCTAAAGCCTGTGCGCAGACCAGAGTTGCTATAAGTTATTTATTAGTGAGAAGTATAAAGAAGAAAAAAATGGAAAATGGATGGAGAAAAAATGCAAGAAGGAAATTTAAATGAGACTAATCAATTTAGAATCTTTTTTTCTAAAAATAAAGATGGAGATTTTACTTAAGCGCAGAAAATAAATGAAAATGTAGGAAACTAGCTTTTCTTTTTAAAGGGGGCTTCTGTAATTTGTGGTTATAATACTTTCTGAATTTTCTATTCCTATAGAGAATAAAAACTTTTTCAACTTCAACTTGAAAATGGATTTGGTGTTTGGAATGGAAAAAATTGTGTTGTGGGAAGTAACGACTTAAATTACGATAAAATACATGAGATATGTAGAAAGAATTAGTCTTTGAGAAGGATCTATGCAAGGGTGTTGCACCTGTGTTCTGCGAGTAGCGTGTATCATGTATGTGTGAAATTGCATCAAGAGTGGTGGGCAAATGTTTATTCAAATGTGTCAATATATACTGTATAAACAACTGCTTAACAGACAAAACAGTCAAAATGATTTGGAAATACATTTATTAAACTATTCTAGTCCAGTGTGACAGATTAAAAGTACAGTATAATCGTAGGCGTGGAGGATTGCAACTGCAGTTTGACGAGGCTTTGAGCAAATCTGATTGAAACAAGTGTTTGGGCGCCGCTTTAGTCACTACTAATATAAGCCGTTCAAGCGTTTGACGAGTGCTGTTGGAGGTAAGCAGCAAGCAGCAAGTAGCAGTGGCAGCGGACGCGTCTGTCGAAATATAAGTAGTCGCTCTCAGCATTGCCAAAGAAAACGTTTCACCAGAAGAGGATATAAAGTGAAATTGCTGTTGAGGGGAGCCGTAACTCGTCGGGGAAGGGGGATCTGTTCTACTCGAATTGCTTTTGAACACTTCTCTTTGAGTTCTCTGGCCTGCCGTCTCTCCCTTGGAGATTTTGCATGCAGAGAGAGGTGATAGGTTCGGCGAAGGGAGGGAGACCACCGGAGAGCCTGTGCCAAAGGAAAGGACTTTGGTTCTTGATGTCTTGAAAAGGAACGAACGATCATGGTTAAAAGAGAATTTCCATATTCTCAAAATACATCCCCATCCCTACCACCGTATCTACCGGTGGATATCAAGGAAGTTATTCAGTTTTCGGCGCACAGCTACCAAGAAAGAAATCTTTTTCAATTCTTTGGCCCCCTTTCCCTTTCTTTTTCTGTTCTTTTTCCTTTTATAATTCTCTTTTTGATTTTTCATCCATGCGTCCGTCTCGACTTCCGGACGCTGTTTATCAATACAAATCGCTCTTTGTTGTGAATCATTTCGACCGGAAGGAGTTTCAGTCTGTGCCTGCGCATTCCGATCCACCGGTCTTTCTGCCATTTTTTTATATTATTCAACTTCACAGAATTTTCATAAATTATAATGTTCGAGTAACCAATACATTTTTAAAACTCTAACTTTTACTTTAATAGATTATTTGATGTATGCAAGAAAAGCCTATTCCATCCAAACATTAGTGCTGTAACTTTTTTCCGATAAAATTTGTTTTTGTAACTATAAAAATAATTCTACATTGTTTTATAAGCATGGCAAATAAAGAAAATTAAAGTGATCTTCAAAATCAAAAGCAAAATTGTAACAGCGAACAAGCTTGCCTTTTTTTATACAAAATTGTTGAATTATTGCAAGTAGTTTTATTTTATTCTTGTTTTTTCTATACTTTATTGGATTTGAATTTTGTGAAATAAATTTAAATCTGAATTGATACCGTTCAGAGGGAGATATTACAAAGATAAACACCTTACAGTATCTTTCGTCAACAAAAACATGAAATACAAAATAATACAATTTTAATATTGGCTTTATTTACTCGACTGCGGGTCTTAAATTCAAAAAATGTATTTCCAGAATTTCCTTTTTATAAATTTACAAATCATCAATCAATACTTAATCACTCAATCATTAAACTTCCTGCTTATTCAGATATAGTGCTTTCAATAATATTGTTGTGTTACAGATCATCTAATTTCATACTAAATGAAGCAATTGGACTTATTGAAAGCCTCTCACAAAGTAATTATTCTAGTTGAAATGTTTTATTATTAGTAAAACTCACAAAGTAATTATTCTTGTTGAAAAGGTTTGATTATTTAGGTTCAGTTGATTTCAACTCAAAATTTGCAAAGTTGCATAGATTAAATTTCCCAAGGCAATCTGCAGCGTTTGGCCTGTGGGAATGTGAAGCTCATATGGGCGGAAAAGTCCGATTGTCTCAGTTCATCCCTCAATTTATTTCTCACGTGTGAGGTGCAAGATACCGTCACCAGTAACGAGATATTTCTGAAGTGCCATTACTGAAAATTGGTCTACAGGCTTTACATAGTAATGAATTCTAATTCCCAACTCAGGGTGGATATTATTTCGTCTGTGTTTTCCCTCACCTTATCTCACTCCCTCCCGCCCTCACCCAATCATTCTCTCTCTCTTTCTCAAATACATACCATCTCTCTCTATAGTTGAGACCAATCTCCTGACGACGAGATGCATTTATTCTAAAGGGTGGCTGGAAATATTTTCCCTTCCTTTTGGGATAGATTGTTTGTTTGTGAAGGAGGGATTCTCATTTCCACTGTTATCATTTTCCTTTGTCAATTTCATGACAAACTTCGCCTCCGCTTTGCGTTCAGTAGACATGGCTTTAACGCTACCGGAAATTGTTTTAATTCGTTTGTAGCCTCACTGCCTTTCGTTATGGATGCTCAACGCCTTACAAAAGGTTAGATTACATTAGAAGGTTATATTCTTTCAGATATACCGGCCTTCTTTATTGTTACCCGATATTCTTTAAATAATTCAATATCTCTCATGTCTAAAGAGAAAGTGTACGTAATGAATAATAAGACGAAATTGTCACAACCACATTTATTAAAAATAATGAGACACTAGTTTCGGTTGTTTTACCATTAACAAACTCAAACAAACTGCAGAGTTTGAGATTGATAATGGTAGTCTATAACAAACGAAACTAGTATCTCATTATTTTTAATAAATGTGGTTGTGACCATTTCGTCTTATTATTCATTATGGATATCTTCCACAATATCACCTTCGCCACTACAAAGAAAGTTAAAGTGAACATAGTTTGTCTTATTTTTAATAAATGTGGTTGTGACAATTTCGTCTTATTATTCATTATGGATACCTTCCACAATATCACCTTCGCCACTACAAAGAAAGTTAAAGTGAACATAGTTTGTGTTGTGTAGTAGATAGTACGCAATATTATTGCATTTTTGTAGTCGTAGTATACAGTACAGGCTAGTAGAAAAAAGTAATGACTAATTGAATTTTCGTAGTAGAAGAGTACATGTAACATTTGAAACATGTAACTAATGTATAGAATAATAAACCGATACAACTGAGTATTAAACAATCTATTATCAAAACTGACACTGTATTTCACTTTTAAATAATGTTTTACTCACATATATTGGAGATGCTTGAGGAATGCATTTCACTTCTGAAAAGAAGCTTCGTCAGCCTCGTAGAAGCTTCGTATTAAAATCCCGGCGAATTTACATAAGATGATAATTCTATTATTTTAAACCTATTATAATTTATGTATGTTTGTATGCATATATGTGTGTGTATTTTTTATGTAGGTCCGACAGATCTCAAAAGCGTCTCTACGGTTTTGATGAAATTACGAATTTGGGACTTTTTTGTGCTAAAATACGATTGCGCTAGGTTTCATTCCTGTAAAAAATCGCTGAAGGACACAAAAATAAGAAATATATCCTTAAAATGAACAGCTGAAAGAAGACATTAGTTTTTAATCATATGGTGGGACCCTCAGTGACGTTGCCATTGCTTCGAGCCGCCATTATATTGTCTCCATTTTATCTATTTGATTGTATATCTATGTAGGCTTGTTATTAGATATCTTCTATGAACATATACTTTCTACGTGAACTCATGGCTCCGACTACATAGTTTTCGTATAAACCTTTGTGTTTCCGCCAGCGTAGCCTAAATACAATAGGATATCATATGGTTCTTACTACATTGGCTGTGAATAAATAAAAAGATAGATCTCATTCCCTACAGTCAACACGTGACTACACCGAATGGCGAATTTATAACACGTGGCAGAATTATCCATTCAGAAGCGAAGCGTCCAATTGCCACACTGTCTTTACAAGCCCAATTTAACCTAGAGCCTAGAGTGAGAATCTGTTTTACATCATAATTATTTTTATACTCGACCCTCCAACTCTAAGGCTCGTATTAGACTTGGTCACCAGGCGACGTCACCGGTGACATCACCGGTGACGTCACCGGTTACTGTGCGGGCAGCCAGCCACGTCACCAGTAAAGTCACCAAGACTGAGGTCAACCCCCAGTTCCCCCACTCCAGTGCCTTTAGTTACTTTAACTGATGTTATATTGGCTTGCTAATTTGATAAATATTTCATCATGTAGGCTACAAGAAACTTCTCATGTTTTCAAAGTTTGAAAATTCAACTAAAAAGCTTGAAATAAATCAAATTTTAAGACAAAAAAAGAAACCGACTTCAATGAAATGATAATTAAACATTAAATACTCATGTTCTAAAAAGTTTGAAATAAAGTATTTACTTTAAACTGAGGAAATTTCAAATTTCATAAAAGTAATCTTTTGCAGTCGGCGCCAAATATTTTATGAAATTGATAAGAAATTCTATCTAATATCAAATATAACACTGTATTTTAATTCCATATATGATTTACACTCACTTTTACTGAAATACAGTGTTATTTGATATTAGATAGAATTTCTTATTAGTTTCATGAAATATTTGGCGCCGACTTCAAAAGGTTTCTTAATCTGTGCTTGTATGAAATTTTCTCAGTTTAAAGTAAATACTTTATTTAAAACTTTAGTATTTAATGTTTGAGTATCATTTCATGGAAGTCGGTTTATTTTTCTGTTTTAAAATTTGTTTTATTTTCAATACAATTTGTAAAAAGATTTGGTTTTGAAAAATGTTTACTAATGTAAATTCTCTCTGCCAGTAACACATCTCCATTATTATTATTACAGTTAGTGATTATTGCAATGTTATAGTCCTAGTAGTTAATTTATTAATTTACTTTAGTAAATTTAATTTCGTAATTTAATTTAGTAAAAATAATGACATGTTTTAACTAAACACAAATTGTACCTGTATTAACAGGCTGACAACTCAAGTAACGTATAAAACATAAAGGAACTCAGTAGCTAATATAGTGACAAATTTTACTGTAATCCAAAACCTGTGAATTATTAAAATCAGAATCATGCTTTGAATATACAGATGGAGTAAAACACTTTTTTTTACTCAACTTGAAGTAACTACAAGTTTTTCTTCTGGCGAAACACATTTCCTCATTCTAGTATTTGTTCCGGTAATGCCCACCTTTATTAGTGAAAGCAGTTCAAAGAAGGAGGATTTTGGCATTCTCATGTACTTGAAAAACTTGTTTTCATCAGCACAAAGTACGTCAAAAATCGTATAAAACAATCCTTTTGTTTCTCGAAATGATAATATCGGATGCACGTGCATTTTCCTTGCCCGTCTCCTTCTTTTCCTCAACAAAAGAGCAAGAAGCAGCATCTTTTCATATGTTTCCGACATGACCGCTCACTACACTAGCTTCAAACAAACTGAACTTGCAGAACACAAAAATAAATACAGTGGTGACCCAACATTGGTGACTGTGTGTAATACATGTCATTTGATTCAATACCCAGCGATAATTCTTGGTCACCAGTGGTGATTCGTCTGGTCACGGGGAAGGGTCACCAGTCGGTCACCAAACGCTGGAGACGTCACCGGTGACCCTAATGTAATAAGCGCCATAAGAACTAGTGCCCAGCGACTAGTCAGATCACCGGTGACGTCACCGGTGACGTCGCCAAGTGACCAAGTGTAATACGGGCCTAAAATCAATAGCGAACTCACTTGAACTATGAGGAAGCTATATACCGAGTTTCAGGAGTCTAGAATCTTCCTTTCAAGCGCTAGATCACAGACTGACTGACACATAGACGGCTCGATTTCAATAAAGCCCTATCGGGTCCTCAATTATTCTGTAGGTAATGGTAAATCTGTAGGTATATGGGTAATGAATAACATCATGTACTATGTACAGTTTCAGTTCCATTTTTTGTTGTAGTTAAACCATGCCAGTACTTAGTTATTACTGAGAATAGAACAGTTTGTCGATTACTATTTTCTCAAGAAGAGACAACTTGAAAAAATATATATTATGATATTTATATTTAAGCTCGTCTCTTTATTTACAAACCAACTAGCCGTAAATCTTATACCCTATAACTTTCCAAAAGCTAAAGAGGTGAGCAAACATTCATAATCTATTTCCTTGTGAATATTAGTTGAAATATTTAAAAAAATATTCACTACAGAAAATCTGCTGCTAAGTAAGAAAATTTACTCTACAATTATTTTTTTTGTTTCAGACGGAACTATCTCAAAACCTTCAACAGTTATCAGAAAAGGCCCGATCCACAACAGAATTCATCCAGAGGTTGAAAGCCATGACTGATAAGTTGAATGTGAGTATCAACTATCAATTTTATAAACAGTATTGAAAGCCTATTAACTCACAAATCTATAATTTATTAAAACACAGTTTTATGAAATTATTGAAAAATCAATGCAATAATATGGAATTACTTGTAAAGATTGGTATTTAATTTGAAATTGTACCTGTTATAACTTGAAATCACCAGACTCCTACTATGTACATTAGTATTTACACGCACTTTCTGGGAAAATTATTGCCCTAGGAACTTTTCACTACCTCTTGCTAGTGAAATGATGGCTGAATCAATTTATTCAGAGATGATTTGGGATCCCCAATCGCAATTAATTGAATCGGTTTCAGAAACTAGTGTCAATAAATAAATCTTCAACATTTCTGGCATCAATGGTGTGAATATAGATTATAAGTTTGGAAGGGAAGCTGAACACGAATTTGTTTTCTGCTACATTCGTTTATTCATGCATCTATGAGGGTCTTCGGCAGAAACAAGGTAGAGCTGACGCCAGCGCCTACTCTTTATTATTTTTCAGTTAATTCTTGATATCATAGTCGAAATTCTGATTGCGGATAGGCTTCGTTCCTCTGATTTTCCCCATATGCGCCGCTACAGGGTAGATCAAACAAGAGTGTGGAACTGAAATGTTTAATACATAGTGCTTAGAGATGGGCGACTTCGACTCAAAAGTCGACTTTGTGTCGACTTGCACACTGAGTCGACTCAATCGACTTGCCATGCATGATGTCGACACGACTTTCGTTTTTCTCACTATGCACTTTGCGACTTGAGTTGTATCATTGAATGGTTGAGTTGTTCGGTTCAGTGTCATCTAATAAAAAGTCGTGTCGTCTAGTTTGAGTCGACTCAAGACATGAGACATTCCTTTAGAATAGTAAGTCGAGATGTGTTAACGACTTCATAAGAGTATGACTTGCGAGTGCAATTTCGGTTGTGATTTTTTGTTTTAGAAAAGCATTTCTCAGTTCGATATTCTCTACTGCCTACATATTTATATATTAATGATTAATAATAATAGTAATTATTATTTTTCTGCATGATGGAAAGCACATCCAGAGGACGAGTTTATTGATATAAGCTCAAACATTACAAATATATTATATAGAAAACCCAGTCATTTGATTGCTAAATTTAAAAAATAAAACTCACTTTTAAACTATGTGTCCTGGTGATCATCAATATAAGATAGACTCGAGATAGATCAAGCTAATACTATTCTTAACTAGCCTTTATAACTAATACAACAATAACAAAAAACTATTTACGGTACCTAAAACTACCTAAAGTATGCAAAATCGTATTTCTATTCACATCCTATTCACTATGAGAACCTATCTATGGTACGGTAGACTCCAATATTATAAAACCAATCCCTATTTTTTTTAAATCTGCTAATATTGCCTTCTTTCATTTCCAGTGGAATTCTATTGTAAATTGTTGGCCCTATAAATATGCTATTGATCTTTGTCCGAATTAATGAATTGTTAATTTATATCACTCCCGTCTTGGTGAATATACTAAAGAATCCTCTTTCTTTTTCTATCTTCAACTACAGTAGTACGAAAGCATGAACGACCCACGACTGATATGTTGACAGTGTCGACAAAAGTAGAGCTAAGAGAAAAAACAAAACCGTTGAAATTGCAACTCAACCCGACTTGAGTCGTGTTTGAGTCGACTTGTACCTCTTCGACTCGACTTTAGCTTCGGTCGACTTGCTCTCTTGAGACCGACTCGCAAGTCGACTTGCAGAAAGGAATGAGTCGCCCATCACTAATAGTGCTGTAAAAGTCTTGTTTACGAATTAATTCAACTATAAAACTATTAATATACCCTATAGTAATCGATATGAAGCTCAAAAAATATACATTTGAATTCATTAAATCTAAATGGAAAACTAATACAATTTACTTGACAATAATTATTGTTTATATAATTTAAATGTGTGTAAATTATTAATTCCCAAGAACATGGTAAATTTACTGTAGCAATAACAATACTTGATTACTTGATTATAAGGAAAGTGATAGCCGCGAGCCTTAGCAGGTATCTGTTCAATCAGATAGGTAAGCTGCGTCCTCGTAGGTCCTGTTTGTAACGGTGACCAATTAGTTTGGCCAGAAAAAAAGACACTGTTCTCTGCTGAAAATCACTTCCCGGTGGTTCGGAACCCACCTAAAACTGTAGGTCCAACTCATAAATCACCGTCATCCAACTCATTACCCACGCACAGGTCTCAGACCTATGTGGGCTTCATCCTCAAAAAAAAAACTTCAAGCATAAAAAATATAATTCTTAACTATTACTCCTATTTCAATAACAGTAACTTACCATTTTGATATATCAAGCTCAAAAAATACATCAACCCCTACATTTTCAGAAAAAGTCAAAACATCTTCCTCAGCTTAGCCCAGATTGATTAACTCTGATTTTTTCTCTTCTTTTTCGGAGGATGATGCCCCATAAGTCTGACACCTGTGCGAGGGTAATGAATTGGATGATGGTGATTGATGAGTAGGACCTACAGTTTTAGGTGGGTTCCGAACCACCGGGAAGTGATTTTACAGCAGAGAACAGAGTCTTTTTTGCTGGCCAATCCAATCGGTCACCCTTGCAAAGAGCGTCCAGGAGTTTTGTAGCTTATCTCTGATTGAACAGATACCTGCTCGGCTATCACTTCCCAAATTTTGTACAGTTGATTTTGTACATGAAAATTGACAACTCCTTTCTTCGGCAGTAAAAGATATCAAATTCAAAAAACATTATTTTCGTTTTTTCCTTGCTTGCGAGGCTTTCCTTGCTTGTGCGACATTATAGGATCATTTAAGTCTATACTTCAATTATTTCTTTTAAATTTGTTTCGAGCCTCAATAATTTTCCTCCAATATTCCTTCATTCTGTCAGATCGTTGTTTTCTGACTTTGTCTGAAAATCTCGGTGTTGTGTGATTTCTTATCTGTGTTAAATTTTTTTGGTATTCAAAACTTCTTTAATTTTTTGTTTATCTTGTGCATCGTTGATAGTCAATTCGCGAGCTCTATGAAACTTGTGTTGCATAAATTTTTATTTATTATAATATTATCGTTACTTACTTATTGTCTATTTATTATTGAGTGAAAGACTCCCATTTTCCTGTAAAATTGGCTAACACTACTACTCTACACAACAATTATTTTATATCAAACTTTAAAATTATCAATTGAATCGAAAACTTCTCATATCTCACCTTGAGCTGTATTTTTTACTTCAAAAGCCTGTTTTTTAATGACTGTTTTAGGAAAATTGTTCAGAGTTTGAAGAAGTGGTGAGTAGTCAGTGTGATGCTCTGATACAAGCGATCGAACAAAGACGACAACAGTTGATCGAATACATCAGACAGGATAAAGATATGAAGGTGCGTGTGCTGAAGGACCAGGTATCCATGTGCACGTGCAAACTGCAGCATACCACAGGGTTAATACAGTTCTGCATTGAGGCACTCAAAGAGACTGACTCGGCTGCTTTCTTACAGGTAGGCCTAAATTAATCATAAATACTTTTTCCTTCAACTGTTCGTAAAGTATTTCTTTACGTACTGAAAACTGATTGTAAAATACCTCTTTACTGCTCAGCGAGTGGTAAAGTCAGCTGACGAACGAAAAAAGTACTTTACCGCTCGCCAGCTGTGTTTGATGGCTTCTCATTGGTGGACCACGAAAGCCGTGGAATTCTCAAAACCTCATTTTCATAAAAATGGCGCACACTAACCAAATCCGAGCACGCTAAAATCTGTGATGTTACAAACTACAAGCTTTTATTGGAATCCAGAGCTGCAGTAGTAGGAAAAATATTGTATGTAATTCGCGCGTGAAGCTTCTTTATCGCTCTCGCAAAATTACTGCGCTCCGCTATGCGTCGCGCAGTAAATGTTTTGGCTCGAGCGATAAAGTCGCGCTTCACGCTCTTAATACATAAATAACTATTATCTACAACGATGCTTTAGAGGTTAGAAAATGATGTCATAACAGCTGACTTCATCCACGCCCTATCAAAATCATTGTATGATGAAGCTATTATAACACGCTGACTGCTATCAGTACTCAGAATTTCTCCAATTTAGTGTCGCATTTATTAACATGCAATAGTCACATCAGCTGATTTAAAAATTTCAAAATCAATTCAATTCAGAAACGATCAACAACAAACGCGCATTCTAGGTTATGTTAGTGTCGGTTAGTTATCGGATTGATTGGTAAGTTAAATTAAACGTAATGTACTGGTAATAGTAGACAAAATATTTTATTCAACGATTGTATCAAGCATTTAGACCACTCATGAGATATTTAGAATACTTGCTTCGCTCTTGCCCCAACTTACATCTCACTTAATGGCAGTTATAATACAATCGTTGCATAACATTCCATTTTATGCGAGAAAAGAAATGAAAATTAAAAGTATACTATTTACAACCAAATTGGGTAGGCCTTCTCTATACTGTATTCTAAAAAAGAATATACTCTTGTTATCTTGTTATTATAATATACTCAATTCAGAAACGATCAACAACAAACACGCATTCTAGGTTATGTTAGTGAGAACCAAGGCGTACCGAAAACAGATATAGATTATAGTGAACGTCTAAAGTTGAAGAATATTCTAATATAGAGGCAGATATGAGGAAAAGACGCCTTGAATTTTATGGTCACATCATCAGGCTTCCAGACAATAGACTAGCAAAAAGAATTGTAAACTATGTAGCATCACTTGTCATTGTCAATGGAAGAGAATGGATACGAAACAGTGGCGTACCGATAATGGAGCAAGTGGAGCAGTCGCTCCAGGGCGCAAGGCTGTGAGGGGCGCCCCGTTCTTTAGAGAAAATTGCTTTTTACTTACAAAAAATGTATTAATATAATGAAGGCCAAAAGGGTAAAATGCAACACAATTTAAAAAAAATTGTATGTATACATTGCTATCATTCATTGCAAGAAATCGGTTCACGCGTTCAGCCGTAAATGCGTTACAAACAGACAGAATGCAAAACGGTCGAGTCAAAAGAAGCAAATAGTCGAAAGTACCAAGCCAAAACAATTTAAATTGGGTGACAAAAGGTATAACAATTTCAAGTAATTGAATGAAGACTTTGAACTTATTCTGGAAAAATAAATCCACAAGAAGTTAAATGGTTTTTATATTAACAAGAACAGGACTGAAATACACCACTTTTGAATCCTATTTCCAAAATATAAGAAAATTTTTGTAAGAACGAGAAAATGATAAAAAAATAACTGCAAATGAATTTATAGAAAAGAGAAAAAATCCAAAACAAGCTGTTTGGAAATTGATAAAAGCAGAATCTGGCCTGGCAAAAAATCATTCATTGGAGATTCGCATCTCTGACAAATAAGGTGTAGTAAGAGGCGGGAAAAAGCCGCTGATTCATTAAATGACCACTATATTAATATCAGCCCAATCGGGTGGTTGAGTGTAAAGACTGATTTTTTTGGGGGGGGGGGGGGGGGGGCATCAAAAGACCCTTCCGCTCCAGGGCGCTTGAAACCTCGGTACGCCACTGATACGAAATGTTAAAAAAGACCAAAATAACCAACAAAGAAATTTAAAATAGAAATAATTTCAGAATAAAACTTTATAAATGGGAAGTTATACCAGAGACAAAACCTCCAACAGTTGGAACAAAATGGAGTGAAAAGAGAAAAGCTGAATTCGCACAAAAAATGAAAAGCTGGTGGGGAAACAAGAAGAACAAGTCCAAATAATGAACCATTTTTATTCAGCGTCTTCCACTTTGGTAGTTTTACGTCTAATAATAATAATAATATACTCTTGTTCTGCTGTGATAAGTTCTTATATTTAATTAAATGTCTTACAGACTAAAAATAATATAAGTCTATCTTACACCTAATATGTCTAATAAAAACTAGTTCTCTGGTCTGCGCTAATAAAAGTACGGTACATTTAAGAATAATGTTCACTAGCCTTCCACTGATGAATGCACTTGCAGTCAGAATTGATTCTGAAAATATTTAGGAGTTGACATTTTGTATTTGAAATGGATAAGCTTTAAACATATCGTTTTATCAGTTATTTCAATGAACAAATTTTGTCCTCTAATCAATTTGAGAACTAGGGCTGTTTATTTCTCCAACTCGGTTAACTCCAATAAATTCTAAAATGTCATAATATAAATCTCATTTATAAAGGTCATGATAATAATCTATGATAAGTAAAATAGTTGTTAAAAATGATAATTTATTAGTTGGATATAATTGATAGATGATTATTTTTCAGATTGGTTCAATGCTGATAAATAGAGTGGCCAATGTGGACATAACGTGGCACAAAGATGTGACAGCTACGCCGAGAGTGTCATGTCAATGCGATCTGACACTGGATGAGAAATCAGTTGCCAGAGCCATTGATCAGCTTAATTTCATTCAAATGAAACGTAAGTAAAATAATAGCTTATTTTAATAAAATAATAATTGATTGTAATGTTGGCTTATTGTTGATTTGTAGATGCTCATAGGTTACAGATATAATGTTCACTATAATAAATTATGCACGAGCTACTAACCCCCTACATGAACAAATGGAACCTTTGTGATTTAGTTTGTTGTGGTGGTGGTGTAGAACGTGCTAATGGCTCCAACTATCACAAAATCATTTTCGAAAACTAAATCGTTCGATTTCTTAACATGCTACTTACTAAAACAATCGTAGCGCTCTGTGATATGATGAGTGGTGCTCCTACCTAAACCTTTGTTTTGGGGTTCAAATCTTAGCTAGATATGAGTCTTGTGCTTTCACTGATTCTCTTCATGTATGAGCTCTTTACAATAATAACTAGTATTAAACGCTAAACAAATTGTATATTGTATATGCGTGGTAGTATGTGGAAAATAAACACCATAAAAGCATAGAATACTGTCATTTGATAAACACATATTTAATTTTTATTTTGATCTTCAATAAATCAGCAAGTTGAAATTGGGACTTGATTCTTCATTGCTTTTAGAATAAAATAAACAAAAAAAAAAATGAATCAGTACTGTATCTGATTTCTCTGCCCAAACAAATTGGAGAATAAACAGAACAAATTTAGGCAAATCTGACAATTACTATTGCATTTTTAGCTCATTCTTGCAATACTCATGCAATACATGCATAGGCAAAAGTTCGAAACAATTGAATTGCGTTTTAAAATCTTAATTGAACTTCATTTAAATAATTTAATAACTTGTAATTCGTTTTTTTCCAAAACATTACAAATGCTCCAATTTTATAATCTACTCTGAATACATTGTTCATATGAATGTTCATTTTCCCTTTGTTCAGCTTCTGAGGATGGAAAGGAAAGATTACCAGCAGGTATGGCCCTGATCTGATTCGCAATTTTAATCTCTTACCCCCTGCATGATTTTTGGAATAGCATGTAATTTTTAGTAGTTTTTATTCTATATAATTTCACCTTATTTTCCCAACCTAGCTGAATAGCTTTGATTAATTCATATTCCTGTTGTAATTTAGTTGGGAATTCGAAGTTTTGATGGATTCATGTACATATTTTAATTTTACTTTAGTGGCAGAGGTTTAGTGTATTAAATATACCGAAAACAACCTTAACCTTAAATACACTGTTATCAATCTTAATGGAAGCAGTTTCTTTTAATTTTACCTCAACACTCACGCATTATTATCTAAGCTTATATAATTGAGGATCATCCGCAATAACAAAAATTCAATATGGAATACTTATGAGCAGTTTTATCGACCTTGATAAATATACGAGTTATGAAGAAAATATACGTTGCAGAGTCCAGGAGGTCGTACGTAAACAAGGCTATTTGGGAAATCGATTATACAAACTTTCCAATATCTCAATAGCGTAGCCTGCCGTATACTGTTACCGTAAACCAATTCCATAACAAAGTGACTGTTTTATTTCTAGTCATCTCTGCTGCTAAAAAACAGAACAATAAAGTGAGCAGCGGATCGCTCATATTGGTTCTCCAACTAAAAGTTTTTCCAAAATTATGGTTTTGTTTGTGAAATTGGGTTTCCAATTTCAACAAAAGAATATTCCCAGTCAACCACTTTTTATTTATTCTTTTTTGCTTTAGAATTATATTTATTTGGATGTAATTGCTTGATGGAGCATTGACTGACTGGCGTGTACAGACATCGAATTGTTTTTAATGAAAGCTCCTGAAAATAGAGGACGTCTCTTCTTTGATGTTCGCATGTAAAGCATCGAATCAATTCTGGAAATTATTACAGAGTGTAGAAAAATCGGGGTATTAGAAATATGTGTACAATAATACTTTTAGGTCGATGAATTAGTGAACAGTAATAGAAATAAAAAGGATTTTTTGTTAGAAGTTAGTTTTGCTATAGAAAAGTTTGTTTTGCTTATTTACTTGTAGCATTTTTGAGATAATTTTGTAATAGAATAAGTATTGGACTAAATTTCTGTTGATTGTTTACATTCAGTTGCATGTAGCATATATAGGCGTATGGATAAAAAATAATTTTATTTTACCAATAATTTCCAATAATCAATTGATTTTATAAGCAAAAATTATATCATTATTTTTCTCAAAATCCAGAACAAATGACTGTTCTAGGTCAATCTCAAAAAAGTGCGGGACTCAGCCAAAACAATATTTATATAATATTACAATGTTTATAGGGAAGTTATAGCCGTGAGCCGTAGCAGATTATCTGTTCAATCAGATTAAATAAGCAGCGTTCTCCTGGGCACTCTTTGTAAGGGTGACCGATTATATTGGCCAGCAAAAAAGACTCTGTTCTCTACTGTAAAATCACTTCCCAGCGGTTCGGAACCCTCTTAAAACTGTAGGTCCAGCTCATCAATCACAATCACCCAACTCATTACCCATGGACAGGTCTCGGACATATGTGGGCTTCATCCTAATAAAAAAAATATATATATTAATTAGACACACAGTCTTAAATTCAGTCAGAATTATATATCAGAGAGACACCACGAACGTCTTCTTTTTCATTTCTTTATTTTTCAATTAGATTTACTCTACTTTAATATAAAAATTTAAAAATGATGTGCTGGAACTCCCAAATAGGCGTGCCTCGGGAGTTACCTAATCTTTGCAGAAATTTTGTTAGTGTTTTTGTTGATTTTTTGGCAAGTTTGATTTTTAGTGTATAGCATTGGTATGTTTTTGTTTTATAGTAGTTAGGATTGCAAATAATTTTTTTTCTTGCTGTACTTTGGAATCATTTTGCTTTTCTCTAAATTTAAGTTTGAACAATTGTACTTTTTCTGCAGAGAAATAAATTATTATTATTTAGGCTGTCCCAATGAAAAGCCCAACAAAGAGGTATGAACCTCCTTTTTAGATGTGCTAACTTTTGAGTACATTTTAGCTGCGCTGAGAATATTAATGTACAATACAAATACACTTTCAAAACTATTCATGAGTATAAAGTGACTGCACCTTGAGGGCGGTTGAGTTAATCTTATGTACTCACTGACTGATTCTGCACAGTTTTTCTACACCTTCATCTACATTTTTATTATCATACCCTCAATACTGAAATAGCTAATAATGATGCAGTTCATCTGAAACAGTACAGGCTAGACTTTTACCATCAACTAGAAATAACCTTTCCACAAACAGTTTATTTACGACAAAATGTAACACTCGTAAAAGTTTAACCTACCCAGTAATTAAGTAGATTGTTGAAATTTATGGACGAGAAATATCCGGCCCTGAAATTGCGATAAAATTTCTGGTGAACACTCTGTCGTGCTTTTGTTATCAAAATGCCTCGGGGATGTGCTCGAGCTGAGGCTGGATGCTCTGATTTAGAGCCTCAAGAGTTTTATTTCAGATCGTAAAGCATGATACCAGGAGCCAGCTCTTACAGAGCTGTTTGAGCTGTTCCAGTGATGACGCATTGTTCCATAAAATCTACGCTAATCCTCTGTCATATAGGATACGCGTCCAATGAATTCAAGCATTCAATGGCAATTTCAAGTTTGTTGCTCTGGCATCATCTAATTGAGGGTAGAGTTTAGCATGTCCATACGGGTTGTAACTTAGTAACTTTTGCTGAAAATTTTTCAAGAATACTTGGAAAACTATTAACTCATGTATGTACAGTTAAAAAATCATGTCTTCATAAAAGTGAAATTACTTTTGATTCATTTCAATTTGGTACCTTTCAGATTATTCTTACACTGAAAAATTAATTAATTTTTTTTTAAATTAACGATTTTAAAAACATTTTTCTTCCAACACATGATTGAAACTAGATAAACTTATTCCTACGACTTTGTAACATCAACTAAATTATTTACAATATTCATATAATAAACAAAAATATTCAAATTGCAATGAATGTATTCCTCTCTGATAAGCAATGACTGGTACGCCTTATAAAATGAACTGTGAAATACCTTTCAATTTGTATTGTTCACCTTATTGGCAAAAATTGGACATTACAGGTTTGTTTCACACTTAACCGGCTTTGAGCGACTGATGTCGTTTACCCGGCATAATTACATTGCGTCATGTGATTTCAAAAATCGGATAAGTGTGAAGCACTTCATTTACGGTACATAAATGTACCGTAATCCATATAATGTACATAATGTACCGTAATGATACGGTAAACGTAAACGATACCGGTTACTCGACTGCTGGTTATGTGCGGAACATCCTATTCGTACAAAACTCAAGTGAAGAGATCGATGAATGCTTCGCCCAATTTTCATTATCTAAACATAAATTATCAAATTATTCTTTAAATGAATAAGCTCTTCTACATTTCAATAAACTATTAATAGAAAAATAGCTTTGGAAATTGAGAAACAAATTCTTAATTCTTAACCAGAACTACAGCTTAGTGTGAAATCAAAGCTTGCCGTTTAAGGAAAAAAATATTTCTCAAATTTATTCAGGATGCGAAAACACTCCTTTCGAGTGGAGCAAGCATTGCCTATCTCAACTCTTTTAGTTTCCGTCTCAAGTTCTTTACGCCTTTCACAAAGTAGGAACGGCCTGAAAAATTAGCGTAATCCGTTGGAAAGTCTTTTAAATGCAAATGAAATGTCGAGGGAAATCAGGAGGATCTTTCTTTCGACTCTTGATAAATAGTATTTATCTATTTTGTTAGCTTAGTGAAACGTTTCTTCCTCGTCTCAGCGATTGTCACTGCTTTGTGAACTCTGCTCTCAAAATTCGTGTTATAAGTCATTTATTACAATTGATTCATAAATGTTAGAAATAGTCATTTTTGATGTATGGGAGGCAAATCTCTGGGAATCCCTGAGAACAAAAATCCGTTGTTATCAACCAACTTCAACATATTATACATGAATTTGGACCGCCTCGATGAGCTGAGACGAATGAGCTGTCGATTGTTGAGTAAATCGTTCAACAGTTATGGGGACCTGAATTTGAGTTTTTGGTTTCTAATAGCTTGTAGTCTTACAAACAAAATTCGAAAGATAAATACCGACCCCATGTTTTGGAAGAATTGTTTGAGCTCTCAAATGAAATTATAGGTTTTTTTTGGGGTTGCATGAAAGTTTTTGAATAACTGCAGCACAACAACTACTATAGATAACACGGTGAAATTACTTTCAAATTGAAGAGAATTTCATTTCCCCGAGAGGGATTTTGAATTACAGATTTAGGTCCTACCATTAGTGAGATACAGTACTTTTAATTATTCAAATTTCAAAATCATCAATTTTCCAGAAAATTCACTAAAATTTCAAAAATTTTTGTTAAAGCTATTAAAGTTACAGAGGTGTCACTGGTGTCAAATTCTTAAAAATTGTGCTTTCTTGAAAAAAGGCAAGAGCAACATCTGCCCGGCACTTAGTTTGGTCTCAAATTTGGAAAACCCCAAAATGCTGTAGGACAGTTTTAGTTTTCTAAGATTTCAGCCAAAGCTCAGCTAGAACTGTTGAGGACTTTTATTATGTTATTCAGAATTTTTCTAGTTATATATCCCTATTTTCAACCTTGTTGGAATTTTTTCCATTCTTACCCGAAATTTCTGCTAATTTGACTTGACTGTAATACATTTTAATTACAACAAGAATTGAACACATTTTGAATTCTCATTTCAATCTATTGATTATAGCACTATTTATTACCAACTATACTGCTCTAGCAATTGCTAATAATTTATTGTCATATCGATAGGATTAATTCCACCACGAGGATTTTGAAGTTTGAATGGTGCAGATAGACTATTGAAATTTTCATAATTATCCAACCCTATTCTAAATTAATTGGAAGCGGTCTACAGCAGAAGCTTCCAAACATTTTTGGTGGTGTACCACTTAATATTAAATTATATTTCCACGTACTACCAGTTTAAAAGCAATAAATTGGAAAAGTGGATAATGCTGAATGGTGATATTATAATTAACTATATTTTAAGCTGATTTCTATAAACAATTATCAAATTTGAAAGGGAAAAAAGAAAACAAAATTCTTCAACTCGGATACAACCTTACCTCGAACCATTTGCTATTCATTTTCTTTTGCATTGTTATTGATTCTTGCTTCTTGATAGAATGAATTTATTTTATATTGTAGTGAACTCGCAGCTAGCGCACAAGTATTAACTTTGCTGGCTGCGCCAAGATCTTGAACATTGTAGCCTAATGTATTTGTGAATGTTATTGTATCATTTGGTAAATGAATTGATCCCATTAGCAACACTGTAGTGTTTGTGAAGCTACATTTAAAATAAAATTTAAATGTTTAAACTAATTTTATCAAAAGCATGTAGTCTACTGAATCACTCGTTCAGCCCAATAATTCTACAGTTCTGAGAAAAACCATTGAATAGAATAGAATATTTATTGAGTAGTATTAAATAATATTGAAATATGAATAGTTCCCATAATAATGATATTATAATAAAAACTCATTTTGCATCCTAAGAAATGTTGGCTGCAATATATTCTGGATGTTTTGATCTAACCTTAATTGTGTGCTGTTGTAACTGGAAATCTTGTCATTCTCTTTGAGTGTTGGTGAGGAAATAGGGCCTCAGGCATGTTTGAAGACTTAGTTTAGCCTCTTGCTTCACAAAGAGAAACTTTGCGCAAGTTTCGCTAGGTGCTTTAATAGGGTAACGTAAAGAAAATTAAATGTAGCGAACTCTTGTGTGAACAGTACTTTCCATAAACCACCGTAGCAGAAATCTCCAAAGTTTTAGCAGCTTTGTCAGTAACGGTATCTTCGCGGATTGTTTTCCAGCCAAAAGAAAAACGGAGAAGTTTTCTAATGATTCGTTGTTTCCAGGGACGGTACCTTTCAATTTGCTTGCAAATTACCCATTTTAGTTGTAATTGTTACTTGGCTATTTCTCCTTCAATAGGCTATTCTTTCCACGTTTCCCCAACAGCATTATTCATAATCCGAGATGCTACACTAAGTTTAAACGCTTTAAGCTCAGCATTTTAAATATTTTTTTCGAGTATATGAAAAGTAAAATTTCTAATTCTGGTAACATTAATGATATGTAGGCTAATTAGTTATTTTAACAAATAACTAATTTTAACTGTTTGTAAACAAACACGCTTTTTTGCTCACTGAGATCATAGAAGTTCTGAAAAATACAGACTATTAGAAAAACTCGCAGAATAAATCCTTAATGTAAATTAAGGACCACATTTGACTGTTAAGTAACAGTAAAGTAACTTCAAAAGACAACATTTGAGTATTACAGGAATTTTTGAGTGTTGATTTGAAACTATATTTGTAAGAATACTGACTTGGGATTGTAAAAATAGTTGCTATTCGCTTTATTGAATAAAAATTCATCATTATTACAAGAATGGTAGTTGAATTATTCAAATGTAATATAATTTAAATATTTTTCTGACTCAATCCTTGAAATAAACTTTTAATGCCGTAATTATGAAATTCAGTTACTGGAATGGATATTTTGAATATTTCATGTAAAATGAGAATTAATAAACTGTAGCCTACCGTGTAATGATTCACAAAGAATATACTCACAAATCAAACATATTTTGTGCTTTTAAAAAGTGTGTAATTACTCGTAGTTGACGTCTGGCTCAACATGTTGTAAACATGCATGCTGAATGTGAGCAGTTTCCATGAACATTTCCAAATTGTTCATTGTTGTGTTGTGTGACATGAATCATACGCCTTGGAAATCTGGTCCTTAACAAAAAACATTTTTATTTCATTTTCTAATATATGTAGATGTAACCTAACTACTCCTCTTATTGATTCTATTTTTTCCTTCTTTAAAAAAATAATCCTTGTCATTACATTAAATTTGCTGTTGTAGGATCTACTGTCCTTATTATTTTCTGCGTGTGTATGTATAAGTGTGTTCTAGTATATCGTTGGCCACTACAAGATTTTCATTACCTATTACCAACTCTTTCTACCTTTTATTAGACTCAACACTGATAAAAATTGATATTTAAATACAGAGATCTGTATTTGAAAGGAATTAATCTTGTTAAAGTTACTGTACTATCAATTTGAATTCAACACTTGAATTCAGATCTAGTTGATTTAAAGTAGTACATTGGAAAAGTATGCATTTTTCTACCGTATACAGTTATAACGTCAATTTAACGTCTTTATTACAGTTATAACGTCTTTTCCGTGAATTATTCGTTTTGAAGAGAATGGTTCGACAAACGTTTTAGAAAATTTCATAAAAAGCATTTCAAGTGAATAATTCAGTTCGGTATCTTAAACCATTACCGAATTGCAGACGATAGAATGAAACTGCAAATTTTGGCAATCATCTTGTTTTTAGGCGAATGAGCACGAGTTAAACTTATCAACATTGATATTCTCATTCTGCTATTCATATAAACACCACTTTCACAATTATATCAAAGGACCCAAGGAGATCTATCTTGTAACATCTGCCCACAGACTAGACAAAATTCGATTACCACATGGTTTTTGTTTGGGCTTCTGGTGGCGGTCTCATTGAACATTTATGAAAACGTTTGATCATCTATAAAAATGTCAAACTCGCTTTTTCGTATGAATGGTTAAAAATGTTTTTAATTATCTGTATTTTAAAGTTAAATCTCTTCCAAATTGAGATATTTTTTCACCCGGTACTATTGCTTAATGCATCACACATTGACGAAGCTACAAAAATTGTTTTTATTGACAAATAGAGATTTATTTTACAAGTCATTCAATATAAATTTGTTAGTATTTTTACAAAACGGATGACAAATTATCTTTCGACCCGATTTTATATGATAGTTACTCATGTGATAAGAGGGTTAATCATGTGGAAGATTATTACTTTAAACGATATGGCGAAAGCTGACTTTGATTTTATTAAAAATAATATTGAATATTGATGTTTTCAGCACCAAGTGCGCCCTCCATTATACCAGAGGAGTGCAGTGCCGAGAACAACAGCGTCACCGTTGCTTGGCAACCGCCTCCCACTTCATACGTCGAAGGCTATGTGCTTGAACTGGATGACGGCAGTGGAGGAGAGTTCAGGGTAAGTTGAATTACTTACTATAAATAATAGATTGTTAGCCTGTAACTAATAAATTGTGATCAACAAAAATGTAATTACTTAATGCATTTATTTATGTACAAAAACGTACTATATATTATAATACATAGTGCGTTAATATATAATTCATGAAGTAATTAAATTTTTGTTGATTACAATATTTTATTACTTACTGGCTAACACTATTAAGTATTAATATTATTAAATAAACGTATGATATGAATGAATATTGCCCAACTTGAGTGCAAGCAAGAACTACACATTAATAGTTTATTATTAACATATATTAATATTTTCTGTAATAATTATAGACCATAATTTTACAGAAAATTAAAACTCAAACTTGCTAGTGTTATTTTTGAATTTATTGTTAAATCCATTTAAGCATCAAATTGTTATTGATGAAATTAATTCACTGAAATTTGAAATTCAAGTACATTGAATTTGAAATGAGTACATTTTCAATTCTATGGAAAATATACTATTCAATTATAGCAATAATTATAATATTGAACTTGAAGAAAATTATTAGCAAATCAATAACGCTGCTCAATCAATTATTGTATCTTTAAAGAATTTTGTTTGCTATATCACTTATAAATTTAGGTAAGCTATTTTATTATTAATTAAATTCTACTTATAAGTTATTTACTATCATTAACCATTGGAAAGAAATTATAGTATTCATTTTCATTTTGACTCAATTTGTAGTTTGATATTGTATATTTCTACAGTTGAATAAAATGTATTCTATGTTGAAGCTCGCCTTTAACATTAGATTTTATCTAATCATTTTCTCATAACCATCAGTTGAGACATAAATTATAGGCAAGAACTAATAATATGAGATAAGAACTGATAAGGTTCATCTTGCGCCGAATTCTAATCAATTTTAAAATTCTAACATGCTGTCATTCTGAATAATAAGACGAAATTGTCACAACCACATTTATAAAAACTTTGAGAAACTAGTTTCGGTTGTTACACCATTATCAATCTCAATCAAACTCCTTAGTGAGCTGAGTTTGATTGAGATTGATAATGGTGTAACAACCGAAACTAGTTTCTCAAAGTTTTTTTAAATGTGGTTGTGACAATTTCGTCTTATTATTCATTATGGATACCTTCCACAATATCACCTTCGCCACTACAAAGAAAATGCTGTCATTCATTGTCAATCCATTAAGTTCGTCGAAGCTATTACAACTGAAAAGTTACCTTATTTTGTTCAAAGTAGTTCAATAACTACCTAAAAATTTAATTGAAAAAATAGAATCTCTTGATAATGTCATTTTAAAGAGCTTTGCTAACCACCATTAAAATTCATGTGTACCAGTGACATCACTTTCAGGGCCTCACTTATGAACGGCTCATTTCATAGGCAGTTTGTAGTTAACTGTTTTTGAAATACGATAAGAAGTGCTCACAATCTTCCTGTTGTCAGATTATCTACACTTGAAACCGATAAAATATATCCGACCAGCGTTGAAGTGTGAGGGAGAGGGTGAGTACTGAGAAGCCCATTGGCAAGGGAGGGTTGAAGTAGCCCCGGATTGGATTACATTATTTCCCTTACATATCACCCTCTGCCGTCTCCAGTTTGTAAATTAAGCTATTTATCAACGCCTCGGGCCGTATGAATCACTACCGGACGACTGGTTAAATACAGAACCACTCGGCTGAATGATGCTGGGTTACAATATTGAAGATAATTTTGTACAGTACACCTCCTGGAGTCATTATTCAAGAATCATACTTTTATAATTCTGTAAAGTCTTTTAGTAGATGCCAATCAACTTGAAATTTAGGCCTATTTAGCTAATATAAGATTGCATTCTATATAAGTTACGATACATTTATATAAGCATTTATATAAGTTACACGATAGGACTATAATTTATTTTACTTTAATATGTTCATAATAATAAGGAATTTCTTGAAGATATATTAAAGAAATTATAGTAGAAATAGCTAGCATTGGTTTTTTGCCTTTTAAAGTTTATCATTTTATTTAGTTAGAGTGTAACTGCCGTTCCGCAACTCTTGTAAATGAATCAACAAGTACAATAAATTAGATCGTACTTGAAAGTTGATTGATAAATATATTTATTTTGTAAACAGTATTTCTGTTACGTATTTTTATATCCGTTTTAAATACTGAGATTTCGCACATTCGAATGAATTGAATATTTATGGAATTTCAATTAAACATTTATAGAAGAATAATTAATATTTTATTCCAAAACATTGGAGAAGTACTGAACTCAATCATCATTCATTATGAAAGATTTGATTATATCCCACTATATTCAATCAATGGTTTCTTTTTTATTAATGTACACTCACCATTGAGGTCACTTTTCAAAATTCCTTTTCGAAAATATTCAATTTCAAACAACATTTTGAATTCTGGAGCTGCATAGAAGAGGTCGCCTGGAGTTATTTGAAGCTTTTGCAGAAATTGTACCTCAAAATTCACACGCCATTTGAAAGATCTGAATATTGCAATTATGACTTGCCATTGCCTTTGTAGAAACTACAAAATCCTGTTGCTGTTTAATGTTGTCGTATTAGCACTCCATGCAAACGTGAACTATCCCTGCGACAATGCGATCTGTCTAAAGTGTCATACATTGTTAATATAATTGAATTGTTAATTTATAATCGGATTCAATGCGATGGTATATTTAAGAAGCTATTCCCTTTGACACTTGCCATCTAGGCCATTAAAGACAAATTAGTTTGAGCTTGCATTCTCCTGTATCTTAGTGTATTTTCTACCATAGATGAACATAAATACCATTGATGACACAAAATAAAAGTCAGAATATATTATGTGTGTCTGCAGTACTTGAGCATATTTTTCTCATTCTCTTGTCTACTTACAACCAAGTTCCCAAACTCCAACTTCTCCAAATTTGATCTGGGATTGACCAGGAAGAAAGTGATACCCCACCAACTGATAGTGTTTAAATACTTACACATAACTTGATGATTTAAGTCCTACCTTAGCAAACGAAAAATGAGTTCCCGTTACAAAATACTCATTTAACAATTTTTTATAAAAATAATCGGCTGATGAAGCTCCTTTTTAGAAAGATAAAATGCATTCCTGATACAAGTGTAAATCAATCACTTCTAAGAAATACTCTGTGTCTGTTTTTATGTTTCGTCAGATTTAGGTTATATGCATAATTAGGTGCATTAAGTATTAGTTCTTAATAAATTCATTAATAAAGTAGGCTACTTTTGTCAACATATTACATTTGTACTATTTCGAATATGAAGCATTTCTTTTCCGATTATCCGGCCTTCTGAGAGCCAGGAATAAAAATTTAAAGCTTCATGCATGCATACTATCTCGGCATGGTATGTATTACTACATATTACTCATGTATTACTATCTCGGAGAGGTGAATATTATAAAATTGAAATATGAATGAATGTCACATCTAATTTGGCAATATTTTCAGGAGGTATATTGTGGGAAAGAAACAATCTGTACTGTCGATGGTCTACACTTCAATTCAATGTACAATGCCAGGGTGAAGGCGTTCAATAGCACTGGCGAAGGTGAATACAGCGAACTAATTGGACTCCAAACAGCCGAAGGTTGGTTTTTTGTTTCGATTTAGTTCTCAGAGTGACTTTTGCAAAACTCACTCAAAATTTTGCTGACAAATTATTATAATAATAATAATTATTATTATTATTACCACTAAGATGTTAGTCGGTCCTCCTGATATTTGTGCAGCCTAAATTGGGATTATTTTTTCTGAAGAAAAAGTATTTTTGTGTTTATTTGTGTGGAACCATAAAGAAGATTTAAATAAATCAATCAATAAATGGAACAATAAAGAAAATTCAAACCAATCAATCAATATGGTATGGGTCACGAATTGACAATAAAACGTCCAATATTTCAAATAAGATAAGGTTTTTTGAAAAACTCAACGGTTTGATGCGAAAAGAAGTTAAAAATGTTACTGTATGTGGCAGAAATTTAAAAAAGTTATATCCGAACAGTTTTATCATTTTTTTTTAAACAAACACATATTTACGATCATAACGAAGATTGAGCAATTTTTCAACAGAAAATCATAAAATTGGAGACATGACCTGAATTAATCACTACTTTTTTGTTTAGATTGTTTTAAAAAATATATGGGTTGTTTGTTGCAGTGGCGTGGTTCACGTTCGATCCTTGCCTTGGCGGGCCTGATTTGTGCTTCTCAGAGGACAATGTCAGTGTCACATGCGAAGGCTACGAGCACAGAGTTGCGCTGGGCAGTGTCGGGTTCTCCCGAGGCATTCACTATTGGGAATTCTCAATAGACAGATTCGATGCCGATACTGATCCAAGTTTTGGTGTAGCAAGGTTGGAAGTATCGAAAGATCAAATGCTTGGTAAGTGAATCTATGGGAACAACTTATTTTATCGGTACCGGTACTTTATAAATTATCGATACTTTTGATTGATGGGATCGATTGAATCTATTCGAACTTGCTATTTTTGGTATTCTTCAATAAAAGGGTGATTACATTAGTATTTGTGCTCTGCCTAGTAGAAAAAACATTCAATTCCATTAATATAGGCTACTCTTTGTATTTTTTATAACTCTATCAAGCATGCAAAGTGTGCTGTAAACCCAGCTAAACGACTAAATTACTACAATCTGTTGTGAAGTATAGTATCTTTATGTAATAAAAAAGTATTGCGGATTGCACAAAAACGGCAGCGATTTAGAGCATTGTATTTAACATAAGCTTCCTCTAAACTTAATTCAGTGGACCTTAAAACCCGATTTCACATTTTCTTTCAGATTTTCCAAAATTAATGTTCAAATCTTCAAAATTTCACATAATTGTTGTCCATAGTCAGGAGCCATTTTATAAAATTCCCTAGTCGTAATAAAGTAGAGTTGTTGTCCGTAGTTTCAAGATAGCTTTTAGTAGCAATGTTTTTGTTGGATTTGATAGCTGAGTGGGTAACGCTGAACATGCTTGAGGACTGTGGTTTGATTCTCAGCATGAGAAACATTTTTTTGACATAAAAGTCAACTCCACCAGATAATTTTTCTATCTTTAAAACAAATTTGGTTGAAATTATTCAATTTTCATAATTATTTTTCTCAAAGTTTGATCTGAAGAGAAACTATTATTTCCATTCTAATCAGCATAATAAATGAATCTGTTGGTTTTTCATTAATAATAAATATATTTCATTCAAAATAATTGGCTTAATAATTAAGGCTTGAATGAGGATTTTCCAGGAATTATTTTTCTCAATAATTATTTAATTGATGTAATTATTAATGCAAAATTATACAAGTAATTTAATTTAATGCCTGTATGTATATATAGTTTTTTCATCAATTATTCTGTGAAATATGAAAAATAAAATAATTATCAAATAATTAAAGGACACATTTTCCCTCACAGCAATAGATTACATTTCAAAGCCCTGATAATATTCAAAACAAGAAACTTGACCAAAAACCCTGCGCACAGCCTTAAACCAATCATTCGATTGCGATGGAACTTAAGGGAATTTTTTAATTCATGCTGGAGAGAATCTCTGATTTAGTAAAATAAACCGGAAAATCGAGGGCAGCTCAGTGGGGGGCAAATATCGATTTTCAGCCAATTTCTGGGGAAGGGATTTTTATATTCGAGTGCATGATTTGAGTGAATCTAAGTGATTCGAGTAGAAAGGTTGAATCTCATTATGTTTATGAAGTCCCTTAACGACGTGAAAACCGGGGAAACCCCCAAAAAAAATTGTTGCGGGGGGGGGGTGTAGTCTAGATTTGAGAATTTATCTATCTGCTAGATAGGCATTTGATTCCATCTGTAGAAAGAAAATGTGGAAGTTTCTAAGAAATTATGGAGTTCCACAACAGTTGGTTGAGGTTATAAAAAGCCTATATCTCTCATCAGCAATAGTTATTCAAACACCAAAATCACTCTCAAATGAAATTTTGATAAATAAAGGATTGAGACAAGGATGTAGCTTATCCCCAACACTGTACAACTTATTTATATAGATGAAGTTTTAAAGGAGTGGAAGGAGAAGGTGAATGCAGGAATAATGATTGGACGTGAGTGTTTTATAAATACACTTCTATTTGCAGATGACCAAATCCTTATTCAGGAAACAGAAGACAACCTGCAATACTCCATCTTCCAGCTCACTAAAATATGTGAAAATTATGATCTCCGAATTTCAGCTGCAAAAACAAAGGTTATGGCTTTCAGAGGAAAATGGCCAGTTCGAACAAAGATTGTAGTTGGGGATTCAGTCTTGGAGCAAGTTTCTGATTTTACTTACTTGGGCTGTACACTAACTTATGAAAAAGACTTGGATGTTTTCAAGAAAATTAATAAATTCCAGTCTATTTGTGGAACAATTCATAGGAACCTGAAAAACAAAGTAAGGAGAGAAACAAAATTGAAATTCTACCAGACTATGGCCGTCCCAGTATTGGCGTATGGCAGTGAATCATGGGTTCTTGGTAAGAAGGAAGTTAGCAAAATTCAAGCGGCAGAAATGCGCTTCCTTAGGAGTGTTAAAGGATGCACAAGACTTGATCTCTTGAGAAATGAAGACATAAGAAACGAACTGAAGGTGGAGCCATTGAACTCTTTGGTAGCCAGGTATAGAGACAGATGGAAAGAACATCTTAGAAGAATGGCGTGCAATAGAATCCCTGTCCAAGCTCTAAAGTATGCTCCAACAGGAAAGAGAGATGTTGGGAGGCCTAGAAAGAGATGGGCCCAGAATTAATATTCGTGAAAGGAAGGGAAAAGAACATTGGGAAAGAGCTAAAATAGTGCTATCAATCAAAGACCGGAACAGGCAGTCATGCTTAGGCCGTGGAAGTCAGAAGAAGAAGAAGATCTATCTGCTGCACCATATCTTGTGACAGCTCATTTTCCTCAGCTTGCCTAGGCAATTCAAATACAAACAGAAAAATAAAACCTGAAACCTCTAAAAAATCATTCGCAGATGCAAGGGGTCCCAAATTTGAGAATTTTAACTCTTCTGCATCATATCATAGCTCATTCTACTCATCTTTTGAAGGCGTCTCAAATAATAAAACCCTGGAAACCGCCAAAAAAATTATTTGAAGCGCGGGGGGGTTCTAAATTTGATGGTATATCTACTGCATCATAGTTTGACATAGCTCATTCAACTCAGCGAATCAAGGCGGTTGTGGCTCATTACAATAAGCTGAGTCATAAGCTATGAAGATTGGATGCGCAGTAGCATGGAGTCGGCCATGACAGTAGAGTTTTAGCTTACAGGCAATCTGAACAGGCTAGAACTGTGTCGCATTCCAGCAACACAGTTCTAGCCATTTTTTTTTTAAGAGGGAGTTATGATTTATATTAACTTGTTTGATATCTTGTTTGAAATCGTTTATCGAACACTGGATGATACAAAAACGCATGTATGCAGAAACAGACGCTCAAATATTCGCTTCTTATAATCATCAGCTGAAACAATTTTTAAGCCCACGAATGCTCACCCCACATCATGTCGTTTGAGCTCTAATCAATAAATAATTTTATTTGTTAAAATGTTTCTCATGAACCCAATGATGACTTTTTGAATTATATTTTCATCTATAAATAATTATTATTCATGAATATGGTTAGTGTATAATATTACTGTACATTAATTTAAAAGTAATAGAAAAGGCATTCATTGATGAACAGCTGAGTTCCCAAGCAACATGTAGGCTATGCATTTGTGTGTTTCATCCTGGTTTAAGCTGCAGTGTCTCTGTGTAATAAGGCACTGAGATTCAGCGCTCAAGTAGAACCATTTACATTAGTACGTTATAATAAATGAGCTAGTTCATTGATGAAGTATATACTGTATATAGAATATATAATAGTACAAAACATTATATGAACACAATAGATGAATACTTATTATAAATAAATTCTAGTATGCCTACTGCCAGTTAAGAATTGATTTCAAGCTACTAGAATCTATATGCTGAACTTTATTGTTGTTAATATTATAATGATTCTGAAAGTAATTGAAAGGTAAACTTATAAATTATAAAGCATTCTATTTACTTCAACAGGAAAAGATGACAAAGGATGGAGCATGTATATAGACAAACAGAGGTCATGGTTCATGCACGACAGTGTTCATGATCAGAGAACTGAAGGAGGAATACACCAGGGATCAACAGTCGGTGTACTTCTTGACTTGGAAAGGCATCAGCTCAGTTTCTATGTTAATGAGGAACCACAAGTGAGTCTATCTACAAAGTTATAGGCATGAAATTTCATCTAAATCTCGTCAAAAAGAAATTGAAGCATTTCTTTCTTACAATCTTAGTTGACAATCTTTGTTTGGATCTCAAGGCCTAAATGAAAGGAGAAACTGTTTAATATAAGAACTGACACTGTATTTCAATTAAGTTTTTGTCTTCATCAGCCTGATGAAGCTTCTTTTCAGAAGTGAAATGCATCCCTCTACCATCTCCAATATAAGTGAGTAAAGACAAAAACTAAATTGAAATACAGTGTCAGTTCTTATATTAGATTGTTCATTAAGTATTTCGTCATGGAAAATATCACAGAGAAACTGTTTGTAAAATCAATGTGCAGCACGCTAAATCTCTCCAAAAATGTAACCTACATCAATTTAGAAAAATCTGTGATCGTTTAAAAGAGTTTCAAAAAAGTATTGGAACAATTTTGATGACATTATGAAAATAGAATATTTCAAGTATTATTTTTATTAATGTAATTATTATTAATTGAAGTTTGTAAATTATTATCCAGTAATGGTATTTTGATTTTCAACAATGAACTGAAGTATTATCAAAAAAAGTAATTATAAATTCTATAACATTTCTTGCTATTATTTTGAACACGTATTGGTGCCGCTTAAAATTATGAACATTTGAACAATAGTGTCTAGTTGCACGTTCCGTTTTATTGAATTTTTGTCAAAAACGTTATTAATCATTGCAATTGAAGCATTTTTTGCATAGAGGGGAATTTTCATTAGTTTATGGTAGAGCCTGTCTATTTAAATTTGTGTAAATAATAATTCACAGACTTCACAAGAAGAAAGCTGAAACAACTACTTTATTATCTATTTGCTAGCGCTGGGACGAATCATAGTTTTTTGAAGTCTAATCAAAAAGTTTAGTTATTTATAAACTAGTTTATTATAAAGCTACAAGGGACCTAACCTAACCTAACGTTTTTAGGATATTTGAGACATACTTTTGATTTATATACAGTACTGTTGATATAATTTTTTTTTTTTTTTTTTTTGAGGATTAAGCCCACATAGGTCTGAGACCTGTGCGTGGGTAATGAGTTGGATGATGGTGATTGATGAGTTGGACCTACAGTTTTAGGTGGGTTCCGAACCACCGGGAAGTGATTTTACAGCAGAGAACAGTGTCTTTTTTGCTGGCCAATCTAATCGGTCACCGTTACGAACTATTAAATGCTACTGTTGATATTAAATAAACTTTCGTTATTTTTCAGGGTCCTATTGCTTTCCACGACCTCTATGGAGTCTTCTACCCAGCCGTAAGTGTAAATCGTGGCGTGTCAGTAACTCTACATACGGCTCTGGATGTACCGTCAGACTCAGACGACACATGAGTCAGAATTCCTGGAGTTCAGTAATCCAAAACTGAACTCCCATAGCTATTCAACATAATCTTATCCCTTCGCAAAGCTGCCATTCAGTTTTTCGTTTTGTCAAAGGAGCGTAAGATAGATATTCAATCTCTTTGTCCGGAAAGTTGGAGAATGTAAATTGAAGCTTAGCAGAGGACGAGTTGACTTGTTGAAGATCAAGCACAACGTCACAAACCTCAGAATCAGGAATACTGTCTTGTAAATAGTAAGTTATAGTGTAAATATAACAGTCGACTGAAAGATTTGAGGGGTCAAACCAACAAGCATTGATTGAATTTCGTTGAAGATTTTATTATTATTCTTAGACAAGATATTCACACTATAAATACCGTTCTGGTTCTTAATAACGAGAATATCAAGCCAAAAAGTGCAATTATTCTATAAAATGTTTTAAAAATGAGGTTTAATAAACCGGAACGAAATAAATTATTGAATGAAATGACTATTTATTTTAAAAAGAAAACAAACTAAAGAAAGGATGTAGTGGAAACTTAAAAATTTACTTATTTATCGTGAACATGAAATCATCAAAAGTGTTAAACTAGTCAATCTTCTACTTCACTCATAAAAATCATTAGAAATTGTTATTCTAGTATTAATAATCAAGGTGATAAAATAGATTTTTTTTGCTTCAAGAGCTAACATTTTAATGAGAAATTCAGAGATTCATGTAACCATTTACTCTTTATCAAACTACGCTTTATTTATTTGTATTTTATTTATAATATCAGCATTACGACATTCAGTTTGATTTCAAATTGTCCCTTTTTTCTACTTTGAAGTACTATATTCAAAGAACGTTGCAATAAACGAAAGTATTTGTTGATGAGGCTTCATAATATATTTTGTTATCACAGAATGTATATTCAGGAACTATTAGGCTCCAATTCTACAATATTTCTTTTTTCATAATTTATTGAGTTAAGAAAAACTATGATTTTCTCCTACAATTTTAACATTTGAGAATGTTATAATTCCTAAAATATTATAGAGTTTGATCTCTTACTGTAGTCTTATTAGTTTAAATAAGAAGGTACTATTTTATTTGAAATTTAATAGTAGTTATTGGCACTTCATTTGTTATTATTATCATTAACTATTATTATAATTATATTTGTTTGAATAATAATAATAATAATAATTCAATATCAATCAATTTCGTAAATTCACGACTTAAAATAGAGATTTGACTGAGACTCATGGATTATACGTGCATATTGTTTTTCATTTTTGATCTTATTTGGTCCTTTACTTGATAAAAATTATACATCACATGGATAAAATAGATTTTGTTCTGTTTCAAAGGTTTTCCAGGAAAGTAAATCGAACAAATTCATTTATATTACGGTAACTAATCAAGACAATAGAGAAAATGAATAAGTACAAAGGTAGAGAAAAAATATAAATAGAAAGGTAGATAAAAAAAAGACCGGTATCTACTAAATATAAAAAACAACGTTGTAACCAAGTTTAAAATTTGTGAGAATAACGCTATAACCGAGTTGGCGTTACAACCGGTGACGACTGTACAACTTCTCTAACTGAAACCATCTGATGGCATTAGGTTCATTGGTTCTGGGGAGTGCAGTAGGACCCACTGAATAAATTCTTATTGCTCTTCATGTTTAATAACTACTATCCGAGCTAGGAATTCACACTATCGATCGGTCATAGTAGATTGTTAGTTCTAGAAACCTTTGTAGATTCACATTGATTTAAAGTTACAGTAACTTGATTACTGTTATATTTTCCATCTAAATGTTCAATAGTTATCCAATGTTTTAAAGTTGTAATGTCATTTTTCTCGAATGCATTGAACTCTTATCTTTAATAAACATTCATCACCCACAATATCATTACTGAATTTTCATTACTTCATAGGCTTGTTTGAGGTGAGTTAATATTTCTGTATGATCCATTTATTAATTACGGTATATTTTCATACAATATCTATTATGCCACTATAGACCTATTAAAGCTGTAAGTTTCAAGTGTTTTTTTTAGGTATCCGTATAATTTGATACGTCCATCTCTGTAAAAATACAATTATTATCTGTAGCAGCATGTAGATTTTTACCATTACTGTACTTATATTTCTCATTTTTGAGTGAGCCAGCTTATTAAACCAATGTTAAGATACTTGGTTCCACAGTGCTACTCAGATTTGTCTGTCTAAAGCCGCCAATAGCCAGGGGGGCTCGGTCGGCCGACTCTGTTTTCCTTCTAGTCTCTGCCGTATAATTAGCCAAAGAGACTTTATCTTCTGATCTAGCAATTTTCATTGTTTCCTAATGCCAGTTCCAATGATTGCTTTGACAAAGAGTATAGAGCTAATTCTTTTCAGCCTTCTCTTGAAAAAGATAAGGAAGAAAATAATAAGATATCGGAAACATCCAAATACGCAAGGAAATCCTAAAAATCTGTCCCAATGTTTTGATTGTAACTAGCCATAACTATCTTAGAGCCTATAATTAAAATCTTTTTCATATCATAGTTATTTTTATATTCGACCCCTAAACTCCAAACTTCGATCCCTAATCTCACTTGTACTATGAGGAAGCTATATACCAAGTTTCAAGAGTTAGAATCTTCCTTTCAAGCGCTAGAGCACAGACGGACGGACAGACAACGGCACGATTTCAATAAGGCTTTAATAATTATTTAGACATAATTAACCATTCTATGAATTCATTCATCAAAAATGTAAAAGGAGTTTGGATATAATGCGTGTCCCCAATTTTTCTTTCTATACATTATACCCCCAACGTTTTCAGCTCTTTTAAAAGAATCATCCATATTAAACGAGATGGAAATTTTGGATGATTAATACGATTAATCCACGCAAATGGGGCATCAATATCTCATAAGCTATGCAAATCAAGCTAAGAAAATCGGGCATCGATAGTTCATAAGCTATCAGGAACAACATAAGTACAGATGATTAACTTGATGAAATAGTAATGCTTGATGACGTTATAAAAAGTAATTTTTGTGTGAAATACAGATATGAAGAAGTCTGCGCAAATTGAAATAAGGGTGAAGCCCAATTCATTTCTGTGTTCCACAAAACTTCATTTTGCGCCACAATCACTAAGCCTTGCAGAATACATTTTTTTTTTTTTGTTTAAGGATGAAGCCCACATAGGTCTTAGACTTGTGCGTGGGGAATATTGTGGGCATCTATAGTACGCCAGAGACAGCGCTCATTATTTTGTATTGATGAAGGTGAGGAACTGTGAGAAAGTATTTTTTTAGGTGGTTACTTCGCCACCCCCCTTAAATATTATATTAATCACCATTGCAAACTCGAACATATTTATGCTGTAGAATGGTGTATAACATAATGGAGCCATTATATCAAAATTCTATTGTACTTAACTTGTTTTACTATTGATTCATTCATAGTAAAATATCGCCAATAGCACATTTATTAATTGATTTATTCTATTTTAATCAATTTATTCTATTGAGTACGTTATCAATATCGATTATTGTCTTTCTAGAATAGTTGAAGGTTTAAAACAAAAATAAATTACTGTATCACTTTTGAAGTAATTGTGTGCGTGAAAAATACCTTTACTGGCTTTTAAATTGCCATAATCAAGTTACTGCATTTTTTATTTTCTATTCTGCTCCGTATTACTCCCACATCTTCTTTTGTGATATTACTCGTAAATATGAAAAATGTCCATTATTTCTCAGACCTACTGAAATTTGTTGTGCCTTATTGACAACTAGGAAAATATCGATTGTAATAAGGCATCAAAAATTGACGGACTGGTTGAATGTTATTGTTCTTATTAGTGTAAAATATTACTGTATTTTGAAACCTGTAAAATGTGTGAAAATAATAACTTATCAAAGCTCTATACAGTATTGTAAATAAATAAGATTTATTAAAAATAAGTTACTTTCTTGGAAAAAGAAAGATAGTATTTGTTCCTTATGATATTATTATCATCATTATTATTACAGAAAGACTGACTGATGAGTATGTTACGACTATTATGTCCAAATTGTTAATACTTCTATTGACAAATGAACAAAATAAATTTGATTCTTTGATAGAAATTTGATATTTGTAATTTAATTTAAAGTTGAGCAGGAAATCACTCTTGATTAGTTATCGAATTTTAATATGGGCCATATTGTGATGAAATATGCATCTCTATTGTTGTAACTACATTCTCCTCACAATAAATTTTCACGATTTTGATATAAATTGGTGCTTTTCCATCTTCTAAATATCTTTGAAAGGAGAGTCATTTATGAAATCAGAAAATAATTATTTTAAAATTCCAAAAACTTCTAGTCTTTTCGTCTCTCCTTCCAGTTGAATGTCAAAACTTTTTGAACAATTAATAATTACGCACAAGATTTGGACGCTATTTTTGAAAGAACTGCAATGAAATCCATGTTTTTCTTTAATGGTGACCTGATGAAGGGATTGAATAAAACATAAATTTATTTATTTATTGCGACAAAATTGCAATGGATGTGAAGGCGCAGCAGACTAAAGTCCAAAACTGCTCTCTTCACAAATTTGAAACATGAGTTAATCATAAGTTATGAAACCAGAAATTCATATTATCTAATATTAATATTTATTGGGTAATTGATTTCATTTTATACCTGCTTACTCTACTGGAATGGTATTTTGAGCTTTGTGACCAGACACCAATCACAATATCTTTATCCAATTACCTTGAATGGGAACGACCATAAAAATAAACTACTTGTCAGTCTTCAAATCAATTCCATTAATGTAATTTATCTTATTTTCTTGATTGTCATTTTGGCATATGTTACTACATATATAATAATTAAAGATAAATATTAATTTAATTTCGAAATTTATCAGTGCATAATTTCAACCGTAGAAAACATGTACATTTGTAAATATAGTTTATAATAATATATGAATTCACATTGATCTTGAAAATTAAGTATAATAATTAATTATATAGTATTGCTATTGAATATCTATCAATGGTTTCTATTCAGATGTATTTTAAAAGTTAAATTGATGTTTAATTAACTCAGTAATAATATTGCTGTATATTGAAATTACATTTCTCATTGGTACTATCAATGTAACATTGTACGGTAATATGAATAAGTTGAATTTAAGATACATTATTATTTGAATGTCAGGTACTTTTAATCAATAAAATGTTTTTGAATATTATTTCTCTAGTGCATTATTTATGAAAAACGTTTTGAATCAACTCTGAAAAATGTATTGTAAATGTTTGAACTAAGTTCAATAACTTCAAAATTTATGATAGCTTCGTTCCGCTCATTATTTCACAATAAAATAATATTCCTCTCAAATAAGTTGCAATATTACGCACTAAAATTAATGTTTTTATTTGAATTTAAGAATAATACTTTTTCACTATCCTGGCAACGTGGTAGGCTTGAAGAAAATTGACATCACCAGCCCCCTATTGACGAAATAGCTTTGTGTAATATATTGCATTAAAGCTATCGAATAAAATTCCTGGATTTATTATTCCATAACGATCTGCGTTGTTAATATTAAGATTGTTTTATCGAATAACTTGGAATATCATAAAAGATATAAAAATTGATTGATTATTCCAATTGTTCACTGTATTTGTGTTGTGCGAACTTCTCAACAGTTACTCTCATTATGATCATCCAATGCGAAATCAAAATTGGGAGGAGATGGTGGCAAAGGTGGAGGTTTATCAGGAATGTCAATGCCATCCAATTCTAGTAGGCGTATACGAAGTTCCATGTCCAAAAGTATTTTCAGCTCTCTTCTCAAAGAATCGCTTTTCATTTTATTACCTAAAGTTTGAAACAAAAAATGCAATTTTTTGATCAATGAAAAGTTAATTTTTAAGAAAGCTATAAATAAATAAACGAATTTTGGAATTTATTCTTTCATTACAAACAGCATGATGTTTTAATTGAAATGTTTAGGCCCTAGGCCTAGGACATTCCTAAAAGGTAGATTAATGCAAAATTTCATAGAATTTTGTTCATGCGTTTAGCTATTTATGAATTACACACAGCGTCTGTGTGTAATTCAAAACGGTCGACTCCAAACAGAGACCTCTCTTTGTTTGGTAAAAAAGGAAAGGCAATCAGGCCTGCTTCTTTAGGAAACATAATGATTTTTAAAATGATCTCCGTCGTATGCAATTAGAATCAGATTTCATTTTTTTAAATTCAGATGTAACCTTTTTAATTTGATTTGAATACATATGTCATCTAACTTCTACAAGTTAGGAATTTATAAATGAATCCATGATTAATTTCCATAACAAAGAACCTGCAAAAACATTCATTTTCAAAAAAGAGAGCTCTTATATGTAACACTGAACAACTCTACGAAATTTTATTAGATTATCTATTCTTTTCTGTTTTATCTCTAAATCTATTTATAATACCTACTAATTTTTGTACTGAACCTCAAATTTTTAATTGGAATAAGATACAAAATATAGATTAATGATGGATATTTGATACAACTATGATTTCATCAATATTTTATGTTCTTATTCACCTTTCAGACAATTGATTGCATCATTCCAGTAATCGGCAACTTCCTGGCTTTGAGTAATGAGATTCAATGGCTTAATGTCCGTTGTTGTCGGTAAAAGTGTGAGAGTGATTGTGGACACTACTTCCGAATTTTGGCCGCTTTGGTTGCTGAAAAATGTATAAGAATAAAGGTTGATTCACACATATCCATGCCATACTGGGACTTGATGTACGTGATAAAAAGGAATCGGAAACTGATAAGAAAATGGAAAGTTATAGTAAACCACTAAAAGCTGTTCACCCTTGTCTAATGAAATCACTGATGGCGCCATTTTTTCAAAAAATCAATTTCCAATGATATTTTTCAGCAGCAAGGATCAGCACTGCAGAATCATCACTATTTCCTTTCCTCAGTCAAATGCAAAAAATATCAAAATTTCAGAAAGGCCATTTGAATTTTTTATAATTTTGTTATCCTGCTTGGGCTCCTGATTCTGAAACAACTTGATTTTTCAAATTTAAATCATTAAAATTAATTAATTTTTGTTTTTTTAATAAATAATCTAGTAAAAAATTAATAATAATAATAATAATAATAATTATTATTATTATTAAATATCTCAAACATATCCATGGATGAAAGGAATAATTTTCAATGTAAATATAATAATTCTGTTGTACAGAGTTGATCCCTGCTATGTTAATTATTATTTAAAAAAATATATAGATGTTTCCTTTCTGTGCTATGAACAGTTTGTTCTCTGTGTGTCTTTTGTGGTTGTTGATGAGGGGGGAAGGGTGGCAAATGAATCTGTGTCCGTTGGGACAGTCGCGTCATGTGCATCCCATTGTGTGGTTTTTGTTTTTTCAAACAGAATCATTATTTTCTTGATTCCTCTATAATGTTCAAGACCTTGTATTTAGAATGTTATTCTATGTGACTCTTCAAATGCATATGGCAAAGGAACTGGAATCTTTCTTGAATTTGTTGCTAATTTTAATCTAAGGAATAGAATCAAGTTGTTTCAATGAAAATAACATGGATTTTTGAAAATTTCAAAAGTAATTTTTGAAATGTTATGCCATTTGGTATTTGATTGAGGAAAGGAATCTGCTATGAGCCAACCAAACAAAGGAACTGGAGTCCTTTATTACATTTTTTGTTGCTAATTTAAAAAAACAAGTTCTTTCAGAATCAGGAGAGCAAGTAAAATAAGATAACATTTTATGTCATTATGTCGTTTGGCAATTGGTTGTGGAACGAAATTGGTGAAGAGTCAACTGGTCCCACACAGAAATGTGTGAATGCCAATCAGGAATTTACCACGGATCTGCCTGTCACTGAAGAGCACAGATGCCATTGTTGCCGGAAATGTGTATATAATATCTAACTCAATGTTCATCTCAGATATCTTAAAGAAAACTTGAAACTTATCACTAATAATATGATAATTGAAAAAACTTAATGATTTTCAAGGGAAAGTTTTTATTATAATGGTGTATGCATAAAATTACAAAGTCTTTCAAATCACTTTAATTCATCTCACTATAATTGTTTGATTTTTTGACGATTCAACATGAAATCAACTAGAAAACATAAAATATTGTTCACTTGATAATTTCTCATCCTATTAGAAAATAAGAATTGTTTAGCCTGCTTTTGTATTTTTGGCTATCAATTTGTAAGTGATGATGCAATAAACAGACAAAACGTTGCAATGCTTCAAAATAATGGACTTACACAGTTTTCTTGACATGAGTAACAACAGACTTTATATGCTTGACGAACATGCATGACATTTTATCTGGCTCATTTATTTCAGGATCTCTTGTGTAGATTAATTTATATCCACTTGGGGAGAGCTGAGCATACAAATAGTTTTTCTCTTTCTGAAAATGAATGAATAATTACGAATGAAAGTTTCGATTTGATATAATCCATATAATCGATCCATTTAACTTCAACTATGAATAAATGAAACCATTGAATTTAAGGATTTAAAATAATTCGAGCATCGTACAGCAAAAGGTTTACATCAGTGCTGGAATGGCAAACTGACGGAATACGTTCAGTTTTAGCTGCCAAGCTGCTTGTCCTGATTTTATCCGTAGTAATGGAGCTGTTGTACCGTACTGAAACTAAGCTATACAAACATTTTTCAATTGAACATTTTTATACATTTGGTTATTTGTAAAATCCCATCAAGAATAGACATTCCAACTCAATCACTTCTTTTTTATTACACTTCTATTTACTTTCACTAACTTGTGTATTGGAGGTAGAAAGGACTTTCAAGCTAGTAACAAAATTACCTAAAATGTATAAATAGTAGCTTGAACATAGATATTCAGAAGGGCCAAAGCAGTTACTTTACTCTAACACTTGAAGAGTGTTTGTGCTATTGTCTCTGAGATTATTTTAATAACTACAACAAATTTGATCATTTATTTTTTTCGGAGGATGAAGCCCACATAGGTCTGAGATAGGTGCGTGGGTAATGAATTGGATGATTGATGAGTTGGACCTGCAATTTTAGGTGAGTTTCAAACCACCAGGAAGTGATTTTACAGCAGAGAGCAGTCTTTTTTGCTGGCCAATCCAATCCCATCGATCACCCATACAAAGATGGCCCAGGACTTTCGTAGCTTATCTCTGATTGAACAGATACCTGCTAAGGCACTCGGCTATCACTCCCCTTATTGTTATAGGTTCATTCATATAAGACACGAGCGCTCAGCCCAAAATCGGAATTGGATTCGCTAGTAAAAATTACTCTGTTCTCTGCTGTAAAATCACTTCCTGTTGGTTCGGAACCCTCTTAAAACTGTAGGTCCAACTAATAAAATCGTCATTAACCAACTCATTACCCACGCACAAGCTTCATCATAATCATAAATATTCCTTCTCACCTATAAAAAAACAGACAACATGCCGCTAATGGGTTCATGCACTGAATTATAGTATTTATGAAAAAAGCTGTTATTTGAGAAAAAACTTGTCATTAGAACCCAACAAAAAATATATTACCTGCTTCCCAGACTGTTTCTCATGCAAATCTAAGAATTTAGTTCTTTTCCTGATGTACTCCATGCGTTGTACCTGAATCAACTCAATAAGTTTTCCGCGCAAAGATGCTCTCAATTCCAAAACCGCTGGTGACGTTTGGTAGAATTTATTCCTTCTATTAGCAGTTTCATTCAGTATGCCCTCAGTTGCCTGAGAGTATGATATTCCAGTCAGTGCAAGTTGAAGATCTTCAAAAGTTCTGGATTCTGGAAATTTTGAGCAAAGTCCTTGTATCAGCTTCTGTTTTGTGATTTTTATAACCTGCAATTAATCAATTAAATTGCAATTAATTATGATATTATACTTTTCTCATAATTAACATTACAATAAATTTACTATTTTTACACAGTGATGTACTGTAATTATTTAATTTATATAACAAGTAGGTAGCATAAACAGGTGTTTTAAGTGTGACCGTGACAATAATATTATTGTGATAAAATATTTCTATTGGGGTAATGCCAGTAAGTGATTATTTTACTGGTGAGTTATTGAACGATGCAAAGATGCTTCATATTCATGCAAATCTAGGATTTCAGTTCTTTTCCTAATGAACTAATAATAATTAACGTAATTAATAATATCTCTTATGTTAATTCTAAATGATAGATTATTTTAGTAAAAGTTGTAGTTTATTGTACATTTATTATTAAATTATTGATCGGCTTATTGACAGTTATTAACTAGTTATGGACAGTAATTAATTTTTTCTAGATATTCGTTGCTAGTTGGAAATTATTGAACTTTTTTGTTTTTTTTTATTGATTTTTCATGTGTCTACTGTGAGTAAATTGTGTAAATGAAGTTTGAGTGCTACGGTACTTTCAAGTGTTGCCAGCATACGGGTTCCCGTATTAAAAATAATAATTACAGTAGAGAGTCATTCAAAGAGACCTTAAAACGAAAAGAGAATTTTGAGAGACAAAGGTTGTACCGCTCTTATGAGTGTTAGGCGAAGTGATAGCCACGAGCCGTAGCAGCTAACTGTTCAATCAGATAGAGATAAGCTGCGTTCTCGTTGGTTCTGTTTGTAACGGTGACCGATTAGATTGGCCAGCAAAAAAGACACGCTCTCTGCTGTAAAATCACTTCCCGGTGGTTCGGAACCCACCTAAAACTGTAGGTCCAACTCGTTGGTCCTGTTTGTAACGGGATCGATTAGATTGGCCAGCAAAAAAGACACGCCCTCTGCTGTAAAATCACTTCCCGGTGATTCGGAATCCACCTAAAACTGTAGGTCCAACTCATCAATCACCATCATCCAACTCATTACCCACGCACAGGTCTCAGACCTATGTGGGCTTCATCCTAAAAAAAAATTGTAAATTAATTTGTAGCTTCTCCTCACTTATTTGATTATGCTTACTTTTCACTTTTTTAACATAAGTATTTTTTTCCAATTAATAAACAAAATGAAAGAATTTTGTTGAGTGGAGTAAATTTTTATATATATATTTTTTTAAATTCGATTCCTACTGAGGTAGAATTAGGCTATATAAACATAAAGATCTACTTTTTTGTAAAATAAAGTTTTAGTGATAGCCGCGAGCCGTAGCAGGTATCTGTTCAATCAGATAGATAAGCTGCGTTCTCGTAGGTCCTGTTTGTAACGGTGACCGATTAGATTGGCCAGCAAAAAAGACACTGTTCTCTGCTGAAAATCACTTCCCGGTGGTTCGGAACCCACCTAAAACTGTAGGTCCAACTCATAAATCACCATTATCCAACTCATTACCCACGCACAGGCCTCAGACCAATGTAGGCTTCATGCTCAAAAAAAAAGGTTCAAATATTTTCTGTTTTTTTTTTCAAACCAAGAATAAAGTTCCATTCACGTGCAGAACGATTTTTGAATCGTTGTACATTTCAAAATTAAATACAGTATGCATTGTTCTGAGAGTAGACTCACTTTCTCTTATGTTATTATTTGAATACTTGACCATGAGCAATGCGCAAAAAACGAAGAGGGCGCAAATAAGAAAACTGCTCCAGGGCTAAAGAAAACCTTCCTTGTGGCCTACTATTAAATTGCTATGAACTGGAATGTACATGATACAGTAATTTTAATAAATGTGCCAAGTCACAATCGCATTAGTCAGCTTGAAAAAATTGATGTAAGTTGACATTAAAAATACATTGAAAAAAGTGTGTTTTCTACGATTATTTATATTCGACAAATGAAATAGCAAAGCAATTTTAAATTCTAAATTCAGCCAAGTCAGTTTTTCTAGTGTTTTGCTCAAATGATAGTGATGATGGGATCTCTTGACTGACATTGTCATCCAGTGCCTGTGAGGTATTGCTTATAAGTGATAGAAGTTAATAGTTTAAAAAAAGATCTGATGTTTTATTGAAACACACATCCTGATGCTCACCTTTTCATAATCATCCAGAGTTTTGACTTTCATTTCTCTTTTTGTTCGTTCTCCATGCAGCATAGCTTGGGAAAACAACTCTTCAATCAGAGCTGGCTTTACAGTGTCGTCTAAGAAAGTTGTGAAAACTAAAAGATAGAAAGTTGTAGATTTTGGGCGTGGTGGCTCTCCAACATGCAAAATATCTTTAGCTATCATATTGGCTACTCGGTCGCTTATTCTAAGAAAATTGTCGACACCTTCAGCTAGCAAAATGAAACTGTATGCTCTGTTGTAATTTGCATGGAAATACACTAAACAATTATAAACGAGCTTACTCAGAGATAAGTTGACTGGCTGACACCAGATATCATTCGTTACTTTGAGGAAATCAAGTCTTTTATTAATTAGTTCAACATTCTCTTTCCATTTCAAGCTTCCTCTGTCAATAGTCTGAGTACATGACTCTGCAGACCGTCTGCGAGCATCATTATCTGTGCTCATTGCACCTTTTGCTAAAGAAATATCGAGACTAGAATGCCTTTTCATAGGTAGGAGATCAGGGAGTTTGCTGGCAGTAACATCAGCCTTGTCAAATAACTCCTTGTTTAAACTGAGTATCAACGATTGGTAGATGGCTAGTTGTTCTTTTATTTCATTTCCCAGAATGGAACCAGGAAAAAGAATAGAGGAGTTAATGGTACTTCTAAATCTTGAAGTGTTCATTATTACCAGCATGTCTGCTTTTTCTTCAGGGTTTGGACAGTTGGCAGCCAGTGCATTGATCAATGCCAGTGCACTTCTTTGTATATTGGATGATTCAAAAGATTTCAAATAGTAAAGGAGATCTTCAAGGTCCACTGACTCTTGCAACTGATTGTACTGGGTTTGAGATATGCACTCCAAAACTAACAGAACCTTCTCTATCACACTATCTCCAATCCTTTTCCTGGTGCATAAAATATTTGCCAACAATTTGACTAGAGTTTCATCTATCTCAGTTAGATAATTGAGTTTCAGCAAACCGAGGATGAATTTCAGGCAATAATAAAGAAGTTTAGGTGGAAGACTCTCTTCACTGAAAAGACGATTGACTAGCATATAACAAGGGCCTTGAACAACTGACGCAAATACAGGATCAGCTATGTGACCAGACAGTTTTTCTAAAGCCCAATTCAAGTCACCATTTGTTCTCAAATTATCTAATATCATTCGACCCAATTCTTTTGCAGAATATACTAGTTTCAGTTCGGTTCCATCTATAATGTTATGGCGATTCTCTTCAGTTACAAATCTGGCAGATAAAAAAGGATCACCTTGTTTTCTGATGAACTGTAGTGCATATCTATTTTTAACAAAAGACAAGCTACCCTCTTTACAAATATTTTCTATTATGGTTTGAAGTGGCTCACTGTGATCGAATTTGAAGAGAGTAGAGTCATTACCAACTTGGACCGCAACTGATACAACTCCTGCTTCATTGGAGGCCAACATTCTATTCTATTGATGGAAAACTGAAAATAAATACACGTGAATGAGTCAAATTCAAATGTTGGCAAATTCTTGAGTTCCTATAGGAATTAGTGGAGTCATTTTAATGATGAGCCTAAACAAGGCCTAAACATTGGCCTAGATAAAGGCCATTTTTTTATGATAGCTTAGAGTGCCCTTAATTGTCCCCTCCAACTAATTGGATCCCCTTTAATCCCACCTTGGCAACATGCCCAAAAATTCAAAATGGTCGCCATGATGGGGCCCGAAATATCTATTTCAGCCAATACCTCAAAAAAACAGTTGGGTTCTCAAAAACTTCATTTTGAAAAATTGCAGTACTTTTAAAGCTAATTAATTATTAACTTTTTGTTGTAAATTCAACGACTTGCAGTCATTTACTGAATTTACAACAAAACGTTAATATTAACAACGCAGATCGTTATGGAACAAGAAATCAAAGAATCTAATTAATTAATATATATCAACATTTTTTTTTGTAAAACGTATGGTATAGCTGTAATCGGCCCCACCATTTTCAGTCAAAATCAGCACTTTTTAAAAAAAGTTTGAAGTAGCATTTTGATCTCTTTATTTTGTAAATCATCAATTGCACATTCAAAACTTAAAATACCTCGAAGTACAATTTAGTTCTCTACAATCCAATTCTACTTTTTTATTTTGAGTAATTTTTGAAGCAGAGCTGTACATAAGTTTTCATGCATACCAAAAATGCTGAAGTTCAAGTGGGGATCTGTACTAGAAATTTCTAAATATTTAGTACTACATCAGGAATTTTCCCTTGAAATATTGTTCCTAAAACTCTAGTTTATCAGAAACATCACTTTGTGCCCATCAGGCATATTAATTTTTTTCAGGGGGCCTAAAAGTGGGCCCTCTACTGTTTAAATCTTCTGAGACATTTAGCATGTGAACAAATTATTAAATCTCATTGATGATAGCTCATTGAGGTGGTTTAAATTCTTATATTAAAGTTAAAATTTGGCCTAAGTTGTGAAATTTCATTTTTAAGGGTACTTATAATTTTTTCTCTGACTACAAAATGACTAGTTTTATGTTATTAGAAAGGTCTAACTTGGAAAACGCTATAGATAGAAATTTGAAATTGGTTTCACATTGGGGATCATAGATTTTTCTTTCATTTGTTATTTATAAATTCTTCAAAAATCAATATCCAAGGTGAGCTAAACCACTTTGTAAAAAATGATAAATGAGCACAATTTTTGTCTTTCTTCAATTTTTCCAATTCTTTGATCAAAATAAGTGCTGGACAGGGGAATATGATGAAACTTTCTGATAGGAAATTGAATTATCTGCAATTTGAAACCAAGCAAATGTTTCTATCTTCTACCAATCTACAGATGCAGAATGGTCGACTTGAAACAGGGACCTCTCTTCGTTCGGTCTATTATTATTATTATTATTATTAGCATTTATTCAACTTCAATCAACTTCATAGCAAAGCCTGCCTTTTTCTAGTATATAGTTACATACAAAAAGTAATTACAAAATACAGTACATTCGTATGTTTGAAATAATTTTTTACATAAAAAATCTATTACAGTACTGTACACAATGGGCGTTAGTATAAAAAATCAACTTTGATTTTAATAAATTTTGAAATTGTCACTATGTTTAATGAAGTTAATTATTATTTACTCACTGAAGAAGTATTTGATAACAAATTTTTACTGTAATTCGATCATTTTTCATAGTATTGGGGACATCACAGCTGGTTTCACTAAAGAAATTTTGATTATATTATTGAACTACACTTACCGGTACTTATCGTGTACCCACTTCCGTCTCTGAATGATAACAATTTACGATAATGGGTCAACTATATCTATAGCATATGACACTTCACTTTTAAGCAGTATGGTACACGTAATGGGAACATAAATAGATATGCCATAAAGGTAGCATGTCAAATTTAGACTACATGGAAAACTTCCTTTCATTATATAAATATTTACTGTATGATTAAAGGGATTAAAAATGAATTGTTCACCATTAAAAATTGCTTATCTAATACGCACTTAAACTCTATTATTCTGTATTTTTTCATCACAATCTAGGAGTCGATATTTGAGTTTTATTCTGCTCAGGACATTGTTTTTATGATACGGTTATAAAAAGTTTTAGATTTCTTGTTCCATAACGATCTGCGTTGTTAATATTAACTTTTTATTGTAAATTCAACGACTTGCAGTCAATTTTAATTGTGAATAAATAATATCTCTACTCACTTTTGACCAAACGTTTTCGAATCATGGAGCCTCATCTTTCGAAGGCGTCCTACTAGATCGGCATGTCGGTTTTTTGGTTAGAAGAATTGTGGTTTTTGTATAATGTGATCAAAATTCGATCATAATGTGTAATTGTATAGGCTACTGGCACATGTATGGCGATGACGTTCTACTGCTATACAGAGGAAACAAAAAACAATGTGAACAACTCCGATCATACATAAACAAAATACACGAAAACATTCAATACACAGCAGAATATGAACAGAACAAATCAATCAATTCCCTAGACCTCTCAATTACAAACAACACAAACCAGCAACACAGCTTCAACATTCACAGAAAACCAACAATGACAGATATCCCAATACACACAGCACCTCCAATCATCCAACACAAACACTCAGCATTCAGGTCAATACTACACATATACTGGAAAAAACACACCACTATCCACCGACAATTACAACACTGAACTAAATAGGCCTACAATAAAATACCTAGCACAAGAAAACGGCTACAAATTGGTCCATTCCCCATTTGGTGACCTGTAAATACCAACACCGCTACTTCGAAATTATTGTCGATTTTTACTCTCAAACCAGTAACTTCTAAATCCATTTCTACAGCAAATTTCTCTACATATTCTAAATTAAATGTTTGCATATTCTTAGCATTTTTAGTGGAGATACCTACTCCCCCACTTCGATGAAATGCCCTGCAATAAGATGCTTTCAATGAACAGTTTAGAATATTAAGTCGTGAAAATTCATCTTCTTTTAAGCCGTGATCTGTGAAAATAACTATAGTCTATCAGTAGACTCTTGTTTCAAGAATACAGTACTTCGATTCTATCTATTTTGTTATATATATATATATATATATATATATATATATATATATATATATATATATTGAATATTTTGATAGAACACAGTGCTGAATACTTCCCTATCATTCCTCACTACTTTATCGTGGCTTTGTATAACTTATTGAGCTAGATATACTTGATCTCTTAGAGTCTTGGGAGCCGATCAGATTGTCAAGAGTTCCTTCCACTATAATGCTATCCTGATTTTTTGATCGATTAACGCCTTTTAAAGCAATTGATGATATGAATTGATCGTTTGAAACTAGTTTCCCTTCCCGGTTTCAAGCCCCTTTTTACTAAAAAAAGGTTCGTTAGATGATTGTTTAGGATGATTATTGACAGTAGATTGCAAACGGCTTCCAATCAGCTCTGCCAGCCCTTTACAAAATATTACTTTGCCATATCAATTTAGATGTAGAACATGGTTAGTGAAGTTTGTTTTTTCAGCCTTTCAATTATAAAACAAATCCACAATTGCTTATAGAATCTTATTTTTTTAGGCTGTTGATTGTATTATAAATTTATTTATTTGTTGTCTTAATGGTTTCATTTAGCTCTGGCCTATCACACCTATATGGAATTGTACTTATTTTACATTGTTTTTTGGCTGAGTGTCACAATCTCTTTATTTTTTTCATTAATTTTAGGAAGATGTTTTATACTAGGTTCATTTATATTTTTGAGCCACCCATTACTATTAGAAACTCGTTTTACCAAAATCTTTTGTTTGTTTCTTAGCTGACTCTACAATTGCGTTTATAGCATTTATTGCGTTTCATATTTATTTTTCAATCTTTTATCCAGTAGATCACTGCAGTCTTGTCCATGACTGGATGTCAAGAGCAGTACTCTACCTTTCCTATTGTTATTTCCCTCACTTTAGTTTAGGTTGCTGTTTGCAAAGCCTGACTATAACCTTTAGTTTGACCATTTTCTGTGTTTCCCCATTTGTTTTAGGTTCTACTTTTTTGTATTGATCAGTGGTTCAGATGTTACATTAGCTTCGTTTATTTTTTATTTTAGTATTTCAATTTCCTCTGACATTGACTTACATTGAATCGTGAGATTTAGAATTTCGATTTTATGGTCTGCATGCTGCATTTTTACAATAACCCCCAGAGATTTTATGTGATTCACCAACCCCATCCGTTCTTCCTCAGATTTTTTTGTGATGATTCTTATTTTGTGTGATCACGCAATACTAGCAACCTTTTCTTCTACATCTACAGTAGCTGTAAGATCTGATGAATGGTGATTCATTAATTAATTGAGATCGCGTTGTTCACTGAGTTGTTTGCGTTGTTCATTGAAGTCATGCGATTTCACTTGATTTGCTTAATTAATAAACTGTAGTGGAAGTGGAGAGCATTCTTGGGCTTTTCAATATAAATTTATAGGTGCTTACTGTATTTTGAAACATATATTGTACCTGAAAATATAATATAATATTATATAATAATATAGGCTATAATGTTTTAATAGCTCTGGCACTCCACAGAACCAGCTCCATAAGATAGCCTATTATTGTTATTTTATTCAAAATGTGAAAAAGCTGGACTTTGATGTTTACTTTATTGAAAATATCTTCTAATTCCGAATTTAAATTTCTCACAGAATGGAAATCACAGACCACAAATAATATATTGGTCTAGAATTTTGTTCTTCATCAGAGATTGAGAAAATTAGCTTTTGAAATTTTGTCCGCCATCTTGAAAGTACGGTAACTCGTGAAGCGAGCGTTTTTGGGGTGCCAGAGTTCAGATTCGGATTCAGTGCCTCTAAGTTCATAGGAATACTCTGAGAAGAAACTACTGTACATCTTTCCTGCAATCACATAGGGTAGGTACTTTATGACACTTCTTATGCAGTGCTCTGCATTTGAATTTAGCTTGAGCCAGATTATTGTTATTTTATTCAAAATGTTAAAAAGCTGGACGTTGATGTTCACTTTATTGAAAATATCTAGTAATCACGAAACAGTTTGGAATGTTAAATTATTTACTACTATAATTATATGTGAAACAAAATCATGAGCTATTAAAAAAATATATAATTTATATTGAAATCCACCAAGGGAGTTGCATGAAATCAATGAAAATTGACTTTTTCCCATAAGATTCTGTGTTAAATTTGAACTTTTGCCCGATTTGACCTTTTCCCGCTAGAAAAAAGTGACTTCACTATTCAATAGTCTTGAAGTCACAGTAAAGCGACTTGAATGACCAAGCTTCAATGTAAAACTAGCAAAATAATTGCATATGCATAATGGAATAATTGAACATAGAAATCTCTGGTAAAACTGATTTCTGTAACGTTGTTCACGCGATGAATAATCACATTCATTCAGATAAAAATGAAGGCTAAACAGATAATATAGGCTCTATGATAAACACTGAATGAAGGCTTCTTGGAGCCTCAAGTTTGTGCCATTATTGAGGTGTACAAGACAAGTAACATCTACAATTTATTATACAATCTTCTACAATAGTTACCATAATAAATGACTGTATCAATAGTTCTGGTGAGGTTCAATTTTGATGTGAAAGCAACTCTTGTACACTATAAAACGCTTCAACTAAATATATTTTTATTGTTGTTATGATTCCAAAATACTATTCATGAATGTTTCGTGAAATTGTCAGTTTGGAAGTAAGATGTTTTGAACATTTTTCAAGAAATTATTCATCCTAATTCATCCTATTCTTTGTAACTGCATAAAGTAGACTACCGTACACCTTAGACACTAAGAAGGTAAAAACTGGAACAACCAAACTAATATGTGGAAATTCACAAAGAATTTTAACCTATGAGAGATACAACATCCACAAAGAAGTTGTATAAAAGAAACACCTTTTTAACACCATGAACAATACGATTCAAATTTCGAGGCAAAGCCAGGTTATACAACCAATCTTCTGGCTCGCCGAAGTCTATTAGAGATGGGCGACTTCGACTCAAAAGTCGACTTTGTGTCGACTTGCACACTGAGTCGACTCAATCGACTTGCCATGCATGATGTCGACACGACTTTCGTTTTTCTCACTATGCACTTAGCGACTTGAGTTGTATCATTGAATGGTTGAGTTGTTCGGTTCAGTGTCATCTAATATAAAGTGGTGTCGTCTAGTTTGAGTCGACTCAAGACATGAGACATTCCTTTAGAATAGTAAGTCGAGATGTGTTAACGACTTCATAAGAGTATGACTTACGAGTGCAATTTCGGTTGTGATTTTTTGTTTTAGAAAAGCATTTCTCAGTTCGATATTCTCTACTGCCTACATATTTATCTATTACTTATTAATAATAATTATTATTTTTCTGCATGATGGAAAGCACATCCAGAGGACGAGTTTATTGATATAAGCTCAAACATTACAAATATATTATATAGAAAACCCAGTCATTTGATTGCTAAATTTAAAAAATAAAACTCACTTTTAAACTATGTGTCCTGGTGATCATCAATATAAGATAGACTCGAGATAGATCAAGCTAATACTATTCTTAACTAGCCTTTATAACTAATACAACAATAACAAAAAACTATTTACGGTACCTAAAACTACCTAAAGTATGCAAAATCGTATTTCTATTCACATCCTATTCACTATGAGAACCTATCTATGGTACGGTAGACTCCAATATTATAAAACCAATCCCTATTTTTTTTAAATCTGCTAATATTGCCTTCTTCTTTCATTTCCAGTGGAATTCTATTGTAAATTGTTGGCCCTATAAATATGCTATTGATCTTTGTCCGAATTAATGAATTGTTAATTTATATCACTCCCGTCTTGGTGAATATACTAAAGAATCCTCATTCTTTTTCTATCTTCAACTACAGTAGTTCAAAAGCATGAACGACCCACGACTGATACGTTGACAGTGTCGACAAAAGTAGAGCCAAGAGAAAAAACAAAACCGTTGAAATTGCAACTCAACCCGACTTGAGTCGTGTTTGAGTCGACTTGCACCTCTTCGACTCGACTTTAGCTTCGGTCGACTTGCTCTCTTGAGACCGACTCGCAAGTCGACTTGCAGAAAGGAATGAGTCGCCCATCACTAAAGTCTATACCATATCGATTAGTTACAATGAATCGATAGAAGAGAATCGATATATTACCTCATTCCTAAACCCAATCTGTCAGGTGCGTGCAGCGACAAAGTTGGTCTATTCTAAATTCTTCCCTCACGGCAGGTGGGCCTGCGACAGAGTGGACGAAATCCCTGAGTAGACTCACTCTGTCGGGTGCGTGCAGCATCAGATGCGGTCTAAAAATCGTTCACGTTTGTCGTCGACCAACTCTGGGGTCGACCCAACCAAAGAAGTTATAATAATATTCCCTCCCAACCAAAGAAGTTATAATAATATTCGCTCCCAACAGATAGGGACTTAATTTGGATAATCTATTGAATAATTGTTCTATTTTAAAATAAATCATTGTAATCTTGATTTCATTATAATGTGATATTATATAGCAATATCTTTGAGCAAGTTCGATAGAAAATAGTTTTTTTTTTTATAGTAACCTTGATCTTCGATTGGCATATTGAGCAGTTTGCATGCCTGTCTGGAACTGTGTTCGAATTTATAGGTTATGTTGCTGACTGTCTTAGAAAGTGGGAATCTGCGATTGCGTTATCAGTCTATTCCTTGAAATTTTGGATTAAACATTGTATTCTAGTTTGATCTAGGGCCTTTATTGTCGAATTTTGTTTACAATATTGATTGATTAATTTAAATACCAAATACTTTTCTATAATAATGCCATCCCGGTCGGGATTTGATTATTACAACGGCGTTGAAAGCCAAACTTCTGCTCCACCTCAACCTGGTAAAAAGCCATGTAGAACCTGTACCGATTTTAAATCATGGGCTAAACTCCAAGGTGATAGAGGTACTCAGAAGCAGACAGAAGAAGTTTCAAATTTGGTAAGTTTCGCATTGATCAAATTATTTTATTCAAAAAATGTATTCTCAAGTGAGGTGCACACCCACAATGATCAGGAATCTTCTATTTTTTCTAATTTTAATAAATAAAATGTTTATTCCAGCTTATGTTACGGGGTTTAAGTTTCAATTGTCGTTTCATTTATCTTTATTTTGCATGAGGGGTATTGCATCATCCTGCAACACATGGCCTAGGATACCGTTTTTAATTACTGAGCAAGAGTAATTATCAAGTTCAACTTGATGAGAGCTAGCTGAACATATTCACAAAAATTATTTTATGATTCGGATCTCTGTATTCGGGTAGTGTACTTCCCCAATAAGTGTGAGCAACCAAGTGCTCTGCTTCTATTTGCTATCCCTCCAAACCTCTTTTCAAGTGATTCAATTGTTCATAATTCTGCAAGAGAATAATTTTTTCAATCACAAGACAGATTCATGATGAGAAGAACAAACCATTACCATTACTATTAATATTACAAAAAAGCGAATGACTTGAAAAATGCAAAATAGTTTTTTGGTTATTCATGTATAAGGGCTCAATAGAAAATTGAATGTAGTCATCAAATGAATATTATAAGGAATTGACAACAAAACTTCTCTTCATTCATTCACTTTTAATTAGGCATATTCAAGACAATAAGGTCGCCTACTAAATATCGGCTCCTCTCACTTTTAACCAGATAATAAGCGTCAGCTTCAAGTTTGCTACAGTTGATTAACACGTACTTATTAATTAGTTCTTTGTCTTTAAAATGACATTTTAAGTTTGATAAACAAAGAGAAATTACGGATTTAGTAGGTTGTATTCTCCCTTCGTATGCGAAATTTTTCCGTTTTCTTAAGAATTCTGTTCTTTGATCAATTGCCCGTCGAAAAGTTGTAGAGGCGATATTAGGAAGCTTATCATTATGGGCATGAGTTGGAAAAATAAGTAAGAGTACAAACTTTTGAAGATTTTCTTCGTTGCAAATAATGAGAATTAAGTTGAGAAAACTTGAAATTTACTTTGATGACGTTTCAGACATATCTGAAATATAAATACTGGAACATAAAGTCAAATATGTCCTTAACCGGCCGATAATTGGTATGTTTTCCTTAGCTGATGCAATAAACAATTAGAGGAGAGTGGTTCTTCATTTTGAGAACTGAAAATAGATCTTCATTTTAATAATATATAAAATGAAAATATTAAGATGAAGAACTGCTAGAATTTTTGTAATTTTATAAATATCAAATACAAAAAGGCAAGAAACAAGTTAGAGGTGACAATAATATTCTATTCAACTAGCAGGAAAGATGAGTCGTTAGATAATATTCCATTAAAATCAAGTAGCTTGTAGTTGAGAATGCTTCATATTAATTCAATATAGGCTATAAGTTTAAACTCATTTATGTTATATTTTATTAGTTAGTTTGAAATAGGCCTAACTGACAATTTAACAAACTGACAAATTTACAGAAACAGAATTTATTAATTCGAAATTAATGAATTCTGTTTCTATATTTTTTATGCTGTATTTTAAATAGTTGGATCATTTGGAAGAAATAAATGAATCGAAAATATATGTTTGTAAGAACTGTTAAAAGTCCTATAATAGCCTAATAAGTCCATAATATAATTTGTGCGTTTGAGCCATCTTACTATATATTATATGCAATACAACTACTTCAAAAAGCTCAACGACCCGTACAAAATATTGACCCATAAAATATCCTTTTTAGAATTTCCAATATTATAGTGCACGACTGATGTGACTGTTTTTTCTGTGATAGCATGTTGTTCCAGCTGGTAATGAACATTCTTGACATTTGTGATATTTGAGTATTCAATTTGTGGTTAAATTTTAGTGATGAGTCTCATCTCTTTTCAAATTTTACAATACAAACAAAAATGTTATTTATTTAATGACTATTCGAGCATCAGTTCTTATTTCTGATGTATAATATTCTAGCTGTTGCGGTGGCTATGATAATGTGAGTAAATAGTTGGCATAACCTTGAATCCAAAAGTTGAACATTTATATTTTCACAGTAGGCTAAGTATCTGCTTTCAACCAGTTATTGATAATTATTTGATACGGCTGCACTTCCGTAAGTGATCCCCAATAATCGTCTGAGAGAATCGATAGCTTTGGTTTAGCTTTGGGTTTGGTACAGATGTCGACTGTTTTTGTTTGTGTTTCACGTAAAATTTCGAATCAACTCTCTCAGTCGATTATTTTGTTGGACAACATACGGATGTGCAACCGTTTCTTAAAGCAATCTTCTCACTGGTTGTCCAAAAATCACTGAACAGTTATTGGTGTAACTGAAGAATTGCGGCCGGGTCCGAATACTTGAAATTACTGGATTTATACGATTTGTCAAGTTATTCTGAGTACTAATCTGCCAAAAGAAAATTACCGCTCACCTATAGTTAATTAATAAATTGCATGGACGCCGTCAGCTATCATTTATTGAGGGGACCTGTGCCTGATGAGGGGGCAGACCCTTCATCAGAGAATGCTGAATAAACTATTTATATACCTTCTACAACACGTTTTTAGATAATAAAAATAAATAAAATTGGGATTCTAAATTGATTACAATTACTGTACTTAATTTGGTACTGTGTTTGATGTCCAATAGCGTAAATAGAGGGTCAGTCTTGAGGTGTGGGGGTTTGACCAATGATATGTTAGTGCTGAGGAGTTGTGCTCTAACTCTAGGTGATATAAATAAAAAAAATGTATTTGATATAGAGACTTTGCTCATTCAAATACAAATGAGATTATTGAACTCAAATGATTGAGAAATCCAATAAATGCAATCATCAATGATGCATGCATTCAGAAACAATATAATTCAATAGAATAATAAAAACGACATAAAATAATATATCCTCAATCAGCTATCAATATACTAAATACAAATGTATGCGGTAAGAGAGCATTTAGTTATTTATATAAATTTCTTATTTTGAGCACGAAAATAAATCTACCTCGTTGATTCAAAGCGCAACTATCAAATATACTCTTCCATAAAGAAACACCACATGTCTCACCAAATTTGAACCTATCATAAATGGTTTATTCTTTTATAATGTGGACTGCTCGAAGACTCCAATTCTGCCTGTATGTCCAACGCAAACAGTCTATATGAATATTATTTGCACAACACTTTTTAGATTCCAAGGCTTGAATCAGATTGTGCCTTTCACTCCATTCCTCATCGAAACCAACAAAAGAGAGCTGTTTTGTAACTAGGTAAATCCAGTTCCCCTTATCATTAATCTCTTGTCCCAGCTGTTGCAATTGGATCAATTTATAAATACACTCTCTGGGGTATCTTCCATTTGGCATTGTCAGAACTCTAATGAGATAGTGCATAGAACTCCGGAATATCAAGCCACTCAACCTGACTCTCCCCGATTCTAATCTTAATGACAAATTTCGAGTGTTTCTGTTCAAAAAAGCAATCTTTTAAGAAAGTAAACCTACGTATTTTCTATAATAACTGCATATATGACCCCATACTTCCGGTATAGAATAATACAATTTCATCTTGCCAGCTTATGTATCTGACTTGGCCTTTCGTGAAATATTTATTGTTGTTTCACCAATTTATATAATATATATAACTTTCCAGATGAATGAAGCTCGACTCCAAGATACTTATATTAGTTCACAATATCAATCCTTCTATCTCTGTAATAAAAGAGTGAATTTCTCCTGAGCCCTTTCCTATGGAATGGAGCTATACTTGTTTTGTCAATATTTACTGATAATTTAACATTTTCACAGTACTCAGCTAGGCATTTCAATTTTCTCCTGAGTTACAGTCTGCTAAAATAACGATGTCGTCCGCGAGCATTAGCATCATAACATTTTCGTTACCATTCAAGGGAATACTATGTAACCTTTTTTCGAAAAAACCGCTTCAACGTCTCCTAAATATCAAGAAAAAAGCAACGGACTCAGCGAGTCCCACTTTGAAATGCCTTTGACACCTTTACAGGTTGTGATACTTCGTTTCCATTATCAACAATCAGCGTAGCAAAGTCGTATAAAGCTTTTAGCGTATTTATCACTCTGCTACTCACCCCACTCATTCCTAGCTGATACCAAAGAAGGTCATGTGGCACAGAATCGAACGCGGATTCGAAATACACGAACATATCAAACAACTTCTTAACTAAAATTTGATTGAAAACATAACTAAAATTTGATTAGTGAGCGGATATTTCTAATACTATTTTATATTCCGAAGAATATGACAAATTGTATAAAACAAGAAATTGGACTCGGTCGCCATTCTTCAGTTCAGCTCAATTTTTATTAAGTACAATACTGTACGATACATATATTTTTTATATATGAACGCTTATACTATTCTTAATCTCTTCTTGAAAACTTGAATACAATCGCCAAAATTATAATCACAAAAAATAGATTATATGGTGGTGGTAAATAGGAAGTTTGATGATGATAGGCCACTTATAGCCTATTAGGGTGTCGAACTGCTTTTGTGGCATTGATTGAAGCCTTGATGAATCTATAACTCTTGCATAAAAAGAGCTTCTATTCTAGTGGCATAGAGGAAGTAATGATTCGTTAACATTTTTATTTTTACAAATGACTAGTTGCACAATTCACAAAGCAAGAAATGCGAAAAATAATGCTCTTTTAATGGATAGCATGAATATGCTTTGTTTTCCATATTCTACTTTAAAATGAACCGCACATGCAAATTGTAAGTTTCCACTCCTTAATGATTGTTTTCACATTACGTGTAGGATAATTGTTTAGACAATTGAACTTATGTTTTTTTGTTCTTATCCAAGCCAAAATTTCTGCAACGAAGCTCAGGTTTTTATAGCCAGTAGCCTGAAACATATTGCACCCACTAAAACTTTCTTTCATCATTTTAAAGTATTTTTCCTTTTTATTTTGCAATGTATGAAGACTATTGTGGATTCTTTGGACTTTCCAGAATGGCCTCGGACAAACGATTAATCCTGGTATGAAGTATACCATATCAATATTTGTAACATTATTGCTGAGCTCTCTTTCAGTTAGTATGAGTCTTGATTTACTTTGAATATAAAGTATTTACATGCTCCAAATATCACTAAATTTAATATTCTGACTATTAATTGAATTGAAGCATCTGCCAATTAAATCTCATGATTGCTGAGCTCTCTTTCAGTTTTAGTCAGTATCAGTCTTAATTTCCTTTGAATATAAAATATTTATATGCTCCAAATACCATTAAATATCCTCGAAAAATCCATAAATTGAATTGAAGCATCTACAAATCTCAGGATACGTTGCATTAAAGCCTTGTTGCATACTCGTGATACTGCAATTTAATACTCTCAATACAGAATAGCTTCATATTAGGTCGGGTTCACACGCGCGACAATCGCGCGTAGCCAGAGCAATTATCGAGAGTTGCGCGATTCTTGTAGAGCACAGGATCAGATTGTGCAATTCCCATGAGCTACACTTCGCTGCGATGTAGCCGGCCTGTAGCCGATTCTACTAGCATCGCGCACTTGTAGCCGAGGTCATTTCTCAGCTAGTGTTTTTAACTCAGCTAGCAACAAAAAACATGAAATTTTGGATTTTTGAATTTTTTAAAATCCTAGCATGCTCTGCTCACTGTCGTGAATACGTAGGAACTTGAGATTTTTTGTAGCATGAATAATAACATTTTTATAGAATATTTGTTTGTACTGCATAAGTTTCCGTTATAACAAGTAATCCATGAAGGTCGATCTATTTTATAGCATAAAAATGTTAATTTTAGTGATTGGAGAAAAATTAAATTTGGTTTGGATTAAGGAGGCTGATTACAGTAGCATGGGACTTTAAAAAATTTGAATATCTGAAATTTTTATGTTTTTTGTTTTGTATTAGGAAATAAGTCGGCGACAGCTCTGCGTTTCATAATTTCTTTGGTGAGGCTGTTGCCCGTCGTAATAATTGCTCTGGCTACAATCGCGCGATTGTAGCACGTGTGAACCCGGCCTTACTAGCTCTTATTACTTGCTACTTATTATAATATTATATTAACCATAACTGGCTTTCAAACATGCTTCTTCCAAAAAAGTATAAAAACTTTTCACGAGCTAGAAAATGTTTTATGAGTATTTGAAATAAGGTGCGTTTAAAAAGGTAACGAAGCGTTTGACAACCTATTAAAATTCGTGTAATTTATTTTAAAAAGTTCTACTTTATCTTCGAAGGCTGCTAATTGCTAATAGATGCGCACAGTGGCGGTCCCAGGATTTCATCCTAAAAACGTATTTTTATCGTGTTTGAGCTCTAAAATATGCTCAAGCTAATAGTATTTATGTTAGCAAAAAAATAGTTTTTCATTTAAAGTTTATTGTACCTTGTTGAAATAGGACCCAACCATAGTAGGTGTTTTTCCCTTTGATTTCCTTTAGCTACACAAAGAAAATTGATTAAAGGTCAATGTGATTATTTAATGAGCATGATGACAAAGTTCAGTTAAATAAACGTATAATGAAATCAAAAATAAATGAAGTGTTCACTGCGAATTTTTTCTTTATGGTTAGGCCCTATTTTTAACATGTAAGTTACGAAGGAATAGCCAAAAAATACTCAGATTGTTACACAACAATCTAATACACATTTATTAAGTTTACTAGAAAGAATATCACAAATAAAAAATTAAGAATAATACAAATACTAATGTGATTTACTTCAAAAGTAAACGGCGTGGCTTCTTTTGGTTGGGTGTTTATTCTTTTAGCTAACAAGTAACAATGACACAGATTAAATTTATTTCTCGCAAAAACTATGCATACATAATTATGAATAAATCCTTTTTTAGGGGGGGATTCATCTTGATATTTCGGGGGGGGGGGGGATATATCCCTCCCATCACCCCCCCCCCCCTGAGACCGCCACTGGATGCGAAGCCTGCGCTGCGTTACTTTTGGTGAAAAAATAAATGAATAATATCCCGCAAATAGAAGCGAGGGTGAGGTCCAATCCATTATGAATCAACAGACAACTCTTCGCTTCTATGCAAGTCTCATTCATATCTGTGTTTCACAAAAAGTAACGCAGCGAAGACTGCGTTTCTTTTTGTGTCTGGTTCAACAATGATTCATTTATGGGGTTCCACAAGATTGTTATTGTCTGGTAATTTTTTCAAATAAATAATTCTGATTCCCTTGTCCTAATGCGTGTTAAAGAAAATAATAGAAGACTACTGTGTTCGTTCGTATATATAATTTATGAATTTAATAGTTTAAAATTTGGAAAAACTAATAGAGACGTTAAAAAATAGATTTCTTGAAAATCAATAAGAAATTTTCAAGATATATTAAAAATAAAACAAAGAAGGCTGCAATGGAGTCACTGTGCTGTGACTTCATTGATGATGTCACAAATGTGATTGATGATTTTGAATGTGATCGTGTGTTTTTGTCTGTTTTAACGTTTTAGCAATGTTGTATGAGACAAAATGATTTTGATGTGAACTATGACAATTTGCAATGCTTCTGACCACCTCAGGAGGTGCTGCCAATAAAGATTTATTTATTTAACCATGACAAATTGATCACTGTTAATAATCTATATTGCACAAATACTTCATAATTTAATCTTCTTTAGCTATTTGTTGCAATATTTTTTACTTTCCAGTTAGCCCTAATTTGTAAAAAGTGTATCTTACACGATAGCCGATTGTTGGTTCTTATTTATTTATTTTTCACCCGATTTATATTAAATATATTGCAACTCTTATGCATGAATTTGTTTGATTTGTATTATATGATGCTTCGTTAAGTTATACTTTGAAATGTTTCATGTTGTGCTGTGTTTGTATCAAATCCTATTTATTAAAAACTATATATTGTCCACAGAGTGGTGCGAAAAAAATCCCCGAAGATTGTCCGTTGGATCGAGATCAATTGGGTATGTAGTAGACTGGGTGCATTTGATTTTAGCATTATTTTCCCCGCTCACAATTACTTCAGATGTTGTCCCTTTAGTTATTCTGTCTCTTCAGACCTCAACAAGTAGTGAGTGTGGGTCTGAAGATCGGTCATCTATGATGAATAGCAAACTTTAACATTTTGATTAGTGTAAAATATGTGAATATTACTCAATTTATTGACTTCGAAGCAATAAATTCTATAACTTGTAATGAAACAATATGTTGTGATCTGTTGGTGTATAGTTTTTTTACTGTTATTCTGTACTCAAGACACCAAGAGTAACATTCTATTGTCGGTTATAATTTAAAGCTATTCTTTTAATTAGACATATTTTAAGCACATAATCATTCTCCTTTTCAACGTTCTATTTTCCAAACGAAATTAAAGTTTTAATCACTCATAAAAATAAAAGAACGCTATATAATACTGAAATCTAGCTTGGATTATTATCTTGAGTGATTTACCAAGAATGCTACAACGAAATGAATAAATCAATACAAAATCTTATAAAAATGATTTATAATTGCTTCATTAATTAGTTTTATTTAAAATTTGTTTTTTATTGTAGGCTCAAAAACATGGGCATTTCTTCATACTATGGCAGCTTATTATCCTGAAAAGCCAACCCTTCAACAGCAAACTGATATGGCAAATTTCTTCAATATTTTTTCAAGATTTTACCCATGTGAAGCGTGTGCTAGCCACTTCAGGAAACAGTAAGTGCAATATTAATAGAAATAATCGTTCCATAAGAGTTTTCCTGTTTTAGTTGAATCTTAATTCCATTGGTACTTCAAAAAATTTCAATTAAAATTATTTGTACTTGAAATCTAAAAGTCTGCCCAAACGGAGACGGTTATCTTGGTAGACAGCTCTCGTGGAGCAATCTAGACTTGCTATAACCTCCAAGAAATTTAAAATGTTTAGTTTGATACTAAGTTATGTACTTCATCTTTGTTTAATATTCAATTCAATGGGGTTCAATATACTGGACTTGCTTCAACGTGTCATCATTTACCTCATCAGCCACGCACAAGTATCAAGACTCATGTGGTCATCATCCAGCAAAAAAATAACACCAAATGAACGTCACGCTTGGAATTCTTGTTTTTATTAGAACATCTTACAAAACCTTGAAACTAGGATTCTAGACCTATTATGAAATAAATTCATATTTCTATCTTTGAAAAAAATTGTAAAATGATAAAAACATAAAAAATAAACATAATACGGAAATACTGTAAAAACAATACCTTATTTTTAGTTTATTAGCTGTGTTTTTTTATTTTTCAGGTTGCAAACTAGTCCTCCAATGGTGCAGAGCCAAGAAGCTCTAACTCACTGGTTGTGCTGGGTGCACAATAATGTAAACAAACGTATAGGAAAGCCGCAATTTGATTGCAGACAAGTTAATGCTCGGTGGCGGGATGGTTGGCCCGATGGCTCATGTGATTGATTAAAATCTAACATTCAATTGAACTTATAAATTTAAAGTTAGTGATGTTCTGAAGATAAAGTTATAGATTTTGTTAATAGAATCAATTGAAAGTCTAAAAATTCTATTTATTCATTAGATTAATCTGTTCAAATACCTGTACAAGTCATGTGGAACTTTTTTGAAGGGTTTTTGATGAGAATAACTTTTGAAAGTTGATGAATCTTGTAATAAAACGATTATTTAAAATGGTAAGTTGTCGAGCATCTTATAAAGAAATGAGACGTTCAAAGATTATTTTACTTGATAAGACTGTCTAACTAAATCAAGTTTTGAACAATTCCTGTTTCAAACTTTTCATAACTAGCAGTTAAGACATTTTGACACAATTGAGGTCGATACACACGTGTCTGGTGACAATGCCTTCAGTGATCTCCAGTGCAGGACAGATCGATGATAAATTCCTCACTGGCGTTCACACATTTCCGGGTGAGACCGGCTGAGTCATTGCTAATTCCTTTTCACTATCAAATGTCAAATTGCATAAAATTTAAGGTATCTTAATATTCTACTTCAACTCCTGATTCTGTAACAACTTGATTTTTTTCTATTGTCAAAATTAGCAGCAAAAAATCAAGAAAGATCCCTGATCCTTTGCTGTATGCACTTGGAGAATCAAGACTAGAATAACATACTTAATACAAGTCTTGAACATTATAGAAGAAAGAGGAATCATTTGCCATGAAAATAATGATTCTGTTTTACCAGGTTCTACATTTTGCAATGAAAAATGTTTATTGAATAGTTTAATTGAACCAATATTAATACATTAAAATTATAAAAATAGATCAATGAATCAGAATAATCTTAATTTATTTCAACCTTTCCCTATTTGAACTTTCTGGCATAGGAACTGGAATCTTTCTCGATTTCTTGTTTCTAATAACAAATGAAGTTGTTTTCTTCAGAATCAGGAGTTCAAGCAGAATAATATAACATTTAAACAATTCAAATAACTGAAAATTTTATAATTTTTTGCATTTGGCTGGGAAAAGGAAAATGGTGATGACTCATCAGTGCTGATCTGTGTGGCTGAAACATATTTCTATGTAAATCAAACGAAGAGAAAAACGTCATTGTGTCAACAGCCGCCTCTAAAATTCTGTTTACATTTAGATAGCAGACAGGGACCTGCCTACGTAAACCTCAAAATTTAATTTCCAGTAGTTTTTGAGTCAGAGCTATTTCAATATTGATAAATCGCCATCTTCCAAGTATAGGCATAGGCCTACCTATACATACTATCCTTTCAAGTAAAATTGTCAATTATGGTTAGAAATTGACATATTGCACATGAATTTGGACCGCCTCAATGAGCTGAGGCGAATTAGCTTTCATTCATTGTGTTGTGATTGACCGTTCAAAGGATGGGAAGGGGGTCCTCCGTTAATGGCGAAGAGGGCCTATTTATCACTGTAAATCGCGGAACATTATGACTCAGATATGTGTGTATCAACCTTTATTGTTCTTTTGAAAAAAAGTTGTGCCTGTTGTTACAGTTTTGCACATACACAGAAAAATACCGAACGGTATGTTAAAAATATTGTCCAGGAATGTTAGGTTATTATTTCAAGTTGGTGTAAGAGCAGCGCATTCAAGTTCATAGATTTTTATTTATTTTATAATGCAGATTTGCAAGCTGTGATCAAATTATTTTCATAAAATTGAAAATACCAATTTCTGTGCATCCGTACATTGGTGTTTGATTAGATGACATTTTGAATTCAATCATTTAGATCGTCTTTTCTTACTTCTCAGTTGATGGTATGGTGGTTCGGAACCCACCTAAAACTGTAGTTCAACTATTCAATCGTCTTCATTCAACTTATTGCCCATGCACAGGTATCATACCTATTTGGGCTTCATCCTCCAGGAAAAATTTATTTGTGTTAAAAATGTTATTCAAATCAATTTTCTGAATTTTATTTCATTGCTTGGTATTTTTTTAGATAATAATATGCTAATGCTGTCTTGCTGGTTCATTGGGATGACACAAAAAATTAATTGTGGGTTATCGCTTATTCCAATAACTTCTGGGCAGATTCGCTATTGCTTTCATTTTTTTTTTTTTTGTGCAGAGACATGAAGTTTCGAACAACACTCTTTAGTCTTTGCTAACAAAGCCTTGGACACCAAAGTTATTGTTGCCAAAATATTGGTTAAGCGGCTATTACACTAGGTGAGTTTAGTAGCCAGCAAGTAGCAACCACAACCAACCCAGCTCCCTTCACCATTATAAGTCTTTCTCCTGAGACTTGACACTACAAGACCAAGCAACCCAACAATGCTTGTTGCCTTGTGGACTTTGGTGGGGGGAGCTGGATCGGCATTTATTGATGCTGCTTACTGACTTGTTAGCTTCTAGAATTCATTGGTACCAAAGGTAAATCCCTCTCCAATATCATTTTATTGGCCCTAAAGGTCGTCCCAGTCACCGGAATTGTCACAAAGCGGAATTGAGCTGCCCTGATACTGTATGAAATATAATCAAAAGGCTACCATTAAAAGACCAGTCACCGGATACAAAGCAGGGCAGCATCACAAGTCTCACATCTGGTGAGATTTGGCTTTTTAACTTCAGTCACCTTTCCCCACACGTCACTGTAGTGGTTTTAAAAGGAGGGTACTGACCTGTAAAGGGACCTGTGCTCACCCAAAGACATGAAGATTACACCGATTAGGTATAAAAAGCATATGGGTGAAGAATACACTTCAGTCGCTGCCATCGAATTAGGAAGCTGGAACAAACTACAGTGTTGACAAATATGGCATGGTTAGTCATTATTTATTTTTTGCATTCAGGTTTGTGATTGGAAACATCCATATATGGCAACACCACAATTTGTACATGATTTTACATGGGGGGGGGGGGGATGGTCAAGAAGGTTCCCCATAACTGTTGGAACGATTAATCATATCCGATGGCATTCGTCTCAGCTTATTGAGGTGGTACCCCTTGGCCTGATAAATGCCAGCGATATTTTGGCGACCGGGGCGTTTCTGATAGTTTGGAGTCGTAAGCCACATCTCCACCAACCGAACATGCTCGGCGAACAGTGTTCGCGGAATTATCTGATGTCGCTGATCAATGTTTTGTGTGGACGCCTTCTCAAACATTATGATTGGTGTCATGGTGGGTCGTCACTGTTCTCTCACAGACCGAACATTTCAACTGAACTAACGAACATGTTTGGTGATCCATATGTTTAATGTTTGTTCATTTTTTGTGTTTGGCAGACATGCTCGGTTGGTGGAGACGCGGCTTTACAAACAAAATTCGATAGATAAATACAGATTTCAATGTTTTGGAAGAATTGTTTGAGCTCTCAAATGAAATTATAGGGGTTTTATGGTGTTCATGAAAGTTTTTGAATGACTGTGGCACAAAAACCACTGAAGATAAGTGGGTAAAATTAGTTTCAAATTGTACAGAATTTAATTTCCTAGAGGAATTTTGAATTACAAATTTAGGTCCTGTCATTAGTCGTTTATTTCACAATCGTTTTGTCTATTCAAAACATCATATTTTCAGAAATAAATTCAAAATTTAGAAAGATTCTAACTATGTATATAGAAAAGATACAAAGGTGTAACTGGTATAATATTTTTTTTAATTTCTGGGTTACAGTTTACAACATGACAATAGCAATCCCAAACTTCCTACTTTGACCATCACTTTGGATATCTATATCGCTCGAATTCCATAGACTATTATAATATTATTTCCATGATAATATTTTTAGCCATTCCATCACAGGCGGCGCGCCCATTAGGGCAGGTAGGGCTGAGCCCCACCAATAATTCCGCCAAAGAAATAAATATTAGTTCATTAAAAAAAAAACACTGAGTAAATAAGAAAACAGCGCATGAATTTGTAAGGCAAGTAAATTAATTTGCACGCCGATTGTGAGTAGCCACAGTCTGGACCGGTTGGGCTGATTTCCAAGTAGCCCTGGCAATACAGAGCTGATATACATTGGCTCTATAGATGGGTGATGTCAGCTAGCAGCACTCCCACTTTCCAGCGCCATATGCTGAAGGCAATTGAAGTTTTGGCTCAGCCCTGAGCAGTTGTAATTTCGGTGGCCAGTGGCTCCGTTCCACAGTTCGCGCTCTGCTGGAAGAGTGCATAATACATTGTTGGAACAACAACCGTATGGAAAGTGAACGATTAAAAGCATTATTTATTAATTAACTCTTTCTATTTATTACTTACTTTTTATTAGTAAGTTAACATAAACAATGAATTTAAATCATGGGCCAAAGTTTTCGACATTGCCATTGGAGGTAAAAAACAAAGAGTGAGGCACACATCAACAAGATTTTAAGCTTGTAACATACACAAAGCAAAACAGAGACTTTTGTACCTCGTGGTTTGATAAAAAGCTGTGGTTAATTCCAAGCATTGAAAAACTAGCTTTATTTTGTTTTGTTAATAAGGGAAATGATGATCTTTGTTCAAAAGCTGGCTATAAGGATCTCAAACCCTTGAGTGAGAAAATTAAAAAAAAACATGAGGAAAGTAACACTAATTTAACCAATGCAATTAAATATCCAGCCAAAGATCGCATCTACAGTGGTAAGATTGTTATTACTTTAATACTTGAATTTATTGGAGATGTTAGAGGAATTCATTTCACTTCTGAAAAGAAGCTTCGGCAGCCTGACGTTTAGTTCATTGACCTATCCTCTACACTCCTCTTGACTGTGTTAAACTAATCACAGGTACAGTCAAAAACTGTACTGCACAGTAATTATTGCCAGTATTTTTATCCATTTCTTTTTTCTTATGAAGAAAGACAATACTAGCCTATGCCGAAAATCCTGATTTTTTTACAAATTGGCCATTCCAACATACGTTTTATAATATGTCTGTTGGGAATAGACAGTACCGTTTCAACAGATGATTTGAAAAATCCAAGGATTTGTCTTGAATACTAGTTGGTCTTGACAATATTCTGACTGAAATAGGCCTCATGACCAACCCACAGGTGTATTTAAAAACACCAGTGAAAAACTTGATGCGCCGCTACTGCATTCCATTTCATTTATGATGTATGTAAATTTATGATGTAAATTTATTTATTTATTTATTTATTTATTTATGATTATCGCTCAAATTCCATAGACTATTATTATAATATTATTTCCATGATAATATTTTTAACCATTCCATTGCATTTATGATGTATGATTTCTGTTTCTGTAGGTTGTACGTTGTAGTTGTAAATATTGTAAGGTTGTAACCTAATACCATTGACCTTGGGTTCCATTTATTGTAGGCATTTTACAGTATTTATTTTTATAAAAAAATCTGCGCTTTTCATTTGCAACAGTATGATTCTGTTTAGATATAGATTAATGATAGAATAATATTTATATGATTCATACTAAATTATAACATAACATTTTCCGACAAATCGAAATTATTATTTTCTTTTCTGCTACAGAGCAACGATATCTAGAAGCCAACTACTTGGTCAGGGCTTCTGTTTTCCGTACACTCCGTGCTCCTTACCGGAGTTTGGAAAAGGATTTATCCTATTTCGACTTTTAATATTAGATTAAAATTGTAATAATTCTTATTTCCGTCCTAGAGAGTGAAATTGTGGCGTGAGTGTAGCGGATAATGCCCCTACCTCCGAACTTAGCTGTAATGTTGCAGGTAATTTACTCATAACCTTACTTTTACTGTGATGTTTGCAAATGCAATGCATCTTTTTTAGGAATCTCAACGTTGTTTATTTGAAGTTATTACTGTATTTAGTTATTTGATCTCATGTTTTCAGAGTAATTTTACACCGATGATTATGACTCATTTCAAAATAACTGTACTCGATTGTGATTCAATATAATAACGCATAAATTACATAGCTTTCGGCTTAGGCTCAGAGAAGTTCATTAATTTATTTTGGATCTGATGGAAGAGGTAAATTTATATTATTGTATTATCTTTCAATTTCCTCTTTCAAACTCATGGAATTAACCATTACAAATTAATAATAGAATGTTTTCCGTCTAATAGAACTATTTGCAAGTGAAACAATAACTTATGCAGAATAATATTTTTGTTAGTTGTAAAAATATGCATGTTACTGTACTGCTATCAATACAAGGCTGTATCTTGCCAGATCTGTTCTACTTCTGTAATTTGGAATATGATAGCCATCAGGTCGCTATGTTTTCAACATTCTTTATTAATTTATGGAATGGACTTTGAATTTATCAATAATGTTACGTACTGCAGTAATATTCTACCGAGTAAGTAACTTCTGTATTATCTCATTGTGATAATTCGTAAGTTTGAAGCTGATCTTGTCTATTAACCTAGTAAGTTACTTATTCTTTTAATTATTGAGTATTTTTAATAGGCTATATGTGTCTTTAATGTTATGCTACTGTCCGTTGGCCATACCGAGTGAAACATAATTTTCTGTAGCGCGGCTGGAAAGTCTAATGTCGATTTATTCGTTTTTACTTAGATGCTAGTTTTCCGTGGGGCCGTCTCAGCAGAGTCTTAACTTCGTAGGGGACTGTTTCTATAGCGCTGTCAAACATCTTAGTATTTTCGCGCTCCTTTTATCGCTTACTTTGTGAGCAATAAGCCAGCCTTGACTTACAATTCTCTTATATTGGTTTAAACTATGAATTACTTCACAGAAAAGTGGAGAGTCAATGTAAAACGGTTATTATCAACAGTGGCTTGATTGTATACAAAAATATGAACATTGGAATAATAATGAAATCTCACATTAGGCCCTTATTATACAGCCACTTCAGTCGCGGTCGCAAGTCACAATTAACAAGGACAAATTACACCAGTCAGGTAAATTTGATGAAAAAATCAGCTGATGGTTCTAAACCTGTTAATGCCTTCATGTATTTTGAGCTCGGTCAGACGCTCGATATAATTTAGCCTAAATTGTGGCTCGCGATCGCTAGTGATGTGGCTATGTTTAATAAGGGCCTGGTGTTTCAGTTCAGTAATTTTTTACTTCATCAGCAGAAAACTCAAGTTTCTAAAGCTGTTTAATTACTGTTTTAATTTTGGTTTTGTTTTTTAGTAATAGGTCATTTTCAAGAAATAACTGTCAGTTTTTGTGTATTCTAGAAATAACTGGCAGTACTGCTAATAGGTGTGTATCTCTATTATATAGGGCCTACTTCTCTTTTATTTACATGAGACTAAGTGTTGGCTCCACCAGTAATTACATTTGAATAACGTTTCTAGCCAGAGTATTAAAATATTTCTTTTTTACTTGGGTTGATAGTTTTGGTGTCAGTACTTTGTTGGAAAGAACTTCTCTACTAAATGTAGATCTTCACCCTAAATCAGCGGTCCTTAGCTCGCGGCACACCAACACTACACAATCCACATTTAATCACATCACTGCACACTTATGGTGATCTCGCTATGTGTAGGCTACCATGGCGAGGTACAGCTTACTTATCAATTGCAAAATTTCTCTATGAAAAAACCACTAGGCCTACCAACATTGATATCTTTGAAAAAACCACTAACGACATTGATTTCTGTTTATTTCAAAATGATGCAATGATTATTTTACATTGATCTCTATTTGATTTATTTCTCAATTTTACATTTTTATCCCTATTCTATTTCATCTCTATTTTTTATCTCGGTATTTTACATTGATCTCTATGAAAAAACCATTTACAACAATGATTGTTTTATAGGATAACATTATTTTATCCAGTTCTATAAGCTCTTGCGTTAGTAATAATTTGTTTGTGTTTTTTTTAGAATGCAGCTGAACCAATGCAGGTGGATATTCCACCGGAAGATAATGATAACACCGAAGAAGATCCTTACCTAGTCGAAAATCCAACTCTGGTAATGTTTATTATTGTGTCATTTCAAATTTTTATAGTCTACCATTTATTAGTGACTTAGCTTAATAAGTTGGTAGCTTTCAATTCAATAATTATTATTAAGGACCCGACAGAACGTTTTTGAAATCGTGACGTTGTTTGGGCGTTTTTCCGTCCGTGCTCTAGCGCTAGAAAGAAAGATTCTAGACTTTTGAAACTTGGTATGGCCTATAGCTTCCGCATAGTTCAAGTGAGATCACTATTGATTTTGGGGGTCGAATATAAAAATAATTAGGCATGTGATGTAAAACAGATGACCACTATAGGCTCTAAGTAAGTTTTTGCGAGTGAAAATCAAAATATGGTTCAGCTGGTTCATTTTGGATACAAACTCTTTTTTTGAAGAATATTACAAAGTTTTTGCTTAGCCTGATTATCCACTCTTTTACAGTGTAACCGTTGACGGTTTCATTTTGATTGTGTTGAAATCTTTTCTTAAATTATTTTAAATCGTCGAATTGAAAAAAAAAAACATAAAATATTGAGGCATGCTTATGAGATCTGTTGAACAAGAAGAAGAAACAAAACTTTTTCAAGAACTGCCGATGCAAGGTCAATAGATAACTAACCGCGCTGCCGATGTATAATTTTTGTGAATCGGGACTCACTGAATTAATGTTTGAATTAATGAATACAGAAATTTTGAATTAATGTTTACAGAAATCATAGAAGCTGATTGGTGCATGTGCCTTTCAGCAAAACAATGATGATGATGATGATAATGATAATAACAACTATTATTTTATGTCAATTCTTCGGGTCATTGGATACTTCTTTGTATCGTGTTTTATCTATTATTAGAAAATAAAAACAATACCGTCTATTATACTATCTTATATTGTATTCTTTAACATAAGAAATCCAGCATAATCGCGGCTCAAATGCTCAATACATCATTCGAGATAATTATGCAATGCATATTTAAATATTATTTAAATAGTAGTTATTTAAAGTAACACTCGAACTTTATTCACACAATTTACTTACAACGCGCACTAATCAGTTATATCACACAAGAAAACCCAATTACTGACTGTCAATAGGCCGATCAATAATTTAATAAATAACTGTCCAATAAACATTGAAGGAAATGTCTAAAAGAAACAGTTGAACACTCAATAAATAAGCTGAACACTTACAAAGCGCAATGTCTGTCACAGTATTTGATAATCGCAATAATAGTTCAGGTGAACAAACATATCGAACAGCAATAATAAATTTATTAATACTTATTGGTAAACAATAATTATGATTGTTGGACTGGAAAAACAGTCAACGTTTAGAAATGAAACGTCTGTAACTTGGCTTTTGGTCGAGAAAGTCATCATGTAGAAAATAACGACGATAACTCCTGATTCTTCCTAGTAAAAAGCTGCACGTGCCGCTTGAATACAGTACATAGCTCAATATTCAAATAGTCAGTATTGTGATAAATCATCAATACCAGAATGGGAACATTTTTGGGGTAGAATATTGGTGTGAAAAACCAACCAATTTAGAAAATTTCTCTTATAAATTGCATTGTCATGAAAAATCTTATCTGTAGGATTATTGTAAATTTATTCGTTGAAGCTCTTTAGATGGTATTATAGTGCATTATAAACTTGATAAAATAACATTTATCTCAGAGCCAAATAATTTCCATGAGAACCACATAATTCCTATACAGTTCCAACATATTATCCCTCTCATTTGAATTCTAAAATATATGATGAAATTGATCAATTTGTTAATCTATTTCACCACTTCAATTTGTCATGTTCTACAAGTTTTTTGTCCATAGAAATTGAATTTTAACGTTACTAATCTGTAATATACGAGAAGTTTCAGTGAATCCAATTTATTCTAACTGATTTCTTTTTTTGCAGGATTTAGAAGCCTACGCAAACAGTTACACAGGACTGGCGAAATTGTATAGACTCATATATATTTCTGATCACTGTCCTTCGTTGAGGATAGACGCTTTGAAAATGGCTATATCGGCTGTTATGGATACATACAATGTTATGTTGTATCAACAACTACATAGGAAATTGCAGGATGTAATGAGGTGAGTAGTGTTTAAATGCAAGCATTTTTAAACACTTTATGAGAATTAGTACAAATTGAAAGAAATTAAATAAAAAAAACTCTGACGATTGAGGGAAGTTTTTTCTTTTGAGGATGAAGCCCACATAGGTCTGAGACCTGTGCGTGGGTAGTGAGTTGGATGATGGTGATTGATGAGTGAAAGCCGCGAGCCGTGCCAAGTATCTGTTTGTCAGATAAGTCACGATGGCCTGGACCCTTTCTTTAAGGATAACCGTTGTGTAAAGTTTGGTCTGCAAAAAGACTGATCTCTGCTGTAAGATTGCTTCATGGTGTCTCGGAATCCACTTGAAAGTGTAATACCAATTTATCAATTATTATTCATAATAATAATAAGTGTAACAAACCCGGGAGTGCAAAAAAGGGGCTTCCTTATATGCTATCCCCCTTAGTCACCCAGAGAGGTTTGGTTAGTACGGTTTATCCGCCAGTCATTAATCTGTCGCTCAATCTCTCCTGGGTATCCAGCCAGTCGAAAACTGTCAGTTTAACTTGAATGCATTTTGAACTCAGTATATTAATTAACTAAAGGGTAGCGAAAATTTTTTTTATAGTCAGAAGAACGTGAAAAATCGATTAAAACCATGCATTTGAAGAAAACAGACCTGGCATTTGATGTAAACCGAACAGTCAACTCCTGATTATCCGAGATCGGATTATCCAGGATGCAGATAGGGCTGGGAAAGTGAAGTAGGATAGATGCGAGCGCGAGAAGCTAGTTGTATTGCTTTCTAAACAACCTACTATTGCCAAATAGTTTTATAAATTCCTGTACATTTCCCGCACTATTCCAGGTGTTCAAAAAATGTCCAATCGCTGGAAATCTTAAAATAAATTTTATTTAGGCCCTTGATTATAAAATTTGGTTTAACCGTGATTTTCGATTATCCTTGATGGTCCTGCCATAATCATCCCGGATAATTGGGAGTTGACAGTGTACAAATATTGTTTGGGATGAATGCCTTGTTTTACTCATGTTTTATCCGTTACGGTTGAATTACCATGCAACTAGTGTTATGACTATAGCCGAACAACTGAAGACAATAGCAGACTTCAGCTGAATATAATCATAAGCATCATGCGTCCTTCCATATTTAGCTGGAAGTAGTCTGCTCATTTTTGTCTGCCGAACGTCTGTGGCAATATTTGGTAGATGTATTTTTTGTGTTTTCTTTTCCTCAATTTGAAACTAATACCTATACTGGGGGGAGGGGGGTTATCGGAGAAAAATTTGATAAACCTAAAAAATTTGATTATTAGTCCCTCTATAATCCTATTTTTAAGAGATTCTAGACACATGTCTAGAAAAGCTTAAATCCATTAGTAGTCCACATTATGGGATTTTAGATGCTGGGAACTTAATTTGAAACTCAAAAACAGTAATTTTATACGATTATTCATTAAAATGAAGTTTATAAATTGGGTAAAGTGAAAGATTAAATTTAATAAATCATTGCTCTCGTGACTCGTTTGCTTAAGAACTTGAACCCGCTTTTCGTATATTGTTAGTTCATTAATTAGTTGTGAACAAATTTTAATGTATGAAATGTTGAAAATACTACTTTTATAGTGCCAATTTAACAAGCTATAGCGGTTTCAATTATTTTCACAATCGGAGCCATCTAGAGACCTTTTGTGGCCCGGGGCAGAGTTTTGGCTGGAGGCTCCCTTACCCTCTCACCCTAAATACCAATTTTCAATCAGTGACACGATTTTCCAACTAGCATCAACTGAGTCTAGTTGCCTACTGTACTCAAAAGGTTTTTAGTAACTAATTGAATTGTATTTTAAATATAAATATAAAATTCGAGTGCAGGCTAACTGAAAGCCATTCAATGAAAAATTTGTGAAAGCTAGGGTAAAGGGCACTTAGTGGCATTAGAGAGAGCTTTGATAAGTACAATAAACTTCTCTTCTATTTTTATGTAATCTCTTGAATTCCCATCGAACTAATAGTAGAATATGTAAAATGTGTTTAAATATAAAAATTATGTCTGAATAGAACTTGATTCAACTTGCAACCAGAGGATGTGCAAAAAACAATCATCATTTTTAATGTTGATTCAATAACATATCCAATTCCAAATTTAAATTTTTGGTAATTTTGTAATTACGTATGAATGGTGACAAACCCCTATAAATGGCGGGGGGGGGGGGGGGGTCTGAGGGTTCTCCATTGGAGAAAAAAATTGTTTACTAAGTCTCGAGAGTGCAACTAAAAGCTTTTTAGTGGTAATCAACCTCTTCCCTCATATTAGTTGTTGATTTGCTTCATGATGTGACAAATTTTACAAAAATATTAAGAAATATTTCATGCCTCGTATGTCAACTTCATTCAAGTGGCCCAGGGCCCTTCAAACCTATGTTTGGGGCTCCGAAAATACAGGGTCCCACCAGCATCGTGGGTCCCTTGAAGGCCCAAAGCTGGGGCAATTAGGGGACCCTTGTGTATAAACTTTGAAACTTAAAATATTTTATTTTAGATGCAGCCTACTTGAATATTTACTTCACATGACTGCTTGCAGGGCTAGAGGGCCTGTAGAATTTGTTAGGCTTCTAAGGGGCCTCTAGCGGACTAAACTGGAGTAATAAGGGGCCCTGAAGGCCCTCAACTGGGGCAGTTTGGGGCCCCTGATTTTATTTTTGGTTTGTCACATGCTTACATTGCCAAATGATATCGCCCCTTGACGTTGAGTCGGGGGAAACGTTTCCTGTTTGCCAAATCCCATCTGTAACTTCAACTACAATAAATCCTTTTTTCCACCTGTGATAGTATATTACGTTATAGGTGCGGGAAATGGTGTTTACTGTATGAGTATGATGAGTTAACGCATGAGACGAAGTCGAGTTCAGTATTATCATACGAGTATGGTAAACATCTTCCCGGACGAGTAACGTCCGATATTTTTCGTCATACAAGTCTAAAATAGCAGATAAGTTGAAATAAGAAACTATAAATCATTGTTATACGAACATAACCTCAACACACCAAATCACAGAAACTCTAGGTGAAATGGGCAATAATGGTCCTACATCAGCTGATTTAGCTTTCGGTCAAATGGTTTTCAGTGAAATAGTAGCCAGTAGCCACCCATGTTGTGGGTTATTCTCGTCTTTTAAATAACTGCAACCTCACTGATGGACCATTCATTAATATTAATAACACTCAGCTCGACTTTCAAACCAAAGTAAATAATCTTGGACTTTCACTCTCAAATACTCTAGACTGGACTGAGCACGTAAACACGACTTGCAATAGAGCCATTGGTGGTATCAATTCATTAAAGAAAATAGGACACCTCTTACCTCTTTCGACTAAAATCATGCTTGTTAAGACTTTAATTTTTCCTATATTCTATTACTGTGACTTGGTAACGATAGACATGACTGTACAACTGACAGAGAAGCTGCAGCGTGCACAGAATTACTGTGTGCGGTTCATCTTCAATTTACAGAGAGACGATCACATATCACCATATTACAACCGACTTAAACTCTTGAAGCTTCATGGCTGTAGGTGTCTCCATGCACTCGTGTTTCTGTACAAGCTTCTTAGAACTAGATCTCCCAGCTACTTGGCAGTGGATTTCCGCTTCATGAGTGATGTCGGCAGGGGTGGTACTCGTCATGGGTCTCATCTGCTGGCTGTTCCTGTTCATAGAACAGTTATGTTCAATAAATCTTTCCAGGTAACGGCCAGTAGGCTGTGGAATTCCCTCCCTGTTGATATAAAGTCGATGGCCAATGAGCGCCGGTTCAGTGCGGCGGTTGTGGCGTGGATCAGGGGTGGTGGGCTGGATGCGGTATGACTGGATGTCGACCTTGAGGGACGATTGTGTGTGTGTGTGTGTGTGTGTGTGAGTGTGTGTGTGTGTGAGGTTCGTGTGTGTATGGTTCAGTGCGTTGTTTGAATGCATGTTATCTTTTCAAAACAGTTTGGTCCTTTTCTTTTATTTTTTTTATTTAATATTTATTAAATAATAAAATTGATATTTTAATATTTATTTTTTATCTCTATCTTGTACATATTTCTTCTATAATTATCGTTTTCCAAGCTTTGTTATGTTCGTTTTATTTTTATTCAAGATTGCTTTTCTTTTTATTTTTTATTTTCTTCTTTTTTTTTCATTTCATTTCTTATTCATTTCAAAATTGTTTATGTAGAATTGTATCGGAGGGTTGAGTGCAAGAGGGGGCCGGCTGCGCCTCAACTCCGCCCTCCTAGGATAAAATAAAGGCAGCAATTCAATTCAATTCAATAAGCGTGCTGCAATAATCATTTGATGATCTTTACCACACAGTGTGCGGTAATAATCATCAAATGTCATCAGCTGTTTTTGATTTCTGTAAACAGCTGTTTACCACATTGATTCCTTCACTGTTAAACTGTCCATAACCTTCAAGTATGACGAAAAATTATTCACCCTTCACATATGAAAACATTTTTTGCCTCCAGTAACCGATATTCTCGTTTTTTCATTGATGCCTTCCTACTCGTTTTTGGGGACCTCTTTTGCAGGCACAATTAACGGGAGTTGTAACCCGGACCTCCTCCTTGTCGCTACGCCAATGATTTCTATTATTGTGATGTTTAGTACCTATCTTTATTATCCCTATTAACGGTTGTGTGGAAGAGAGTGTATTGCGTCCTAACTCCGCACTTAACAAAGGCAATTTGTGTATCTATCTCGGGGTTTCACATATATTTTTAATACTCATAATAAAGAAGTATCTTGAAAGTTGTTACCTATCAAATCGACTTGTTTTGATTCCTATCTGTATATTTTCAGTACTGTTTCGCTTCCGGATGTAGCTGGAGGAGGAATGCAGGATATACCGACCATGGATGTAGTTTGGGTCGAGAATAAGAACAAAAAGGGCGCGCTCAAACTGGAGAAACTTGACTTGGATTTAAAAAATTACAAAAGTAATTCGATCAAAGAAAGTATCAGAAGAGGAAACGACGACCTCGGAGATCATCATCTGGACTGTGGTGATTTATCAAATGCCTTGAAGTGCTATTCACGAGCTAGAGACTATTGTACTAGTGGAAAGCATGTAGTTAACATGTGTCTTAATGTAATTAAGGTATGTTCTCAATTGTTGGAAATTGTTCTCAACAACCACACCAAGGTTTTCATTCATTATTTCATGTTACTTTGTAAAGAATATTGATTGTTCATTATGGTTGGATGGGACAAATGTTTGATGTTGGGAGCCAACTACACGGTGCTCGCCTTTTTCTGAATATTCGTGCACTTTGAAGTGTGCTCTTTACCGATACTAGACGGGAAACGACGAGCACGAATGCTCGCTACTTGCCGAGTACACGGATTCCACACTACTTACGATTCGACGCGTGGCTGCTCGGGACTCGAATGCCCCATGTGTGGAGCCGGCATTAGATGCAGCATTCATTGATGAATTGTCGCTGTAATACGGTTACTCCACTACCACTACCGGTTCTCTAGACTAGAGTAATACAATTTCATCCAATCAATGAAAATGCGTGGCTGCTTCTACATGCGTAACCGGATGTTTCATGTCCTTTTATTTATACAATATTCTCCACACACTAAGGCAGTCAGCCATCAGACACTCAGCGAAACACAGCTATTTATTCATGACGCTTAGGGAACGGTCCTTGTGCGATTGCCTAAGTGGCATCGATGTTTTTATAAATATAATTTCTCAAATTCGTCTCACATTTAAAAGATTCTGGTTATTTTATTCTCCCTATCAAGTAGTTGTTGTAATAATAAATTTTCATTTAATTGTTATCAGATATAGGTTCAAATCATATGTGTTATGCTCGTTCAAACTGAGGCATTTGCCATAAAGCACTATCTTAGAGCATCTAGACTAGACTGTTACTACAGGTAGAAAGATTATGTTACTCGTCTAGCAAAAGTCCATACTGATCTACGAGAGTCCTCTATTGGTGTAAATGCCTGTCTATGGCGTTAATGCCCGTTTAGACAGGCCTTAATAGTTTGGTTCAATTATCTTAGTAGTGTATTGTGGGAGTAACATAATCTTCATAATACTGGATTTGCAGACTCATGAGAAATCATTGTTCTTTATGTATCAGGATACATCAACTAGACTTTTTTTCTGGAGGATGAAGCCCACATAGGTCTGATACCTGTGTGTGGGTAATGAGCTGGATGATTGTGGTTGATGAGCTGGACCTACAGTTTTAGGTGGGTTCCGAACCACCGGGAAGTGATTTTGCAGCAGAGAACAGTGTCTTTTGCTGGTCACTACATGTATATTGTAGTAAAAATACTACGTGTATATTCTTTTAGAATCCAGCAATTTTGAGTAAACGAGTATTTTTCTATTAATTGACATATTTTGAATAACCATTTCCTGGGTGGCCGATTCCTATTTCATTGATAGTGCTATGTAGCACAGCTAAAATAGTATATCAGTGATATTACATTAGTAATATAACTGACCTAATAGAAACTAGCGTAATACTGTATATACTATAACTATACAACTATATAACTCATAAGTGGCCTAATAGGACATATTTAGAATAATTTTGACAATATTATTCATTATAATTGTATGTTGTTATGACCATTATTGTGAAATAATCGTTGAGAAATTATTTTAAGGTGTCTAAAATCGAGGATATTCAGGAATATGATGCATTTTTTCTAGAATTATGTTGATTTCATCTTTGCTTTTTTATGTTCATAATTCTAATTCACACTTATTTTCTGCATTTTCTAATATTTATATACACTTAAATGTTCTTAAAATATAAAAATTCTTAAATCCAACAGGTGAGTGTTTATCTCCAGAATTGGTCTCATGTTCTTAGCTACGTTAACAAAGCGGAATCAACGCCAGACTTCTCAGAAGTAAGTTTACAATGACAAAACTGTCAAAATTTTTCTTTTTTAAATGTCAATTCGGGCTAGATTATCACTGTTGTTTTCGAACAAAGCTGACTCAATCGTAATAAACACTGATAAGGGATGCAATATCATGATATTTATTAATTTATCGTACGGCAACAAGTCACATTTAAAATCGAATAGTGTCTTGTGAGGTCAGGAGCGTCAATGGCTTGTCTGACCGCCGTATTTGCTTGCTCATTTAGTGTTGAATCACGCAAGATGCACCGAGGGAGCGAACTTTAGCTTTACACCTAAATGGTTTTAGTTATGTTTAGACTGGGAAATCCACACTCAAGATTGTCATTTGAAAGAGAAACACTTCCTAATTTAAATTCAAAGGAATTCAAATCACAGTGATATCTTATATTAGCACGGAATAAATTTTGAAAAAGGGTTAAAATATGATTTTTTCATGATACTGAATCAACAAAATATTGTAGTTGCAATTTAATTTTTATTACTATATACAGAGGAGTTCCATGAGGATTCTGTCATAATGCTTCAGATAATTCCTTTCATAAAAATAATGAACAAATTCATGAAACCCGGCTTTATTAGAACAAAATATTCTGATTATGCATAGTTTTCTTCAACTTAATGTTTTCTGATCCAATAAAACGCTATTATTTTATGAATTTTGGCTGTACTTCTTGATGTTATAATGTTCTATTCAGAATTAAATTTTCTACAATTTTTGTCTGTGATTACTACAAATTTACAAATCTCGTACAATTAACCCGATATAATCCACTTTAAAATATAAAATCAAGCCATTGTTACATATTTGATGAATATTTCAACGATTACCATTGTAAACGACCTCTAACTTTGTTTTATTAAATTTTCAGCTCCTTATACATAAAACCTGATTACTTATCAAAATAAATAAAGGCCCTATAAATTTCTGAGTGATTAAATTGATAGTAATACCTGCTAACTTCAGCTATTTTTATTTCTGTAACGAAGCGTTTCCAGATCTATGTTTATATGTAGTTTCTTCATTATCATGAGAGGAATCAGCTGAAGCAATATGTCAGAATCTTTTTGAAACACTGTATATCGATATCATATAATTTATTATTATTATTCTATATTGAAATGTTCATGTTTGTTGCAATAATTTTTATACAAGTATGAATTTTTCAATTGATGACCAATATTCTTTAAAGGATCTTTAAATTATCTATCCGTTGATGAATGCCTTTAGTCTATGGCTGGGAGGGCATTTTCATATATGTTCGTCGAAATAAGTGGGCTAGAAAATATTGGAATTCTATTAATCATGTTGTTAATAATTGTTTCAGAATAAGGAGACAAACCAACACATTCGAACCAAATTGAAATGTGCAGCCGGATTAGCAGAGTTAGCGACAAAAAAATACAAAACCGCTGCTAAACACTTTCTACAGGCGAATTTCGACTCTTGTGATTATCCCGAATTAATATCACCTAGCAATATAGCAATGTATGGAGGACTTTGTGCGTTAGCGACTTTTGATAGATCAGAGTTACAAAAAAATGTTATATTTAGCAGGTGAGTAGAACTATTTATTGTCTCATTCCACTCTGTTCAATGTTGTAATGTAACTTGCAACTATGCTTTCATATTTATCATTTAGGAATTCATGAAAAATAACATTTTAGAATTTCCAGCACAATTATTGAATAATACGTAATATGCTCAATTTCCAAACATTTTTATACAAAATTTCGTAGTTGAAGGCTGAGCTAGTTCTATGGTTGTGAATATTGACGCAATTGGGTATGAGATTGTATTCAATAGTGCTAGGGATAGTGTGATAGATGAACAAGGATGGTGAGAATACGGTACCGTAGTCTATGTTTCAGAAAATAGTCTCAGCAGAGCGGATATCGCGTCAGTTTACACACACCTGATTGCTTTTTTTTTTTTTTTTAAATAAAGCTAATATGTTGCTAACATTTTTTCTAGATGAATCTCCCCTAACTGTAATTTCATATCTTAACTGACTCTCAAATAAAGCAAGTTATTCACATTTAACCCTAATATGTTGAATGTACAAAATCAATATATTGTTCTTAAAATAAAATTACTAAACAACTTTTATCCACATGAGATTGCCAGTTGAGACTAGAATCTAGATGTGTGAAGTTCGTATTTCTATTATAATGATTATTATTGATTAGATTGTTGATGTTGCAATTTTATAAAACGCATCTATGGTATTATCAGAGGATTTAATTCTAGGAAGTTTAATAAACCTGTGTCATTACAGGCCTTACACATACCTGCTCAATGAATAACTAGTATAGTTTAGACTAGAATCAAAGATTGAATGCTACAAAAGAAGAATAGAATTCAATAATTCCAAAGCCGATAAAACCGTAATTTTGCTGATAAAAAAACTCTAATATTTGAAATTTCACCAAATTGAGATTTTGGTTGAGACAGCCTTATCGCAAATATTATCAAAACCTACGCGCCACCGTGGTGCCACAGATCTACAGCTAAAACAGTGGTGTAGCTGAGGACTTACTCGGAGTTCAACGGACTCGGTGCGTGTGAACAGCAACTGACATTACCATTTAGTTCTAATGACACTGATTGCTTCGGCACTAGACACTCCACTTTTAGTGGCAAGTTTCTGCGGCGAAGGCAACCATCGATGACGACTGTCGCGCAAATTAGTGGCGTGGCCACTTGACAACAGAACATGAAAATCTCACATGGAACAATGTTCCGCCTTAAGCTACCCCACCGACACGCCACAAGAAGCGGACCCGTGTGGACACTGGACAGGCTCTATGTGACACACTTGCTATACACGATCTGTGCATAAGCTCTACGAAATGTACAGAGTTTACGTAATATTTTAGTTGCTAAGAAAACCGAGCTTTAGGTTTAATCAGTTTTCTGAATAACACTGCATAAATATCAAACGTACAATTTTATTGTAAACAGTATTTGAATAATGTTTGAATTAATATTCATGTATCCAGCACACGGCCCATTCAAACTGGAATAATGTACGTTAAAGAAAATGTTATATGGAATATGTTACTTTAAAGAAAAAAAGAAAGTACAGCTGTCCATTATTTATGATTTTGTTTGGTCCTGATATTGTAGTTAATGCATTGAAATTTTATTTTTCAGTTCATTCAAATTATTCTTAGAGTTGGAACCCCAATTGAGAGATATCATTTTCAAATTTTACGAATCAAAATACGCCTCCTGTCTGAAACTCTTAGACGAAATAAAGGTAAATATATATATATTTTTTTGTATGAGTATTACGTCTATTGTAATCAGTAAACATTACCACTCTTGGGAATGTATGTGAAGCAAGCGTATTTTGAAGAAAACAGAATTTTTCTTTTCCTCCGTCGTGTATATGGGTTCACTGTCAATTTTTCTATACTAACCTAGTTCGGGGGCAAGTGTTATCCCGTGGGCCTTTAAGTATGCAAGTGTGGGAGTGGTCTCATGTTATGAATAGCTAAATAAGAATGTCGATGGTGATAAGTCCATCTTGTGCTCATTCGCCTAAAAAAAGATGTGTAAGATATGATATGATATGATATGTAAGGCTGCGGGTCCTTTAATGTGAGTAGTAGTCACCAGAAGAAAGATTTGCTTGGAGCGCGGCGACTTTCTTATCACCCATAGGCCACAGGCAAGAATTAGGAAGTTATTCTTTTAGTGGGCCCTTGATGATACAGTTTTGAAAGTGGTGCCAATCTCTTCGTTATCGCTAGCACGATAATTGTATGAATGGTTATAGTCCAAAAATGTTGAACCATGGAAACAATTGAGATGGCGGCCAAAATACTTGTAAGTATATTTGTACTTGAGTGATATAAACGCAAGTAGTGCCAAAATTCATTTTTCTATGTACTGGATTCATTTTGTTTTCGCTTCAAGTGATTAAAAACAAAATTACCAAAATTAAATAGATTGTTGATGATGTAATTAAGCATGGAATGGAAAGTGTGAAGTTTACAAATGAGTTTATCAGTAAAACCAATGAAATTTAACCCATTGATAATTTCACATTTAAGTTTTCACCAGTACCTGTCATGAAAAACATAATGAATCACCAAAAATAATATTACATTTTTTATTGTAATATTATTTGATTTTTATTAAAGCTTTCACATCTACAGACACTCAACGTATTAGATGCGTAACGATACTTTATTTTCGCGTCTACAGACATGTAGCGTATCAGTCCATACTAATACTCTTTAAAACATTTACAGATCCCTGAATCTGACAATAACTGTTAGATTCTTTCAGTAAATAATGGTCTTGTCTGTTAATCGCATTGTCTGATCAGATGTGATACAAGTTTGGCAGGTGACGTTGCTTGACTGTAGGTGTGAATACACTAATGTAAATCCATAAAAAATATACCCTTGACTGATACGTTGCGTTGTGTGTCTGTTGATGTGGAAGCTGCTTTAAATGTATCATTCGTTCGTATGGTCTCACAGTCAAACATCTATTTGCTGTGGGTTCTGAGAACTTACAGCTCCAGGTTGAAGGATTTTTCAGGTTTGCTGCCCAATGTACGCCCATCTAGTTTTTGTTCGGCTCCTTCAGTGCACTTCTCACAAGAAATGAATAATTCATGAATTTCATTGCATGTAATTTGAGTAAAGGTTAAACCTATCAAATCACACGAATATGTTTTTGATTCACTGACTTTATTATTTCACCTAATATAATTACTTACTTACTTACTGTAGTGGCCACTCGTACCCCAGTCGGTACTTGGCCTCATCAACACAGCCTCTCCAACGATTCCGGTCACCAGCGTCTTCCTCATTTAGCCCCATCTTTCTCATGTCTTTCCGGGCCTGGTCCCACCATCTTGTTTTAGGTCTTCCAGCTGGTCTCCTTCCTATAGGATTGTTCCTCAGTACACTGTTTGTTAGTGAGTCCCCTTCCCTCCTCAAAACATGTCCCGTCCACCGTAACCTTCTGCTTTTAATCTCACCCACTATGTCTGGTTCCTTGAATAGCTGGCGTATTTCACAGTTGTGTTTTATCCTCCAAACTCCGTTCTCTAGTGTTGGACCAAAGATTTTTCTAAGTACCTTGTTTTCACTAAATTATAAATTAAGCACTGTTTAAAAATAAAATATCGAATATTCTAAAATATTCTGTTTAAAACTTGAGAACAGGTAATTTACATTCGACGAAGTAAATTGAATGAAATCGTATGCAATCTTCAATCATGATAATGTTCATTATTACCGATTTTGAGCATCAGACCGACTGGATTCAAGTAATAACTTTTTATTTACAGGACAACTTGTTTCTTGATATGTACATTGCACCTCATGTTAATACGCTTTACACGCAAATAAGGAATAGAGCATTGATACAGTATTTCAGGTGAGTGTAATTACAATCTATTTTTGCGTAAGAGAGGAATGTATAATACTCAGCTTCAGTGCAATGAAGTATTGACGTAATGTTCAATATCATTATCATAATTTTTAACATATTTTTACTAATAAGGAAATCGGACTTAATAGCAACAATTCAAATGAATATGGTTTTTAAATTACGGCACTATTTGCTACACAAGTTTTTTCAAGCCAACTTGTTATTTTCCTGTAATTTCTTTATTTTCTCTAATTTTTTGTATGATGCCCACATGAGTCTTGAGACTGGTGCGTGGGCAATGAGGTTAATGATGACAAGGTGAAAACATCCAAACTTGAACGAGATTCGGACTTGAGACCTAGAGGAACAACAATCAGTCAAAACTTATCTAATCAGAGTCAAGCGCCCCAACTGATAGAGCCACAGAGGCTGACAATTCTTTTGACAATTTACAATGTGTTCAGCTTAAATTCGGTACATCATCTTGCCACAAAATAATCTATATTAATTACTATGATGTGGTTCGTTCCGTGAATATTTAGTGATTTTATCAACTAGAAAAGCATTTTTTGAGATAAAATCAAATAGTTCAATTTATTGGCCATTCAATTTTAACGTTCGGAAATTAAACTTGAATTATATTAGAACCTTGAGTATAAAATTTCTAATGTTTATTAATTGTGCACATTTTCAGTCCTTACCTCTCAGCAGATATGCGAAAAATGGCAGAAGCTCTGAACACTTCTGTTTCAGCGCTTGAAGATGAACTAATGCTATTGATTTTGGATGGACAAATACAAGCAAGAATCGACTCCCATAATAAGGTGCGCTCTCAACAAATACTAAACGTTTTACAAATTCAGCCCTGTTTTTTCTTTGAATAACGATATTTTTTTGTTTCAAACAATGTCTTAGAATAGGACTAGCCGTGCAATGTTGAACTTGACTTTCCTTTCTGCTCAAACTGATATACAAAAAATAGTAATGAACGTTGAATTTATAGTGATTAAAGCTATTGAAATTTCTTCAACGTACATTATTGTATTTCGTTTGTCTTTTAAAATATTATTTCTAATGTCACAATATTTTTCATAGAAAGTTCTTAAAAGTTTCTATTAAAAGTTCTTGCAACTCTTGTAACAAGAGATGAGTGTCGCCATCCAGACTCTGAAGATTAATTAGGAGAAACGATGCATTGCTAGTAATATGTGGATTACCCTGAATGCTTAAACTAAAACCACATCCAAAACAAAACCTGACACTGTTGAAGATCAATGTAAATCGTTTTCCAAAATTTATCATTTTCTTGTTCTTAATCGGGCCAATAATGTTTTTTGGTATAATAACTATTGTCATGTAGGCTAAGTGAAATCATTTTGTTTTTATAATATTAATTATTCAACGTCTTTTTGAAATGTACTTAATTTGTGTGTTGTTTTTTTTTTAGATTTTGTATGCAAAGGATGTTGATCAACGCAGCACAACATTCGAAAAATCAATAGCTGTAGGAAAAGAATATCAACGAAGAACTCGTATGCTTATCTTAAGGGCGGCAATGTTGAAGAATCAAATACATGTAAAAGTGAGTGCATTAATAGTAGTTTATGCAACGATTTTATTTTGACCCTTATTAAGGCACGAGTTAGATGTAAGTTATAACACGAGCGAATGCGAGTGTTATAAATATCTCACGAGTGCCTTAATGGCCAAATAAAATCGTTGCATACACTATTTTATCTACGACCACTAGTATACATTTAATTAAAACAATTTCATTTTACCTGTGACTGTCAGAGATACCTAACCTCTCGTCTACGAGAAGTTATAGTAGATTGTTGGGTTAAAGTAGCTGGTGTAGCAGTTTGATGAAATCAGCTGATAGTTTCACAATATTGAATTACGATATTGATTCCATCAAAAATGCTTCTGATTGGTCCAGAACCCGTGTTATAATGTAGAACCTGTACTATAATGAGCTCTTTATTCAACGGGTCTCAAAAATCATTTCTAAAAGACAGCTGTTTTGGCATCAATTGTGAAACTGTAATGTATACATTATGACATGGTCGTAGATAAAGCTTATTATCGTACATTGATTGTAATCATTTTATAGTATGCAGTTGTATAAATTTTCAAACTCATTGATTACTCTCATTATTGGACCATTTATATTATGTTTAGCATTATTAGCAAACCTCTCCATCTTAATATGTCTTATGTATCGTTGAGATTAATTATTTTGTTTCTCTTGAATCATGTGCACACCTCAGTGTGTGGCTAACTTATACAATCCGTTTTTTAAATATTTTTCTACCAATGCCTTATTCCTGAACCCTTCTGTCTCTTTCCCCTATTACGGTGTATTTAAATGTAATGCTTTAAATAGTTTTCATGTTTATGATGATAATGTGAGAGAATTATGTTAGTGGATAGGTGGTTGCATTGAATTGAAAATAAGAATGGAATATTTTGAAAGTCATATTCACATATAATTCAATTGAAAGTCAAACGAACAAATTAATTTGGAAATCGCACTGAACAAATCATTGGAATTTATCGATTCTTCTAATGCATAAATAGGCTTATTAATTGTATTTCAAATTATCGAGAGTAGTGTTCATTTTACTTCACAAAAAAAAGTGTTAATGTACATTCTGTGAATTTTCCACTGTTTTGTAGAGAGAGCTGTCTCATAAGAAACAGCGTAATTGTAGTCTTCTCACCAGCCAAATTTGTTGGCCACTACTTCAGTTGATTCAACTACTGTGTATGCGATACTTGAAATTTTTCTCGTTTTAAATGACTCGCTAATTTTGTCATATCTCATTTCAGAGTCCGAAGCGAGAAACAGGTCAAGGAGGAGGAGGTGAACTGTCAGTGGCTCCTGGAAATAGTACTATCTCACCCAGACTCTAAAAACTTCTAAAACTCCTCCATCTTCCTCTGTGAGCCTATTGTAAAATTTCATCTAATTGGCAACATTCTTGCTTATTCATTTTCTTTTAATATGATTTCATGAATGACAGAATAACTTTCTACACATTCTTCTAACTTTCAATTTCTGTATCGATTTCTCAATTTAATCACTTTTGAAATGTTCAAGCCATAAACTCTTTTGTTTACCGAATTTGTCTTAACTTTTAACTGTGGTCATAGTTTGATTGCATTCAGTTTTCAATCATCATACTAGCCAATCATCTTTGAATATTTATTTTCTCTGAAGATGTATTAATAACAAAGTTTAATGTGTTTAATATTTTCCCCCATAACTCGTATATATTTTTATATATATTATGAAATTGTGAACTCTTTCTTTTTGGAAAATTCATTTATAAAAAACGTTATACTTGACAAATATAATTTGTGTAATTCATTTAATAATATGGATTAATGACATTCAAGCCAGTCATCCAATTTTTCAGATCATATATAATTTGCTTTTAAAATAAGCCTACATAGAGAAAACAATTACAGCACAATATACATGTTAATCAGTTTGCTTGTGAAATGCCAACGTTCCTTCAAATAACTCCAAAAATAAAAATTCATAAGATGTCTGTCTTGTAAAAATAACGCGAAGGTACATTTGAAACAAAATAGTTGGAACAGATACAAAAGCTGTCAGTTTTAGTTTTGAGTTTTACTGATTACTCAACGTTAATTCGATTATTCGAGAATGTAGCATAGGTACTTCTCTGCTATTTAATGTTTTGCTAACATCAAGTTAGCAAAATATAAAATAGATTTTTCCTACAGTGACCCGAAAAAGTGCCTATTTTTGCACTAACTGTAGCACGCAAAATAGTCTATTCCTGCACCAGTGCGGGAAAGTACTTCTCCGCCCTCCAAATTTGCAACCTAACAACACAAAATAGTGAGCATGTAATACGTAGGTTCCCTATTCTGCATTCAAAAATAGGTTGGCTACTCTGCTTCAGCTGTGAATAGTTGTTGTAGTTGTTGTTGATGAAATCGATTTGATTCGAAGATAGGTTATGTGAGGAATTTTCAGGTTATGTATGCCCTGCTGTGTTCTGTTTGAATTACTTTATACATTACTGTAGGAAAAATTTAATGTGTAATTCGAGCGCAAAGTATTGTTTCTGCACTCGAGAAACTTTTTTCACGAGTCGAAGGCGAGTGAAAAAAACTGTCTCGATGCAGAAAAACGGTGCTTTGCACTCTAATTACACAAATAGCTATTTGTACTTCAGATAAAAACCATTCTAAAACTTCGTCCTCAAAAATTTTTTTTCAAAAAATTGACAATTGAAAAGAAAACTTTTCGAATGTGGAGGGAAACAATTGAAAATATCAAGCTTGAGGTAACCAATACTTTAATTTATTCTGATTAAATTGTACCTTGAATTTATTTTGATATAATAATAATAATAATATTAATATTAATAATATCGTATGACCTGGCTGGCTCAGGTCTGGTGTCAGAGTTATCAGGTCGCACCTGAATAAGTTCAGGGCCTCTGACGTGACTTAACGATTGTTTTTTAGGCAGCCGGGACCGACAGTTTAACGTGTCCTCCGAAACACGGGAGTGGCCCGAGGTAAAAACTTTCGGTCAGAACTGGGATCGAACCCGGGACCTCTGGGCTAGCAAACCAGCACTTAACCCACTCGGCTACGGCCACTCCACTCCATTTATTTTGATTATTATTACTGAATAATAACATTCAGTTCATTCTTCTCGGGATCTTACTGGGGATGCAGTTCACTCAACGAATAGCCACAATTGTTTCATTAATCTTTTAATTCAGCAGAATTTCTCTTCTCCACAACTATTTGTACATATTTCCAAACGATTTATTTCCCAATGTATTCGATGAAATAAAATAATTCCAAAATCACTTTTTCGACACCTGAAAGTGATGAGTACTTGGATGGGGTCAAGTCCTACTAATTTTTCATTTCAGCTGACTTAACAGACAATAGCTGTTTCTTGGCTAAGTGAATTATTTCTTTCCACAGTATTCCTTAATATCTTATGCATTCAAACACATTTTCTGTGTTGATGTCAAACTAAATATGATAAGTGCACAGTAATAGGTACCCTATCCCATTAATTCTTGTAGATTTAGGCCAAATACTGAGCTTTTTCTTTCCAAAATTATTCATTAATGTTGAATGTCGAAAGCTCCTTATGCCTCATTCGCATTTATAACAGGATCGCTATGCTATTTATGATGATAGTTATATAATAGTGATGGTCACTTCGTTTGCATTCGTAGGACCGCCAATTTGTTTTTGCTCAACGCTAATTTTGGAATTATTTCTGCTGCTATTATATTTGATGACAGATGAAGATTTTTGTTTCATCAGCAGCTAGCATCGTTCTAGTCTGCCTAATGCCCATCCAGAAGCCAGTGGCCAAGAAAAATTGGCCGACCTATAATATAGTGAACAGAGAGAGAGATAAGATTGATAAAATTACTTTACGTAAATTTACAAAATATAATTGTGAATTATTGAAAAGCATATTATTAACAACACAAAGTATTATATATGAGAAAATGTTTGGATATTAACAATGTGATTTTATGTGAAGAATTTACGTAATAAGGGCGAAGACTGGACAAAAATTCGTTCATTCAAACTTGACCTTGTATTCCAACGTAGCCTTGAGAGAGAGAGAGAGTGAGAGAGATTTATATTTGTATAGTCTCATATATGGCCAGGTCTTGAGAGAACTATGGCAAACATTTTTTTACCAGATCGTGCATTGTATGATTTCGCACATTTAATGCAAGTTTAAAAAAAATTGTTCAAAAGAGAGAAAAACAATTGAAATAAATCATTAGCAGTATATACAATCTCACTATAGAAAGCCTATCAATAGCCTACATTACAATAACACAGTGCTTCATTTCAATAATGAACTTGGAATATAATAATAAGAATATGTACGGTAAGTAGTAAGTCAAATAACATGTGGAAAATGAAACTAGAAAAGATAAAAAACACATTTCAATATCACAACCAAATGGAAAATCACACATCATTCCTCAGCAAGTAATCATGTTGCCTTTTCTTGAAAAGGAAGAAGGAAGGTGTGAATACTACATGATTTGGAAGGGAGTTCCAGTGTCTGCAGGCTGTAACAAGTGAAAATGGAAGTACAATGATTAGGGAATTGTAGATCATCTAATCATATAAAATAAATCAAATAAATGATATTAGCAATTTGAGAACACAAGTGGAACATTATTAATAAAAATTGAGAATGGAAAAGGCCCCAGAACAGAACCTTGACGTCTAACAACTGCTTGAAATCTATTGGACAAATAAAAAGAAAACGGGGCCATTGCTGAGTTAGAGAAATGACATTGGCTTTTAAGTTTCTAAGAACTGTAACCTAATCTTTAGTCATAGCAGCACGTGTGTCATCTGTTAGAAGCAAAAGAGCAGTGCATGTTCTATGATTGAGTTGGAAGCGAGATTCGAACCTTGAGAAAAAATAGCACATAAATTATTACTTACCTGAACATGTACAATTCTCCTAAGTGCCTTTGATATGGAGCATAAAATATGAAAAGGCCTGCACTCACTGGAAGAGGAAGGATTAGGAGTTTTATGAATAGGAGGATTTCCAACAATGGAGCATTTCCAGAGATCTGGACATTTTCTAACTGGAGGAAGATGTTCAAAATATGAGTGATTGTTGGTAAAATTACAGGTAACAGCTTCTTGTAGAACACAATTGGGATACTGTCTATTCCATTGGAGTTTTTAGAAATTGAAAGGATTGTCCTAGTACGGATGAACATGATAGAAAAATAAACGCTCTTCTGGTAAGTTATGATTGAATTGCATAATAAAATAATTTCCTGTAGAAAATGAGTTGAAGACATTCCTTGGTTGGCTTGAGTTATTGGTAAGAAATTCACTGAGTTCATCAAGAGGAATATTTTATTTATAATATCAGCCAAAGGTTTTCCCTGATGCACACCTAATCTACAGACATTACTCCACAATGACAATGTTTGATGGAGAGTTATTCTGAATATCAGCCAAAGGTTTTCCCTGATGCACACCTAATCTACAGACATTACTCCACAATGACAATGTTTGATGGAGAGTTATTCTGATTAGACTGCCTGTGATAGAACCTCAGCTTAGCATTAAGACAAAGCAACTTCACACAATTGCACAAAGTTTTGAAAATGTAGAAAAAGCATGTCCGGTTACAAAAAAGAACGCCATATGCAATCTAAATCGTGTAAAAATAGATATAGAGAAATTTAAATTCAGCGCCCTCAAATTAATAAAATGATTCACAAGTACGCAAAAATAATAAAAATAAATGAAGTTGATTTTTATTGAATAAAAAGTTGAAAAACATCTACTTTCTAGAAATAATAAAAAACTTGCTCAGTTTTGATTATTTTTGAGTCTCTGTGAAGCATTTTATCAATTTGAGGGCGCTAGATTCAAATCTTAAATCAGAATTTTTCTATCTCTATTTTCACGCAATTCAGATTGCATGCATAAGGCGTTCGTTTTTTGTAACCGGATACAAAAATTGTCTTGAGACAGCAGTGAAGTGTTATTGCATTTCTCATTCAAACAGTTGAGCTACTCCTACTCCTATTTCTCTAATGCATGTGATTTATTTTTATTTTGAACCTTGATCTACTAGTTTGCTATTCACACTTGGATTTGATAAATACTTCCAGTTTTGTTGGAAATGCGTGCATTGAGCCCGTTGACCGTTAATATGGAAATGTAGTTGAAGCATCAACTGGTTTAGTTGAGGATACAAAACAGTTGAATTGTTAATAATAACCAATAAACAGTTTTTTCAACTAGTTTGTTGAGTCAACGCTCATCACTAGTGTGCAGTGGATCTTTGAGGGGATGATAGGGGGGGGGGGGGGAAGCTCCAGTGGGATTTGGGGACTTATGGGAAAATAACTCTAGTAATGTTCTATCAATGGTGTGAAATTCAGCTTTATTTATAATGTTTTTCCTGAATTCGGGTTTTTAGACGTTTATATTGACTGGGCTATTACTTGTGCAATGGTGGTTATCATTGATCAAGTTCCTAGGAGCTTTACTGGTAACTGGTGTTGTCTGATTAGTCTACTCAGATTCATAGATGTTGAAAAATTTGACTAGACCAATGCAATGCCACTGGTAACATTTACTAGTTACCATTAGAGCTCCATGGTACTCAACCATTGAGTACATTGAGTATGTTCCCCTATGCTGGCACCCTTGAATTATCCTGCATAAGGTATACTGTCCACAGAACCTACTAGTTAAGCCTGGCACACACGAATGGCAATTCAACTGCAAAATTGTCATGAATTGCAGTTGAACTGCTACTGAGTTGCCATTGCCATTGTGTGTGTTGACATGACTGCAAGCCAATGACAGTTTCTCAGCACTAGGAGCGCTGAAAATAAAGTTGACACTGGCTTGCAGTCCTGTTTTGCAGTTTTGTACTTGGCTTGATGACAATACCAATGGCAGCAACTGGTGGCAGTCGCCCACTGACAGGTTGCCGCTCTGTTGACATCGCCCATGTGTGTGCTCTATAACATTTCGTATCTAATCCCATTGAATTGTGTTACTGTCAGTAACCGATGGCAATTTAGCAATTTTACAGTTGAATTGCCGTTTGTGTGTGTCAGGGTAAGTATTGGTGTTGAATATATATAACTACTGAACCTATTCATTATTATACCTATTGGTAAAATAACATGACCGGTCCCATCAAATATGGCATAGTTGTTATATCAGCTGACAGCTGCTATAATAGTCAATATTCAAGGCTTTCTATCCACTGAAAGGAATCATGCAGAAATTTGTGTGGTTGGCAATATTCATTCAAAAGATCAGCACAAGGAAGTAAGTATCAAACTTTTATTTTTTCATTGGATTGCCATCACAAAATAAATCCCAAACAGCTCATCTTGATTATAGCTTGATAAATTCTATGTCTGCTATAAAATCTCATAATGAATAAATTTCGCTCCAATTCAAAACAAAATATCATGTATATTAACTTTTCATGTGAAATTTAACGACTTGCAGTCAAATTGACTGCAAGTCAAATTTGACTGCAAGTCGTTAAATTTCACATGAAAAGTTAATATTAACAACGCAGTTCGTCATGGAACAAGAAATCCAGGAATATAATGTATATGTCTGGTGGGTTATGACTGGTATTTATAGTAGTCATAAGTTTCTTCAGGTCTAAATAATAAGGTTTTTTCTACTGATTCCATAGAAATAAGCTGTATTCAACTGGCACTTTTGACTTTTGGTATATTAGGTACCGGTATGAATGTGACAATTTTAAGCTGCGTCTCCACCAACCAAACATGTATGCTGAACATTGTTGGTAAATACAAAAAACGGACAAACATTAAACATATGGGTCACCGAACATGTTCGTAAGTTCAATTGAAATGTTCGGTCTGTGAGCGAACAGTGACAACCAACAACAGGTTCCCACCACACCGATCATAACGTTCAAGAAGGCGTCCACACCAAACCAACTCCAAAAAATGTTTGGCAACATCAGCTGATTCCAGCGAACACTGTTTGCCGAGCATGTTTGGTTGGTGGAGACATGGCTTTAGAGTTAAAATTTTGTGATGGGTCATGACTAAGGCACTAGAAAGATATACTGGTACCAGGCGACATTTTGGTTCTAATATTGCAATTATTCTGAATCATCATAATCTAGCTGATCAATTTCTGGGATGCAGATAAAAATTCTATTTGAATTTGTTGCCAACACATTAGAATCAAAGTGTGAGGTCAGGTGTGTGCAAGATTGACCTTGAGGTGCATGTACAGCGGTACATTGATTAAGCCCAACACACTCGAATGGCAATTCGACTGCAAAATTACCGGCGGATCCATGGGGGGCGGGGGAAGGGGAAATTCCCTCACCCCCAAACACAGAAGAAGAAGGAAAAGAAAGAGAAGAAGAAAAGAGGAAGGAATGGAAAAGATAGAAAACAGTTGAGAAGTGAAAAAGGGATAAGAAGTAAAAGGGAAAGTAAAGTAAATTAGTGGGAGGAGAGAGATGAAAATGAAAAAATAAGAAAAAGTGGAGAACATAAGAAAAATTAAAAATAAAAGAAAATGAAGAAGAGTTTTCAAAGTTGTTGACAAGCAAGGAAAATGAGACAGCAATGCCTAACCAACAATTACTTTTCTATTGCAAATATTGTGTACTTCAGTACTTGGTCTTGAAATAATGCTAGTGCTTATAGTCTGTTCAACAAGCCTATGGAGTGACCTAAACAAACTTTGCATGTGTGTGAGTGAGGAATCCCAAGAATTGTACTGGCATCGGTCGGTCAGTCTATTCACACTCATTGCCACCTACAGTTCATTCTTGACAGCTGCTGTCACACTTCCAGATTGTGAAATAAATAATTATTATTGCATTATTTCAAGAACATATTCGATTTTAAATTCAGTTATCAAGTCAGTATTTTCATTTCAAATGTATAGGTAAAAATAATTCAATCAACAAATTTATGAACAATTCTAATAATAGTGATATCAGTGATTGCTGAATGTTTGGATACATTACCTAAGAATTGAAGGTAAGAAAATAACCATCATATTCATATAATTCATTAATCTCATGTATCCATTTCCATTTACAATAAAATATAATAAGTACTATCCAAGTACAGTAGCTGTTTGAAAATGATTATTGAAAGTCGTTTTCAATGGGTAGGGTAGGCCTGTTGCCTGTTCGATGCGTTTCAAAAACTAGGCTATCTGTGAATCGGGCTTCGTTGAGTCTTGGCTTGCATGCACGCACATGTTTGTTTACTCCACTCCGTAGGCTCGCTGAACAGACTATAAAGGTTTTTGTGGATTCTGCAGCTTATCTATACATGGCTGAGGACTACTACGGCAAAAAAGCAGACCTGTTTTATTACTTTTATTAGCACTACTTTACATTCACTGAGATATCACCCTAGAGCCTAGACCCTGATTCCTCAAAAATTTGTTAAAAGATTTTGGCTGATTACAGAATAATGTGTGTAATTTTCTTGTAAATTTCATTTTTCCTTAACAGTTTGTACCATATGGAGGGATCAGGGGGATATTCCTCCCCGCTGAGACAATTTTGTTTTTAATTTTAGCTGGCCTTAGACAATTTTTGACTAGAGTCAAAGATGTCTGGAATCGCTCAAAATGTGCGGTTTTAAAGGAATTTTATTTTTAAAACGTTTTCAGGGAGACCCCTACCCCAATTTTTTTAAAAGCCTACAGAACTGTACGGTACCCCAATCAGGAGCAGTGAGGGATCAAATATGGAAGTTTCAAGTGAGGTTCGGATCTCCTATTGACAATAACACAAGAACTAGATGAAACTTACTTTGGCACATTACTTGCGTAGAAGTGTTAAATTAGAATAATTAATGCCTAGAATTACTTGAAATGTGGTTTTAGAGAGGTAATTTTTCCTAAATTTTCTCTGTGAGTACACCGAACCCCCGTTTTTAAATAAATAGCCATGTATATTGCTTCAATTAATCGATAGAGGTCTACTATTCCAAATTAAAAATTACTATTGTAATTATTGTACCGAGAGCCAGCTCCCAGGATTCATATTATCTATTTATAAAATATGATATTTTAATGCAATTGATAACTGCTGTCTTGACCAATTACATTTCTTTCTAGTTAAGCTTATTATGAACATTTCAATGTAATGTTACCACTTAATGTTCATTTTGAGATACAAACATTAAACTATGGGTTGAACATGATTTTTCTCTACATTAATCATTCTATTTACACCCAAAAAATAATGTTTCTGGTTGTTTGGCAGTACAGGACGTTGTAAAGGCTATAAGGTGAACAATGAATCTTTTTATTAAATTTTCAAGTGAATTAAACGACTTGCAGTCAACTTATTGAAAAGTTAATATTAACAACGCAGTTCGTCATGGAACAAGAAATCCAGAAATCTTTTTATCTAACAATTTGATTAAAAGTGTAAAATGAAAGTTGGTTTCATTTCAATTGAAAATAACCTTAAATTGCTTCAAATTCACGATTTTAGGTCACATTTTCAAAAACAATCCGGGACACCCCCGCGCAACTGGTCATACCCACTCATGTATTCCCACCCCCAAATCTGCTGCTGGATCCGCCCATGCGCACATTGACACAGGTTGCCAGGGGCGGATCCAGCAGCAGATTTGGGGGGGGGGACCACCTGATGAGGATCCACCGATGGGGGGGGGTTGCCCGAGGGGGCTTGTTGTCGGGGGGGGGGGGGGGGAAATTAGGTTAAAATTTGTGAACTTGATGCAATTTGAGAGCATTTTGAATTGAAATGAAACCAACTTTGGTAATCCTCCGTTTTGTAGAACGCTTAGAATACTTTCAAGTAAATAAGTTTTAAATAAACAAATTTAATTTCTCACCTATTACCTTATGATATTATACTGTTAATACGACCTGATTCATGATGAAATGCCTCCAAAACTTAAACTTTTAGTCAAAATTATGGTAATAATGTTTCATAAACAATAGAGATTTATTAGAAAAATTATTACATTATGAAGTATTTGTTTCTAGAAGGCATAAAAAATAACGAGACTCAAATTTTTACTTAACTTTTAATTTTTTCATTATTTCGTCAGAAATGAGCACTACAATATGCATCACACAATAGCAGCGGCGTATTTACCGGTTCAGTCTAAAGGGAGGGGCTTTTACATAGTACTTTGCATAGGGAGGGGGGAGCTTTTTTACATACAAAGTAGTATCAAATATGTTGCGGGGAGGGTTAGACTCTCGGTACAATAATTATTTAATCACAATAGTAATTTGGATTAGTAAATCTACACAGCAGAGGGTGACGAATGAGTCATTTAAGAACAAATTAATCCTATTTATTTCAAAGTTGGGGTTCGGGATACTCCCCGAGAAAATTTTTGAAAAACTACCTCTCAAAAACGACATTTCAATTGATTAGAGGAATGAATTGTTCTAATTGAACATTTCAACTTACGTTATGTGTCAGAGAAAATTTTATCTAGTTCTTCTGTTATTTTCAATAAGGGATTCAGACCCTCATTGGGTCCTACTAGAAACTTTCACTTTGCTATTATATGATACCTCACCGTTACTTTTTTTGTAGTTTACTTCTTGGAGACTCCAGTTAAGGAGTATAAGACAAGTCAGATTAACAACTAAACTATCTTATACACTAGTTACCTTAATTATTACTATATTAATTAGTTGAGGTGAGGCTTAATTTTAATGTAAAAGGAACTCTTGTACACTATAAAAAGCGTTATCAACGAAATATTTTTTTAATTGCTTTTTAAATATTTCTATATTTTCAAGACTCTTTAAAAACTGCGGAAGCTTGCTGTAGAGTTTCCTACCAATATAACTAGGTTTTGGTTCGAATAAGCTACTATTGTAACTAACCAAGTGATAATCTCTTTGGCTTCTTGTATTATAATCGTGTACGTCAAGATTTGGTTAATATCACTATTTTTTACATACAAAGTAGCTTCAATCATTCCTCATTGGGCTACTTAAAAATTTCTTTCAAAAAGAGGTTTGGGTGATAGCCTATTCCCCTGGAAACTTGTTTAAAAGATAATTCCACCAAAACCGCAGTTCTAGCAATACCAGATATCTTCGACCCTTTCGCCAAAAATTGTCTCCCAAGCCCTGCTAAAATTTCAAAATTTATTTATTCTCTAGGGGTAACTACCTCCCTTGTTCCCCGCAGTTTCGCCACTGACACAATTTTTCTTTACAAGAAAAATACTTGCATTATATTATCAATTCATAACTATTATATTTTAAACTATTTTTGAGGATATAGGGTCTATATAGGCTTTAGGGTGACTAGGGTGATGTGTAATTGAATGTGAAGTAGGCCTAATAACACGAGTCTGCTTTTTCTGTCATAGTAGTCCTCAGCCATGTAGCCGCAGAGTCGAAAAAAACTTTTTGGTACTGGCACTATTAACAGACCCAAGTACTGAAGTACACTATATTTTCAATCAGTGGCGTAACTTGAAGGTCAGTCTTGGGGAGGGGGGTATGTTATATAGTACGCCATAAGAGGTAAAAGAGGGGTTTTCTTACAATAAATCAATATTATAATGAGTAGTTTACTCAAAAGGGGGTTCATGGGGGTTATTTTGAAAAGCAATCCTTCTAAAACCACATTTTCAGCGATTCAAGACGTCTTTTTTGGCTCTTTTGTCAAAAATTATTGTCTCTCAGGGCTTGTTAAAATTCTAAATTTCTTTTGCTTCTGTGTCTCTGGGGAACTTTTCCCCTGATTCCTCCTATAGTTACATCATATTTACAATAAAAAATTAATTGTTGGTTTGAAAATGCTGTCTCATTTTTCTTGCTTTATATACAACTATGAAAACTCTCCATCATTCTCTTCTAATTTACATTTTTCGCTGTTTTTTATTATTCCCCCTACTTCCCCTTTTTCTTCTTTTCATTTTTCTCCTTTCTCTTTTCTTTTTCTCCTTTCTCTTTTCCTTTTTTTCTTCTGCGTTTGGGGGGATTCCCCCCCCCCCCGTGGATCCGCCACTGCAGGTTGCCGCTCTGTTGACGTCGCCTGATGTGTGTGCGCTCTATTACATTTCGTATCTAATCCCATTGAGTTGTATTACTGCAAAGACAATTATAATGTAATATTAGAATAGAATATGTTTTATTGTAACCGCTTCTGAGGTCGTCAGAAGCATTACCTTCGTCACAATACAATAAATGTCATACACTATACAATAATTTGAAAAGATAATATTCTAAAAACACTACAATATTATAAAATATAGACAGTCACATAGTGAAAATGTCAAGATATAGAAAAAAAGTGATAAAATCTGCATAATTATAGGCTATCCTGGTCTTGGGATACAATGTAACTACTCAATGTTTACACAGGAGGTAAATAGTCTTAGGGCAGCAGCAAGACTGCAGCGTGTCTTAGCTTCAAGCCCAATTGGCCTCCTGGGAACTCTGAGGTTACCAGGGGGACAATATACCACTGGAACTGGTGGAAGTCTCAAACTTCTCCTTGAGACTCACTTTCCAGACTGTGTTTTTGAGGGTGCTTGCTCAGGCATGTCCGGCAACAGCGAAATGGGCTCACGGCCAAGAGCTGATCGTGGAAGCTGGACTTTAGCCAGACGTATTGTCACACTTTCCAAAGTTAAATGGGCCATCTCCAAGTTTGGCCCATTCAAATCTCCTGGGGGGGACGGTATCATACCGGCTATGTTGCAGCAAGGACCAGAAGCTCTCTTGGTCCTCCTGTGCGAACTCTTCAGAGCAAGTCTGGCTTATGGGTACATCCCTCAAGCTTGGCGCCTCAGTAGGGTGGTCTTCATTCCCAAGAGAGGAAGAGCAGACTACTCAACTGCAAAATCATTTCGCCCCATCAATCTTACATCGTTTCTCTTGAAGACACTGGAGAGACTGGTGGAGAGACATCTAAGAAAGGGAGTGCTTTCAGGTACTCCTCTTCATCGGAATCAGCATGCCTATCAGCCTGGTAAGTCCTGTGAAACAGCCCTGCATCAACTTGTGAGCAGGGTGGAGGACAGCCTTGCTGCCAAGGAGATTGCTCTATGCACCTTCATGGACATTGAGGGTGCTTTTGACAATGTTACTTACATGGCCATGGTCCGGGCAGTGCATGGGCGTGGTCTTGAGTCTGCTATATGTAGGTGGATTGAGGCCATGCTCCACTCCAGGCGGATCAGGGCTGATCTTCAAGACAAATCGATGGTGATCATACCTGCAAAAGGTTGTCCGCAGGGAGGTGTGCTTTCTCCTCTTCTGTGGAACCTTGTGGTGGATGGTCTCCTCTGTGAACTCACTAGTAGAGGTGTCTTTGTCCAGGGCTATGCAGATGACATAGTCCTCATGGTACAGGGAAGGTTCACAAATATTGTTGCTGATGTCATGAACGTCAACCTTCAATTTGTTAATGACTGGTGTCTTGGAGAGGGACTAAGTATAAATCCCTCAAAGACTGTAGTTGTTCCATTTACAAGGAAAAAGAACCTGGAGTCTCTCTCCTGGTTGAAACTTGGACCAACACAGCTCAAAGTATCAGGTATAGTCAAATACCTAGGGCTGACTATCGACTCCAAGCTGACTTGGAACAATCATTTGAATAATATACTGCACAAAGCAAAATGGGCGCTTATGACGTCCAGGAGATATGCAGGCTCCATGTGGGGGATCAAGCCTCACATAGCGCTGTGGCTGTACAAGGCAGTAATAAGGCCTCAAGTCACATATGGATCACTAGTCTGGTGGACAAAGGTGAACCAGATTACAGCTACAGCCAAACTCACAAGTTTACAAAGGATGGGCACACTCCTAGTCACTGGAGCTTTCAGGAGCAGCCCATCAGCAACTCTTGAAGTTGCTCTTGGCTTGCTGCCCTTGGATATTTTTATCAAGGCAGAAGCACGAAAATCAGCCTATCGATTGAAAGTCACAGGCCAATGGAGGGAAGGCCTGTCTGGAACAGGCCATTGCACAATCACCAAAGCTGTTGCTCATAGCCCTGTGCTTGAAATGACTTCAGATGTCATGAGTATGGAGATGGTTTTCACTAAACCTTTTTCTGTTAAATTCTGCTCTAGAGAGGAGTGGAGGTCTGAGGAAGGGCCCTATATCAGGAGAGGTAGCCTTGTCTGGTACACAGACGGCTCTCTTATTGAAGGGAAATCTGGCTATGGGGTGTACAGTGAATCACCGAGAACATAAATCTGTGCAAGTCTGGGACAATACTGTACTATCTTTCAAGCAGAAATTTGGGGCATCATGGCTTGTGCCAATATAGGCATTGCCAGACGCTATTGCGACAAGCATATAGTAATCTTGTCAGATTGTCAGGCAGCCCTCAAGGCTCTTGACTCTAATGAAATCAAGTCAAAATTGGTGTGGGAGTGTCACAAAACACTCAGCAAGCTCGCAACACACAACTCTGTGCATCTTGGTTGGGTACCTGGCCATGTAGGCATAGGTGGCAACGAGTGTGCAGATGGGCTTGCTAAGCAAGGTTCTAGTAGGTCATTCTTTGGCCCAGAGCCAAGCTGTGGCATAAGCAAAACTACTGCCTTCCACACAATAAACAAATGGTCCAGGGACTTACATCACCAGCAATGGCAAGGTCACTCAGGCCAAGCACTTGGCAAAAGGCTGCTAGCAGACACAAGCTCCTACTTCACCAACTGGCTGGTGAGGCTGGGTAGAGGTCAGGTTAAGCAGCTAATTGCTCTGATAACTGGACATGGCCACTTCAGGAAACATCTCCACACAATCGGACTCAGAAATGAAAATCAGATGTGTAGGCTTTGCAATCAGTCTGAAGAGACTGCCAAGCATATCATACTGGATTGCGAGAGACTCGGGGCAAGGAGAATGGCTCTGTTTGGCTTTAAGCAACCAGGTGATGAATGGAACGTTAGCATAGGGAAGAAACTCCTGGATCTTGTAAAGGGCACAGGTATTGGTTTGCCTAACTAACGTACTAGGGACACACAATAAGCTTCGGTTGACGTGTGAGGATCTTTGAATCTTCTGGATCTTTGAATCCGTCCCTTCAAACATAACATAACATAACATAACTACTCAAATAAAAATTCAAAACAAAAGTAATAATAGTTATAATAGCGGGTCAAAATGATTTTGCTCTTCACAATAACATGCAAAGTGATATGAAAAGAATTCATTGGTGGTTCTGCAAAAATAGGTTGATGTTAAATGCAAAGAAATCTAATATTTTAAAATTCAAATTGCAAAACCAAAAAGTTAATGAAGTGTATCCACAGCTTCAATATCACAAATTTAGTTGTGTTACTCAAATTGATTGCCAATGTGATGTAATAATTGAAAGTGAATGTGTCAAATATCTAGGATTACTAATCGATAATAAGCTTACATGGTACGATCATATAAAAAAAATAAAGAAAGAAACACAAATTGCCATAAGAAATTTTTATTACTTGAAGGATATGTGTCCAAAATATTTTCTAGTTCAAATGTACCATGCTCTTGTAGAGTCAAGAATTAATTATGGCATCATGTGCTATGGGAGTGCTTATAAAACTAATTTAAGACCAATTATTTTGGCCCAAAAGCATATAATCAGGCTTATATGTAAAAAACCAAGGCTAAGCCATTCTCTCCCACTTTTCAAAGAGCTCAATATCCTTCCGATTAGACAGTCTTTTCTATTTAAAGCTATTGTTGATCTATTTAAAAACAAGGATCAAATACACATTTTACGACAGACCGCATATAATATTCGAAATAGATATAATATGGATATACTGTACCCAAGATTGGAGTTTAACAGAAGATTTTATAGTTATATAGCCCGCAAAATTTATAACACTCTACCATTGAATACTCAGCAGTGCAAGTATGGCAATAAAGTTAAACAAAGGCTGAAAATGTTTATCTTTAACATAGATGACTTAGAAACCTACTATTAAGTTTCAGTGGTACATTAAGTTGTAGGTAGTACGCTATAAGGTATGGAATGAAATACAAAAGGAAGAAAAAGTGAAGCACACAAATAATTATAAGTTTCATCATTCAAGACAGTGTATTCCATAGAAATTAAAAAAGAAATATAGATTCTAGCCCGCACAAAAAGCAAAACATTTGAATCATTATCATTTTCATATTGTTTGTTTTTTTCTCTCTTTTTTCTTGAAATGTTATTTTTTTAAGGTTTACTGTTGATTTTAAGTCTGGCTATTTCTCAAATCATTTTTGTTTTCAGAATGATTTTTATGAAGTACTTTTCTGATAGTCTTTATTAATTTATTGTTTCTTTTTGTCTTTTATTTTCCTGGAACGATTTATTGTATAGAGAAGGAACCCCACACAGGATTACCTTTGGGGTTTCCTATTTAGACAATAGACATGTATTGTGCATTTTTTCTATGAATTTGGTCGAATAAATTAAATTAAATTAAGTTGATAGCAGGACTTTACCCACAACGTATACAATAATTGATAGTTGTCATTACAAACAAAAAGAACTTTAGGCCTACCACAAACCAGAATACATTAACATGGATATAGGTACATTGATATTAAGTATTACAAAGTCCTAGCTAGTTCATAGAACTCTTGAAAAGTGTAAAGTGGGTTACAGTACTAATTATTGATAGTTGTCATTACAAACAAAAAGAACTTTAGGCCTACCACAAACCAGAATACATTAACATGGATATAGGTACATTGATATTAAGTATTACAAAGTCCTAGCTAGTTCATAGAACTCTTGAAAAGTGTAAAGTGGGTTACTAATTATTAGGAGTACGGTACTGTACTGTAGTTTCATCTTCTGCTTGAAAATTTGATGTTGTAAACTTCTAAATTGCTCGGAGGGTGAATTGAACAGCTTTACAACTATAAATAGAAAAGTTTTTATTACATTGTCTTTGGTTACTGTCAGCAGCTGACGGCAATTTTGCAGTTGCATTGCCATTCGTGTGCGTTGGGCTTTAGACTTAGTCATGACTGCTAAAATAGACAATTGAAAATCTTCCATTTCATATTAACATGTTAATATAATTTTAATAATAATTAGGTACTGAGTTTAATTTGAAATATCCTTCGACTTTTTTGGAAACTCAAAAGAAAAACTAGCATTTTTTAAGCATTATTATTTACGTTTTTCGGCTTTTGGAATCCGAAATGTTTTTTGTATTTCCCACATTCTTTCGACAAGGCAATACAGTTGAGCAAGATAACTAGAGTAGACAATACTTGGTCCACCGTACATACAGTAATTGGGAGAAATTACCTAAAGTTGAGATTATAAACAAATAATTAATAGTCCTATTTCTAAAACCCAGCAATGAAATTGAAAGAATTTAAATTATCATTGATTTCTTGAGATAATATTATAACTTTTTTGCTGAAGACTACAAAGCATTTTAGTATTTTAATTTCAGCTTTCAGTGGCAGATGGCAAACCTGTTTACGACAAACAGATATTCAATCAACATGGAGTTGGTTAATTAAGATCTAATTTCCCGGCATAAGTAAATCATTAAACTTAATTGAGAAGTTTATACTCAATTAATCATTGTGTTTCTTTTAATGAAGTAGAGTTTAGTGTAGTTTGCCATCCGTCATGGAAACTCCTCCAACATTGGAAACTGTTTACCAAGCAGTGCATACCTTGTATCACAATCCAGATACTTCTGAAAAAGAAAAAGCATCTTTGTGGCTTGGAGAGCTTCAGAAGTCGGTAAGTCTTCCGTATGAAATTGTTCCTTATAAATATAAATTATTCCTGCACAAATCGCAATGGATTCGCCATATGAGTGTCGACTGTGTAAATTAATTTAATCTGACATGTGCTAGTGTTTTTGTTTTTATAATAATATAATGAACATAATGCTAATTGAATCTGAGATCTCTTTAATTGTTCATCTAGACTTCTTACGAAAATTCATTCGAAGCATTACCTCTCTTTAAGTTTGCCAAAATCATGAGCGTTCAACCTTTTGTAAGCTTGGAACATTGAGATGATAGGTTAGGCTGCGGTTGTACCTCATAGGCCTTTAGTTCCTCATATAGTTGTACCTTATCATCGAATCTTCTACAAACTAATAATATTACTCAGTGACGTTCAAGTTGGTTGTGAAAGTTCAAATTGATTGGGGTTCAAATTTCGTAGAATTATTCAACTAACTTAATTACTTTCCTTTATGAGATTCAAGTCTAACATTGAACCTGTTAATAGACTCATAAACCTGAACTAAGCTATTACAATTTCAAATAGTCAAGTAGACATTGATTTCTTAAGAATTAAATAGGTTTGCTATTCAAATCAAGAAGACATTTAAAACTTATTTCCTAAAAATTTAATAATTTTTGATGTAAAACTCCGGGGTTTTTATCTAAAGAACTGTTGATACGAAAGATTTTGTTGAATAGATAGTGTTCATTACATATTTAATAGGAAGATTGGATTCTCTAGGGAGGGATTGGCCTAGACTTTTTATGCACCAAGATATTTAATAAGGTTCCGGCTGCTATACGGGAAATTGAAAGAGTGGACAAATTCAAGGAGGCTCTGAAGAAATATTTGATGGATAGACCATACTACTCGGTGGAGGCGTTCCTTGAGTAGAGGCTTAAAAAAACAATGACGACCACGTCGCAGCTGCGTTTCCAGTGGGATACATTCAAGTATCAAGTAAGATAGAAAAGCCGATGAACGTAAACCTGCCAATTATCGGTCACCCCCAATTATTGACCACTTACACTTCTAACCTAAGAAACCTGCGCCTCTGCTTCCAATCTTCCAGTTTTCAATGGTTTCTTATCTTTCTAGAAACATGGCAAGTTGAAAATTTTTTGAGAAATTAAGTGTAATTAGAAGGCTGTGATCTCCCGGCGTGTATGAATTTTTTTCATGAGGATTCTGTTTTTTTGAGCAATTGCCCGTTACTAAAACGTCGGGGGTGGGCATTATTAGGAAGTCATCATTATGGGCATGATTTGAAAAAGTAAGTAATATTTATTTCATAAGGTTACTTCGTTGGTGAGAATAAGATGAGAAAACTTTGACATTCACTTCCCGGTGGTTAGGAACCCATTTAAAACTGTAGGTCCAGCTCATCAATCACCGTCATCCAGCTCATTACCCACGCACAGGTATCAGACCTATGTGGGCTTCAACCTCAAAAAAAAAAATATATATAGGCCTATATATATTTAGAAATATTTATAACGTGAATATTGCAACAAGGTCAAATTTGTCCTTAACCGGTCGATAATTGGTATGATATTTGTGCTCATTAACATCAGATATTACAAATGTCTGATAAATGATGAAATTTCTGTATTCCATACACCTTTCTCATTCATTTGCATTTTTCAGCTTTTACAATCATCAGTGTAGAGGCTCTTGAATTCATCCATGATTTATGATGAAAATAATAAAAATCTGTTTTAATTATTTTGCTCACTACAGTAACTGATTTTCCAGGTTTATGCTTGGAAAATAGCAGATGAACTATTACACAGACAATCTGATGTTGAATCATGCTATTTTGCTGCGCAAACAATGCGTACAAAGATTCAATACTCATTCCATGAACTTCCACTGGAGTCTCATGGATCATTGCGAGACTCACTTCTTGAACACATTTCTAAAGTGACTGAAACTACTAGTTCAGTCATTGTCACACAGGTACAGTACAATTTTTAATTAACTCAATAAAAATGTATATTATTATGGTCAGAATAAAATGAATTTATTGAAATAAGCCAAATTGAATAACATTTTGATATCAACAAATCTGTAATTTAATCAGTGATCTGTATGTAAAATTGCATCTCCAACATTTTTTGTCTTGACACCAAAAAAATTATAGGATTGAGTGGTTGTGAGAAAATATATATTTTTCAATTAGGCCCAAATTGAAAAATCGCAAAAATGTAGATTTTTTCCAACTATTACTCTGGCTCATGGGATTTACTAAAATGGGTGTAATTCGTATAAACATGTAGGGAAAAAATAGATTTTTCATCCAACAAATATTTTTCCAAAAATAAGTGAAAATGTTCGCCAGTGTCGAGACAATTGGTCTTGAAACATCGAATTTTCAGCATGCTAGAATTTTTTTCAAGAGAAATGGGTGATGTCATTGAGAAAGTTATTTAGAAATAATTGAAATTATTTCTCCAAAAGTCAAAAGTGATTAATTAAGTATCCCCAAGTTATAGAGATTCAAACAAAGATGAGTGTTTAGAACTGGACCCTATTTGAATGATTTTTGAATTGTTTACCATTCAAGTATAAAATTATTATCTATGGAATTTGGTTCTTGAAAATAGTAGAAAGCAATATTTTTTGAACGTTATGAAGTTTCAAAATGTATTTATGATGATCAGTTTTTTAATAGCAGCCAAATAAAACAGTGGAGATAAAGTCTATTGAAATCCTAATGACAGTTACATTATGCTATCTGTAATATATGAAAATCGTTTCAAATCATGATGATCTCAGTGAAATTGGCAACTGTGCGGGATAAACCAAAGCCTTTGTTCCAATGTCACCGATATCAGATGAGTTCCGATTACATTCAGACCTTTAGCATGATATTCGGAGATCAAATGCATCCGAAATGTATCCTAGCATTACATTAGCCGAACTGCTGTTCTTTTAAAATTGCTCCTATTTAAAAACTACTTATCCGAAATACATTTTGAAAACTCCAAATCGTTCAGAAAATATTGCTTTCTATTATTTACAAAAACCAAATTCCATAGATGATAATTTCAACTTTCATTCTTGTATGGAAAACATGGATAAAAATGGATAGTGTCATGTATAATAATATAGACCTAAGTAGTGAGAAACTATGATTGTTATACTTCCAAGTACTTATCCATCATGGGGATAGATGGATCAGATTCTAATAAATCTAGGAAATTATAAATATTCTTTCCTTTAAATACTAGGTGCGCAGTATACAACACTATACGATACAAGCGCCAATGTCCAGCTAACGCCCTATACAAGGCAAACTGCTGGTAAAGTGGATAGAAAATCTTAGTTGTAGTACATGGGTGCAACGGTTCAGTTCATTCTCAACGGACATGGTATAAAGCTTATGTTGGGATGGACTGCCCCGTTTAATATTCATCATGTATTGTCTCTGACAGAAATATAAATAAATGAATAAATTAATATACTTAATAGAAATAATGCGCCGACTATTCCATTATTAATTCGAGTTTTGAAATTTCTTCCTCAATTCATGAGTTTCATTCATATAGCTTATCCAAGGTAATTCGAATAGAAGGTTGTGCTCAACAGAATGATGTGCAGTTGTATAAAGGTCATTTTGTTCAATCTTCCTGAATTTTACACTTTTCTAGAAAATTCTTTTAAATTCTATACGCCATATTTCCTGCATCTCAATGTTTTCAAAATTTTCTGAGTTCTCCTAATAGTGATTCTCATAGCTTACATCCTGAAGAGAATCAACCAATCCTCGACATCATATGAAACTCTCCTTCATTTCCCTTGTTTATTTTAATAACACTTCATTGATAAAAGAAACAATTTTTCAATACTTTCAATTTTAGTTTTTTGCATTGCATGTAAAAATCAAAATCCCTAGACTGAGTGAATTTCTACTGCATTCCATTTCTTCTATCATTATGAGATGTTGAAATTACATATTTATAATACCAAACAGCATCGATCCCATGTGCATGCTATTACATCATGGAGTGTCCTGAATTTAAGAATTATACCATTGTACCGAAATTGCCATGAATTAATAGTTGAATATATCTATGATAGGTCAAAGTTGTTCAAAAAGCATTGATATTTTCTGTAAAAGACTTTTATTTATATTTTAGTTATTAAATATTACATATTTAAAGACAAACGAAATCACAAAATGGGCTGCAGTTTGCGTCACTGCTTCAGCTGACTCGGCTCGGTAAATGAGCTGAGATGCGTGTAAACACGACCTCCTATTCTAATTACATTGCTTTATCCATATTTTTTCTTATAAATTCTTGAAGCACTGTAATCTTGTATGGCACATTTTCTTATGAATAATTTTTAATTTATGTATTTCATTTGTTTAGATGTTTATTAATGCAAGTTTTTATTGTTACAGTTATGTGTGGCGTTGGCTGATTTAGTTTTACAAATGACCTCATGGCAAAAACCTGTAATAGACTTGATAAACAAGTTTGGAGGAACGAATCTCTTACCTTTATTAGAAATAATGACTGTACTGCCAGAGGAAGTGAATTCTCGAGCTCTTAGACTAGGATCGAATCGCAGACATGAAATACTACAAGAATTGAAAACATGTGTTGCTACTGTTTCTGACTTTTTGGTAATTTTCAATTTGAGTTTTTTATCTGTACTTTGTAACCTGTGATTCAATCTCTAATATCAAAATAATTTTTAGATTTTTTTTAAATGAATAAAATCGGATGGTTAAAAAATACACAAGAACTCTTTCCGGTTTGCATGAATCAAAAGTTTGATTACTATTTTCATATTAATATGTTATCAGTTAATCATTTTCAACTACTACATTCTTGTTGACTGTAAAATTTATCAGCTTCCAGAAATGGCTGCTATATTTGACTCGTATCATTTAGATTTTTTATAGAACTTTTTCAATACCGTACTTAGTTAACTTTCGTTTTTGTACAATTTTCAAGTTATCTCTTGCCTATTTAATGAATTAATATTTTATGGAAGTCTTGTTCTATTTTATTTCATTTTTATTGTAACTCTATCCCACGCTCAGACTCAAGTCTTTGGGGGATACTCCATTATTTTATTTTTTGTATCGAACCAAAAATTTGTATTTGTTTTTTTCTGTGGAAATAAAGTTTCATTTCATGTCAACTCATTCTTGGCACTGCGCAGAAAAACATTTTGTTTTGCTTACGTAACGCACACAAAATGCAATGCGGCTTTAGTAAGAACTAATAATTTTTATGACGAAGTATGAGAAAAGATCTCACAGCATAGTGTAGTAGTCAGTAGTGCCGCAATGTATGAGATATATTTGTACTCCAAGAATGAGTTAAAAAGGTATAATTAATTGAATTTTTAGAAAAATTCCTTACAAAATCACTGATTTATAGTAATTTGATAATAAAATTATATTCTTAAAATTTATAAGTAGAGCTTCATGAATAACCTATTTCAAGATTCCACTGTTGAATTTTTATGTATTTCATAATGTTTTAATTAATTTACAGAAGGCATGTCTAACTAATGGGGGCGACAATACAATCATTCAAGTGAGGGTGTTGAGGTGTTTCACATCATGGGTCTCTGTTCATGGAATAACGTTACCAGAAATTGCCGGAAATATTGTTGTAGCAAATGCCTTTCACGTCTTATCGAATCGGCAGGTGAGTTTATAGAATTCTATAATATCAATAGTGATACAGTTCTTAATCCACAATATTTTTGCAAATTGATGCGCTTTTGATTTAAGACACATTAAATGCGTATCGTTATTAGGTTGGCTGCAACTCACAGATATTTGTGATGTAGCAAAGCGGGTGCTCTAGCCTAGAAGGAATAGCTTTTGGATTGGTTGGGAGGTTTTCTGGATATCTAGCACTCTGGTTGATAGATGATGTAGAATTGGAGTATTATCGTTGCTTAGAAAAGAAAACTTTGTTAATTAGCAGTAGTCAGTATGGCAAGTCAATCACTGTAATTCGCTGAATTACTTTGTGATTGGTTGAGACAGTGTTTCAGAATCAAGTTAATTGATTGGCTGTTAGCTGTTAGCAATATTGCAAATCAAGAAGTAGATAAATAGCAATAGCTAGGTTACCCGATGTCAATATGAATGCTTCTCATTATTTTCGCGAGTATAATAAGCGCAGGAAATATTAGTAACACTATGCTAAATATACACTGCTCACATAGGAATATTTGTAGAATATTATCATTGTTATTCACATTTAGCAAAGAAAAATTTAGTAAGAATTGTCATGCTATTGAATCCATCATAGAATTATGAAACTTCCTATGGTGTTGCTTTCAGTCGGAAAATAAACTTCACGAAGCCGCCTCGGATTGTGTGTGCGCCCTACTTCAATGCCTTGAGGATAACAACAATCAGCAAACTTTAGAAATGCAATTATTCCAAGGCGTGATAGCTTTAGAAGAAGGCTACCATATGTCTGTTGCTCAGGAAGATTTAGAAAAGTGAGTAATTTCTATTGTGGGTTTTAATTTTGTCTTTATGCAGTATGACAACTAAGTTATCAGGAAACTGAATATTAGAATGTAAATTAAGTTGAGAAAATATAACTCAAAAATCAAATTGATGTTCAGATTTGATTAATTGTTACTCATAATCTGATAATTTATTAGCTGCCTCCAATTGAATAGCTGCCTCCTCCGAAATCAATTTGAAATATAATTGTTCCAATCCTGAAATCAACATACTGCTTAACTTTTCACTTTTAAAATGAGAAATATTTAATAAATTGATAAAATCGATATAGGAATAGTATAATAATAATAATAATAATAGAAAAGACGCCTTAAATTTTATGGTCACATCATGAGGCTTCCAGACAATAGACTAACAAAAAGAATTGTAAACTATGTAGCATCACACTTGTCAATGGAGGAGAATGGATACGAAATGTTAAAAAGGACCTAGTATTGGCCAAAATAACCAACAAAGAAATTTACAATAGAAAAAACTTCAGAATAAACCTTTATAAATGGGAAGTTATACCAGAGGCAAAACCTCCAAGAGTTGGAACAAAATGGAGTGAAGAGAGAAGCTGAATTTACACAAAAAATGAAAAGCTGGTGGGCAAACAAGAAGAACAAGTCCAAAAAATGAACCATCTTCTCTCAGCGACTTCCACTTCGGGAGTTTTACGTCTAATAATAATAATAATCATTATTATTATTGAAATTGTATAACATTATAGAAGTAGTATAATAATATAGAAGTGGTATGAAAAATTGATCGAATTTATGATTTCTTGGAAAAATATAATTGATTAATTTATCCTATTCCTTTTTGGAGTGAAGGTAGATGCATTGGGATGCCGACCCAATAACTTTTCAATTGGACCACTCAGGTGTTTCACCCGTTAAATTGCCGGTCTTTGGTGTCACAAAACGGTTATATGACCTGACATGTCATGTAACGTAGTTTATGACTCATTGAAATTCAAATTTTTGAATAATTGTCTCCCGTTAATTTCATCAACTTTTGTAATATTTACTTCATTTCAGTTATCACAAATGAAATAGAAAACTAAACACATTTTATAATAACTAAAATCATATTGTTCTTTCTCAAATAGATAAATTTAATTTATTGCTTAGTTATGAATATTATGCAGCTCTGGTTTGTCACATTGACAAATTTGAACTGCGCTGGTTTTCATATTGATTTCCTTTTTATTTTCTTGTTTGAATACGTAGTTACTTTATAGCATGTTAATTAGGACGGGGAGCACTCGAATCATCTTTTATTGCAGTATGAAAGACTATACAGTATACAATCACTGTACTTATATTATGCTTAGTACTATTTACTTTTAAAGTTATATTAATTTTCCTATTCATAAATATTTATGTTATGCTTTTTTGTTTTTTTCTAGATCAATAAACTATTGTAGAGTTTTTACGGAATTGGCAGAGTCGTTCTTAGAAAAAATAGTTAGCGGAAGTAATCCAAATGAACTTCATTTCGCTGTAAAAATTTTAGATATAGTTTTAACTTGCGTTGGTCACCATGACTATGAGGTAAGTAAGACTTGATCATCAAATTTAATGCAGAAGTTTGTTTATCGGTCATATTCATATTTCGTTCGCAATAATTCATTCAAAATATGAATTATAAATATGGTTGAATTTTATACATACATTTTAAGTTATAGATAACAATTTAAGAATGTTCTTTTGATGACTATTCTTCTATATCATTTCGCTTTGCAAGCAAACTTCTTCCATTGCAATTAGCTCATATTGGGTTATGTTTTAAGCTGAAAATTTGTCTTGCTCTTCAAGTAATCGAAGGAGAGACTAATAATCAACTATTTGCTACTTTATGTAGTGGGCTTCTGGTTATTCATAAGTATTGATAAAATGACCTAAATACAGTTCAGTGACCTAAATATTTCTAAAGTATTTATGGTGTCACATAATATTGATTTCATCTCCCAATTCCAGGGATATTAATACTGTATTATGATTTTGATGAAGTTATTAAAATGCGAATTGGTTGATTCCATTATAAATCGTGTTTTTGCTTATAAGACTTGAATTGAATACTGACATTTTTTACAGGTAGCTGCAATAACTTTCAATTTGTGGTATAGGCTATCGGAAGAGCTTTATCAAAAGAACAATGATCCTTTAACTTATCTATTCAAACCATATATTGAACGACTAATCAACGCACTATGTAGACATTGCCAAATAGAACCGGATCACGTGAGTATTACCGAATTTATTTTTTTATTTTGCTCTTGGAAAAATATTAAATAGAACTGAAAAATTCCATGAAACGTAAAAATTTGTTAATATTTTATTTACGAAACTATTAGATTTTACCTGAATGGATTCTCCATTTCTAGATGTATTCACAAATGAAAATTTATAATATGTTTTCTCAAGAAATGATCATTGAATTACTGAATACTAAAACTAATTTTTGAAATTTTCAGGAAGGATTGCTAGAAGAAGGCGACGATTTTGCCGATTTTCGTATTAAAGTGTCCGAGTTGATAAAGGATGTAGTTTTCATCGTAGGTTCCTCAAATTGCTTTAGACAAATGTTTATAAGCTTACAAACTCCAAATGTGACATGGGATTCCTCTGAAGCTGCTTTATTTATAATGCAGGCTGTTGCCAAAAACGTTCTTCCGTAAGTATCCTAATTATATTACTATCAGTTTAGGTAGTGTAAAAATAATTAATGGGACTATAAATAATGTTAAAATAATAATAATAATGCCAAATAATTTTGGCATCATGATTACTATTGAAAAAGACTTACATCCATTGAAATACACGGTAAAACAATTTGAACAATAGTGATGGAATTATTTAGTGAACAATAACAATTCTTAATACTGTATTAGTTGATTTCGTGATTCTTTTATGAATTTGAAATTCAAATCTATCTTGAATATGTTTGTAAATTTAGCGTTCTAGTCGCAGGTCATGTCAGCAACATCTACTTTCAATAAAGTGGTTAATATCAATAAGATTATTTTTGTATTGGGGACATTTATATTGACGTTATTATAATATTCTACACAAAACAACCTATAGTTCCTTCTCACTTGAGTTTGGCTCATTTCGTGGTTATTCCAACGTTCTCTTTTAACACCACTGACACGTTTATACTTACTCTTTTTCAGATGCTCAAATAACATGAAAGTGTTCAATTCTTCCAGGTAAATTAGTGTAACAATACTAATAATGCCGATTTCATTAAATAATTATGTAATTTTATCATTTTCAGCTGTATGTATGATGATAAAATTAGTATCTTTTTCTAAAGTTTTTGTTTGTAGTGTTACAATGGTGTTGGTTGTTGTTTACATTTTTTACAATATTTGTATATCTGAGCCATTCAAAAAGTAAACTCAAAATAAATTGAAATAAATATTCCCAAAAACATGGAAAATTCCACGTACCAATACACAACTTTTTCTTCTTTTTTTAGTGATTATTGGTAGGGCGAAGTTTAAGGATAGTCCCACCTCGCTAAGTATGTCATTTTATTGAAGACATGGTGATCTTTAGGTGTATTCTTTATCATCGTGATGATAGCATAGCAAATATCCAGAGCTGCCTCAACCAACCAACGAAACCAAGCGCATACCCGAGCGCTCGTGACTTCACATCACGATCGCACGGAGACCAAGTCTACCGCATGGCGTTTACCACTTCCAGCCTTCGTGATTTTACCAATGTTCATGAGATTTTTGAATGCAGATCTAGATTTTGTTCTTCAATCAAACCATTTAAAAACTTCATGTGAGTGAGATAAATAACATAGTTTCCAATTTTCCCCCATATTTTATATTCTGAAAATATCGACTTAGATCAATCAATGGCTGTCTTTTATTCAGTTCTTATAAGTTTTCAAAGTAGACGTGTTCGTTTTTAAAGTGAAAGTCTTCAGTGTGACATTCCAGTGTGAACCAAACTAAAAAAATAGCTGCAAAGTTAGTTTTCCCCGTGGGTACACCGGTGCCACCTGCGTAACTTGAGGCTGAAGGAGCTGGTAAATACTGCGGTCAGAAGCCAATGAGCCTTATGAATAAAAAGAAGTAAAACCTTTTACTTGCAGTGTAAAAAAATCCCATGTAACCATTCAATTTATTAAAAAATAAAAAACATTACTTGTCAAACATATTGAAGTAAATGAAATGTCCTGCGTGGACGATTAGTCCGTGTGCAGGGAGGAGTCATTTATGAACTAAAACAAAATACATTAAAAAAATTATTAATAATTATAAACAATGAAATAAGAATATTTCATATTGCTAAGATTACAAATGAAGAAAGCAATGAAAAATAATAGTAGACAGTACATTCTATTCGACGGCGTTTATGAACGGCATTTATGAGGCTTACGGCGGAAATTAATTAAAATGAAGGTAGTGAGGTATTGAAGAATAAATTTCAATTTAATTGCGGAAAAGTGAAGAACAAAGAAACGATATTGATTTGACTTTGGGATCATGGTATCATGGAGAAGCTGTTGAAAATATTCATCTATACGGTGATATATAGGTACTTTTTTTTACAAAAGTTTGTATCCAATGGTTCCATTTTCTCTCGCTCTCCGCTTGACTTTGTTCAAGTTCTAATCTTTGAGGTTTTAGAGTGCTTTCCAGGTTTGATAATTTTTCTTCACCGTCGGTTTGAACACGCACTTTGATATTTCGTTAAGACATTTTACATTCTTTCGTTCAATAAATTCTACTAGAATAAAAGACCTTTTGCAAAGAAAGGCTTTATTGAACGAAGAACTCAGCATGAATGAACAGAGTATGATGAATAAACAACTAGAGCAACTGCACCGATGCGGAGCAGCCTCCACTTGTAGACGGCAACGCTACACACCTCATTTGTTGAAATTTCTGCCGGAATATTACGGCATAGTCAGTGGAAAAAATTTGTTAATTGCATAGAATCATTTAGTTGAGGGAATTGGATAATGGTGTGCAATCTATTTCTAGTGGTGTAATTATGCTGAATTTCTGTGAAAATAAGTTACTTCTCTGATTGAAGATTTTTATGTACAGTTGTTTTTTATTTTGGACCGGGAATTCCTGAAAAAGTAAATGTGTTACATATCTATGCTTGCTTTAAAAGGCTTAACTTCTTTTTATTCATAAGGCTTATTGGCTCTCCTGCTTTGACCCTATAAGTCACTATAAAACCAATTTTAAATTATGTGACTTATTGCCTTACTATAAATAATAATGATAATTTGACTCATTTGGGTGTAATCAAAACTGTTGAGTATTATGAGTAGATCTCGTTATGCTTGTAAGGATTGTTAGAAACTAAAGGTGATAAATAGCTGAACAATTCAGCTATAATGACATTATATGAATTATAATTGTTGTTCAACGTTGTGCAAGTGGTTGTATTATTGCTATGTAGTTTTGGCTTTTTATGCTGAATAAATGCCTTTTTTTACAGCGAAGAAAATGACGTAGTGCCTAAAGTGGTTGAAGCGATTCTAAATCTTCCACAAAATACCCATATTGCTGTCCGTTACACATCTCTCCTTCTTTTGGGAGAATTATGTGAATGGATAGAAAAACATCCACAGTCGCTAGGTAAGAATTAATAAAACTGCAAGAATAATGTATGAACTGCTTGTTAAAATAATAACTTAGATTTATTTTCTACTTAAAAATGCTTTGTGTTCACAAGACTTGTTTTCTTTATATTTTATTACCCCAACACAGGGATATAGTACTTCTATTCATTCATTAATCTAGGCTAAATACAATAGAATGTGAAGAGACAACAGTCTTTCAGTCCAAAAGTGCTTCTATTAAAAAATTTCAACTTGGTAAAATCTAAACCAAAATTTTTAGGTCAATTTTTAGTAACTCATCAATCATCCAACTCATTACCCACTACTACATATTACCCACTACACCACAAAAAGGATTTACTTTTTAAGTACTTTCTAGGAATCATGATCTTTTCAATAGCATAATTTTTATTTTTAATTACCGTTATTTTTAGTTAGTAATCAAAATAATTGATAATTGATTTTCACTCAGCACATGAATATGCTTTGATTCTGCTACTCTCCAATTAAAAATGGCAGTTCATTTACACAATTCGATTCTCTATAGGTAGCAGATTGACTAGAAAGAGTCTTGATCACCGTTCTGAAGAGCGTTAAGGGAAGATCTCATGATATTTATAGATATTTAATAAATATCAAGAAATATATAAACAGTAATTTCATCATTAGACAAAATAAAAACTGTTGAAACATCATTTTTCCTTTTATTTTGCTTTGAGATGAAACCTGGTCGTATTCCAAAGTTCCTTTGACAGCAATATTTTTTCTTCATGTTGCAGAACCTGTACTAAACTTCCTGCTATTTTGTCTTCAACAACCGAAACTCGCCAGCGCCGCAGCTACTGCTCTACAGTCGATTTGTAGTGCATGTTGTAAGCACATGGATGTTCATTTCAACGGAATTGCTCAGATAATTCAGTCGCTCGATACGTTCTCGATATCCAATGATGCTGCTATTGGGCTCCTAAAAGGTGAATGAATCCACTACTTGAGCATTAAAAACTTGGAATAAATTAAAAAAGATTTATATGTTTGATTTATCTCGCATAATTTGGCTAATATTAATATTTAATTCAAAAATACTATTTGAATGCAGAATAGGGAACCTGCATATTACATGCTTACTATTTTGTGTTGTTAGGTTGCAAATCTGGAGTGCGGAAAATTTCGCGCACTGGAATTTACTTTCCCGCACAGTTGCAGGAATAGACTATTTTGCGTGCTACAGTTAGTGCAAAAATAGCCACTTTTTAGGGTCACTGTAGGAAAAATATGTTGTCTACTCTGCTTCAGCTACAAAAACAGTCAGCTGTAGTTGTTGTTGAAATAGATTTGATTCGAAGATGTCTTGCTTTGTTCTGTTTAAATTAATTTATACGTTACTGTAGGAAAAATTTAATGTGTAATTCGAGCGCAAAGTATTGTTTCTGATCTCAAGAAACTTTTTTCACTCGCCTTCGGCTCGATGAAAAAAATGTTTCTCTCGGCGCAGAAAACCCCCACTTTTCACAATAGTTACACAAATAGCTATCTTTGTTCTCTATTTACTGATGGTGATAGTGTTCTGTTCATGATTCCCACAATCTTCTAGATTCTAGAAGATTCCTTTAGTGCCCACTATTTTCAATAACATATAAATATTATATTTCATACGCTTCTGCCTACTATCCAATTCTATCACCCTTGAACACTTTTTAACTCGATTCATGAAGCAGTATTTATATGCATGCATTTTACCAGTGAATCCGGTTTAAGAGTGGCCTTTCAATACAAAAGATTTTTTTTAATGCAGCCCAATGCCGTTAGTCAATAAAATTAGTTTATAGTGCAGAGCAGTAATTTAATATGTTTTACATAATTTACATGAGACAAGAATGTAATGATAAAGCTTTCTGGGTCCATGATTAGAAGATGATTAGAGAAATCTTTTTATTCTCATTAAGTGGTTCATTTGTCAAATGCCTATACTAATTTTATTCATGACTCATTTATTTGAGTATGGTGTGTTTTACAAAATGTTTCTATTTTTATTAGGTGTGTCTATGATTCTTGGAAAAATGCCGCCAGAACAACTCCATCAGTCTATGAAAGAGATTTGTTGGTTACAGGCCAAACCACTTGCAATGCTTCTTGAGGTATTTTAACATTTAAAATTCTTCTTCGAGTTTTCATTAAACTGAAACCCTTTTCAAACATTGTTTATTTTAATCTTTCGACTTCAATCTTGCATTCCTTTCGATTTTTTAAGGACCCGATAGGGCCTTATTGAAATCGTGACGTCCGTCCGTCTTTGCCGTAGTGCTTGAAAGAAAGATTCTAGACTCTTGAAACTTGGTATATAGCTTCCTAATAGGCTTTCTAAAAGCGAGATCGCTAATGATTTTGGAGTTTGGGAGACGAATATAAAAATAATTATGATGTAAAACAGATTTCCACTATAGGCTATAAGGTAATTTAGGCTAGTGAAAATCAAAACATTATTAGCCGTTGTTTATATTTGAAAATCAAAACATTGGGAATCATGAAGGCTGATGCTGATGCCCAATCATCAATTTTATCTTTTTTACAGTGCAAGTGTTGACATTTTTATTTTTGATTGTGTTAGAATCTTTTCTTAAATTATTTTAAATCCTCTAATTCAAACAGAGAGAAAACATTGATGCATGACAAATTACGTGATTAATTTATTGTACAAAAAAAGAAGAAGAAACAAAACTCTTTTTCAAGAACTGCCAATATGATTTTTCTGTGAATTAGGAAACATATGATTTGTATAAAAACCCAAGCAGTTTTTACAAACTAAAACAATATTGTAATTTACAAATTTATAATTTTATCAGATATTCAATAGATAAAAATGTTTAAAGCAGCAATCAAGCTGCTTAAGGCTGTGTGCGTGTGCAGGTTTTTTGGTCATTTCTTTATTGTACTGGATCCTATTAAGATTTAGCATTTAGATTTAGGATGAAGCCCACATAGGTCTGAGACCTGTGCGTGGGTAATGTTGGATGATGGTGATTGATTAGCCGGACCTATAGTTTTAGGTGGGTTCCGAACCACCGGAGGTGATTTTACTGCAGAGAACAGTGTCTTTTTTGCTGGACAATATAATCGGTCACACTTAGAAAGAGTGCCCAGGAGAACGCAACTTATCTGATTGAACAGATACCTGCTACGGCTCACGGCTATCACTTCTATGAAATGGCATGAGGATTGTTTTTTAACAATTATTTTGTGAAATATGGAGGGTTGGTTAATGTTGACGTTTTTCTGATTTTAGGGCAGATTATTTCCTCTACGGGTCATTTTAGACTTTTTATAACTAATACACCTTAGAGAATAGAATGACATACTTTTTATTCCAAACATTTAGTTTTTTCAAAATAATTTTTTTAAACTTGAAAGTTTCAAGATTTTCGAAAATTTAATTTAAAATTTTCATGGCAATAGATAACATGTAATATTTTAATAACATCCAGAGAAGAAACTTAGAAAAAAATAACTTAACTTGAGAAATGAAGATTTAGTTGCTATGGTTCAATAGAAATAGGATTTTCAATATTATTGTTCATTGATTATTGGCTTATCTTCAAAGTATTCTATTTTTTCCAGATAATTACTCTTTTTTGTTAGACTTCTTTCTGTGATTATAAGGTACGGCCTTTGTACGTAGATACGGCCTTTGAACGTAAAGTTAAACTATTTTGGCATATTTTGTACAGATAATGTGAAAGACGTGTAACATGTCTCATTCAAATCTCACGGGATGAAACCTCTCCAATTATGATAAAATTTCAGATTTAGTTGATTTACAGTAATAACTGAAATTGTACGCCATCAATAATAGTTTTCGGAGCTGTTGAATTATTTTTATGACAAGAATGGATCTTTGGGTATGAAGCTATTGTTAATATGACTATATTATTCCAATAGTTTCTTTTCCAATGCCATAATAAATTATTGTTAATCATTCTTTACTAGCAGTTCAAAATATTCTGATAATGTATTGATTTGCAGACCGATGTGAAAGTTGAGCGTGGAACAAAGACTGACCCCACCTTATGGCTGGATAGGTTAGCGGCTATATTCAGGTACACGCAAATCAACGTGGCGAATGGTGTAACACATCCTTGCGTAGGAATAGTGACAGAGGTAATTCTCAAACATTTCATAACATACAAGTCAGTAGAATATATCATAGTAACTACTGTAGTATTCATATAACTTGGCAGTGTGTAGCAGATGGGACATACTACATCTGAACCCAACATACTGCTACCAAGTTATATGAAAACTACAGTACTCAATACAATATTTTCACCAGACCGATGCGGGATATCAAACTCTGTTTTTGACATCATTTGGCACACACTTTCAATGTGAGATTTGAATACAGATTTGCAAAATCTACCCTGCATAATAGATGGCTATCAAAGTCAACAGCCTGAAATCAACCAGTACAATAGCTGTGTTTTAAAATATGGTAAAAATATATCTTATAATATATTGCAGTATTAAGTATATAATTCATATATTATTTCAAAATATATTAAAAAAAATAGCTTTTTTTAATAACGCCTGCCTCATTGTATTGTCATTTGGCATCTGCAGCCCATTGCAGTCTAGTCATGGAGGCTAAGACCCATATTTTATGAACCTACCTTCAGCAAATACAGTACTAGAGAAAGCGAAAGAGTATTTATTTAGTCTCCCTTGAAATAAGGAATCCTCAAGGACAGTTCTTAAATATGGGCCATAATAATTTGTCTCATCGTTGGCAATATCTTTCAGCCCTGGATAATGTCTCATATGCTGTGCGTCCATATTTTCAAAATTGCATAATGAGCAGGAGGGACTGTCAACCCAACAATGCGCGTCTTTTCTAGTTGCTGTGGTATCTATTATGACTAGCTATGTGCTATTCTGCATTCTTTCCCCTTATCATTATTACATCCATCTTCTAGTGAAGAAAATTCTGACGCAGCAGTAATTTTCCAACTCACTAGGTGTAGATGGTATTCGAACTTTGGGCTGTCACGATATATGTGTGCAAGGAGTCTAAATTATCCAACCATTTATGAATGCATTTGATGAACTGTTCTATTTTTCGTTGTGACAGATCTGGCCAGTTCTATCGGCGACATTCAACAAGTACCTGCCCGATGTAAGAACGATGGAAAGATGTGGAAGGGTTGTCAAGTTTGCCATTCGCTGTGTAGGAAGTCAGAGTGCGCACTTATTAGAGCCAATAGTTAAACAGGTATTGTATTCGAATAATTTAAGCTTTTTGTGGCGAAACATTTTCATAAACAATAATGCGTTACTGTTACTACTGTATGTTTAAAGTGAATGCTATCTACGTAGTGTTAGCACATTACTGTTAACATAACAAATTAATTTTCCTCTTGTGAACGAATTCTTGAAGGAGTTGATTCAACAACGAAAAATTACAGTAAACAAAACAGTTGAGCTTAATTGAAAAAATACTAATATTTATTACAATCAATGTATCAATTTATGATGATGGATAAACTGTGTTGAAGTGATTCCGCCTAGAATTCACTAATATTATATCTAAGCATTGATTCTGTAAAATTTATTATACTGTAGTATTTTAACTAAAGAGATGTGTAGAGGTCTGAAGAGTCACCCTCAGACTGTGTCCTAGCTGGCGTGTCCAGTGCGAGTGAACGATGCGTACGAATTCAAGTCGCATCATATTTCTAGCATGCGACCAGGCAGTGTCCACGCTGATGCGTCTACGTGAACGAGCGTTGCGACTAATCTTTTCAGTTGCTACTACATCACCTTACCATGTTACCAAGCTCAACAATTTCAAAGTACACAAAGGCATATACTTCTTTATAGCCAACAGCTGATTTTATCCCCCCCCCCCCCGGAGGCCCAGGGACAAAAGAAATTTTGGTTTTTAAGCAGGCCTTGTGAGCCAATTTTTGGCAAGAGTCAAAGAAGATGTTTGAAATCGCTAAAAATTTGTTTTTTTAGGAAATTTTTTCGGGAGTATCCCCCGAACTTTTTTTTGAAAGTAGTTTTAAAGAAGCTTACGGTACTGTATGGTACCCCAATCAGGAGCAGTGTGGTATCAAATATAGCAGAGTGAAAATTTCAAGTAGGGTCGGGATTTCTCATTGGCAATAACACAAGAACTAGGTAAAATTAACTTTGCACATAACGTGGGTTGAAATTAAAAGAATTTATGTCTAGAATCATTTAAAATGTGGTTTTGAAGAGGTCTTTTTTCAAATATTTGACATATAAAATAAAGCAGCTACTTTATCCCACCTAATGTCATTCATATTTAGATTTTTATCATCTTAAAGCCTTGTTCGACAACACCGAGCGAGATTGTAATTCGGAAATGTATATTCTTCTGTCGACATAACTGTGTGCAGCTGCTTACAAACGACTGAAAATAGAGCATGTTTTATCTTCAGACGTGCGGCAGAACTAGAGGCAATATGTCGTCATCAGTCGCATTCACGATAACTGGTTGCACGCATCATTTGTACGCAACGCTCGCAAGTTTTGAAACATAAGAGCGAATTTTTGTCTAGACGCACGACTAAAAACGAGTCAGCTAGGACATGCGATGCCATTCACCTTGTTTTATATTTTGCGTGCGGCGATCGCTCGTACTAGACGCGCCAACTAGGACACAGCCTCAGTCGGAATCGGCTAAAGGGACACACATGCATTTAGTATTATAACAGTAACTCAAATTCTTAAAAGTGTTTTGCTCTCAGTTAGTGATCATTTGAAATATAGTCGTTTAAACTATAACGGCTGTTGAGGTGTTGAGCCGGTAGAAATTTTAATTTGTATTTTATTATTTATTGTATTTTTAATTTTAACTTATCATGTTTTCGTTTTCTAGATTTTGTCACTTTACAACCAATACCAGCACAGTTGTTTCCTTTACCTTGGTTCTGTACTTGTGACTGAATTTGCCAATGAACCGGGTTGTATTGAAGGCCTTAGCAATATGCTACAAGCTTTTATCACTCCGACATTCACCATTCTACAAGAGAACAATGGTCTGAAAAATCATCCCGACACCGTTGAAGATTTCTTCAGGTTATGTTCTAGGTATGTCATATTAAAACATAATTTTGCTTCATCTAATAACTTACTCCTCCATTAAAGAGTCCGGTAATGACTGTTTGACATAACTGTAAGCTATTAATTTATTTATTACCGAATACATACATTCTAGCATTTACGATGTACAGAATACAGTAATTTGTATTATATTATAGTATACTGTAGTAAATGGCTCAGTACAGAATTGATTACATTGCACTCGTATTAAAACTAACTTTTCACACCTTGAGATACAAGATTTAACGTGACGATTGGCTAATCCTCATGAAGACCCACGTTAGGATCTAAAAGGATTTGGAAAGGAATAAAGTTTAAGATTGATAGTGTTTTGAAGATAAGGAATCATTACTTGAAAAAGTAGGATTAATTGTCAATAAATCTGTGCTGTATTGAAATAATGTTCGTTTTGTTTAAATGTGATATGGACGTTCTGAAATTAATATTTTTCCAGGTTTCTACAAAATGCAGCGGTAGTATTTTTAAATTCTCAGTCGCTGAACGCCATACTGCAATGCGCGCTTTTAGCAACTTCTCTTGAACATAAAGATGCTAATGCTGCTGTGATGAAATTTTTCTATGATCTCGTGCATTGTGGGAGAAACAAAGAGGTGAGTGTAGAAAATTGTCCCCGCAAAAAATGAGGTATAGCTTTCCAACTTATTCTTGGCAGTATTATGAATTTGGCCTGCAAATGTTGGCACTCTACTAAGGAATACTACTCTGATGTGAGCTTTTCTCACGTACTTGGTCATATGAAGAATGAGTTGTTCTTAGTACAACCACTTGGCACTATGTATGCTGCTTAGCCAAACCTAAATGTTCTTATGCATACTCCTAAGAATGAGTTGACGGACTCATCAAATATTTGTAGACAATAGAGAATAGACTAATAGATAACTTATAAGTGTATACAGTTACTAAATCATTATTCTATTTGTATGCATTCAGTTAAACCTTTTCAACTAAACATTATTATGTTATACGTGTAAATCCTCGCAGAATCATTACTTAGGTTAGTTGAAAACATCTTAATTTCTTTTGTGATCCTTTCATTCTTCCTTACATTAGATCCTTACAATAGAATATTTGCCTAAATAATATTTCCAACTACAAAACGAAAGTCTGCCAAAAAACACTGCTAACACAGACCAAGATAACAGAGAGAGTGTGAGAGGGGTCCGATGTTCAATCTCTTACAATTCACCCCCACCTCACCATTCACTCCGTTTCTCACATCAACAGAAAAGTATCAGTGCGCATTCTACTTTGCGCAGGTCCGACTCTCCTTTCTTCCTCACATCCACCTGACTACGATACAGAGCATCTGTGGTGGTGGAAGATTGCTTCTCCGATTCCATGTTGGAAGTATTTCCTCGCAGACTTTAGTTAAAAACTTATTTTAATAAAGTTGGATGTTCCAATGTTCCAAATCAATAACACTCTATTAATTTTTGTTTTCTGAACCTTCATCTACAGATTCACATACTCATGCATAATGCTGTGATAGTGTTCATTAGATTTAACTCTTTATAATTCTGTATACGATGCTTAAGAACTCGTAAATTAATTGTTATATTTCATTAATTCACGATGGAACCAAGTATGAGATAGCACACAGTGTGATATGATTTTTCCACATTGAATAATGATTTGATAGAGCCTGTTGATTCATGTCCCAGATGGTATTTCGAGCTTATTTTGTATGTGAGATTTTTCTCTTAACAAACTTTGTTTTATAATTTCTCTCCATTTCAATTTTTCAGACGAATGAAGACTTCGTTGTAAGGTCGACGTTAATTAAAGAGTTGGTACAAAAACATGGTCAAGCGTTAACAAATAATTTAATACAAGCATGCGTATTCTCACTGCAGTCTTATATGCTGAGTGATGTGGCCGATGTGATAATGGAGCTTTTGTTGAATGACAGAGAGGTAAGATCTCACAATTAATTTGTTTCTTATCTGTTATGCACAAACATTGTTCAAATCAAAACAATCTTATAGTAGAAATAGGAAAACTTGTTTGTAGAAAAATAGTTTGTTTTTTACTTCAAAGTAATAATAGTGTATTTAAAAAAAATTATGTCATTATATAAGGATCATTTTTTTAATCTCTACAAACATAAAAACCGAGTGAATAGAAAAAATATTTTTTTACCAAAATTTATGTACACTTCTCAACATTATCTTTACTTCTTTACCACTTTACCTCTTTACTTCTCAACATTATCACCTTGAAAATTGAGGCGTTTGTCATAGCTGTGGACAAGCTTTCCAATACCCTCTTCATGCAATGTTGCCGCCAGTGAATTCAAATGAGTCTTGACCTTATCTTGAAGTTCCTTATTTGTTGAAGAGTGTTGAACTCCAAGCCATTTCTTGCACGATTAACGCAGCTTTTTATTGCCATACCTTACAACGTTTGCAGCATTCCATTCAGAACAAAAGAAGAGATACGCTGACGTCTGGAATTGTTCTGATGCATGCCCAACAACACCCGCTCTTACAGTGCCCGTGTAGCTCAGCAACTTAATTATAATTTTAGTGGAAAATTTTTGACCACCATACAGTCCCGAAATAGGACCGAGCGAGTTCCTTCTTTTTCCTGAACTGAAGAAATGGCTTTGAGGTCAGAACTTTTCAATTTACTGGGGAACTTCAGGACAAGGTACATGACTCATTTAGGGCCTCATTCAATGGCGGCAACATGAAGAGTATACAGTATAGAAAAGCTTGTGTACAGGTATCGCTAATTCCTAAAGTTTAAAAGTGGTTATGTTGTGAAATAAACATACACCTTGGCAATAAAATTATTCATTTCTATGCACTGGTCTTTCATTTATGCCCCTACGGAGGTTGAAAAAACAGCCCTCGTACTAAAGTAGTTCTTGCCGTGATATAGGTTCTAGCTGACAACAGTTAGCTTAGAATTCTTGAAATGATAACGGGATGTTGATAAAATTGCTTCTTGAAAAGTATACTGAAGTAGGTACTGTTTTTCCAATTTATTATTCAAATTTGATTGTAGTTCTTGTAACAAATGAATGCCATTTTTGGAATAATATTGCTATTATATTTATATGATTGAACTTAGAAATAAATATAAAGCAAGTTTTTGGAAAAGTTCTAGTTTTATTAATCATTTTCTAATTTAGTTTTAAAAATGAATGATTACAGTAATATTTACTTGTACTGTTTATTACAACTTTGTATAATTATTACAACTTTTATAGTAAATTACAACGTTTATTACAATTTAGTATAATATTTTAGAAAAGGATTTTCCATAGAGCATTTTGCTACTTGTTTTACAGAGTCTTGGCAGATGGCTAGAAGAAGCTTTAAAACTTTTACCGATGCATAATGCGAGTGGGTGTGTAACTGCAACTCCAGAGCAGTTGGCAGAATTCCATCAAACATTATTAAGGTATAGAACAATAATTATAATTATTTATTCATGTGGGTTAAAAATAACGAAACATACACATTCACCAAAATCTTCTTCACCCTCTTTTGCAATTCCTTCTTTTCTACATGGTTTGTTACCTAATTTTTGAAGGAAAAAGACAACAAAGCAGTGGTGCGGCGATTAAATTAAGTGGGTTTAAAAGCTACTCGCTAGCGACTTAACAATGGACACCGTAAACTTGTCCAGTGTAATTCTGTTTGCTGGTTTGTTAGTACACTGCCCTAACGTAATCGAGGCTTTGGTACGGTAGTCTCTTGAATGCGGTAAAAGGGAAAGTACTAAGTACTTTAAGGGAAATACTTTTATTTGAGAACCAACCAACGTTCATTAATATTTTATTAATTTTAACTTCTTATCAAATCATACTACTATTTAGCCACTATTCGTGGAATTTTCGCATTGAATTTTATGATCTCAGAATTTTTGACCAAAACGCCAAGTCGCTAGCAGTGGATTATCAGCATAATGCCGTTAGCACCCCATAAAATCGAGGATTTATTAAATCATGACATTTGAAATTTGTAGTGATGCCAACTCAAGCATCTAAGTTTACAGTCTTGAATATTGCACTATTTTAAATTCAATAATGTAGCATTTTTACCTACAACGTTTCTAGTTATGTTGATCAAAAAGAATGAAACTATGTATTGTGACAGATTCCTCTTGAAACAGTTATTTTATACTATACATAGCAACTGCAGGAGCAGTTCTAAAATTCAAAATGTTCTTGTACTATCTATTTGTTCTAGTAAGAAAGCCGATGGTCAAAGGTTCTTGCTTGATATAGTTTTGATTTTTCTTCAACAAGTTTGTTGAATAGACCATCCTGAATCGGAGGGTCACATCCTAAAAAACACTAAAACCACTCTATTCTAAACTTACATACAGTATTAGTTTCATATCTTTGAATTCAGCTAAGTTTTTATTTAACTTGGCAGTAGTTGTGTGCTTATGTAGAATATCCTTCTACCTTCTTCACATTGCCAAGTTGTATGAATATTACAGTAAGTGTGTCCCTTATTTCATTTTTTTAATAGAATAGCATTGTCAGTTGTTATTTTATTTGTCGTACTGATTCATGTCTTTCTATTGTTTTCAGCTCTGAAAATCCAAAAGGAGTTACGCACACATTGAGAGCTTTTGCCAGACTATTTCGCTGACTAGACAGGACTTATTGTGACCAGAAGATGACATTTCTAACAAAGTTTTATATTGAAAGGAAAGTTTCCTTATATATATTTATTTATAATACAAGTCTCAATGAAGGACTCAAACAGAATTGTATTTCATTGTTGAAGTGACAGTGATTAGTTTTTACCAAATCAATGATATCGTTATAATGAACAATACTTGTGTTTTGTATATTTTTTGTCAATGCCAGACTTGTAATTATAATTATACAGTTTGATTCAATCTATCGAAGTGCAGTTAGTCATTCATGTGATCAGAATAAGAAGTAGATTAATATAGTAGTGACGCTGACAAAAATATAGATATGTGGAATTGCTGTAGATTGTAAACTAAAGTAGACAGTTTCAAAACTAAAATTTCTGTTTTATTTGGACACAGAACAAAAAATCAAACACTATATAAACTATTTTACTTCTTCATTGTAGATATGATTTCTGTCTTTATAGTTATAGTTTAACATTTGCTGGAATATATTTGAGCAGTTTGTTCTCTAAAGCGTCGTTGACACTGTTACTAGCTGAGCGAGTAGCAAGTAAAAACGTTACAGGCCGACCGTGCTTAGCAGCTCGGCAAGCCAAGCCGAATTAAAGAATCAATGGAACTTCCAGAATTACCCCTACACTATGGAATTTCAAAGACAATAAATAATACTGCACCGCAAAATTGAAATATTAAGTTTACCAACAATTATTTGATAAACTTTCATCAAAACAGTTGATTGGTGTCATCACAGAAAATTCAATATGTCTCATCTGAAGTATGTTGGCAGCCTGCGAGGTTAAATGTTTCATGATGTCGGCTTGGCACAATAACATTGTATTTTGATGTTGGCTACACTGCCAGCGAGTAACAAAAACATGTAGACCGGCTCTTGACTTTTTCATAGCTATTAGATAGTGGACTAGTTGGCTAGTGGAGACGTTTACTCAGGGCGCGTTGACTCCCAGATGATAGATTCGCCGGCGAGTGACGAGTAGCGCCGCCCTACGGAATTTATTCTAAATCAAAAGTAGACTGAACAATTCCTAAATTGGCGTCTCTGGTGGGGGAAACTTGGTCGGCCTGTAACGTTTCTACTCGCTACTCGCATAGCTACTAACTCGCCCTGTGTCATCGACGCTTAAAATCCGTAGAATTTTCTTTAGATAAAAAATGTAGTACCCCTTTTCTCATTTCGATCATGATCAATTTGAATATTAGGTTCAACCTGCATGTGATAATATTAATAATGCAGGTTTTTAGTACTTGAAATATTTTTGTATCTCTGACAGGCCCATCAAACTTTCATACTTGAAATCCTGTATTATATGCTTATGCTATGTCCGAACTAGGAAACACCAAATTGGAATAATTACGAATATTCTATGCGATACAGCATTGTCAAACATCTATATCTCAGTTAAGATTTTCTCCAGCCACTGAACAGCCTCGGTCATCTGCCTTGTGTAATCTATACACACACACAGTGGATTTTCCATGAATCTCCACCTCGTCAAACTCTCGGCATATCTCCTAGCTGAGGTACGAAATCTGTTCAAAGCACACTGGTGCTTATGCTTCAGATGTGCTCCTGCCACCTTAGCTGTAGGTTCTCAACAATAATCCCATTTTTCAGGTCAGATGCATCCCACTATGATCTCAATTTTCAGAGTCCTGTACATTTGGCATCCTCAGTACCAGTCTCCAGTACTCAACCAGTCTCAAGTACCTTGTTGATTTTAGTCTGCTAGGTGGAGGACACATCAAATCAAGCATAACTGGAAGATCCCTTCTCTCTTGGATCCTATTCAGCAGTTAGTTTGCTCTCTGCGCTCGTCGGATTGCTGGGGAGGTAAACTTTCATACTTGAAAACCTGTCAAACGAACTTTATATTCAACGTTTATTTAATGTCGCAAATATTCTGTGCTATGTGGAATTGTCGACCTGTAACGTTGCTATCTGCTACTTGCTTAGCTACTAAACTTTCCCTGTACCAACGAGGCTAAAGAAACAACAGACAAAGCCCAAACATGTCTCTATTAGAAATTACAATACCTATTTAAAATTAAGTGCAACATTTTTTAGGTTAGGTTTTAGTCAGAAATTTTCCACTTTAAAAATAAATATATAACCGTTCCCTCATATGCCTCAATTATTTGTGAATTGTACATTCAAAAGCTTACATACTGAAAACTTATTTCCAGTTGAAATGAACAAACTATTATCAAATCTTATTCCTAGTTTTTAAAATACCCCCAATAGTTAGAGTTGAGTTGGCTCTCGCTTTGGAACGCACGTATTGGTTTTCAAGAATGGGTATTTTTTCTTTTTATTTATTGATTTCTCTTCTAAATCCTTTTCAAGTTTTGCCGAATATTAACAATCTTATTATTTTATAATTTTTGGCACGTCTTCTAGGGCGTAATATTTATGACTGACTTGTTCTTCATTCACTTTAACAATTCTAAAACCAGACTTATCATTTCCTAATTGTCCTCCAATTGCTGATGTCACAATAACTTCAAGTCCATTGTACATTCCCCCCGAATTGCGATGGTAATGTCCGCAAAACACGTACTTGACACCTGTTGGAATAAAATTCTTGGATTAATAGGCAAGACCAGGCCAGCAAGATGTGATTTAATTCTGACTATACTTGACTTGGGAAGGTGGCATTCCAAGCATAACCGAATTTACTATTTATTGTAATCGAATTCCTCAGTGGAACTCAACTCAGATCATGAAATACAACTGGACATTTTTCAAAACTGAATGAGGGAGTCGTATATTTTTTAGAAACCAATGAAAGGAACATAATAAGAGAATGCCAGCAGATAAACTCTCATTCAAAATTTTCACCCAATGGGAAAATGAGATGTGTAGGCCTTGCATAGGATGCTAAAATAGTTGTACTGTAAAACAAAACGAAAATGATGAAATTTCAAAAATTAGTAATAAGCTGCTGTAATTCTGAGCACGCAAGAGTCTAACCCTTGAATGTTTGATAGCTTGTCAACTTATTCTTCGCAATTGTATAAATTTTCCTCGCGCATAGCTTTCTACTACTACTTCAACAACTGCAAATAAACTACGTCACTGAGATATTTTCACATCCTTCATCTTATATGGAGAATGACTAGTTCCATATAGCTGCTTTGAACTCCGCATTACCTGGGATGCATAGTGAACACAATGTGTTTCTGCACCCTGCCAACAATGAGTTGAAAGACTACTGTACCAATCAGTACATAACCATAGAGAGAGATTAGATTGTCTTATCTTTCTTCATTCATGTAAATTTAGGAATGTTGCTTATGAGTGGTTAAAAACGAAATTATCAACATCACATAGATACAGAAGTAAACTTAGATTTTCATAGTGCTAGGAGGTATGTACAATAATATTATCTGTATGATCTTAATGATCATACAAGAGAGATGATGACATACGAAAGAGAGTGGTCAGAGAGAGAGAGTGAGTAAGGGAGTACAGCATAAACTTCAATTTAGAGTAAGAGTGTACAGCAATACTTCAAGGTCACACTCTTAACTCATGTTGCCAGGGTGAAGATCATAATATGATTGGCATTTGATGGCTTCTTGGAGACTTGTCTTCACTACATTTAAATTCAGTATCTTCAAGAAATTATTGTAAAATTGCTTGCATATTGTAAGATTCACAGTTCATCATAATGAAAACCATCATCTACACTATTTTATCAATCAATGTCAAAAGGGGAAAACTGAAAATCCATAATATGATTAATAATAATATATCGGTGGAGAGATCCTTAAGGGTAATTTCACTAGCCAGAACGAGGAAAAGATGGTGAACCTACATATTACAACATGAAAAATTTAAAATGAAATTATTTTGGATGTCAGGTAGGATAATCATAGTATGGAAGGTTAGCAACACATGAGAAAAAAATAGTGCTATGATGTCAGCAAGCATAATAGTTATTTTCCTACAGTCATCCAACAAAGTAGCTAGCTATTCATGCACTATTTTACTATGTCACACTCATTTTACTTTGTCGCACACCAGGTATGCCAACTGTAGGAAAATTTTTATGTGTAACTCTGCTGAAAGTATCTTTGCTGCACTCGCCTTCAGCTCGTGTGTAATGCATTTCTCTTGTGCAGAAAAGAGGTACTTTGCACACTAGTTACACAAATAACTATTGTGTACAACTATTTCATAAAGTAGCACTTTTTAGCTCAAGAGAAATTCATAATGCACAATCCGCTGGCGAGTTGAGAATTGATACTTAGAGCAACAAAGATACTTTGAGCAAGAGTTACACATTACACTTTTCTTATAGTTGGCACACCTGAAGTTCAACAAAGTAAAATGAGTGTGGTAACGTCAGCTGGATTTCAGCAAAGTGAAATAGTGCAGGAATCAGCTGTTTTGCGTACTATAATGAGTGCATAAATAACTGCTTTTTTGGGTAACTGTAGGAAAAGTACTCAACTGCTCGCTCAGCTGTTTTATAAGTTTTCAGCACATAAACTAATTATTTATGAGCAGTTGTAGGAAAATTTTATTAAAATGAATATCAACTTTATGGAATTGATAATGTGAAAATGGGTATTTACCTCCAGCAACTAATTTATTGAGCATTCTTTTTCGGGTATCGTATGGTATAGCATAATATCCCAAATCTTTAGCTTCGACATTGTCCAAAAACCAAGGAATGTGTTGAAAGAGTATCGCACCATGCTTTGAACTCTTGGACAAAGTCAGCTGTTCATCAATCCATTTCTCTTGTTCTTCTACTAGTTGTGGAATAAGAGAGCCGTCTGAATAATATTGAGAATTTATTACAAGGAATAGTATTCCTCCAGCCCAAAATGAGAAATAATCATCTCCAAATGAGTTCTTATACCTAAAAATGAAAAAAAAAGGACAATTACCATCACTATTCTATGTAGAACTGAATTCAATAATTCTTTTTCACTTATTTTCCTTTTTTTGCTTCTATGCCAAAAACACGAAATCAATCGATACATTCTAATAATTATTCCAGTATTTCTTTTAGTTTCCAGACTTGGAATAATAAGAATAATACTCAATAATTCTTTTTCCCTTATTTTACTTTTTTGCATCTATGTCAAAAACACGAAATCAATTGATACATTATAATAATTATTCCGGTATTTTTTAGATTTCTCACTCATAATTTATCTGTCAGAACTTGCTTTCTTGTCTGCAGAAATACTAATTCTATGAACACTCCCAACGTATTAATATTTAAAAAATATATATATTTCCGGTTATTCTTTTACCTCTTACTTTTTTAACAAATTTTCCTGTATTTTTGTTACATTTTACCATAGATGAGGGATCTTTAATATTGATGGTTCGTCTATGATTTTACTTATATTATAAATGCTGTCCGTAAACTATACTCTTTAGTATTAATAGGATAGTCTGCCCTAAAGGTCCTTGCACAGTGGAGCATCTGGTAATAGATGGTAATCTTTCTTTAGTAGGATGATGGCCACTTCAGTCTGAGACTTGTGCTTGGGTAACGAGGTGAATGATTATAATCTAAGGCTGAAGGAGATTTGAACTCGTGACCGCAGGAGTAGCAGCAAGCCAGAATAGTATCCCAGACAAGCGCTTCAACTGACTGCGCCACCACGGCTGTCAGTCCGTCTCCATCGCAAAATCAAATACATGCTGTGGAATCGTATAAGATCAGAGCATACCATTCCATAGCATGTGTTTGCTTTTTCAATGGTGATTATACTCAAGTGTTAGATCGCGCAAGCACCCCAAGGTATTCAAGCTCAATATATTATCATTTATGCACTGAATAATACTAGAAAATAAATTAATTTTTTCTATTAAAGCAAAGTAGTTCCACTTAGCAATAAATAAATAACTATTTCTTAATTGAATTCTAAGATTACAAATCGAATAAAAATGTAAATAATTAAAAGAGACTCACTCGTTTACACTTTGTACTGTGGGCTGATCACCGCAGTCATGATTTCCACAGACACAGACAAGGGGTATTTCCTTATCTACTTTACTAAAAATCCTAGTAAAAGATTCTTCTTGCAGTTTTCTCAATTCTGGTGCAACAACTGAAAATCAATTAAATATTTATTACTTTTGTGCTTGTATCCGAAATACGTATTTTGACTTTATATTTCAAAAGTTTTAAATGACATTTTCTTATTTGGTTATAGTGACAAGAAGTTCAATGTTTTAGGCTCTTCAATCTACTACTACTACTACTACTACTACTACTACTACTACTACTACTACTACTACTTCAGTTGCGGCTCAGCACTCGAGCCGAGTAGACGTGTTTTGTCGAGCTCCGTTGATGTAATTGTTTATCGGCTGTTGCCGGTCGGTACTTGTGTCAGTGGAGTCATTGTTAAGTAGTGAAAAGTAGTTTTTTCTATCTTCTATGAACGCTCTCACTTTTTAAACTGTATTCAACCTGTAGAAAGATGAAGTGCAAGCGATGTGATAAATCTCTTCCCAAGGATGGAAATTTTGTTTCTTGTTCGGCTTGTGCAGAAGGTTTGCATTATTCTTGTTCTGGCTTGTCAGAACAGTCTTATATTCGCATGTCTAAATCAAAGCGTGGTCAATGGAAGTGCTTAAGTTGTAGAGAATCTGCTTCAGCATCGGAGGCTGTACAATCGGAGGAAGAATCGGAGGACTCTGAGGTGAAACAATTGTTGCAAGTGATTAATGACAAACTAGATACAAACAAAACTTCTGTCGATGAGTTAAAAAGGGACGTTCAAGGACTGTCAAATTTTTATGAAGATCTGAAAAGTTTAATTTCAGACCTTCAAAAAGAAAATCGTGAATTAAAAGACAAACTGAACACTGTAATCGATGAAAATAGAGCTAAAGATAAGAAAATAGAATTTCTTATCGGGAGAGTCAATACTATGGAACAACGCAGTAGGAATTGTAACTTGGAGATTCATGGGATGGACCTGGCGGCTTGTGAGAGAGAGGAGGGAGGCCTATCGACAGTCGTGCGGCGTCTTGTCGTTCAGCACTTGGAAGTTCCGGTAAACAATAGTGACATTGAAATCGTACACCGCCTACCTAGACGAAGGCCGGACGCTTTGCCTGCAGTCATTGTGAAGTGTTCGTCTCAAAGCGTAAGAGATAGCATAATGAATAAAAAGAAAACAACTGTTACAAACGATATGCTTTTTAATAATAAGAATGAGCGTAGGTTATTCATTTGTGAGAACTTGACTCAATTAAATAAATCATTGCTTTGGAATGCTAAGCAAAAGGCAAAGGATCAGGGCTGGAAATATGTATGGGTTAAATATGGGAAAGTTTTTGCAAAGAAATCAGACGATTCATTGGTATTAAAGTTAGACAATGAAAGGGATATCGAAAAAATCGGCAACTAAAAATATGCGTAATATACAAGGAAAGCTCTGGGATTTTCCCTATGAAATTAATCTGATTAGAATAATAGGAAGATTTTTTCTTTCTTGTTTAATCAACTTTGTTTTATTTGAGTTTTTTATTAATCTACCTTTTCACTTGAGATGATGGAAGATATCGATCATGATATTCAAAATTTAAGTTTTAATTCATTTAACGACTGGGAAAGAGCAAGAATTAATTTTTTAAAGAATGAAGAAAAATCTAGCGAGTTAATTTTGTTCTGTTTTAATATAGCTGGTATTAAAAGTCATTTTGATGAATTGCTTCTTCAATTATCAAATATAGTTTTTGACATTCTAGTTTTAATTGAGGTGGGAATAAATGAAGATGAAATATCACTGTTCAATTTAGAGGGATATAACATGTACTATAAATTAAGGGTTCAACAAAGAGGAGGAGGTATAGTGATTTATGTTAATAAAAATTTGGTTTTCACAAATTTGAATTACACAACATATTCGTATGAATGCATAGAAGGAGTGTTAAAATTGAATTGTGGTAAATGTTATAATCTTATATTTGTATATCGTCCACCAAGTAATAATATCCTTGAGTTTCTAGCAGAATTCGAAGTCCAATTAAATGTGAATAGGAATAACAATGCTGTTATATATGGTGGTGATATAAATATTGATACAGAAAGTTTAATTTTTGATAATAAGACTGAAGCATATGAAAATTTATTGTGTGAGAATGGGTTTTATAAATGTATTTACAATGTCACACGAGAAGCTTATTACAGGGATCATTTTGTCAGTGCATGTCTAGACCATTTTTATGTTTATGGTGTACATGACAATATTTTGACAGGTATTATTCAAACACAGATATCTGATCACTATTCAATAACAATGCAAATTTTGAGTAGATATAGTTCTGAAAATAATGCCATATCTAATACTCTTAGGATTAATGAGGGTCAGGTGAAAATTAAACTAAGTAATATAGATTTTCAAGTTTTCTACTCAATGGATGATCCAACAGTTATATATAATGAAGTTACTAAGATATTTAATGGAATTTATCTGAACAGTACAACGAATGTTTATAATTTTTATCATGATGATTCAAGAAATGTCTTTAAATTTAGAAAACCATGGATGAATAGAGAATTGTTGACTCTTATAGATAAGCGAGATATGCTTTTCAAAAGATGGAAGCTAACTAAGTTAAATGCTCACAGAGTTGAATATAAAAGGCATAGAAATTGGTTAAACTTAAGAATAAAGAAAGAAAAAGAAAACTATTACAAATGTAAGTTTGATGGCCAAAGGAGAAATATAAAAAAGGTATGGGGTTTTGTTAATAGTTTATTAGGAACCAATAGGAATAAATCTATTGAAAGTATAGTTATGAAACATATGCCCCTTAAAAAAACACAGGAAATAGCTAATGAGTTTGCAGAATGTTTTTATTCTACTGTGCAAGATATTATTCATCCTTGTGGGTTTAAATTTACATTAGAAGATGTACCAAATTCTTCTTTAAATTGCAGTTTCTTTTTACCGCCAGTGTCGGCAGAGTTTGTGAGTAGAGAATTGTTGAGCATGGATAGGAAAAAATCACCTGGTTTTGATAATATACGATTGAAGGATTTATTGTTTTTGGGCAATGATATAGTTCAGCTTTTGCAATTGCTTATAAATAAAGTTATAAAGACTCAATGCTTGCCTGATGGTATGAAGGTTTCTATTGTCCGTCCTATTCATAAAGGTGGGGACTATACAATTTTAAAACATTTTAGACCTATTGCCATCTTATCCATATTTGAAAAAGTTTTTGAAAAACATATGGCTAAAAGAATCAGTAGTTTTCTACAGCAACATAATGTGATTAATGAGTTTCAGTATGGGTTTATAAAAGGGCTAGGTACAAATAAATTGTTATCAAATTTCTCAGATTTCATAAATGGAAACTTGAAGAATAATGTACATAACCTGTGTCTCTTTATAGATTTTTCAAAGGCTTTCGATACTATAGATCATAACATTCTATTACAAAAGTTGTCTCATGTAGGTATACATGGGCCAGTACTAAAACTGTTTGAGAGTTATCTTGCAAATAGAAAATTTATTGTCAAAATTAGTAATGATTTCAGTCAAGAGAAGATTTCGAATGTGGGAGTGCCTCAAGGGTCAGTCCTGGGGCCTCTATTATTTTTACTTTACACAAATGATTTACCTGAATATTTGAAGCATTGTAAAATATTCATGTTTGCAGATGATATCTTACTAATTTCTGCTCATAAGTCTTTAGAAACAGCAGAAATACGGCTACAACATGATACAAATACTCTTGCGAAATGGTCTCACAATAATTTTTTGAATATCAATGTTGTTAAAACAAAGGTGTTACATATAACTACACCGTATATGAGTAGCATTAGAGAGCCAAAAATTAAGTACCATTGCTGTGAATGTTTCAAATTACAAGAGAGAAAAATATATGTTTGTACTAGGGATTGTCAATTTATCTTAAACTGTTCTTCATACAAGTATCTTGGTGTAACAGTAGACAATTATTTTCGATGGGATATACACATTAAAAATGTTTGTAACAGGTTGAAACAAGTTTTAGCCAAAATGCATTATGTGAAAGATTTGATTCCTAGTAAAGTAAAGAGGATGGTGTATATAGCTTTGGGTGAGTCTATCATGAGATATGGTTTACAAGGGTGGGGTTATGCCAGTGATGTTTATTTGAGAAGAATAACTTGTGTTCAGAAAAAAAATTTATGTTTGATTAGTGATTCACCTAGAAGAATTCCATATGAAAACCTCTTGAATAGGTGTAATGTTTTAAGTATTAAAGGCTTATTTTTGTTTACAATAATAATGGAGAATTATTTTAGTAAAAAGTATTTAGTTCTTAAAGAAAGCCGTTATGGCTTGAGAAATGAGAGATATATTGTTCCATTTGCACATACTAATATTGCAAAGAATAATTTATCATATATTGTTCCAAAAATATTTAATGATTTACCTGAGTGCTGCACTAAGTTTGTAAATATGAAATTGTTGAAACGAAATTTAAAGGTCTGGCTTAATCATTATATGTTAGATAATGTTTAGTTTAGTTGTTCCTAAGGAATTTCATTTAATAGAGAAATAATTAATTCAGGTTGATTGAAGTTATTATTTTATTTTGTAATTGAGAGCTGAGCCAACAATTGTAATTTTAAAACAGTATTAATTTGATTGTTAAATTCTAAATATTGTAAAAATAATTTTTCATAAATTTTTTTTGTAAAAAGAAATTTGATTTGTTGTATTGAACCTTGTCAAGCAACCTTGCAGGTTTGCTTAAGGTTATATAATTTTGAATGAATAAAAGATTTTTCTATTCTATTCTATTCTATACTACTACTACTACTACTACTACTACTAATAATAATAATAATAACAACTGAAATTGAATTTCAACTTGAAAGAGAAAGTGGCAAACTGAACAGGAATGTTTTATCATGCAATGTTGAGAGAAAAACAGAAAATATATTTACTAATCAAAACGAATTAGCCAAGTAAATTGATAATTATTATTTTACTTATCAAATTTTCAAATTACTCTGATGGACCTACTTCTACTATGACAATTTTCATATCTTGATTAGAAAGTAAAAGTTCAAATAACTCAATAAATAAATACCTGGTAAAGCATCACACAAATCTCCGCAAACAACAAAAAACTTCGGTTTTGGACTAATTTCATTGACTCTTCTGACAGCTTCTTCGCAAAGAGCAATTTCTTTCTTCCATCCAGGATTGGGCAATTTAAAAATATATCTATCTATCAGACCAAGTTGTGAATCTGCCCCTTGAATAAAATGAAAAGGTCCCTTCCATATTTTTTCTGAATCTTCATCAAAACTAACTAATTTATGATCTTTTGTATTGATTTCCCATTTGATTGGATCTGAACTCATTGTGCCCTCTTACTTTCTTCTAAACGGCGAAGAATTGAAATGTTTTCCACCTTGATGTGTCAACATCCTGAGAAGAGACGAGACAAACAGTTTTTAGTTTCAAACAGTTTTCAAATATTTTTCAACAGTTTATCTTTATGAACTATAATGTTTACAACTGTTTGCAAGCATTACCAGCATTCGTTATCTTTTGAATAGTGAGTTAGGAAAATATATTTATTACCTGTCACAATCATAATGCAATAGTAATGAGCAGCGAACTTGCTCTTAATTTAAGAACTGACAAAAACTGTAATTATCTTTCTTGAAAAAACTTCTACATCTAACAGTAAGTTTTTGATTATGAATCAAGCAAGTCAAAGAGCTCAACTTGGTGGTAATAATAATATCGTGTGACCTGGCTGGCTCAGGTCTGGTGTCAGAGTTATCAGGTCGCACCTGAACGAAGTTCAAGGTCTCTGGCGTGACTTAACGACTGTTTTAGGCAGCCGGGACCGACAAGAATCAAGAATTTATTTGTCATCAATATTTACAAGAAATACATGGACATCGTCAGGTAGTCAAAAACAATCAATAGATGTGCTTAATCAACAATACAGTATTATCATATTGCAACATATACAATATTACACGTTAACAATACAACATTATACATAGTACAACATACTATGCAAACATTAACACTTACTACAAAACATCACTCCACACAATTTCGAAAAATTCATTTACAGTATAAAGACACTGTCTAATCAATATTTCTTTTATTGTATTTTTGAACTTCTTTAAAGGCAGGTGCTTGAAATAATCTGGAGTGGCGTTATAAAGTTTAATTGACATGAAATGGAAATTTCTCTGAGACTTTGTATGAGCATATCGTTCAATCCGAAGTTTATGCTTGTTTCGTGTATTGATACTGTGAAAATTGCCATTTGTAAAATACTCATTCAAATTACCCTGTACATAACACAACACATAAAGTACATACATTGAGGGCAATGTCAAAATTTTAAAATGAACAAAAAGAGGCTTGCAGTGAGTATTGTATGGCATTTTTCCCACTATCCTTACTGCTTTTTTTTGAAGGATGAAGATAGATTTGGCCTTCACACTATTTCCCCACAGAATGATACCATACATGATAATACTTTGAATGTGCGCAAAATATACGTTAAGGAGTACAGAAGAATCCACTGTAACACTTAGCCTACGAATCATGAACATACCCTTTGCCAATCTGCCAGATAAATAGTCTAGGTGTGCATCCCAAGACAGACTTTGATCCAAGTAAAGACCTAAAAATTTAACAGCTTAACGTGTCCTCCGAAACACGGTGCTTATGATCTATTGGGTCAATTGGACGAGTCATGCTCAATTGAATTGGGACCTGGTTTCCAAGCACTGGTATGGCATTTTTTATTTTCAATTTGACAGGCATTCAACCCTTTAGAGACAAAGAAACAATATGCTATTAAAATAAAATCAAAAACACATTTGAATTGATATTCAATTAAAAAAAAAAAGAAGTTATAGGAGAAGTTTTGGACAAAAAGTACAGATGTTTTGTCATATCTCCTGACGCAGTGGTGGCTAGTGTAAAATTCACATCAGCATCTGATCAGTAAAGCACATTCCGTACGGGATAGAAAAAGCGCTGCAGAAGCGCGTGGCTTTCATTTCCCATTTTATCTTATTGGCGACACTATATTTATGACCTCTTATGACCAGAAGTATAATAGTTGTGGTGGGGGGGGGGGATAGATTCTAGGCAGTATATAAATATATAATAATGAAGGAAGAGACCTCTAGCAATTTATGAAGATAATACAGGCATGTCTAATTTCTTTTGCAATGAGGGTTCGGGGGTAACCCCCCCCCCCCCCCCAGAAGTTTTTGAATATTAATACCTCTAAAACAAAATTTGCGATTTTAGACATGAATAATTCAACCATTTCAACACATGTTATGTTAAAAATAACTAATTTCCTACAAATGCTCGTAAAGTAGTTCTTTACGTACCGGTACTGAAAACTGATTGTATAATACCTATTTACTGCTCGGCGAGCGGAAAAACGTTTTACGCTCGCCAGCTGTTTAAGTTATGATTCTGTTTTGATTTTCACACTTGCCAGCTGATTATACAACTACATTTTTGATTTGTGTAAAGGATGGGTCCGTATACACTGGATTTTTGATCTCATGATCCACCAGTAAGGAAACACCACAGTAACGCCATTTTTGCAAAAGCACGCTAAAATCTGTGATGTTACAAACTACAGGCTTTTATTGTGTTGGAATCCAGAACTGCAGTTGTAGGAAACATGTTGTATGTAATTTGCATGTAAAGCTTCTTTATTGCTCTAACAAAATTAATGCGCTCTGATATGCATAGCACAGTACCGTAACTGTTTTGGCTCAAGCGATAAAGTCGCGCTTTATGCTCTATGCTCTTAATACATAAATAATTATTATCTTGTTCTTGCATAATTGTCAATAATAGATTTGGACCTTTTTGAAACCATTTTCACTTTGCTATTTTTGATCCCGCAACTTCCCTAATTGGGGTACCAATAAAGTACCAAATTAAAAAAAAATCTTCTAGAGACTTGAGGCATTTTACTGGAAATCTTTTTAAATATAATCCCTCTAAACTCACATTTTAAGCGGTTCTAGACAGGAATTTATCCAGTTTAACATTTAAACCCATGTTATTATGTCAAAGTAAATTTCATCTAAAATAAAATAGCCTGCTTCATCTAAATTTTAAAGTTCTTGAGTCATTGTCAGTAGGTGATCCCCTGACCTGGACCTTCATTGTTTTAGTAAAATAAATTAAGCAGGCCTACTTGACACTATTTAAACTGCCATTTTTGATGCCCCATCTTTCTTTATTCAGGTACAGTAGGCTATATAACGCAGTAATACTGTACTTCAAAATTTCTTTGAAAGGGGTTTTGAAGCTTTACAGAAAGTTTTTGGAAAATAATTTTCAAAATTTTCATCTAAATTTTTCAATGACCTTCTTTTACATTTTTTTCAAACGTTGCTTCTCGAGCTCAAGGCTTGTTGAAATTCCTATTCTGAGTGTTCGCCCAGAAATTAAAAAAAAATATCCCTCTAAAACCACATTTTTTATCGATTTCAGACATCTTCTTTGATTTGTTTGTGTAAAAATTAAAAATCTCTCAAGGCTTATTGGAAGTTCTAATTTTTTTAAGTCTCGGATCGAGTCTCCGGGGGGATCTATCTCCTTGATCTAAATGTATAAATTAATTAAGTTAATAATGATTGGGTTAAGCATCAGCCTTCGTTATTTCCAATGTTTTGATTTTCAAATGTAACAGAAACAGCTGCCAATGTTTTGATTTTCACTAGCCAAAACTAACCTAGAGCCTCTATAGTAGAAATCTGTTTTACATTTTTCTTTATTCGATCCCCAAACTCCAAAATCAATAGCAATCTCACTTGGGTATGAGGAAGCTATATTATATACCATGTCACGTTTCAAAAATCTGGAATCCTTCTTTCAAGCGCTAGGGCAAAGACGGACGGACAACGACACGATTTCAATAAGATCCTGTCGGCCATGCAATTCATAACAAAGCTGATAACATAGTCACAGTAGCACGGTCACCCATCCCAGGACAGCCCTGAGCGGTATTGACTGAACTTCTCGGTACATTCAAAACCCTGGTAAGGTGGTAAGGCGGAAAGTTACATTGGGAGCGGTGACACTTTGCTGTTGGTCATGTGTGGGACATCCCAAGTGGATTTATAATTCACATGACCAGCGCCTCTAATCCAAACAAATTTTAAAACTAAAAATGTTTATCCTTTTCTTAAATAGATAATGAGTAGCCTAACTTATAAAATTGATATAGGACTAAATGTATAAAAGAATTATTCAAACTTACCACAAAGTTTAGATTTACTACCAGTATCCTATATTATAGCAAAGACAAATGTAACATTGTCTTTGATTATAGCATCAAATATAAGATTTAAATAAAAATGATCAATATGATCAGCTGATTTTGATAGTTAGATAGTTACCAGCTGGGAAAAACAAATAGACAAGTAGAAGGTGTACGTTTGTAGGTTAGTTATTTTCGTAGTGGCAGATTCACAGTGTCACAGAATTCTTCTCTATTCTATTCTGTGGCAGTGTGCAGTGACATAGTAGGTGTACTGTTACTACTGTTAGTTCAGAATAATTAATTTGTGATATCAACTAATTGGTGGAGGTTAGAATAGGGCGTGATGGCTCAATAAGTTCCTAGCTTTATCTCTTATCAAAATAGTAATGATTTTATGTTAGATAGATCTCGTTCTTGTGTATCTCGAGTTCACTGATAACTAAATTTGAAATGAAACAGTTTCGTTTGTTTGGTGATGTTTTGTTGTTTACGTTTCTATAAACTTTCCCATTATTGACATACGCTATGCGTTTTTAGGTTATGAAACAGTTGAAGCACTAGAAAGGTTTTTCGTATGTAGCCTAATATTTAGATATCTTTGAGTATCTGTGTAATACTTTCTTCGTTAACCTGTTGCAATATTATTAGTCACATCTTGTACTGTATTAGTTATCAGTCTATCCCTTTTAAATGCTCTATTTTCTGAATTGTTACAAAAAATGAGTAACTGCGTTTCTTTAAGCTGGACGAATATTGAAGACATTAAGTTATGATGTTTAAAATGTGTTTGAATCTTGAAGCAAGTTTTTTGAATAAATTTGAATAGCTTGCACTTGATTATCATGTGCAGAATGTCTGCGCGTTGGAACTTATGTAAGTGCTGTTGTGGTGGTAAGGTGGATGATCGAGCGCCACATTTTTATTGTGGTTGCGAAGCGAGTAGTAATGTTAAACGTAGCAAACTAAAAATGTATGGTGAAAACTTGTCTGCCGAAGATATTGACAAACAAACTTTAATTTTTGATGGTGATGAAAGTACTACTTCGGATAACAACACTGAAAAGCGAGAAAAAGATGAATGGGTTGTTCATAATCCTGTAAGTATTACGGTAACTTTATTTGAAGTTATGTAATCATTACTTTTCATCATTATTTAGATTAGAAATCTATAATGAACTTCCGCTTCCTCTGGAAAATTAAATACCGTAGGATAAATATATTTTAAAATGGTATTGTTGATCTGTATATTTATGCATGAGTTTGAGAAGGGTTGTTACAGATAGCGAGATAACTAATTTGATTAGTACTGTACATGTGCTTTCAGTTTATTGTTGATGAAAGTGATAGATCTGTTGCAATGAATTGCTCCGAATCGGATGTAACTTTGAAGCTGATGCAAACTCAACCTATATTCAATAACGATTTGAATAATGCCAATAAAATGAATGTACTGGTATGGTAATTGAATAAATGCAAGAGGAAGTCATTCTCATTCTAGTCTAGTCCCATTCAATGGGAACTCCTTTTTTTGATACCAGCTTTTTCTCGTGTAATAAAAAGCTTTTTCATCCGTTTAATGAAGATATATCTATATGTAATAGATTTATAAAAATACATATCCAATCAGATAAATTTAATACTTGCTTTCGTTTTGCAGAGTGTTGGATTTGAAAGTGAATTTGGAGATGCTTTGGAAGCAGATCGTGCTATAAGAATATTCGGAACTGTTCTATCAGACGCATTCAGGTATGTTCAATAATCTCATTAAAATTATTATAACATCATATTTAAGCTTATTTATTGATGTACCGGTACAGTAATGTTCGAAACTTTATTTACATTGAAATTTAACAATGAACTCACATTGTAAGTAAATTAATGTGCACCTTACTTTCATTGTAAGTTAATCAAGGTACCTTGCAAATGAGAGTCTTTTATCAACTCATTCCAAAAATTGTCTATCAACCATAAACTCATGAATTGATAAATCCAGATCAACTCATAGATTTTTCCAAGGATTGTTAAGCTTATTCAAAATGTATTATTTGTTTTCGAATGACAATCTGTAGAAATTTTTATGCATTAAAATAAGTTTTAGACTGTGATGGGTTAATATTAAGAGGGGTCTAGTATTTTATTATTTCAAATTGAATTTCTAATTTTTAATACAATGGTTACTGTACAATTATGAACTTTGGACTCAGTGGCGTGATTGACAGACAATTTTAAAACGTAGCAATTATTACAAATTTACTCGTGTGAAATTATACTAGAAATTAATTTATTGCGTTGAATTATTGAAGTTATGCACAGTACAGCGTTCTTATTCCTCGTGCAGAATAAAAACTGCAATTTCTCTGCATTTTTTATGCTGAGAAACTATCTCTCTCTCTGTCCATTTTGAAACCTCTCACTCTTCCCTCTCGTGGGAACGAGGGAGTTTTCCACGTGGATCTGGCTGGGGAAATGTCCTCTGACGATTTTTCCAGCCAGTCAACGACGGACTCTCGGAGCGAACGATTGAATCTCGAGGCGCGCGGCGGCGGTCGAGATGTTAGAAAATTTTAGAGAATTTTTCAGTTGACAAATTTCGTATCATTGTTGGAGTAAGTGCGATAAATTTCATTGACGTGTGATTTAAATATTAAGGTCGAGTGTGAGCGAACTTTCCAAATTATTGGCGAATCCAATCCAGAACACCCTTTCGGATCACAATTTTGTGAATTTTCCAAACTCTGAATCTATCATTCTCGGATGAAATTAAATATTGCTGTTTACATTTGAGCGAATTTCAACTCGTGCGAGTCGAATTTTGGTGAGAAACTTATTTCGTGCTGTGATCTCAAGATGCGGGACTTAACCTTTCTGGGGCTGAATGTATGGATAGCTATCACTGGTGAGTGAGAACTTTTGAGCCACGTTCGATTTAAATATTATTTGACCGAACCTTCCCTTTAAACTTTGTTCTTAGAGTGTTTTCCATCTATGTAGAGTTACTTAAATTGGCGACTGGAGAGAGAGATAGGCTATATTGGGCTTAACTAACCGCACTATAGAATAATTTGGACCCTGTTTTGAATTTCACCTATGATTATGACGTAAATTGAGAATTGAACATTTGATTATAGTAATTCTATTGTTTGTCGTTGTGATTATTATCTTTCAACTTGTTATTTGATGAACTATTCGATAAAATTAAAAGGATAGATTAATATTGAAGTAATATCGTGAATATGTCATTAGTTGCTCTGTCGAATATTTGAAAGCGTATTGCTATTATGTTGTCGTTTTAATTGTTATCTTTTTAACTTGTCATTTGATAAAATAATCAATGAACTTAAACTGATTGAATACTTAAAGTTGTATCGTGAATACGTCATTAATAATTGATCTATTAAATATTTGGGAGGCGTGTTGCTATTTTGTTGTCGTTTGATTATCATCTTTAGACTTGTTAATAATTGATAAATTATTCAGAAAAATTACTGGTCAAAGAATTGGAGTTGAATTGTGAATATGTCGTTAACGGAACCATGGAATATTTGAGGAGTGTAAGCTATTAATTTGCCGTATTGTTATTTTGTCGTATTATTATCATTTTTTTTAAATAATTTGTCTTTTGCTCGCTAATTAATTTTATTTAATCTTTGTAGTGATCAGTAATTAACTGAACGAATATGTAACGGTGTATATTGAATTTGTCGTAAATTACTTATTGAAGATTTGAAAAGCAATACGTTGTTATATCTCCAGTCGCCCAGTCCCATAGATTAAGGGTTGATTACATTGGGATAGTTACTCGCTAAGCGAGTAGCGAGTAGGACGTTACTGACCGACCGTGCTACAGCAGCTCAGCATACCAAGCCAAATTATATTAAAAAAATTATTTCTAGAATCACCCCCATACTATGGAATTTCCAAGACAATAAATAATATTGCAACACAAAATAAAAATATGAAGTTTACCAACAATTATTCAATGAAATTTCATCAAAACAATATACAATATATCTCATCTGAAGTGTTATGCTGGCAGCCTGCGTGATTAAGTGTCGGCTTTGGCCACAATAATATTGTATTTTGGCGTTGGCTACTCTGCCAGCGAGTATTATTGTGGCCAAATTCAAAGTTGAGAGCCTGTCTAATTTGAATTTGGTCACATTTATACTCACTGGCAGAGTAGCCAACACCAAAATACAATATTATTGTGGCCAAAGCCGACACTTAATCACGCAGGCTGCCAGCATAACACTTCAGACAATATATATTGTTTTGATGAAATTTCATTGAATAAACTTCATATTTTAATTTTGTGTTGCAATATTATTTATTCTAGTGATTCTAGAAATAATTTTTTTAATATAATTTGGCTTGGTATGCTGAGCTGCTGTAGCACGGTCGGTCAGTAACGTCCTACTCGCTACTCGCTTAGCGAGTAACTATCCCAATGTAATCAACCCTTAAGGCATGATAGTTATTTAAGAGGAAAATCGAACAGATTTGCTGTGGTCTGCGACTCCTGGAAAAGATTGAGCCTCGTTCATGTAAAGTTCGATATTTGAACCATCTAAAAATTAAGAGGGCCTCTTCCAGGGTCGTATAGACAGATCTGGGCCGACTTCCTTCGTGGTTATTAGATATTATGTCCGGACTGGTCTAGATAGGCACGCTACCAACTGATTGATCCCCAGTCCGGTTACAAGACTTGTACACTACAGAAAAAAATAGCTGACATTTAAAATGATTGTATCACGGTTTACTCCACATTTACTGACATCTAAGTTTTAAGCTGCTATAATTGAATTATTTCTTACATGATTTTTTTCTCGCTGATTTCAGTTTCACAGTAAATATATGCCGGATTATCGGAAAGGACATGAACATTGGCTTCCACATTAATCCAAGATTTGATCAACAGTACATTGCAAGGAACTCCAAGATAGATGGTAAATGGGGAATCGAAGAAGCTCAGTCGTACTGCCGATTTCCATTCTCGAGAGGAGAAAAATTCTGCATAGAAATATTCACAACTCATAATGAGTTTATGGTATTATTTTCAAATCACGCCTTTATGTAGATATAATACAAAGTTGTACAATTTTGGATTTTTTCCGTTTTTGTGGTGCATTCTTAGAGTGATGATGAATATTGCTTAAATAGCTTTCATTCTATGCCTTTAATATATTTTTTTGTCAAATGTGAAACTTGAAAAAATGTTGAGCATTCAACATGAATAGTTTGTAACAGTAACTCAGGCTTATACTGAGTTCAGAATTCAGAATTATTGAGTGCAATAATCTTCTTTAGACTTATTCAACTCCTGACATCATCACTCTAGTTGCAGTTTATAAATTCACTTCTGGAATATGTAATAATAAAGTTCATATGAGTTGAATATGACGACTATTGGAATTGCTAAGTTTTCACTATTTATTTTACAGGTCGCTGTCAATGGCTTACATTACTGTGCCTTTTATTATCGATACCCTTTATTCGATCTGAACAGAATTGAAATTTTTGGAAATGTTTCATTGCAAAAAATATTGTGCGTTGCAAGCAAAATTTATCCATGTGAATTACCGACTAGTTTTCTTCCAAAAGCACATTTCTTGTCAGTTTCAAGCTCTGGAACCAAATCACAGAACTCTGATCCATTAGACTGTGTAAGTATTTGATATATATTATCTTTTTATATAATACCTCTGTATTAGAAATTAATTCCCCAGTGACTTGGGGTAGTTGATTGCTACCACAATATACCAACTTGTCAGAAACCATTGAAAAGGACCCAATATTTGGCTGCAGCTATGGTGTATTTGGTTAGGGCGTTGTTTCTGATAAGGCTCTAACTGAAAGCTACTCCTGCGATAACAGGTTTGATTCCTGTTCAGCCTGGCATATATTGTGTCGTCTTATACCTCATTAACAACGCTCAAGACTCATATAGGCGTAAAAGAAGTCAGGATGTACTAATGTGACTATAGTCTGTTCAGCGAGCCTACGGAGTGAAGTAAACAAACTTTGCATGTGTGTGAGAGTGAGGAAATACGAGAATTGTACTAGCATCGGTGGGTTGGCCTATTCATATTCATTGCCACCTAGAATCAAGAATCAAGAACTTTATTAGTCATAGGTATTTTACAAAAATACATGGACATCGTCAGTAACATATATAAAAATAAGAACTTAATGGGCTTAAATTACAATCTTAAAATATAAGATAACATTTCAAGTACATCAGATTTGAATAGTACAAACAATCACAGGTGCCTAATTGAATCATGAAAATTTTGCATTGAACTTCATTGATTCCAATCTATTTCGAAATATTCATCAACAGAATACAAACATTTCTTTATCAATAACTCTTTTATCATGTTCTTAAATTTATTTGGAGGCAGCAGTTTGAAATTATCTGGAGTAGAGTTATACAATTTTACAGACATATAGTGAAAAATTTTTTGAGATTTTGTGTGAGTGTACTGCTTAATCCTAAGTTTGTGTTTATTTCTTGTATTAAAGTGGTGAAAATTACTGTTTATATTATACTTTTCCAAATTACTATGCACATAACAAACAACATATAAAACATACAATGAGGGCAGTGACAATATTCCTAAATTTATAAAGAGAGGTTTACAATGTGAATTGAATGGAACATTGGTGATTATCCTTACAACCTTTTTTTGTAGAATAAAAATCGATTTTGCTTTTACACTATTCCCCCAAAAAATAACACCATATGTGAGGAGACTTTGAAAATAAGCAAAATATACATTAAGCAGGATGTATGTACCTACTGTCATACTAAGTCTACGAATCATGTAAGACCCTTTAGCCAATCTGCCAGATAAGTAATCTAAATGCGCATCCCAAGACAAGTTCTCATCCAAATAGATACCCAGGAATTTAAGGGAATGCTCCCTTGAATCCCTAGTGAATCTAAAACTAATATCAGCGGTTTTACCCTTATTTAGTGATAGATTGTTTGCCACACACCAATCATTTATAATTGAATCGCTTGAATTTGTCTCTCTTTCAAGCTCAGTTTTGGAGTGGCAATTAATTTTTAAACCAAAGTCGTCAGCAAAAAGGTAGCCGTCAGCATGGATGCCATCAATATTACATGGCAGATCATTAATATAAACGTTGAACAAAATTGGCCCAAGAATGGAACCTTGAGGAACCCTGTTCAACCAATCTACCATTTGACAAGATTCCATCCTTACAAACAAACTGTTTTCTACCGCTCAAATATGATATTATAAGCTTAACAGCACTAGGAGCAAAACCATAATAATGGAGTTTTTTCCCTAAAATATGATGTTGCACTGTATCGAAGGCCCTAGAAAAATCATATGATCTGAAGCTTACAGAATTACCTTTCTCCAAATTGTCAATTATCCCATTTACCACATTTATAACAGGAAGGTGAGTACTTCGACCAGGACGAAAACCGAACTGTTTGTCAGTAAAAATTCCATTGTTCTCAAAATATTCAGACATTTGTTCATGCATAATCATCTCATATGCCTTGGAGAAGATAGGTACAATAGATATAGGTCTAAAATTGTTCATATCTTTTTTTGAACCTTTTTTGTGCATTGGTAAAACCTTAACGTTTTTCAGATCTTCTGGAAAAGTACTGTTGGTAATTATAAATTCATTAAACAAATGAGCTAATACCTCACAAATATTTACAGCAGCAAGTTTTAAAAGCATTGAATTCAATCCATAAATATCTAAACACATACTATTATTTAACTTTAAAATCACATCAAACATTTTCTCTACTGTTATAGGCCTGAAAGTAAAACTTAAACTAGGCTGCTCCAATCTACCCAAATAATAAGAGGTATCATTGACACTTGCAGGAACATTCATGCTGATTTGAGAAACGTGCTCAACAAAGAAGTTATTAAAATCTTCAGAAGATATGTCATTACTTAATATATTTGCACCACAGTTATCATTAGTTAGACTATTTACAATTTTCCACATGGATTTACTTTTGTTCAGAGAGCTACTAATTATATTATTGTAATAATTGATTCTAGTACTCTTTGTTTCTCTCCTATATGTCTTTCTAGATTCCTTGTAAGCATTAAGAATTTCAGGCATTCTAAAAGTTTTATATAGATGATACAGTTGAACACAGTGGTCCTTCAATTTCCTCAAATTATTATTATACCACATATTAAATTTATTTCTTTTGTATTTCCTAGTTTTCAGCTGGAAAGCACAGTTCACTACTGACATGAAGATTTCGAAAAATTTCTTAAATCTGTAACCCACATTCTTTAAGCTATAAACCTCAATCCAATTTATTGAATTCAGCAGACTATGGAAGATTCTTATACTATCATTATTTACTAATCTAAACTTAGAACTATTCACAGTAACCTCATTACAAGTAATCCTTGCCCTATCAATAAAATTAAACTCTAATAACACAGCGTCGTGATCGGAAAAAAGAGTATGCACAATTTCAGATGACCATCTGCTATTGTGGATGTCAGTAAATATATTATCTATACACGATCCAATAGAAGTTCCATCTAGACCAGGTCTTGTAACATCCATTATGGTGATACTTAAGCCAAAGCAGTCAAATAAATTAATCAAATCTGCTTTGAAGCAGTCGTTACCCATAAAATTAACATTAAAATCACCACAGATCACTAAACTATTCCTACTATTAAAGGCTACACTCAATACACTATACAAACAATTTAAAAAACCTCCAAATAAATCAACATTCCTGTTATATGGCCTGTATACTGACAATATAGTAATATTTTCCTTAATTAATTGAATAGCGGCAACTTCACAAACCATCTCAATTGACATGTTTTTCACATGAACAAGTTCCCTGTATTCTAAACTTTCACTGACAAATATAGCTGCACCACCTCTTCCTTGATTCGTCCTATGATAGATAGAAGCATTTTTATAACCCGGCAAGTTAAAGAAGCTCAGCTCCATTTTTTTCAACCAATGTTCCGCAATTGCAAGAACTTTAACATCATGTTTATCACATAGTATTGATAAATAATCAACTTTGTTGCATAACCCCTGAATATTCCAAAAAAAGCAATTTAGTTTGTTTATGCTTGTCACAGTTCTACTGCCGCTTTGAGAACTATTGTTACAGTAATTGATATTATCAGAATCATTACTTTTTATCTTGTTAATTGTATTTCTAAAAAATCAAGGGATTGGAGAGAAGCTGAAAATGGTGGCGCATCGACTTCATCAAACTGTGTTTTCCCAGATACTGTATCATCAGGAGTAGGATGGTAGTGAACAGGAGAACAAGTTTGACCAGGAGTGACAGGACAGGACTCCAGATGTTGGATGTCGGGAGAATCAGGCACCATTGGGATCCCCAACTGTGTAGCACCAGAAGTAACAGATGAAACACCATCCAACAGGGTCTGCTCCACAAAAGCTGTGAAAAGTTTAGAGAGTAGCTTTTTTCCTCTTTTATTGAAATGAAGACCGTGCCGTGTGTAATGAGATCTTTGGAAGCAGGTGCTTATATCCATGTAATGCAGATGATTTCCTCCATTATAATCGCGCACTACTTTTGATAAATAGGAGTTGGCAAAAGTAATGTTCTCATTGAGTGCCGGCTCATCACACCGATAAGGAACACTACACACCACAACGTGACACCTCAGATTGAGGCTGAGCAGAGAACTCATTCCTTGGGTGAGAGTCAACTGATAAGGTTCATTTTCGTGCAAATCATTTGTCCCCGCAAAAATGAAAACAAAGTCATTCTCGGAGAAATCCCTGACAAACTCTAGTCCATCCTGGACAACATGTTTAAGCTTGGCCCCAGGCTTGCAATACACAAAGGTGTCATGTGTATCATTCAATCTCTCTAGATATGAACTCAATTGTTTCCCATGACTGGCGGTTAGAAATGTTACTCTCCCTTTCTTTTTAGTAGGCGCCTCACTGCACATCGAAACAGTCTTAGGCACACTTTGCTGTTTTGGAGATCCGTGGACTTCCGCCCTAACCACAAACCTGCGGGATGCAGGCCTATTAGAAGGTGTTGGTGATGTGTTTGCAGAGAGCGCAGAAAATCTATTGCTTATTCCGATAACCCTCGCCTTGTCAACAGTAGGATCCATGGATGACACACCTACTCTCTTAAAAGTTTTCCTAGGCTTCATGAAACAGCTAGCAGAATTTGATTTGTGATTGAATGCATTAAAATCAATTTCTTGCGCATCACATATCGATGAAACTCTTTTAGATTCAGCCTCTAATATCTTAATAATTTCATCCTTGGAAGAAATCTCCAACTGCAAAGATTGTACTGAATCCTCCAATTCATTCACTCTCAACTTCAAAGCACAAATCTCGCTATCTGCCCCTCTCTCATTAGCCAATGAATCATCCAGCATCATAATTCTGCCCTCCTTTTCAATCTTCAACTTCTCCAATAAAGTCGTATTCTCGAGATTAGCATCATTTAGCATTATCATTAGATCGGAATTTACCTTCAATGATGCATCATACTTATTTAGCAGTGACGTCGTTATTGGAATAAGATCTACTACCGCCTCATTTGAGAATTTATGACACATTCCTACAGTTCATTCTTAACAGCTGATGTCGCACTTCCAGTTTGTGAAATAAATAAATTATTATTGCATTATTTTAAGAACATATTAGATTTTAAATTCAGTTATCAAGTCAGTATTTTCATTTCAAATGTATAGGTAAAAATAATTCAATCGACAAATTTATGAACAATTCTAATAATAGTGATACCAGTGATTGCTGAATGTTTGGATACATTACCTAAGCATTGAACATAAGAAAATGGCCATCTCATTCATATAATTCATTAATCTGATTAATCTTTACAATGAGCGGTGTGAATAAAAACGAGTACGACGAGTATTTACTTACAAGTAAAGTGTAACGAGTATTTAAACTCCAAGTAAACTGATGTGAATAAAGCGACGAGTTTACTTGTGACCGTGTACTCGTCAACCCGAGGGTATACTAGCAAGTATTTACTCGCGAGACAACTGAATTCACAAAAAAGGGAAGTAAATACTTGTAGCGCCACACAGACTACGCATCATTTCCTGTTGTGACTTGTTCTGTTTTCGCCGCTAAACTAACTTGACTCCCCGTCATTACTCACAAGTCAGTTGTCGTTCCCGTTTGTTTTTGTCCTCTTGTAGCTATGGATGAAAGTAGTGTGACTTCCGGTTGTGACAATAGAGCTATTTTTGTAGCGTTATTGAAAGACTTTAGTGTTGTGCTAAATAAATCCATGTTGCCTAAAGTTGCATCTGCTAAAGAGAAGGCATGGGGATGTTTAGCCGACCAGTTTTCGAAAAACGTTGGGAAGCAAACTAGTGTTGGACAGTTAAAAAAGCTATTGAACAATATGAAAACCGCAGTCAAGAAAAAAACTGATGTCAACGCAACTGGAAATAAACCAATAACATTGTTGTCATGGGAGGCAGATTTCCTAAAAATTTGCGATTCAAACGAGAACCCAGTTTATTGCAAAATACCTGGGGCTTTATGCGTTGGATTGGGAGCAAGTTCTACGTCTGAACTCAATGAGGAGAATGAGAATAGGGAAGACGAAGATGACCCCGTTAACATGTTAGCATCAAACCAGGCCATCACACCAGTGACTTGCATACGTAAGAGCGATGCGACGAAGTTGAAAAAAGATAAGAAATTGAAACTCTCAGCTGAAACTGAAGAGACGTCAAAGTTGACAACTGGTGAGCTGCAGCGTTTATTATTACTTGAACAAATTAAGCTAACAAGACTTCAGGCTGAACGTGAACAACTGATGATAACGGAGTTGAACCTAAGAGCTGCACAACACAGACGAACGGAGTCCGTTGAACAACGCGTTGTGGTTGAAGAAGACGATGTCTTAAAAGAATTTTTGTTGTTGAGATAAATTGTATCCTGTTTCCTTTCCTGAAATATTCCTTTTCTCTAAAAAAAATAAAATGAAAAAATAAAAATAATAATAAAATAAATAAAAAACAAAAATAAAAAATGAAATAAGTATATAATATACGTCACGTACACAGTCACGTGATGTACGTCACGTACACAGCTGTACACAGTTTGTCGGGTATGGCATGACCGGTGGAGGGCTCATAGGCTGGTGGTATATGCCCATTTACTTTTCCAGCAGGCCATGTTAAACCTGACATACTGTAGGCCTATGCACACACATGTGCACATGTGACATACTTATTTAAAAAGATATATTTTTGTTTTTTTTATATATTTTTTATTACTTTTTTATTTTATTTTTTCACATATGCGATTGCAATTGGAGTAAAGGAAATAGGATTAAATTTATTTCCATTTCAAAAAAGTGTATTTACATCATCAGATTATTACTAATTTCTAATCGTTTTTGCTGACCACGTCGTCTATTTATAACTTCATTCCGATCTAAATTATATAGAGGTACATTTTCTTCAGCCACACCATTTTCGATTCCGTCTTCCACTTCCCAAGGATCATTCAAATGTTTTGCTACATTGTGAAGCACTGCACAACTTATTACTAAATTGGGAACATTTTTGACTGCTATTCTAACTTGGCTCGAGAGTATGGGAAAACGACGTTTCATCTGGCCAAAAACTCGTTCAATTATTACTCTTTCCTGAGCATGGGTCGAATTGTAATTCAGCTCACGAGCATTTCTTGGTTCGTCAAAAGGAGTCAGTAACCAAGGAGTAATTCCATATCCGCTATCACCAAGGAGACAAACATCACCATCATATCGGCGCACCACGTCCTGAATTCCACTCACTCGCCAAATCCTGCCATCATGTACACTCCCTGGCCATTGAGCGTCCACACTTGTAATTTTTTCATTAGCGTCACAAGTCATCTGAATGTTTATTGTTGTTTTTCCTTTTCTGTTCACATACTCGTCGCCGAATTCCGAAGGTTTCATAATATGCACGTGAGTGCAATCTATAGCACCAATGACAGTCGGAATGCGAAATTTTGAAGCCCAATCTGCCTTGGCCTGATCCATATCTTCAATTGTGCGTGGAAATTTAATCCAATCTTCAGACTTCGACACTATTTTATCCAATACACTTGAAAATGTTCTGCTGACGGTACTTCTTTCAACCCCCATGTCGTTGGCAACACCACTTTGGAATCCTGGATCACTAACGTATCTCAGAAAAATTTCCATCTTTTTCCGTGCAGTTAATCCTCCACCCCTTGCATCAGTGTTTTCATCAAGAAAGTGCGAAGTGAGAAAATCTACGTTTTCGCTGTCAAACCGTAATAGTCCCTTAGATAGATCGGGACTTATATCACGCCGGCCTCTATAACGTTTCACACCACGCAGGTTCATAAATGCAGCCATCTTTCGTGTACAAGTACGACTGCAAGTCTGGGGTCGGGTTGACTTGCGAATAGACGAGTATTTACTTGCTACAGAAGTATTTACTTGCGTTTATTCACACCGAAATTGGCATTTTTCCGGGTTTTACTAGCCTCCCAAGTATTTACTCGCGAGTAAGAGTAAATACTTGTTTTATTCACTTCAATTTTGGCGTTTACTTGTTATTTTGATATGTTCAAGTATTTACTCGTCGTACTCGTTTTTATTCACACCGCCCAATAAATAATAAGTATTATCCAAGTAGCTGTTTGAAAATGATTATTGAAAGTCGTTTTCAAAGGGTAGGCCTGTTGCCTGTTTGATGCGTTACAAAAACTAGGCTATCTGTGAATCGGGCTTCATTGAGTCTCGGCTTGCACGCACGCACATGTTTGTTTACTTCACTCTCAAATCAAATCAACTCTGTAGGCTCGCTGAACAGACTATAGTCACAAAATCACTCTGAGCACTCTGTAGATACACTATCTTCAATCAATGAAATCATTTTAATGAAGTAAAAAATTAGTAGACCTACATAGGAATATAATTTAGTTTGAAGTGACTGACAATTGAATAAACTGACAAATATGCATAAACAGAATTTATTAATTTCGAATTCCTTTAATTGCTATTAGTTTATACTGAAGACTTCCGCAATGGCGGATATTGACAACAGTATTGAATAGCTGATGGAAATCGATATGGCCAAGTTAAAAATGAATGCTGCTGTGCAGAAAGGTCTCCATGGTCTAGTGGTTAAGGCGCCTGACCGGAAATTGGGAAGTCCGTGGTTCGATTCCCGATGGTGACTGATATTTTTGTACAGTAGCATTCATCGATTTCCATCAGCTATTCAATACTGTTGTCAATATCCGCCATTGCGGAAATCTTCAGTATATACTAATAGCAATTAAAGGAATTCGAAATTAATAAATTCTGTTTATGAATATAATTTATTACAAGGTTAGAATAAAGTACTGTACATTACAGCCGAACGCTGTGAATTAACGTTGGTTTGTGTAACTGAAGAAAGAGTCGCATTACAGTTCAGCATAGTTGAAATAATTTTATTAATCAAAGTATATGAAAAATCAAGTGACCTCTTTGTGTAATGAGGATTAGTCGTGCCTCACTATGTGAGATCACCAATAATGAAAGCTTAAGATGATGTTCAGCGATGTTTGACTACCGAGGAAACTCCATTTCCGTAGAAAATTATTTCACGGCTTCAAATTCAATCGCCAAAAATGGGTCTGTTTGAGGCAATATCTATTCACCAACCAGGATCTTGTCAGTATGGCCGTATTGCATGTGGTGTAGAAGCTCAATTAATGCTTCTTAGAATACCAATTTATTCTACTGGAATCATCTTACATAATTTCTACAAAGTTATTAATTTTTATTTCAGGTCACTCCTTTAGTAATATCATTGGAAGAAAGAATTAGTGCTGGAACTGAAATTGAAATTTGTGGTAGAGTGAAGCTGCTCCCACACTCGTAAGTAGATTATTAATTTTTAGTTTGTCTGAGTTTAGTTCTATGTCTATAATAAAGAATTTTGAAAAATAACTGCATCTTTTAAATATTTTGATGGAACTCACCTAGGCTATGGCGGTGTCGCTTTGCTACAAAACTCTCTTAGTCTAACACAAAAGCCTCATTCAGGCTCAATATGTGCCATTCATGATAAATATCTTATTTCTAATATTAATATATATTTATTTTGTTTATTTACAACAATAAATATTCAGTAATAACATGAACATTTCAATATAAATATTATGAAAGCTACACCTAGGCACCAAATTAATAGTTTTTGACGGATATAGTTGCCATTTATTTTCATGGAGGTCAATTCGAATTTTTTTATAATTCAAAACTTGAAACTTGTACTCGTATATTTCCATGACTCTTTAGACGCTGCGGTAGCTTGTTATACAATTTTCTACCAATATAACTAGGTTTTTGTTTGAATAATCTTCTATTGTGATAATTCCCTCGGTTTCATGCACTTTAATGTACCGTTTTGACCGATCCAAAGTACTATCAATAACACCCTGTGCATATTAAGGCGTCAAACGCCGCGTTTTGTAAACAGCGCGGTTGTCTACCAAGGAGAGAATGGGATCGTTCACATGCAACGCACGGTTTTAACGAACGCCGTGGTTATAGAATATTCTAGTGTAGGCATGAGATTGTTCACATGATTGACGTCAACTGCGCGTTTCGCCCTGTTCGTGGGCGGTAGTTCAATACATCCCTATAGACCAGGCAAATACTTTTGGTGGACAGGGTACAAAGCTGGAATTTTTAAATCCACTCTAGGCATCCAAGAAAAGATTCCCCCAAGTTTGCGAAAAAATCTGTCTTGTGCATAACTGTGAGGGGGGGGGGGCAAAATCAACTTTGGCCCTTTTTCAGTTTTTTGTCTGAAACTCGAAAACTACCTACCGCATTGAAAACATTGTTCAATTCGAAATTGAAGAATATGAAATTCCACGTCGATTGATAGGTATATAACAATACCAAATCGGTTCAGTTGTTCATTCACTATCAATTTTCAAAAATCAGGTATTCCTACCCCTCTTTGTGAAAAATGAGTCACCTTCATGTTTCGAAGCATTTATCTTGTAAATGCTCACTCCAACACAAAAAAGTTATAGGAAAGAAGTTTTAGATCATTGAATTTACTTCCAGAAGAGCCTCAATTTGAAAATTTTGCCAATTTGTTTCTAACAAATTATACAAGTGCATGTTTACAAATGCAAGAAAAACCTGAACCACTGTATAGCACTATTAGGCCAGTAACCAAGTTTTATAAGCAAGTGATAGCAGATTTGTCCCCCCCCCCCCCCCCCGGGGGTCAAGGGGGCGGAGTCACCTATCAGTGCGTGGAGGGGGTTTAGGTGCATGATTAGTGTATTGCTATTAACCTGTATTCTATTAACCTTGGTGTAGGTGTACTACAATAGAGCTACATTTACAATTACGATTGTACAGAGCTACAGATGTTCTCACAATTAGAGTGCCGAACTATAGAGGACAGTAGTAATACAATAATCACAGTGCTACCCTATTAGAGTGGACAGTAGTAACTGTCAGTTACTACAAAAATTAGTTCTGAGAGTGTGCAACGGTCTTGTAACTCTTCAATATTAATGTCCTTCATTAAAACTAGTTTTTTATATTTTCAACAAAAAACTTATTCCGAAAACCGGAGTTATTCCTGGGCTAATCTTTAAATATCTTTAAGATTATATTTGTTTAAATTTCTAGGTTCTACGTGAATCTTCAGCGTGGCAAACTAAACTGTCCACATCCGGTCATTAATTTGCATGTTAATGCACGATTCCGCGAAAAACCAAACAGGGGATGTTGCACCATATTGAGTAACTCGTGGATCAGCGGCGAGTGGGGCAGCGAACAGTTTGCTAGCCGGGATTCTTACTTTTTCGCTGGCCAAAGTTTCAGATTGAAGATCAAATGTCAAGAAGATGCATTTCTACTTTTGAATGATGGTAACACAATTATGTCTTTCACTCATCGTTCGGACTTCAGTAGGATAAATACTATATTTATCGTTGGTGACATCTTTGTTCATGCTGTAACTTTCCAATAACACTTTCTTGATCTTGAGAGAGTTTTCCATATCAGAACAGTCTAACTGATCTGATCTTCTACTCTCGTTCATTCCTCATTCATCCAATAGTAGCGTAGCAGTTTAATGAGTTAGAAATTAAACTGTTTAAACCGTCCTTTGTCAGGAATTGATTATCTAAAACATGTTATCATCATCATATTAGTTTTTTATTCTTTGTAAATACAATTCAAATATATTATGCATTCCATATCACATATATTATTGAATATTATTATATTGGTGGCTACTTAATATTATATTGCTGTAAATGGGTTTATATATTATGAATTTTATAGTTAAGCTTATGCCATTCCACTATCGAAATAAATAAACTAGAGCTTCAAAAATCGTACTTGAATTCTCACTTTTAATACTAGCATTCATAATTAAGCTCTTAATTTTCTTCGTCCACGGTATCAACAGTTGAGATATACCGTAGGTGAATTTGTCATAATAAATAAATAAGTGTAATTCTTGTATAATTGAATTTTATAAAAAATGATTTCTTTTGAGAATTAATCACTGCTTAAGTACTTTTCATAAATAAGACTAACCTAGCATAACATTTGTTTGATTGTTGGCTTACTCTATTTATTTTACGATATATAATGGCTTGGGGCACTTAACTTTGAATATGAGTTGATTCAATTTTACTGTCATCGATTCATATTTTTTATTTATTTTTGTATTCTAATGGCTTGTTTCGGTTTGTTTCGTTTATATTTATTTTTTATTATGTTTATATTTCATTAGATTTAGTACTGTGCATCTTTGGTGATAAAAAAGTTCAAAGTAAAAATACTCAAGTATTTTTAAATTAACTTTTTAACGTTCAGATGTGTGTTTTTTTAAATTAACTTTTTAACGTTCAGTTATGTGTGTATCAAGAAATGGAAAGACATTTTAGTGCGGTGTAATAAATGTCGATCATCAACAGATTCTTTCTCCACTGGAATCTATTGAAATGCTTAGCTACTGAGCTCATCTAACTCAAATTACTGGCTTTATAATTTGTTATGTTATTTTGTAGCGCCCAAAATAACATTGAGGCAAAAATACTGTGCTCAAAGTATTAGAATTTCTATATGCCTCAGGAATTAGCATGGAATAGAATTGGTTGACAATAAAATGTTGTTGAATGTTCTACAGTAAATTTTATAATATATCTATCATTTAGAAGAAGCATTATGCTACAGTTCTTTGAGTTTAATTAGCATTAAAATACGTCGTGTGCAGCAAAAATCAATATTAATGAATAGAATAAGATAAGTTACATTCATTTACAAAATTATAAGATTGCGACATAGAAAACTGTAGGCTGCATTAATTGGTAATGATCTTAGGAGGTAAGTAAATAAAGGTTTCATAAATGAGCAATGAGATCGGCTAGATTCAAACTTTTATAATTATTATGATCAAATAGGCTATTGTAAAGTCGTAATAGCAAAATTATTGTACTTCTATTCCGTCCTTTTATATTCCACTATTCTTCAATAGTCAAATTAATGACTTGTGTCCTTAGTATCTTATTGTCAAATTAATAATTTGTAGACAAACAAACGTCATCCATATTTTTCAACTTTAATAAAACTCTAATTAGTTAATATTAACCATTCGTATTTTTAAACATCAATATGTATTTAGTAATTTTGGCTTTCCAGATAGAGATTTTACAATCCCTATTTATAATACAGTATAAATTCATCAGTATATCACATTATAAATTATCAACTTATTGGAAAAACTTTTTTATCAATAATCTCTGTATTCAACTTTGTAAAATGATGTTTTTAATAATAAAAAATTCTCTATAAAGATAGTCTAATAAGTTAGATAGTCTAATAGTCTAAACTGAAAACTTAAGACTGATCATTCTTTGGAATTTGAACTGTGAAATATTCTTCCTAAATGAAATATCTTATCTTTCGGGTATTTTTGCTAGTAGTGGTTACCTACATTCTACATTTTTTTGTGTAAATGTTTACAATTGATAAAGTTAGATCTCCGTTGGAGTAATTCTGTTACACAGTTACCAAAGTAAATTCAGAAATCTACTCCAATACTGTTTTGAACTCTTCATCAATTTCAATGAAATTTTTATTCTTCTAGTCAATTTATATAACATTTTATAGAATTTATTTGCACTGCAAATGGAAAATAACTGCATTGAATTAATCATTCAATTAGTATTAGATTGAATTAACAAATCTCAGACTCATGTGGGCTTCATCAGCAAGTAAACAAAATATTTATAGATAATTAAGTTTATATGCAAAGTATTTATACTCAAATGTTGAAATCATATACATATTTCTATTTATTTAAATGAAAGACATCACTATCCCATAGTTTCCTCGTTTAGAACAAAAGATATTATAGAAATTAATTGTTGAGGTCTGAAGAATCACTCACAGTCGAAACCATCTAAACTTGTATATACATTCTGTACATAAATGAATCTAGTTGAATACTATATTGATTAAATTCCTATTTGTGGTTATTAGGTACTACGGCTACTACATTTCTTAATAAATTAAAGTTTTATTAAACAAATGTTTTTTGTAATTTTTTTATTGGGAAGTCCGATCTCCCTAGGCGTAAAATCTGCCAATAAATTAGGAACCAATCCGTCAAAACAAAAGCAGTGGATTGAGTCACGGCTGAAAACCTTGTGGCTTCTAGGACTATATGAATATCAGATGTTGGCCGTAAGCATAACCTAGATTGATGAAATTGCCCTCCAATTTGCTCTTAATAATAAAGTGAACGTGTATACAGTCATTGGTAGATTGAATAAATATACTTTCACTAGTGCAGTAGTAAGTAATTAAACCTACTATCTTGTTAAGTCTATTAAATTCATCCAGTAAGTGACATTGAACTGATTGGATATTTTAGTTGCAGTTTAATGTGCTGTCATTTAAATAAAATATTGTCTATAGTCAATTGCATATCTCTATAAAGACCTACCTCATAGCAGACTTTTTATGAAGTTGATTACCATAGATTACACCAGCAAAAATCGATTACAATATTGATATGAATTTATATATTCCCCTTCAATTATTTTATCATATTTCGTCCAAGTCTAAATAGTTGTATAGGAATATAATGTATTGTTCATAGTTACAATATTGAATTATATATATTTTTTTAAATAGGTCTTATCCCCACATAGAATTCACTTGTGAGCGACAGTTAATTAATTTATGTATATTTGAAGCATCTATGACAATAAGTTTCTAGGAAAACCTCTCAATATATTTGATGAAAATTTATTAGGCATATAAAGTTTATTTTGCAAATAATGAGTATAATAAATTATACTCTGATTCAGCGTTTCCCAACCTATGGTGGGCAAAGGCCAACCAAAGGTGGTGCATGGCCAAAACACATCCTAAGTTCATAAAGTCGGGTTTTATTGGACAAAACACTGATTTTGCACGGTTGCTTTCAACTTTTTATTCTTGTTTGCTTTGTTTTAATGAGACCCTGATTCATGATCTTTGGGTACATTCAGGCTATTGGATGATTCGACAATTTATTTTTAGAAAGTTTCATTGTGGAGTCTATTGATGTCAATTTTACAAGTCAATGCACTTGAGACTAGAAAAAATGGGGTTTAAGCCGTTTTTACAAATTTTGTAAAATACCTTGATAATTACAGTAGTTACAAACTTGTAGCATGTATCATTTTTTGCTTTTTCAGCAAAAAAAGACTTTTCTCATCAATAAAATCAATTCCCAGTGGTTTGGAACCCCCTTAAAACTTGGCTCCATCCTTCAAAAAAAAGAAGAAGAATGAATAATCCTGAGCCCTTTGGCTGATTCTTCCTGAAACACTGTGTTTTTTGTTTCCAACACTATAGTATGTTTACATACTAATGGCCGGTTGCAGGAAAGCCAATTAAATACGGAGTTTAATGTAAGTTAACTAACTGTTGTGAGTGTAATGGCTTCATTTCTTTCACACAAAGATCCATTAGTTATTTTTCGTTAACCAAATGGGTACAATATGGCAGCACTGTAATTTGATCAACAGCTGATTCTGAAGTTGAGAAAAAAGATGAATTTAGAATCATTTCAGTTTGAACTATTTGAATCATTATTCAACTATCTCAATAATATTATTATAATCTTAATAGATTTTTTATTTTGAAAGGTTTTTATTTTTAAAGGCCGTTCCGTGTTCTGGTACAATAAACATAACCTATAAAATATAACTTAACAGGCATTAGTGAGATTTAATTCCTGGTGAACGGGCAGTTAAATATCTTTTACTCCAGTAAGCCTAATCGGCGCTGTCTCATGTAATTGTCCTCTATGAAACTAAACTCTCTCCATTAAGTTTAATCTCCACAGAATGATGTCATTCTACAGGGATTAAATTCAATTGGCTTTTTTGCAACCGGCCCTAAGTATGTTTTCTTCCAACACTATAACACTACACAGAATTACAGAAAATGGGTTGGTTATGTTATGTTATGAAGGGACAGATTCAAAGATCCAAAGATTCAAAGATCCTCACACGTCAACCGAAGCTTATTGTGTGTCTCTAGTACATTAGTTGGGCAAACCAATACCTGTGCCCTTTACAAGATCCAGGAGTTTTTTCTCTATGCTAACATCCCATTTATCACCTGGTTGTTTGCAGCCAAACAGAGCCCTTCTCCTTGCCCCGAGTCTCTCGCAATCCAGTATGATATGCTTGGCAGTCTCTTCAGACTGATTGCAAAGCCTACACATCTGACTTTCATTTCTGAATCCAATTGTGTGGAGATGTTTCCTGAAGTGGCCATGTCCAGTTATCAGAGCAATCAACTGCTTGACCTGACCTCTACCCAGCCTCACCAGCCAGTTGGTGAAGTAGGAGCTTGTGTCTGCTAGCAGCCTTTTGCCAAGTGCTTGACCTAAGTGACCTTGCCATTGCTGGTGGTGTAAGTCCCTGGACCATTTGTTTATTGTGTGAAAGGCAGTTGTTTTGCTTATGCCACAGCTTGGCTCTGGACCAAAGAATGACATACTGGAACCCTGCTTAGCAAGCCCATCTGCACACTCATTGCCACCTATGCCTACATGGCCAGGTACCCAACCAAGATGCACAGAGTTGCGTGTTGCGAGCTCGCTGAGTGTTTTGTGACACTCCCACACCAATTTTGACTTGATTTCATTAGAGTCAAGAGCCTTGAGGGCTGCCTGACAATCTGACAAGATTACTATATGCTTGTCACAATAGCATCTGGCAATGCCTATATTGGCACAAGCCACGATGCCCCAAATTTCTGCTTGAAAGATAGTACAGTATTGTCCCAGACTTGCACAGATTTCTGTTCTGGGTGATTCACTGTACACCCCATAGCCAGATTTTCCTTCAATGAGAGAGCCATCTGTATACCAGACAAGGCTGCCTCTCCTGATATAGGGCCCTTCCTCAGACCTCCACTCTTCTCTAGAGCAGAATTTAACAGAAAAAGGTTTAGTGAAAACCATCTCCATACTCATGACATCTGAAGTCATTTCAAGCACAGGGCTGTGAGCAACAGCTTTGGTGATTGTGCAATGGCCTGTTCCAGACAGGCCTTCCCTCCATTGGCCTGTGACTTTCAATCGATAGGCTGATTTTCGTGCTTCTGCCTTGATTAAAATACCCAAGGGCAGTAAGCCAAGAGCAACTTCAAGAGTTGCTGATGGGCTGCTCCTGAAAGCTCCAGTGACTAGGAGTGTGCCCATCCTTTGTAAACTTGTGAGTTTGGCTGTGGCTGTAATCTGGTTCACCTTTGTCCACCAGACTAGTGATCCATATGTGACTTGAGGCCTTATTACTGCCTTGTACAGCCACAGCGCTATGTGAGGCTTGATCCCCCACATGGAGCCTGCAAATCTCCTGGACGTCATAAGTGCCCATTTTGCTTTGTGCAGTATATTGTTCAAATGATTGTTCCAAGTCAGCTTGGAGTCGATAGTCAGCCCTAGGTATTTGACTGTACCTGATACTTTGAGCTGTGTTGGTCCAAGTTTCAACCGGGAGAGAGACTCCAGGTTCTTTTTCCTTGTAAATGGAACAACTACAGTCTTTGAGGGATTTATACTTAGTCCCTCTCCAAGACACCAGTCATTAACAAACTGAAGGTTGACATTCATGACATCAGCAATTTGTGAACCTTCTCTGTACCATGAGGACTATGTTGTCTGCATAGCCCTGGACAAAGACGCCTCTACTAGTGAGTTCACAAAGGAGACCATCCACCACAAGGTTCCACAGAAGAGGAGAAAGCACACCCCCTGTGGACAACCTTTTGCAGGTATGATCACCATCAATTTGTCTTGAAGATCAGCCCTGATCCGCCTGGAGCAGAGCATGGCCTCAATCCACCTACATATAGCAGACTCAAGACCACGCCCATGCACTGCCCGGACCATGGCTGTGTAAGTTACATTGTCAAAAGCGCCCTCAATGTCCATGAAGGTGCATAGAGCAATCTCCTTGGCAGCAAGGCTGTCCTCCACCCTGCTCACAAGCTGGTGCAGGGCTGTTTCACAGGACTTACCAGGCTGATAGGCATGCTGATTCCGATGAAGAGGAGTACCTGAAAGCACTCCCTTTCTTAGATGTCTCTCCACCAGTCTCTCCAGCGTCTTCAAGAGAAACGATGTGAGATTGATGGGGCGAAATGATTTTGGAGTTGAGTAGTCTGCTCTTCCTCTCTTGGGAATGAAGACCACCCTACTGAGGCGCCAGGCTTGAGGGATGTACCCATAAGCCAGACTTGCTCTGAAGAGTTCGCACAGGTGGACCAAGAGAGCTTCCAGTCCTTGCTGCAACATAGCTGGTATGATACCGTCCCCCCCAGGAGATTTGAATGGGCCAAACTTGGAGATGGCCCATTTAACTTTGGAAATGCCTGAGCAAGCACCCTCAAAAACACAGTCTGGAAAGTGAGTCTCAAGGAGAAGTTTGAGACTTCCACCAGTTCCAGTGGTATATTGTCCCCCTGGTGACCTCAGAGTTCCCAGGAGGCCAATTGGGCTTGAAGCTAAGACACGCTGCAGTCTTGCTGCCACCCTAAGACTATTTACCTCCTGTGTAAACAGTCTCCAAGAGTTCTCTTTGGCTTTCTTGATTGCAAGGCTGTATTCTGTGAGTGCCCTATAGTATGGTTCCCAGATACGGCTCCGTTTGCAATGGTTATGAAGCTTCCTGACAACCACCCTTCTGCGGTCAAGGTCAGCAGTCCACCACTTAGTATTAGTACGACTCTTTCCCCGCCGCAATGGACAGTTGTCCTGAAAGCAGCTTATGATTGCATTCTGAAGATCAGAAGCAATCTGATCAATGTCTGCAAAGCAGGCAACCCTCCTGCCTAATGATCCAAGTTGAGACAGGAGGTCAGACTTATAGAGTGACCAATCTGTTCTCCTCGGATCTCGATAGCAGGATGAGCTGCCTTCACTTTGCAGGTTAAAGCAGATGAACCTGTGGTCAGACAAAGAGGCCTCATGACTTACGTGCCAATTGTCAATGACCCTAAGGAGTCCTTCTGAGCAAAGTGTAATGTCAATAACCTCACTTCGATTTCATGTGACGAACGTCGGACGGTTTCCAACATTACAGACATAAAGATTATTAGATATGAGAAACTGAAACTGATGGGTTGGTTAGTTAGGTTATAGGAATAATAAATAATAAACAATCTCTATCCATAATATTACCTCCACAGGACTGACTAAACGTGGTTAACCCCAAGTGCTACGCAAAATATTCTTGTTTGTGATGTTGTACGCCAGGAAAAAGGGTTGAAAAACAGCTTTTGGTCAATAGTGTTATCAAAGCTTCCTGTATTTTCAATACGATTATTATGTATTTGAACTGGATCATATTAGATCAAAACATAACTATTATTCAAAAACGAATTTACTGGTTAGTTGTATGGTATGAAAATAATATAGTAACTATTTTTAATAAAATGCACGCCAATTCTTCATATTAGCTTATGTATTCAAGTGATTGCAATTGATAGTATGTGGCCGGCCACTTAGTATATTTAAGAGCCTGACTATTTCTCTTTAAGTCTTCCTGCACAATCTCAAAAGACATTAAGAAGCCTAGACGTACCAGATGGCTGAAAATGCTGTACAAAAGACTAAGCTCTATCATTTGAAATTTCTGATTAAAATGAATATTCTATATTTACAATTATTATATTGTTTTAAGGTATCTTTATTATTATTTTTCATACTTTTATTGGTAATTGATTATATTATATGCGGTACTGTATCCTTGTTTTATGAATAGCTAAATAATCCAAATATTATAATATTCTAAACTACCATAATGTCTATTTACAAATAAAGTATATATTTTTGATAATGTTGTTTCTTGTGCACACAGTTTTCCTGAACATTATGTACATATTATTATATTGAATAATTTAGTAATCAAATGGCTCATTTCAGAAACAATTGAAGCCACTTTTTTAAATTTTGAGTTTCGAGTGAATTCAGTTTCTATGAACAAAAATGCATATTTTCCTGTAAGTATGCAAAATATGCCATACTTGTTTCAATTTTACATAAACGATTTCCTCTTACCTAATAGGCAACCTCTCCTGGCTGAATCAGAGTTTGATAAGACAAGGGGAATCTTTATAATGGAATGGGAATAACGGTGCACCAGATACTGAAATTGAGTCTGAAAACAATGACATTTCCCGTTGTGTCCACCTTCACTTTTCATTGAAAAATTTTCATTTTTTAGTTACATTCCTCAAACAGTGATAAATGCTCAGCAAGATCCAATTTGTCTTTCATTGCCAAACTGCGATTAAAAGAAGCATCTTTTCAAAAGATTAATTTGCTCTTCCACAGGTTGGTTGTGAAAATTTTGCTGTCTTCTGGAAAATTATAAATCGGGTCAGCAATGTGTCAGGAGGAGTTGTAATTATTGTCGCTTTCAATGCAGCTCCAATCATCTTCCTCTTCATCCCAGCCTTCTTCATTGTACTCAAAGTCTGTCTTTTCTCCATCGTTTTTCATTTGATCAGTTTTGTTAGAACTCATATTTCCATTATCAATAACAGCTTCATTTTCCTTAGTCGTATCGACGACTTCATTGCAATTGTGTTCCTCAATATCTTCAATTTTCACTATTTCTCTATTGTCTTCTTCCTCATCACTAATTTGCTCTTTCTCAATGATCTCTGGTTCTTCCAGGATGAGGAATGGCTCGTCCATTCCGTGAACATAGCCATTAGCACGTGGACAAACACACCTGTAAATGAAACAAATACAAATTCTAGAAACTATATTCACATACGGGTTTATCTGTTCAAGTTAAGCTCGGTTTGTTTTGTTCTTGCAATAAATTCTTTTGAATCAGACTTCTGCAAATTTTTGCAGTGGCGTGAATAAAAAGAGATTACTGGTGGGTGATCATTGAACTATTGTGTAGGGGATTGTTAATTGTCATATAGGCTATCATGTTTTACAGGATTTAGGGATTTAACAACAATTATTTTGAAGTATGAACAGACTGTTAAAAACTTAATAATCTGTTGTTACTACCGCATCTGTTAAAACTTTGTGATGTTTTCCATGACGAAATACGAATAATCGGAAGCGAAATGCATCCTTCATTTTTAAGTGAGTGAGAAACACTGTTGGTTTTAATGTTAGATTTACTTTGTCCTTTGTATTTTGTGCAACTATCATATTATTTAGCTGTAAATGTAATGTTTCTAGTTGCATTCCATAACGTATAATTTCAGAAAAATTAAGCTTTAATTATAGAAACATCAGAGTTTTCAAAACAAATTTAAATAAAAAGTAGAAAATAATGACGTTAACTCATAAATATAATAGATATAAGAGATGTAGCCTAATAGAGAGGTAGAGAAATAAGATACCGAATGAATAATTATACGTTTCCCATAAAATACAGCTATCAAATAGCTCAACCAACAAACGCTTTTGTTGAATATTATAGAATTCATTTATTTTGTTTTTACTGCTATAGATGAATTGAGCGGTTATTGAATACTGACCACTGTACGACATTTCCTACTATATATGCTCTACATCTAAATGTCTAATGCTAAATCTAATTCTATTATTTGTGATAACAGCAAATTACCTGGTTCATGAGTTTCCATTCAGAATAATAGTTTTGGTGCAGTCCAATATGCCATGATCATTCTATAGTCTGTATGTGATGCATTCTACAACGAACAGACCACATCCAAATTTGCCAAATTGACAATTTTTGACATTGACTAAAAAAATTTGACATGCAAATTAATTTTTGTGCAAGTGTCCATTCAGTTGTGCTAGTACTAAATCATATTCTTGTATATTAAAGTTATTCTCTTTATAAAGTTGAGAATGTTAAAATTTTGATCCCTCTGTAAAATGAATATTTTAAAGTTGTTCCGTTGAAATAATATTGAATATAGTAGCACCTTGATTATCCGTCACCTACAGGACCACAGGATGGTCAGAACGCTAAAAATGTCGGATAATCAGGGGGAGAATGAATTAAGCCACGTAGGCCTACACTAGGGCGTCATAGCTATTATTTATTGGGGGGGGGGGGGGGGACGCTTAACCTGCATCCGAGAATGTTGATTAAACTATCTATAATGGCACTGTTTCTAGGTAATGAAGAGGTCTGAATAAAGAAAATTGGGTTTTAAATTTAAATGCTATCACTGTACTTGATTGGAAAAATTAGATCCGATAGTTTGTAGCTGTAGATCTGTCTGGGGGGAGACCAATGATTTGTTGGTGGTGTGGGTCTGTGCTCTAGCTCTAGGCCCCATATTACTGTTGTAAACAACTGTTAGAAAAAGAGGAGTCCTATAAAAATAATTTATTAAAGGGTATATACAAGTACATGAGTTTATTTTAAAAAAGTGGTTCGGGATAGACCATGGGAAATTTTTGAAAAATAATCCCTCTAAACCCACATTTTGAGCGATTCTAAATATTTTAATTCAATATTAGGGATATACTTCTTTGAGATGGAGACTTTGTAACTTCAGCATGAAATTCAATGAACTTGCTCAATTCAGCTTTATTTAATTTTCTTTAAAGAACCAAAGATAACTGTGTTTTGTATACCGTGCATCACATTTGAAAGTGTCATTGAAATTAGAGTGGTTCGGAAAGAACTATTCTGAAATGGGTTTGAAAAATTGACGGATAGTTTAAAAGGCATTTTTGGGAAGAGTTGGAGCCACAGCATTCAGAGAAATCATTTGTCTTCTACAAATTCTTATTTTTGTCAACCTGAAATTCTCCTTTCGAATTCAAGTTGAAAATGAATTCAATTTGAAAAATTCTACTGAATGTAATTAATCTTATAACTTTAAGAACTAGTCTTTTTAAAATTTAAAAAAAAAACTGAGGGTATCTATATCCCACTGATCCCCACCCCACAGTTACGCTACTGATTAGGTAAAAATACCTAAATTTTAGTTGAAGTTTATCAGTTTGCATAAAAAACAGATTGAAATTCATCTTTTAGAACGTCCATCACCCCTATTTCAAATAATCCTCAATGACATCAAACAAATGAGTAACATTTTCCCTCGTGCAATTTTGTTGCATGTAGAGAGTCTGTACCAATGTATTCTAGTGGCGCTTCAGTTGGAGCCAGTGCGCTATGTAGCCTATTACCGCCCACAGCGATTTTGTAAAACCACCTTTTGGCTTTTGAAAATCCTCCTTTTTGTTAAACGCTTTTATCCAAAATAGTTTCAGATAAACAAATTTAATTGCTCATGATTCGTGATAAACGTACTATACCTACTGCCAAACAGAAACGTGAACTAATGGAAACGTAGTCTGAGTTTAAATACAATAATTAATGTAGCAAAAAATTTAAGTTGAACCCATATTTTAATGTTTGTATCTCACAAAAACATTAAGTGGGAATATCGCATTAAAATCTTTATAATATGAATTCAACTAGAATAGAATTTATGTTATTGGTCAATAACAATAAAAATGGACCTCATCATACAATACTTACAAATTACCTTTCGAGTGCATTGATCATTGTATTTACAAATAGCCTACCATGAATCGAGCATAGGTGCAACTTACTAGCCTACATTCATGATGTATATTGAATAAGACGAAATTGTCACAACCACATCTATTGAAAAATATTTAATAGATGTGGTTGTGACAATTTCGTCTTATTATTCATTATGGGGATACCTTCCACAATATGATGTATATATTAAAATCTTGTAATTGTCATTCTCAGTAGAAATTCTATAATAATAATAATATTGAGATATAGGTAAGGTACCGGTATTAAATAAGTAGTAAGGTTATAGTTTTCAATCATAGAATTTTTGTTATCACATTCAGTTACAAATAAAATATTTTATTTACAATAAACATTATGAACATTTTTGTAATGAGTCAACTTAGCCTAGAAATATGTTTAGAAACTTATTCTTAATACTGATCGAGTAGCTTAATAAAAAAACAAAACAGGCATAACATTTAATAAATTAGGAAGTAACACAATTTCACAATACCATAAATACTGGTAGCATTATAATAATATTACAATGTTTCGGAGGAGAATATTCTAATCACAAATAGATGTAATGGAAATTCATCAGAAAGATAGCTACAGTATAACTCCTACATAACTTCATATGCGTTTTGTTCGTTAAAATGAAGCTACCATTTCAAGAAATTATGCTTTTCAACATCTTTGTATTTCAGAGGAAAAATTGAACAACGGTAACTTAGTCGAGTAACTCACATTTTATAGGTGTTTTGAACAAATAAGAGATTTTGTATGAATATCATCAATAATAGGTACGGTATTCTATTTCTAAAAAAAAAATATAATAATAATAATCTGAAAATATTTTTTGGTCACATTTCATATTCAATAGTCGTTTTGGAAAGAAATCTTATCATAAGACTGGAATATCATGAGTAATTTCAACTTGGGAAGCATTAAATTCATTATTCATAGTCTATGTGTGCAAATTGGAAGAAAGATTACAATTATTACTATCATTAAGTTATGGAAGAAGTGGGAAGGAAGATTTGGTTGCAATATTTTTTAGAGCTTCTAACACAATTTTTTTACTGTAGGTAGGCCTACTTCTCATGAAATATATTAAACTTAAATTTTATCTCGCACTCACAATAACTAGTTTAAGCCAAAAGTGTAGTTTTTACTAATAATAATACTGCTGTTGCTATTAAGTAAAAGTTATCAAAATTATGCGAAACAGCACTTTAAAATAATTGACCGAATAAAGAGAGGTCTCTGTTTCAAGTCGACCGTATTACATTTTTGTCTGTCTGTTTGTCATGTTAATCTGTTTGGCTGTCTGCATCGCAATTACTGCTAAACGCGAGGATCAAATGCTTTGAAATTTTGCTTGGATGCCCATTGCCCAGTGACGTATGTGTAAGGATTTTCAAAATTTGCTCCCATTTAAAGGATAGTTAAAAGGGAAACAAGGAGATGCTTTTCCTACATGAAGCATACATGATTTTTAAAATGAGATTCTCCATCATATGGAATTGGAATCAGATGTCAAGAGAACAGCCAGACCCTCTTATTCATCTGGTTGAGCCTTCATCTGATTTAAGTTACCGTTCATAAGAATAACATAGACTTTGCAAATTGAATCAAGGAATAGATGTAATTCATCTCTGTGTTCCACAAAAATTCATCCTGTATCACATATCCCGACTGTAGAATAAATATTGTATGTGAAAGTCGATATTATTTCAAAGTTGTATTGTGGGCTGTGGTTTATATTGAGCTTTCTATAGCAAAAATACCTAAAAAAATAACAATGTGTTTTGCCAATTGTGTACCTTATATATGTGCCCCCCCCCCCCAACCTGTTGCAGAAAGTAGCTCAATAATATTTTTCAAGCAATAGTAGAAATGATTGCTGATGACAGCCATTTTTATTGTGACACTTAATAATGGAGATGAAAAGCTTTTTTGAGGTAGCCCCCTTACGTTTTTTTCAAGTTGTGTTCCTCCAAAAATCCTGTGGGGCTCGCCTCAGGCAAGGGTGTCTAATAAATTATCTTAGGTCTGAAAAATTTCTAAAAATAAATTTCCTCTGTGCAAGTATGATTCTTGGTCTACTGTTCACATAACTACTAGTTATTTTGTACACTATGGTAACAGTTATTGTTATTAGTACTGCACTTATATTATAGCCAAAAATCATGTAAACGACATGATAACCATTGTTGTCAGAATAGTAGCCTACCTGACAAAAGGGATTGGTTTTCATAATTCTTTTATTGTTTTGAGGGTGGCATAGCCTCTATTATGTACGGGTTGGAAAGTTTTCAAATCATTTTATAACTATTCAAAATCACTGTATATATTATGATATTTTTTTTTTTTTGAAGAATTTATAGAAAACTATCCTTCTGTCACAGAAAACAGAATGGTCATAAATCTTCTAAGCTTTCATCGCTTCCTTTTCTGTGCTTCCACTCATGATTCTAAAGTAGAATAACAATATTCTTAATTATAATTGCTCACAAATCTATTACATTTTTTTGAGGATTTATTTTTGTACTAGAAAATGAGTGCAAGCAAAGTGAAAAATATGTTGAGGTTGGAGAAATTTGTAGGTAGCCTACTCCAAACTAGTTTGTATTGTCGGGTTTTGTCTCAATAATTATTTAAACTCTACTTTTTGATTTGTGGTTTGATTATTCTTATCTTTTTGAGAAATAAAATCTATTCTAACTGCTCGGTTATAAAGAATGTCTCATATTTAACGGGGCGTTCTGTACTTTATCATTGAAATTACATAAACGATACAAGTGTGGTGTTATAATTTAAAGCGGTCCAAGGTACGGCAAATGAAATACCCTAATAAATCATTCTGCAATAATTATATAATAGGCTAATTCTATAGGTTATACGAGCAGAAGAAAAACTACGATATAAAACAGTGAGTAGGTGGGCCTAAATATTTCTCAAATAAATTGAATTATTGTGAAATGAATAATATAGTGCCATTTAAGTACAACATGTCTTCACAGTGTTCCAGCTTCTACAGCCATGTGAGACCAGCAATGTGTCACCACACGTTAAGTTTAAGTGGCTCTACACACTGGTGTCTTAAGACGTGTGTCTTACGACATCTGTCGTGTCGTACGGAATCGAATAAGACATGGATGTTTTATGCATGTCTTATGTCTTAGTGCGTTGCAGACGGCTAATTGTTGAGCTCAGTTGTTGACGGCTCACAGCCTCATTGCTCGGGCGACGCGCGCTAGTGCGCATGCGCCAGGGCGGTTGTAAGTCATGACTTACCAAACACCGACCCGTGCGACACATGTCTGAAGCGGGGATGTCGCGTCGCACTGATGTCTCAAGCAGTGTGTAAGTCCTCCATTTAATAACATGGGTTGGTTTTCGATAAAAATGCATCAGACACGACAGATGTCGTAAGACACATGTCTTAAGACACCAGTGTGTAGAGCCACTAATGATAGATTTTAGAATGAGGCCAATAAACATTCACAGATTCTATCCAAATACATTACACATAATCAAACATTGCCGATAGGTCATGGAACACTCATTAGCCTGGTGTTAGTGAGACCACACCCTGGTGTTAGTGAGACCACACATTGGTTTCACAAGACTGTAAAAGGCTGTCAAGCTGAAACCAGAAATAAACATACGATTTTGGGAATATAGTTTTAAAGCTTGAATATTTATTAGTCGAACTAGTCCTTAGAAAACCCGCTATAATGCAGGAAAACATGGATGTTCAGTTGATTCACACAGAATTTTAATGGAAATTCGCAGGTTGCATGAGACCAATGTACCACTTCAAATAAAAAGCATGGAATATTCTCATGGGAGAAAAACAATTTTAGCTACAACATAATTTTTGTCCGTATAGAGGTGGCACTCAAACTGATTTGCAAATATTTTTGGGAAATTCACTTTTTTCGGGATTGGAGGTTCATCCCAAATTTTTTCCAATATCAGTGACATATATAACATAACAGAAAACAATATATTTTTAAATTTCTCTTGAAAACGCTTTCCTACTCACCACAAAAATTTTGAACTGAGTTATAAACTATACTGAAAATATTTACTAATTATATCACAGATTTAATTTTTTTACTGGTTGCAGTAATCTTATCTATCTTTATTACTTGGATGTGACCTCATCAATAATTCGCTATTGATGGAATACAATAAAATTGGTGTAGCATCCATGTGCAAAATCAACTCTATTTTTTTACTGGTTGCAGTAATCTTATCTATCTTTATTACTTGGATGTGACCTCATCAATAATTCGCTATTGATGGAATACAATAAAATTGGTGTAGCATCCATGTGCAAAATCAACTCTATCGTGCTAAACTATTTTTGTCTAGAACATTCTGATATTGTGAACAGTGTAGACCATCAATAATGACATTATTGTCTAAATTGTAATTCATATGTTAAAATATAAACAGTAGAGACCATGCAAAGTGATTTATCATATATCTAGTCGAATTTTTATAGATCATTTTGAGAAGATAATATATTTAAGAATGGGAGTTGGGAATGATATGCCGTAATAATATAATAAAAACTTAGAAACTTAGTGGAAACAAGATGGATCTTCAACATCATAATATTATAATGATATTATATGGGAGTTGAGAATGTTATGCCTTTAGAAACATCGTGATGATTTAATGATAATAATCATTATTAGTATAATCATTTTAATAGAGTTTCAGGTTTTTCAATCCAGCATTTATCAGTGATATGTTTTTCCAGTTCAGTTTATGAAAAATTCGATCTAAACCCAAATTCAGATATTCAGATTTGTGATAGAATAACCACTGACAAATTAGACAATAATTTATTTACAGCATGCTACGTTATTTGAAAATTTGATGCTATTTCAGCTAGTGAGCCTACATATACGGTACTCAGGCTTTCACTTATGGATACCGTATTGGATATCATTGCATGTCAAAACTAACAAACGTATTTTATTGATAATGAAATGTTAATAATTTGATAAGCTATAATATTTAAATCAAAAGGAATGTATCAATACAGTTAAAATTGATGGAATCCTAATTCAGAACAACTTCAGAAAAAGTAGGAATATATTGTTTATCATTACGGTACTTCTTCTATTCCTTTTGTAGAAGATACTTTTTCTCATGGATGATTCCTTATGAGTTAGAATTATTAGTCTTGCGCAAGTAAGTTTTAATGATGATGCAAAGATTCCAGACCTATCCTTTGCAAAAATGTCAGAAGCCAGACCTATCTAGAAATTAAACACGGTACTAAGCGATAAAACCTCAAAATTAGATAAAACCACATAAGATGTCGTTATCAAGGATATACAAAGTTACTTCAAACAAGCTAGTAATTAAACAATTTTCTAAAATAAATATGTCTACCCATGAAAATCTGGTTGGTTTTAATGGCACACTAACTCATCAATTAGGCTATATAATATTCTCAAAGAAATATATAGAAGCTCAAAGCCATAAAAAGGCGAGTAATGTTATTGAGCAGTATTTTACTCATACAATAAGTGGTATGGAAAAGATTTATTATTTAATTACGAATACAAGAGTAAACATTGTTGGTTTCTAAAGCATTACAACTTTGGGAACATAGTCAGCTAAATACAAAATCTCTTAATGATTTAAAATCGCTAACTTCTGAATATTAGAAATTGTTCACAGGTATGAAAGAGGTTATCACAATTCGCGCATGTAGTTTGTTGAATGGGTACAAAAGCTGTCGAAACTTAACTAAACTGCTGGCAGTAGATTTCTTGCTAGTATATTGTAATGCTGCTGTTGTCATTTTCGTGCTACATTCACTCTCAAGATCTAACTGGAACATGTGACGTGCCAGCTAGTGTGTTTTGTTGTAAGAGTCTCTGTTTTTGTATCCTTGTACGTACCCAGATTTATCAGCCATGTCTTTTCTTCCTTCTATTCCTTTGCCTTTGCCTGTTTCATCAAATCGCTGTTTATGCGAGCCTGTGTATTTTGAAGGGTCTGTCAACCTTTCAACGGCGCTGGATACTCTCGCTTTTGCAGGAGCTTGCGCTGGCTGAAAAATAAACATTTTTTACTGCATTAAATCATATCGTTTTTAAAATTTACTTTAAATGTAACAGTTTTTGAGATTTTAAACAAAGAGAAATGTAAATTGGAAATTAGATTTGAAAAGCAGAGATTTTTAGCATCTTTCAGTTTTGTAACTATATATTTTCTTCTGCAGCGAGAATAAAATTCTAATAGAGTAGACCTGCTTGGAAGTCTGGTATGTGCCGACAGAGAATATTGAACAGCTCGTTAAAAGATGAAAGCTCTCAAGGTATCCATTTGGAAAATTATGGTTTTGTTGTCAGTGTCAAAATTTACAAATCTATCATTAAGCCCATTTCAGAATATTCAAAGTTTGTTAATATTATTGAACTTGTTTACTGCCCATTCTTAGAAGAATGTCTTCTTAAATTTGAAAAATGATAGAAGGATTCGAGAGATGAAAACCAGTTATCATTTTTAAAAGTACTGGTAAAAAAACTAACAAAAGTAAAAAAAGTTAAAAAGTAACAAATTCAGGATTTGTAAATAATGGGTTGATGATGGTCTCGTGGGGAACTAATATTGGAAGAATCGTAGGATTTGTGATGGGTTGAGAAATTAATATGAAAGCACTACCTATGTAGGAATGAATGGTGGTAAGAATATTTGTAGGAGTAGTCATCAATAAATATTGAAAAAATGATCCTAGACCTGGCTAAGGTGTTTGTTAATATCTTCTTCATAGTCCAAGTGAGATCGCTATTGATTCTGGAGTTTGGGGGTCGAATATAATCTTAATTAAACATAATTTATTATGATGTTGAAGATCCATCTTGTTTCCACTAATATGTAATATAAACTTGAAAAACACTTTTAAATGGAAATTAACGACGAGTGTACTGTGGGTAGTCTGACGATGCTCTAGACAACAGAGCGAAACGGCCGTCACGCCATAACGTGAGTTAATTTTCATTTAAAAGTGTTTTTCAAGTTTATATTACCGTATATAATTTATTAATTTCGAATTCCTTTAAGTGCTATTTATACTGAATACTTCTGCAACGGCAGATATTGAATAGCTGATGGATATCGATGAATGCTACTGTACAAAAATATCAGTCACCACCAGGAATCGAACCACGGACCTCCCAATTGCCGATCGGGCGCCTCAACCACTAGACTATGGAGACCTTCCTGCACAGCAGCATTCATTTTTAACTTATGGGCTCGTATCTCACAAGTTAGTTTGAAGTGACTGACAAATATACAGAAACAGAATTTATTAATTTCTTGTTGGTTCATTCCTTTCACATACAAACCTTTTCACATGATCTCATTTTATCATTATTAACAAATGGTGTTGTACATTTTACAACGATGAGAACAATAAGAACTAGATAAATATTTATAATAATTTCAATAGAAATGAATAAAACAAATTTGCTGACTATTAGCAATATGGTTATAACATATGCCTATTGTATATTTACACAAACCGAGCATGCAGAACTTACCACTGCAGGAGTTGTGGGATTTGAAAGGCCAGGCGTACCACATGCCCCCATGGAACGTTTTGTTTCTTCATAGTTGAGGTTTTTAGTTTTACACAGATCCACCAGGAATTTTTCATACTCAATAACATTAAGCTTTTGTTGCCTGTAAATAGATAGCAGATGAATAATTAACAGATAAAATATATCAAAATAAACACGTGGTGTAGTTTTCATCATCTACGATAAACCATAAATTACATAATCAACTAATGATTTATCCTGCCCGACGAGAACATTTTGAGTATGCTGCTTTCCTCAAGTGAGACATTTTTCTTATTCTATTATTAATGCACTGCAAGTAATAATTATTATTAATTCCTGTAAGAAGTAATGAAAAAAAGTAGTTTGAGAACCCAATAATAATTTATACACACCTTTTATTAATGGTAATCAATATACTACTGGAATAAAGAATGATTGAAGCTTTTTGAAGTTATAAGAAGTAGCTAATGTATTTGAAATTTGCATTATTCTTTATAAGATATATTATTTTTGAGGCTTCCTGACTCTTTCAAGTTATATTCTATTGGAGATTGGAAAACGAAAACCATAATAATATTATTATACATGGTAGCCACAATAATTAATTGTATTGCCTTTTTATATTGTAGTTTAAAAAGACAAACAATTTTAAAACAAAAGTTGTGGTCAAGGTCCACCCTATAAAACCTTTTTGTCCTCTCCTCTGAACTCTGAATACGGTGATAGAGTTTGACAATTAATTGCGAAGTAAAATTAAATTGGAATGGAAAAATTATTCATCGGGCAGTTGACTTTACAGACTAGTATAGTCTTTTCTACCACTCAACCTCAAAAGTAACTTATAGGGATAGATGTAGTATTTTCTTATCAGGTAAATACATAAATTACACCTATTTTACTGCTTCAGAATATTAAGAAACCATTTTGTACGTATTGCACCTACTTGAACTTTTTGAAGAATATTCCTGTGTCTGTTGTGGTGATTTTCTTCCCATCGATGATTTTCGCTTGCTTCATCCACTTGTCGCTTTGAGAAAGTGTTATTAATTTTCCATCTGACTTTGTGTCTCCAAACTTTGAAAACGACCGGAAGCATTCTCTGAAGGTGACCGGGTTTTTGAATTGTGGAGTCTCAGACCGAGGGATAGGCGCTGGTGGGGGTCCGTCATCTGGCTGGGATTCTTGGGTTTCGCTGCCTGTTTTAACTGAATTACTGTCATCTTCCGTGCTGTTTGACATCTAGGATCTGAAAGCAATAATAATTATTATTATTCAAAATAGAATATGGATCCATAAATTGAATCCAAGGAGATCTCCAGTTATCTCCTTAAGCAGGGGTGCCCACAGGGGGGGGGGCTATGACGCAGACTGCGTCATTGAAATTCTTGGGGGGGGGGGGGGGGGGGTTCCAAAAAACGTTTTGGGGGGGGGTCGTAAAGTTGATTGAAACCGTGTTTAACGTGACAACATTAAAAAATATACTAAGAAGTCACCAGATAGAATGTCAATTAATGAAAATATATTTATAATTATTATTATTATTATACAATTGAATATGAATTAGCTAAAATAATAATGTTTAGGATTTGTGCAGGAACTTGTGCAGATGTACTTGAGTCTATTTCTAACGAAGAAATAATTGAAAGGTTTTCTGTTTCCTCATCCCAAAAACTTCTATGTGGGGTTTAGAGAGATAGATTTAACAATAGATTTTAGAGGGAAGTGATAGCCGCGAGCCGTAGCAGGTATCTGTTCAATCAGATAGATAAGCTGCGTTCTCGTAGGTCCTGTTTGTAACGGTGACCGATTAGATTGGCCAGCAAAAAAGACAATGTTCTCTGCTGAAAATCACTTCCCGGTGGTTCGGAACCCACCTAAAACTGTAGGTCCAACTCATCAATCACCATCATCCAACTCATTACCCACGCACAGGTCTCAGACCCATGTGGGCTTCATCCTCAAAAAAAAAAAAAAAAAAAAAACACTTAGAAGGTGCCTAGCTAACTTGTAGATGGTCACAGTCTACAAATTTAAAATGTTTGTCTTCAAACTGTTGATGTTTTTCATGTATTTTACGATAACTACTTACTAATAAGTAAGAACTGCTTTTGAAAAACTTACTAAATACTAAAAATTCAGTAATTTTTCATAACTATGTCTTTATTTTGTTTTTGAAAGACACTTCTTTCGATTGTGTGTTGTAATAACTATACATGAAATGTGTGCCTTTTATGTACTTCATCCATACATAAATTCTCCCAAGATACTACACTAAGTAAATAACCTGTTGTTTAACTACTGTCCAATAAATGACTTAGTATTTTGAATTTTTGTGTTTTATAAATGAAGTTATTAACTCATTGTTTTCACTTCCTTTAAAGGAACAACTTTGTAGAATTATTTAACCTTAATCTAATTGGTACACCGAACATAAACTTATAGGTATTTCATTTTTATTGAACATTGTGTATTTGTAATAATATTTTATTGTTTAAAAACCATTTAGGTTCAAATTCTTATTTAGCTATTTTGCAATTAAGTTTATTGAGCAGAAGTTCATATATTCATTTCATTGATATTTCTTTTTTACCTTTACAAAAAAATGTTACCTATGTAAAGAATCTCAAGAAATATACATACATTTTGTATATTATCGACTGGGTTTGAATTTTTTCAATAGTTATAAAAATCTTCTTTTAGTTTTAGAAAGAATACGGGGGGCTTTTTTCGCATTTTTTGGGGGGCCTAATTTATGGGGGGGGGGTTTGGTGCTAAATTTAGGGGGGGGGCTGCGTCATGAGGCTTAGGGGGGGTGGGCACCCCTGCCTTAAGCATTCTCCGCGAAAGAAAAGGTCCCGGGTTTGGATCCCGGCGGTGGAATGATTTTTTGGCTGATAGAATTTATCGAATTTTCGCACAACCATCTGTTACTGTTGTCAATATTCGTAAATTGATAATTCGTAAATAGGAAGTCTTCATTTGATGGAACATTTGATGGAATTGAAAATAACAATTCGTAATTTATTACCATCTATTTTGTTTAGCAGTTGTTAATAACTGCAATACCTGAGAATTATTCCCTATGAGCATGAAACTTCAAAACTTCCATCTAAACTTGCTTCCCACATATCTTTAATCAACCTTCAAAAACAATATTTTAGGAATTAAAACAGAATATAATATTTGAACTTTTATTACTACTAATGACCGATTTAGGCATTAAGAAGTTCTGTAAAATTTGAATAAAAGCCAAATTATACTACGGGTAAAAAGACAAAATAGAAAATTGGTCTTCACTGGAAAAAATTCAGCAATAGACCACGTTATTGAATTTCTATGCATTTCTATGGAGCATTTCTATATGCTCCAAAATAAAGGGATACATATTAAACAAAAATCGAAAAGCAGCTCCTTATCATAACTATTAAATTCGTACATTAAACAGTAATTTTTTCAAATAAATTATTTGTTGTTCATGCTCAGTTTTTGTTGAACTATATTAATCAAAGGGAAACCGTATAAAAATTTTATTGGATTATTTTATATTTTTGGTTACATGGCCATCATTAGAGCTATAGGCTATGTATTAAATAAATATCTATTTACTTATTAAGTTAATTTTTAATCTATTGATATTACATTTATTGGTACACTCCGTTCTTCCTATCTTATGACACATGGGGAACAAAATTTATGAAAATACAACAGAGTTGTCAGTTTTGTTAAGAACAAAAATGAAAGTGTTATAGTCAATAAAAATAACCAATGTAGAATTGGCTCAATTACGGTATAGTAAGCAATTTTGATTCCAATATTTGAATACTGATTGATTTTTTTAGTATAGCCTATTGATTTTCTAGTATACTGATTTTTATTTGAATACTGAATATTTCATCAGTCCAATATTTGAAAATATATTTTCCAAGCATGCTATTTTCTGAGAATCATTACTCCATAACCAGGCATTGAAATCGGTCTTCAGCTTGCGCCGACTGTGACCTTTCCTGATTAATGAGCGCGTCAAAATGTCAAGCTATTTTTTTGCCAAAACTTCATGAGTAATCTAATATCAAACTGATACTGTATTTCTATTAAAATATTATTTTCGCTGATATAAAATATTAACTGACACTGTATTTCTTAAAATATTATTTTCATTCACTTATACTGGAGCATCACTCCAGCATCTCCAGTAGAAGTGAGTGAAAATAATATTATAATAGAAATAAAGTGCCAGTTTTGATATTAGATTGTTCATCAAGTATTTCGTCAAGGAAAGCATCACATACTTCATTAGTCAGCTCATTTCGATTCATTCTAGTATATTTTGGCAATAATAAAATTGCTAGGCAAATTATGATTATTGTAATATAAATCAATGACAGTCGAACTGAAAAAAATAAGGAAATGAATCCTACCGTCGTCGTTGGATAAAATTATTGTAACATTCAAACAATAGTAGGCCTACACAAGTGCATCTCATACATTATAGGCCTACATAGAATTATTATCCTCAATTTAATTGAAGTAATATGAAGAGAATAATTCTCTATATCGTATAGTAAATTGAAATGAAACATTCGTAACATAAATATATTAATAGTAGAGCTACCGTTATATATTCATAATTATCTATAGATAAATTTCACAGAGTAGTTGGAAATGAAATATAACATAAAATATATTTGCGTTACACACTCACACTCCCATTGAATATTTGTGTCTCGATAATACATTTGTGTTATGTTCCTTTACATTTTCGTTCTTCAATTCTTCTCATTTTACAAGCACCAAAAATATTGAAAAAATCTGGCACGGTTAGTTGAGTTTCTAATGATTAGTAATATATTAATTTTTGGACTTCATGTTCCATATATTGACTTTTTATTGTAAATTTAACGACTTGCAGTCAATTTTAATTGTGAATAAATAATATTTCTAATCACTTAGGCCAAACCTATGAAGATGAGTCTCCATGACTCGAAAACGTATGGCCTGAGTGAGTAGAAATATTATTTATTCACAAATAAAATTGACTGCAAGTCGTTAAATTTACAATAAAAAGTCAATGATTGGTAATATCATAAAGGTGACGATGAGTGCCATCTAGTGCAAGTCTGCAGAAAAAGTTCCGTACAGTAACTGCCTCGTCACTTAATAAGCAATACTTGGCTATTATTCTTGCATTGTGTTTAAATTGTATGGAGGTGTCAGTAACGGCTTGTTACTGCGTGTGGTAGGTCGTATAGGTGTCGGCCCAAGGGCGTAGCCCTTTGTCGAATAAGGAACATCCATAATTTGACAGGATAGCTTCAATAAAATATTACCGATATTAAAGAGGGCGTCGTCCATTTTATTTTCAGCCCTCTTGCATTATGTGGGGAAAATGGGCAAGCACAAATAGAGCTGGAAAAGGCTAACATAATCCCGAGTTTCTTTTCTCGTTTGGGGAGGGAATGAAATCCACACAATGTTCTATAGTGTGAAAATCGTCTTTTGATAAAAGCTGTGGATGAAAATTCTCATTATATAACAGAGTGAGAAGAAAATAATCTATTTTTAAATTTTTATCAACTGCCAATAATGTTGTTTTTCAAGATGCCAATTCTTACCGGTACTTGTTTTCCATCGAGACTAATCAGTTTCATCTGCAGTACGAGTAGGCTGTACCCAAAGCAAACTGTATGCTCAAAGAAAACGATTCTTCGAAATTGAAGAAGCTTACCGTACAGAAAACTACAATAAGGAAATGAAAGAATGAATATATTTAGGTTATTTGTAAATTAGTTTATAATATTATAATTTAAATGGAATGATATTATTTTTACGGCATTACAGTATTTTTATTTAATAATTAAGTACTACCAGTTCTCTATTCTAAATTAATCAATGATGCAATCTGTTAAATCTATGTATTCTGACGTAGCCCACTATCACATGTAATTCAATGATTTCATTTATTTTTTAATTTGGAAAAATTTTGTATTTAAATAGGTTAAACTCATAGAAAATGTCCTTTCAAAAGCATGGGATTATAATACTAAGAATCAGCGGAATAGTCGGATAAAACATGTTTTTATTGGTGGAGATGCCCGTACCCCGTTTGAGTCATGTTGCCTGGAAACAATGTAGACCTATAATAAAGGCATACAGAAAGGGTTTTAAAGGGTTAAGAAGTGATCACAGATTGTTGAATTTTGATGCAAATGAATGTTGAAAACGACAGTGAGAGAGAAGTACAGCAGTGTCAAATTTGGGACAGTAGACTAGCTAATATTATGCCTATTGTTGTACTTGTGAAAATGTGGCCTCAAATCCCATAGACTATAAGATAGATAAGAACAGTCTGATCATTGATTGAATTTACGGCAAATCATAAACCAAACTGTGCAAACTTGATCCAATTAACTCAGTACCGAAACCTTCAGCTTCTTGAGTTCGCGTGAGTTGTGATGGACATGAAAACTGTATGCACATAGCAAGTAATGAGCCTATTTTCAAGACTTCAATTCATTGGATGACCTTAGGAAAGTAGAAGAACAAATGTGTAATAATTTCTGAAAGTGTTACAGTGTTAAGGATAACCAGATTCAAATGTTAAGTTTGTAGGAGCTTAAGATGTATTTTTAATCGAGTCCGGCTAATCTTTCTTGGAAGTTTTGTGTTTCTACCCTTATGAAGGTGCATGCATGTAAAGTTGCTTTTGTACTAGTGTCTGGGAGCAACCTGATGACTCAATTCAAAAAATTATGGGTGAGAACATCATCAGCTCTCAGGACTCAGGACGCTGTCATGATATTAATACTGCCTCTATGAAGAGTAGGGTTAGGACACTTGGTCCTCTCTACCACTCAACCCTATGAGAGATAGAAGATAAGTCACCTCAGTCCGCAACACTAAGAAATAAGAGACTTCTACTCATCTGACTACTCTCGGACATGTTTATCTCAAGGACACGCACCATAATAAGTAGTGCGGTAACTGTTCCTATGACATTAATGATTGATAGTAATAAAATAAAAAGTCTATTGAATGAATGGGACAAAAATATATGCTATACTGGGAATAAGCAAAAATATCGCTGAAGATATATTTGTAGATCTAATAGCTGTTGATGAAGAAAAAAGTGTATTTGATATGACTATTTAATAAATTGAAAACTGAGTGGATTCAATTCAATTTATTCTCATTTTTCAACAATTTTACAAAATTAAATATCTTTTTAATTTTCAATAAACTTAAAAAAGATAATACAATACACAAAATAACATACATTTAAGTCTATCTTAATGAGATAAAGCTAGCATAAGCATAAGCTTGTGCACTAGCAGTGAGTCATTTATTTAAATTCACTTATTTGTACAGGATATCAGATATTTAAAACTTCTGATGACCATGTGACCTTGCAAAAAAAGAATACTTTTCTTTCAAAACCTGTGAAGGTTGATTTTGAGACCAAAACGACAAAGGAAAATAAATTAAATGATATAAATGAATAATTTGATAATTAATTAATTGAATAGTATAATAACAGATCAGATTTTATTCTCTGTAGTATAAGTTAATGAATTGAATAGTTTAGATTATAACATTTGATAATTCTCATAATTTGAATGGTAAATTTTCTCTACTTCTATTATAGATATCTTATAATTTATATCCAAAATAGGATTTCACTTTTGCAAAATGGTACGGTAACTAATGAACCCCTGTGTACTATTTGGTCATGGAGTAGATAGAGTAGTGTGATCGTAGATTTAGGTATATTCCTAAACAGTGGCGTACTGACACAGTTGGGGGCCTGGGGCGGCTATAGATGAGGGGCCCAATATATATATAATGATGCAAATCTTTTCCTAGGACGCTCTAGTGTGGACGCTAGTGTGGACGCTAACTATCATGCCGTGCAGACAAAACGATGTTTCAGTTTTCAGTTAACCTCAGCTCAGTTTGTAGATAACCATGCAAAATAAAAATAATCACGATTAAAAAGAAATAGTAGTATGACATATTGAAGCCTTTGCCGTCATGGGGCCTGACAACTTATTTTTATTTTATTTTTTTAAATGCATTTGTAATTTTTGGCCATTCGGGGGCCTTTGCTACTGCGGGGCCTGGGGCGGACCGCACCCCGCGGTACGCCACTGCTCCTAAAATCTTAAGAAATTTGATGTGGAATAGAAGAGATATTGTCGAAGCACTCAATTGATTGTTTTCGACACTGTCAAACTCTTTTATTTATTCATATTCCTATCGCCTACTTTTCTCCCCAGAGTGAATTCTTCTCTACCTCTCATGGAATATGAAGAAAGGATGAGTCCCCTTCAGATATGAAAATCAACCGGAGCAGTATGATAGTGCCTTGAGCTCTAGTAGCCTAGTTTGATAGCTCTAGCATGTTATTTGTACGTGAAAGCTTGTTTGGAGAGCATCACCAAAATAGACGCAGAGTCTTATCAATTGAGTGTGAATTTCGTAGACTTTACAGCCAATAATACTTCGCAGTGATGTGTTCCAGAGGCGGGAAGTTATTTGGAACAAACTCCTCGCTAGGTAGTCGTTTATTGTGCAATAGCAGCAATCAGCCAACGGGCAGTGGAATGATAGGAAGAAATAAAGGGCAGTTAAAAGGCGGCTGAGTTGCGGTTGTGAACGCTGTATAGAGTCAACCCCACACGATTCACCATAAAGCGAATGCATTATTAAAGGCAACAACTGAATATTCAAATCAAATTGAATGCCCATGTAAATCAGAGGCTGGGTTAGCCCAACAATGGTGAGTTCAATATCAGGGTTTCTTTTCTCCTGCAACCTTCCCCCCCCCCCCCTTCCAATCATTCGTTCCATTGAGCCCCGACTGTATACATCGAACAATAACAGTTTATGGCCTAATAGTCAAATTCCGTATCGATTTCCTCCTAAAGATGTTTATAAATACCACGTTCATTGACCAATAACCATTTAATCTACCGGACCTTTTGCCTTGTTCTTGAACTTTCCTCTGAAGAATTCGTCTGTGAAAAGGTGATACATACACGTGGGCTACACGAGCAGTATCGCAGTAGGCCTTTGCTCTTTTCTTGTTGAATCATAGATGAAACACCACAATGAAAGTGTGTTATAGTTGAATTTTTGGCCAGTCATGGATCATACCAGGCTGATTTAAGGGTGATTCAATTGCTTTAAAGTGTGAATTTTTCTTTTTCAACAGATCTCATAATATTTTATATTATGTCAATATTTGCTCTCTGTCTTTTATATCCACGACTCACAACAGCATATTGATTATCTAACACTAATTAAAAATTAATTTTTATAACAGTTATTGCCATCTTTTCGAGACCTTCCAACATCTTTTTTCCTATTGGGTGATATTTCAGAATTTGAAATGGGACTCTTTCTGCCCGTTTCTCCTTAAATTACTTGCTCCCTTCATTGTTACCACATATGCACACATGCATGTCGCTCAATCATAGGCATCCAGCTCTCTTCGAATATCCTCGTTCTTTATGTGATCAGTTTTCCATCTTTGAACATTATTTATCGATTGAAGTTTGCCATCGCAGTAGTCGATTTAATCGTTCCAAGAATTTCTTCAATTAAAAGGTGTGATTACGTCCATTCATGGATCATAATAGGCCGGTGTGAATATTTTCTATTTCTAGCTTGATAGTGACGCTCCGTTTTTGACTTATTTTGGGTTTTGTAACAAGAAAAATGATCTTATAGTTGGACAAAATCATTCATACTTCTGGAGTCCAAATATAGGCCTAACTGAGCAATGCAATTCAACCCAACGCACTTACTGTTTTAAGCGCTACTTCCTGTTTCTCCCCTCGGGCTTTCATGGACCACGCTGTTGTACAGATGCGTGGAATTCCCTATTACGTTCATTTTCTCTTATTTCTTTCTACCCACTTTCTTCCCCCTTCGCTCTCTGTCTTCTTTCTTCCCTTCCAGCTTTCAACTTCACATTGCATAAACCATTCACTACCACACTCCACATCGTCGGTTTATCACTCGCTGTACTTTTCTCATCTACTCTTTTTCTCATTCACTCTCACATTTTCTCAGTCATTCTCTCTTTCCATCACCAACTCTCCCTCACATACACACACTCTCTCTCTTCCTCTCATCGTTGTCTCTCAAACATTCTCTTTCTCTTGGCCTACGCCTACTAAATTTATATATCTCTCTCCAGCTCAAATCAATATCCCAAACATCAGAGAGACACTTGTGGAAAGACCTAGGTTAAACACAATATATCACTTACAATCAAATTCATCTTTCTCTTTTTTATAAGCCGCATTAGTCTTGACAATTGTGCGTATGTAATGAGGTGAATGATGACACGGTGAGAACATCCAAGCTTGAACAAAATTCGAACTTGAGACCTCAGGAACAGCAGCCAGCCAGAGTCCTATCTAATCATAGTTAATAAACCATTCCTATATAATAAATATGTTCAGAAGAAATATATTTGCAAAGGAATTTATGCACGGACTCGAGTTGTTTGCTAAATGATATAAAGTAGAGACTATGAGCCTACTGTACATGAAAAATGGAGTGAGGTACAGAATAGACAAAGAAAAAATGGAACGATAACAAAAGAAAAACCACCAAATACACCAATCAATTAGACTTTATAAACTAATAAAAAATCCAAAAAATAAATAAGTAGGCTATTACACAACCAATAATACATGTATATGTCACAAATAATGTTGTTTATAATGAATAACATTTAGGTGAGTTCAAACTGGACTTCGTATAACACAGCTTACATGACCATTGCGAATCATCAAGATGATAGTTGGGTTAGCTGGGCAGAAATTATATATACTCGTATTTGGCTGGGCTTAATCTTCTAACCAAAGTAATAAAATCGTATACGACGAGAGTTATTCAATCGAATATTGTGCTATTGTGAGCTAACGCTATTGTATTTGTTATATTTTTGTATGCAATTTATGATAGCATGCAACGTGCTTTGAATACATTGAGAAAAAGCATATCCACACTATAAAAAACATAAAAGGAAGAGTTTAAATTACCGGTATTCCCAATTCTCTAAATACAAGATATTGTTAGTGAATTGGTGTCACAAGCACATGTAATTTTTCTCGGAGAAAAATGATCAAATAATAAAAGTTGCAACAGGGCTAGATTTAATTATGTAGGCCATTGAGTATAATACTTGAAAAAGTTCAGATTAAATGTTATACCTACAAATTCAATTCTTGATGCCAGAATATTTGATAATTCGACTGCAATCTATTATTAATTGGTCATTGATCAATTATCAATTGGTAGAGTATGAGCTGGCGATATCTATATTACTGGATTTTTTTCTACACAGCAGTAGTACTTCCAAGTAAATGCAAATAGTAATAAATTCCCCTACCGTATCGGGACATAATCTTTGTTGCCTAATGTAGTCAAGGGGTAGTTTTGAACATTTACTGCACCTTATATGCATCTATCAATAAATTACTGCGCATTGAGGGCTATTTTATTCATGCGCTTATTACAGTACCTGGTAAATTCATGATCGCAGCTATTCAATTCATTCAATTTTTCACGAAAATAAAGCTCTTACAGCCACGCGTTAGACGTCTGCGAGTTTGCGTGAGAGCTTTAAAAACTTTCTCCCTTAGCTTTCCTTGACTTTGACCGTTCAAATTTGATGCCAGACTCTGTTTTATTAATAATCGACAAAGCAAAGGATAGGCGAGAATTGAACAAACATTAATCTATTTCTGGTCGGTTATTTCTTGATTCCGGTTCAACTTAACATCCTTTTAATTCTATAGCACTATAAAAATAATTCAACAAGATAACAATTTAACAAGATGATAAAGAATCGACATTCGCATTCATCATTCTATTTCATTCAACATTCAATTTGACATCGCTTTTGAAGGCCACTATTATTATTATTTTTTTTTTTTTTTAATTGAGGGAATTAATCATATTTCAAGAATTAAGAGAAAGAAAGTCACTGCACCGATACAACGAAGTATCGATTACCCAAGAACCTATGAATTTTCATAAAATAATAATCCCATGCAACGGAGTATCCAAGGAACTGACGAATTCACACAAAATAATTATTATTATTATCAGTTGTGCTGATAGGCAGGCACCTGCACTCTTTATCTTCTTCGATTTTTATAGACATCCAATTCATCCTGATTAACACAAAAATGGAGTAAAACTCCTTTTCTTGAAAAAGAGTTTTGTTTCTTCGTCTTCTTGCTAATTTTCTCTCCTTTTCATCCTTATTCTTTTTCTGTACCTTTCCATTACTTTTTCCTGTTCCTTTCACTGTATCTTTTGTTACTTCTGATTCCTTCTCTCAATTTGTTTCATCTTCGACTTTTTCGTCTTCTTTCCCTTATCCTTCTTAGATTCTTCTCCTTCTTCGTCTTTGTCCTTACGTCCTTACACATCTTCTCAATTCTTATTCACATCGTCTTCACCTTCTTCCTCTTCTTCTTGAACTCTTTTCGTCTTCTTAATTTTTAAATCTTTTTGTCTCTCTTTTTCACTGTTTTCTGTCTTTTGTATCTGGTCTACTTGTTTCTCTAGGGTATTTTGAGCTTGCTTGATCTTTCATCGGTCCTTCCTTCTCTGACCTCTTCATTTTTTCCATATGCTTTTCTGAAATAAACATTTCGTGTTCAATTACAGTAGACTGTAGAGTGTCAGAAAACATTGCCTTAATTTTCTTCTTATTCATTTTTCTTTTCTTCATATACCCTGTTATCAGTTGAAAACCAAAAAACAGAAATGATTAAAAGTTTATTGCTTCTACAGTACAAATGGTAGAATTAGATGATAATTCGTGAATTATTAACCTATACTGTGTAATAGTCTAATTATCAACAAGTGAAAATGAATCTATTAGTGAAAATCTCTATTCTGTACTAGTATGATCCAAGTTGAGGAAAGATGCAATTAATTAACTGTGAAATTCATAGGTTGGTTTTTAGTTTGATTGACACGTTTGGTATTATATCGGCTCATACTGATAGTTTCATGGAAATAGTGAAAATCAAAACATTATACAGCTGGTTCATTTCGGATACAAAAAAATTGAAGAGTATTACCAAGGCCAAATTATCTTCTTCAATTTTATAGTGCAAGCGTTAACGCTTTCATTTTTGATTGTGTTGAAATCGTTCTTGAATTAATTTAAATCGTTCTTGAATTAATTTAAATCGTTAAATTGAAAAAATACAAACAGAGAGAATATATATTGACATGATATATTATGATATCTTTTAAAGAAGAAGAAACAAAACTCTTTTTCAAGAACTGCCGATGTGCGTTTTTTGTGAATTGAGAAGAATATGATGTTTATTGAAATCAAAGAAGTTTTCACAATATATCATGCTTCAATATTTTCTCTGTTTTTTCTTCAATTCGACGATTTAAAAAAGATTTCAAACCAATCAAAAATGAAAACGTCAACGCTTGCACGTGGAATAAAGTGTTATGAATAGATATTTATTTATTATAGTTGGAGACTATATTTATTATAGTTGGAGACTATATTTATTTATAGTTGGAGACTCTTTTCTCTGCTGTAAAATCACTTCCCGGTGGTTCGGAACCCACCTAAAACTGTAGGTCCAGCTCATCAATCACCATCATCCAATTCATTACCCACGCACAGGTATCAGACCTATGTGGGCTTCATCCTCCGAAAAAAATTGGGCTGAACAGCCTTTGTAATATTCTTCAAATATTTTTGTATTAGATATGAACCCTTACAATGAAACTTTCAATGTTTTCATTTTTACTAGCCAAACCTAACCGTATAGTTTCTGTTTTGCATGATAGTTATTTTTATATTCGACCCCCAAACTCCAAAATCAATGGCGATCTCACTTGGATTATAAGGAAGCAATATGCCAAGTTTCAAGAGTCTTTTTTTCAAGAGCTAGAGCACGGGCGGACGGATGGACAACGGGTTGATTTCAATAAAGCCCTGTGGGGTCCTTAATAATGATTTACCATCATCAAGTAGGCCTTAACTCCTTAAAAAATTGATGGTGTACTATACTGTATTATGAAAAATGCATCTATAAGTATCATAGAGTATCTTATAACTATTATAGAAGTATTAGTTATAACTAGTTGGTTATATCTTATGTATTTCAAGGTAGGCCCTATATTTAGGTAAGCCTATGATCCTAATCTTAGAGTTAAGATTTTAACCAGATAAAGAAAGAATCCGTAAATAATTATTGTGAAATATTTTTTCGATTTGTATTTAAAAAAATATTTTACGATTTGAATGTTGGGTCGAGTTGTTAATGGAAGACATATGATGGCCTGCATCATGCACATATAACAATAACAATATAGCTCAACAATAAAAAACTAAAAAGAACGCTCAACTATGAGTAGTGCTGTAGTTGGACAATCAGTATGTATTTATGCACTTGACAAAGATTTTATTGTAATTTATTGTTCATTCCATGTAATATCCTATTCAACTTCTGAAGGAAACAAGCTATTTGACAATTGCACTGGTGTGGTCATACTTTGGTCATAAGTTACGTAAGAGCTTAGAGTGCATTAATATGAGAGTTGCGCTTCCCCTACTTGTTCGTTTGACATTGACCTTGCAACCAATCCTCTATTTTCCTTGTATATCCGTGATTGTTCTTACCGTTTTCAAACTTGAAAATAGTTACAGTACTTTTTTAAGTCCAATTTACCATTGCTTTCAATCATCATAAATTCAATCATAAATCTGTTTTGGCTAATATCCAGATTTATATTTATTTATTAATAATTTTTTTGTAGGCTACTTTCTACAACTGGTTCATTCACTACCGTATACGTATTTTCAGGTAAGTTACAGTAGACGACTTTGAATTGTTAAGAATTTAACATTAACAATTAATGGATACAGGCTACTTTTAATTTTTAGTTTCAAAATTTTCAAATACGGATTTCAATACGGGTAGACTATTCTTGTGATTTTTGTTCTGTTCTCCAATTTGCAATTCCTCGTTTTAATGGAAACTAGGAATTTATTTGGTTGAAAAGCTGAATCCTGATATGAGCTCAATTTATTTCACAAAAAATGGGTCCTCTCATCCTGTCTATCTTATTACACGGAGCCACTGCAGTCACGGTCGGGCAACAAAATTAAGTTTAAACTACACCAACTTAGCGAGTGACCGAGCTCAACAGTGGCAAAGTAGTCGCCGCTTAGCGACGTTGGTTGGGGCGTCGCAACTTCAGCTTGCTGTCGTTTCAGCAGTCGTGGGTTCGAATCCCGCTCCTCCGTCTTGCATCTATATGTGTTACCATTCACCCCATTACCCACGCACAAGTCTCAGACTCATGTGGGCATCATCAGAAAAAAAACGAAGGCACAGAAATGTTTAGAGCCCTCAGCTGTTTATCAGCTGATTTTTTAATGGAATACATCCGGCTGGAGTAATTTAAATGTGGCGCGCGACCGTGATTGCAGTCGCTCTGTTTAATAACAAGCCTCTTATACGTAAAAAAAGGCCAGAAGATGCTATAGGTGGCACAGCTTGATAATCGTGCTGATGTGCTCAACTAGATGTGTTGTATCGCTTGTATTGCCTCTGGCACACTGACATACTGACATCTGTGTATTAAAAGGCTCTTTGCAGGGGGGGTTATTCGGTCAATAAGGTCAATTAATGGGGTGCGATACTGCGACAGACCGTCGGTGTGCGGTTTCAAAGTAAACTTTTTTCTTATGTGTAATTCCTATATGCAGTCTACTATGTATAGCGACTCTTACGACTTGAGCCGCGTGGCGAGGTGAGACTACACAAACGACGCATTGTTAACGTTCAAACGGATCGTTTCCATGTACCACAGTACCTGAAGGACACGTTACAACGTGTCTTTCGTGTAGTCTCATCCTACCACACGGCTGGAGTCGTAAGAGAGTCGCTGAATAGGAATTATACCTTTGGCATCTAAGGCACTAAAGGGTACTAATGTACAAGTTCAAGAATTCATTGGAAGTTTAAATTTAGCTAGATGTTAAGCTTAAGATTTTTTAGCTTAACTATACATTAAAATAAACACACACACATTATCATATAAACCACACTAATAAATGGAGATTTTTATAGCATCTGTCTTTCGCAATAAGAGAGTAAAAGGGTCTTAGATTAATCAGGAATTCAGTGAATAAGTGAATAAAATTAAAATGTTTTTAGAAATTCCTTAAGAAACAGATTGATGGGTTAGTGTATCGATCGAGTCAAAACAAGTTACAAACTTCGCCAATAATTAGTGAAAAGGAGTAAACCTAGACTACTTTTAATATATTTTCTCCTAGAAGAGGAATCTTCTCTCTTAATGTGTTGTACTGTTATTTTATTACTTTCAGTACACTGATACATAGGTCTGCAACAAAATAATAAAAAAACGGATAAAATTTATTTTTGGCTAATTATTTTATACATTTCATCAAATATAGGCTTGTTCATAATCAGCTCTTGACAACACACAATTTTCTGTAGAGCAGATCTAGCATAAAACATGCGAAGTTTTTTGTAGTAAATCTTGGGTCGTCCATAATAGGATATGGTATTGCGAACATTGGAATGTGAATGTGATGGATACATCACCTCTTACGGTAAAAAATCAGATTCTGTCACTGAGAAAGTTGTAACAAATCAATTATTGAATTTCTTTCCAGTAAAAAGCCATGTTCATTCAAACACAGTATGGGCCTTATAGTGTTCAAACTAGCGTATAGCTGTATTATTGCTGAAAAGGCAGCTTTTCTGATTTGTTCTTACAGCGAAGCCATCGATAAGATATAAGGATAAAGTCTACTCATAAAATATAAATTTCCCAATGTAGCGTAGGAAGGCCCGTTTTTAACCATTGTAGCGCCCCTGGGCAAATTAAAGAGATTCGCCCCCCCCTCGATTAATTAATCTTTGCCAGTTTTGGTTCAAGAGGGATTTCTCCTTTAACTCCACCGAACTCCTTTTATTTGGTGAGCCGGTAAGTCTTTCCATTATCCACCACCTATGGCCCCGCCGAGTCCCGGACTGGCAACCGGCTACTGTAAAAACTTGCAAGTATTATTACTGCAGTTACAGGCGTAGGTGTTATGATTGACAAGTCACAATATAACAACCTTGTATTTTTACAGTATCACGGAACACCCACCCACCCTAAAAAATAGTTCTTAATTATTGCAAACGTTTATTTCTATACATAACCATAGCTCATTTTATTTCAACTGTATGTTCACTTTTTAATTGAATCTTGTAAAACAACTTTGATACTTCAACCATAATATCTCTTATTTCCTTTATACTTTCTTTCTCTTATTACTATAATTTATATATATTTATACATATTCCTCATACTTTCCCCTTATATCCTTATATTTACATTATTGCTTTTTTCTACTGACCTTTGATGTAGCAAAACTATCAATTATATCTTTGAAGTCAAGCTTCAGTGTAATGTCACTACGTACATAATAGCATTAAGCTATTCAGCTTTTCGTCTTTTATTGTAGAACGATTCTCAGATTTTATTCTTTTCCAAGGCCGAAAAGCTCCTCTTAGCTAGGCAATTTGTGATTGGCAAAGTTAAATAAATTCGAATAGCTACCACCAAGTTTGCGAAGGTAGGCCTACTTTCTAAGCTGTGTTTTTTAAATATTTGTAGCACTCCCTAATTTTTGTGATGTTTTCAGCTTCCATATAAAATTTAAAATGTAGACACTCTTGCACAAAGTCTTCCTTGTAAATTGGAGTAACATTGAGCTACCCTTTGAGCCTGCTCTCTTATATCATCATTCTGTTTTTCTCTAAGAGAGCTGAAAATTTCCAATCGTTGACTGAGCATCTTCTAGTTGTCTTTTCTTTTATCAAGTTGAACTACTAGATGGTCAAAAATTGGTCTGAATACTCCACATCGTAATCTGTCCCTGGGATCCATATTTTCATATTCTTTATCCCTCTCTTCATCTGAAAATATGGTACGATTTCTTGACCTGTCATATGAAGGGTTGATTAACTCATCTACTTTAAAACCAAGGTTTCATAGTTGTCAAATTCACTACTATTGCCTTTCACCTTCAAAAATATAGACAGAGTCTCAGCTCTTGAGTGGCACCAATCAAGTCCAGTTCTTCTTTTTGCAAGCTCTCACTTGTTTTGTTCACTCTCTGCAATATATCATTTCTGTTTCGGACGCTATTTTCTAACCGATAAGCATGGAAATGTTACCAAATTGTTCAGAAAGATCTGAAAAATGATTGTGCTGCTTGATTTTTCAGCTCTATAATTTTTTATAGTTTTTTTAAATTTATAAACTTTTATCGACATATACTGCCTTAACATGGTTGACATTTTTTTTAATTGAAAGCTGGCAAAAAGAAGAACTGGACTTGATTGGTGCCACTCAAGAGCTGAGACTCTGTCTATATTTTTGAAGGAGAAAGGCAATAGCAGTGAATTTGACAACTATGAAGCCATAGCTTTAAAAGTAGATGAGTTAATCAACCCTTCATATGAAAGGTCAAGAAATCGTATCATATTTTCAGATGAAGAGAGGGATGAAGAATATGAAAATATGGATCCCAGGGACAGATTATTTAAAAAATAATTTTGTGACCCAAAACCCTTGCGCTCCTTGTACGCTTGCGCCCCTGGGCAAGTGCCCATGTTGCCCAGTTATAGAATCGGGCCTGAGCGTAGGGGTGAACTATAAACAATAAATTCAGCAATAGCCTAAGCCGCAGAGCTGGTAATGTGATGACTATAGTTATCTCCAATTATACCATTGGAATAAGAAAATGCTATTGAATGAGTTGTTCAGAATAGTCTATTTAATAGGGCATTCAGGTTGTTTTCATCTATCCTAAACTTTCTCCACTAGAAATTTTCTAACAAATGAAAATGGTTGAAATTAATTTCTCTATTAGGATGAGTTGGATTGGGCATCCTTACAAACTTGAGGGGCAAACTTGTAACATTTTCAGGAGAGATACCAACTAAGAAAATGTGTCGGGAACATAATCTGAAAAGGCTTTCCATATAAAAAAGAGGCTCACAGAATATAGGTAATACTGTATTTACATTTGACAGTCTAATGCGTTCACTTCGATTTACGAAAATTGCGACTATAGAGTGGGGCCTACGTTACTGCAATGATCATTCATCGTACAGCCAAAGACTAAACAAAGTTCGTGATTCAAAAAAATTTCGCTATTCTGATCGTATTTACTATTTAGTAGAATGATCAACTCTAAAGCTCTTGTAAATACTGTTACGGGTTCTATCACTAAATTAATTCTGGCAACACTTGAAATTAACACTCAAACTTTATTTACACAAATTACTTACAACACGCACTAAAGTCTAGATCATAAAAGAAAGACTTGTAAGAAACGAACAGTTCAAAAACGTTCAACTAATAATAAATTTACTATATCACTGTTCAAAAACAGTGAGAGTGAGGATGATGGTGTGAAGCGGAGAAGAATAAACTAATGTGCCTATTATAAATGTAAACGGAAGTATTCAGTACTGTTAACACAATGGGCAGCACTGAAATATGTTTTTTCTTCTATACGTTTCCTTGCAATACAAATTTAATGTAATATAAAATCTTCTATACCTCAATATGTCGGATCCTTTAGAAGGCGAACTTTGTCAAAAAAGTAAAGTTTTGTCTTCTACATAAAGCAAGCCTATTCAGAACTGGTATTGAAAACTTCCTCCTGATTATTGATTTATTCTCATTATAGACAATTACGAAAATCATTCTCTTTTCAAGCATTCTCTAGTAAAGAGAAGAGTACAATAAAAAGTACAATAAAAAATTAAAATTGATAATTTAGATTATTTTCCAAGATGCAGTCATTGCCAAGATGCTAAACGCAACCTTGTGTTGAGTTATTTTTAGAAGTTAGTCATTTTAACAGTTTGTGTCAATATTATTGCCCAACTCATTCTCCACTTGAGAGCTAAAATATTCAGTACCGGTACTACGGAATCCAACGGAGAAGATAAGAAGATGTCGTACCGTAAAGAAATATTTTTTTTTTCTGTTTCAGTATTTATTACAGCGGTTATTACACTTTATTCCATTTCCCATTCTTGTTCAAAGTACATTTATACATTCACTTTAAAGATAGATCCACATAATAGAGGGTTCAGTGGGTATTATAGTATGAAAAGTGCTTAATATAGCTTACTCCAGAGGTAATAGTGTAGCCACTAATGAGCTTGATGGGTCCAGTATTAGTAGACTATGATAACATCATGAAACAACTTCTAATACCGTACCGCACCGTACTGCATTTATACCGATGTATGAACTGATACCATATTTAAACTTCATATACAAAAAGAACTCCATAATCTAAAACTCATTTCAAAATGAATATTTTGAGAATTAGATTACTGTAATTGAATTGTCATCTGGATCGATAGATATTATATAATAGTGCCTATAAAAATGGAGATGAAACTTATGAAAAAATGGTTGTCATCCACTTGCCTTACCTTTTTTTCAATCTACGAAAGCCCACTCTAAAAATGGGTACCAAATTAGAAGTTATTATCAAGACTCTTGTGGTTGACAATTTTTAGCGATATAGTTGGAGGATATCTCATCACTCCCATTGGCGGGTTAAAGGGGGGGAGGGGCGGTGAAAATCATAGCCTCCCGAAAATTTAAAAAATTTGAATACGGTATTAGAAATTTTTTTAGATACATCAATAGAATAGTTAAAAATGTTGATTAATAATAATTATAGTCTTTTTTAAAATTAACAATAGGAATATCGAAATCAACATCTTGTCATGTAGATAATTAATATATTTCAAATTTAGATGCTACTACTGTATACCAGCGGCGTGGCAAGGGGCGCGGTCAGCCACGCTTGCCAACCCTAGCTAGATGGCAAAAAAAGGCTAATATAATAAGACAATAAGGCATATAATGTTTATCATTTCAAAATTTGAAACAAATAATATTATTTGTTAATTTTTTATGCTAATATGGACTATAAAATAATAACTTTTGACAGTGAGCCTACTTTTGGTCAAATGATTTGCATACTCTCCGAGTCTGAACTCAAACACTTTTAGGATTAATTTTGACCAATAATGTGGGATAAAATGAATATATTTGTGCCTAGAATCGCTTAGAATGCGAGTTTGAGGGGATTATTTTCCTTATTTTTTTCCCCGGAATCCCCTTATTTTTCCATCTAAAGTGTTACTGGACTCTTCAATAGTGGGATGTATACTAATGCTAATAAAGTTTGCTCATGTCCTACAAATTACCGTCAGAATTTTTTTATTGCTGATGATGCCCACATGAGTCTGAGACTTGTGCGTGGGTAATGAGGGGAATGTTAAAACATAAATGCCTGACGATAGAGCGGGATTCAAACCTACGACCACTTAAACGGCTGAAGTTGCGACGACCCAACCAACTGCGCTAAGCGGCCCGCCAAACAAATTATTACGGGTTATTTTTGTATGCATTAAAAGAGTTTGTGAGAAAGCAAGCTACCGTAGACAAAAATCATCAATCAATTTACTTATAAACTGACATTTTTTCAATTGAAAGTTGGTGCAAACTGAAGGTATGAGTACCTATATAGTATAATATGCAGTATAGTTGGGCTCAGTAGTAATACTGTAGTATCCATTGTCAGGTGAGGGTTCTGCCTAGAGAATTCCTTTGAAATATTTCTGGATCTTTCAATTAGACAGCCAAAAGTTACGACTTGTAATTGTGTGGAGTTCAATTCTATTCTATTCTACGTTAAAGTTGTAGAATTTTACTTAGTTTATTAGCTTTTCTTATAGGTAGATTTTTAGTTACTTTAGTTCAGTGGTAGTCCCAGGGGGGGGGATGGGAGGGATATATCCCCCCCGAAATATCAAGATGTATCCCCCCTAAAAAAGAATTTATTCATAATTATGTATGTATAGTTTTTGCGAGAAATAAATTTAATCTGTGTCATTGTTACTTGTAAGCTAGAAGAATAAACAAGAAGGATGTGTACATCCTTACATCCATTACATTGTTGTTTAACAATCTGAGTATTTTTTGGCTATTCCTTCGTAACTTACATGTTAAAAATAGGAACTAACCATAAAGAAAAAAATTGCAGTGAACACTTGATTATTTATTTTTGATTTCATTATACGTTTATTCAACTGAACTTTGTCATCATGCTCATTAGCTCATTAAATAAGCACATTGACTTTTAATCAATTTTCTTTGTGTAGCTAAAGGAAATCAAAGGAAAAACACATCCTATGGTTGGGTCCTATTTCACCTAGGTACAATAAACTTTAAATGAAAACCTATTTTGTTAGCTAACATAAATATATTAGCTTGAGTTAGAGCTCAAATACATAAAAATACGTTTTTAGGCTTTAAATTCCACATTTGTTTCCGGGGGGGGGGGGACCCAGACCCCCGGTGGTCATCTCCCCCCGAAATGAAATCCTGGGACCGCCACTGCTTTAGTTTATATGTTATATTGATCGTATTGATTTGCTAATTTGATAAATATTTCATAATGAAGGTTAAGAATGTTTTCAAAGTTTTAAAATTCAACTAAAAAGTTTAAAATAAAACAAATTTTAAAACAAACGTCAATGAAATGATACTCAAAAATTAAATACGTACTAAAAAGTTTAAAATAAAGTAATGAATTTAAAATGAGAACATTTTTAATTTAATACAAGTCATATTTTGATGTCAGCGCCAAAAATTTCATGAAGTTAATAAGAAATTCCATGATATATTTTATAAGTTTATTTTGGAAATTTCTAGCTATTGGCCCATGCCGAACGATATATGTGTGTCACGTATAATAGAGATCATTTACTCTTTAACTTTTATTCCTTATTCAGCTCGAAACAGGTAGTTGATAGTAGGAATTGAGGTTGATATTTTCTTAATCTGTGGAGGAAATTGCATTAATCCATTTCCAGTTTCCAAGCAATAATTATTAATAACGAAAAATTATTGTTGAAAAATTCGTTCCACCTGTAATACTACATTTTTAGTGCTAGAATACCGGTAGTGTAAAATGTGATTTTTAGGTGATTATATTTTTTTCTGAAACTTTCCCGGGCGGGTGTACCTCCGGAAGCCTTCCCTTTTCCAGAAGGGTATTCCAAACCCCCAGACCCTCGGAATGGCCGGACCTTTCGCCACTATCCCCCCCCCCCCACGGACAAAGTGTTATTTTCTAAAATAATAACATAACATAAAGATTTAGGTTTCCGATCTCAATTTTCCAAGATAAACATTCTTGAGCTTCTCGGTATACATACACAAATTCTGTGATATGTGATATTATTTTACTTTTCTATTTCTTTAAGTAAACTATAAAAACATTTTACATTTTCTAGCTGGAGCTTTTTGAAAGTAGTTTAACAATTTAAAAGATGGAAATAAATTTTCTGTGAACTCCTCTCACGTCACTATATTTTCCAATCGATCACTATCATGATCTCATCTTCTAATTTGACTATTCTGAGAGATAGTTTCATTAATCAACTTCAGAAGTAACATTTTTCTTTCAAAGAACATTTTTTACACAATCCTTCGAAGCATATATAGACAGCATATCGAGAGCATAACATTCAAGGAATTAATTTAGGCTATTCAAAAAAGTTATACTGTGAATTTTCATAATATTTTCTGATTTGTTTGTTTTGCTTGGATAAAGGATAGCTCAAACAGAAGTTCGACGCAATAAATTAGGCCTAGATAGGGAGATTCTTTGTTTGGAGACTCATGATCATAATGGCGGGAAGACTCTCTTATCAGAACGCTTCACTATCGGGAAAATGGGATGCTAGGGATGAAACAGAATATTTTGGAAAATGCAGCATAGATCTCTACTTACGTGAACGTGTGTATTTGTGACTGCAAGTCAAATTCAGACTTGAAATATTATTCCGTGATTTCGATCGTAGTTATCTCACAAAACGTTTTTGCACAAGCAGTGTGATGCGAACTGATGGGAGTCAGTGAGTGTTGAGGGAGTGCTACGCTGGCTGGATGATGTGCAGTGCGCAAGTCCGCTCCGTATCTCTCTCTACCCCTCTCACAAAAGAAGAGTTCCATTACCGTCTTCCTTTCAATGCTCCCAATGCAAGTGAGAAAAGCTGCTGCAGATACGGCTTCCTCCCCTCGAACAAAATATTACGCTATTCACTGTCTTTCACTGCTAACTGAGTCATGTTGAGAGCAGGAAAATTGGGGAATATCCACTGGTTTTTCCGCGCTTTTGATAGAAACATGTAGATGATCCCTACGGTATATTTAATCATTTAGTAATTAATTTTACACATTTCAGGTGTAATAAATTGATCAAGAATTTGAACAATTAATTTAATAATTCATTATGACAGTGTTGTTTATTATTTCATTATTTCTGCGTTGTTTGAACAAGATTAGGCCTACACGTAACTGACATAGGTTCATCATTTCTAAGTAAACATAATTATAAGTCTACTCACTAGATTGAGCAATGAATTTTCGACTTTAGATTGTCAGGGGTATTTTGTTTGATTTAGGGTACGCAACTTTTTTTTAACTTTTTGACGATTTGACGGTCATACTGGGTATATAATAACATTCTTATGGATGATAAAGGCTCTCGAAAGCCAAAAATACATTCGTCATCTGAAAGTTAGTGGAGAGCGGGACTATATCGTACATCGAGGCTAATCGTACACTACATTTTTCGGTCAAGGGACCATGATATAGTAGCCTAATCCGTGTCGCAGGGTCTCAGCATATAGGCTACATGTGTGAATGTAATAGTGAAAAACTTATTTTCTTATAATTTTTCGACAATACAGAATAAGGGGTCCTCACCGTAGAATAAGGAGTAAGTTACATCTTTATTTCTGAGCCAATAACTATCAGATCATTAGAAACTAGTTTTCTCAAGCTATCTCTTGTAAACTAGTAATGATTCAATGAGGAACACGTTTTGGGGTTAAATTATAAACTGTATGGAATAGCCTTGACCTTTGGGGCTATTCTCCCGTACAAGGACAAAATTTTTACTAAGTACTAAATTTATAAATTTTTTACATTATTTTAAAATTTTTTTTTTTTACTACTCAAAATATAAAGAGTAGCGTGAATAAATTTTTTTATAATAATTTTTTAGACTAGTACGGTACTAGTACTAAGTACTAAGTACTTATACTAGTACTTAGACTCGTATTTTACTAATCAAACTATACATAGGCCTATCGTTTATTTTGTTGCTTTTGTATTTCCAATATTACCTGAGTTACCTGTATTACCTGAGTTACCAATATTTCCAATGTTACCTGTCAAGATCAAATTCATACATTTTAATGAGAAATTTTTAATTACTACATACATTTTTTTCGGAGGATGAAACCCACATAGGCCTACTGAGATCTGTGCGTGGGTAATGAATTGGATGATGGTGATTGATGAGTTGGACCTACAGTTTTAGGTGGGTTCTGAACCACCGGGAAGTGATTTTAAAGCAGAGAACAGTCATTTTTGTTGTCCAATCCAATCGGTCACCCTTACAAAGATGGCCCAGGAGTTTCGTAGCTTATCTCTGATTGAGCTGATACCTGCTACGGCACTCGACTATCACTTCCCAAAGCATTATATTATTTTGACATGGAAAACAAAACCAGAGAAAAATCTAAACGAGGTTCGATTTGCGAGTTGAAGAAGGCTTTTAAGAGAACGCCAAGCTCAGGCTTGACAGGCAGAGCAGCCTGGAAGACAATGTGATGTGTGTATCATCAGATTAATAGTTCTAAATACTTGACACTTGATACTTTCTTTCAGGAGAAAAAGAGGGAGAGAAACCTCCTGTTCCGACATTCTCTCTTTCTCTCGTAACGTATGCGTGACGGCTCAAATGGCCAACCATCAAAATAACACCTTGACACCAAAGTATAGGCTATACAATCATCCATCTTCCGTGAAATGCTACAGAGACTATTCGCCGGCTGCGCAATCGTTGATCTTGATCACTCTTAATATTATCGGTGATCAGCGTTTGTGCGAGTATCTTCCAAGTGCTATCTTATTATTGTCTTTAAAAATGTGGTTTTTACTACAAATCATTTTCTAGAGTAGCTAGAAAATGTGTTTTCGCCACACTAGGACGTAATGAGCTGTTTTTCGTGCGTTATATCGAGGCCGAAAGTGTTTGGTTTCCGACGAGGTCTGTAAACGTTTACCGCCCTAGGGCGGAAAAGAAAATGACCTTGAATGACAGCTGATCGTGTCTGGATACAGCAGTCATGATTGTAAATATGAATCCTTCCAACTTTTATGTAAAACAAAAAGATTTAAACTGTCAATAAATGTTTATTTTTTTTTAAATTTAATATGTACGTAAAATGTCAATAAATGATCACTTTTTATAACTTAATATGTATTATTTTGTAGTTATGATATCAAACAATAGAACCTTTTTATTCAACCTACAGAGCTCTGGGTGGGAATTTTGTGAACTACTACAACTGTTGGTAACCTCTCACCAAAAGGTTGGTTGGTTAGGTTTTTTGTTTTTAGAAATTTTGTCTATTACTGCAACTGTAGTAGTTGTAGTAGTTGACAAAATGCTCACCCAGAGCGCTTTAGGTTGGATAAAAAGGTGATAGCCGTTCCTTGTATTCTTGCAAGTACCATAGCCTTAAAATTTCGCTTTCAAAATTTCCAACTTAACATTGTTGTTTTGTTTTTTTGTGGTGTGGCGAAAAATAGCGTTCGCAACACGGGCAAAAATGTTTTGCCGGCTCTCAAACGCTTCAAGTTCTCGACTTCGTCTCGAACTTGAAAACCGCGATCTCGAGCCGGCAAACACACATTTTCGGCCCTAGGTGCGAAATATACTATTACGAATTCTATTGGCATAATTGAACCAAGTCAATGTTTCTCCATTGTCGTTTTTTGTCAAGAGTTTATCACCTAATAGGTACATATAATAGTACTGCAGGGGTGCCCACCCCCCTAAGCATCATGAAGCACCCCCCCCTAAATTTAGCACCAACCCCCTCATAAATTAGGCCCCGCCCAAAAAAAATGCGAAAAAAGAAGATTTTTATAACTATTGAAAAAATTCAAACCCAGTCGATAATATACAAAATGTATGTATATTTCTTGAGATTCTTTACATAGGTAACATTTTTTTGTAAAAGTAAAAAATTATATCAATGAAATGAATATATTCTGCTCAATAAACTTAATTGCACAATAGCTAAATAAGAATTTGAACCTAAATGGTTTTTAAACAATAAAATATTAATACAAATACACAATGTTCAATAAAAATGAAATACCTATAAGTTTATTCATAAGTATTATCTTGCTATGCAGAACTGACCTTTTTGAGTCGCGGCGGACGCGTTTCGAACTATGTTGTTCTTCTTCGGCGCTTGGTTGCAGACTGACTAGTTTATAGATAATACATATGAATAGTTCTACTGCAGTTCACGAAAAATGGATAACCACAACAATATAAGTTTATGTTCGGTGTACCAATTACATTAAGGTTAAATAATTCTACAAAGTTGTTCCTTTAAAGGAAGAGAAAACAATGAGTTAATAACTTCATTTGTAAAACACAAAAATTCAAAATACTAAGTCATTTATTGGACAGTAGTTAAACAACAGGTTATTCACTTAGTGTAGTATCTTGGGAGAATTTATGTATGGATGAAGTACATAAAAGGCACACATTTCATGTACAGTATAGTTATTTACAAAACAAACGAAAGAAGTATCTTTCAAAAACAAAATAAAGACATAGTTATGAAAAATTACTGAATTTTTAGTATTTAGTAAGTTTTTCAAAAGCAGTTCTTACTTATTAGTAAGTAGTTATCGTAAAATACATGAAAAACATCAACAGTTTGAAGTCAAACATTTTAAATTTGTAGGCTGTGACCATCTACAAGTTAGCTAGGCACCTTCTAAGCTTGTTAAATCTATCTCTCTAAACCCCACATAGAAGCTTTTGTCTTTGGGATGAGGAAACAGAAAACCTTTCAATTATTTCTTCTTTAGAAATAGACTCAAGTACGGTACATCTTTTTCTGCAGCTAGAACCATTAGATTGGACAACCATGAGTCTCCCATAGCTGATCTGAGTCTGTTTTTGATAATTTTAAATCGACTTATTGCTCTTTCTACTGTTTAACTAGTAACTGTTAAGGAGAGTAAAATTGTATAAACCACATTCAGAGCACTCGCTTAGCGTCTTGCTAAGTTTGAATAATAACTTCCTGCACAAATCCTAAACATAACTATTTTAGCTAATTCATATTCAATTGTATATAATAATAATTATAAATATATTTTCATTAATTGACATTCCATCTGGTGACTTCGTAGTATATTTTTGAATGTTGTCTGTCACGTTAAACACGGTTTCAATCAACTTTACGGCCCCCCCAAAACGTTTTTTGGAACCCCCCCAAGAATTTCAATGACGCAGTCTGCGTCATAGCCCCCCCCCCTGTGGGCACCCCTGAGTACTGCAACTTTTTGGCCTACCGTAGATAGCTTCAATTAGAAAAGAATATTATTTACTTTTTGTTGTAAATTTAACAACTTGCAGCCACTTTTAGATTGCGAATATAGAAATGTACTCACACGTTGCCGAACCACGTGTGAGTACATTTTCCTGTATTCACAATCTAAAAGTGACTAAAAATCGTTAAATTTACAACAAAAAGTTAATATTAACAACGCAGATCGTTATGGAACAAGAAATCCAAGAATATTATTTTATGCAGATAGGAGTAATATTGTTATGGTAGGCTACTCAAATTAAAGATGAGGATGTCCTTCGCCTTAGCATACCTCCGATGTGTGAACAGTGGCGATGCGAGTTTAAGGCACGGCGTCTGCTATGTAAACAGTTTTGAGGAGCTTGTTGTGTCTCTCTTTGTATCCTCTCTCTCATCCATAAAATGTGAATCTAGATAACTCTAATTTATTCTACTTTGTTCTACTGTATAAACAAAGGAAACGTAAAGGATGGCATTGGAATGTTCCAGTAAAAATTCTTTTGTATAAATAGTTGCTGATAGTGATATAAATCGGCGCTCTAAAAACGAACATCATTCTTCGTACAGGGCTCTTCGGAAATCAGCCTGAGGATAACTTTGATGAGATTATTAGTGATAACACACTTCTTTTGGCCAAGTGTCAGTATATTATTGTGTTATTGAACAGTTTATTGGATATTTATTATTGAGCTGTTTCTTTTATTGATTCCTTGCTTGATAATTACTTTCTTATTAGTATCTGCTGTTGGTTAAGTAAATAAAAGCTTTGTGTCCTACATTCAAATTTTGGCAGCATTATTTGAGTTAGAGCCCGTGATATTATTATTTTGTTTTTGTCAATCAAGGAATGTAATGATATGAAAACTATAATAGTCTGTTAGCAACTGATGGTTGTTGAATGTCGAACCTTGCTTATAGAGCATTATAGCTTTTATGACATTCTTTGAAGGGTGGAGTTGTGATATCATACGTTGTACGTTGCCTATTGTTCACTATTAACTCAATCTCACACAGGAAATCGTTAGAAGCCCATTATTGGAGAAAAAGTTAATTTTTTCACATTAGATTAGATTGCCATCAGTAGGCTATTGTTAGCGCTGTGAGATACAAGAATCAAATATCGACTTACTGATTTGCAGTCAATTATAATTAAGAATAAGTAGTATTTTACTCACTCTCCGGGCCGAACGTTTTCGAGTTATGGACTCATCTTCAAGAAATCCAGGAAGCAAATATCTTCGTAGTTGTGTACGGTACTGAAGTAAAGCTTTCTCAGCAGAATATACAGAGAATGAAGTAAAACTTTAGGCCTACAATATTTAGCTTACCAGTGAGTATTATGAGTTCTAACTATTTTCCTTCGGCTTCTTTCAAACTTGCCTTAAAAATGTTTTTCAATATTTCAATATTACACACATTTTAATTAATTAATCAAGTGACATTTTGAATTTTGTGCTGACCGTCCAGCTGTATGATCAGTCACTTTTCCTATGTAAAAATCATGTGTTGGAGCATCATTGCATATTTTTCTTAGCTTAAAGAAATTCAAATTAAAGGATTCTAATTCATCCAATTGTAACTAGCTCATTACTTTGCAAATAAAGGAGGAAGAGAATTGCAAGCATGGATTCCACTTGGCGTGCATGACCTCTTATGAGCCAAGTAGACAGCCCTGTGCCGGTAGTGGAAGTGTTGCATCTCATGAATGAAACATCAACTTCTTATGGATTGTAAGTCACATTGTTAGTCATTGGCAAAGCATGAACCGAGTGAACCATAAATATTATGGGAACCACTCAATAAATTTGAAATGGTTCAAAATAGAATCACTTTCAGAATAAGGTATTGATAGAGTTTTCTTTCTTTAAAATTACGGTACAATGAAATTTCAACCTCCTTCCTACGGGGTTCAACTAGAATATTTTAAATTAAAACACTCATATTGTGATACATTATTTACAGATCTATTTGAATAAAAAATGTCATTAAATGAAAATGCATTGTTAAAAGAAAAAGAAGACAACCAGTGAGTTATTGTAAGAATTAGTTTTCTTTTTTCATCCATTTGCAATTTATTGAAGGATTGCCATAAAATTATTATAATAATAATATTATTATTATATATACCGTAAATAATTTTATGGCAATCCTTCAATAAATTGCAAATGGATGAAAAAAGAAAACTAATTCTTACAATAACTCACTGGTTGTCTTCTTTTTCTTTTACGGTTCATTCTTCAAATTATCTCACTGAATGTAGTCAAATTCGAAAGAATTCAATGATTGGATTATAAAAACAGTTGACCTATTTGCTTGCATTGCAGAGCTCATTTCATTCAATATTTATTTACATAAGTAGATATATAAATACAATCGCAATCAATAATAGAACCCCCCTAATTGGTATCATTGTGTTTGTGAGTGGGAATGGCCCTTCAATCTTATTGCATCATGGGTTTTATCAGTTAGAACTCTTTGACTATCAAAATATATTGAATATGAGTAGTTTAAAAATAATGTAAGATGAATAATATTGAACAAGTAAACTAAATGGCTCGGAAAAGTCATTTGAAGAATTGAAGCAAAATCTCATTTTTTCACTTAACACCAACATTATTATTGCACACTGGTTATTACTGTAAACTGCAAGAGATTTTTTATAACCAAAGACTCAATATTAGATTGTTTTTGTTGTAACCTTGTCAACAGTATTTTTGTGAAACACACTATATCACTGAATGCCTATAAGCCTACAGTAAAACTACAATAGTGGAAGCCAACATAAGAACCATCAATACCAACATGTGAAACATAAATCATTCAATTAATACAGCTTGCTATGTTATTTCAGATTTCAAGCCTAAACAATCCCTTGAACAGCCATCGATTATGCGGGGTGAATTTACTGCAGTAGCGGCCAGGGCTAAAGGCGAATGGAATAGCTGACTTGTGGACTGGGATTCGGCTTTTATTGAAACGTCTCATTGTAGCAGGTTGTAGTGAGCCGATTCCGAGTCTGCAACGCCATCCGCCTTTAGTCCGGCCACTATAAACGTTGGACAATCCTACCTAAATATCTCAAAAGAGATTGTCTCATTACAGTAATTATCATCTTGATGGTTGGTTTAAGGAAGTTAACGTTACAACCAAGGATCTCAATGTCATTCATGGGATATTTTTCCAAGACGAATTATTGTACATTTCAACAATGTGGTTTTGACTTAAAAAATTAAGTTCATTGATCTTAAGACCCATTTTATGAACCAGCCTCGAGACATCTTTAATTCAAGTCTCCTTTGAGATAAGGGCAACACCAGGTAGGTTCACAATAAGGGCCTAAATGCTTGCCAATTTCACTTGCGGGGTTACTTCACGTATTACTGTATTTATGTAAAAAGATCTTGAGGAAAGTCGTTGCTCTTTTATAGATGGATATAAAACTAGAAGAGGCTATCATACAAGAGATATTACAATCCATGAAAATGTTTTTCTCTCACAATGATTTTCTTGCTCTTCAAATATTCATTCATCTAAGAAATTACTCAAAAAACGTAAATTTGATAGATTAAACTAACGTTATTTAATTTAACGTTAAGTTAATAATACAGATTGATACTTCGTGAAATATTTTTGAACACAATATAAATCCTATTGATAGAAGAATAATATATATTAAAATTTGATTGATAATCTTTCGATAAATTTATTTTTTAAATCAACAAATTAAACATTTAAGTCCTAAATTTTACAATAAAAAATGTACATACTAACAGCATCGGAAGGATGCTCATAGCATTATATGCATCTAACGACATGGGCTCCAAGGTTTCATCATGTCTTTGAGCAGAGTTCTCTCTGAAAAAACCAAAAGAACATTCAAGTGAATTAATAGAACACTTCTCAAAGCACGACTTAGCGTGAAATGTAATATTTACAAGTGAAATTTGAATAGTAAATTATAATAGCAACAAATAGCTGCTCAAACATTTCTTACCAATAATAATAATAATAATAATAGTAATATGAGTTTTTTCTCTCGTCCTAATACTGGGCAAAATAACCAACAAAGAAATTTACAATAGAAAAAACTTCAGAATAAATCTTTATACATGGGAAGTTATACCAGAGACAAAACCTCAAAGAGTTGGAACAAAATGGAGTGAAGAGAGAAAAGCTGAATTCGCACAAAAAATGAAAGGCTGGTGGGCAAACAAGAAGAACAAGCACAAAAAATGAACCATATTTACTCAGCGACTTCCACTTTGGGAGTTTTACGTCTAATAATGATGACACATTTTCAAAATAAAAATATGACACATATTTAAAAATATGACACATTTTCAAAATAAGGGTCATTTTGTACTAGAGGCCAAGAACTTTAAACTAAAAGAAAATGTTTTAAAATAATTTTTTTTATTGTTCATTTCATCGTTTAACGCAGGAAACGATTAAAGTTCCTGCCTCTAAAATAAAAAACCTAATTGGATGGAAGGATGCATAATAAATGTTTATAGGCAATCATGAGCGCCGACTCCATAGGCCTCTAATATTTGGGAAATTGAAAGTTTTATCTTGCTTGAGACCCCGTGAAATTGTGTTGGTAAAACTTTTGTGATATTTTTTGTGTGGAAGAAACGCCAATACTTCTGGTATTTTACAGCTTGCTACTCTTGATCAGGTCAGTTTTGCGCATGCGCAGATTGAGAATAGCGAGCGAAATGTCCTCTTGGTATGCTGAAACTGTCTACAATAGCTATATGGCCCCTGCCGGTAATATGGCACACTGTTAACTCCCAATACGCCTGTTCAGTAGTTTTTGTAAAGGCTATGAACAGCCACTAAAATATCAGAAAACGAGTTAGTAGTTTTAAAAATCATTAGAACAATGGTGAAAAGCATTATATTAAAAAAAAAATAATTGGCTCGCAGCTGATACTGAAGTAGATGATAAACTCATTTACGTATGCATAGTCTCTTTAGTCAAAAACCTGAATCTGGCAGAAAAACCTGCCATCTGCATGCTTCTGAAAAGCCCAAAACAGTACAAACTACATTAAAATATGCTTTTCAAGGGGAAGTTGATTATAGTAGACTCTAATACCGCCTTGATTGGTTTATTGATGTAGTGATGTGTGATACATCCGACAAAGGCGCGGCAGTGAAATGTACACCTACACCCGAGTTGCAGGTTTCAAGTTTTTTTTTTCAAAGATTTCGGATTACACGAGCTACTTTGGCAAAGTATACACATTTTTTTAGTAATATTAATTGATGATGTACAAGTCAAGGAGACTGCTTTTCAGGTAATAAATTGCATTGGCATAACACCTCCGTTGAGTTCGGCTGCTTATGTTATATTAGTTGGAGGGAATCTGTGGATGACTATATCAGTCATTGGATGTAACAGAAAATGACAAAGGAAGATTGAAATGATAATGCAATGAAAAGTTTACACACTTGGCGGTGGAAAGTCTTCTGGGTGTAAATCTATGTAATGCCGGTAGGCAGCGTCCCTGTCCATCACATAAGCTGTTTTTTTCTCGAACACATATTTTCCAACGTACATTCCAATCGCTACCCAAGCCAAATGTCTCAGAAGACCTGAAAAATAATTGACATCATTTTTATGATAAATAAAGCACAAATTGACATCATTCTTTTATATTCACAGATCGTATAACGTCAAAAATAGTCTACATTGGAAAAATCTTAATGATAAGTTACTTAGATAAGTTGCAGATATTTTAGTTGCCTCTGGAAGAACATTCAAGTGCCAGTGATGCTTATTACCTCCAAACAAAATTTTCTTATTTTTGAATTCTAAGGCCCTTATTATAAAGAAACACTTCAGTTGCGGTTGCGAGCCACAAAATTAAGGATTACTTACACCAGCCGGGCAAATTTTATTGAAAAATCAGCTGGTGGTTCTAAACAAGCATTCATGTACTTTGGCATTGTTGAGCTCGGTCAGATGCTCAGCTGATGTAATTTAGCCTAAATTGTAGCCAAAATAGCTCGCGACCGCGACTGATGTGGCTCTGTATAATAAGAGCTTTAGAGGAAAGTAGTCAACACATATTTCAATTTTTATATTTTTTATAATTTATAAAATATATTTTCAAAATAATTATTCAAGAATGGCTCAATCAAGCAAAGTGGATGAACGAAGAATTTGAATCATTTCATAAAAATGCCTCTTCAAAGAACCAGGTGCGTATTACTAATATTCTCATACAAATAAGTAGCACAATACTGATAATACCTTTCATGCTAATACTGAATTAAGTTTTCAAAAGTGACCATCAGTGGAATTGTGAGATACCAATATAAGGATCTTTCTTTGTAGTGGCGTGTGGCGAAGGTGATATTGTGGAAGGTTTCCATAATGAATAATAAAACGAAATTGTCACAACCACATTTATTAAAAATTTTGAGAAACTAGTTTCGTTGTTATACCATTATCAATCTCAATCAAACTATCAATCTCAATCAAACTATCAATCTCTATCACTAGAAACTCTATTAGAAATAAAAAATATTGGGTCAGCGCGTCGATGATGTTAGGACATTGAACCTTGCAACGATGGCGTCGCCAATGAAAACATTACCCCCCTCCTTGCAACCGGAGTACAAGGAGAGTGTGATCATTGAGGAATTCAAAAAATCTCCAAAAAAAGACTTTGATGGAGAAATAATTAACTTCAAAAATGTGCACAAGCATTTGATCTCTTGGGGAAGTGATACTTTCGCGAAGAAAAACTGTCGAGGGAGGACTATGACACTTTCGTAGGTTTCTGCAATGAACTCAACATAATCATTGAAAGAAGTGAGACGAGATTCACCATTCTTCGCAACAACAATGATATATTGAACAAGATCGAGAAGTTGGAGTCCAGTTTCGTGAAATTGGCAAGCAAGATGTCTAATAATAATAAAAATAACAACAACAAGCCTATTTCTTTTGCCGAAGCCGTACAGCTACCCAAAAGAAGAAGAGAAGCACCTTCGGCAACGAGCAATACCCCAGCTGCAGCCTTTAAGGAGATGTCACCGCCGCCGCGCATCAAAAAACTTGCGCCGAAAGAGAACATTATAATAGTGAAGCCATCAACAATAATTGGTTCCGAAAAAGAGTGTAGTGACAAAATCAGAGAAACACTAAAAAAGAACATGAATCGCGAGCAAAATTTGAATGTAAAAAAAGCTGTTAATGTCAGAGGGCACATTGTCCTGGACCCAAAAGCTACAAAAGAAAACATACTGGGAAACAAAGTCTTACAAGATCCTAACCTCAAGGTAAGTGAGCCGCAGTCAAAATTACCTAGAATAATATTGTACCACGCTCCGGTTGATATGGAAGATGTGGAATTAGCAAACGATATATGAGAGGAACCCTGGGTCACGTTCGAAAAAGGAAAATTTTATCAAAAACTTCAAACCCTTGTTTAGATTAGGACCTAAAAATAATGACACGGTTCACTGGGTCGTGGAATGCTCTCCTGATATAAGAAGAGAATTAATAAATAAGTCCCGAATCTGCATTGATTGGAGAGTATGCAGGGTGGGAGATTATGTGGCCGTGTCTCGTTGCTTCAAGTGCCAAAAAATTGGCCATATTAGCAAGCACTGCAAGCAAGCAGAGAGCACTTGCGCCCACTGCGCCAATGTAGATCACGATGTAAAAGTATGCCCAAATAAAGATAAAAAACCAACTTGTTACAATTGTCACGCTGAAAAGAGAAGTTTTCAAGTAATTGATAAAACCGATTATGGAATTTAAAAAAATTATTTGTAATATTTCGAGAAAAAAGAATTATAGTAGTAATGATAATGGTAATAGCAAAAATAGACTTCAGCAGCCAAATAACCTTAAAATAATAACTCTCCATAGCATTCTAGACAAAATTAACAACCTTTATGCTATGATCAAAACACCTAAAAGTAATTTGAGCCTTGCCTATAACTTTGGCAAAAGAGTTGATTTGATGATATCCTTTGTAAAACCAAATGATAACAAAGTTTACACATCCAAGGGCCTCTCATCAGTCAGGGAAACTAGATACTACTCTCTGTAAGAATGGAATCAGCTTCCTATTCTAAAAGAGTTTAATGTTAAATTGTCATACATTGGTAGAAATAGTCCTGTTTTTATTTTAGATGGAAATGAAGTAGAAACTTTTTGTGAACTTTTGAATTGCATAAATTATTGGTAGTCCAGTCAATAAATGACCCAAAAGGAGGTGTAGAGTGCGTGAGCAGGTAACTAAGCGATTCCTTCAGGAACTTGTTCAGGGGGCTTAGGGTGTTAACATACCAAAAGTCCTGACTCCTAGGTGGTGAGCGGGTTAGAGGAGGGGGGTGGGAAGGTACGAATTTTGGGTTTTTCGCTTATATCTCGAAAACGGTGCATCGGAGGGAAATATTTTTAAATAATAAAATGAAGTTCTTAAAATTATCTAAAACTTTTATATCATATGTTTTTTTCTAATTCCCAACCGTTTTCGAGCTATACCCTCAGAAAAAATTGAAATTTACAAAAAAAATCAATTTACCTCAAAATATTCATAAAAACTGCATCATATTGTCTGAACCTAATCATAAACGAAAAGTATGCATAGAAAAGAAGTTGTAGATATTTAAATTCCCTTTTAGAATATATATATATACAGTACAATTAATATTGATTATCCGAGCCTCAGTTACACTAGACTTTGGGTTTTCCAAGGTCGTTCAAAGTTAAATATATGTTTTTTTTTGTGGGAACACATAATAACGTGATAAAAGTGTATTTTTTTTAAATTACAGATAAAAATATCAGCAATTTGTTAGTCAATTCAATTTAATACTTTAAATCAACATACAATAGAACGCCGATTAACCGAATCGCCAATTATCTGAATCGGTCCTAAGCATAATATAAAAAAATTAAAACCAAGTAATTTTTCAATAAAAACAAGGTTTGTGGGAATGCAAGAATACAAATATGTGAGTGACAATTGCCATGTACACCAATGTTGACGCGATCGCAGTGTGGTGGTCTTGTGATTGAGTTCCCACCCTCATGACTCATGACAGTGTTTTGATGTGCCGAGTGTTTTGCACATCCAATGCCACACCTTCTATGACAATTGAAACCACGTTGATGCAATCATTCAAAAGCCGAGGAGGCATAACTGGAGGCAGAGGTGTTTTGCACAACATACTTGGCAAATGGTTAGTTGGTATGAGTGCAACTCATGAGATATGCATTTTGCTTGAAGAGTTTTCTGGAGACATATTCACTTCAAGTGAACAACACAAGGACATTGGACAGGCTCGCATGAGGAAAGAGGCAGAAGACATTGTCAAACTCAATCAGTGGTTTGATTCTCATCCTCCCTTCCCAGAAACCTTTCAAATCATGTCTATTTTGAATGGAGTTATTGGAGATGCCACAATAACATGCTATGATGCTGTTTGAGTTGGTAAAAGGGCTATGAATTCAATAGTTGACTTGACATTTGCAGACTTAAAGTTATCACACAAGGATCGGGCATTGCCAATATCTTCTGTCAACTCGTCAATAACAGTTCATGATGAAAGGGTAGTAGTTGACCCAACATTGCTCTTTCAGCAGATATGTATAAGCAAACGATCAGATGAGAATTTGATGAAACATTTGGAGTATGAGTTGGCTCCATTTCCCTTAGCACTGTTCAATGAAAGTGGCATGAGAAAGACAAACAAATCAGTGCTGTACAACTTGTTTGAGCCAACCAAGAAAGATATTCTTCTGCCTCAAATGAACATTGTAGTCAATGGAGGATTCCTACTCCACAGAGTTATTTGGCCAAAAGATGCATTTGTTGCATCTATTTGTAATAGTTATAGCACCTACATCGACCACCATTATCCTGGGACTACTCACATTGTGGTGTTTGATGGGTATGCAGACACAGCCAATAGCACTAAATCACAAGAAAAAATGTGTTGTTATAGACTAAAAAGGAACATCAATTTGTCATGGGACACACAAATACCTATTAAACAGGAAGACAAATCAAATCCTACAAAAAAAAAACTAACTTCATCTCCTTACTGGAGACAAAGCTGCAGGAGAAAGGGATACATACTCTTCAGGCGCTTCATGATGACACTGACGTCCTAATCATGAAGACTGCTGTTGAACAAGCCATTCACAACTCTGTGGCTGTCGTTGGTGAGGATGTAGACCTTGCTGTCCTGTTGATTGCTTCCACTCCTGTGACCCAAGATATCTTGATGCTGAAACCCAGATGAGGGAAAACCAAAACAATGGTACTGTCCACCCAAGAGATGCAGCACCATGGATTTGAACACATCCTGTTCCTTCATTCATTTACCAGATGCGACACAACTTCTGCTACTTTCAGGAGAAGCAAGTTGGGCTTCTTTAAATTGTACTTGAAGTCAGAAATCATCCAGCAAGCAGCAATGACATTTTCTAACCCCTCCTCTACTTATGACCAGGTTGAAAAGGCTGGGGAGATGTGCTTTCTGAAGTGGTATAAGGTGCCAAAAAAACAAACCTCCCTTAACCAGTACTGCTTCCAATCATTTATGAGGTCAGTGGCAAATATGAAGCTTGAAATCAGCTCCCTACCTCCAACAGAGAATGCAGCTAAACAGCACTCTTGGCATACCTACCACCAAGTGCAGCAGTGGCTCGGTAATGAGCTGCCCCCTCAAGATTGGGGGTGGAAACATGTAGGAGACAATTGATAATTGCCCTGGTGGCAATTACAATAGAAAATCTACCAGCACCAGAGGTTCTACTGAAAACTATATTTTACTGCTGCACCGATGCTCACCTGTTCTGCAGCATGCCTCCACTGTCAAGGGAAGTGAACAGCCTGCCTGTTGATGATGAGGATGATGAAGAAGACATAGAGCCCATTCAGCAAGAGCCACCCACTACTGAGGAATAAGATGCCATGGAAGAACAACCATTGCCTAGGCCCTCAAGTTCAAAGAGGATGAGAATATGATTACTTCTAAAGTTGAGAGTACAACATTAGGAATATATTGAGAACAATGGGGTTTACAATTATTGTATTGGTGTAATGAAACTATCTGTAGAATAAAGTGTGAAATTTGTTATCATCATTATTTTTTCTACTTTATTTAATAACTTGCTTATAAGTGGCCATATATATGTTATTAGAGGAATGAACAAAGGTTGTGGGTTAAGAATATGATATACAAAACAATTTTCTGAAAATTGCAAAATGCTATAAAAGTTTTAAAATAGCTGTAACTTTAGGTGGGTTGGACATTAATCAGCATATGTATATATATATTCTAAAAGGGAATTTAAATATCTACAACTTCTTTTCTATGCATACTTTTCGTTTATGAATAGGTTTAGACAATATGATGCAGTTTTTATGAATATTTTGAGGTAAATTGATTTTTTTTTGTAAATTTCAACTTTTTCCGAGGGCATAGCTCGAAAACAGTTGGGAATTAGAAAAAAACATATGATATAAAAGTTTTAGATAATTTTAAGAACTTCATTTTATTATTTAAAAATATTTCCCTCCGATGCACCGTTTTCAAGATATAAGCGAAAAACCCAAAATTCGTACCTTCCCACCTCCCTCCTCTAACCCGCTCACCACCTAGGAGTCAGGACTTTTGGTATGTTAACACCCTAAGCCCCCTGAACAAGTTCCTGAAGGAATCGCTTAGTTACCTGCTCACGCACTCTACACCTCATTCCTTGACTGGACTATGGAGTAGAACTAACTATCCCTTAATCGTAGGAATTGATGCGTTCAATAACCTTAATAAAAATTATTTTGATATTCCAGCAACTAAGCTGTTAAGTACCGTTTTGGAGGCGGAAAGTTTGAGTTTTGTTTTCTATTACCGTGGTTACTGTAATATCAAATTTTTAAGTATACCTGCGCAGCCTTGCACGGAAACAGCTTGCCCTACAGGATTTTTTGAAGGTAACAATAAACATGAGGCTTATCTAAATTCCATGATTGAACTTCGCAGCCTTATCCAAAATACTGATTCTGAAAATGGTATAATTTATAGAGAAATACTTACTGATATACATAAATGTAAGTTACCTGAAATTAAATGGTATAATGGTGTCCCGGGTTGTGGCAAATCTCATTTCATAGTTTCTCAACATAAGCCTGGTGAGGATCTTATTCTTAGTCAAACTCGAGCTGGCATTAATTCTATTAGGGAAACCGCGATTGAAATGTATGGAGATGAAGTACTTAATAGTAGTTTGAAATTGGATTATAGAACAGTAGGTTCATTCATAATAAATCAAAGTAAGAGTAAAACGTACAATAAAGTGTTCATAGACGAAGCTTTGTTGATGCATGCAGGCTATATAGGGTTCATCGCAAATTTGAGTGAAGCCTCTGAAATAATTCTAGTAGTAGACTCTCAACAAATACCCTACATAGAAAGGAGTTCTATAATAACTAAATGGCATAGAATCTCCGCTTTTTGTGAACCTTTACTAATTTATCTGTAACACGTAGATGTCCTGTAGACGTTTGTTTTATCCTTTCCTCCATATACGAAGAAATTACTACACTCAACAACAGAATATTATCAATACTGCCCACTCATAGACATGGAGAATATCATCAGATTGAACCGGAAACACTGATATTAACATTCATACAAAATGAAAAGCGTAGAGTGGGTGACACTATTCAATGGAGAAGCGACATAAAACTTCATACAATTCACGAAGCTCAAGGCTTGACTTCAAAAAACGTAGTGTTAATTAGAATTGACTACACGGATAATGAAATTTATAATAGTTTGCCTCATGCTATTGTAGCTCTGTCACGTGACACTGCCACTTTCAGGTATTTAACCAATAGTTTGATTGAAGATGCTGTGGAAAAACTAATCAAAAAACTTAAATACACTAATAAGATAGAGTTAGAAAAATGGAATAAGGGAAGAAGCCGCAATCCTATAAACCTGAATGATGGATGACTTGAATTAAATTCTTCTTTCCCTAGAGATCGATAATCATACTGCGGAAGTTGACTATTACCTAAATTATATTCCTTATGTTGAGAATCAAACTGTTGAGTTTATAAATGTCTTCTATGAACATACGCAGTATCAATGCAAACTTCAATCAATTTATATGTTGTCTAAACAGCTTTAAAATCGATATCCATATTATTGTACTAACAGAAACTTGGTTAACTGTAGATATGCCTTTTATTTTTAATATTCCTGGATATACTGCAATAAACAAATATTCCAAACAAAATAAATGCGATGGGTTGTGTATGTATATAAAAGATAATCTAGTTTTTAATGAAGTATCCTTTGATATTGCTGAAGCTAATACGTTGAGTGCTGACGTAAAGATAAGTAACAATAAAATTTTGAAAGTAATTGGTATTTATAGATCTCCAAGTAATCGGAACATAGACGTTTTTCTGAGTAGTTTAAGTGATAATATGAATGGTGTACCAGGCGATATGAGTGTGTGTGTGGTAGGAGACATAAATATCAATACTCAATTGACTAGTGTTCCTGTTCAAGAATATCTGCATATTTTCCATAGTAACGGTTATAGATCACATATAAATGGTAACACAAGAGTAACTGACACAACTGGAACCTGTTTAGACCACATATTTTTCAAAAACACCAATAATGAATTTTCTCACCTCAGGGGAAGCATTTTCAAAACTACAATAACGGATCACTATTCGGTTGTTCTTCACATTGGTGTTGATTCGGATCACGTGAAGTCTGATAAAAAAAACTACACCACTAGAACAACAATAGACTACACTGCACTCCTGCGTCTTGCTGGTAGAGAGAATTGGAATTTCCTTTGCTCACAGGACGACAGCTGTGATACAATTATGAATAGTTTTATTGAACGTTTAACTGGTTTAATAGAACTTTGCAAGAAAGATAAAAAAATTCCCAACAACCTTCGTCCCCTAAAGCCGTGGATTTCAGAAGGCATTATTCGATCTATTAAAACACGCGACAAAATGCATTTCAGGTTGAGGAGAGATCCCAATAACAACGATTTGAAAAATACCTATTAAGCTTATCGCAATGCACTAAATAGGATCATAAACAATGCCAAGGAAACCTATTATCGAACCAGTATAGAAAACTGCAATAATAACAACATTAAATTATGGAAATACATCAATGAGGTTATTGGTGAGGATCGCAATAAGGGGAGAAATACTGCATTAGATGCATACACTCTAAACGACTATTTCACAAATGTTGGTAGATTACAGGCTCGGAGTATGAACACTAACTATAATTCAAATGAAGGAATTCCTAATAACGAGATTAACCATAACCGGATAAGATCTACATTCTTCATGAGACCAACTGATTCTCAAGAAGTTGAAGCTACTATAAAAAATTTGAAGAACAACTGCAGCCCTGGAATGGATAATATTAGCAATACTTTACTCAAAAAAATAGGTCACTTGATTTCTCAACCGCTAGCTTATATTTTTAATAGATGCTTCGAAGAAGGTTATTTCCCACAACATTTTAAATCAGCTAAAATAAAACCTCTCTTCAAACACGGTGACCCCACTAATCCTAGTAATTATAAGCCTATTAGTCTTATTAGTAACTTAGCTAAAATAACGGAAAAAATAATAAAAATAAGATTTGTATCTTTCTTAAATAAAAACAATATAATTAATAGTAACCAATTTGGTTTTTAAAACAACAAAAGCACTGAAGATGCCCTAATAAAATTTACTAATACAATATCCCAAGGCCTTAACTCTAATAAGAAAACCCTAGCTGTGTTTCTTGATATACAAAAAGCTTTCGATACAATACCCCATTTACAACTTTTTGACAAACTTGAGTCCTATGGCTTTAGAGGAGTCTTTCTTGATTTAATCAAGAGCTACCTTCTGAATCGGACCCAAACTCTAACTATCGATGGGCATACCAGCACTACTAATCTAACTTCTTTCGGACTTCCTCAAGGAACTGTCTTATCTCCTATCCTTTTTATTCTGTATGTTAATGATCTCTTAGATTGAAAACTTACGAACTCCACAATAATATCCTTTGCAGATGATACTGCAGCGATATTTCAAGGGAATTCATGGAGGGAGGTGCATTCTATTGCAGAGAAAAACATATCTAGGATTAAGGGTTGGTTAGATGAGAATACTTTGAGTTTGAATATCAATAGAACAAATTATATAACTTTTTCATTGAATTCCTGGATTTCTTGTTCCATGACGAACTGCGTTGTTAATATTAACTTTTCATGTGAAATTTAACGACATGCAGTCAAATATTTGTTAAGAATAAGTATAATAACTCACTTAAACTGGCCGAGTACTTTCGAATCTATGAGATCCATCATCAGAGGCTCCTAGATCATCATGTCAGTTTTTTGGTTAGAAGTGTTGTGGTTTTTGTAAAATATGATCAAAAAGTTTGTGAGATTTAAAATTTAGTTGTTCATTGAGAATGTTTTGTTTATTGTGTGTGGTGTGTTTGTATATTTCAAATTGTTCCAAGGTGTTGAGTTCGTGTCCTTTAGATTTTATGTGTAGAATGTGTAGGTTGGTACTGATGTCGGTAAAAGTGTGTCCAGTTTGAATGATATGGTCGGCAAAATTCGATTCAGCTTTGGATGTGAGGGCCTGAAAGTGTTCCTTGTAACGTTGTTTGAATGTGCGGCCTGTTTGTCCTATGTAGAATTTGTTACAATCAGAGCAGTTTAGTTTGTAGATCCCTGGGAGATCGTATTTGTTTGTGTTCAGTGTGGTTTTGAGTGTAAGTGCATTTTTTATTTTGTTTTTTGTTCTGAATGAGATGGTGTGGCCGGCTTTTTTGAAGATTTTTGCTAGTCTGTGTGATTGTGGATTAATGTATGTCATTGTGATGTATTTTTTGTCAGTGGTGTTGGTGTTTTGTTTTTTGTTTCTTATTTTATGATTGAGTTTGTCAATTAGGTCGTGTTTGTAGCCGTTTTCTTGTGCTAGGTATTTTATTGTATTTAGTTCAGTGTGGTAATTGTCGGTGGAAAGCGGTGTGTTGTTGACCTTACACCCTTCAGCACCATCACTTCAAACACTTCCCAAAATTCACAAACCCGACATACCTATTAGACCAATTGTAAACTACCAAGAAGCACCTGCCTATAAACTAGCAAAACACATAGATCAAACACTGAGAAAACTAATTAATATCAACAACAACACATACATAAAAAACAGTAGCGATCTTATCGCAAAAATAAAAGACACACAAATTCCTCACAACTCCACTCTTGCATCTTTCGATATAACAAACCTATACACCAACATACCTGTCAATGAAACAATAGAAATAATACAGAACATCCTTATTCACAACAACACAACTACAGAACATATAAATGAAATAATAGACATCCTAAAAATTATCACTCAACAAAATTACTTTACCTTCAACAACAAATTCTACTCACAACCTGATGGACTGCCAATGGGCTCACCAATCTCAAGCATATTTGCTGAAATCTATCTCCAACACTGCGAAAACACTCATATACTCTTTAATAACAAATTTTCACAGAACATAATATACTGGCACAGATACGTAGATGATGTTCTATTGCTATACAGAGGAAACAAAAGACAATGTGAACAACTTCGATCATACATAAACAAAATACATAAGAACATTCAATACACAGCTGAATATGAGAAAAACAATTCAATAAACTTCCTAGACCTCTCAATTACAAAGAACACAAACCAACAACACAGCTTCAACATCTACAGAAAACCAACAATGACAGATACCCTAATACACAGCACCTCCAATCATCCAACACAACACAAACACTCAGCATTCAGGTCAATGCTACACAGACTCAACAACACACCGCTTTCCACCGACAATTACCACACTGAACTAAATACAATAAAATACCTAGCACAAGAAAACGGCTACAAACACGACCTAATTGACAAACTCAATCATAAAATAAGAAACAAAAAACAAAACACCAACACCACTGACAAAAAATACATCACAATGACATACATTAATCCACAATCACACAGACTAGCAAAAATCTTCAAAAAAGCCGGCCACACCATCTCATTCAGAACAAAAAACAAAATAAAAAATGCACTTACACTCAAAACCACACTGAACACAAACAAATACGATCTCCCAGGGATCTACAAACTAAACTGCTCTGATTGTAACAAATTCTACATAGGACAAACAGGCCGCACATTCAAACAACGTTACAAGGAACACTTTCAGGCCCTCACATCCAAAGCTGAATCGAATTTTGCCGACCATATCATTCAAACTGGACACACTTTTACCGACATCAGTACCAACCTACACATTCTACACATAAAATCTAAAGGACACGAACTCAACACCTTGGAACAATTTGAAATATACAAACACACCACACACAATAAACAAAACATTCTCAATGAACAACTAAATTTTAAATCTCACAAACTTTTTGATCATATTTTACAAAAACCACAACACTTCTAACCAAAAAACTGACATGATGATCTAGGAGCCTCTGATGATGGATCTCATAGATTCGAAAGTACTCGGCCAGTTTAAGTGAGTTATTATACTTATTCTTAACAAATATTTGATTGCATGTCGTTAAATTTCACATGAAAAGTTAATTTTTCATTGACTAGAACGGGAACCCCTGATAGTGATATCACTTTGAAACTTCATTCTGGATGTAATTCGGACTCAAACATTTGTGGCTGTCATACTATAAATAAAGTGGCATATGCTAGATACCTGGGAGTTATAATAGATGAGCACTTAAAATGGGATATTCATATTAAATCTATTTGTAAAAAAATGAGATATATTTCTTTTAAATTTTACCAAGTTCAAAAAATACTAAAACGGAATCAACTCAAAATGTTGTATTATGCTTTGGCTCAGTCTTTATTACAATATGGCATAACTGTATGGGGGGGCTGTTATAACAATCATTTGAATGAATTATTTGTCTGTCAAAAATTAATAATAAAAAGTATTTTGAATAAACCTAGATTATATCCCACAAACTTGATTTTCAGCGAATTTGATGTGATGACAATACGACAATTATATGTAAAAAATGTAATTAGCTATATAATAAAAAATAGACATCACTTCCCAATTGCTCCAAATACTATATTGAATCGCTACAGTTTAAGACCTACAGCCAACATGTACACAATATATAATACTAATATTGAAACAATTAGGAGACAGCTGATATATTTAAGTACCAAAATCATAAACCAAATACCGGAGCATTTGGTTTTGAATCCGAAAATCTCTAGGAAAGTTAAACTGGAAATAAAAAATTGGGTCTTGAGTAATTACTTCTTCAATATTTGATCTGTTTAAATGGTTTATTTTTATTTTATTTATTTATTATTTTTTTTTAATTGTTGTTAGCCTGTTATCTTCCGGAGCGTGTTTCAGTGTTGTTCGATATGGATGCTTTTGAACAGTGGGCTCGCTTGCTTTTTTCCTTCCTTCTGACTTTCTCCCTTACTCATACCAATTTCTTTCTCCTTTTTCAAACTTCTCTTCCTTTTTCATCTACTATTTCACTTATCCTAATACATGGCTTTGCCATAGTTGGATAAGTATCGTTTTCCTGCACACCCCACAATGAAGCCACCTATATTTGTAATTGTATGTTATTGTTATTTTTGCTATTGTTTTTTTTTTGTAATTTGTGTATGTTTTTGGTGTGTTAAATAAATTGAAATTGAATTGAAACTCTAATTCAAGAGTTAGAGCTGATTGATTGATGACAGTTTGATTGAGATTGATAATGGTATAACAACCGAAACTAGTTTCTCAAAAACTTTTAATAAATGTGGTTGTGACAATTTCGTCTTATTATTCATAATATAAGGATCCACGAAACCCATGTAATTCCAGTTACATCTTTTGTGTTTGAAACATAACTGATGAATAACATGGATGTAAATATCCAAGTTCCTTTGGTTGACTTCAGAACATTTGGTTCCATATAAATAGACAGTGGAGTAAAAAAAGACAAAGAACTACACTAACATTACATCTATATTTTGTTTCGGAGGATGAAGCCCACTTAGGTCTGAGACCTGTGCGTGGCTAATGAATTGGATGATGGTGATTGCTGAGTTGGACCTACAGGTTTAGGTGGGTTCCGAACCACCGGGAAGTGATTTTACAGCAGAGAACAGTCTTTTTTGCTGGCCAATCCAATCGGTCACCCTTACAAAGAGCGCCTAGGAGTTTCGTAGCTCATCTCTGATTGAACAGATACCTGCTACGGCACTCGGCTATCACTTCCCTCAACATCAAATATCCATGAAGAGAAAATTGCACACTTTATTAAACTGCAGAGAATTGGAAGGCTTTGACACATAAAAAAGAGAATGGAGGAAAGTTAAATGGCCGGGATCAACAGCAGGAGAAAAGAGGTAAGACACAGTAGACGATGTATGGGCTGTTCTGAGTATTATTTGTAAACTATAAAGATAATACCGGTACACATTTAGTCAAACAGAAACTTGTTTATTCGTACTACATACTCGTTTAAGTTGCCAACCCAACTTAAACATTATAACACGGGTCAAAGGGGAACAACTTACATGATCTGTAATGGATGGTGAATGATTGATTGGTAACGTTATTTATTTCCTTCATGAAAACAGTAACAAATGCACCATTTACAGTAGACTTACAAGAAAGTCCCTCACATGAGCATCAGTCTGTGTGTGAATTACGAGTTCTTATCTATCCTATCGTGTTAAAAAAGCATATTACAATCTTATTAACTTAATCTATGTATACAAAATCTGAATGGAAATATAATAACACTATAGAGGAAAAAACCAATCAATTTAATAATTAGAAATAAAAATCAATAATTGAAGAGCCTAATCTGACAGCTGTCAGGTACATTGAAGAAATACTGACATATCATAAAAATGCAAAAGCAATTAAAATAAAAATAAAAAATCATTCTCCTCTGGGTAGAGAAAAATTGCAAAAAGTTGAGACACACACATGCCGCAACAACACACAAAGCACACACACACACACGCGCACCAGCTACTAATTACTAGTTTACTAATTCTTTTGTTCCTTGTCACAATGATTGTAATATGCTTTTGTTTTATTTTGTTGCAATAGGCTTAAGCCTGGCAACAGTCATCAATAAAAACAATCAATCAACCAGCTGAATGCCTACGTAGTTTCAGGACATTCTGGTTTAATGTTCAACTTGAATCTGTTACACATAAATAGATTTGAGTGAATTTTCACATTCATCATCACTCAGGGTGGCTAACCAGCTTTGCAAGAACTCCCTTATAACGTGGCACGGAGCAAACACCTGGCTGACTTATTCTTAGGAGCGCGTTTCTCAGGATCACGTGTGTTAAAAAGAGACACGTATCTGTCGCAGGCAGACCGTGTATTCTGCTCCAGTCCATAATAATGAAGACTAGAGCTTCTAGTCACATAAGCTTGTTGGGCAGAATTGTTGAAATATATTTTATTTTTGAAACATCCATAATAATACATTCAACGAAGAGTTTCTTAATAGTTAAAACATTGAAATAATCGGCTAGAAGAGTAAGTTCTCTCCAGGCCCAGTCCAACCTGGATTGTAACATTTTACGCATCGACAGATCTTTAATAAAGAATCACAGGCTGTATGAAATGATAGATTGTGAAAATGCGAAATATTATTTCTCAATTCTTTCTCTCTTCATTCTCAATTCTTTAATATTAAGGATGCCTTTCAAATTGGAGAAAATATAAATCAGTTTTCTCAATTTATTTTTGAGATAAAACTATGTGTGGAGATCAGGTCAGTCTATTGTCAATGAAGATACCTAAATATTTATATTCATCAACTGATTCAATTTTCTAGCAGTCACAACCATCATACCATACTTTTTTCCTACCATTGCAATCTAGTCTAAGAAGGCTAATGAGCAATTTTGAAATCATACCATACTTGACCACGAGTGCGTAGTTTAAGTACAAGGTTTTCTGGAGGGACGCGGTTCTTATGGAGGAATATTGGCATAATTTTGGTATTTTTTGTATTCATACTTGATGTAACTAACAAACCAATTCTTCAGTTTAATTACATCCATAGATGCAGCCTCGTAAACTTTCTTTCCAGCTGTCTGATTCGAAGTACACTGCAGTGTCATCGGCGAATAAAAGCATCTTTCCTGTAATATTTGATTTTATTATGTCATTTTAAGTAGAGGAGAAATAGAACCGGACCGAAAGTACTTCCTTGGACAACTCCAAAATCAATGTTTTGTACCTCACTATTAATACTACCAGTATTACCATTATTATTATTATTATTCCACTTTTGTTTTTTGAATTTTTCACTCTGCAGCCGGGGATATCGATCCCAAGGCTACAAAGCTGCATCACAAAGTAGAGACAGTTCTATGAGGGTCCCTCTTACCCTGCTAAATTATAATGAGAGGAATTTTCGTACAATATTTGCTGTACCAAGCACTGCAGCTTTTTGCATGGTTCTAAGGTGCCAGTTTGCCAGAGCTAGCCTCTCTTTTGCATACAGCCATTCTTTTGATACCAGACCATTTGCAGATACAACAACCGGAATAACTTCAACTTTCTTTAGCAGATACATATCCTTTAGTTCAACAGATAGAGGCTGGTATTTCCTTTTCTTTTCAGCAATTGTACCCACAAGATTTTCATCCAGGGTAACTGCCACATCAATGATGAAAGCTTCTTTTTTCTTCTTATCAAACAGGACAATATTAGGCCTGTTTGCTCGGTCTGTTGTAATGCTGCAGTCCCACAGTAATCTCCCTTTTTCACCACTCAGAACCTGTTCTGGCCTACATTTGTAATAAGGCATTTCATTTGATACCAGTTCCAACCTCCTTGCCTGGTGAATGACTTTGGCTACATTATTGTGGCACTGCAAGTACTCACTTTGGGACAGCATAGAGCAGCCGCCACAGATATGTTGAATGGACTCTACAGCCTTTTTGCAGAGGCAACAACTGCTGTCCACTACTTGCCCCAAAACATATCTTCTGTAAGCACTGGTATTTATAACTTGGTCCTGAATGGCAAACATGAATCCCTCTGTCTCACCAAACAGACTGCCAGTTTGCAACCATTCCACAGAGCCATTCATATCAATAAATACTGAGTTGAGCTGTGCTGCAAATCTTCCATGCAACTCCTTCTGCTTCCATGTCTCCATTCTCTCCTCCATTGTGCTGATACAGAGCGGCTGGACTCCATGGGCCAGTTGTAATGGGCTGTATTCTTTGTCCAGCAGGCAGATGGACTTGAGCAGATCACCGTTTACTTCCAAGAAATACTTTTGTAGCTTTGCTTCTTGTTGGCGACACATGGTCTCAAGGCTTAGGAGACCCCTTCCACCAATATTTCTTGGCAGGTAAAGCCGCTGAGTAGAGCTACGAGGATGGTGAATTCTGTGCTTTGTAAGAGTCGTTCTAAGCTTCCTGTCAAAGTCTTGAAGAGATGTGTCTGTCCACTTAACTATACCAAATGTATAAATGGCCACAGGCACTGCCCAAGTATTTATTGCAGCTATTTTACTCCTTGAGCTGAGTGCTGTTCTGAAGACCTTCTCAACTCTCTGCACAGTTTTTCTCAGTATCTCCTTCCTAATAACAGTGTCAGCTCTGCAAAGGAGCTGGGAAAGACCCAAGTATTTGTACTCCTCTGTTCTAACCAGGCTATGTATCAGTATCTCCTCACTCAGCTGCAGAGACCCTTCAGCATAACTTCTTACTTGACCTCTCCTTACATGCAACACTGCACATTTCTCCAGTCCAAAATCCATACAAATTGAGTCAATAAAGTTCTTGATCAACTCAAACATACTCCTCAACCGGCATGAATTAGCTGCATAGACCTTGAGGTCATCCATGTATAAAAAGTGTGACACTCTAACCTCAGGATTCCTTCTAACTACATACCCATAACCTGAGTCACGAATCATGCTACTTAGTGGGTTCAATGCCATACAGAACCACAAGGGGCTCAAACTGTCTCCCTGAAATATACCCCATTTTATTGGAATCTATTATTATTATTACTACTAGGTTATCCCAGGTCGCACGAATGTGCGACTTTATTAAACTTTGTAAAATACATTCAAATGTAGATTTTCTACATTCTGAAAGACAGCATTGCCTATGATGATAAGTTTAAGCACAGTATGAGTTGCTCCATTTCTAAGTGGGTATCAAAGATACCTATGATGCTATGAGTTCCTTAATTTTCTCCATTTCTCAGTAAACATCAATGCTTTTTATTTTGCATTGAATCTGGAATAAATGCTTGAACACTCTGGTTAAATAAGTAGGATACACTTTTTATATTTTCAATAATTTCATTTGTTTCTCAAATCAGTTCATGATAAACAATATTCTTTGTGTAGATACGATAATCTTTCATCAGGTGACCCTGCTCCGAAGTATCTTCCACAAAAAAGCGCAGCCCAGCAAAAGATCTTGCTCTACTGGCAGCAACATAGAGCTGGCCGTGTCCAAACACGGGCTCTGGGAGGAATACTCCAACTTTGCCAATTGACTGGCCTTGTGCGTTATATTAACAACGCAAATTATATTAACGCAAACGCCCTGATGCAATGCCCAGTCAACAATGAAAAAGTATCACATGGCTGGCTATCTGAATAAAAAATATATTTTGCAGTATTGTTGAACAGCCGATCAATATAATATTTTTCTAACATACCTGTGCTGGCAAAAATTTCATTTTTCAATTCTTTATCAGCTGATAAATATAAAATTTTCTTAACACACCTGTGCTAAAGAAATTTTTTAATTCTTCTTCTTTTTTCTTTTTCTCCTTCTTCTTTTACTTCTTCTTCCTCTTCTTTTTCTTCTGCTTCTTCCTCTTCTTCTTTTTCTTCTTCTCTTCTTCTTCCTCTTCTTCTTTTTCTTCTGCTTCTTCCACTTCTTCTTTTCTTCTTCTTTTTCTCCGTTTTCTTCTTCTCTTCTTCTTCTTTTTCTCCGTTTTCTTCTTCTCTTCTTCTTCTTTTTCTCCTTCTTATTCTTCTTCTTCTTCTTTTTCTCCTTCTTCTTTTTATTCTTATTCTTTTTCTTCCTCTTCTTCTTTTTTCATCTTCTTATTTTCTTCTTCCTCTTCTTATTCTTTTTCTCCCTCTTCTTCTTCTTCTTCTTCCACTTCTCCTTTTTCTTTTGCTTCCTCTTCTTTTCTTCTTCCTCTTCTTTTTCTTCTTCTTTTTCTTCTTTTTCTTCTTCTTCTTCTTCTTCTCCTTTTCTCCTTTTTCTTCTTTTTCTTCTTCCTCTTCTTCTTTAACATCTTCTTCCTCTTCTTCTTTAACATCTTCTTCCTCTTCTTCTTTTCCTTTTTCTTCTTCTACTTCTTCTCAGACTTCTCCTTCTTCCACCTTTTTCTTCTTCTTCATCTTCTTTTTCTCCTCTTTCTTCTTCTCCTTCGTCTTCTTCATCTTCTCCTCTTCCTTCTTCCCCTTCTTCTTCTTTCCTCTCTCTCTTCCTCTTTATCCTATCCTCCCACCCTCTCTCTCTGAATGAACAATGAAAAATAAACTTTTTGTTTCAAAACAGCTGATCATCAAATCATAAGTTGAAATGTGAAAATTTTCAGCTCACCGATCCCTATGTTAAAGCAATGGTAAAAATTGAAACTTTGATCGTTCATTCCTCATGTCCACGATGACTTTTTTCAAAATGTAAGACCTTATCAAACATCTACTCGATGAGATCTTTCAAATGAGACGTGAACGAACAAAATCGGTTGAGAAACCACGGAGGAGTTGTCATCACAAAAAAACATGTTCGCCTATTTTATATAAAGATAAGAAGTAGTAGAATTTCTTTCACAAATATTTACCATCTGCTTGCGACCCGTCAAGAAAATTGCTATCCATGCATGAAAAATGCCAGTAATTCCCATGGTTTTCAATTTTTCTAATAGAATTGTGCGATCAATCGAGATGAAGGCCTTTGCCAGGTTCACGAATAGTAAGAAAATATATTTATTATTATTATTAATGACAGTTCTTAAATAATCACATAAACAATAGAAGCAATTTGCAGAGTTGCAATCATCTTGAAAACCAAATTGACAATCAGAGTAAATTATTTATTTTCAAATATTGTGTCCAGTTGTTTTTCAATTATTTTAGAAAATACGTTCATAATGAATGATAATTGTTTTTGTCTCCCTTTTCTCCCGATTTGTAGAGAAGGATTACCTTTGCCAGTTTAGAAACCCCAGTGCGCCCCCCTCACGAAAATCTTGGAACAGCCCCTGCTTCGGGGCATTGTAGGCTGATGACTCCATCAAAATAGCAAGCAGCTACAAATTGCAAGTTGTTCTAACATGTTCAATGTAGTTGTATTAGTAGAGGCCATTTTAGAAATTCAAGCCATTAAATATTTTACTGAGACCTTGTACTTGAGAAAACCGTTTAAAATGTTACTCTACTACATAACATTATTGTTAAACCCAGGGAATTCTGAGCCCTTTCTATGTCTCTTTGGTAAGCTCTCATCATTATAATCTGGAATAATATTGCAGTACGGTAATCGAAGGTGGTAAAGACACAATTTGAGGTTTACTTATATTTTTAAAAAAGGTATAATTGGTTTTGTAACCATATTCATGTTTAGAAAAAAATTAGATAGCTTGAGACTGATCAGTTGAATGCAAAAATGCGTTATACTTCTTTAAATGACCTAATTCAAGTTTTAACGTTGGACAAAAAATAAGGTCAAATAAATTGAGCTAATGGTATGGAGAATCTCACTATAACAAAATACACACTATATACAAAATGGCATTTGATTATTGTATTGCAAAAATATATTGACTTATTGGTCCCATTCACGCTACACATCGAATTATTCTTGTGTTTCCTTGTTAGCCAATTTAATTATGCGCTCGTAACAAAACTATGTCAAAATACGTGTTATGATCAATTTTCCCGACCGAATTCAAAAATTTCAAAATTCCCCACCTTTTCCCGACCTATTAGAATCCCTGAACTTTTCCCGACCAGTAGACTCCCTGCAGACTTAACTAAATTTTCAAATATTTTCATGAATTTTCTTATTTTTTAGTAGAGCAGCTGATGTCACACTATCATTCTTTGTCAGTTTTCAAAATATTTTCAGCTATATTTACAAAGAAAGAATTAAAGTGATCTGGGGAAACATTTTCTTTAGATTGATCCTTATTAAATACCTTTTTTTATTAACAATTTTTCACAGTGTTTTAGCTTTATTCTCAGAGTTTTCTATTGGAAAACTGTTGGCTTGTTGTTTGCTACTCTTGTCTTTAGTAGAAATAGGACTTTTTCACTGATATATTTTTCCTATAATTTGAATATGATTTGGCTAGAAAGTAAAGTAAATCAAGTTTATTTCTATAATCTCTGAGTTCTTGGGTATACCAAATGCATTCCATCCTATGTCTATTCTTATTACAGTTTGATAAAATTTTACTAGTTAAGAACATAATTGAAGTGATGAATATGGTATTACATTATTTATAATAAATGAAAAACTATAAAAGTAAGGAAATAAAAAACAAGTCATTCTACATTCTATCACTGATAAATTGAGTTTTTCCATTACCGCTTCATAAATTTCCTAAGGTTTGATCTAAGGACAGACAGCAGCCTACTCTCTTGGCGTAGTTATTTTTCAGAGAATAAAGATTATTGTGAAATCTACAATGAAAATCCAGACTTAAGAAGGAAAAATACTAAAATTATTATTGTAGGGTAGGTGGATATTTGGGCTGTACTTTCATATCTGATCCCCGAGTAATCGATAGTTTAGGTACGGTATAGCTTTGAACTATCGATTTGCACAGGCGATTATTTCGGTTTATCAGATATGGTAGTGCAGCCGTAAAATGAATGTACTCACCAGATTTTACAGGTTTTAGACTGAACCAGTCGTAACCAACACTGAGTATACCTCCTGTACCACCGAATACAAATGGACCCATCACTTTGTCAAAAAGGGTCACTGTTGAGCCATCGCTTATCAACAATGTTTTAGGATCATTAATTGCAGCCATTTCTAAAATAAATGGCAAAAAACAGTTTTCTCCAAAATCACTGTTCGGATAACCTCAATGTAACCTCTCTGGAACTGTAGTGTAGTGTAGAGCTCTACCAACGCCTTATAGAGATGCAGATTTGGACTAAATAGACCATTGATATACGCTACTAGATGTAGCGGAATCCATTGTGAAGCCACAGCGCTAGTATCGCTCGCTTCTAAATTGGGAAACATTGGGGAAATTTATGAAGCGGTAACGGATAAAACCCCATTTATCAGTGATAGAATGTCTTTTTTTAGTTTCCTTAATTTTATAATTTTTTTAGTTTTTAAAAATAATGTAATACCATATTCATCACTTCAATTATGTTCTTATAAGCATTAATTTCTTGTGATATACCATACAGTAATATTATTAAATAACTCTTTTAATCAAGCGATTTAGCTTGATTTGTTTCATTGTTGATAAACTGCAGTGGTAGTGTTGAGCATTCTTGGGATTTTCAGTATGAATTTATAAATTTTGAAGCATGCAGTACCTGAAAATATAATATATTTTTATTTATTCATACAGTACTCTACATAAAAATATTTTCCTTGATGTTGCAGTTTTATATTACATTTCACTATATATTTAAACGTTAATGATACAGCATTTGAAAATTCTTCTTTAGTAAATTCAACTCTTACATTTTTGTGATTGCCATTTCACATTGTTTTAATGCTACTTAAGACACGGCTGGAAGCCTGCTAAATCAGGCTTTTGATGTTTTAATAACCTTCAGTGTGCCTGCTCCATGAGATAGCCTATTATTGTTATTTTATTCAAATTTGGAAAAGCTCAACTTTGATTTTCACTTTATTGAAAATATATTGTAATCTCAAATTTCTCACAGAATAAAAATTACATATTCAAATTCAGGGAATTACAGACCACAAATAAAATTGCTATGGATATAGAATTTTTCATCAGAGATTGAGAAAATTAGCTGATGAAATTTTGGCCGCCATCTTGGAAATATCTCGTGAAGCGAGCATGTTTTGTGGTGCCAGAGTTCAAATTCGGGTTCAGCGCCTCAAAGTACAGGAATATGCTGAGAAAAACCAAGGTTACTAAAAACAGGTTATTCCGTTCTTCGGCAGCTAGAAAAATGGAGGGGGAAGCTAGACTGTGACGTGGTTGTGTTCAGCGCGTTCAGCCGGCCAGCACCTTCTAGCATTGATAACACCATATCACAGCCGGCTGATTACCATCGATTGGAATATAAACAGTAAATACTTGAATTTCGAACTGTAATCAATTAATCATTGCAATAATTATTATGAAGCGCACCATAATCCAGTATTGTGCTGAACTCCTGCATTTGATGTATTAATCCAGTCTTGAGAAGTCGCTTCTTGTTTAAGCGATTAAAGTAGAGATGTTAACTTCAACAATACACTCATGAAGTTTCTAACACTGTGAATGTTTATGAAACTAAATAATGTGTGAATTAAAAAAATAATAAAAAGCATTTTATAGAAAAGAATTCATGTAGAATTTGTAGAAGAAGCTTTGTAGCCTATTTTATTCTGTATACCGGAAGCAAAATTCTTATCTGCCCTGGTGTAAAAATGCCTGATAAGATGTCTTGCAATTTTCTTTCTACTGCAACATGTTGTGTGGACATTTGCGATTTCAAGCTAGCCATTTCCTTCAAAGATTTTATATTCTTCTGCAACATGATTCTATCTTTCCTCTCCTTAGAAACAGTCTTTTCCAGAAATGAAACCTGATGCTTAATAGCTGCTAATTCGGCTTTCAATTTTATGTTTTCAGCAGCTAAATTTTTAGTGTCAGAGAGAGAATCTTCAATTTCAATGATATCACTGTTTTCAATGGAGTCTATGTCTTCCTTGATACTTTCTTTTTCCATTCTCAATATCTCTTTCACTACCTCTTTTTGCTTTCTCTACTCGATTTTCTATCACTTCTTGATGAACTTTGATCTCATTCCAGCTGTGAAGTTGGAAGACTAAGTGTTGGAACAGCATCTTTTTTCAAGCGTTTTCTTCTTGGTTCTCCATTCAGTTCCATTTGCAAATCACGTTCATAACTTCCTGGAGTGAAATCAGCTGAACAAATTCTTGTATTGTTGGGATTAAAATGATCAGCTCTCCTACAACAATTGATCCAGACTTTCCTCAATTCATTGTTTTTGGGGAAAGAATGAAAATGAAAACCATTTCCTTCCTTATCACTATAGTTTCTGCAACTTTGCACTGCACCAGTGGCGGATCCAAGGGGGGGGGGGCAAAGGGGGCAATTGCCCCCCCCCCCCCCCGAGATCCAAGAGAAAAAGAAAAAAACGGCATAAATCTAATAGAAACTAGGACGAAATTATGTAAGCAACAAAAATTGGCTGTTTCCAATTTGTCTCTTCTTACTTTTATTTTTTCTCTTCTTATCTAGATGATAGATATCAATCAGTTAGAGTGAGTACAGGACATGGCAGCTATACCACATCTGAATGTAGAAGGGTTACTTGCAGAGTGCCACAAGGATCAATTTTAGGCCCAGTTTTGTTTAACCTTTTTATAAATGACGATGACCTACCATTCAAAATAGATTCCAAACTAATTTTATATGCTGACACTACTGTTCTGGTTAAGGGCAAAGATAATGCAACCGTCCTCTTGAAAGCTCAAGAAATTTTAAAGCAGCTTACCGATTGGTTTCATAGCAACAAACTGAAGCTGAATGTCAAAAGACTAATTTTATTAAATTTTCAATGATAAACAATGAATTCAATCATACATTAATCTATATATTTTGGTATGGAATGCCATTCGACAATGGGAACTAAGCTTTTGGGTCTGGAGCTGCAGTCAAATTTAAAATGGGATAATGAAATTAAAAGCCTTAGGAAAAAGTTATCCCATGCAGTTTTTGCTTTGAAGATTTTGAGAAATGTTTCGAACAAAAAAAAACAGCCTTAGCAGTCTATCATGGGTATTTTATGTCCCAGGTTCGATATGGTGTGATATTCTGGGGTGGTAGCAAGGGAAATATCAATGCAATTTTCAGATTGCAGAAGAAAGCATTGCAAATAATTGAAGGATTAAGTGCAAGGCAGTCATGTCGACCGATTCTCAGAAAATTAGGACTGCTTACAATGCTGGCACTGTATTTTTTTGAGATTGCCGTGTATTCGCATAAGAACCAGAGTAATTATGAAAATAATATAGCTCACCCATACAACACAAGACATGGAGAGTCAACACTTCGGTACCCCATGCATAGGCTGACTCTGATCGAGAAGGCACCACACTATTCGGGAAAAAAGATTTTAAATTGTTTGCCCAAAGTTTTAGAAGGTTACAGTCAAGACAAATTCGTGAAGGAACACAGGAAGTTGCTTATTTATGCCTGTCCTTACTCTCTGGCTGAATGATATGGGGTTTTTTGGAGACAAAATGTTGAATAGAATTTGTTTTCTAATATGTTTTTATAGATGAACGAACGCTTGATAAATGGCTGATGAATTAGTTTAGTTGAAGTGAATTGACGTGTCACATGCTGTGCGAGCCTAGCTCGATAGATGTAGCTTAACCTGACTATTAACAAATTTATTTTAATTTTATTTATTTGTGTAAAGCCATCCATGTTACTTGTGCAGAGGGAATTCTTTAATGTCGTGTTCTAGATATTAAAGAACATGGGTTCTTTAACCCGCTAGTACGCAGGTACTTCAAGCTTCAAGTGAAGTAGACTGACTGGAGACGCTGTTGAGTGTTCCGACCGAATATTATTCCGACTGCCCCCACTAGAATGGTTGTGCTCTACACGCGCATTCTAGCGGCGGCTCATATTTTATTCTATGTTGAGCTAGATGGCAAGAAAAGCAGATGGAGGGTTCAAAAAAGTGGTCTGCCTCAAGGTGGTGTCTTGTCACCTACCTTGTTCAACATCTACAATAATGACCAGCCACAACCCCCTAACACAAAAAGTTTCATCTATGCTGATGAATTGGCACTTATTTCTCAAGCAAAAGATTTTGAAACAGTTGAGAGACGCCTAACAGATGCACTCCACACCCTTACAGCATACTACCAGAGCAACCACCTGAAGCCAAATCCAACTAAAACGCAGGTGTATGCTTTCCATCTACGCAACAAAGACGCCAATAGAAAGCTTAGAGTTACATGGGACGACATGGAGTTGGAGCACTGTCAGAGCCCAAAGTATCTGGGAGTCACATTGGACCGTGTGCTGTTTGGACCTTATTCATATTATTCATATTTTTATATCTAAAAAAATGTGCTCAATAATTATTTAGTAAATTGGATGAGAACTCATTTGAAATTTGATACATAACAAATTAAAAACTTAATTTATAAGAAAAAATACAATGACATAAATAGATATCAGGTAAAACGGTAAGGAATGCAAATTACCAATACAAATACAAATTTGTACATACATATTGATAAAACAGTGCTATCCATGACAACATTATGAGGGGCACTAAAATCTTTGTCAAAATACACCATTTTCTATTAAAAATTCAAAAAATTTCCGGGGTGGCCCCCGGACCCCCCCCTTTGGTTGGGGGGTATTCCATACCCCCCAAACCCCCCCGTGTTTGCCCCCCCCCCCGAAATCACCTCCTGGATCCGCCACTGCACTGCACAACCAACCATTCTATGGTAAACTGCTAGACAAAATATAATTAACTTTTTGTAGTAAATTTAACGACTTGCAGTCAGTTTTAGATAGTGAATTTTTAAAAAAGTGTACTCACACGTGGCCGAACGTTTTCGAGTTCAAAAACGTTCGACCACGTGTGAGTAAATTTTTTTATACATTCAAAATCTAAAACTGACTGCTAGTCGTTAAATTTACTACAAAAAGTTAATATTAACAACGCAGATCATTATGGAACAAGAAATCCAAGAACAAAATATTAGTTTCTATATTAAGTTATAGTTGGATTTACAGTTTTGAATCCAATTCTGATCCAAAAAAGATGTTCCTTGTTGGAATTTAGACTAAAAATAACTTTGTACAGTTCAACTTTTGAATTTTGACTTGAAACTAATGAAGATATACTTGTCACTGATCTAAACTGATTTGACCATATAATTAATTTACGTACTTTCAACTGAGTAATTTTAATAAACTTGACACTTTTTCAGAACTATTGTTGAACTTATCAATGAAAATAAAATAAATGTAAATTATTCTGTTGGCCTACATAACATTTATTTTAAAAGAAAAACTCAAGTTTCAACCAACTGAGAATGATGCCATGAGCATTGAATCTTAAGTTTTGGTTTAAAAATAAACATTATTTACACCGTAGAATTGACAGTATTTATTTTATTCACCTCAAAAGAGTAATTTTAACTAATATGAATTGACTGATATTGTTAGAACACAAATTAAGTAGCTGGTATGGAATTCAGGTAGCTTCATAAAACTGAATAGAATCGTTGTCCGGCACGATGACGAGAACAATTTAATACGTCTTCACACGGTACGAGACACGGAGAAACTGATTTTAGTTTATTTTTAGGGAAGACAGGAAACAAAGCTTGTAATCACTAAGCAAATATTGTTTCAGCATTTCTGAGAGAAGAGAGTCATTTCTGATAAAATGTATTGAAATAGACCAGAAGACAGGCCAGTTCAAATTCAGAGTGGCAAAGATCTGATCAGCACGACGTCACAGCATTTCTACTCCCACCTTTTTTCCATTTCACCGCTTAGCAGGCGGTTATGGAACAACCTGTTTATAGGAACCTTGGAGAAAAACTACCTACTGTGTTTTTCTGAAATTGCATTCTTATGACACTGCTTATATAATATAATATGCAGTGCTCTGAATTTGTTTTTTTAGCAATTTAATCAATGGTAGAGCTCTACCACGGCCACCTCTAAACAAATAACTTTCTAGTAAAATGAAATATTTATCATCTACTGTATATTTAGACTGTTGAGTTTTGTCACCTACTTTCTTGAATTGCGTCATTTTTATCTGCCATCTTTGATAACATGTCTGTGGAAAATCGTACCTCTCCATATCTGACTGAATGTAAACCTAGGACGGTTTTGACTCTAATTTTCTTTTCAGATTCTAATACTTGAGTAACAGAAATATTGTAATTACCCCCGGTCATTTGTGATTTTAGAGCAGAGAACGTGTCTTTTTTGCTGGCCAATCGGTCACCGTTACAAACAGAAACAACGAGAAGGCAGCTTATCTCTATCTGATTGAACAGATACCTGCACGGCTCGCGGCTATTCACATCAAGAGAAGCGCAAGAGTTGTATGTATTATGGCATCATATGTTTTGTTTGACAGGCAGCTTATCTGTTCATTTAGTTTCCTCCATTATTTGGGCCATTTTATAAAGTTGGAGAGGAAAGTTTGGCTACTGTCTTCAAAACTATCAAATGGTTTCTGCAATGGGCTACGCTTAGCAATGTGTGTAAACCATCGTTGTATATTTGCAATATTGACCACCACATTAAATTTATACCAACAAACATTGCTGTTTCACGGAATCTTTTTGAGTGCTGAAAGTGTTGTTTCATGGAATATATAGGTAACAAGTGATACCTTTTGCCGTTCTAGATTGTTAGGATGCTTTTAAATGTAAGTTTTGGAGCTGCCTCAACTAACAGATCACACTCCTGTCTGTAAATTGTTCGAAGATTGCCAAATGATGCATTACTTTGCTCCTTGAGTAACAGGTTTGAATGGGTTTGTGCATTAACATCTTGAAAATTATCCCTAACAGGAATGACAAACAACTGATCAGTTGCATTGAACCAATTGTTTCTAATATATGAACACTATCATACAACAAAAATGTTTTACAAAGATTTCCAGTAATTTGAAAGTAGTGCTTACTATCAGAACCTTCGGCCAACGTTCTAAACATTACTCTACAGCATCGGTTCTCAACCTGGGGTTCGCGAACCCCTAGGGGTTCGCGAAGTATTGCCTGGGGGTTCGCGGAATGATAATGTGTAATGGCGGATTTTACGGGCAATATTTCTACAAGCTAAGCTTATGTAGGAAAAAAATTAAATTACAAATTAATAAAATACACTATCTAATATGTAGACTTTGTAGACTAATTGTAATCAAACATTAACAAGCAAAACTTGGTGCTCGTATTTAATACAGATGTTAGTTTGCGTAGTGCGGGGTGATTTCAATAAGGCTGTGGTCAGACTGCATGCGTACTCCCCCCCTACTGAGTAGCCACTCCCCCTGACGAACAACAGTAGACTCGCCCGGTCGGCGGCTCAGTATCAGTGACGTGTTGTCTTGCCTGCGCTGTTTGTTTTCTTCTCGCAGTCGTCTGCCTAACCTCAAACCTCAACTACGTGTCATTGATTACTGTAGGTGTAGTGTTCATTTTAAAGTCGTACAGTCTGACAGTCTGTAGTGAACGAGAACGTTGTGTTTTAAATTTAAACGTTGTTGCTTCGTTTTATTTCAATTTACGATGGATCAGTGGCTGAAAACTGGTACAGTGAAAAGGTCCGTGCCTAGAACTGAAAAGGAAACTCAAAATGAAGAATTTGCTAGTGAAAGCAGCAAATCTTCCCCAAACAAACTATTAGATCAGGCTGAAGAAAATTTAAAGTGCTCTAAAAAAAGGAAAGATGAAGACAACATCCCTTCTGCCAAGAAAAGAAAATATTTTGATGAATACTTGAGCTATGGATTCACATCGTTCGTAGAAAATGACTATCCCAGGCCAAAATGTGTTGTGTGTGGTGAGTTGTTAGCTAATAGTAGCATGAAACCCTCTTTACTCAGACGACATTTAGAAACAAAACATGAAAACTATGCAAAGAAAGACAGAATTTTTTTTGAGCGGCTTTTGAAACAGAAAGATGTAGTATAATATTTTGGTACAGTTCGCAAAGAAAAAGAAAATGCTGTTGAAGCGTCTTATAAAATAAGTTATCATATTGCCAAGGCCGGTAAAAATCACACCATAGCTGAAAACCTAATCCTTCCATGTATAAAAGATGCTGTTAGTTGTATGCTTGGGGATGAAAGCGCAAAAACAATTTGTACTATCCCACTTTCTAATTCCACTATATCCCGTAGAATCCAAGATATGTCTGATGACATTGAGGAAACAGTTGTTTCCAGAATAAAGAATAGTAATTATTTTGCAATCCAAGTTGATGAGAGTACAGATGTTACGAAATGTGCGGTTTTGCTTGTAATTGGTAGGTATGTCTACAAAAATGAAATGGAAGAAAACTTATTGTTGTGTTACCCTCTCCCTGAAACAACAAAAGGTGCTGACATATTTGATGCTATTAATGGTTACTTTGTGGAAAATGACATTTCTTGGGATAAATGTTGTGGACTGTCTACTGACGGAGCAAAATCTATGTCCGGCTGTTTCATTGGTCTTCGAGCATGTGTTAAAGAAGTGGCACCCCATGTAACTTGGACGCATTGCTGTATCCACAGGCAAAGTCTTGCCTGCAAAGGGCTACCTCCAGATTTTAAGTCTGTGCTGGACGAAGCTGTAAAAATCGTAAATGTCATCAAATCAAAAGCCTTAAATTCAAGACTATTCAAATCTCTTTGCGAAGACATGGATAGCATCCACCTAAACTTACTTTACCATACAGAGGTTAGGTGGCTATCCCGTGGCAAAGTCCTCGAAAGATTGTTTGAGCTGAGATATGAGGTGCAGCTGTTTTTTGAAGAAACACCCTTCTACTTGTCATCAAAAATGCACGACAGTGGTTGGTTACAATGTTTGGCGTATTTAGCAGATATCTTTCAACAACTTAACAAATTGAACCTTGCTCTCCAGTTGAACTCATTAACGATATTCAAAGTGACTGAAAAAATAGAATCCATGACAAAAAAAATTGAGTTTTGGCACAAGTGCATCCTTGAAGGTAAGGTAGAAATGTTTGAGACATTGCACAGATTTCTTAAAGAAAATAAGCTGCACATTTGTGATAGTGTCAAATTGAACATAACTGAACACTTGAAGGAGTTGAAGATGTCTTTCACAAAATACTTCCCCAAACTTGATGCAGGTGTTTTCTGGATTCAAGATCCATTTTCAGAGGAGAACTTCCAATCTGCAAAGTTGACTATTTCAGAAAAGGAAACGCTCATTGAACTTTCTACTGACAATACGTTGAAGTCTGAATTTAAAAGTAAAACTATTGTGAAGTTTTGGATAGATTTGTCATCAGAATATCAACATCTGTCACGCCTAGCCATCAAGTTTTTACTTCCATATCCATCAACAGTGTTGGTAGAAAGAGCGTTCTCCTCGTACGCATTTATTAAAAATAAGTACAGGAACAAATTGAACACTGCTCCAGACTTAAGACTATATTTATCTTCTTTCGAGCCGAACTTCAGAAAACTGAGTGAAGATAAGCAAGGACAAGGTTCCCATTAAATCAAGCATTTCTTCATAGAAGTATGGTTTTTTTAAATCAAACCATAAGACATTCATAAAAAGATAACTTAAGAATTTACTTTTTATTTTTGAATTAAATTTCATTTTTAATACTGAACCTGCTGTTTAGTTTTAATTAAGTTAGTATTAATTAAACACAATTCATATTTACTGTATAGATATTTGTGTCATGAAGTATAACCTTTGTAAAAATTTTAACATGAGTAACATTTTTTTTGAATCTATCCTAAGGGGTACAGTAATCACAAAAAAAATTTCAAGGGGTACGCGGCGAAAAAAAGGTTGAGAACCGCTGCTCTACAGATATTATTGACAAAATATTAAATCCACAGCTAGTAACATTTGTAATTACAGATTGGGCAAGTTCTGAACCTTTTAACTCTTCAACAGTTTGAATACTTCCCTTAAAGTTACTAAAGGCTGAACTAATAAGAAAAGCTAAATTGGTTTTGGCCAAATATTCAGTTTTATTTTGGGCCACTCCAAAAGGTCACCAGCTTTAAAATCCAAGTGTTCTTTGATATGAATTTCATCATAAATTGGTGACAGACTTTTTACCAATTGTTTTAAAAAATTGATATTTTCACTATTGGATTTCGGTAACATAGAAAAAGAAGTTGACAGTTTTGTAACATTCATGGATGCGGAAGTGAAAAAATATTGTTTAACCGTACATTTAGCAGAGGTCATATATGTTAAAAAAGCATTTAAATAGTTAAAACCTTATGTCTCGGCTTTTTCATGAAAATTATATTGAACTGCCCATGAACAAAACAAAATATTTCCAATACCAATTCTGTACTTTCGCCACCTAATGACTCGAGCTCTGCTTTAAATTCGTGCATTTAAGTGTTTATTTGGCTCAAAATAATAGCAGTTTTATTTTCTGCTACGGTACCGAATAATTATCGCAAAATTTTAGCAGATTGTCTAATTTGCTCCATTGCATCAAACATGCTTTCTGAAACATACTTGTTTTCCAGAAAACTTGAAGTCTGAAGTTGTAATAATATTTCCATTTCTATATATACCTCTACTGAAAAATTAACCCTCTGCCCTCGGATGGCCAGCAGTGTGCTGGCCATCGCCTTTTTCTCACCAGCTTGACATTGTGTCAGCAAGATTTGTCCTCTGAGATCGGATGTCCAGTAGTGCTGGCCATCACCATTTTTGTGTCAGTTCTAGCAAATTATATGTTCCTTTGTCTCTGGGATCAGATGTCCAGCACTGCTGGCCGAAAATAGCTTCGCTACGCACTCGGTAGGCCAGCACTGATGGCCATTTGACATCGTAATATAAATGAATTTTTATTATTTTTACATGCAAAACTACCTGACTGGTTTGGAAATACAGCGAGCAGCTGTTAATTCAGTCTATATTCTGTTCAGCTAGCCTACGGAGTGACCCAAACAAACTTTGCATGCGTGTAAGTGAGGAATTCCGAGAATTGTACTGAAAAGGGCCTGGTATCGGACGGTCGGCCTATTCACACTCATTGCCACATACAGTTCGTTCTTAACAGCTGTTGTTGCATTTTCAGTATGTGCTTCACTCTTTGACATCGGACATACAAGTCCTACATTGTGATTAACAATTAGTTATGTTTGTGTTTGTACAGTAGCTTGCCTAAGTATAATTTAATTTCTCAAGTAGTTTTTTTAAAACTCATTTTATTAGTAAGTTCTTTGTTCTATTACGGTAGTTTAGGCGTTTTCAATGGGTAGGCTTGTTGCCTGTTCGATTTAGAAAAATATAACGTACAATTGACAGCATAAATGTTATATGAAAATTAATTTCTCATAACTTTCTTAGTAATGGCGAAGGTGATATTGTGGAAGGTATCCATAATGAATAATAAGACGAAATTGTCACAACCACATTTATTAAAAGTTCGAGAAACTAGTTTCGGTTGTTACACCATTATCAATCTCAATCAAACTGAAAACTGAAGTACAGAGTAGCCTTATATATACTGTACATGGAATGATACTATTGGCTAAGAGGGAAAGAGGCTGACCTAAATCGGACGTTGTGATTGGTTGTCAAGTCACGCCCCCTGGTGGGAGGAGTAACAATTGTTACTCCTCCCACCAGGGGGCGTGACTAAATCGGCGTGACCTAAATCGGACGTTGTGATTGGTTGTCAAGTCACGCCACAATTGTTACTCCTCCCACCAGGGGGCGTGACTTAACAAACAATCACAACGTCCGATTTAGGTCACGCCGATTTAGTCACGCCCCCTGGTGGGAGGAGTAACAATTGTTACTCCTCCCACCAGGGGGCGTGACTTGACAACCAATCACAACGTCCGATTTAGGTCAGCCTCTTTCCCTCTTAGCCAATAGTATCATTCCATGTACAGTATATATAAGGCTACTCTGTACTTCAGTTTTCAGTTTGATTGAGATTGATAATGGTGTAACAACCGAAACTAGTTTCTCGAACTTTTAATAAATGTGGTTGTGACAATTTCGTCTTATTATTCATTAATTTCTCATAGCCCAGTCAAATTAAACAAATTGAGAAAAATTCCCGGATTTTTGAAAATTGGCATAGGTAGCTGATCCTTGATATACATGTTTAAAGAAACTTGGAGTTTGGGGGGGGGGGGGGTTTAGGGGGACCTGTAAACATGCTTTTTTTGCCCACCTATTCGAGTGACCCTAAGAAAAAGCGGAAATACCTGTAGAAAGTAATAATGCCATTGAAAAAAGAAAAAAAGAAGAAGAATCCAAAAGGACGGCTGAAGAAGACAAAATGATATTTTCATTTGAAAATTTTCGCAACAATGTAAGTAAGAAGAAAAACTGTTTTGATTTTAAAGATTGGACAGTCTTTTCTAACGAATCGTGTGCGATTTTAAATAAGTTAGATACAATAAGTATTCCTAAGGTTACTATTAAGAGTTAATGTTAACAACATCTGCTCTACAACATCTTTCAGTCAAAACAAGTGAAGGCACAGTGTGGTCTGGTTAGAATTAGAGTTAGCTATTGTCTGTGCAAAGACAACGATAAAAAGTCAAAAGTGTCAGAAAAAGGAACGAATAAAAATTAATTATTTGGAAACTTTCCTAAGAATCTTTATTCATCATCAAGTTTTTTGTACAGCAGCGAGTTGCTTTTTCATATCAAGGAGAATGTTTACTTGAGGTTGCCATTCTGAACGGGGTGTACCACTTCCTTTCATTGTACGCACCAAATCACCCTGCAAACAAAATAATGTTGACCATTTATTAAAAACTAGTAAAAGTTGTAAAAAATTAGTTCTCTTAAATAATTAAGAAATTCATGATACTTGCTGCTATAACCAAGTTCATATATAGTCAGTGGCGGATCCAGGATTGAGCCAAGGGGGGGGGCTAATGGATCGGGGGAGGGGGTTCACTTTGAAAAAAAATCATCATGCATTATTGATTACTTGATTACTCACTTAGACTTCAGATTGTTTATTTACTTTTTGATTGATTTTGAAACATCTATTTAAATAGAGGTCCAGTTCGATAAACACTTCTTGGTTTTGTCTGGCTGAAGTGTTGTAAAACCTTTTCTATTTCTATGTTCCGTTCTTTGTGAATATGGGCCAGTGCAATCCCGTTTAACTCTGTCATAGTTGACCTAAGGTACGTTTTGATTCTTCTTAGGGAAGAAAAGCTCCTTTTGGTTGAGACAGTGGCGGATCCAGAAATTTTTTTTGGGGGTGGCTGGTAGCTACTGATGATGGGGGGGGGGGGGGGGTAGAGGTGTACTGAATACAAGTAGTATTGTAGAAGCTTCTGAATTTTTCATAATCAATCATACCCGAACTATAATATTCATATTATTGGGAAATAAAAATTAGCTTAGTGCTTTGAACCGTATCAGCGATATAATTAATTTAAATTTATATTATATTGGAAAGTTTTGATTGAAGAATCAGGTGTGCTCAGCAGTTAGTCAAGGAACATAGTATTATTCCGGTATTACGGTCATATTATTCAATTTTTAAGAATGAAAATCAATGTGGGAGCTTTAATTAGTTACACATTTTTTAATTAACTAATGTTTCATCTAGATAAACTTTGTGTGAATTCCACATAGTAAAAAGAGATGATTTTCTAAAGTTTTAGTTTACCTCTTATAGAAATATGGAATCTGAAGCTACTCCCCCAGAAAACTTTTGTATACTCTCTTTGAGAAAACAATTGAAATGCTATTAGATCCAATGCTAAAAACATTGACTGATATGTTAATGTTCATTATCTCATTACTTTTCATTAAAATAAAGTTGATACTGTTGTGATTCAATTACTGCAATTTTATGTTGCACTACTTTTTCTATTCAACAAGTACTGTTTTTATTCAGCAAGTACAAAAATCTAAGCACTGAGTTGATTGGTTGCATACAATGTAAATGTAACTAAGACATTATACAGTTTTAAAACGCTAACGGATTTCATACAATTGAAGACTTAGTAATGGAATAAGGTAATTCTTGCTAATGAATATTTTACGAGCGACAAACTGATGATATTGGTGAAAAATTTACACTCTCCCATAAAACTTTTTGGAGGTTTTGGGGGGGGGGGGGCTTCAGCCCGAAAGCCCCCCCGTAAATCCGCCACTGGGTTGAGGCGGTTGCCAACGGCAAAGTTGCAAATATTTGTAATAAAATTGCAACGTTTGGGAAAAGGTCTCTATTACATTTAGATAGAACAACTTCACAGCACTGTGGAAGATCCTTGGAACTTGTTGATTTCCAATGTTCCCGCCAAAGTTCAAATTTTGCTAATAGCTCCAAAGTTGTTGTAGAAATGTCTTCGCAGTAGATATTTGCTGCTTTAACTACCTCATCAACACTAACTTTTGTGAAATTTGATGGGATCAGTCCCTCTAGATGTGCAGCTTCATGTACTGAACTAAATCTAGTTTGCAGCTCAGAAATAATGTGATCCAAGAATAGTGTATAGCCTATACTGTCAATCAGGGTTTTTTTTCACCTGGAACGCTCCAGAACGACGTTCCGGTACCTTTTCGCTAGGTATATATGAATATCTTATCAATTAATTACTATTAGGAACAAAATTTCATTAACATTTGTATTTCCAAACATTGAATGTTTGATTTTCGCTATGAATCTAATAATGACACCAGCTCTACTTGTTAGCAATCTTCTCTTCATTAGGATTGTTGGACCTCCACTAACGTCCTTTGACCCCACAAAATATGTTGTCATGGCTTCTTCAAGGACACCATTCTGCTGTAGACACGAAAAGTAAAGTACGCAACAGGGAAGAAGGAAATAGGAAATGGACAGGAGCGTAGCCAGGGGAATATCGGGATACATCTCCCCCCCCCCCACCCACCCACTGAAGTCATCTTTCACAATACTAATAACTTACAGATTAAATTAAAACAGTTAATACAAAAAAACCTTAGTTTTATCCATCACAAGAATTTATCACTAATGAATCACGAAAGACAAGAAGCATCACAGCATTAAAGAATGGGAACTAAATGAAATAAGCAAGACAAAAGGAACAAAGCTTTGTTAAAGGATAGGAAAAGAAGCAGTAAGAAGTTGTAAGATGAAAGCAAAAGAAATAAGCAAATTATGAATTTATTGAGGCCAAACAAATCAAAAAATGCACAAGCAAGAGTCATGCAGCTGAGTCATTCACAAGTCATAGAGTGAGTACCTGTAGAGAAAGAGAACAAAGTTAATAAGCAAAATATGAAAATGAACAGAGCAAAGCAAAAAAAAAGCATTGAAAGAAAGATACAGATAAGTGCGCAAATGAAAGAAAAGAACTGTTTTTAAAACAATTATATTGCGGTATATTATAGTAATAAGGACACCTGTAAATCTAGATCACATTATGTTACATTACTTTAGGATCTGTGGCAGATTAGTGAGGGCTTGCATGCTTTCCACACTGCCATCGTAGGGGCTGCCAAGGCAGTTATATATTTTTTTTGTATAGGGTTCCCAAGTGGACTATACAATTGAGTGTTAGCAGAGGTATAATTCCTGCTGAGCGCTTATTTTTAAGTCGAAGGGCATTGATCCCAGGCCACATTTCTAGTGTTGATGGAGGTGAAATTCCCATTCAAGCACTTACTGCAGATCAAGGGCAAGGACCCAGATCTAAATTTAGTTAGGGGCTTAAGCGCGCCCAGAATTTGTGCTCATTGCACAGCGCAATTGTTAGGAAATGTGATAATATTGTGATATTTATGTTTAAAGATCTGTTTGTTATTGTGCTTGGTGTCCTACCTGTGATATGTTTCGATGTGAATGTTAGAATGCGCTGTACTACAGTAAGTTAGAAAGACTTTGTAGCACAAACCCTTCCTAGCTTAGGGGCTTTTTGTAACATCGCACTCTGAGCAGTGGAAGAAAAGTTTTATTTTGCTAAAATTTTGATAACAAATAAGGTACTCACAGCATATCTGAAATTTTTTATTCTAATTCGTATTTGGCCTAAGTCGACTTTACAAGCCACTTAACCTTTCCCCAAGACAGATTTGTTTACTTTTGTGGGAGTAGAAAAGCCAGCAGCTGACTGATAAGAAAGCAAGGGTTGTTTGATCGGGTCTGCATAATGCCGACAAACAGTATTAATTAATTGTCGAATTATTCAATATAATTATGATCATCTCTTTGTTAATTTTAAGCATTCTTTATGTGGCCAATAAATTCTCCTATTTGTTTCTGACTCAATGCTATCGAGTCTTTTACTCTATTCAATTAATTTATTTTCATTTTATTTTAGAGTGGTAACAGGTGTTTGACGTCACTTGTTTTCCACATTTTTGTGTGGAATCCCCCACTCAACAGACTTGCATAGATTTTCCTGAGGAGGAGACACGTTTAAAGTTACCTCAAAATGATTTAAAGTTCCTATTTTTGTTACTGTGATATTTTTGTATTTGATGTTGAAAGGGCTGTGAGTTAGTGGAAAGTCAGTGTTTCTAAAAAAGATCCCCTGCAAGTATGAAATAAAAAGTATAAAAAATAAAAGTCGCGAAAAACCGTGGACACGAGACGACCGCTTCCAGGAAGGCAACAACCATTTCATCCTGGCCCATCCAGCCACATCAGCGCCGTATAAGTATCCGTGAGTGACAAAATATGTGCGTTCGTGAAAAATTTCAACGAAATCATAGGAAAATTTAAAAATTGAAAAAAAAAATCAGCACGTGCATCAGATAGAGGGGTGTCGATTGTACAGACACGCTGACTTATCATTTTATATTATATTTAAAAAAATCAGAGAGTGCAATTTATTGGGGAAAATTCCATAGAGGACAGAGACACTCTTGAAATATATTCTAAATGAGACCGAACTCTATTGAGGTCAAATCAGGCATTATTTAAAAATTATTAATCTATATCTCCTCTGTGAAGGAGCCTATTTTTCACTTTTATTATTGAAATAAACCTTCAACTTTGTTTCTAAAAATTGGCTTCATCATTTCCGTCAGTTCAGTCCAAGCTCTAGATTGTAGTATCTTAGATTTTAATTATATTCCAACCGGATTGTTCTCATATCACCATAGTGTCTGGTCAAATAAGAGTGTGGCAGGGTATAATTTGTGAGATCTTGTGGTCCCACAATTTGGGAGACGATATCCTGTCGTACTGTTATTCAAAGTTCACTTCTACTCCGAGGGATTCAACCGACTGCTGTACCTTGGGCTATCCGGCGCATTTATTAATGGTTCATAGAGTAAGTAAATTATTTTTAATAAGTTTCTATCCATTAGGTAAGCCCTTGCGAGAGTAGAGGTTGACAGTGTATAGAAAGGGTAAATAGATTAGATTCATGTAGGCCGTTGTTCAAGAGACTTGGTCTCCTAACTGTACCCTGCTTATAAGTGTATGAAGCTACTTTATATGTAAAAACGAATGATATTAACCAAAATCTTGAAGAACATGATTATAATAAAAGAAGCCGAGGATATTATCACTTGGTGAGTCACAATATTAGCTTATTCAAACAAAAACCTAGTTATATTGGTAGGAAATTCTACAACAAGCTACTGCAGTTTTTAAAGAGTCTTGAAAATATAGAAATATTTAAAAAAAATTGAAAAAATATTTAGTTGATAAAGCTTTTTATAGTGTACAAGAGTTCCTTTCACATCAAAATTGAGCCTCACCTCAACTAATTGATTTCTAGTAATTATGATATCTAGTGTATAATTGTTGATCTGACTTGTCTTATACTCCTTAACTGGAGTCTCCAAGACGTAATCTACAAAAAACCACCATGAGTTAGAGCTAATGGCGCGATATCTTAATTGTGGTATACCACAATTAATCCTAATCCACAGATGTTCTTGTCTGAGTTTGATTTGTTTATTTCTTCTTCTTTGATGGTCCGGGTCGGTTTATGGTGTCTTTGTCGTCATTATCAGTGTCACAGTCATCTCCATTGTTTGCCATGTGAATATGTGCTACGACTGGTGGTATGTCATCGTCTTCATCATCGCTGTTGAGGACAATTTCTAGTACAATTTCACAAAATTCGCTGTTGCAGAATTTGCACACAACTGAGAATTTTAGCCCACCTTTCCTGCAGCCTCATACAGCACTACATCCCTTTTTATAATTGCAAAAGATGACATTCAATAAGGTGTCGGGAGCTGGGTTTTCCCTTGTTGTTATAGGAAAGTTCGTGCCAAGTTTCTAGCCCCAATCGAATTGATTTTTGGGGATTCCACACAATTTTTGGACCTGATGATGAGTCCAGAACGTGTAGTAATGTGCTGCGTTGTTCATTGGTGGTTAAGAAGCCAGGTTAAATTTGTTCTTCATTGATAATTTGGTAAACCGTTGGTACCAGATATCTTGCAAGGTTTCCTTCTCCACGTTCCCACCATACAAAGCATTGAGAAACCATAATCCAGCGTCTTTGAGGTCTTGTGCGTCATCGGATCTTTGAAGAGGCCAATGAATTCTTTCAGTTGTTTTTGAACAAGCAGAAGAAATTATCTTCTACCTTGGTTGAAGAGGGATGACATCGTGCCACAGCCACTGGTGTTTTCGGCTGCTTCTTTCACCTTCAAACTCCTCGCCGAATATACTAGGGGTGCCAGACGCTCAGACGCTTACTGGCACATCGCTCTCAACTTTTAATCTCTGTCTTTCACTTCACTTTATTGAATCTTTACATGTCACGAGAATGTTGTTATTGGTTGCCCCACACATGGCTTGTGTCAAAAATGCCTAAAACCTATTGTGTCCCAGGAGGCAATACTAATATTATAGACGAGAAGAAACTAAAAGTGTATTTCCTTTCCCAAAGGAAAAACACCGACACATTTCTTGGCTTAGAGAGATGCCAAAAATGTATAATTATTAATGTCTTTAGCTGCCATCTCAGCCTCATTTACTTATAGTAACATTAACGACGAGAAATTAATGATCAATAATATAAATGAGGGTTTAAATGGTAGGAAAAGTATTTTTGTTTTATTTTATCATCATTTTTACTTGATGTTTTATTATTTCTGTTTTTTTCGTTAAGAGGATGACGATTTTTTGGAATTAGTTCCAATTTTTTGGTTTCTTCATTGTTTTTCAATTGAATAAGAAGATAATAAATTAGTAGTTGTTCAAAGCTGATAAATACATTAGAAATGTTCAACTAATGTAATTCTCATTTAAAATAAAGACTAATGATTTATTTGAAGGTAAGAATCATGAGTAGTAATGTAGTAGGCAGACATAAAAGATGGGAGCTGGCACCCCTATCGTGACGTCACGATTGGTAAGGCTAGGCCTTCTCTGTAATCACTGTGCATTGAAGTACATTTCGCCATATAATGTTATTTTGAAGTGAAAAAACGTTAAAAAAACACAAGTAATTCATTTTTACAAAATTTACCATAAAAAGATTAAGTTGGACGATTTTTTTTTTTGAAAAATGTACACGTTTTGTCCGCTGTAACTCACCACCCGTTAGACTTCGGAAAAATTGTTGATACAAAAAGGGAATATTGTGCTCTTTAAATTTGGATTTGACATTTTTGTCGTGGGATCTACCGATGAGTTAAATCGGAAAAACCAATTATTGTTTGTACCTTTAATCTAAGATGGGGGATCACGTGCATCTCCCCCAAGGTCGAAAATTTGGATTTTAATCAGGGCCCCTAACCCAATAACATATTCCAAAATGTCAGAGCTACATCACCTATTATAGGGCAGAGGCCTTTTTTGCTCCCCATTGACTGGACTAGTTATGTATAACATAACGGAAATAAATTTGAAAATTCAATTTGATTGATCGATTCTTGATAATAATATTCTTCATAAGCTCATAAGCGTTTATTTTATTATAACTATCAAATAAATTTAAATCCTTTTTCTTAACTCATTCTTAAGTCATTTTAAGAGTAGCACCTTTCCTCATGAGATTAGAGTAGTACCAGAAACACCTCTCGAATCCAAGCGTTACCCTTTTAAAAATTAACAATTTATTACATACATACCGATCTTATATTTTTATTAATTTATTATATTAGATATTAATTAAAATTGTATTATTTTCATTTATTTAGTGATCACTTGTTATCATACTCAATTGAAATATTAGAAATGATTTGTTTCTCTTAAATTAATATGTTATTCTTATGAATGATAACTTAATTCATATGAAGGCTCAACCAGATGAATAAGAGAGCCCGTGGTCTATCTTGAAATCAGATTCCAATTTCATACGATGGAGAAGCTCACTTTAAAAATCATATGTTTCCTATAGAATAAGGCTTGAGTGTCTTTCCTTTATTTTTTCAAATATCCTTTAAATGCAAGCAAATTCCTTACATATACTTCACTGGGCATTCCTTAGAAAAAGATCATGCACAATTTCATAGAATTTGGTCCAAGCGTTTAGCCGAAAATGCTTTAAAAAGACAGACAGACATTTGAAAAACGGTCGACTAGAAACCTCTACTTGTTCGGCCAATAATAGATGAGCTTCTAAATTCTAACTGTAATATTGATATTTAGATGTCAAACCTGTTTGGTGATTTTTTCTTCAAGTTCTTTCACGCTTTCTTTTGTTGCTGCCGCCGCGATACATTCTGTCGAACTATTAGAAGGTGAGGATTGCTTTTCTGCTTCAGCCAACTGTTTTTTCAAGCTCAAAAGTACATCAACATGTGGTTGCCATTCACTCTTTGGCACACCACTTGACTTTACTTTCCTTACTAAGTCTCCCTAGAATTGAAAAATCACCATTGTTGAAATGTAAATCAATGTAAATGTAATTAAACTTGTAACAATTAATGTATAGGTCACTTGGTTCACAACTTTGGCCACAATTTACATTTTCTGCTTGGAGCAAGTAACTACTGAAAACATTTGATACCAATTCTGGCTATTATTCAATTCAACCACCAGAACTAATAATTAATTCTTTAAAATATCTATTCAAAATTTTTACAGATTTAATGAACAATATAAAAGTAAATCAAGTTAAATCATTTCACTTTTAAAAAATCAAGTGATTAAGATAATTTTAGGACTAGTATTCTCAATAAATTCAGTTGTTACAACGTTGTTACTCAAAGCTGCTCAATTCACATTCAACGATTTATAAAGGCTCAATGCATGTGTAAAAATTCGTAAATTAATGTGGATAGTTGGATACTTGTCAATGTTGGATATTGGATAGTTGCCAATAGGAGTTCAATCTTTTATCAGTATTCATGCTTTTAGTACTCATCATATTGGCGATCGTTGTGCCAAATGTATTTGAGACGGTGGTTGAGTTTCAGTTTTCGTTATTGTGAATTTTGTGTGAATGCTACACTTTCCATTTTCGAATTATTAATTGTTTATCAGTTTGTAAATGTTCGGTTCTGAGGTGAAATTTGAGGGAAGTAATCCAGCAGGTGTATTTGGACATTGCAGACCTACAAATTCTGAGTTCCTTTATTTTTCCTTTCTTTCTTTCCAAATTACCTCATCTATTTTCCCACTCAGATTATACATGAAACGTGTCGTCTCTGTCATCCATACCTAATTATTTATATTTTCCTCAACATTGCTACAGAGCCGAATTACGTTTGTTATAACATAATTTAAATTTCATACAGTACACTTGCCATACCATTTAGGTTCACCGGGCCAGATTTTTGGGCCCAGCTTAAATTTAGCATTGAGTGCCAGAGTGTTTACAGACTTAGGTTTATGAAAACCTAAACGTTTCTTTATCATTTTAGCATACAAAGTACTCTGTATACAACACACAAAGATGAATTATTGTAATTCCAATAACTACACAACTGCTAGATCATCACCCATTACTCTCATATCTTGAAACCGAGCATCAATAATGAAATTACTAGCAAGGTATTTCAATTTTATTCTGCTAACATACAACCATCAATGTAAAATAAATATTCCAATACGAAATGAAAACATTGCTTACAAGCTTTGATAATGGACAATCACATTATAGGGAAAAGCAGACAGGGCAGAAGGTTTTAAAGGTCTTGGTATTTTGTCTTTTACCTAAACAAACAGTAATCTATGTTTATGGCAATGTACCTGTTCAGCAACCTTCTTCTGAAGTGTATCAATATCTTCGTTTGTTGATTCATTGCCAACTGGCATATTCTTCAGCAGATCAACCAATTGCTTTTTCAAATCAAGCAAAATAGTCACCTGAGGTTGCCACTCGCTTTTTGGAGCTCCTTTAGCTTTCATCTCCCTCACAAGGTTTCCCTGTAAATCAATAATTGAGTTGAGGCTTGACGAACTATTTCCCATTTCTAGACATGAAGACCATTCAAGCATATAATATTCAATCTTCACACACTACTGCTAAAGTGTCATTTTCCTAGCAAAGTTTACAGGCAGCAGGAAACAAAAAAATTACGCAAGCGCTATTGTTTTTCCAGTCTCTGCTGCCTAAAAACGTCGACAAGAGAATGGTCCTTGAATGAATACTTATTTTATTTATTCTAATCATCATGCAATATATGCTTTCTATGCTTAGATAATCTTAGCTATTAATCTAGTTATATTACTTTTTTCTATTCTGTCTTTGTTGGTATTTTTTAATCACTTTGTAATCTTTGTGATGCTGCACCCTTTCAACTGATTCAAGTTTCATCCTTTATGTAATATCGAGTGTATAGTTTTCATTTTGGATTATTATAATTTTGGCAAATGATTCTCGTTAATGAATATAGACACCAACTGAAAAATTTATCTGGATAAGTGGAACCTTCCATAAATTGCATTTATTCTGTAAATACATAAACTCGAATACATCACATGTCAATCTTGAAGCCAAGTGAAGAAATTGCTAATAAGAAGAATCTAAATAAATACCACTTACATAGTCAAGAATACGATAGATTGTGCTATCCCCTAAAGCTTCCATAAACCAGCACTGTAGGGTTTTCTACTTATATTTTATTACTTTTCCAATTTTGGGGGACTTGCCTTTTCCCTTTTTGTATGCAACTAATAATTAGTTGAATATATTTCACAATTTGATTATTGTAGCACTCATTCACTTTTTGTGTGTCCTTACTAACGTAGAACGTTTTATTGAAACAGTAACAGCACCTGTCTTGAACTTTGACACATTATAATTCGTAGTAAATAGAGAAACTAAAATTATCATTACATAGAAAAAGCTTATAGAAATGGCATTAGGATTATAATAAATAAATAGGAAAAAATATGGATGTGTTTGGATGGAAGGCATACATAAAGGGAAAAGGCAAGTCCCCCAAAATTGAAAAAGTAATAAAATATAAGTAGAAAACCCTACAGTGCTGGTTTATGGAAGCTTTAGGGGATAGCACAATTCATCAGATTCTTGACTATCTAAGTGGTTTTTTATTAAGATTCTTCTCATTTGCAATTTCTTCACTTTGCTTCAAGATTGACATGTGATGTCTTTCTTATAACTTATCATCATCATCATCATTTTTCACCTAATCCCATGTCAAGTGGGGTCGATGGGCAGTGAATCCCGTGAGGAAAAGTATTGTTTTCAAGGCCGGATGTATTTCCTGACGCCAACCCTTAGCCTCCAGGCTTCAAAAATATTGAAATTCGAAATACATGTACATTTGCCACACACATGAACATGATCAAGTGCATAATTTTTAAAATCAATTAACACAGCATTTACAAACTTACAGTATAAAGCCTGTATTCACTTCTGAAAAGATTATTCAATGAAAGGGATTTCTGAAAGGATTATTTAATGATAGGGACTGCAAATTATAAATTTATGATTTAGACAATTTCAATCTCAGAGATTTGATTCTTGGTATGTGTTTCTTATAACTGAGAATAAATCATTCATATTAAATGTTTACTGACCTGTTTTGCTACAGCCTCCTCCATTGCTTTCTGAGCTGCTGCAGACGACAACGATGATGATGATGATGATGTTGTGGTCTGCTTCTTCTTATTGCTAGAATTGACGGCGTCAGGCCCATTGGCAACAGGCTGTTGTTTCCCAGCAAAGCGTTTTTTCAGCTCATCAACTGTGGATGGCTCGATTTTCGTGAATAGTGGGGCTGGCTGCAAAGTTATCGTTAAAACATCAACTAGTGATTCTTAAAAGGTTGAGTAATTTAATTGATTTGCTTCAAACATATGCTATACTTGATAGGGTATATAATACCCTTCAATTATTATTATAAAATATAGATTATAATAAACTTATTCTACGGACTCTTTTTTTATAATACAGGTACTAAGCTTATTTATTATCAAAAAAATAATGGATGTGCTCTAAACTTATTGAATAAAGACAATTATAATTTGAAAATAGAAAATGCATAGATAGATCTTACTTTGTTTTTAATAATAGTTGCTCAAAGAATTATTATCACCACTCTGAACAATCAAATTAATAACGGAATTTTCATTCATTAATTTGTTCACTTTAGTAAATTAATACAATCGAATGCGAGGAAACAACAGGCTTTTTAGAAAAAACTTACTAAAAATTTCATTAGAAAATCCAAATTTTTATAGATTAGATCTGAATCACACTGAAAATTTACACTTGAAAAAATACTCTATTATTTTTTGTTGATGAATATCAATCAGAAAATTTACTTGAAACGAAGCACTGTAAATAGTTCAAAGTATATAAACAGTTTATTCTTAATTCTCATCACAATATGATGGAATACATAGAATATTCAACAAAAATAATTGGATTTCCTCTTTAGAAACTGAAAAATCTTCAAAATAATCGAGACTTTACTTACTTTGCCGATTTTATGTCCAGGAGGCAACAGTTGTGCCAAATGTGTAGGCAAAACGAAAACACTGTCCGGTGCATTCAATTGTTTGGCGATAACTTCACAAGTGTGAGGCATGTAAGGCTTCAATAATATTGCTAACAAGCATGCTATGTTACTACTCAGTCCGATCACTGAGCCAGCTCTTTTCCTAGTGAAGAAAATAATTCAAGACTCCGTTATAACAATCAAATTCAATATATCTTTATAACATACATACAGTACATACTACAGTCTTAACCTTCATAACTTGCTTCTCTACACTAACATAATATATGCGTTTAATGATGCACTTGGGAGGTCTATATTACACTGTAAAAGATTGTATAAATATCTTTCGTAAAATATAGGTTTCATCTTTTATAAAAAATTGATAGAAGCATCAGTTCGACTGAACAGAACATTCTTTGTTAAAAATACATGATGCTGTTGGGCAAACTAAACTCTGCATCCATTTACATCCATCTCATTTTACATCTGCATCACAAAGTTGAAAAAATAATTTTCTATTACTCATGAAAAGTGTAAAAGGTTGGACAAAAAACATCTAGTAACATAAGTACTTATGCCTGTATTACAGAATATATATATATTGTAGCGAATATGAGAATGAAAATAGTGAGAAAGAAGGACAGTGGTTCTCGGTGTTATCTGCTATGTAAATGTTTACTTCTAAGCAATTAATTACTCTGCTTTTGACACTTTTGTGGTTTTTACTTGGTAATTTGTAGAATGTTCTAGTTGTTTGATTAGAAATTAATGGATTCTTATCGAATATTGTGGAAGGCATGAAGGTCTTTCATTGTTTATTTTAGAAATCGGTAGAAGTTGGTAGAGAAATCTAGAGACATCTCAATTATGAAAAATTATATAAATAGAGGTAGACTTTTGTAAATTAGTTCAGGATTGCTTGAAATTCGTCGTGATAAACAAGAAGTGACAGTTCTATCTATTGTGCCTCTATAGTGATAATTCTTTTACCTATTACTGTATTACGGACTTGTGCTACGTAAGTTAATTGTTCTTCCTCGACGTTTCTTTTTGAATATTATTGGACAGTTTATTGTACAGTTATTATTTAATATTAGATCGGCCTTTTGACATTTAGTGATTGATTTCTGTATGGTAATATTGAAAACTCATTATCAGTTGAACAATATCGTTTTATCTGTTTCCGATTGCTTATTTTTGTGTAAGAAATCACTGAACAGTGTGAGTTGTGAATTATTTGTGTTAATAAAGTGCGAGTGATAAATTTAAGTGTTGCCAGCGTTATTTTAGACTTAGAACCCGTAACAATATTTATTCTGTGCCAATATACAATAACTAAAATGAGTTCAACTTGTTTGATTTGTGTTCATATAAATCAGTTTTATAGACATGTTATTTTTAAGGGTTTAACCAGATTGCAAGAAGCTTGAAGCTAACTTTAACTAGCAGAACCTTAAAAAATATTCTAAAAATACTCACTTGTCTTCTGGAGAACCCTTTATCAAGGCCCACGGTTGATTATTTTGGAAGTACAGATTGCCATATCGTGATATGCTTAGAATGAGTCTGAGGCCAGGTCTCAGTCTTCCGTTTTCCAGCGCCGATAAATAGTCTGATAGCAATCTATTAATGTAAACTACGTACGAGTAATCATCTTCATTGAGATTCATGTCTGGTATCAAGTAATTGAAAAACTTCTCCACAAAAACTAATGCTCTGAAAAAAATGATATTACATTACAACAATCAGTAAGTGGATCTTAGTTTCACTAAGAGGATGAATAATAAGACTAAATTGTCACAACTACATTTATTAAAACTTTGAGAAACTAGTTTCGGTTGTTATACCATTATCAATCTCAATCAAACCCCTAACTAGCTTCACTAAGAGGAACGTTTACTAAGTTTCAAGAGTCCAGAATCTACCTTTCAAAAAATATTGCCTAGACAGACGGCCATGATTCCAATAAAGCCCTGTCGGGTCCTTGATGATAATAATAATAATAATGATAATTATTATAGATTGGGCAATCTACGCTAAACCCCTTAACGCAAAAAGCTAATCTGAATAAATCACAAGCTACTTTTACATTTAAATGCCAGAATATTTCAAGCTACTTGTACATTTACATGCCAGAATACAATTCAACCATACACAAAGAGGTTAGAATGATTATATTCATATTAAATTTAGAAGGATATGTAATACAGTATAAGAATGTTCAGAAATGATGCAGTCTGTTTTGAGGGTGGGGGGAGGGGGGTCGTGGAGGAGTCATAAAGTGTAGTGCGGAGGGAAGACTCTAGATAATATTAATGGCAAAAAAGAGAGTGAGAAGAACCCTCTAAAAATTCATGAAGATACTGATAAACTGATACTGCTAAAAATAATCCTTCTAAAACCACATGTTAAGGCGATTCTAACTCCAACAAATTTCCAAATCTAACACACTTTATTATACATTTTTCCTGACGCAAACCCAGAGTTTTTTCAGGGAAACATAACTTGAAAAAACAATGAAGGGGAGGGGATAACTATGTAAAACAGCTTCCCATTTCCATCAAAATTGCTTTCTTCAGATATTATTTTTAGTTATAGCTTGAAAAATATTATTTAGCCTTTTAGCCTTCATTTTTGCAGCATGTTAGGGGGGGGGGGCAATGAGCTATGAAAAAACGTATAGTAGTACCTTGATCCCAGACTGTGCTACGGGCTGAACGTGTTTTCGGTAATGTGCAACGTTCCGGAAAATTGAAAGTATAGTTTTGAAGTGCTTGAAATCAAAAGTGGAGCCAAAAATTGGTATCAAAAAGCAGCGAAAATCAACCGAGGATTGGGGCCTATAATAGTTCACCGGACCAGGGCGAAAATACCAGCCAGGTGAGTTCTTTCCATTTACTTTCACTAACAATCAAAACTAAATTGGGCCCAATTAGAGGGATTAAAGAACCGTTCAAAAATTATATTAGGCAGCTCACCTCCCACAAGACAAATTGAGACGTGGAGACTTCTCACACGGGCAGACTCACGCCCAGCCACGGGCTCAAATCATAATTTAAATTTTATTTGTATGTAAATGTAATATATATCCAACAACTCCTCCAGCCATGCCATGAAGAATTGCCGACAATATATAAATTTATGTTAGTCTTATATAATATAAATGTTCAATAAAGGCCTTTATCTACGACCATGTCATAATGTATACATTACAGTTTCACAATTGATGCCAAAACAGCTGTCTTTTCGAAATGCTTTTTGAGACCCGTTGCATAAAGAGCTCATTATAATACAGGTTCTACATTATAACACGGGTTCTGGACCAATCAGAAGCATTTTTGATGGAATCAATATCGTAATTCAATATTGTGAAACTATCAGCTGATTTCATCAAACTGCTACACCAGCTACTTTAACCTAACAATCTACTATAACTTCTCATATTTGAGATGAGAGGTTAGGTATCTTTGACATTCACAGGTAAAATGAAATTGTTTTAATTAAATGTATACTAGTGGTCGTAGATAAAATAGTGTATGCAACGATTTTATTTGGCCATTAAGGCACTCGTGAGATATTTATAACACTCGCATTCGCTCGTGTTATAACTTACATCTAACTCGTGCCTTAATAAGGGTCAAAATAAAATCGTTGCATAAACTACTATTTATTATCATTTTTTATTATTACTTGTAAACGCAGCTTTTTTTATTGATTGATTAATCATGCAAGAGAAATGATAGGCCTAGTTAAAACAATCTAAAGAAATTGATATGCATTGGTATACCTATTGATGAAATTGCCTAGGTTATTAAGAAGTTCGGAGTTATTTTTGGTGACAAGATCAGCCCAGCTAAATGAAGAGTCCTGGCCCTCAGGTCTAACATACAGAAGGTAAAACCTGAAGATATCACTAGGAATTCCAGTTTCTTTTGCATCGGTTCCAAAAACACCAACACCTCTCGATTTGGAAAATTTGCCGTCTTCATAGTTCAAATACTCTGTGATAAGAAACACATTACAGTGTAATACAATGAAAAAGATTCTATCATTATTTTGGCAAATAATAATTTATATCCACACTTGCAAGTAAGATAGGCTTGTTTCCAATCATTTTCTCAAAAACTCTCATTATTTCGTCTCTCTCACCTAATTATTGATTTCTTTCAAAAATGCATTATTTTATTTTGGTGAATTTTTTAATTGATATTATTGAGTGTAATTTATGATCTTTATTAACTGTAAACTTTTGAATGTAAATAAATAGATTAATAATTAATTCATTAATACAGTATTATCCTTTCACATTAGACAAAACCAATAATATTGGCAATGTCAGTAGGTATTAAGAGAGTAATGAAAACCTGTATTACCTGTCAAATAATACAGCAGAAGAATGTTAATATAGTCTCGCAATACGTGCCCCGTTTTTTCGAAAACCTATTCCGAACAGAGTAAGGATAATTGTCAATTTCCAATTTATGATAAACCCAGTATGTAGAAAAGCTAGTAAATATGCTCAAAATTCGAGAAGGAACAAATTATACAGTAAAAACTCGATAATGGTAACACTAAATTCAAAAGAATTTCATTGAATGATAAGGAAAAGATACAGACCAGTAGCCATCAGATGATTAACGAGATTGTAATTGCCGCCAGCAGCGAACAAAGTGGATGGAAACATGATACTGTGGAATGGCACATTATCCTTGGCCATGAATTGATAGAGAGTGACTTCGACTTTTCCTGATTTGTCCTTTTCCCACCAACTCCTCCATTTTTCAGTGTAAGTTTTTGTAATGCTCAAGTACCCTATAGGAGCGTCGAACCATACATAGAATACCTGTAAAATAATGCAGTACCTATAAAACCATATTTAAAAAATATATATATTTAATCTGTTGATACATCCAGAATTAGTTGCATCATTCATGAAAAGTTGAATTGCATCATTCACTTGCAAAAAGTGAGTAGAAGTTCCATTGCATTTCCCCTGACTGATAATTTTAATTTTTCCACTTCACGGCTGATGACAATAAGTTGCCAGAACTTGTATGTTTTATTAGACAAAAAAACAAAACAATAAAGCACTTAATTTTTTCGGAAGATGAAGCTCGCATAGGTCTGAAACCTGTGGGCGGGTAATGAGTTAGATGATGATGATGATGATGATTTAGGATTTGGACCTAGTTTTAGGTTTATGCAAACCCACAAATGAATGTGCATTCTTTTTACCTTTTCTAACGATCAATAAACACGATAATATCTATTCCTTCATTAATACAGAGTTTATTTATATTCTTTAAAATGACTAATGATATCAAATAGCCTCAATTACCAAGAATTGACCGAGTTCCAATCGAAATATTAACTATGTATCATTAGAATATAAGTTCTAATATTTGAAATATATTTTATAAGTCAAATCAGCTTGAAGGAAAGGCAAATACTACTCCCCGAAAAATTGAATAGGTTCCTCAAACTACCATATTTTACACAATAGCTGATGAAAGCAATCTTTTCTCAGCAAAATAGACAGCATTTCAATTACTTTGAAAAGCTAAGAAAACGACAATGACCACGACTATAAGTTGAGATACAGGCCTTAACAACCCAAAAACATACTCACCTTCTTTTCAAAGCCAGGCAAAGGAACAGAAATTCCCCATTTGAGATCTCGAGTGATACATCGGGGTTTCAAGCCATCTTTCAGCCATGCTTTAGTTATCACTTTGGCATTATTAGACCAATTTTCACTAGTAGATTCAACCCATTCTCCCACTAGCTTTTCTACCTACAATGAATGAACATAAATGTGAACATGAATTGCTCAAGAGCTACAGTATAGTAAAAAGGCTTAGAAATTATATTTTTACAGTATTTGCAAGACTCCACAATACTTCCAAGTTTTGAATCTGATAATTTTTATTATTAAAATATTATAGGGAATTTTAATGAGTAAATACATCACAGTACCTACTGCACTATAATTATTCTCAATAAGAGAAGTATATATTGTTGCGGGTTCCAACACTAAAATAATGCTGGCAACACTTAAAAGTAATACTTGAATTTATTTACACAATTAACTAACAGCAGACACTAATAAGTAGTAATTATCACTCAAGAAATCAATTAAACAAACAAACAAACAAACAATTAAACTTTCAACAAGCACATAATATATTGTTATGGAAGCTAGGAGGAAGACAGAAGTGATTATCTGTCTGTGTCAATATTAACTTCCGGTTACCATTAAGCAGCATGTGTTTACCAACCACGTACTCTCTTCGCCTTGCAGTTTATCTGTGACACTTTTAGAATGTTTACTTAGAACTTTGCGGCAATTAAAGTAGCCTGGAAGAATGGAGAATATTTTTAGAATTCGATAGAAATCAATAGAACTATCTCCATCTTTCTAGATTATTTTAAACCTAAGCGAACGCTTAGATAAACATCAGTTTCATTCATTGTTTTTATAAAAATTTAATATTACAAACTATTTTTAACAGTTTTTAGTGTTTCGTTTCAAGTGAACTTTAATAGTGGTTAAGTGTAAAGATTCATTTTGCTATTTTTTAAGTGAAGGTTTTTAGCAAATCTTAAATTTTTAGTCTGTGTTAACCTCAATGTTTTGGACAATGTAACATATTCAAAATTTGTGAAGGGAGCAGTTTTTGACTTGAGTCTGTTGCGCCTTCACATACGTTGTAAATTTGTCACAATAAATAAATAAATACGGTAAATAAAGAAGTTGTTTGAATCTCGTTGACATAACAAGTAGCAGTTCCGTTTTTAGTACAAACGTTTGGTGTTAAAGTGATAATCGTAGGATATTGTGACTGTATTAGTGAGAATTATTTTACATTTTATACGAGTGTACTCTACTCTTAGCTTTTATTGTATTACGGACTTGTGCTACGTAAGTTTAATTGTTCTTTTTAGACTTTCTTCTTGAATTATTGGACAGTTTATTGAACAGGTATTATTTAATATTTGATCGGCCTTTTAACAGTTAGTGATTTGTACAGTAATAGTTTGTGGTTTTTGTACAGTAATATAACAAATCTTTATAAGCTGAACATTATCAATTTGTATGTTTCTGATTGCTTTATTTTGTGTAATATATAACTGATTAGTGCGTGTTGTGGATTATTTGTGTAAATAAAGTGCGAGTATTAATTTAAAGTGTTGCCAGCATTATTTTAGAGATAGAACCTGTAACAAATACAAGAAACCCGTAAAAATAACAAGAGATTTACCACTGTCCAAAACTAATTAATAATTGTCAAGGAAGCCAATCAATAAAATTTATTAAGTGTCCAATAAACTGTTGAAAAATCAAAATAATAATCGATACACTTACTTGAAAATTTGAAGAGATCAAAAATTGATAATTGGAATTTTTCTTGTCATCAGATAGAGCATAAAACTTGGGAGTTTCCCGTTTTTTTTTTAATGTAAAAATAATTCCCTATGGAGCCAGGGGGTGGAAATGCAAATTTCACTGGGAAATGGGGGGGGGGGGGGGGGGAGTGAACAAATTTTGAACTTTTTTTATGATGGATAATTTTTTTCTTTTTATGATTGGAGGTTAATATTAAGAGCTGCTGAAAATGAATAGTAACCCTTTATTAGGTAAAAGGGGTAATTTCTAGGGGGCGTCAAAATGTTAAACTTTTGAAATTGCAGTTTCTATTATCATTGAATTTAAGCAATAAAATTGAGTCTAAAGTGCTCTTGAACTTTTTTTGAAAATAATCTGGGGTCTACTGTTCACAGAACTACTAGTGTAGTAGATTCCAGATTCACATTTAACGCATGAGAGTGAGCAAGAGCGAGAAGACAGAGAGAAACAAAAAGCGTCCCAACTGGGGAGCCAAGCCACTGTGAAAATATATAAATCCAATATAAATGACTGCAAGTCGTTGAATTTACCATAAAAAGTTAATATTAACAACGCATATCGTTATGGAACAAGAAACCCAAGAAATAAATAATGAATTTCCGGCTGACTAATTTCCTGGCTCGTTTGTTGTATTTTCATTACACTATAGAAATTGATAACTACATAACTTAATATAACTACAGTTGTGGTCTGACGAGTTGATCCCTGGTTTTTCGGTGCGGGAGCGGGTGGCGGTAGTAGGAAGCCAACTGCGCATGCTCTATTCATGCTTTACTCCTAATTTGAAAACTACGACCATAGACAAACAGGTTTTCTGCGCTTCAACTAGCCTAGTTGAGTCTAGGGCCAATGTCATTGCAATGCACAGTAGCAGAGAGTTGGAGAAGGGGGAAAATCGACCAGGGATCAACTCGTCAGACCCCAACTGTACGTCATATATTCTCAATACATAAATTCAACTGCGGTCCTTCATCTGATTCAACAAATCATTTGGAAAACTAATAAATTATATTCTATAAACATACATTGCTTTCATTTTGATTACATGTGTTGGCAAATAGTGGTAGAACAAACATAAATAAGTCATAATTAACAATGAAAAATTACCTTGGGTAGTTCTAGGAACAGTTGATCAGATAGCCTGACCACTGGCCTAGTTTGACAAAGTTTACATCTAGGGTTGATTAGTTCAACTGAATTTATTAGACTACCGCATCCATCACATTGGTCACCTCTGGCATCTTCGTAGCTGCATTTGGGGCATGTGCCCTCAACGAATCTATCTGCTAAGTACCTGTAAAAAATTACATTATTGAAGAAATTCCACCAATTTAACCTAGATGAAATGATTCATAATCGAATTATTATATACATAATTATAAGATAATTCTTAAATTTTAGTACAGTATTTTGAATCTAAATAAGTAGCCCAATTAAATAAGTGGATTTTAACATATTGTATATTATTTCAGTTTTCGTTAGTTAAGTTAATTGATGTGGAGACCAACTATTACTACAAAGATAAGCAATTTCAATCATAGATCCAAAAAGATGACTTTCGTGATTTAGCGGACGATTCTCACATATTATGGTAAAATTAATTCTGTGAAATTATTATACAAAAAGGCCATTCCAACTACCAACAAGACAGTATTTAGTTATGCTAGCCACTATGACATGGGAGGATGTAAGTACATGAATATTATCATTTCAATGGTTTTTCAAAGCAACGGTATTATTTATTAGACAAAAGTGACTAATGAATCCACGTCATGAATAGTAATGTGTATAATGCACTGTTTAACTTAACTTACTTATCACATTTTTCACATAAAAGCTGTTCCATTGCTGACACAGATGTGAAGCCATTGGAATGGACGCTTTCGAACATCTCATGGACAACTCTGCAAGAAATAATTTCAAGTTAATTATTTACTGAACGCAATGCTGAACTCAGTTATTTATAGTTGGAATTGATTAGCTACCGAATATTTAATAATACTGAATGGTTCAGTCATATTTCCAGAATAACCTAATGCTAGAAGTTTCTTAGCAAAAAATAGCTGAATTTCACATTCAGATGAGTTGTAAAATTTCAAAATAATTTAGTATAACATTATTATTGTAAATATTAAACTAGCCCTCGTACGTTTTCCATCGATTTCAGGATGCTTCTCCAACTTCTTCACTCTTTTAAGCATAATAAAGTTATCAAGCAATAAAGTAGCTAGTTGATGCAATCTATTTCCAATACACCAGCTCGAACTTGGCAATGAGAGATTGCCCTGCCCATTATTTATTTAAAAAATAATTTCATATCGCTGGCTAAATGAGTACTTATTTGATTATAATCAAAATAAAAGAATATATTTTTCTGTTGTTGATCAACTACAAAGATGCATTTTTAATACATTAGATATCAGTAATTTCTGAAGCAGTAGGCATTCAAGAGTAAGCTGCACTTATTATATAAGAAGCAAAACCGACAAATGATAAAAAAATGGAGAAAATTGGAAAATGGCAGGGATGGCCGAAGATAATACCAGCGAGGAGAGGTATCAAGATGAGAAACCAGTCACCGTAAACTTGGAAGCAGTCGTCCATGGTTTGATGACATTTCATTTAAATTAATGGAATTAAGAGACTGAAGAATCACCTTCAAACAGATACTCATTGGAAATCAATTACTATACACTTTTTTGCAATGCTTGGTTGAGCTGATTTTAAAGTAAATAAAGAAATAAGAGATGGGACTTACTCAGTTTGCTGTTTAGTTGTAGTTCGTCCAAATTTGTCAAACGAAATATTGAACCAAGAATAGATGTCTTTATGTATCTCAAAGTATTTATTGCATATTTGTTCTGGAGTCAACCCTTCTTCTATAGCTTTTGTTTCAGTGGCAGTTCCATATTCGTCAGTTCCACAAACGAAAAGAGTATTCCAGTTTCTTAAACGTGAATATCTGGGGGGAAATAAATATTCTCAATAGAAACAATAATTTATTACTAAACGTTTTACACTAACCAATAATATGCATCTTCGCTTAAGCTAATAAGTTGCTGAAAAAGTGGTTTATTCAAGTAATTAAATAGAAAATGGAATTTTCATATTGAACGTTTTTAGAGTTTTACACTAGTCAATAATATAAATATTCTCTTAAAGCTGATTACTCGGAAAAATTGTTAAAAAAAAATTGAACACTTTCAAATTTATATAAACAATTGAATATTTATATTAATTACTGTATGAAAAAAGATGATTATAAAAAGAACCAAAAACTATTAATGGGAAAGAATTGCTGAGATTTGAACTTACTCAACTGGGTGACACATGAAAAAATTAATTTTATAAACTATCAACTATTCACATTTTAGAAACAATTAGTTTCATGAAATATGATGAAACATTAGCCTATAGATGCCAATCATTGATGCAAAAATTGCATTTTTTGTGGTGCAATAACTAAGTGAGAGCCTTTAAATAGTCATCAGAAACTTGAATAATTTAACACTACTTTATAAAGCCTAATGTATATACTTACAATATACCAAGTAATAATCATATTATTTCTGGACAAAGAAAAAATCGTTTCAACCTGCTTTGAACAGTTCTAAACAAAGTGATAATGAATCATTATGCACCTACCTGGCAAATACATCTGCTGATAAGACACAACCAATAATGTTGCCAAGATGTGGAACGTTATTAACATAAGGAAGTGCAGATGTGATAAGTACATTACGCTCCCCCGCTACGGGTAATCTGTGGAGAGAAAGAAAAAAGTGAATTATCAATAAAGGAACTTTATTTATAAATCATGATTTGATGATGATTAGTCGATGAATAATTAGGAACTAGGAACATTACCATTAATTACATTCCAATTGAAGGTTTTGAAGAACTTAAAATTTAAGAGTTAGAGCTTAACTAAAATAACAATAACGCTTATTCTAACCTTAACTCTCTGTCTCAGTATCTTGCATTTGAAGCGAGCGGAGGCATAGTCAGATTAGAATCAGCGTTATCGTTAGCGTGGTTTGCTCAAATTCTATATTGCATAATGATAAAAAATATAATGCTTATCGGACAACTTTAAAATTATGACTGCAAGTCGTATTAGTGTCAATGTTAATGTGAGAGTCAATTTTAACATAAACTGTTCAAGTTAAATCAAGAAATTCAAGAAAGTAGATTGAAAGAACATTATTTAAATAGAAGATAAGAAATATATTCGGATATAAAGCGGGGCAGTATTAAAAATATTGAGAAAAGAAAAGTAAGTTGATATTCAGTTCGATTATAATAAAAATAATCAAACACATAAATACATACACGGGGGTGACCGCAGGCTTTGGCTTAATAGTTGGCCCACTTTTCCAAGCATTATGAGCTGCTTGAAGCTCAACATCAGTGATTGGGGGCTCCTTGGGTAATGTCTGTGAAAGAGAAAAAAGATTTTATTACATAATAATGCTGTATTAAAGAAACATAGTAGTCGAAATTATAACTTTTATAATAATCTTACATCTAAAGTTGATTTCGTATAAACTCTAAATATTGAAACATAATTTAGAACTTTATAAACATTTTTTATTCAAAATTGTGATTGATAATGCAAATATGCAACATAAGAGTTCAGAATTGATATCGATCATCAATGCTTCCGTCAGTTATGATTTAAAGTTTTATAGAAATTTTCAATTAATTATTTTACTACTAGACAGTGTTGGTAATTGTACTGTATATCACAAGCAGAATACAGCGTAGATATGGCAGCGTTGTTCTCTACTTGAGCAATACTGGAATTCTAATGTAGAATTTGTTACGTTCATATTTTAGATCTTGCGAACACAAATTACTACCAACATGAAGACGTTTCTCAGTCAATATAACAGGATTATTACATTTACAATGATCTCTGAACACAAGCTTTACTTAGAGGGTTGCAATAATTTTTTGAAGGTGTTTCATGTAAGCAATCATTATTAGAAAAGATGTCAGTTTTGTTCGGGCATATAACATGAATGATGAGTATTGTGCTGAAAATAAATTGATCTGGAGTAAATCATTCTTACATCCGAATTTTCTGAAGACTCCGACAGTAGTGGATCTATATGATTTTTGGAAGGCTTTGCTTTTTTACATTGTTCAGAGGTAGGCGTTGTAGCTATTACAGCACTACCTGCTGGAAAGTAACCTGCAGCTGCGACATTCTGTAGGCATGCGATACCACCAGGGTGAGCGAATTGTTCCAAACCAACCTAAAAAATTAATTAAAAAAACCCTATTTAATTTTTTTCAAAGAAAACAACAATAACAATGCCAATGGGTCGAATCATCCAATAGCAAAACGTCCAACAAAAACATATCTGGACTGATAAGGAATAGAGAAGCAGAATAAAAATATACATAATTTGTTTACTTACTTTTACTGACATGCAATAAAGTGTAATTACAACATCATTAATTAGTGAAAAAATACTATTAACCAAATAGATACAAAGATAATCGTAACTATGAAAATAAAAGATATCCCAGTTTGTGAGGGAAGTAATCATTCCTTCCAATGGTTTATCATTTCAAACCAATTCTCAAATAATAACAAAACAATACTACCAGTTTCAATAGTCTAATGTCTAAATTATCGCATATTTGAATTTCAGAGTCCACACAATACAGTTTCCAGTGTCTAATACAACAATAATTGCTGTTTAAAATGGCCCAATGAAGTCGATTATTCGAGTAATTCAACATTTGTCTTTCGGCTATTCATATAGGCTAGAATGACAATACATTTTTGTTGTACACTAGAAAGTCTGCTCTATTCACACAAACACTTCAATATTCTCTTAGAACACCTGGTTCTAGAACTTCTTCAATCATATCACCTTATTCAAGGTAGCATACAAAAACTAATGAAATGAAGAGCAATCAGTTGAGTTTTGAGTGAAATTAGTGACCGATTTTTGTTACCTTCTAGATAGAATTCCACCTTAGAATAACGTTTTCTTCCTACTAATACGGCAATCAGATGAGATAAAAATTCACTCTGTGAAAAATAAAATCGAAGTTTCACAATTGAAAAGAGGCCATTCTTACTTCACGTTTTACAAACATAATCGGTTGAAATCAGTAAGAAAGGAGCAAACTTTCTCATTCAAATCATGAAAAAATTCAAACATGAAACGTCCAACGAATTGAGCATTAAATTATATTAAAATTGCTTATGCATTATCAAATTGATTGTTGCATGAGACAGCATTCGTATTGAGATGACAAGAATAGCATTTTCAGATTAAGTGAGAATAATTTAGAAGCTAATTAATTTGAAAATATTTTTATAAGTGATGGAATTTAAACCTTGAACTCCGGTAGATTCGCCAAACGCTTGAACCATTTCCCAATGCCTTGGTATTTTGCGCTAAATATCGGTTCCAATTTATCATCGGAAAATATTGGGAAAAGTGTACTCCACACAACTATATCCGAGACTGTCAAGATATCCTGTAAACGGGAAAAAGATGATAAATAAAATTATCAATAAATTAAGTATTATCTAAAATAATAAATATTACCACACCGTCTTCAAATTAACTACCAATGCAGATTATAATTACAAAATGATTGGTTTGATTTCAATGAAGATAGATGATTTTTATTAAGTAGTAACAATTCGATGATGTCAGTGACGATGGACCAATGGTGGAGTATTCTAATATTTATCCAGCAGACAATATTATGAACAGGAAAAACCTTTTTGTGGTGATTGGTTATTACAGTTCTCGTATTTTTTTCTCAACTTTTATTGTATTTTCTTTTGTTCTATTATCTTTCCGTAAGTACAAATCTTACTAACGCTCAAAAATCAAGTATGTCTTGTGAATAAATATTCATTTCATTGTATGTACTTTGAGTGCTTATTTTGTAAGAAATTGTATTATTGTAACCAAATAAAAATTAAAAAATTGCAATTTGAGACAAATGGAAAATTCAACAGCTCACCTTAATTAAATATTGTTGTTTTCCTAGTGTTAAATTTAGTTTATCCAAAAGTTCAGCCACTATTGGACACTTTTCGACTTTGGAACTTTTCACAAGACATGGCTGAAAAAACGAAACTATGAGTAAACAAAGTTTTAATTACATCGATTTGTTATGAATATGAAAATAGTCTTCTTACAATTTGATATAAATCTGGAAAACTGAAATTATGTTTTTATAAAATTTCTACGAAATTGACAACATGAAAAGATAATATTTTTGCTATTTCTAATTGAATATTACTGACTAATGGTTTCCTCAGGCGTAGCTCAACATGTTCATTTTTCAACTTTATAAAATTCGATACACAAATAGAGACAATACTAAAATCTCTGAGGATAGCATTTAGCATATAATTTCAATGAAAGTCAGCATAAATTTTGCTCATGCACAGTCTGAGGTGATTCAGTTCATTCTTAATCCTTTAAATAAAAATCATCAAGATAATAACCAAATCTTGATCGTTGACCAGATATTCCTGGATAGATCGCGTCAATTTACATAAAATGCTACCGTTACAGATGTAACATGAACTTAAAAACACGAGATCATGATGGAATGTTGTCACAATCCAGCAAAGCTATCATAGAAAAAATCGTCAGCACTGTGATAGCTCCTTTCAATCAGACATCATGGTAAGGAAACCTTGAAAGCACTCACCGAACCCTCCCTCACTGAAGGTGGCAAACAATTGAACATTTTCAAAGCCAGATCTCGTAAGGAATCTTTAACCTTGGAGTATCGTGGAATATCGAAATATGACTGTCCTTGGGTACTGCAGGGATGCATTTGACTCTTTTTAATGAGAGATGCACTGTTTTTCCAGACAAAAGTAAAGAAGGCAAAATGCATAGTCCAAAGATTGAAGACCCAGACACTTGAAAATGGGTTGGCAATGAGCGTATTAATCACTATACTTCAACACTCGAAGTGCCCTCTCTTGTAGCAGAAGGATGTCGTTTGCATGTGCTGAGTGGCCCAAAATTAGAATGTCATATTGAATATTGGATGTGGCTACAAAACACTGCATGATATATCATCAGCAATCGTTCAATGTCAAGAGCCTTCTCAGTCTACTGAATAAATTTATATTACTCTTGACAGCTTCTTGCATACCTGAATAATATACTGCTCCCAACTTAATTTGTTGTCAATACTGTTACGGGTTCTAATAGCTAAAATAAGGCCGGCAACACTAAAGTTCACACTTGCACTTTATTTATACAAAATTAGTTTATTTACACAAATTAATTGTAAGTTCAATAAAGAAAAACAAATCAACAAATGACAAGCTAATACTTATTTTCAGTAATTATTTACAAGATTTAATGAATAAGTAATTACAGGCCGATCAATAATAAAAGAACCAAGAATCCAATAAACTGTACAAATGAATAGTTAATTACAGGCTGATCAATAATAAAAGAAACAAGAGTCCAATAAACTGTACAATAATGTGGAAAGAAATTATTAAAAGAGCAACTAATCACTTACAAAAACACAGTCCAATTTGTTATTTGACAGTGCCAAATAATATCACTTAACACAACGTCTTTAAACTATCAGTAAGCTGCATAAACAGTAAAAACTTGTCTCTGCACTTGACACTGTCTAACGACTGAATAGAGCACTGTTTACTCCACTGGCACGAGATCTGTAATACAATCTGTCACACGCAGGTTTGAGAACTGACTCACTGGTTCACGTGGACTCCTTTATATAGCTGTTGTAGTTGTATAATTCCAAGAATTGGAGCTCACCAGACACTTCGAGAATCTTCAAGAAGAATGTAGAATTGACGAGAAGATCAATTGAGTGAGAGAGTTGCAGACTTGAAGAATAGGAGTGAGAAAGACATCTAATGAGTGAGAACAAAAAATATCAAATTGCAGCTCCGTCTGTCCACGAAAACAATGGAATGATATAAATAGAACAAGTGCGTGATTAACTGCTTGTTTGCTCTTCTAACAATACTGAATCAGAGTAGGGTAACAGGTACTTTATCTAAAGTTGGGCTACCAAAAGTACACATCACCTACAAGGTTTTAGTCCCATTATGCTTCAGTTTGTTGGCCACAAACCACTTTTTGGCTTCTGTACTCTATTTTTAGCTTCACAAGGTCTGCTACCCTGACCAATGATAGTGGTATCATCAGCAAACAGTAGACTTGAGCTCTCTAGGTACGGGTCATTAATCATTGTTAAGAACAATAGAGGCCCGAGTACTGATCCCTGTGGCACTCCATGTGACATATTTTTCTCCCTTGAGGTGGCACCCTGTAGACACCTGCCTTCTGTCCTTCAAATAGTCTGCCAACATGCTCTATGCTCTTCCCTATCTGTGCAGCTTCCACAGCAATATACTGCGCGACACACAGTTAAACGCCTTGGAGAGGTCACACAGTACTAAGCCTATCGAACTTTGCTCCTCAATGTACTTATTATTTTTTCCATTAGTGAGAAAACTGCTAAGGAGGTTGACCTTCCAAGACTGAAACCATGCTGTATATTTCCATCAGTCTGTTATTTTCCAAGTATTCACTAAGCTGCATCAACATGGCTGTCTCATGATTTTGCCAAATATTGGGACTATGTACACAGGTTTGAAGCTGTTAATAATGCTTGGATCGCCTTTTTTAAAATGGGTGCTGTCTTGGAGATCTTGAGACAGTCAGGGAAAACTCCATCACTGAGGCAGGCATTAACTAGGAGTAGAGACAAAGATCAATGATCCTCTTCAACAACGGAGATGCCGTATTCTGACTACAAGTAGTCTTGAAGTTTCGCAAAATTTTCATCAGGTTGTTATTATTAATGGGCTTGAAGAAGTCAAACCTACTTGGCGACAAAGGCACTGAAAGGGCTGAATCCGAGGTGGAAAATAAAATCCCATCTATTTCTGTGACAGCATCGATAAAGGAGTCATTGACCTCATCAGGGCTTTGCATCCATTTTACCACTGGCTTGGTTTTATAAAAATCACTGATTATCCTCCATGCTGCCTCAACAGGGTTGTGCCTCGCTGATAAGCGCGTCATTAAAAATTTTTATTGCCTTGTCATCTCACCTCTGTAAATGGGTTTGGCCCTGAAGTAGTTATTGAAGTTTACAGATGACAACAAATTGTTAATTTCAGCTTGATAAGAATTGTACAGTATTGAAACAGACACTGTTATTCTCTTCAACGGAGGGGTATACCAAGTCCCAGCCAAATTGTGTTGGAAGTGTTGGTCTCCTAGCTCTAGTACAAGAGTTGAGTTTAAAGGATGCTGCTGGACAGATTGCATTGTAAGTTATCAACCAAAATTCTGCATAAACTGCCAGACATTCTCAGCAAGGCACTGTCTGAAGGGTGCAACTCCATCCTCAGTGACTTTCCTTTCCATGGATGTTCCATGTCTACAATGCAATGGTCAGCCACAATAGGATCCATAACTTCAAAACTATGAGTAAGTCATTAGTTGCAACTACATCTGGATCTTCAGTGGAAAACATCCAAACAGGTTAGGGGGGAGGGGGGCCTCTTGTTGGCGCCAGACTAGTCCAGTACAGACTGAACGTCCTCAGAATGTTATTATCCTACATGACCTACGTAATGAGATCCTACGTGACTTGACATCATCATTAATACGGTAAAAAATGAAATATCCACCGATGTAAATTACCCATTCTAGCAAGTTTGGTCATATCAAGGCAGAGTTCGAAATGGAAAATAAATTGCTCAAAGAATAAATTATTTGAACAGTACACAGAAATTATCACAAGTGAAAAGTTGTTGAGAACAATCCCTGTAGCCTCAAACACAAAAACATCAAGATTAACATGCTTACAATATAAAATTTTGATAGGATAACTGGTAGCTGGCCTCTATTTAGTGAGAGGTAACTTACCTGCAATAGCACTGCTTCCCAATCAAACCACCTTTGCACCTGAGACAAATTGCTTTCATTGGGTGTATATAAGTATTGCGCAGCAGCATTCGAAGAAAATAAGCTTACTTCTTTTATTTGTAGAACAGGTAGCCGCTTTGGAGTCTGAAAGTCAGCATCTGAAAAGAATTCATGACTGATTCGGAGTGCTTAATTTATAAATAACCTTTGTGATAAATCAGTGAGGCCTAATTGAGAACAGGTGCATCATAGCTACATCAACCGACAAATAAAAAGGATCAGTACAAAATTTAATCGAGTTTCCTCTGCTAGTAGGTTCAGAATGATCAAATTTGTTTTGGAAAACTTCATTATAAAACCTTGGACAAAACAAACTAAATTTCAAAACAGTGAAATGAGTTTTTTTTGTTTCTGACGAATCCCACATGAGACTGAGTTGTGCGAGGGTAGTGACGTGAATGAAGATAAATGTTATGAATGTGACCTACATTTTAGGTGGGTTCCGAACCACCGGGGAAACTATAACAAATCTGACAACGCCATGTCATCAGAGTTGGACACTCTTCCAAGCGCAGCCCCGAGTGCCCGTGACTGAACAACACATCACCCTGACACCGAGCGACCAATCACTCATGAATTGAAGTAGAAAAATACTTCACTTACCATCAAAGTTATTATCAAGACTAATAAATCTATCAACGTCTCAACCTCAAAAAGATTGAAATATAGGCTAAAAAAATAGTACTGCGAATATCATTAGTCTTCTTATTGCGAATAAAATAAATAACAGGGAGTACTGAAGCGAGGTTAGTGGGTTTTAAATTTTTTTAGATTAACACAACAAATTGATTGAAATCATAAATTTGAACAAAACGGACCTGGAATTTGTTGTAAACTTAAAACAATTTATTATTAAAAGAGTTTTCATTGAAACCTCAGATCACGAAATATTTAGAAGAAATTTAGTGAGGTTACACATGCCACAACAACGAACTTACCAGTCACAGAAATAACTTCGATGGTAAGTTTTACTTTAGAAAAAGCTGATGATACCAAGATTTTCAGAGATGCGCTATTTCCAGGATTAGTGAATAGCTTCATGGTTTAATATGGGCATCCACATTTACAATACAACAAATTCGCTTAAAACTCGAATTACACTGAACATGCAACGTTCTGCTTTCCGACAAACCATCAGCATCAGCCCATGAGCCCAATGCCCAATCCGCTGATGCAACATTGATGGAATATCGATATTTCAACATCAATATTGTAGTATCGATATTTTATTGCGACAGTAATATCGACATCGATGTCGATTGGCTACCAGTTGACCAAACTGTCTGTTGCCCGACCATGGACGAGAACTGAACGAAATAACTGAAAACTAAAGTCGAATTAAAAATAAAAGGGTAATGGAGACTGGTGGTGCTTCGGCAGTGTTCGGTATCGTTCGGGACTGGTCGGCTAAATCCATCACACTGTTGCCAAGTTGTTCAGTCGACGACTTGCCTCTGCCGGGAGAACACATGACAAAGGATAAGGCTATCCACTGCCAGAGAAGGCGACTGACTTCACAATAACACAATAATTTAGAGTTCAGTACCACTTAATAAATTTAATGAACCCAATTATGCAAGGAAAAGATTGTCCAGTACAAAAAAATATGTCTGAAGAAACAACTGTATCAAAAACATTCAAATAGACAAAGTCTTTTTAACCTTCAAGCCAAGATTAGGCTGCGGTACCCAATTAATTCCGCAATTCGACAGAACATCACATAAAATCATAATTAATTAATGAACAATAAAAATTAATAAGAGCGTACGTTACTTTAGCTGCTCAGGCAATCAACTTAAATAAATAAAAAAATAACTACACAAATAAATTCGAATAATACAAAAAATTCCGCAAATCATACAAAACTCAATATTCAATCCATTAATTAAATCGTAATAAGTAATTCGAGATTCACATAAAATTCCTTAATGTCACAACAATAATAATATGGCAATATTTATTAGGTATTCTAGATAAAACTCAACAGCAATTATTATTATTACTATTATTATAAATATTTTCTACTATTATTATTACTACTTTAATTACTGTTATTATTTATATTTTTAAATTTATTATTATTATTATCACTATTATTATTATTATATATTTTTTTATTACTATTATATTAATTGAGTTAAGGGGACAGAAAAGTCTGAGTGACAAGTGCGACACGTTTTAGAACTGAAGTGATAACGCCAGGCCGATGCAGGTATCAGTAGCACTGAAACTTGGCAACGCTTTAGCTACACGGCCGTATAGTGCTTGGCTGTGATTGGACGTGCTGTTGGAGATTCACCCGAACCGACCCGAATCACATCGGCTGATTTCGCCACAGCCCCGTGCCAGTACTCTTTTATTTTTAATTCGACTTTAGTAATATTTTAGGCCAGCTGTTTCGTTGTCTAACTTCATGTACAGTTTATCAATTTTTGGAACAGGAATTTCTTTGCTAATTCTTATAACAAAATACTCGCTTCAATATAATTAAAGGTTCCTTTAAAAAAAGTTTTTATGCAGATAGAAGTAATGTACAAGCTTAATAACCCTGGCTATATAACAAATGTAAGAAAGATGAATAAACAAATAAAAGCTGAACGGGAATTTAATCTCTAGTTTTCATATTAAAACACTTGTTTCAACAAAATAAAACATTTCTTCGAACAATGTTTTAATGTAATTAAAATAATAAAGGAAGGTAGGTACCGTACTAAAAAATCTGAATGATTAATTGATAGATAGCTGCTAACTTCAGACATCTCTATTTCTTATCAGCGATCTCTTCTGAACTTATGTTTCATTGTTGTGGACATGGAAAGAAGGATTTTCAGCATTATCTGCTTGTGTCAACAAGTCTTCCAGTCTGGGCTGGTTGTTTGCTTTTTACCCCGCTCACTCTTTGCCTTGCAGTTTATCTGTAGAATGTTTAATTAGAATTTAATGGAATCTTATCAAATATTGTGGAAAATGCGAGAGTCCTTATCTGTTTATTTTAGAATTTGGTAGAAGTTGATAGAAAGCTGGAAAGATATCTAGTTCTTTCTAGATTTTGGAAAAATGTATAAATAGGACAGACTTTTGTAAAAGTGAGTTCAGTTGTAATTCGATCTTTAATGTGATAAGTGGCAGAAGTGACAGTTCCTGTTTACCAGCTTATACAGACCGTGATAAACAAATGTCTGTTGTAACAGTGTAAATCACAGTATTTGGTGCAACCACCTACTAGCACCAAAATTGCAAATTCTGCTTCCCCTAAATATCAAGGACATAACACACCCAAGAAAATTCAAATCACTGGTTCAAAAATGGATAATAAATACAGGAAGACATTGCATAGAGTACATTATTTCAAATAATATGTGAGCTCACTTACCCAAAGATATTTGCACTCTCACCCAAATTCTGCTCACACCTACTCTAGTACATGGGTGACCATAGTTGAGTAGGTTAATTTCCATCTACTCTTTCTTGACATCTGTACAGTTTGTTTTAGTTTTGTAGTTAATATTTTATATGCATGTAATTTTGGTTACAGTACTTTATGTTTTTGAAGGAAGGAAATAAATATTTATTTATTTTGTGACAGATTATTTTTTTTTTTTTTTTTTTTTTTTTTTTTTTTTTTTGTAGATTACGTCTTGGAGACTCCAGTTAAGGAGTATAAGACAAGTCAGATCAACAATATTATACACTAGATACCATAATTACTTCAATTAGTTGAGGTGAGGCTTAATTTTGATGTGAAAGGAACTCTTGTACACTATAAAAAGCTTTATCAACTAAATATTTCTTCAATTGATTTTTAAATATTTCTATATTTTCAAGACTCTTCAAAAACTGCGGTAGCTTGTTGTAGAATTTCCTACCAATATAACTAGGTTTTTGTTTGAATAGGCTACTATTGTGACTCACCAAGTGATAATCTCCTCGGCTTCTTGTATTATAATCATGTACATCAAGATTTTGGTTAATATCATTCGTTTTTACATATAAAGTAGCTTCATACACATATAAGCAGGGTACAGTTAGGAGACCAAGTCTCTTGAACAACGGCCTACATGAATCTAATCTATTTACTCTTTCTATACACCTAACCGCTTTCTTTTGGATCTTAAACACCCTATCAAGATTTTGTTTTGATGAATTACCCCATACTAAGATAGCATACCTAATATGTGACAGTAAGAGCCCATGGTAAGCTGTAAAAAGTAACTTTTTGTCATTCAATCTAGCGAGCTGTCGCAGGACAAATACCCCAGATGAAATTTTACTACATATTTTCTCAATGTATGGAGTCCAGGTCAATCGTCTATCCAACGTAACTCCTAGAAATGCAATTTTTTCTTCCTGGTCTAATTGATTATCGTTTACAAACACGTTTATAGCCCTATCTTCATTTAAATTATGTTTGTTTTTGAATTGAAGGTATTGGCATTTTTTACTATTTATAGTTAATTTCAACTGGTTTAAAAATTGGACAATGGACTGCACACCTATATGGGCACTTATTTCTAAATTATCTAGAATGGAATTGCTGAAAATGAGTGATGTATCATCAGCAAATAAGAGGGCTCTACCACTAATTAATTCTTTAGGTAAACGGTTGACATATAACAAAAAAAGCAATGGACCTAGTATTGACCCCTGAGGCACTCCAGCTTGCACCTCTAATTTATTAGATTTATTCTTTACTATACTATTACCAACTACTGTAGTTAGCTCTACACATTGTTTTCTCCCAATAAGATATGATTCAAACCATTTCAGTTCAACCCCATTTACACCTACATTTTGCAGTATTTCCAATAAAGTTCTATGATTAACACAATCAAATGCCTTTGACAGATCTAAGAAGATTGCAGTAGCTTTATCACCTGAATCTATTATATCTATTAGTTTTTCAACTAGAGAAACTATGGCTGTTTTTGTTGATCTCCCTTTCTGGAAGCCATGCTGTTCATCACAGATAAAGTTAGCTTCTTGAAGGTGCAGAAGTAACCTATTTAGAACTACTCTTTCAAAAATTTTACTTATTACATTTAAAATACTAATGGGCCTATAGTTTTCTACCTTCTCTCTATCGCCACTTTTGAAGATTGGCAAGATCTTCCCCTCTTTTAAATTATCTGGAAAAACACCTTGTTCTAATGAATGATTGATCAGATGAATCAAAGGGTCTAACAATTGATCTTTACATTCTTTCAGAATTTTACTGGATACCCCATCCATTCCTACAGTTTTTTTATTATTTAAACTATCAATGATATTTGACAACTCGTCTTGGCATACTGGGTGGAGTTTTAATTCGTTCTGAATCCCCTCAGTATTCCTCATGTTTGCATCACTAATACCTGTATTAAGAGATTTTTGAAGATCCTTAGCAACCAGTTGATAATATCTGTTAAAGAAATTACAAATGTCTACACTATCATCAATATATTTGTTATTTTCGTTAATTATTCTGGGGACACTAGTATAAGCATCTACATGAGCTACTTGCCTATTTTTGTTTATTACATCCCACACTGCTGTGTTAAAGTACACACTATTATTCAAAATTTCAGCTGTTTTCTTACATTTCGCTCTTTTCACTTTTTTCATATAGTTTTTCTTTAGAGCTTTGTAATTATCTTCACTTAACATATTTCTAGATAGTTTGAATTCATCATATGCATCTTTAACCCTATTTCTTTCTGCAAGGATATCATCAGTTATCCACTCTTCAATCTTGTCTAATTTGTTCTTTACAGGGACTTTTTTAACTGGACAACTCATAGTAATATGAAACCTTAAAATATTAATGAAACTATCATATTTGTCATTTAAACTATTGCTATTGTAAACCCTACTCCAGTTTTCTTGTAGCAGATTCTGCTTCAAACAATCGATATTCCCCTGTTCACATTGTTGAATTTCTTTCATTACTCTACTCTTTTTAATTGATTTATGACCTTGCAACCCCACCTCTAATATTTGATAGTCATGATCAGATAGTTCCGAGCCGCCTAATCTTGTTTTAGAGTAATCTATATTAGTAAGGATGTTATCAATTATTGTTTGTGATGTTCTTGTGACTCTGGTATATTCATGAACTTTTATTTCCAAGTTATTCATGCATATAATATCCTTTAAATCTTCTGTCATTTTATTCTGTGTTGCAAAGTCTGTATTGAAATCTCCCGCTACAATAACGTTTGTAAAACGAGTAGTAGTAATCTCTAAAAGCCTATTGAATAGTTCACAAAAATTGTTCCATTCCCCATTTGGTGACCTGTAAATACCTAACACCGCTACTTCGAAATTATTGTCGATTTTTACTCTCAAACCAGTAACTTCTAAATCCATTTCCACAGCAAATTTCTCTACATATTCTAAATTAAATGTTTGCATATTCTTAGCATTTTTAGTGAAGATAGCTACTCCCCCACTTCGATGAGATGTCCTGCAATACGACGTTTTCAATGAATAGTTTGGAATATTAAGTTGTGACAATTCATCTTCTTTTAAACCATGCTCTGTGAAAATAGCTATATCAGGAGCCTCTTCTTTAAAAAATACTTCGATTCTATCTATTTTGTTACGAATGTATTGAATATTCTGATGGAACACAGTGAGTACCGGTACTTCCCTATCATCCCTTATTACTTTATCGTTGCTTTTGCATATTGAAGTAGATTTACTTAATCTCTTAGAATCTTGAGAGCCTATCAGATTGCTACAAGAGTTCCTTCCACTAATGCTATCCTGATTTTTTGATCGATTAACGTCTTTTAATACAATTGAAGATATGAATTTATCATCTGAAACTAGTTTCCCTTCCCGGTTTTGAGCCACTTTACTAAAAAAGGTTCGTTAGATGATTGTTTAGGAGAATTATTGACAGTAGATTGCAAACGACTTTCAATCAGCTCTGCCAGCCTATTACAAAATATTACTTTGCCAGATTGATTATTATTCAGGCTTACTTGACAGTTTATACAGTGACTTGTAAGTGCTTATAGAGTTTCAACTGTTCTTTATTAGACGCTTCTCCTTGAATTATTGAACAGTTATTATTTATTCCTTTTAATATTTAGTGATTGATTTTTGTACAGTAATATTTAAAACTCTTTATCAGTTGAACAATATCCATCTATCTGTTCTGATTTCTTTATTTTGTGTAAGACATTACTGATCAGTGCGTGTTGTGGACTATATGTGTAAATAAAGTGCGAGTGATAAATTTAAGTGTTGCCAGCGTTATTTTAGAGATAGAACCCATAAGAATATGAATGTTTTATTTTGATGAATAAGCTATTGCAGTATGGCAGTTTCCTCCCGAAGCGCTCTGTATACTTCATAACATCATTAATTAAAATATTATTTTTTCACAAGATATTTAAACGTAAATAAATTATTGAATACTTTTTTAGTGAATTTAGCACTTACATAATTATATGAGTGAAGGCTATTTCGCACGTTTGTAATGCTACCTTAGACACAGCTGGAAGCCTACTCGTTAAATAATTTCCATACATCCACAAAATCGCATTCAAAAAATGAGATTTACAATTTCTTATTGAATTTGTTCCTGAGACTCTAGGATATCAGAAACTGTTTGTCAATCCTAAGGGAAGCCAAGAATTTTGAACAATCCATCGAATTCAATCGATAGGTGGTTCGAATTCAATCAATCTTAGTTAACTCAGATTATTAAGACGCTAATCACTTCTATGAAATACAAAACTATTTCGTATGATGCTGAATTTTTAATTAATAAAATTTATCCGATTTTCCTAAATTAAAAAAAAAAAATACAGGTACGGTAAGTAAAACTGAACCTTCTTTAGATAGCCTACCAAAAATTTTTATAGATAGTTGCTTTTCTCAACCCAAAACTTCCTGAAATAGAGCTTATCAAAGCAGATTTGAAAAAGATTAAAATTGTAGATTTCTTTTTGGTTTTATGATCAGAATACTATGAAAGAATGTGGAAAAATCCTATAAGAATTCTGATACAACCGTGACTTCTACAACTTGAGACTAGTTGTGTTTTTATCTTAAAAATAAATAATCCAATTCAGAGAGACTTGGAAATTGAAATAACCATTTTTATCATTCTCTTTTTCACAAATACCGTAGCCTACCTACACATACTTTGAGTATGAAGCGCAATAAAATTTAAAAAAAAAAAATGATTTTTCCATTACCTCATAGTGTAATTTTTCATGTGATTTCCATCCTATAGTGTACAGTAGTTACTAGTTGGGCAACTAGAATCGGATAAGAATGAAAATGGAGGATTACATAAAACACAAAAAATTCAAAATTTTGCAATACGGAATCAATACTTTAATCAATCTCTTCCATGTACAATGATTAGATCACTAATTTTTATTAACAATAAAGCATAAATAAAATATCAAGATGATTATGATCAACAACCGAAATTATGAATTATTGCCATAATTTCTCTAAATAACTATAATTAACGTTTAATGCTTTTTTACATATCACAGTTATGTGCTTTGTTACAGTTCTATTACTAGATTGTACAATAGCATTTATACTGTCCCTTATTACTCCTTGTTTAAATCCTACAAACACTTGTTCATGGAATTACATGAAGTTCATAGATAAGAATATTCCGTTATTTGTTGAATGATATTGTGGCATTTCAATATCTATCCAAATATGACTGAAATAATTTTCTCACATAAGAAGTAAATCTCATCAAGTTCAATCATTAAACAGGAACGTAATTGCTATAACGTATTATTATTATTATCCATTAGTGCTTAACGAGTCATAATTGCATCTTAGCAATATTTAACATCTTTTTAGTAACATTCTACATTTCAATTTCCCTTTCTCACAAGTGAAACCGAAGCTGGTATCATTTGTCCATCGCCTATATGGAACCAATACTGAATACCCCTATTTACTAATTATTTAGTAGGGTAGCCTTAAAAATGTTGAATAAAATTATCAGAGTACAGAATTTTAGTCTTATAATAATTTTCATAAAAAGATATTTGACCAACAGAATAGTCCCCTGAAATATTGATGCTATAATTATAATAGGAATGTTATTACAGTTTAGTATTCAAAAAAATGAAATTCCACATCCAAGTTAAATTTCTATTATGGAAAGCTTCTATGTTAGTAAATACAATAATATAGCTTCAACGATGTAATAAAAACTTAAAAAACACTCAAGTGGAAATTATGGCTCACGATATGGCGTGACGGCCGTTTCACTCTAATGCTAAGAGCATCGTTAGACGACCCACAGTACATTTAAGTTTTTATTATATATTAGTGGAAACAAGATGGAGCTTCAACATCATTCAACGGTGTTTTTATAATAAACGATTTGAAACTTTTCAAAAGAAAAAGCCCGGCTTTCAGAAAACATCAATAACTAATATAGAATTTACATTAATATGCAATTTACATTTCATTTTTTCCTCGAAAAGAGAACAATTGATGATTATGTAGGATTATATTGAAAAAATTACTTTTGAAACCAATAAAGTATCAATATAATACTGGAATCGGTCCAGAATAAAGTCTAGAAATCTGATTATATAAATGAATGTGAAACTTTATAGTCCAAAATGTATGATTTCAAGAAATTCATTAGACATGATTAACATTAAAATTGATAGGCTATTTCATATTTGAGATGCCACGAAAAAAACTTCAACAAATTAAATTATCAGGAAATATAAGCTTGCATGTCAGTGCTAGCTTAAATATTAGTATGCCAATTCTAAATATACTAAATATTCACAAAGTTATGTTAAGTTGGTGTTTAATTTAATGCATTTTACAAATTACCGTTTTATAACTTTGAATACCACTGTGGTATACTTATCAACATTTAAAAAAGTTCTATTTGCCTACCGTTATTTTTCATACTCTATCTAACGCGAGATACACTTTCGATGTGGCTGTTTTCTATACTGAAAAATATTCCAGTAATTTCGTTTCATACGTTGCATAATAAATAAATTGTCTTCTAATTTCTATAGTACTGTTTTATCGAAGCATACCACCACTAGTACAGCGTTGCCTGGCGTCTAGCTTTGCAATTTTTCATTTGTAACAGCTTAAGAACGAATTAAGTAGCATTATACTACCTTCTCAATTTATGTAAATTTACAAATTTTGCTTGTGAATGATAGAAAACAATAATATTAGCATCACATACATGCTAATTTACGACTGTAATTTTAACTAAGAGTTGGAAGAATGAACTATTGTCTAATCGGTAAAGCAAATGGTAACTTAGTAATAAAGTATAATGATAATCTAAATGGCACACTCACAAAAATGGCGAAGTTTGAAAAAAATCGGACATTCTTGAACATTTAACCAATTGAGCAGGAAGTAGATAGGGTACATATTCCTTACACTATCGACTCAGCAAATTCATATGGTTCCATTACTGTCACAAGGTTTTCGATATAGATAACATCATGTTCTTAAGAATGTTTGCTATTGTGCAAAGCTAGACACCATTAACTGTAAGATGAATGTTTATAAAATGTAATATTTAAAGCACTACCTCAATTGCGGTAATAACATTTCTAAAAAATATTCGTTTTCATGTGTCTCAGATTATTATAATGAGAGATAGATCTTTAGTGTCAGAGTGCTTCATCCAATTTTGTAGTTGTGTTATTTCCTGCAGACGAACCAGAGGTGGTTTTGTTAAGATCATCAGACTTGGTCAAGTATAGGAGGGAATCAGCAAGCTGCCGTGCAAGGTTGCGGTCGGGATGATCTTCTGGTAGCAGACTGAGGACAACCGAAGCCAGCTGACATGTTTCCGAAAGAGGCACATTTTCGATGGGGCCATCACTCAACTCGCCTAGCCATTTAGATAACGATGTACTAAGATCAGATACCTTTTGCTTGATGTCTTTGCCTGACGTAGCCAGAGATTTGTTGAGACGCTGTCCGGCAATGACTAGCAGCTGCGAGCCGAGAAGACTGGAGTCGTTGACAGAAGTCACAACTTCCTCCGCCAGACGATCAAAACCTCTCACATACAGTTGGCAAACCTGTTGCCGGCGAAGCTGATCAACTGGCACATTCCATTCACATGCCAGCTGGAAACAGTCTGATGTCCAGTGCGCTGCCTGCTTCGTTTCCCACTGTTGTTGCTTGTGGGTTAGTATTGTTCCGGCAGCAGACGAAATAGCTTTCAACAGAAATTGTGTTCTACTTTTTGTCAATTTTGGATCATGAAAGTGGCCAGGCAGCTGCGGATTGGACCAAACATCGCTGAAAAGAGCTGATTGTTCGCTGGAATTGAAAAACGCGACCAGCGGACAACCTTGAGCTTTGATGTTGAACAGAGCAAGCAGAATCATGGCCCTTGACGCTTGTGATAGCAGCTGCAAAAGGCCATAGTTGGCAGCAGGTTGCGACAGAGCCAGCTCAGTGAGAGAAGGGATGGGAGCGCACGCATCCCATAATGTTTCAGTCCGTTGAACTGTCTTCTCTGTTTCTTCACTCATCACATTACTCTGAGAACAAAAATTAGTTTGAATTTATTAAATTTTTTGTAAAACGTAACCGTAGGTAAGGAAGGTATTGCTGTCCAAAATAATTTGAGGCACCCCAATTCTAAGATATTTTTAGATTTTATTTGGTATTGGTCTGTGTGTGTGACTATGATATCGCATATTATTATTATTATTATTATTATTATTATCATCGCATGTCCCAATGGATGGAATTACTTTAAATTTCAAACTTCAGATTCGTACCGTACACATTAAGGATCTTTTATGGATTTTTTCGTTGATATGTGATTCAAAATAGCATTACTTTATTGATATCAAAAATAATTTTTTCTCAAAAACGGCTCTAACGATTTTGATTGAATTCAAGCTCTGAATTACTATTTGCCACTATTACTGCTATCAACTAACATGAATCTCATTGGTCTCATTCAAAGAAAAAATTGCAGGGGCTCCACCCCATTCTTGTGTATAAGCTAGTTATCTTGATTTTTTGGACTTGGGATACGTCCTGCAAAGAAAGGTTTTAGACAAAAATTCCCAATAAGTCATATTCAGTAACATTTTGTCACTAAGTCTAAAATAAACTCAAATTTATAACAAAGTCATACTTCAAGATGCAAAATTTTTCCAAGTACGATCTGTTGATTCTAAACATATCATCCTACTGTAGGAAGCAGGTACAGACAGAACAGCTGACCTATTTCGAAATTTATGATAACTTTTTATATAAAGTATAGCAACTTGTACCTCTCATAATGGTTCATGATACATTAAACTGTTATTCTACCTCACTTTGATACTACTAGTTCTGTGAACTGCAGACCTGACTCTCAAGAATAAGGGTGCTTACACAGTGGAGCATCCAATACATGATGGCAGTCACCATCAAAGAATCTAACTTCTGTTTGATTTTGCAATGGTGATTATAATATTACAGAGGGTAACTTAGAACGTAAACAATTCAGTGACAGTTATCAGAGAGAATATTTGAGAATAGCTGATTGATATTTATCATGATGAATTACGTGATTTGTTTTTATGTGGTAATAAAACTTAGAAGAAATGTATCCAAAATAGCACAATACTTGGTTTTTAAACGTTTATTATTCTGTTATAAAAAAGTTAATTTATTTTTTTATAGCTGAAGACATTTTCAAAAAGGTTTTCAATACTGATAAATAACTTTAATCCCGATCGATGCTCTCGTTTTTCAGGAGAAGGCCGCGTAAAATGTATCCAAAATCGCACAATACTCGGTTATTACAATAAACGTAATAAACGTTTATTATTCTGTTAAAAAAGTTAATTTAGTATTTATATAGCTAAAGACATTGTCAAAAAGGTTTTCAATACTGATAAATAACTTAAATTCCGATCGATGCTCTCGTTTTTCAGGAGAAGGCCGCGTAAAATGCCTTCGGAGCCGTGACATACAGACAGAAATTGAGATAAGACTTGTTTCGGCTTCTTTAATGTATAAAACGTAAAAATAACCAAAAAATATATAATTCTGATAAATGTACAGACAAAACTCTAATTTTATTTATATAGATGTTATATTGATCATATTGATTTGCTAATTTGATAAATATTTCATGATGTAGGCTGAAAGAAATCTCTTCTGGTTTCAAAGTTTGAAAATTCAACAAAAAGCTTAAAATAAAACAATATTAAAAACAAAAAGAAACCGACTTCAATGAAATTATACTAAAAAATTAAATATTCACGTGCTAAAAAGTTTAAAATAAAGTATTTACTTAAACTTAGAAAATTTAATACACGTAACCTTTTGAAGTTGGCGCCAAATTTCCCATAAACTTCTAAAATATTCAAAAGGTTACTTGTATTAAATTTTCTCAGTTTAAAGAAAATACTTCTTTTTAGTATGTACGCATTTAATTTTTGAGTAATTTAATAATTTAATTGAAGTGGGTTTCTTTTATTGTTTTAAAATTTGTTTACAACCTCGAAATGCATTAAAATGTAATACCTCACACAAAAAAGAACAAAATAGAAACTGTACAGTGCACATGAAGCATTTTTTAAAAACAGAACAACTCCCTAAAAGCTGTCCAAAACTCTTCTCATTAACATAGATTAAATCTATTCTGGGTAAATGAAATGGTTATTTATATTATTAGTAATTATAGTGATTCTTACTTCTTCAGAGGCTAATAAAAATTTGTAATTAAGACAGTACTCATGAGACATATCCGTCAGGCCACAGTAAGTAAGTACCTTGTCAACAGTCAATTATTAAAGAATTCTTGGATTTCTTGTTCCCGATCTGCGTTGTTAATATCAACTTTTTGTTGTAAATTTAACGACTTGCAATCATTTTTAGACTGTGAATATATAAAAAATGTACTCACACATGGCCGAACGTTTTCGAGTTGTTGAAACCCATGCCTTGAAGATAGGTTTCAACAACTCGAAAATGTTCGGCCATGTGTGAGTACATTTTTTATATATTCACAGTCTAAAACTGACTAAGATCGTTAAATTTACAACAAAAAGTTGATTTTAAAGAATGTATTACATTGCTATAATTAATAATTAAGATTCTCACAGAATGGACTCTTCATAAAAATTCTATTTTAACACTACTGTCACTTTTTAGTACCTAGGTCTAGACTAATCAGAATTCAGGATTTCTTCAAAACAGTGCTGAAATTGCAATAGTCACTCACATGATTTAAACATTTCGAAATCAAACTAGATTTTAAATTAGAAATGCCTAGAGCAATCAATCATTGTAGGTTATGTTTTTTTTTTGGACAAGTTATCTGATGCATTGGTAAGTTAAATTAGATGTAATTTATTGGTAGTTGGAGATAAAATATTGTACGTAACGCTTGTATTTCGCCTTAAAGCGTAAGATATTTAGAAAACTCGCTTCACTAGTGTTTCAACTCACATCTCACTCGTATTGCTTGAAGGCAGTCATAATACAATCGCAGCATAAATTTACATACCATCATGAAAATTTCCAGAAAGTCTGCACAGACTTTGAAAAAGTCACTCATTTGGAAATCAGAAATGCCGACATCTTGACGACAAAGCCTCTCCTTTGGGACTTTTCCAACTCTGTTTATAAGTTTCAGAGCAGCTTCGAATCTTGTCTTCATGTGCATTGTCCAAATTAAAGAGCACATTCCTGAAATATGAATAAATAACTAAATAAGATTGCATACTACAATGAATTTAATAAATTAGTAGCTCCTATTCGAATAACCAAGAAAAATTGCAGTCAACATTTTTATTCGGTTCGCATTATGTAGCATTTAAGAGTTTAGGGAAGTGATAGCCGCGAGCAGTAGCAGGTATCTGTTCAATCAGATAGATAAGCTGCGTTCTCGTAGGTCCTGTTTGTAACGGTGACCGATTAGATTGGCCAGCAAAAAAGACACTGTTCTCTGCTGAAAATCACTTCCCGGTGGTTCGGAACCCACCTAAAACTGTAGGTCCAACTCATAAATCACAATCATCCAACTCATTACCCACGCACAGGTCTCAGACCTATGTGGGCTTCATCAAAAAAAAAAAAAAAAAAAATACATAATATGTCTACTTATAAGCTTGTATGCTATCAAATTATGCGCACATTAAACCACACACATTATACTTCATTCATAACACAGAAATCTCATACATGTAACAAATACACCACCCGAAGTAAACACCTTGATAACCTTCCAATAAGAAAGCTCCAAATTTCCTCAAGAAAGTCCTATGGTGCTAGCGTAAGTACATCATTAGGAATAGCATTCAATAGACTGGAGTTGAGGACAAATGAATATAAGAAGCTTTTTATTACAGGAAAATGAACAAAAAATATAATTATTAAGATTGAGCGATTGAGACCTGTATTTATGAACCAATCTTGAAACTTCTTCAACTCAAGAGACCAAATGTTTACCTTAAGTTGAGGGAGCTTCAAGATAGGTCTATGAATACGGGTCTGAGCAACGGGTCACCTTCTAATGATTTTTCAAATAGATATAGCATTCAGCAGCCATGTGTAAGGACAAAACGACTGTCGCACTGAAGTGAACACTTGAACAATTTCACATATGTATACAAAATTCAGTTAAAATACAGTTACATCTACTGCACATGACCAACAAGATGACGAGTCTATGACTTTCTTTTTTTACAGCTGAAATGAAAGAGCATTTAATACAGCTTTTCTAATCCAATATGATCTTGGTTAAAGTTCAAATGATTTACACCAAATGTTTCGAAATTGTAACAGACGTGTGGCAGCCATTTGCCGATTTTCCGCTAGCCATCTCGTCAGTCACAGACTATATTTAAATTATTCTGTGGAAACCACAGATTTTTTTGAGGATGAAGCCCACATAGGTCTAAGACCTGTGCGTGGGTAATGAGTTGGATGATGGTGATTTGTGAGTTGGACCTACAGTTTTAGGTGGGTTCCGAACCACCAGGAAGTGATTTTACAGCAGAGAACAGTGTCTTTTTTGCTGGCCAATCTAATCGGTCACCGTTACAAACAGGACCTACGAGAACACAGCTTATCTCTATCTGATTGAACGATTAGCTTAATCGAACTTATAACAGCTGACAGTACCTTGTTGGAGATGAGGATTGGGAATGGCTTTGAGGCAGTTGATCGCAGCTAGCAGAGTAGTGAGGGAATCAACATCTCGATTCCATGCCAATACATATTCCCAGCAAACATTGGACAGCAAAGAATCACTTGACAGACTGTAAGGGAAGCATTCACGCAGCTTTGTGAGTTCATCAATAATAAGGATTTGCTTGTCGGACAACGGCTGAGCTTCTACTGAGTCTTGCACTGTTTCGGCCACACCCTCAGTTACACCGAGAGGCGAGATCGAAGCGGGCGGCTGCACTTTACTAGAGTCCGGCGTTGATGCGGGACTTTTCAAACATGCTGAATCCAGTAACAGTGCAGGATCCAATCCAGCACCCGATATCCACTTGGCCACAACCTCAGGTATGTATCCTGCCACAGATATTTATTTATTTATAATACATACTTAAAAATTACAAACAATAGAGGCTTACAGAAAAAGCCAAAACAAACCTCATTGAATACATTAGATTGACTAAAAACAAACAAGGAAATCACAAAAAAAAAATTTTAATGCTAAGCTAACAAAGAAATAAGTCAAAATACATATAATATGAGAACGGCATGAAATAAAATCATAAAGAAAAATAATCCTGAATATTAATTAACGTTAAACAATGAAATACCAAAATAGTCAGAAAATCACATTCAAGTATAAAGAAGAATAACCCTAAACATTTGTTAACTCTAAACAAAGAAATAATAGAACAGCTAGAAACAAAATAGATGGGAAGAAGAGGAAAGAGAGGAAAGAAGAAAACATATAATTTATGGTCTGCAAAACGATGTTAACATCTAAAATTCCAGAACTTGAAAACATTTTCTACTAAAACTGCACAAACTATCTGAGAAGGGGTCTAGAACTGAATTAAATCTATTGTACAATCGCACAGTTCTTTGAAAGAAGCAATTCGCATGGTGAACTGTGTTTACTTTATCCAAGGCGAAAAGCATATTCAATCTTGGCCTATAAGATGGAACAAAAAAAAACTGAAATATTGAATTATGTTTGGAATATTCAAACATAATTATTCAAGATATTGTACATTTCACAACAATGACAAAATGAGTTTTCAATTATGAAGCTCTATTTTATCCCCATCAACTATCTATCTTATCTTGTACAACATTGGACCATCAATTGAATAATATAAATTAGATTTAGCATAGCGCTCCGTTATTTTCACGTTCGTCTTTATTGATCACTATAATCTCCGCTTGATCTACACATCTAATTTGGGCATGCGCAGAACTGACGCATGCAAACCCGCGATCCGACAACCCATGAACGAATCAAACAAATGAACATGAAAAATAGTGTAGGTTTTGCTAAAACTCTATTGTTTACACAGTGTTATTTTTTAATTATTAAAAATTTTCATCTTAAATTTTGAGACAACAACCAGTTGCCTGTTTCACAACGAATGACAAACTAGGAGTACTGTACAAACATCCATAATTTTGTAGCAGTTTCAGAAGAGCTAATATTAATAGGTTGTACTGTGCTGCAGAACATGCCTCTGATTAATTAAAAAATTAATTGATTGAGCTGCTACATACATAGAGCAGTTACTTATTTGAAGTTGAATTGATTTATCTGTAACAACTGTGAATTTTGTTGGACTAGTGAGAAAAATGCAGAATTAAACCAACATGTCCAGTTGAAAGTAAATAATAGTTACCGAGATAAATTTTCGGTTCTGAACATTATTTTGCATTATTTGTCACGTTTTACCAATTGAGAATCATCACTAAATCCAGATGCTTTGAACATTTGAAAAACAAGATCAAATACCTCATAGTTTAAAACCAGCGAATAATATTTAAAACAAACCAATTCTATAGAAGAATACGTGATAGATGCAATAACTAACCTTTTCCTTTTGTTAGAACCAGACCAAGAGAAATTGGATTTTCGTATGTTAATTGATTGGAATGCACTTCATCTTTCACAATTTTTTGGCTGGAAGGAAAAAACAGAAGTCGATTGAAAGGAAAACGTGTGAATTCAAGATGTGTTTGTATACGAATCGTGTTAGGAAGATGGGACTAAATCAAAAGTAGTAATAAGACTGTCAGAAAATAATTTTTTTTCTGTTCAAGAGACAAATAATATAATAATGGTATAAATGTTGTTGTTGTTGTTATTGGTGGTGGTGTTGGTATTGTTATTATTATTATTATACATCTAATAATAATTGATTTATTGATTGTAGTTTCATTTGTTAAAAAAATTAAATTTCGTTGACAGTACAGAGAATTATTTTTACTGTTGTTTTGTATATTATTCTATATGAAGAAGCTCCTGAAAATTATAATTCAATAATTAGAGTGGTTCTATCACGAAGCAGTTTTACATGTAACAGATTCTAATTGTTATCAGATTATTATATCCAGAGAGATTTATGCCGTAAATCAAGTTATTTGCTGCATCACTACATCAATACGATTCGCTGTCTCCAAGAGTATTTGAACGAACGCGCAAGTCTAATCATTTCCCACCAGTACAGAAACTTGCTGTACACAAATATAATGCTATGCTTTCTTAGATTAGGAAAGAGAAGACTTTCAATCCTAGTACAATTTTCTCAATACCTGAGTACCGACTGTAGAAGGGAAATTTCCTCCAATTGCAAAATTATTTGACTCCATTGACAAGACTCCTGTGATACATTCTCCCATTCCATATCAGTTGAATTAACTGTCTCTTCTTTATTGCCTTCTTCATCGTATCCTTCCTCAAAGCCTGCAGAAAATTGAAGAAATTATTGAGTTGAATTATTTGGGATAATCTTATAGTAGCTACGTAGATTACTAATATGCCAAACAGCAAGATACGCTATAAAGATAAAAAATTTATACAGCTTGATATAGGTGATATGCGATTGCGGTTAAATATTTAAGTTGATCTTTTAATGAACAAATTAATGTAACCGGAACTGAGAATTCGATTGCACTTGTGATCAAGTAGAAATAAAGTAAGAAGCCCTAAATGTAAAAAAGATTCAAAGTAGCAGAAAGGAAGAAAAAAATTAATAAATGTATGGATTTTATTAATGGGGAGACCCTTATGGGTAGTTATACCGAAAGAAAAAATTTTGATTAGGAATAGAAAGCAGCTAAAAACTTTCCTATTCAACTATACTTACTTGCTGACATGAATTCGTCTGATAAAACAACACTTCTACATATCAGTGCGGCTGTTAGCGATGACAATGGATTCTCACAATCCTTCAACAAACTTCGAACATTATTCCACCAACTAGGTTCTTGAGTTGATTTTCCTTTGAATAAAATTTAAAAATATTAAGAGCAGAGAAACTTGTACGAATAATATTGAATTGGCAGAACAAAGATATGAAATACTATATTTTTAATAAAAACTTAAAAAACACTTTCAAGTGGAAATTATGACTCACGGTATGGCGTGACGGCCGTTTCTCTCTGATGTTAATATTCGTCGTCAGACGATGCTCTTAACATCAGAGAGAAACGGCCGTCACGCCATAACGAGAGTAATAATTTCCACTTAAGTATTTTTAAAATTTTTATTACAATTATATTAATGGAAACAAGATGGATCTTCAACATCACACTATATTTTTTTGCAACACAGTTGTTCTAGAACCTACTCAGCTTTCTTCAGTCATTGCCCTTACCTAGAACTCGCTCAAGTTCAAATGATTATTCATTACCTCTTAAAGACATCTAGTACAGATTAAATGTTTGATATTCCAAAATTTTAGGAGATCTCGAAACTTTATCAACCAATGGCGTGTTCTGAAACTCATTCTGTTTGGGACCCCTGACGTATAATAATGTAAAACCAAGACTACATTGTATATCAATAATTGTAATGAACCTCTTTTCTGCTAGCTTAGCTTAAGAGGGGACCATAGTCAGGTTGAAATCGGCCTTTTAATTTCAATTCTTACCACAGAGCGCTGCAGTCATATTCATTCCATCTTCTCACGCCGCACTGCGCTGTAGTCGCTGTAGGTCCGAAGCGGGAAAATATAGAGAAAGTTTAAAACAACTAGGTTATCCCGGGTCGCACGAATGTGCGACTTTATTAAACTTTGTAAAATACATTCCAAATGTAGATTTTCTTCATACTGAACAATACATTTCAATGCCCAGTCAACAATGAAAAAGTATCACATGGCTAACTATCTGAATAAAAAATATATTTTGCAGTATTCTTGAACAGCCGATCAATATAATATTTTTATTAACTTTTCATGTGAAATTTAACGACTTGCAGTCAAATAATTATTAAAATATATAATTATATTAAAATAAATCAAATAATTATTAAAATAATAGTCAAAATATTTGACTGCAAGTCGTTAAATTTCACATGAAAAGGTAATATTAACAACGTAGTTCGTCATGGAACAAGAAATCCAGGAATATAATATTTTTCTAACATACCTGTGCTGGCTAAAATTTAATTTATCAGCTGATAAATATAAAATTTTCTTAACACACCTGTGCTAAAGAAATTTTTTAATTCTTCTTCTTCTTCTTCTCCTTCTTTTTCATAACTTCTTCTTCATCTTCTTTTTCTTCTTCTTCTTTTTCTTCTTCTTCTTCCACTTCTTTTTCTCCTTCTTCTTCTTCGTCTTCTCTTTCTACTTCTTAATCTTCCTCTTCCTTCTTTTTCTTCTTTTTTCCTTTTTCTCCCTCCTCTTCTTTTTCATCTTATTTTTCTTCTTCTTCTTCTTCTTCTTCTTTCACTTCTTCCTCTTCTTTTTCTCCTTTTTCTTCTTGATCTAACACAAATGATCAATTAAAGGAAATTTAATATATTATTACACCCGGTTCACCCGCCAAATCGGGACGTACAGCGTACTAGTCTTGTGCAAACCCTCGAACGCGCAAGTTCATACACTTGTTTTCCCCCACACTTTGAACGTTTGTGTGTTCTCCTTTTTGCATTGAGAATAGATACGAAACAAAGTAATACACAATAGACCAAAATAGTAGGAATGCCTTCTCTATTCTTCCACCTCCGTACCCTCCTTCATAGTTTCATTAGTGGGGTGGGAGTGGTGAAGAACCTGTTTTCTTATCACCAGAGCTGAAGCTGGCCGCCTCGGCCGGTAAGCGACGCTGCTGCAACCTCTCGGAATTACTGTGAACTATGTTGCCTATGTTGGCCTACCCGTTTTGTAAGCCTTTTAAAATCTGTTATTTTTTAATAGTTCACATTCTAAAACAAAAAAACCTCTCAGGACAAACATTAACAGCAACTTGCTTGTTAATATGACGTTTTCCGTTTTAATTTTTATTGAACGTGTCATTTGATAAATTGGTTCAAAGTTTCACGACTTCTTATGGGACAAAAGAAAGTTACTTTCCATGTTTCAGGGTTTATTTTTGGATAAAAATTAATTTTTAATATAAATGTATACTGCTAACACCTATCAAATTGTTTGGCCTGAGTTAGTTTTTGCATTTAAATGCGGACAGACTAGAAAATAAAACATTTGTGGTAGCGTCCCATGTTAAAAGATGGTCTGAGCCAGTGGCTAGCGGAGTCAGGTCTCGCCCCCTCTTAAGAAATAAAATGAAACTCAAGTTCTTCACTTATAATAAAAATAATGAATTTTCCAGTCAAATGAATTTATACCTGATATTGTGCACACTGATTTTATAATGTTGCTGAATCCTATCATTTCACGCACTATGCTTGGCGTGATCTTGCGACTTAACCAAAAATTCATTGCCAGCCGCATGAGGTCTTCTGGTGCGATTCTACTTTCACAAGCCGCATTCTGCCATTCATTCATGCTGCAGTTGCCATCTAAACAACCTTGACAAACTAGTTCACCTGAAATATAAAAGTGCAACAGATTGATATAGAAGTTTTCAAATTGAAATTATTACTGTAAAACGGAGATAACTTTAAAATGCAGTTGAAAACTTGATGAATAACACTTGGTTTTGTCGTTAAAATATGGAACAGCTTCATATTGTCTTTTTCCAACTCTCATCTATGCGATAGAAAGCTGGATTACGCTTGAGAACTACTGTAGAAAAAAAACTGCAGCAGAAAAAAGAATTATGAGAAAATCAGAGGGCAAGACCAGATGAGATAATGACGAAATGAGAGAGTGCGACAGAAAGTGGGAAAGAAACCAATGAGAGAGGATACAAATAGGCTAAAGTGTTTTGAATAAGTTGTCATGCTGTCAGAAGGCATCTTGGAAAGGTTTGAGATAAAGAGAAAGATATGAAGAAAATGAAAAGAGATGAAGGGTAGAACGAGAATGAATCTTGAAGGCTTGAGTCAAGAGAGGAAAAACCATGAGGGGATTGAAGGAAATAGAAGGGCAGAAGAAGTTAGGGTTTGACCGAGGCTAGGAACCCTTCGATACAGGATATTTCATAATACATAATGTGTATGTCAATGTGTATTTCCTTAAATGGAGGAAGAATAGGAAGAAGATATTAGTCAGGGAATGTGATATAGTAATACCTATACAATATAAACAATTATACAATTTAGTTAAATGAAGAGTTTCGTTCAAGTATCACTAAGTTTCCATTGTGGGAGTTTCCAACACTTATTGAGATTAACATTATAACAAGAAAACGTTGAGCTGAACTAAAATAACCATTACATAAAGTGAATAAAATTTCGAACTTTTCAAATTTTTTACTCTCAAATTTGAGATACTTCGAGCTTTCAATTGATTAATAAGAAATTCTTTGTGTACAATGGTTACGATCTTATGATTATGACGGTACTTACTTATAGCAAATAGTTCTTCTGAAGCAAGGCCTTTAGTTATTTCAATTTTGACTGACGATCCATTCCTTTGAAAGCCCGACAGAAATGTTGAAAGTGATCTGTTGTTGTCTTCGAACTTTACTCGACATGGTTCATTCTCCTCTCTTATCAAACCAATAACTTTTTCGATTTCTTCTTGTGATGCTTTTATTTTATTGCATAGTTCCTGTAATTTAAAAAATATAAAGGGACATGAAGATTGAGAAGATTTACAGAGCAGAAGCTGAGAGATAAATTGGGAATTTAAAGCGTGCAAGGAAATTTATTCATATGAAAATAAAAATGAGAGATCTATTAATGAAACCAATAGTTTTTTTAGTTGTTAATTTCAAAAAACAAATTTTCAAAGTTTTTTATTTATTTGTTGTGCATTTTAATGTATAGAAAATCAAAATCGAATGGGCTGCCCGTTTCTTCTGATTTAATTTGCCTTTCTACCACATTTCAACACAAAACGAGTATTTTCCCTCTATTATTTGAATTAATAAAACAAATTACAATATATAATGTTTTTTTATGTAATATATAATTTGAAAGAAGATAATCGTGACTATGAAAGATTATACCGCAAATTTCTGCTGAAAGTCATCTTCTCACAATGTGAGATGAGTTGAAACTCATGTCAAAACGACGTATGTTTACACCATCATGATTTTAGACGGATGTCTCTAATCATAATTCATCATGATGTTGTAGACCTTGTTTCCACTAGTTTAGAATTAGAACTTTGAAAAAATATTGCTTTAAATCAGTGTACTGTAGGTCGTCTGACACTGCTCTTGACAACATAGTGAAACGGCCATCATACCATAACGTGAGTCAAAATTTCCACTTTGTAGGTTTTTTAAAGTTTTTTATGACATAATTCAGCAATTAATTACATATTTAAATAGAAAACAAGTTACCTTTTTAAAAGCACTATCATCACTTGTCACCACTGTATTGTAGTCAGGAGGCTTTTGTCTCAATCTCGATAAAAATTGATAGAAAGTTACCAATTGTTCCAACATTTCAATCTTTTGCACCAATAATTTCCCTCCTGGATCCAAGGATTCTTCACCTGGAACAATGCCAAGTTATGAATTAGAATTGATATCTGGCTTCCGCGTTATGATATAGTATAAAATAATGTCGTTCATGTAATAGATCAAGAATAGCCATAGCCTACCAGTTTCAGATCCACATTACTGAGAACATCATCAGCATACCGGTGAAACGCTGATTGTAATCGGTTGTCACTGGCATAAAGCATTGGTTTTTCATCATACACACCCGGTAATCAATTGCCTCCAGTTTCCAAGAAATCATTCATAATTAATATTTATTACAAGTTAGTTTGAAGTGACTGACAATTGAATGAACTGACAAATATACATAAACAGAATTTATTAATTTCGAATTCCTTTAATTGCTATTAGTTTATACTGGAGACTTCCGCAATGGCGATTCCCGGTGGTGACTGATATTTTTGTACAGTAGCATTCATCGATTTCCATCAGCTATTAAATACTGTTGTCAATATCCGCCATTACGGAATTCTCCAGTATAAACTAATAGCAATTAAAGGAATTCGAAATTAATAAATTCTGTTTAATATTTATTCTTGATCTATTTTCTTAAAATAACTGGAGATTACTTGATCTCTGAAGCAGCAAGCATCGCTGCCTACAACCAGTCTCATTCTTTTTACGATTTATTTGATTAAATTATTTAACAAAAATAAAAGTGTATCAGACTTGACCATTAAAATTTGACATGGGTTCACTTACATAATCATGGTGCCTTCATGGTTTTTTCAACTTTTATAGTTGCAAGGTTTGAATTAGAAGTAGCCTACTGGATCAGACGAATAAATAATCAATAATTTGGGTTATGGAATTACAAATAAAAAATTTTAATAATTATTTCTAATAATAGGGCTAACCTTTTTCTTCACTATCACCAGCATCATCAGGCACAGATTTTGGCAAAGCATGTGAATATGTTGCGAGTATTTCCTTAAACGTATTAGCTGACATGTACTTGCTAGTACACAATAGATCTAGGCTCTGTATCTTCATCTTGTTGGTTTGAAACTCTTTACAAATAGCACCAACTTCTGACATGCCTCCTTCCTGTCTAAGAGTCGATTTCAACTTCTTGTAGATGAGAACATCTCTAGCACGTTTGCTGTTTCTGTCACTGCAAACATTAAAATTTAAACTGTAAAATTTTCAATTCAAAAAAGCAGAGTACACAGTACAAATTTTATCTTCTAGTATTTCAAGTTTAAAGCTTTTATTGAGCTGGAAGGTATAAGTAATACACAACATAGCTCAGCCATAAAAATGTACAGGGTATCAATTCTCTCAAGCACATGCCAACGCCATATTGAGCTTATTGATGTGAACGAAATAGAATCTGATTTTTGAGAACCTCAACTACGAACAATCGAATTCGGTAATGTTCAACCAAAAGACTTCAATTTATTGGAGATAAACATCTTCAAAATTAAAAAAAAACCTTCATATAATATTAATTTATTAACTTGAAGGCATAAAACCGATGAGAAAAATACTGTCACGATTGTTTATAGTTTATTAGTTTCAAAATTGAGATATTATTTTGTTCATGATATCAAGTATTTTGAATTGCTGAACCCGAATCTGAAGTTTGCTAGCAGGATTTCATGATAAAAATCAAAGAGAAGTACCTCAGATTTTCTGGCCGAGTCATCACTAGCTATTTTTCACAAAACAAACTTCAATTTCGGAGCAGTTTAGTAGCTTAAAGAAAAGAAAAGAAAATTTTACCAGTTCAAACTTTGGAAGACAATGGCTACAACACATGTCTAGAATAAAATTTTTGTTTATCTGGTTTGCAGTAATGATAGCAAACGTCAAGCAGGAGTTGGACAGTATTGAGAGTAAGAGATCTCACGATCAAAATTTCAGGTTTATTCGAATCATGAGAGCCTAAACAAAAATATGTACATTTACGGTATTATAGGATATAAATCCTGTAGGATAGAAATATATTCGAATTCATAGAAATTGACAAAATCAAAATTATTTTAGCTTTAAATTTTAAAACTCACCTTAGAGCACAATGGAAAGGAACAGCCATTTCTTTCAATTCACCAGTGTGGTCTATGAATATATATTGAGTTGAGGAGGAGTGTGATTGACTAGATGCCTCAGTAGAAAAACGAGTATCAGAGCTGTTGAAGCCCAACAAATTGTGGCCGACATACAATAGTCTGGAAATAATCAAGTATTATAATTCTGACAAATGAATTTGAACAGTTATTGAACTATTGATGATTTGACTATTAACATCATCACTTCCCGGTGGTTCGGAACTCACCTATAGGTCAACTGAAGGTTCAATTCATCCATCATCATCATCCAACTCAACCTACGCACAGGACTCGGACTGTGGACTTCATACTCCAAAAAATATCTATTTTACTTATTCATTATAATAAATATATATTGTTGGATTCTATTGAGTTAGAATGAATAGCAAAGCTGGTGTTTTAACAGAAACCTATAGATTTATTCTCATTAGGAGACTGCGAATTAAATTTCTCCATATTGTCTCCTTTATAGGTTTATAGCCAAAAATAAAACAGCCAGTTTCTAGTATCATAGGCATAAGTAAACCATGGGAATTTTGCATATGGCGATTTTTGAACACGTTAACTGTATTATTTTGAAGACGACAGTGAACTTTTCACCCCACACAGCAGGATGGAAAATTTTCAAAAGTTGAAAAAAATTATTATACAACAAATAGTTTGACTTGGGGTTTGCTGATAACATTTCAAAAAATGGAAATATATGAGAAAAGTTTTCACCTTCCATTCTTGCTAACAGGAAACGTTGCAATTCTTGGACCTTGCTGCATTGCCCACACTTCAATAATTCCTTTCTTCGGCGAATAAATAAGAAGAAACTGAGCTGTACGCTTTCGCTTCCCACGATTCTCTTCAGTGCAAATGACCCATCCACACTCAGCATCTCTGTAACCTTTCCACATCCTGAAAGAATAATTATTATTAAATCTCAAAATATGCGTATGAAGTAACGAATAATACAGGGTAAAAAGGTAATGAACAAAATTAATAGGTGGCATTGATGCTATGAATAACGCAAAGGCTTTTAATACGTAAAAGCTGAGCGCTTTCTCCATTCTCGTATTCTACATCATGACGATAAATAATATTTTGTGTTATAGAATGACAATTATGCCTTACTTTCCTCCGTAATATTGTTTCATTAGGAAACGCAATTCTCAAATCAAATAAAAATCGCTTAATTCCACAAATCAATAAAAGAAATTACAATAGCACAGAAAAAACTTTAGAATTACAATAGCTTTTAAACATAATAAAGCAATGTAATGGAATGAGACTACATGGGCAACTATGGCCTGTGCGTAGACACGAGTAAAAATAATTTGGATCGTGTACTGTAAATCGGAATTGGACAGACAATGAAGTCCAGTGGATTCAAGACAGATGAAGAGAATGGTGTAATATATATTAGAATAAAGTTCTTACAAAAAAAGAGCTATTGCCACACAGAAAATGATGAACTGAAACATGATAAATGAAAAAAATCAGCTTAAAATAGAAGAAGAAACAAGAAATGTAAGCGAGAAAGGAAGATAAAAAAATATTTCTATTTCTATTTCTTGTACGATTCAGGATTTTCATTAGAACTTTAATAAGAATACTTTCACTTATGCAATTCTAGAGATATAAACTGCGATTTATGGATTTCTATATTCCACAAATTGGCGGGCAGATGAACTTTTCCGTACCTTTTCTCTCGAAAACAATTACATTGAAAAATTTACATTTTCAGAGCATGTATAAACGTCAATTACTTGAAAAAGCAGCAATCATTCAATAGAGTACTTTACTCCTGGATTTTTTATCGATTCACCATTTGAAAAAAGCTGAAATAATATGGTATTGATAAGAATAGAACATGATTGCAACATAGAAAATCAATTGAATACCTCAGAGCGATGCCAGAAGATATATCGATCAATATCACTCTTCCAAGAGTATCACTAACAACACAAAGCTTGCGATTTGGTGACATCACAATTCTCTCGCCTTGTCTCCACAGATCACATAGACCAAACCTAGAAATAGACCAATCTATGACAGGAAAACTTATTGTCAAACTTTATGCAATAGGCAAATCAAAAATATATTTCCAGAAAATGACAGAGAAGTAAGAATTGCAAGCTGATAAATAACAGAACGAGTTAATAGCCAAAATACAATTGCTATGTTTATAATATTATGCTAATCTATAATAATTTAAATTAAGAAGCATATCTTACAATTGTCAATATTGAGTGTGAATTTTCCATGTAGCCTACACATAACCAAAAACATTAGGTTTAATGAGCAGGCAAATACGGCAAGCCAATGGCTCTCCTGACCCGACTTTGTTGTCATTAAATAAATAAATATGATATAACAACTCAGAGAGGAAAGCAATCGTAAAAAACTAACTCACTCCTAGTTTGCGTAGAAAGCACTTTGGACTAAAACATAACGTTCAAGAGTCACCTACAGTCGAAATCAGCTATGGTATGAGCAGGTATGGTATTTAATATTATAAACATAGCTACACATAGCTTACTGTTAGGAAACGCAAGAAAGAAAAAACATTATTCTACGCTACTCGTTGTGTCAACAGCGCTTCCGGTTTCACTGATAAAACGGACTTGTTTTTCTGTCTTCATTTCGTCTCCTCTCTTCATCTTCCTCACTTCTATATGTTGAACGCGTTTCTAGAATATTCGAGCATAATAGAGAATCTTCTACATCATGCTTTCTGTGGTAATAGAAACATTACTAGTATAATTTGCCTCTGGAAATTACTAGTATAAAAAAATCGTATAAAAGCGGGTGTGATTCAGCAGGAAGTTCAGTTATTGTTCAAACTTTCTTTACATTCGTATCGTAACGAGTAAACAATTTGTGGTGGCAGTATAAAAATAGACATAACAATGCTATCAAGTGCTTGTGATAAGTTTATGTAGTAAATTCTTTTCAACAGTAGGCATTATTCTTCGTGGCAAAATACACAGTATCAATTGTAATTGATAAAAATGTGACAGATCATTGAGCTATGTAAGTGTTTAGTATAGACATTTCTTTTCAGATCATTAAACAGCTTATTTAACACCTATTATTATCAAATTATTGATCGGCCTATTGAAAGTTATTGATTAGATTTTGTACAGTGATATAGTAGATTCATTATTAGCAGATCGATCCATTTGTTTCTTATTGGTTTTTCATGTGTGATATAACTGATTAGTGCATGTTGTAAGTCATTTGTGTAACTAAAGTTCGAGTGCTACTTTCAAGTCTTACCAGCATTATTTTAGTGACAGAACCCATATCAATACGTAATAATATAATACAATATTTATTAAAACTTAGCAAGAAAACCTTGAAAAAGAGACCTTACTCCAGAAGAGATATTATGTGAGTTTCACAAACTTTCCAGACTAAATTCAAGCTGATACAACTTAGATAGCTGGATGTAAAAAAATTTCTGATCCCGAAACATTTCTAATCATTCCTACTGAATCGTGAGCCAGATGGATCATTCAAAAATAAGTCTTTTTCATCAACTTGGTTAAAAAACACAGCTAAGAAAATATTCCGATACATTCAATCAACATGCCACATAGAATTATATATATCAATTATACTTTTACTTTTGTATATTATATCTATTCTTGGCTTCTTGGTATTTATGAATTGTTTGAAGTAGAACTCTGAAAAATGAACTCACCTGCAAATCATTGGTTCGGCTGGTTCAGCAGCTAAATTGTCTTTTGTAGTTTTTGGTGGAGTAGCAGTTTTCTTACCACCAAGCAGCCATCCACTATTAAAAAACAAATTTAATCAACGTTTATACAATCCAAATCTGAAGAATGATCAGATAGCATTGAGCAAAATTTCTCTGAATATACACACTCTTCAGAGAAAAAAAAAATGATAAAAACAGCAAGAAATCCTCTATTTTTGATAAAAACAAAAGTGGCTTGAGAACTCTGAACGATCTCAACAAATAATTTTGTACTTCTCATTGGTGTTAATGGGATTTTCTTAAAAGGTTTTTATCTATATACTCTTCCAACTCATATTCACGAACGAAAATTTAGTCTTGAACGCATGACTTCAAGAGCCTGTGACAATTTACAAGTTACAGCTATAAGTAAAAACTTTCATAAAGTTTTGCAGTAAATACAAATACAAGTAAGTTACTAATATAAACCGTTATGAATTGTTGTAAAACAGGCCCCAGATGTAGAAAATGAATAAAGTTGCACGTATTGCACAAAATGAAGAGCGATTTGGTAGAATGAGTACCGCACACTGATAACCAATGTTATTGGAACAAGCCCACTTTACCGGAACTCGACGCCATGAGCCCAGATAAATTGCGTGATTAGTAGTTAGCTATAGCTCAAATTTCAATTAAGTTGAATAAAATCTGCAAGTCGTTTACATTTTTTTCAATACTTACGGTACAGCTTGTCCAATGGCACTCTTCAGCTTTGTTGCAACAGCTTTAGCAACGTCAGCAATATCCGGTGCAGAGCTACCCTCCAATGCAGAGTGGAATCCAACGAATGGCGTTGCTCCAGTAGCCAACACTAGAGAGCTCTTGGGTGGCAGTGGCCGATAGCCAGCGTTGAATCCACCGCAAATTGAAGCAGTGGCCAAATGCGAGAAACTAGACGGACATTGTATTGGTGCAATGCATAAGTCATTCACTGCTCCCTGTTCAGATAGGATGAACTTTCTCACAGACAATGGCATTGCTGTTGCCATAGCACTCTCGTCTCTACAGTTGGCTTGAGCTGGAACCAAACACACAAATCTAGATATTAAAGAGAAGAACAATAGTTTATCACAGTAAATTAAGAAAAATTGAAATTGATTTTGCTCTGGCTACACTGCAACATCCACGACGCGTTTGTTTATAATTTATAATAATTATTGATTCTGTAAACGATAGTATGTATAAAATGGCAGCAGTATATGATACCTTTAGAAAAAAGGAATAGTATATTAAGTTACAAATGCAGAAAGTACCATTTTGCCAGGCGAGCATGATAGTGTACACGCAAGGCATAGCCGAGTGCAGAAAAAACTTTCTGGACGAGTTACATACGATGCTTTTTGTCATACTAAACAGAAAAAGTAGCATATTTTTTAAACAAGATATTTTTATTGCAGAAAGCAACCTTAATCATAGCATTTTAATGTTTCAGAACGTAACATAGACTGTGCAACTGTTATGCTGTTAATCGTTTTTATAATCATCTGTTCAATTTTCAGTGCAGTTATGGCAAAGAGTCACTTTCTTACCTAGAAAAATTAATGGAAAAAGCTGTTTCTCTGTAATATGAAAACGCAACTGAAGAAAAAAATTGTCGAAATATTGGAAATTGATGATTTATCGAAGTAATTAAATAAAAGTACTAGTGAGCCCCCCCACCCACGAGTGCTAGAGAACTCGCTTGCAAACAACTAGATTAGCCAAGGGGCAAAGGGCAACTTATTTCTAGCTTATCCTAGAAGGTAACAAGAAACGTCTGATTCAGATAACATTCCCAAGAAAGTATCACAAGTCCAGTATCCCAAATAATAAATAATAATCATATTACTTGAAGCTCAAATAATTTTACAGCTAATCTAACCTACTTTGTCCAAATCAAGACTTACTTAGTGTCTATAGATAAAAACTAATACGGCAAACTTTGGGATTTACATATAGGCTCATAAATGGAAATATTATTTCCATAAAAAATATATGACCATGATTCACAAAAATTAATAAGCACCAAATTTTTTTAATTAATCTCCTCGATTGTCGACTTGTCACGTTTCAGCTACATACAATTTCTATAGATATACTAATTACATTGATAACGGCGCCCATCATTGCTCAGATATATTTACCACATAAAAAACCGCTATTATAATTATCTAAGATAAATATACATCTATAAACTAGGGCACAATTTTAAATTAAATGAGTATATCTATAGAAACCTGTATAGAGGTATGTTTTAATGAGAAGGTGCTGGTCATATTTATTGACAATGATAACTCTAAATACTATTTTATAATCTAATGGAAATCCCATATAATAAGAACTTTCATTTCCTATAAAGTAATATAAAGGGCTGAGAACCTTTCCTTTTTCTTCCGCTCTAAAAAAAGATGAAGGATTTGGTCAATTGGATTGGCCAACGAACTCGATCTGTATAAAGTTTGGAAAAATTATGAGTTCAAAATTAAAAACTCATTGCTGATGATGCCCACATGAGTCTGAAGAAGACTTGTGCGTGGGTAATGAGGTGAATGGGTGAGTGATGAGAAACATCCATGGCTGAATGAAATTCGAACCAAAGGCTGCAGAAAACGAAGCCAGCTAGAGCTTTATCTTATTTCAGACAAGCGCTCCATCAACTGCGCTACCAGAGCCGCCAAAGCGTACGAAAGTTATCGTCAAACATACCTACCCACAGATAGCCATGAGTCTCGAGTCAAGTAAAATCTAAGAACTCGCTAGGCTCGTTCAAATATTGCATTTTTTTAGTTTATATTTGCAATAAAAGTCTCGACATCCTTGACCTTCGATGTCCCTTATAATTTCCAAATATTCCATCAATAATACTGCCATAAACTAATAATCCCACTTCAATACTCCTTGATACTTCCAAAATGGTTCACAATACAGAGCTTTCCAAAAATTTCTTATTGAATATCGTAGCATCACTCTGAATGGGATTGGTTATAAAGTAAGCATTTGATCGAAATATCACAGAATACTTTGAGTTCTTGCAACACACTAAGTGAGACTGATACTTATGAATCGAGACATTTGAATTAGTAGTCGGTGTTGTGGTTGAAACTAATTGATTTCAAAGTTCGGGTATACGGATGTACAATTTATTACCAATGCGTCTGAAGGAACTCACGTGAGACAAATTAAGAAATCAATTGAAAAGGGAGCTACTGGAAATATGTGCTTATTCAAGCGGAGAATTTAGGGCGCATTATGAGAGACAAAGCAACTGACTCAAAATCTTGACACCCTAAGTTTTATCATTGAACTTAAAAATCAACGACAAATCCATATATCCCTTTCATAGGTCAGAGGATGCTAATAAAAAATAAAAAAAATAAAATACTTGACAAAGTGTAGCATGCTGGACTCTTGAGAAGAGTGAGAACTTTGCCTGTTACAACACAATGAAGTGATAGTCATAACTATCTGACAGGTTTTTTAGGATAAAAGAAGAAGATGCGTACAGGACGTAAGGCTTAGCATGACCGGTGGCCTCCCACCACTCGATTCCAACCCATGGCTATTGCGCATCTCGAAGCCACCGGTCTTGCTAGACCTGACGAGTAGTACTACATCAGACCAATCAAGACCGGTAGCATCAAAGAGAAGTGTACTTGGTCCAGTTTTGTACTTGGTCTTCACACAAGATTTTCCAAAACTACAGGATAACACAATAGCAACATTTGCTGATGATACTGCAATATTATCTGTGGACAAGGATCATGCAGCAGTGACCAGGAAAATACAATCATTTGTATGACTGGATTCAAGACTGCTGGAAAGTCAATGTACAGAAAAAGAGAAGAACTTGGTTTGAAGTAGAGAAAATTTTACTGGTTGTTGGGAAGAAGCTCTACACTTTCCATCTACAACAAGCTTCTTCTGTAGAAGCAGAATCAACTCTAAAATCAGCAAGGATGTATGAGCGCAACTTTGGAGATGCACCAGCCAGAGCAACATCCTAATCATCGAGAGATTCCAAAAAATTACGAAATGCTGTAAACGCGCCAGAAAAAGCCAGGAGTTCTGATCTACATAGGGACTTCAAAATTCCATATTGCAAAGAAGGATGGATAACAAAGCATGTAGCGATACTGCATCATAATGATAACCCATAGGTGATTCGGCTTCTGGACAATGACACATCAGAAGACAGAAGGGAAGATTATTTGAAGTGCTGTAACACCAGGGGTCATCATAGACATTTTCCCTTTAGTGAAGAATGAAGGACTTTAATCTTAATGTGAAATTGAGTTAATTAAGGTTCTAAAAAAATTGCTAATTATCCAACAGGAGTGCTAAAAAACATTATTCAATTAGCTTTCAATTTTATTTTGAGAACCATGATATAGTCTACTGATTCGATATACTTACCCCAAGCTAATTGGCTGCGACGTTCTCTCAGATTTGTGAACAACGAAAATCCTCGAACACAGCAAATCACATTTTTATGTGAAACATGAAGCTCCTCGGTTTGTTCACAACCAGCATTCAAATGCGGAGGCAAACAAGATTGACACTTCAAGCCGGTAACAGCACTCTTGTGTAGAACTTCGGAAAATAATAAATCTCCCGTCTGAAAACATTGAAAGTCAAAAAATGAAGAAGTTTTTCCAAAACATTATCTTCAAAATTGTATTATTACATCTTCGATTAATGAATATTTCTCATACACCACTTATATTTTCATGAAATCTTCTTTGATTGAACCACTTGTATCTATGATGTTTTCCATGAAGAAATACTACAATGTAATATCAATATTGGCACTGCATTTCTATTTAAAATGCCTATTTAATTATTTAAATTAAATCAGCTTGTGTACTCCAGAATTAAAGAGTAGAAATCATGATTTAAATAGAAATGCAGTGTCAGTTTTTGACACTAGATAACTATCATCTACATCACAAATTTCTGAATTATCTACATCACAACTGATGACAAATGTATAAGTACAAGTATAAGTGTGATGTATAAGTTCTGTATGTACAGAAATGTATAATTTTTTATTCAATGATCTTCTTGATTAACTGAGCCGAAAACAGTGATTTCAAGAGACTAGCAATTTCGCTAGAATTTGTTCTCCAACTTACTACTAGCACTAGGGTATTGTTAAGAATGTGGGACGGAGGAAAAACAGTGGTCTATTGTTTTGTAAACAAAGCTTCCATTCTCATTGATGATGCGTGCTGCAACATGTTGTAAATTGACACTTGTTTCTTCGCTCTCTTCGAGTGTCTCTCTCGCTCCTATTTGTCGGGTTTGGTTCTGGTGTTTGCAACAATTTGCCAGAATGTTCCAGATTATGTTATTAGTTTCCATAAGTTTCTGGAATGCTTTCAAACAGTATATAAAGGGGCTTTCCTTGTGAGCTGGAGTTCAGTTGTTGTTAATTGATTTTTCCCAACGTTCGTATCTAGTGGCAGTTTATGAGTTTTTCGTAGGCTATCCAAGTAAACAGGAGTCAGTTGCCTGTTTAGTGATAGTGTATATAGACATTGTGATTACGCATATCAAGTACTCGTGTTCAGTTTATGTGGTAAATTCTTTGACAGTACACATCCTTCTATGTGGCTATTATCCTTCTAATACTCAGTGCTATTATTGTAATTTGAACGTTTTAATGTAATACAGTGACAGACAGTGCATCGTAAGTGTTCCATTTCTTTTTACAACATTGAACAGTTTATTGGATAGTTATTTATTAAATTATTGATCATAAGTATTTAGTAGTTTTTGTACAGTGATATCGAAAATTCATTATTACCTGAACATTATTGATTTGTTTGTTTCTTATTGGTTTTTCTTGTGATTAGTGCGTGTTGTAAGTAAATTGTGTAAATAAAGTGCAAGTGTTAATTTCAAGTGTTGCCAGCTTACAGATAGAACCCATAACCGTATAGATTCCTTTTTAAGTTACCTCAGTGTAGAATCGTACACAACCCGATGAGTAGCCAACAGCAATGCAGGTCCAATCATGACAACCATGTGCAGCCACACGACTCTTGGACACCAATGGTAAGCAGATTACGGCTGTTATTTCTTCACTAAAAAGAAATAAGAGGCATAAGTAATACACTTGTAAATGAATTATTATGATAATAGAACCAGGGAAATCATTATACGAACCTAACTGACTAGAATTTAATGATGCAGTGTTATACAATAAATATGAATATTATGTAAGGTAAAGTTTGATTAAGTATGTGCTAATGTGAATGATGATTTTTTCGATCTCCCCCACCATTTTTCAATAGCTACATAGGTTGATAGCTTCAACTTATAGCTTCTTATTTATATTACTGCAGGGAACTGAAAAGGTTTTCAGCACGGAAAAAGATGAAGACTAATAATGCAAGATTATTACATGCGAAATATGAAAAGTAGAGGAGTTTAATTTGGAATGTATAGAGAACAGGGAATTATTTCAATTTTAAATGTGTCACTGACTCATCTTTAACATAGAATAGACTACTTAAAAAGGCACACAAATCAAAATATTACATATTTTTTACCTTTCATCATGTTGCGGTTTTCCATTCCAATTGATAACATATTTCGTTTTGACTGAACCTTCTCCTTGAGAATCCCATTTTGCTGCAAGAAAGAAATGTTGATAGTGCCATTCGAATGAGATATTTGATTCAAATGCTGAAGTAACGGCCACAAAGTGAGCGGTCGCCTAGAATTGCAGTGTTTCTAAGCAAAAGTTATCTTCACCATGAGCAGTGCAAGAGTCACTGCTGAAAGTTCTTAAATTTATACACTCCTGAAATCAATCTGATATCTCTGCTTAACAGAAGTTAGTTATCTCCTTAGAAACGTTGCAATATATTGTAGACAACCACCGCCCGAGGTCTCTAAACAGGTCTCTTTCACCGGCGCTGCAGTCTACTGAGAACCCGGACTTCATGAACAGCATTCTTACGATATTTCTGTTCTTTGCCTCCATTCACTTTCTTTCATTTGTTTATCATCTATACAATGCCAGACAATCAAGTTGAACAATTACATTAGGTTGGCAAAGACGTTTGATCAGCTGTTTTGAACTTGCAATGCCACTGTTGAAATCAAACTATCAATAAAAATTGTATCTGAATCTGTAGAGCTAATTCTCAAAAGTGTGATATTCTTTCTGAAGTCATCCAGAATTCATTAATCGCAAATTATTACATTTTACAATATGTGCTAATTCAACTATTTTATCTCATTTTATACTTAATTTTATTAGATAAGTGTATTAGATTTTTTTCAATAGCATTAGTAAGAGTTTTGCAGAACTTTTTTGTTTTGATAACAAATTTAACTCAAGTCAAGAAAATCCTTCTATTTATATCTAATCTTAAATAGTAATAAGCAACTTTTTTGACCTACACTACAAATTTAACTTAAATCACGGAATTCCGCCTTTCTTGGCTACATTCAATTTTTATATGTACACTTATGATTGTACTACTTAGCTGAATTCACTCGTCCACAGCTCTGCCTTTTCAATGGACACTAGCATGAAATAGGCTACTACACCAATTAAATGGCTTTGTCCTTTTGAGCCTCCGTACCGATCCCACATTGTCTAGCTGCCGGATTGCCTCGACGTTTTTGTTTTGGTGCATGTCTCTCAGCAATCCACTGGGTTTCGCTGGACGCCAGGTCGACTCCCATGTCTCTTTGGAGTTCGTTGTTCCTTGGCACCTAGGTATGATGCATCAACGATGTTCCTTGGCACCTTGTATGATGTTGATAATGCTTTTTTTGGTACACCCCAAGGGTTATATACCATATTTATGTCCACACAGGCTTCAATATTTTCTTGTATAGGAACAACTTGTTGGTTATCGGAAGTGTGGAGTTTCTTCCTATCAGCCAGTGAAGTTTCTTGTTTTCCCATTTCTTTTTGACATGCGAAGCTTAGCATCTAAAGTCATTCCAGGTACTTGGCTAGAATAACAAAGTGATTGAAAATAGAATAAACCAACTGGTACTTACAGACAAGTATCACCATGCAGTGCTTATGTGCAAGAACTAATATTTCGCCCGTCGGGGAAAGAGCAATATGACAATCATTTATCCATTTGGTATAATTCTCAGTGTCTGGTTTTGGCCGATCATTATCTTTAACATTCCAATTCCATGGATCAGTATCACTACAATCTGTAAAAGAAAATTGATCGAATCATTACATACAGTATTTACATTTCCGAGCATAAAGGGAAGAGTTTTATATTGAGATCACCAAAATGTTTTTCTCGCACTCATGCATCTGCCTTGTGATTTTGGATAGTTCTTTGAGATTTTTGGTTATTCGCCAGGACTTTCTAGGAAATTTGAATTGACCAGAATGAGCTCTAACACCACAAAGGCATCAATACCAATTCCAAGAATCCCTTTTTGGAGCATTAATTTAATATTAATTTGCAACGGCCAGCTTTTTCAAGGATTCAGTTGAAACTATGCATAGAAGAAAATTCTCCAAAGATTCTCCTTTCCAACACCTAAGAGCTAACCGTCAAAATTTCTGCATACGGGCTGAAATTTCCGTCAAACGTCATACCCGATGTTTTGCTGGTGAAGCAAGAAATAAATGAGCGCATAGCTTGAAAGAGAAAAGAGTGCGTTAAATTGATAACTTCCTGGCAAATGAAGAACTAGATTTTTAAAATATTAAATTGCATAAAATTGAATATTGAGTGCGCTAGGGACAAAAGTCAATTTTAATCCAAGTAGTCCTACAGGAAAGGAATAGTAACTACTTGAGTGCTAATTAATAATTGTTACTGCTTGCACAGGATTTTTCCATCAATTAATCAATAAAAATCAATCGCGATTTTTAAATGTAAGTTACATACTGTAGTATTCATATAACTTGGCAGCGTGTAGCAGATGGGACATGCTACATCTGAACCCAGCATACTACTGCCAAGTTATATGAAAACTACAGTACTAAATTGTGAAAAAAGTTCAGTCCATTAGTAGCATAGTAATTTTTAGGCATAAATTTACGTGGTTTTATAACCAAAATTACATCTATAAATAAGTCATTTTGAAACAAATATATGTCCGAGCCCTGTGGAGGCAGTGTCCTTGACAAAGCAGATTGACAGACCACAAAATGAGAGATTAAGCAAGTATTTACCTAAGGTTTCTCCATCGGGGGAGAACAGGCATTTTCTCAATTTATCAACATCAACAATCTTTGCTATTGTCTTAAACTGGCAAGACATCTTTCGCGAAAGTGCTCGAGAATATTGAAAAATATCTTATTTAGTCACAATCAAGAATAAACAAAAGACCATAACCTTTCTTTCAGACAACTGTGCAAAATAAATCAAAGCCATCTATATTTTTGATTGCTTGGTGAGGCAGTGCCACCGACGCCATCTTGTTTTGCTAGTCTTCAATTCAGGGTCGATGACATTGTGCGAGTTAAGGGTCGATTACATTGGGCGAGTTACTAGCTTAGAGAGTAGAAACGTTACAGGCCGCAGGTGTTACAGTAGCTCGGCATGCCAAGCCAAGTTATAGAAAAATTAAACTTCCAAAATTACCCCCATACAGGCCCGTGCTGGCCCGCCGGGACACCGGGACGTATCCCGGTGCGCCCTCCAGCCAGAAAAATTTTGGCGCCCTCCTGTTCTGAAACTAACATGTTTCATGACGATATAGCTGAGCGGCCGGGTTGAGTGTTGCGACTGTAGGGTGTAGGCTATACTACTTAATGAACTTAATGAACTTGATTCTTCCAGTACTCGTGCGGGGCGCCCTCGGCTAGTATCTGGCCAATTTCGACCCAAAATTATTGAAATCCCAAGAATCTTTTCCTTCTAAAGCATTGAAGGTAATAGAATTATAACCAGATTGAGATCGTCTTCGACAAACGAAAATTTAGAATCTTTACTGTTAAAAAGAACTCAGAAGCTGATATTTTGAACTCCATAGATCCAGACACCATCAGGGGCGCACCCAGACTTTTGATTTGGTGGGGGGCTTACCCGTCCTACCAGGTAAAATTATTTTTGGAGGGGAAGGAGGTTAAAATTTGGATTTTTCTGAGTTTTATTTTACTAGATTGTGGCCTGATAAAGTTCTTTGAGGGGGTTCATTACTTGACTTTTTAAAGTGTATTAGCTATGGGGAAACAAAATGTGTCTTATTTGTACAGAGTGTTTCAAGAGTTAAAAATGATTCTGCCAGACTGCATAAGCATCTTCTCATGAAGATAGACAAATTCAAATTAATGAAGGTCCGGAAACGCTTTGTTACAGAAATACAGAGGGTGAAAGATTGCAGCTATTCCATCATAAATTCAGAAAACTCCAAGGCCTTCATATAGGTGGTGTGAATTAAATTGAATTAATATAATATTGGCTAAATGTGCTGCAAGATCTACTATTATACATTTTAATGATGCCTACACCATTCTGAGACTTTTGCGTGTGTAATAAAGTGAACGTAAAATGCCAGTCTGAACGCAAATCGAGATTACATAATCTTTGAATTGGTGGGATATTTTACAGAAATTCACAAAATGATCATGAATACGCGTTTTTTATTGTCGGCTCAATGGGTAAACTAATTTAATTGGCAATGAACCAAATCTTTTTCAAATTCCCCTTCAGAAAACTTGTGAAATCATTTTTTTTTTTCAATTAAATGTGAATGTACCTAATAGTTAAGAACCAGGGCTTAATTTCAGTCGGAGCACACCGGAGTGGAGCTCCGGCTATCTAAATCGATAATAAAATAATTTATTTTAAACCAGACCTGAACTAGCTGGAAATGATTGTTTTTTTTCAAATTTAGACTTACTAAGTTTCTGACTTTTGTAGTTATGGTTTTCAAGTTTTCGTCAAAATCATTTAAGACCTTATTTTTTAAACCCTGAATGTTATTATTTTGTAACTTATATTATGCAATATTATTATGTGCATTACTAACCATGCTCAAATGCGTTTAAAATGCACCAATTCAAGTGTAATTTTCAACAATTTCCCGGGGAAGTACCCCCCGGGTAAGTCACAGCTCCGGTAATTCTCAATTTAGAAATTAAGCCCTGTTAAGAACGATCCAAAGCTTAGTCGAGTTTTGTCGAGTCGAAGCATACAGATTTTGCACAGATGCTTCCCACTTGCTATTCTTGTGTATTTTGATCCAATTTGAATTCTGATTTTATGAACTCTGGGTGCTTTATTCGCAGTCAATAACCAAGTTCATACCCTTCAATCTAAAAAACGCCTTCGTTTGGCTTTTTTGAGTATTTCATAGAATAACTCAAAAATCACTGTAGTTAATGTTTTATATAATTTTTCTTTTCATTTCACAATGAATGTATTCAATTCAACACCTGTTAAATGAGGGCTCTAGAAGCCTATCGTTTCTGAATGAGTAAATTGATTTATTTATTACTGAGAAAGATAGCTTCATTCTTCTGCTATCTGTATTTCTGTAATGAAGCATTTTCGAAAGAATAAGTTTTTGCTATCTGGCAGATTCCTTTTGGAATTTTTTCGCAAACACCTGTATACGGTACCTTTTTTAGGAAAAAGGATAGCCGCGAGCTGTGACAGGTATCTGTTCAGTCAGATAAGATGAGCTACAAATTCCTGGGCCCTCATTGTAAGGGTGACCAATTGGATCAGCCACCAAGAAAGAATCTGTTCTCTGCTAGAAAATCACTTACCGATGATTCGGAACTCACCTAAAACTGTAGGTCCAACTCATCATCATCATCATCCAACTCATTACCCATGCACAGGTCTCAGAACTATCTGTGCTTCACCCTCCAAAAAGTTACATTATTACTGTAACGTTAAATTTATTACAGGTTCAGGAGGATCTAGAGGATCTTGTATTACATTACATGATTGTCAGATCGACAAATGAGCGAAGCGAATTATTTTTGTTACCTAAACCGAGCCACTTATTCTAGTTCAATTTTGCCAGGCTACAAGCTCTATTTCCACCTATGGTAGTACTCATAATATACCTCTCAATAGTGTAACGTTATTGCTATAACCGCTATCCTATTTAAACAAAAAATGTAAAATGTACAGCCTGGAATCCATATTACACTGTTAATTCGCTTGAAAATTATCAACATTTTGATAAGGATTTCAGGGCCTGAAGGTAAGGCTTGAGCCCCAAAGCCCCCCATGTCAAGCCACGAGCTATGAACTTTATTCTACTTTAAAAGTGTGAACACATAAAATGCACCAACACTAATCAGCCTGGAGCACATACGACCTACATTGAACTTTCTTGAAAATTATCAACAATTTTTTAAGGACCTCGGGTTCTTGGGGGGGGGGGCTTAAGCACCCCAAGTCCCCCTTGGGTGCGCCACTGGACACCGTTATTAATTTTTTGCCACTCCAGCTCCGAATTAAAAAGACTACTTCAGGTTTGTTTGTAAATTCAATCAAAGAACATTACATTTGTGAACATAAATTTGTTTTTGTTACTTTCTATGATTATTATATTCCAGAACCCCCCCCCCATAGTTAGTCCTCCCCCTGTATTGTACTGGCGCCCTCTGGCCATGGTCGTCCACCGCCCTAACAAGGGGTCCAGCACGGGCCTGCCCCCATACTATGGAATTTCAAAGACTGTAAATAGTATTGCAACACAAAATTAAAAGATGAAGTTTACCAACAATTATTCAATAAAATTTCATCAAAACAATATACAATATATCTCATCTGAAGTGTTATGCTGGCAGCCTGCGTGATCAAGTTTCGGCCTTGGCCACAATAATATTGTATTTTGGTGTTGGCTACTCTGCCAGCGAGTATAAATGTGACCAAATTCAAAGTGAACAGGCTCTCAACTTTGAATTTGGTCACATTTATACTCACTGGCAGAGTAGCCAACACCAAAATACAATATTATTGTGGCTAAAGCCGACATTTAATCATGCAGGCTGCCAGCATAGCACTTCAGATGAGATATATTGTATATTGTTTTGATGAAATTTTATTGAATAATTGAGGCGGTAGCTGCAATAAGGGCCCTTGTGACTGAAGGCCCTTTTTCCGGAGAACGCATTTTCTGAATCTCCATGTTGTTTTCAGTATACTCACCAAGTTTTGATCATTTCTAACCTCTATGGAATATTTTACAGCTGATTTAATTGTTCAATGTCAAAGGCCCTTCTTGCAGAGAACATCTGGTCTAGTCAATCTCGACATTTGCGAGTGAGGTTAAGCATGTTTTCAACGATTTAAAACGTTTTGTTCAAACGATTATCATAGTTTTCAGTGACAATGAACGGTAATAATAATTTGAATAATAGCAGGGAAGATGTTTTGAAAAATAATGTGCCAAAAGGAATGAAGAGAAAAGCTGAAAACAAGGAAGGCTGGAAGAGAAGTATCGCAAAGAAAAACCGTATTCAAGGCAAGGAGTATGTGTCTCTTACTTCAGGCAAAATTACACCTAAAAAACAATTCATATTCTTGAGAGGTTGCTGTAGTGAAAAGTGCTATGAAGGTTTTTCAAGACATGAACAACAAAATTTGTTTGACTCTTTCTATGATCTTCAAAGTAAAGAGTGTCAGGATATTTATTTGAGTGGTTGTTTGACACTGAAAAGTGAAGTGAAGTGTAGAGTTGTTGAGCCCAAGCTCAAGAAAGAACATTTCTGGGAGTTTCATTTAAAACAGAATGCCTGTCCAGTGAAGGTGTGCCGAAAATTCCTACTTAGCCTTCTTCAATTATCCCAAAAAAGAATTAGAGTATTGCAGAATAAAGTTGTTTCTGGATCTTCTTTTGAGGAAAAGAGGGGAAAAACACCGAACTCAAAAAAAACACCTGTTGAAGTGTATGAATTAGCTATGGAACATCTTAAAAGTATACCACATAGACCTTCTCACTATGCTGGCACTAAGAGTAACAGACTTTACTTTGACAACCCTGACTTGAACATCAAAACAATTTTCCAAGAGTTTTCTAATAACTATTTCCCGGAGAAAACGAACTCAGCTTTGAATATGAAGTATAAGACTTATTTCAAATTTTTCAGACAGACTAATTTTACTTTCAAACCAGTGAAAACAGACACCTGTGACTTTTGTAAAGAATGTTCTGTAAAATTACAGAACAACCCAAACGATGCATGTCGAGGACCTTATGAAGCTCACAGAAGAAAAGCTGAGAGATTTTATGAGCTGAAAAGAGAGTACATTGGAAAGGCTAAATCAACAGATTCATGTTTGGTGATTGAGTTCGATTATTCTCAAAATCTTCCACTACCCAAGTTAACAGTAACAAAACAATTCTATAAAAGGCTGCTGTGGCTGTATGTTTTCAATGCCCATGTACATAATGATGATTCATCTTTTTTTTACACCATGTTAGAATCAACAGCAAAAAAAGGACCAAACTCTGTAGTGTCTTTTATTTTTGACTGCATCAACAAGAAAGCTAATGAAATGACCAACTTGAAAGAGATCATTTTTCTTTCTGATGCAGCAGGAGGCCAAAACAAAAATAAGACTATGATGATGTTTTCTTCTTGGGCTGCCAAAACGTTTGGTGTTGACATAACACATCTCTTCCCAGTAAGAGGTCATTCTTTTGGACAGTGCGACCGGAACTTTGGTTTGTTGAAGTCTTCATTGAAGAAAAAAGAAGTGATAGAGGTGCCGGATATATATTATTCCAAAATAGTTGAATGCCGCAACCAGCCATCACCATTTGAACTTAACATCAATACTGATGTTCTCGACTGGGAAGAAGCGTTGAAATCCCATTTCCTAAAGTGTCCACAATCATCAAGAAATAAATTTACTCTACAAAAATTTGCTCAACTGAAATACAAAAGGGATGGGACCTTGGTGGCATTTCCTGCATATGGAAATCTTCTCTGTACACCATACAAATTTATGAACACATACTCAGAAGAAATCCAGCTGACAACTGCCAAAAGAGCTCCACTGAAAGCAGCTAAAGTAAAGGATTTGAAAGACTTATTTATTTACTTGAAAGAAGACAGTAAAGTTTTTTATGAACGTTTTTTAGCAGATGGCTTATTAGATAACAATGAAACTGATAGTTTGAATGGAGATGTATATAATGAACATGAAACTGAATAATGAACTTTTCAATATTAATATTTTAATTTATTAGCTTTTTTATTTTTTACTAATAAACAAATTATCGTGTTGAGCTCTAAAATTTTTACTTCATTAATAGGCACCTTTCATACTTTCAATTCCTGAAGTTTTCTTTCATTAAATAGCTAGTGTAAAATGAAAGCCTCTAATGCAGAGAACTAAAAAAATGGACTTATTTATGTTCTCTGACAAAAGGGCCTTCGACATGGTTCTCTTTTATATTAGTTCCAGATCAGAGTATTTGGCTAGCAGGATTTTAAATGTCAGTTCTCTGTAGTACAAATAATAAGTGATCAATCAAATGTTGTCAAAAAGTTATAATCTTTACTACAGTTTTTCTATACAATGTATGAAAACTTCAACACCTTATATCTCAAAACACAATTTTTGACTGAAGGCCCTTATTGCAGCTACCGCCTCAATTGTTGGTAAACTTCATATTTTAATTTTGTGTGCCAATATTATTTATTGTCTTAGAAATTCCATAGTATGGGGGTGATTCTGGAAGATAAATTTTTAATATAATTCGGCTTGGTATGCTGAGCTGCTGTAGCACGGTCGGTCAGTAACGTCCTACACGCTACTCGCTTAATGAGTAACTATCCCAATGTAATCATCCCTTAACTCGCACAATGTCATCGACCCTGAATTGAAGCCACTTTTGTGCTTGTCCACTTTTGATTTGGTGCTCGCCGGCAGTGTAGTCAACACCTATTATTGTGGCCAAAGTCGACATTTAATCACGCAGGCTTCCAACATAACACTTCAGATGAAACCAATTTTCTATGAACTGTTTTTGTGAAATTTTACTGAATAATTATTGGTAAACTTCATATTTATTTTTTGTTGCGATATTATTCATCGTCTTTGAAATCTCATAGTATGGGGTAATTCTGGAAGTTTCATTTTTTCTATAAATTGGCTTGGCATGCCGAGCTGCTATAACACAGTCGACTTGTAACGTTTCTACTCACTACTCGCTTAGCTATTTGCACGCCCAATGTCATCGACTCTTAAGCGAGTAGTGAGTACGAGTAGAAACGTTAAACGCCGACCGAGTTTCAGCAGCCCAGCATTCCAAGCCGAATTATAGAGAAAATTAAACAGCCCCGTACTTTGGAATTTCAAAGAAAATAAATAATATTGCAACACAAAAATAAATATGAAGTTTACCAACAATTATTCAATAGAATTTCACCAAAACAGTTCTCAGAGAATACAAAATTTAAATTGTTTGAGCATCACTTTTGCTCCCTCCACTTTCATATTTATTTCTCTATGAGACCAGAACACCAGAACTGACATAACCTAAAGATATTCGAATACTCGTAACATCGTAACTTTTTGAACTTGGATCTTGGAAGCTATGATATAACCTAATAGCAGTAAAAGAATGACATGAAAAGTCTTGATGATCATTCTTCATTTATTAAATTTCAAAAACGTGTGATTGAAGTAAAATTCATAATGTTTCCTACCAGTACTCAGAAGAAACATTGGATGTTCACTGATGAGTTAGAACTTCAACGACTGAGAGAAGAAGTAAATAGAAAATTCATTGCCAAGCATAGAAATGGCATCGAGGTGAGTTATTTTTTTAAATAAAATGTTCACCAAAGTGAAGAATATCATGAAATTGGTGAATTGAGTCATCAAAAACTTCATGAATGGATTCTTATGGTTCTTGAATCTAGCATCTCTAATTGAACAAACGAAGTGAGTCTCCGTTCTAAGTCGACCGTTTTAAATTTATCTGTTCACGTTAAATGCGTGTAAAACTAGGGGAAACCTATCACAGGCTTTTATCAAGAACACAACAGAGACTTATTGAAATCGTGTCGTTGTCCGTCCATCCGTCTGCCCTAGCGCTTGGAAAGGAAGATAGACTCTTGAAATTTGGTATATAGCTTCCTCATAGTCCAAGTGAGATCTCTAATGATTTTGGAGCTTTGGGGTCCAATAAAAATTATCATGATGTAAAACATATTCCCTCTAGGCTCGAGGTTAGTTTTGGCTAAATCAAAATCAAAACATTGCACATTACGAAGACTGATGCTTGAACCAATTATCAACTTCATTTTTTTACAGTGCAAGCTTTTACGTATTCATTGTGTAGAATTTTTTTTAATTATTCTAAATCGTTGAATTGAAAAAAGAAACAGAAAATATTGTGGCATGATAGAAGATGTATATATTATATTCTATATTATGAGATCTGTTGAACAAGAAGAAGGAACAAAACTCTTTTTCAAGAACTGCCGAAGTGCATTTTTTGTGAATTGGGAAACATAAATCCTGTTATAAACAAGATTGAACACTAATTAACATAACAGATGATCAGTGTCTATCATATGATAGTATAGATATCACTTCATTCTCCCAAAGTGGTTTTTATGAAATAGTCTTTGAAATAACCTGTTGGTTTTCTGGCTCTTTGTGTGTATATTGTGTGCTCTCATGATTTGGTTGCATTGGATCTTGATCTACTACTTCGCTCTCAGTGTGATCTTGATCTTGGTTTAGTATTACTTCCAATTGCTACCTTCATTTTAATGAAGGTGAGATACCGTAACAAACTATTTGTTTAAGCTGGGCATTCACGTTCCGATTTGCAGTACGACTTAGTAGGACTGCTAGTTGGATAGTTGACTCAACTTACGCTCTTACTTGCAATCCGTCTAGCAATCCAACTTTATTCCTAGTCAGCTGTGAACATCGCTCTCGAGCCGAAAAATGTAACCGAACTTGCCCGAAGGTCAAACACTGATTGAGTTAAGTTGGACGACTTTGATCCGACTCCCCCACACACGCTCCAACACCGTCGACAGTCGGAAGTCGGACCTTCCAGTCGTCCATCTACACTTCCAACTATCCAACAAGCCCGTTCACGTTCCAATATCGGATCCAACCTTGGAGGTTGAACCACAAGTCGTACTGCAAATTGGAACGTGAATGCCCAGCTTTAGATGGTTAGATTGGATGAAAAAGTTTGAAAAACTTCTGGAGATCTATGGCAAAAGCAATATATTTTCAATGAACGCCCGGTCACTGGCACAATGCAACTTAGCAAAAGTTTCGATGACAGGGCGTTCATTGAAGCACATTGGTTCGGTTTTAAAAGCTCTCGTCGCACAGTACAGCGCAACTCAATACAGCATTCAGTGGCTAACAAAAGCTGTGCTTGGATAGCTGTTTAAACCGAACTAAGGACGCCCGGCCACTAAAAGATGTGCTGCGCCGTGACATCATTCAAAACAGAACCAGCAGTTTTTAAATCGGTTCTTGATACTTTTTAGGGGTTAGTGACTGAGGGACGAAAATTATAAATAATGGTAAATGTGGAAGAAAACTATTTTCATGTAAAATCCTATTTCTAGTTTCCTTTAGGGGCCGACCGGGCATTCCTTTCTACTAGAAGTTGTGCTGTGTCGCGCTTTGGCAGTTGTCATTGGTTCCGCTTTAAAAGCTGTCTTCGCACAAAATCTCAACACAGCTATTAGTGGCTGGGCCACTGAAACCCTTATGGTTTTTAATGATCGCCCGGACACCGGTACAGCACAGCTTTCAGTGGCCGGGCGCCCTAAGTCTACAGCGTCGGATCCAACTGAGCGGATTCGAACAAAACGCAATGTGAACAAAGCCGGAATACACTGCAGTATACACCCCAATCTTTTTTATTTATATTTGGCAAAGGTAGAGAAGACTCCGCCTGATAAAGAATTTTTTCATTTCACGCCATTTTAGTTCCAAATGGAGAATTATATTAGCACTTCTAGAATTTTAAAACAGAATCATTCTGTTTTGTGCTGTTGAAAAGCATTTCAAAATGTTTCAATACTTCAACCTAGAGCTATGATTTCCAACAAAATGAAACCGTGTTGTTGTTGTTGTGAGAGTGGCTTCCAAAGAACACACGTGATATGCTTTGACAGAGTTGTCAATGATGATGGAAAGAAGATGAAACGCTTCAACTCAAGGTGATCTCCATAAAGCAATTTGGCTTTGTGAAGGGTAGATCAACTGCTGATGCATTTGACTCCTTAATAAAATTTGTGTTAGAAACATTTGAAAAAAGAGAAATTGCTCAGGCTGCATTTTGTGACCTGAGCAAGGCTTTTGACTGTGTTGAGCATGACGTCCTTTTAGGTAAACTATCACATTATGGAATAAATGGCAAAAGCCTAAATCTATTCAAATCACACCTGAGCAATCGCCAGCAAGTTGTGTGTGTCAAAAATGAGAAATCAGATCTTGCAACAGTAAAATATGGCGTCCCCCAGGGTTCTGTACTGGAGCCTCTTTTATTTGTTATAATGATTAATGATCTGCCCCAGGTAATGACTAATCACACCCTTCTCTATGCTGACGATACCACCTTCCTAAATCTTCACCCAGATTTTAAATCTCTTCAAAAATTGACTGAGGATGCCCTTGTCCAGGCATCAATGTGGTTTATGGCTAATGGTTTCATGTTGAATGAAGCCAAAACCCAGTTTATGACACTTGGTCTAAGAGATTTTAATGTTGACAATAACTGTGAGGAAGTCAAGTTTCTTGGTCTGATGATTGATAGAAAACTGTCAAGGGAACCTCACATTAATTACCTCTCGGCAAAGCTGTCGAGAGTTATATTTCTACTTAGGCAATTGAAAGAGTTTGTCCCTGAAAAGCATCTACGGTCCTCATATTTCGCCTATTTTCAGAGCATACTGGCATATGGCATTCTCATCTATGGGAACAGCAGCCATATCAACAGGATTTTAATTCTGCAAAAAAAAGCTATCAGAGTAATATCTAACGCTGGCTATTTGGAACATTGCCGGCCTTTGTTCAAAGGGAAAAAGATACTGACAGTCATTAATCTGTATATATTTCATGCAATCTTTCATGTAAAGAAAAACCTCCATAACTATCAGCTGAGATCCGATGTTCACACTCACTTTACTAGAAACAGAAAACATATTGAGATACCCTATCATCGTCTTACAAAATCTTTGAAATCATATGACAACTTAGGGCTTAGACTATACAACAGGTTACCTGAATTTTTAACAAATGTTTTAAGTAAGGATAGGTTCAAGATAGAACTCTATGACTGGCTGGCGCTTAGGCCATTTTATAGTGTAAACGAGTTTTTTGAATGATGCATCTAGTGTGTAGGTGATAATTATTGTACTGACGTTGTCGATTACCATGGTGGTTACATGACAATAAAATCTATTTATTTATTTACAGGGACACATCAAGATGACATGTTGTTGGAAATTAAAGGTTCACTTCTCATCTATTATTATAAAAGCAGACTATAATAGAAGATATATGAATATAATAGCGGATTAATCCTAAATTATCGTATTATATCTTATTCTATTAAACGAGCAAGGAATTGTATGTACATATATATTATGAGATTTAGATTTTAATGTCAATGATGTGGAAGAGAAAGATATTACCTACAATTTGAGGCCAACTTTGTATTTTTATTTTGAGTAGTTACCAAGTTCTTAAAAAATCGACATTTTCCAAGTACAGTAGAAAGCCTACATTACACTTCCAAGAAGAATTACAAATTATAAGCTAAATGTTACAAGTATGAATTTGGGTCGTTTCAATGAGCTGAAAGGAATGAGCCATTAGACAAGGTGTGAGAAGCCGTTCTTGAGTGAGGGGTTACAAAGTGGTATCCCATCAACCCAACCACCACCAATCTTGAAAAATTACAGTTCTACGAGCTGGTAAACTCTAAATTCAGATTGTTACTCAAAATACATATATGTAGTGTCTAAAAGAACATTTTCACCAATTGGAATTAACATTATTATTGATTTGCTTGTGCACTAGCTTATGATGGAAAATGTAGAGATGAGGTGGGACCGCTTCACAGCATAACGCGTCGTTAATCCCCTTCCCACAGCATCATCTTCGATCTTCAAGATACACATCATTGCCCCAAACATTTAACCTCCCCCCCCTCCCGAGCGGAGCTCGGTCTCCCGATATTTAGTATTATAAAAACAATTTTTCGAAAGCGAATCCAGTTATATTGCAGTATATTCCGGCTGTGTCCACAGTCCATTTTGTCCGAATCCGCGAGTTGGAAACCAAAGCTTAAAGTGCTCAATCCTACAATATCAGTGCAAAACATTCATCAAATCTTCTTTTATTTTGTTCCAGGATGTAGATGGATATTTTCTCACTAGTGCTGAAGAAAGATTCCTCTTGAAACATTATGAACTGCAAATGAGAGACTTATGCAATAAATTCAATCCGGCTATGCCTAAGGCAGTGATTGGCACATCTTTCCATTACTTCAAACGCTTCTATTTACATAATTCTGTAATGGATTATCACCCAAAAGAAATTTTGTAAGATTCTAATGTTTCTATTATTTTTGTTAGAAATATTTTTTCGTACATTTATCCTGTAGTTATCATTGATCATATTTTAAGTTTGGGTCATTGAATATAATCAAGAATAATATAATAATTGTTATAATAGGTAAATGAATAATTAACACATCCTAATAAAAAAGAATAGAGGTAATTACAGAGGGCAAAAATCTGTGAGGAAGATACAGATTGGAAGTGCTCCAATTTCTGGAGCACATGAGGCAGCTGCTGCAGAATATGAGATGTGCTACTGCGATCTGAAGCAGAAAGCGATAACCGAGGATCATGCTCTCACCCAACCCTACGGCTGTTCAAGACTAGATTACATTCGGCTAGTATACTAGCTAGCAAGCCAGCGAGTAGCAAGTAAAATAGTCCAGCTTTCAGCTTTTTTAATAGATAGTCAGCTTACAATCAGATAGTAAATTCGCTGGCAGTAGCTGATAAATTCGCTCTCATTGATCATAGTTTAAAGATAATGACTATGTAAATTGACGTTTCGTTTTCAAGCTGGGTACACCCCACCCTACAATGCTGAAGTCGCTTATAATTATGTCTTCGCTAATATGATATTTTGAAATATACCGTATTTCAGAGTTACCTGTGTCTATCTGGCGTGTAAAACGGAAGAATTCAACGTTTCAATATCACAATTTGTGGCGAATATCAGAGGCGACAGAGACAAGGCCTCGGATATCATACTAAACAACGAACTACTGCTCATGCAGCTGTTGAACTTTCATCTCACAATACACAACCCTTACAGGCCCGTTGAAGGTCTGCTCATTGATATCAAGGTAACTGAAACAATAATCAATTTATTCGAAACTTCATCACACCACTTACTTTTTAAGTTAGTTTGGAGTAACTGACAATTTAAAAAAACTGACAAATATACAGAAACAGAATTTATTATTCTTGAATTTCGTTATCCATAATGATCTGCGTTGTTAATATTAACGTTTTATGGTAAATTTAACGACTTGCATTCAATTTTAATTGAGAAAAAATAAATAATTTACTCACGTAGGCTGAAACATTTTCGAATCGTGATGATTAATTTTCAACAGCATCCTTGATCGTCAGTGTCGGTTTTGGTTAGAAGAACTATTGTGGTTTTGTAGAATGTGATCGAAAAGTTTGTGTGATCTAAATTGTTCATTGAGGATGTTTTGTTTATTGTGTGTGGTGTGTTTGTATATTTAAAAATGTTCCAAGGTACCGTATTGAGTTCATATCAAAATTTATATCCTTTAGGTTTTATATGTAGAATGAGTAGGTTGGTAGTGTCAGTAAAACTGAATCAGTTTAAATGATGTGGTCGGCAAAGGTCGACTCGGTTTTTGTATTTAATGCTTGTAAATGCTCTTTGTATTAGTGTTTGAATGCGCGACCTGTCAGAACTATAAAAAAAACTAAAAACTTTGGTGTATGTGAAAGTTTTAGTATTTTAAAATTTTCCTGTCTGCAACCCTTATGATTTTTTTTTTTTTTTTTTTTTTTTTTTTGTAGATTACGTCTTGGAGACTCCAGTTAAGGAGTATAAGACAAGTCAGATCAACAATATTATACACTAGATACCATAATTACTTCAATTAGTTGAGGTGAGGCTTAATTTTGATGTGAAAGGAACTCTTGTACACTATAAAAAGCTTTATCAACTAAATATTTCTTCAATTGATTTTTAAATATTTCTATATTTTCAAGACTCTTCAAAAACTGCGGTAGCTTGTTGTAGAATTTCCTACCAATATAACTAGGTTTTTGTTTGAATAGGCTACTATTGTGACTCACCAAGTGATAATCTCCTCGGCTTCTTGTATTATAATCATGTACATCAAGATTTTGGTTAATATCATTCGTTTTTACATATAAAGTAGCTTCATACACATATAAGCAGGGTACAGTTAGGAGACCAAGTCTCTTGAACAACGGCCTACATGAATCTAATCTATTTACTCTTTCTATACACCTAACCGCTTTCTTTTGGATCTTAAACACCCTATCAAGATTTTGTTTTGATGAATTACCCCATACTAAGATAGCATACCTAATATGTGACAGTAAGAGCCCATGGTAAGCTGTAAAAAGTAACTTTTTGTCATTCAATCTAGCGAGCTGTCGCAGGACAAATACCCCAGATGAAATTTTACTACATATTTTCTCAATGTATGGAGTCCAGGTCAATCGTCTATCCAACGTAACTCCTAGAAATGCAATTTTTTCTTCCTGGTCTAATTGATTATCGTTTACAAACACGTTTATAGCCCTATCTTCATTTAAATTATGTTTGTTTTTGAATTGGAGGTATTGGCATTTTTTACTATTTATAGTTAATTTCAACTGGTTTAAAAATTGGACAATGGACTGCACACCTATATGGGCACTTATTTCTAAATTATCTAGAATGGAATTGCTGAAAATGAGTGATGTATCATCAGCAAATAAGAGGGCTCTACCACTAATTAATTCTTTAGGTAAACGGTTGACATATAACAAAAAAAGCAATGGACCTAGTATTGACCCCTGAGGCACTCCAGCTTGCACCTCTAATTTATTAGATTTATTCTTTACTATACTATTACCAACTACTGTAGTTAGTTCTACACATTGTTTTCTCCCAATAAGATATGATTCAAACCATTTCAGTTCAACCCCATTTACACCTACATTTTGCAGTATTTCCAATAAAGTTCTATGATTAACACAATCAAATGCCTTTGACAGATCTAAGAAGATTGCAGTAGCTTTATCACCTGAATCTATTATATCTATTAGTTTTTCAACTAGAGAAACTATGGCTGTTTTTGTTGATCTCCCTTTCTGGAAGCCATGCTGTTCATCACAGATAAAGTTAGCTTCTTGAAGGTGCAGAAGTAACCTATTTAGAACTACTCTTTCAAAAATTTTACTTATTACATTTAAAATACTAATGGGCCTATAGTTTTCTACCTTTTCTCTATCGCCACTTTTGAAGATTGGCAAGATCTTCCCCTCTTTTAAATTATCTGGAAAAACACCTTGTTCTAATGAATGATTGATCAGATGAATCAAAGGGTCTAACAATTGATCTTTACATTCTTTCAGAATTTTACTGGATACCCCATCCATTCCTACAGTTTTTTTATTATTTAAACTATCAATGATATTTGACAACTCGTCTTGGCATACTGGGTGGAATTTTAATTCGTTCTGAATCCCCTCAGTATTCCTCATGTTTGCATCACTAATACCTGTATTAAGAGATTTTTGAAGATCCTTAGCAACCAGTTGATAATATCTGTTAAAGAAATTACAAATGTCTACACTATCATCAATATATTTGTTATTTTCGTTAATTATTCTGGGGACACTAGTATAAGCATCTACATGAGCTACTTGCCTATTTTTGTTTATTACATCCCACACTGCTGTGTTAAAGTACACACTATTATTCAAAATTTCAGCTGTTTTCTTACATTTCGCTCTTTTCACTTTTTTCATATAGTTTTTCTTTAGAGCTTTGTAATTATCTTCACTTAACATATTTCTAGATAGTTTGAATTCATCATATGCATCTTTAACCCTATTTCTTTCTGCAAGGATATCATCAGTTATCCACTCTTCAATCTTGTCTAATTTGTTCTTTACAGGGACTTTTTTAACTGGACAACTCATAGTAATATGAAACCTTAAAATATTAATGAAACTATCATATTTGTCATTTAAACTATTGCTATTGTAAACCCTACTCCAGTTTTCTTGTAGCAGATTCTGCTTCAAACAATCGATATTCCCCTGTTCACATTGTTGAATTTCTTTCATTACTCTACTCTTTTTAATTGATTTATGACCTTGCAACCCCACCTCTAAGATTTGATAGTCATGATCAGATAGTTCCGAGCCGCCTAATCTTGTTTTAGAGTAATCTATATTAGTAAGGATGTTATCAATTATTGTTTGTGATGTTCTTGTGACTCTGGTATATTCATGAACTTTTATTTCCAAGTTATTCATGCATATAATATCCTTTAAATCTTCTGTCATTTTATTCTGTGTTGCAAAGTCTGTATTGAAATCTCCCGCTACAATAACGTTTGTAAAACGAGTAGTAGTAATCTCTAAAAGCCTATTGAATAGTTCACAAAAATTGTTCCATTCCCCATTTGGTGACCTGTAAATACCTAACACCGCTACTTCGAAATTATTGTCGATTTTTACTCTCAAACCAGTAACTTCTAAATCCATTTCCACAGCAAATTTCTCTACATATTCTAAATTAAATGTTTGCATATTCTTAGCATTTTTAGTGAAGATAGCTACTCCCCCACTTCGATGAGATGTCCTGCAATACGACGTTTTCAATGAATAGTTTGGAATATTAAGTTGTGACAATTCATCTTCTTTTAAACCATGCTCTGTGAAAATAGCTATATCAGGAGCCTCTTCTTTAAAAAATACTTCGATTCTATCTATTTTGTTACGAATGTATTGAATATTCTGATGGAACACAGTGAGTACCGGTACTTCCCTATCATCCCTTATTACTTTATCGTTGCTTTTGCATATTGAAGTAGATTTACTTAATCTCTTAGAATCTTGAGAGCCTATCAGATTGCTACAAGAGTTCCTTCCACTAATGCTATCCTGATTTTTTGGTCGATTAACGTCTTTTAATACAATTGAAGATATGAATTTATCATCTGAAACTAGTTTCCCTTCCCGGTTTTGAGCCACTTTACTAAAAAAGGTTCGTTAGATGATTGTTTAGGAGAATTATTGACAGTAGATTGCAAACGACTATCAATCAGCTCTGCCAGCCTATTACAAAATATTACTTTGCCAGATTGATTTAGATGTAGACCATGATTAGTGAAGTTTTGTTTTTTCAGCCTTTCATTTAGAAAACAAATCCCCAACTGCTTAGAATTCTTATTTTTTAGGCTGTTGATTGTATTATGAATTGATTTATTTGTTGACTTAATGGCTTCATTTAGCTCTGGCCTATCAAACCTATACGGAATTGTACTTATTATTACATTAGTTTTTTGGCTGAGTGGCACAATCTCTTTAATTTTTTCATTTATTTCAGGAAGATGTTTTAGATTAGGTTCATTTATATTGTTTGAGCCACCCAGTACTATTAGAAAATCGTTTTTTCCAAAATCTTTAGTTTGTTCCTGTGCTGACTCTACGATAGCGTTTATAGGGGCACTTGGTTTGAAAAAGCTCTGAACTTCATACTTATTTTTTAATCTTTTATTTAGTAGGTCACTACAGTCTCGTCCATGACTGGATGTCAAGAGCAGTACTCTACCTTTCCTATCGTTATTTGCCCTTACTTTAGTTTTGGTTGCTGTTTGCAAAACCTGACTATACGTTTTTGTTTGACCATTTCTATTTATTTTTTCCCCATTTGATTTAGGTTCTACTTTTTTTGTATTGATCAGAGGTTCAGATCTTACATTAGCCAAGTTTATTTTTGATTTTAATATTTCGATTTCCTCTGACATAGACCTACATTGACTCGTGAGATTTAGTATTTCAGTTTTATGGTCTTCCTGCTGCAATTTTACAATAACTTCCAGAGATTTTATGTGATCCACTAACCCTATTCGTTCTTCCTCAGAATTTTTTAGTGATGTTTCTAATTTTGTTTTCAATTTGGTGTGATCACTCAATAGTTTAGCAACCTTTTCTTCTACATCTACAGTAGCTTTAAGAGCTGTTGGAGATTTTTTCGTTAATAATTGCTGAGATCGCGTAGCTACTTGAGTTTTAGTTGAACAATTAGATTTAGATGCCTTGTTTGGACTCATTTTCCTAGCTAAAAATTGTTTTCAATTGATTTTAGTTAAATGTTTAATGAAATATTACTTAATTTATTACAATTGTCAACTTGAGACTATTTAATTACAAGAAAATTTATCAATATCGGTACACCTAACCTCGAAAATAGAATTTGACTTTTTATTTAATTACTTTAACTTATATTAGACAAGTTAATGATGTAAATTATTAAGATATTATAAATACTAATAATAATAAACAAAAATACTACTTATCCGTTCGAATTAAAATTCTATGCTTCAAAATTCGCAGAGCCTGTTCAGACAACGTATGCACAGTACCACTGCTACCTCGATTTTTTTTCGAGAAGGTAGTTTCTTGGTTCTGTTCTCAAATTATAGATACTTTTGTATAGTTCAATAAAGATCCAAATATGGTTCTCGCTACAACTGATGATTTGCGAGATAACTTGGAAAAACAGAGAAGTAACAACATTTATAAAATAGCGACCAAAAATCAAATTTCTAGCAGCCGTCAGGATGTATTCTTTTAGTGTGTTGATAAGTAGCCTATCAATTATCATTTCCACCAGGAATCATTTGTGATCCAGTTTGTTCTACCTCAAACCGTATTTCTACTGCACTATTTAGAAAATAAACTATTGTTTTGAACCTTATCTAGCCTGAATGAATTTTATAAAACATTTTCAAGTAATTGATATTATTTAAACTGTGATTCTATTGAAAACAGTTTATTCCATGAACTCTGCTGTAGAACTTAACTTTTTAAATTGACATTATAAAACTTTTTATGAGATCGGATATTATGATACAATGATTATTTTCGATTATTCAGTTCATTATTATTTAGTGGTAATAATTTATTTATTCAATTTGTTGTAGAATTCAGTGACAGCAGCATTATTCAATTTCTCAGATTATGTTAATCAAGTTTAAACCACCGAAATAGACCGTTCTAACTAAACTGATAGTTCAACTTTGTTTGCGGTTTAAACTGGATTATACGATCCAGAGTTTAAACTGAACGCAGTGTAAAATGCAATTGAGAATACGGCCCTAATTCTTTTTCTTCTTCGTTTTCCTTTATCCTTTTTCTCCTCATTTTCCTTCTTCTCTCTTTTTGTCTTCTCCATTTTCTTTTCCTTTGTCTGATTTTTTCTTATAAATTTATATTAGATTTAAAATATAGTATTTTAAGCTAAATAGTTCACCATCGTGTTTCGTTAACGTACCTAGTTCTTTTTTGTTACAGAGAGTTTTGTCAAGACGTTTATCAATAAGATTGTGTAAATTTGTATATTTGATATTGTTTGCAGACCAGAAGCCAACTGGCGTATCCGGAGCGACTGCGTCCTGGCATAGACGAGCTGCTGGAAAAGGTGTTTCTGACGGACGCCTGTCTGCTGTACGCGCCCTCACAGCTTGCATTGGCCGCCGTCCTGCACGCCGCTAGCAAAATACATGAGAACCTCGACGCCTATGTTACAGAAACACTGCTCGGACCCAACACACAGCAGCGCCTTGTCGATCTCATCGAGGCTGTCAGAAGTCAGTCAAAATATCAATATTAATAAGTCAATAGAAATATATTTCTCAAACGTAATATATATCAGTTTCCTGACTCAAACACAGTTTATATAATTCGATAATTTATCATAAATGAACATCCTTCTTTTTCATCTTCTATCTTCAACTTCTCTTTTATCAACCAGGTTGCAAGAACATTCATTAAATTTATAATGAAGCATTAAATTCAATTAAAAAAAAAACTTAAATGCTACTTTAATGAACGCTCTTGCAACCTAGCATAAGTATGCTAAAGTACTGTGGAAAAGTAAATATTAGTTACAACTGTAGAATAGCTGTTGAAGTAATAGCTAACCAAGAGAGAACACGAGGAGATTCATCACGGTACTCTTGACTAACATAACTTGATTTTTGTTATTAGATAACTAATATGAAACAGATTCTTTCATTTACTTGTGCCTTCATCTCAAGGGCGCCCGCCCATCGAAGTTGCGATGTGTTGGGACAGCTGTTGAAACCAAATTAATGCTTTTTCAATAAACGGCCAGCAACCGATTGCGACGCTGTACTGGGCGGCCTCGAATGAATGGTTCCATTAAATCTAATGATTATAATAATATCTTTATTTTTTGCATGTACAATCACAGATAGTTTTGCTAAAGTTATTACATATACTCTCAATGTGATTACAGATAAACATATAAATACATACAATTCATATCGTCTTTGGTTCTAAGTTATGTAACTTTCATCACAAAAGATAACATTTCAAAGTTCCTGATAAAAATTTGAGAATATAATTATATCCTAAGCACCTTGCTAAAATCTTACTCCCACTCATGTAGGCAAAAACTCTGTTAAACTATAAAAGCATTTGTCCAGCAACCAATTCTTTAACTGCTTTTGAATTGCTAAACCGTCTTGATGCTCAAGATGTCAGTTGGCAGAGAATTTAAAATTTTCCGACTCATGTACTCCTGATTCGCTTCAAAGAATCTTGTTCGATGAGTCTGGATTTTTAGAATATTTCTTGACCTTGTGTTGTGGCTATGCAGAGAAGCGCCTGTGATCCCTACGGTTGAAGCCATACACTGCTGTCTCAAAAATATATAAACAAGGCAGAGGAAGTATCTTGGCTAGATGGAATGAGGCTCTGCAAACAAACTGTTTGAACAGCTGATTCAGCCCAGTACAGCGCAGCTTCCGGTGGCAGGGCGTCCTAATTGATGTTATAAGAGCCTTATTACAGAGCCATTGCAGTCGCAGTTGCGTACCAAGATAGACTCAGCACCATGACAGGACGCTAAGACAAGCCATTCTCAGCGATATGTGCAAGCAATGTATATGGAGCTTATTATACTGAGCCCCTTTCAGTTGCGGTCACTGATCACTCGAGTCGCCTACTCTCGAGTGGAAAACCTGTGCGACTGTCGCCTTGGCAGCTGAACATTGTTTGCTATGATGCTTATTATAATGATTATTTTATATAATGAATTCACGGTTTTTAATATTTCCCAACTCTATGTCCGTGCTTTAGCCATGCATATCCATAGAAATAAGACATCAATCTTCAATAATATCACACATAATTATCATACAAGGAACGCAGTAAGGGCAGGTATTATAAGACCCATAGTCGGTAGGTCTATCAACCGCACTGATCCTCTTCATAGGGCAAATATTCTATTTTGCAAGCTTCCTCAGATAAAGATTCTTGATATGTGTTCCCCGCAAACATATAAAAATCACATCAACAGATGGCTTCTGACAGTCGGCAGAGAGAATATAGCCAATTACACTATCTCTGACTATGTCACATGACATCAGCTATAGAGTGCCTTCTATGTTAGCATTATTTCTTACACTGAGATAATATAGTTACAAATATGTAAGCAATGCTTCTAACCTTTTTTCATCATTTTCTTTCCATTCCATGTCGTTATGCATGTGTGCTGTGTGAGTGTGTGTGGTGTTTTTTTTTTTTTTTTGGGGTGTGTGGGGGTTGGGTTTTGGGTTTTTCAGGTCTCGGTTAGGATTATAGTCTAAATTACACTAAGCATAGTCTTATCCATAGTGTGTTTAAGCATAAATTTTCTTCTATAAGTATCTCATAAATAATAATCATAGTATGTGTTTTTGTCATTTGTTGTACCTTGTCATTGTAAAGCAATATCTTTATTTATCGTCTGTATTGGCTGATCACTTTATTAGCTCTTCCTCGCACACAGGCCTTGGCCCATGCGATGAATAATTTCATATATTTCTCACTGTTAAGTGTATCATGACTATGTGATGTATGAAATAAATATTATTCTTATTCTTATACTGGGCCACTCCAGTCGCCAACGATCGCCAAGTCGGCCGTGACAGTTCTGTACTAGCTTGTCATCATTTGTTTGTTTTTAGATTAATGTTGTTACGGTATGTGATTAGTTAATGATCATAAATTGCAGTTTTTATAGATCACCTTCAAGTTATTTGAGGAGAAGATGCAATTTTTATTTAATTGATGACATTTTAAATTCTGAGACAGGCTGTGGCTTGCCTCCGCGACTGTAGTGGCCTGCATAGGTGACTGCTGTGGCTAGCCTCGGCCACAGCCTTGTGGAGCTCGACTGCGACTGCAGTGACTCTGTATAATAAGGCTCTAAGATTCCATTTTTTCAAGTCCAGAAAAATTGTGTCATATATGCAGAAAATACTTACTGATTTTATATTATCGGCAATCGGTTGTATTTTGTTCTATATTTCTAAAGCTGAATATTAATAAAACAATATAGGACGTATTGTCCTATTATTAACGTATTGGTAATGCAATGATTTGTGTCTTTACATACGATATCTTTGACAGTACTTGTTGGTATTGCATAGTTAATTACGACTAATCAGTGAAAAACTGTTTATATAGAAAGTCTAAAGCGTTTCTTTATTCTATGAATTGGAAAAAATTGTAATAAAGTGACAAAAATGCTTGGAAATTACTTTGAAACAATTATTGAAGGCTTATGTCAAATGCTTTGTGTTCATTTTTTTTATCCAAAGGCTCTTTGTAATATTTTTTTTATTCTAACAAATCTCTTATTATTGTTATGATCAGCTGCAACCATTCTAATGTTTCATTTATTTTCAGAAATCCGTTCCATGGTAAAAAGTCTCGAAGCTCCAGCAAGGGAGACGGTTAAGATTATTGAGAAGAAACTGGAAAAATGCAGAAATCAAGAGAACAATCCAAACAGCCAAATGTAAGTTAAATCTTATGTTTTTCAAATAGATTTCATTAATTTCAGGATAAATATAGTTTTGATTGAGGATTCGGTTATTGAAAACTCCATTTGCTTCCTTTTCTGTAGTTGAATGAACACAGTTGATCTTATGTCCCAACTTCGCCCCTTCATGTACTGCATTACTTGGATCATCTTCTGTCTTGCTCATATTTGTTAACTCGCTCATATATTATATAGCCTTCTATCAAATCCAGTGCTGCTCATATTCTGTAACATATGTTATCATTAATATAGGAAATACTTTATGTATATGAATGAAGCTAATCTTATCTATGATCTAATCTATGTTTGTAGATACAAACAGAGAATGCAAGAGATACTTGATGAAGACGATGAAAAGGAAATGGAGAAATACAAAAGGCTGATGCAGAAGCACGCCCAAGCTGATGCTCAGACTCTTGGAATAGAACGGATATCATCACCAGGAACTTGACTTGGTATTTATCAAACATTACTTGTATTCTAAAACTTGTTTCAAATGCAAAGTATCATATTATACATATTATATTATGTATTTATATTTTATAAATATGATAATGACAAGCATCTGATAGATATATCCCAATTGATCTTGAATGTACTGTACATTATTATTATTATTATTATTATTATTATTATTTAATTATTTATGCTGATTTGTTTAATTGTAAGGTTATTACAATATGCAATGTTTGAATTATCTTGTATATTTGAAGAAATAAATTTGAAATTTGAATCCTTTGAAATTTAAATTTGATCTTATAATTCAGTCACAAGAAGTTTAACATGGCGAAAAATTAGTAACCCAGCGAATTTTTCGCGCAATTTTTATGGGTTCTTAGATGATCTGAATCCAAAAAGTGATCTATGTCTGGTGTGTATTACAGGGAGCCCAAAAACGCCAAAGCTTTTTCTAAAAACTGAGCATCATACTAAAGAACTATTTTTTTAGTACAATAATTTTACAAGAGAATTATACCAATTTCATTCTCGTAGGCCGTCTGTATTCCAAGTTTCACCATTTCAAAACAGGTAAATTTTACAAAAAAATTTAAATTTGAGATTTTGACAAGTTTTGATCTTGATATCTTGGGAATGATCGATCGTACATTCGCAACTCAAAAACTCTAGTGATAATTTAGAAACCAATTTCACTTTTCTATTTTCAGTAGTTTTCAAGGCAGAGCTGTACAAAAATTCTTGTGCCTATCAAAAAATGCTAAATTTCAAGTGAGGATCTGAAATTAAAATTTCAAAGTATTTACTTGAAGATTTTTCCTTGGAGTACTGTTTTTGAGACTTCACTATCAGAAACACCTCTTTGCCGCCCCCAAATGTGATAATTTATTTTTAGTTTAGCTTTACGGTTCATTACTTTCGATGCTCTAACTTTTGAACGAATGATCCACCCCCACCGAGTGATAGCTCATTCTTCTCAGCTCATTAAGGCGGTCTAAATTTATATGTGACTTGTAAATGTTGGACCAGGTTGTGAGACTGGCTCGTTTTTGAGACTACTTGTCATGTTTCTCTTATGCCTGCATAATGACTATTTTTTATGTGATTAAAAAATCGTGAATTGGAAACCGCTACAGATAAAAATTTGAAATTGAAGATTGCGATTTAATCTTTCATTTTTTCTGTATGGATTTTTCAAAACCAAATATCCTAGGTGAGCAAAATGGCTTTGTCAATGAATCAGAAAATGTTTCTAAAATTTTTCAGTTTTTCTGATTCTGCAATCAAATTAAGAGATGAGCAAATTAAGATGAACTCTACTGATAGGAAATTCAATTATCTACAATCTGAAACCAACTGCACGTCTATCTTGCATCAATCTTAATGTTAATGAGCTCTACCACTAAAATAATGCTGGCAACACTTGAAATTACCACATGAAACTTTATTTACACAATTAGCTCAACAGGAGACACTAATTAATAATTATCGTGCAAGAAATCACTAAAAGAAATAAACAGTTCAATAACTTTAAACTCGCAATGAATATTTAACAAAATTAATTACTGTCCAAAACTAATTAATACCTGTCAAATAGGCTGATCAATAATAAACTGTTCAATAACTTAATAATAAACGTAGCACTTATTGACACTAGTCTAAAATAAGTTTTATTTAATAGTCTTATCACAATTACCGTCAGTTGTCCTCACACTAATTGCTGAAAAGCACTGTACTGTTTGTAGTCACAATACACACTTTGTAGAACTTGAACTGATACAAAACTGCTCTCAACAGAGCTTGTTTATCAGTAGTCCTGAATCAAAACTGACCACAAGTGTACGTCTCCTATTTTTATAAAGGGTATTGTTTCCAGAGAGTTCTATTCCAGATCTTTCTATTGACACAATATTGTCAAAACAGGTGAACTGCCATATAGGATGCCCTCGAAAATTCTAATTTTAACAAATAAGAGTAGCAGAGGGAACAAAACAATTGTAAACAATGTCAATGGCTGTGTAAATATGAAGGACATTAAGTAAGAATTTTTCAAAAATTAGAAAATAAAAAAATGTCCAATTCCAGATTATTTTATTTAAGTGGAACTTTTCAATGACATGTCATACATAAAATTGTATAATGAGAAGTTGAACACAATGTTTCTACAAAGTGACACCATTCGAGATCTTTATCTGATATTAAGGTAGGGAATGGAGTACCTCAAGGATCTATATTGGGACCTCTCCTCTTCCTTATCTACATTATTGGCCTTCCAAAATCAGTTTAATGTTCAAGAATAATTATGTATGGGGATCATACAACTGCCTTAATAACAGACGCAAGTCAGGCTGCCCTAACAGAAAAACTCAAAGAAGACTTTGTTGTCATGTCTAATTGGATGAAAGCAAATGGCCTTCGTATAATTATACGAAGACTCATTTGATCGAATTTATTAACAAACCAAGTCTCTCAGCCACCAGAAACCTTCAACCTGGCATGAATGAGAATTTAAAACAAAGAAATGCCTCAACGTTTCTGGGAGATTAATCAATTAATGTTTGACCTGTAAAGACCATATTCAAATTCTTAGCAAGAAACTGAGTCAAGCATATTTTGTCATTCTTACACTATATCACTCACTTGATAGAAAAAGTCTACTAATGGTCTACATATGTTTACTCCCGTTTGTGCTGTAGTGCTATCTTCTGGGGAAACTTGTCTCATGGTGTTTTTGATCCAAAAGAAGATACTGCAGGTTGTTTTTGGCTTGAGGTCAAGAGACTCAAGCAAAACAACCTTTCAAACAGCCAAAATCACTACCATCCATATCTAACAATTAATAGTTTTTGTCAAGTGACACATGCATAAATTTCAACTCTGTAAAAAAAATCATCAATATAACACACGAAACAGAAATTTTCTTGCCTTTCCAAGACATATATATTCCAAATTTGAGAAAACTCCATAAAATATTATGCTGGCATAAGATTATTCAACACATTACCAGAAACCATTCATAGAATATAGACTCTTAACTACTTATACAAAAAGGCAGTGAAAACGATGTTGATAGGGAAGTGCTGCTATTCTGTTTCAGATTTCAATTGATTATTGATTTAGTTTTTGTTGATTTCACTTTCTATGTGTGGTGTCTATTTCTGATGCTTTGTTTTGACTTTTTATGAGTTTTTTATGTACATTCAAGAATTATTGTGACGTATTCTATTTGACAAGCTCGCCTTTCATATGGGAAATATCCAAAATCATGATGTTATGTGATGATTGTAAATAAATAAATTATCCTAATTTATTTCAAGTACTTTCTAAGTAAGGGCTATTGAGCTATTTCCATGCACTTTTAAACATTAGTACAATTTTTCGCATTTCTTCAGCTTTTCCAATTCAAACAAAGGACTAAACAAGGAATTGAATTTGCATTTTATGAATAAAAAAATCGTAATCTTTAATTTGAAACTAATGTCAACATACTTTCTTATGCTGTTTTGATTTGGACCTTAGTAAACACGTAAAACGTAATTTTGTAGGTAAGCATGTGGATAAAAATGACAAAGTAAAATTTAAAATTTTGGGCCAAATTTTATGTGTAATATAGAAATATAAACAGTCTCAATGAGTTGAAAAGTGATAGCCTAGTGCCGTAGCAGGTATTTGTTCAATCAGAGATAAGCTACGAAACTCCAGAGCCATCTTTGTAACGGTGACCGATTGGATTGGCCAGCAAAAACGACTGTTCTCTGCTGTAAAATCAATTCCCGTTGGTTCGAACCCACCTAAAACTGTAGGTCCAACTCATCAATCACCATCATCCAATTCATTACCCACGCACAAGTCTCAGATCTATGTGGGCTTCATCCTCCGAAAAAAAGAAAAAAGAATGAGCTATCACTCAATGAGGGACCTTGAAGGTTATGAACCATAAAGGGTCCATTTTTGTGCCCTTCTGAAAAAATTGATCATATTTGGGGGAGGCAAAGTGGCGTTTCTGGTAGTAAGAGTCTTAAAAACAGTACTCTAAATTCTAAATAAGAAATTCTAAAGTAAATATTTAGAAGTTTGTATTTCAGATCCTCACTTGAATTTTAGCACATTTTGGTATGTATGCAATTTTTTGTACAGTTCTTCCTCAAAAACTAAACAAGATAAAAAAATAAAGTTGGTAAAGTTGTAGAGAACTAAATTATCTCCGGAGGGATTTTTGAATTGTGAATGTATGATCGATCATTTCCTAGATATAAAGATCAAAGATCAAAACCCCAAATTTCCAATTTTTGTACAATTTACCTATGTTTTGAAATGGTGAACTTGGGACGGCCTTGAAGAATGAAATTGATATCATTCTCTAGTAAATTAGTGTACTAAAAAAAGGCGAGAATGGTTTTTTCGTATGATGCTCAGTTTCGACATCAATTAGAAAAAGCTGAATACAGTGTTTTTTGGGCACTCTGTTATACTCAAAGAGAGTAGGTCAATTTTTTGATTTAGATCACCTAATACCCCATAAATATTGCACGAAAAATTCGCTGAGTTACTAATTATACATCCCGCGATGTCCTTTTTTCGCCTCCCATGACTAGACTATTAGATTAATTAATATAAATAGTTACCTTAAAACACATTAAAATAATCTCATATTTCATAAGTTTTCATATTTTTGCAGGTTCTGGAATCAGCCTCATTGGTTTTGAAATTGGATTATTGAGAACTGATCAATATTGTGTCCAAAGAGAAACGTGTTATTATCATTAGAACTAAACATTAGGATTAAGTATGTGTGAACATCATAAATATGCTTATCTGTAAATATGGTTAATTAAATTCAGTATTTTCTCTTATGTATTCTGTATTTTATATGATGTTGAGATTAGTCCAAACAGCGTACTCTGTAAACGAGGAGTGATGTAGTTTTTTTTGTATCTGGGATGAGAAAAACTCACTTCACCTCAAGCTACAATAAGGCAAAATAGCCTACTTAGTTTGAGAAAATCAGGAGTTGACATCCAGAAGGAGGAGAAAAGATTAGACCAGCAGTAAATATCAAAGAATCATAATTTAAATGTTGAGTTATCTCATAGCATAATAGCATAGCATACATTATCAACCCAGAAAATAACATTTTGTTGTACAAGCATGATAGTTCATGCGAGAATCATAGCCGAGTGCAGAAATTTTATGCAATAATGGCAAAACTTTCTGGGCGAGCTACATACAATTCTTTATCTACGACCATGTCATAATGTATACATTACAGTTTCACAATTGATGCCAAAACAGCTGTCTTTTCGAAATGCTTTTTGAGACCCGTTGCATAAAGAGCTCATTATAGTACAGGTTCTACATTATAACACGGGTTCTGGACCAATCAGAAGCATTTTTGATGGAATCAATATCGTAATTCAATATTGTGAAACTATCAGCTGATTTCATCAAACTGCTACACCAGCTACTTTAACCTAACAATCTACTATAACTTCTCATATATGAGATGAGAGGTTAGATATCTCTGACAGTCACAGGTAAAATGAAATTGTTTCAATTAAATGTATACTAGTGGTCGTAGATAAAATAGTGTATGCAACGATTTTATTTGGCCATTAAGGCACTCGTGAGATATTTATAACACTCGCATTCGCTCGTGTTATAACTTACATCTAACTCGTGCCTTAATAAGGGTCAAAATAAAATCGTTGCATAAACTACTATTTCATCATACTCCAAAGAAACAGCTATTTTCCGGTGAGCGATCGCCCCAACCGTTCTCCACCCCAAAGTTAAAATTCGAGTGTAGGCCAACTGAAAACCATTCAATGAAAAACGTTATGATAGCTAGTGGGAAAGGATACAGAGTGGTACCAGAGAGAACCTTGAAGAATACATTAAATTTCTCCTCTATTTTTATTTAATCTATTGAATTCGCATTGAACTATTACAGGAATACATAAGTGGGGCCCCTATCTTTTGCAGATATTTCATTTGAATCCTGCGCAATAGATCTCTATTTCTCACCCGTTGACTAAGTCTGATTCCAAGGATTCTCCGCATAATTTTTCTTTCAGTTGTCTCAGCCTCTGGTTCAACCTTTCCATTAGCACCCATGTTTGCGACCCATAAAGAATTGCTGGATACATGCACATCGGCAGTAGTTTTGATTTCAGCTGATTGGAGAATTTGCCCTTCAATATATGTTTTAATGCCCAGTACTTTCTCCAGCCCTTCTTTATACTGGCATTCACTTCGCTTATACCAATATACAGGACTTGGATATACAGTGATGATTCTGAGATCTACTCAATGAATGGATGTAAATGTTTTACTATAACTGTAATTATAGCTGTAGAGCAGGAGTAGCAGTTTACATGAACGAAAATGTTGCAGCTACGGCTGATAAAATAACACTTGTTTCGGCAGATGGGCTAAAAGTTGATTCAACCATCAATGATACGAAAATCAGCCGTATTTATAGGTTTCATTCAATATGATGGGGTTATTTTTCGATGAGATTCACACTTACTATCAAAGCGATATAAATATTGATTTACTAGAAGCTGACACACTAACTGATGAATACAATCTCATTACATCCAGCTTTGGATTAAACTCATACGTGAACGAGCGAATCATGAATGTCATGTATACCATGTCATGTATAGACCATCTTTTTTTCGGTACAAAAAGAGCCTCAAAATACAATTTTCAACCATCAATTCTTATTATAAAATAGATAAAGGAATAACTGACCACTGTACCATTGAATTTTATCTTAATAATAACATTTGGGGTGATTAAAAAGTAGATAGATATTTTTATTTTTTATTTTTGGTTTTTGTTTTATTGTAGATTGTAGATTGCAGGATAGGACGGACAAAAAGAATAGAAAGATAAATATAGAAATACTTCGCTAGGCTTACCAGGGTAGACTGGTCAAGTGTCCGCATACACACCGACGTAGACTCCGCATTCAATGAGTTTTTTTTTAGATTTCTCAACGAATGTATTAAATACGCGAGTAAACAAAACGTTATGCCTGTGCGATGATATAACGTCCATAAGCCTTGGCTTTCTTTTTCGGATGATGAAGCTCACATAGGTCTGAGACCTGTGCGTGGGTAATGAATTGGATGATAGTGATTGATGAGTTGGACCTACAGTTTTAGGTGGGTTCCGAAACACCGGGAAGTGATTTTACAGCAGAGAACAGAGTCTTTTTTGCTGGCCAATTCAATCGGTCACCGTTACAAAGATGGCCAAGGAGTTTCGCAGCTTATCTCTGATTGAACAGATACCTGCTACGTCACTCGGCTATCACTTCCTAAGGCTGACTCCTTATACAGAGTGTTTCGGAACTCTCCAATACTTCTAGGCAGTGTTTCTGGACCACTAACAAAAGTAAATATTGTAAATCCAACGATACCTCATTTTTCAAGATTGGCCAACAATTAACAGAGATATGCTACTTTTTAGGGTGTGCAGTGGTTGGAAGCGAAAAACTGCAACCCGTTCTCAACCACCGCACACCCTAAGAAGTAGCATATCTTTGTTAATTGTTGGCCAATCTTGGAAAATGAGGTATCGTTGGAATCGTAATAAAAATATCTAAAAAACGTTATTCCAGTCAAATTTTGATATCATCAGCCATTATTAATTTAATCCTGTTCTAAGATTTTAAATGGCCGCCATTTTGTTTTTTGATGTCGGAAAATTTTGATTGATTTTTTTAAGATTGTTTCAATTGTTATAAAGCTGTTTGCAAAATTTCAAAATTATGCATTCAGAGGTGTTCGAATAAAAAAAATAATGAGTGATAAAAACAAAATGGCGGCTGTGTGAGTAACTGGGGATTTTAGAAAATTTTCATTTCAATATTTACTTTTGTTAGTGGTCCAGAAACACTGCCTAGAAGTATTGGTAGAGAGTTCCGAAACATCCTGTATATTCAAGCGCGTGGAAATTAAGAATAATTTATACAAAAAATTAGTACAGCCGCCAATAATCTTGTAAGATTGTTAAAAGAAAAACATTAAAAAAATTATCATGATAAATTAAAGGCTGAAATTGATGATTCGAAAAATAAATATTTTTAGGAAACGCTTAATAACTTGAGAGGGCTGGAGAGCCATAAATTCACTAATTGGAGAAAATAAGACTAAAGAGAATTTAAAACAAATTGCGACAAGTAGTGGTAAAATTATACAGAATGATGCTCGAATTGCTGATGAATTAAATAACCACTTTTATTCAAGTATCTACCGCAAAGCGGGGGACTGAGGGCACTGGGTTCAATTCTCACTCGGAATTCTATAGAAGTATTTTCATGTAGAAAGCTGGACACTCATATTTTATGTTTTTCACTCCAGTAACAAGCACTGAGGTCGAAAATATTGTCAAGTCGATGAAATCAAGTAATGCTCCTGGGTTTGATGATATGGAATTGAGTTGCTTAAAAGTGTATTATCAATTCTATCTGATATCTTTGCTGATCTATACAACCCAAGTTTGAGCAGAGGCTTCTACCCTAAAAAAACTGAAAAATAACGCCATAGTTGTCCCAATTTCAAAATCAGGTGATAAGCAAAATCCTGGTAATTATAGACCCATTGCTTTGTTGTCAGTATTTGCCAAAGTGTTGAAAAAACTAATTAGTATAAGATTGATTGGCTTCCTCACAAAACATAACTTTTATAGCGCAAACCAGTTTGGATTTCAGAAGGGACGTAATACGGAGGATGCAATGTTCAAATTGGTCAAAGAAATTAATAATGGTATCAATATTAATAAAAAATTTGTAAGTCTCTTCTTAGATATAAAAAAGTCTGTACGGTCAAGCATGATATTCTGATGGTAAAATTATACAGTGAGAGGAGTGTGCAACAAGTGATTTGGTAGTTTCCTTGCAGGTAGATCGCAGCAAGTAAGGTAAGGATGCTTTGAGTAAGAGGAAGTAATATATTTCTTGTGTTCGGCAGGTTTCAGGAATCTCGGCCGATCTATTCTTGATCTACATGAACGATCGTTGTAATGGAACTCTCAGTGGATCGGTGACAGCATTTGCTGATGACACTGCAGTGAGCTATTGTGCTGAAACAAGGAGATCAGTTAAATGCTCACTGATGACCACTGTCACAAATCTATGGTTTCAAGTGAATTATCGATTAATACTAAAAAATCAAATATAATAGTGCATGAACTGAAATTCAGCTCAGAAATTAGACCTACACTATATAGCGAATCCTTCACATACTAACACGTGCTTAAACGCGGTTACCATATGTGATTGTGAAAAAAATAGAAGAAACCAAACATGTTAAATACTTGGGTGTAATAATTATTGATTCAAGACTAAGTTGGGCACAGTATGTGTGTGAGAATTGTCATCTATGTGCCGAAAACTATATTTTATTAGAAAGCTTTGCCAGCAATTGGGAGGTCCGCGGTTCGATTCCCGGCAGTGACTGATATTTTTGTACAGTAGCATTCATCAATTATTGCCATCAGCTATTCAATGCTGTTGTCAATATCCGCCACTGCGGAAGTCTTCAGTATAAATTGATAGCACTGTGAGGACTTCCTATTTGATAAATTCTATTTTATTTAACATCTTCATTTCGGTTGAAACAATACACCCATAGCAAAAACTTAAAATCTCTGGTCTCCAGAATTCTCTTTAAATGATTTAAATGACTACAGAACACCAGAAATACACTTTCCACAAGTATGTGCTAATTTTGACAATTTTTTTTTTCATTTTGGAAATTAAATTTCTTACGAGAAGAAACATACTCAGTATGAATCAAATATCTTTTTGTCTCTAAGTCATTTCATTGACATCCGAAAATAAAAAATACACTACACAAGTTCAAGCTTATTTATGGCATTTTTTTTATTTAAAAAATTCGATTTCTGACGATAAACATACAGTAGAAAAAATTAGTCTGGGCGCGTGGCTCTGGTTTCACTACTAGCCGTCCTGTTAAAAGTTGACTAGTTGACCTTGAAGACATCTGCAGCGTCGCACGGGACACATGTTTTTAGAAATGAGCGATAAACACTCCCCTTGCCATGGCTGACTACCAAACGGCCGTGCGCCCAGACTAATTGTTTCTACTGTACCTATAGTAAAAACTAAAAATCTTTGGTCTTCAGAACCTTAACTAAATCATTTCAATGACTTCAGAACACGATTTTTGAAATCTTTTGTAGAAGATTTACCTATAGTAAAAACAAAAATCTTTGGCCTCCAGAATCGTCTCTATATCACTTCAATGACTTCAGAAACCATAAAAAATACATTCAAGGAATGTAATTGAAAATTTCATTTTGGTTAAAACAATATACACATAACAAAAACTGAAGATTTCTGGTCTCCAGAATCCTATGTGAATGATTTCAATTACTTCAGAACACTAAAAAATACATTTGAAAAAGTATAAGTTTATTTTATGACATTTTTTAACTTTAAAATTCCATTATGGTTGAAACTCAATATACAATATACCAGTAGTAAAAACTTAAGTTCATTGGTCTCCAGAAGCGTCTCTAAATCATTTCAATGACTTCCGAACACCAAATTTATATACTTTCTACAAGTATGAAATTATTTAAAGACATTTTTAGCGAATTTCTTCAAATTCAGCTATTACAGCAGGTCGTGATGTGCGACTTTCACCCGGGACCATGATGGAAATTTGTTTTGGAGCCCCCAGAGTACAAAAATCATAGTGGCACAAAATGTTATATATGTAGATATATATATATCTATATATATATATATATATATATATCTATCTATGTGTCTGATAGCACGATAACTTTTGAAGGAGATGTCCGATTTCCACCAAATTTGGTATACACTTTCCTCTTGTGAATAGCTTGGACAAGTTCGTTAGCCAGGAAAATCCAAAAAGGTTAACCCCCTTTTCGGGGGTATTTTCCCGCCAAAATTAGGGGTTTTCAAGAAAAAAAGGGTTGTATTTGAAAATTTTAGTTCTATTGTTAGACTTTAAGATAGAGCTCATGGAGTCAAAAATTTTAAGGTATTGCACTGCCTTCTAGCTCAACAAATTTTCAAGATATCAAGAAAAAACCATTGTTGTCAAAAGCTGTATCTTGCCCTATGGAGTTAGTTATTTGGTGCTAAAAAAGTGTTTCAGGAAAAAACTTTAACCTTTTTTTTTCTTGACTGTTCCTTATGGTTTTTGAGGCGCTGAATCCGAATTTCAACTCATCCACCTCGAAAAACCAGTGCGTTTTGAGAAAAGCAGCCATTTTCAAAATGGCGTCGAAAATTTTTTAATTTGTCAATTTCTGTGCAATATGAAAAAAGTGATTAGTTATCAGTATTTTTTGGTGATAAAAGCGAATATGGAGCTAGTTTTTTTAATTTCAAATTATTTTAATTTCGTGGGGGGAGGGTTTGAGCGAATTTCTTGAAATGTAAATATTGCAGTTGGTCGTGATGTGCTACTTTCACCCTGAACCTCGATATAAACTTGTTTTGGGGTCCCTAGAGTACAGAACGCTTCGTGTTTTTTCCAGAAATTAAAAAAATATATAGCCTATAGATATTCATAAATATTTGAAAAAAATACAGAAATTCGCTAAGTTTTGCAGGTCCTTCGAAAGGAGTATTATTTTTTTGAAGTTTCAATTTCTGACAAAAAAAAATACATAGTAAAGCCTGAAAAATGTTGGTCCCTAGCAACGACACTAAATTATTTCAATTACTTCAGAACAACAAAAAAAACTTCACAAGTATTAGCTTATTTTAAGACATTTTTTCTTATTTTAGAAATTAAATTTCTGATGAGAAGAAAAACACTCAGTAAAAAACACAAAATCGTTGGTCTCCAGAATCGTCTGTAAATGATTTAAATGACTGGATTACCGTACTTCTTCCATGACGAACTGCGTTGTTAATATGAACTTTTTTGGTGAATTTAACGACTTGCAGACAATTTTTAATAAAGAAGAAGTAATATTTTACTCACTCTCTAGGCCGAACGTTTTTGAGTTATGGAAACTCATCTTCAAAATATTACATAATCTTCATTAAATATTGACTGCATGTCGTTAAATTCACCAAATAAGATTTAAATGACTCCAGAACACCAAAAAATACACTTTTCACAAGTATGTGTTTATTTTATGACATTATTTTTTCATTTGGAAAATTCAATTTCTGACAAGAAGAAGCACACCCATAGTAAAAACAGAGAAGCGTTGGTCTCCAGAATCGTCTCTAAATCATTTCAATAACTACATAACACAAAAATACACTGAACACCAAATTCTACGAATATGAGCTTATTTTAAGACATTTTTTATTTTTAAAATTCAATTTCTGACAAAAAACATGCCTATAGTAGGCCTAGAGACTAAGAATCAGAAATTTAATTTTCAAAATAATAAATATAATGTCTGAATAAGCATGTACTTGTGAAAATTGTATTTTTCGATATTCTGAAGTCATTGAAATCATTTACAGAGGATTATAGAGACCAAAGATTTGTAGTTTTTACTATGGGTTTGTTGTTTTTCATCTGAAATCGAATTCTAAAAATGAAAAAGATGTCTCAAAATAAGCTTATACTTTTAGGAAGTGTATTTTTGGTGTTCTGAAGTTATTGAAATAATTTAGTAAAAAATTCTGGTCAATTTTTTTAAAATCTATTGTGCTTGAGTAGTTCCCATTATAAATGTTTAGTTTCAGATTGCTCTCATCAAGTTCAGATGACAACGTCTCAGGCTTGACTCTTGACTTTTTCAGTTTCTGGTACGCTAATTTTGAAATTATTATTTTCCACTATATTTTCCCCAACACCACCACCGTCCACATTCATTGCCTTCTTAATTTTCAAAAATTCCTCTCGGAATATTTTCCCTCAAAGATTTTCGGATTTTATCACTCGATCCACTTTCACTACTTTCCTTTATGCTTGGCTTCATTATGACTATGTTATTTTTTTCCACAATCTTCCGCAGTTGTTTTCCCATCTCAGGCTGCTGCTTCACCTTGTTCATTCTCGCTGGAAGTTGGACCGTCTCAGCAAACGATCTCGTAGTCGTAGACTGCACTTTGATGAGCTGGGAGAGCTGGTTCAGTTGAGAGCTGGTTCGCGCTTTTTTTCAATTTCTCCAGCCTGGTTACCACTTCATTCTTTTCCTTGGTTTGAGTGTTGAGTCTCGTCTCAACTCTGGTTATTATTATTGCAAGCTTGTTGCAAAGCGAATTATATTGATCAAAATCGCTTCTGGATAGCTTTTCTTTCTCGAAGGTTTCACTACCCCAGTTAATGAGGTCAGAGTGCAGGACGTGAAGAGTTTCCATGTCTTCCATAAGGCTCTGGTCGATGATGGTGGATATGTTGCTCGGGTTTAGATCAAACTTCTTCTACGTTGTTGAGGCTGCGACTCTATGCTTATTAAATTACTAATTTGGTCCTGATCGAGTGATCTCCATCTTCTTCCTCGAATTCAGGTGTTGGAAAGATGGTTATTTGACCGGTGAACGAAGTTTCGCCGGCTTATCCATTGTTGGAGTTTATTGAAACTAACAAGTTCATAACACTTGAATTCACTGATAATAGAAAATACAACGACAAAAAAATAATTGCTGACTGCTCGATAGTGCGAAACTACCCCTACGAGCTAAACTACGATGATAGCACTAAGATGTCTATTCTAACGCGTTCGGCTGACTACTGAATTTACTATCTAAATGAAAGCTTTAGGTGTAATTGATGGTAATAGCAGCCAATTTCAATCATCATTATTTCTCTAATGAAGCGTTTCTGCACCTAAGTTTATAAAAAGTTCTTCATTTTGATGAGAGGCATAACCTTGACAAGTTTTTTTAAATTAAAAATATCATGCACGTCCAAAAACGGTGTAGAATTTGTTCTTATTAAATATAGGAAATAGCCTACTGACTCCTACACACTCGCCGGAGAATTGACTCGTAGTGGTGAGGGAAGCGCCCCGAGAGGTGGTTCGTTTTTTATGCTATTTTCGAGGCAGTCAGCGTTCTATATACCTTTATTTCTATGGTTTATACAACCGTGGGTGAGAGTGACAGAATTTCTGCTAATCCTAGGAATAATATAGCCTATATAACTTAGTACCCATTTTTGTAGCTTTGCGAAGTCTTTCTACACTCCAAGTTAACAATTGAGGGGTGAACTAAAACTAAACTAAATTAATTTTTCACTGAATATGAGTAGCCTGTAATCTTTAATGTATTGTTATGGAAGAATGAACAGTGATTTTCGGTGTTATCTGCTTGTGTCAACAAGTCTTCTGGTCTAAGCAATTAATTTCTCTTCTTCTGTACTCTCTTCGCCTTGTTGTTTATTTTTGACACTTTTATGATATTTACATAGAGCTTTTTAGAATATTTAATTAGAATCTCATTTAAATTTATCGAATATTGTGGAAAATACGAGAGTCCTTATCTGTTTGTTTTAGAATTCGATAGAAAGACGGAGAAATATCTAGTTCTTTCTAGATTATGGAAAAATGTATAAATAGGAGAGACTTTCGTAAAAGTTAGTTCAGTTGTTGTTCTACATTGATAACAGGTGGCAGTGTACTGTTACGTTTTAAAAAAAAGCAGTCGTTAAAAAACGGCGAGGTGGAACTACCCGTAAGGGTCTCCCCACCACGAAAAGCCATACGAATTTACTTACTGTGACAGCTCCCGTTTCCGTTAATAAGGACAGTGCAATCCCGTTGGCGCTATTACAAACCGTTTTAATGAACTTTTGTAGTCTGTAGTGTTAATCGCAGTATCTTGTGGCTGATTATTATCCAGGCTTACTTGACAGTTTATACAGTGACTTGCAAATGCTTGTAGAGTTTCAACTGTTATGTATTAGACGCTTTTCCTTGAATTATTGAACAATTTATTAGACAGTTAGTATTTAATATTAGATCGGCCTTTTGACATTCAGTGATTGATTTCTGTACAGTAATATTGAAAACTCTTTATAAGTTTCGATTTATCTGCTTCCGATTTCATTATTTTGTGTAAGAAATAACTGAACAGTGTGAGTTGTGGATAACTGATCAGTGTTTGTTAATAAAGTGCGAGTGTTAATTTAAAGTGTTGCGTTATTTTAGATATAGAATCCGTAACAGTATAAACGGTCCAGGTAGATGTAGATTTTACAACTATATTCTGTAGGCTACAGTATTTGACAAACTCTAGTTCGATGTACACTCAGCAAACTAGCCAACAGGATAACTGACAGGCTGTCTGCAAATTGACCACACCTGGACTGGACATTCTTGATCAGTGGACTTCTGTTTTCTGTTCCTGCCTTCGTGCCTTGACTTTGACCTGCATTCGAATCCAGTTCCAAAGCTCAAGCTCTGCGATTTAATCGAAGTAGTAAGCAAAAGCGCGCATGTGTCATGCTCTCTCTCCTTCTTCCGGCTCTTCTGTCTTCATTGGGTCAGTTGACAAAAACTTGCTGCATTTAAAATTTGAAACTATGTAAAGAAATTAAACAAAACTATTGTTGGTTTCCTGCTCTTTTAATTGTAACAAGTTATTGTAGGCCTAGTCAATAGTTAAACTTTGTTGTAGTATTCATTTCATTTTTCTCAAGAAATCCACTCACCTTTATTCATTAATTTTTTGCAAAATCTTGCTCATATCAGATTTTGAAAAGAGTTTCTGTGTATATCCACTTTTTTCTTTATTTTCGCCAGTATTTACAATTTTAATGTCTTTTTTCTGTTTTCTACTTTGCTTATTTTTCTCTTTTATTTAAAGGTATCGTACTGATTTATTTAATATTTTATTTTTATTATATATTTGTTTCCAGTTGTTTTAATTGTATGAGAGAGTATGTGGGAGAGAGGGCCGGTTGCTCTCCATAGCAAGGGAAGTGATAGCCGAGTGCCATATAGCAGGTATCTGTTCAATCAGAGATAAGCTACGAAACTCCTGGACATCTTTGTAACGGTGACCGATTGGAATGGCCAGCAAAAAAGACTCTGTTCTCTGCTGTAAAATCACTTCCCGATGGTTCGAAACCCACCTAAAACTGTAGGTCCAACTCATCAATCACTATCATCCAATTCATTACCCACGCACAGGTATCAGACCTATGTGGGCTTCATCCTTCAAAAAAAAATATATATTCGCCCTCCCAGTTAAAAATAAAGGTTTTATTTCACACAGTTTATAAAATAGTGGTTGTCAGAATATCATAATTTTTTGTAAACAGCTCTCAGCATGTAAGAGTGCTTGCTCCATATTATTGACTCGGTATCGGCAACGTAAGCCTATATTCGACAACTTGAAAAGATTTAAGCTCTTAAAGATTGAAAAACAGAAACAGTAGTTATCAACATAAATGTGGAAAAGTGTGAATTTGTTGATTTTTCAACAATGATTCATTTCTTATCATGTCCACCCTGTCATTATAAACCTTATTCACTAGAATTCGTAGATTTTGCTGTTGAGTAATTACCGTATTAAAGAAAAATATTAACATCAAATAGATTGTGGACAGTATTATTTTTGAAATTGGGTTAGGGACATGTACCATATACGGTCTTATCGGTCAAACAGTTTAGATTTATCTAATAATGAGAATCCAAGTGATGCATTCACATAAAACGGCAATTTAAAGTTATCCTTTACATTATTATCTTTTTGGAGAGGCAAGGGATCTGCAAATGAGCCAATAAAAGAAAATAATCTGTTTATCACAATGCTTATGAAGTAGATATCCTCAGTCATAGGCCTGTAGAGTAGCCTATTTGATGGGTTTTGATATGGAGATGAAGGAAGCTATTTACAGCATCGCATGAACCTAAATAAAGTTCATCTGTAAAGTGGAAATTTCACTTTATAGTGAATAGAGCATAGCTTACTTATGTAGAAATGAATAAGTGTAATTATACTATGAGAAATACAGAAAGAAAACATTTCCGACAGTACTGTAATGCAAAACTTAGTGAATAAAAATCTCAGTTGAAAGTGACATTTGACGTCAAAAAACGCCTATTTAGGCTAGTTGTTAATCAGATGCGCAGATGAGGGAATATATGAAAGGAATAATATCACAGATGAGTTCAATTAATTGCTTGCTATAATGTGTTGTTTTTTTTTTGTTTTTTGTTAATACACAGGCACTTCTGGACTCGAACAAGAGAACAACGTGAAAGTTGACTGGAGCTTTTACAATTGTCATCTACAACTCTATGAACCGTGTCCATCGAGTAAAATATTTTTCTTCCTTTTCACTAAGTAAGTGTAATAGGTACTACACTTAAATCTAGACTATTTGCCAAGGGTTTGTTCAATGATAAATTAAAAAAAAACTTTTCGACAGAAAAAATTGCAATATTCGCTATGAGAGTAATTGAATTCAGTTCGCCTATAAGGTTTAGATAACATGTAATATATTGATGGTGTTTTGTGATACACTGAAAGGATCTGGGTTTTGAAACTGTGTTCCAAATTAATTTTATTGAAATAGTCAAAATTTTATTCAACTAGTCGTTAAACAGCATTCAGATCATTTCCGCATAAAAAGCGGGAAAATATATTATGAGAAGCCTAATTGGACTGTTACCCTATACAGTACATGAGTGCCGAGAATGAGAACCAATATACTTGGAGCGCAACTGAAAAACGAAAACGTAAAGTAACTTATCTCACAATAATAATTTATTAATTTTGTCCACACTATAGATTACAAATAAGCGAATAAGTGTGCTACATTTCTCTGGATCCTTCAATAACGCCAATGATCTCTACTAGGAAGGCCTACTCTCCAACCATTCCAGTTTCTCTTGAATTTATTGAAAAATTGAAGTAATTCTGGAGGATGAAATAAGTATTCTGCTCGTATCACTGTCATGGTAGATTGTTTTTTATTGCCGTCAAAGTGCTTACTTTATTCTTAAACGTTTTTTGTTCTGTTTTTGCATTTCAGCAAATCAGAAATACCGTACAGACTGAACTCAAGTGACCCCCGACTCCCCACCGCTGTAAATTCATCTCTGCCATTAAAGGTGGTAATCCATGGCTATGCAGGACGCGTTCTCACTGATCCAACTTCCCAAATAAGAACAGGTAAAAAACTAGAAAACTGTGTAGTAAGATAGAAACGCTACAATTGCAAAAAAAAATAGCTCGAAATAAGAAGAAACAACTACAGAGGTTTAAATAAGCAATTAATTATCTTTATAAAAACAAAAATAATATAATAGAATTTGTAAAGTGGAAATTCAACATTCTATTTGAATGCTCCATTGCCCTTTACAAATTCTATATGAATGCAGATTGGAAAAGAAAATCTTTATTGCCAAGAGATTTATTTCCAAGGAATATTGGCCTTGGTCAACACTGCATATAAAAGTATAAGCACACGTACAATATTGTGAAGTTTTTAAGCGGGGATTCTAGGGATTTATTTGAGTAAGAACAACCAAGTTAGATAAAGATTGTTAGGAGGGCTCTGAGGGTCTAGAATGCCCCCAGTCAAGTTGGGGTCCGGGGATATACCCCCCCCCCCAGGGGTACCTTTTTAAAGTTTTATTTTATTAACACAGAGAATAATTTTAGACGATTTCGAGGCTGTTCAAATAATTTTTTATTCATATAAGAATACCTACTCCAACTACTGTTGACTAACAGAATAACACAAACATGATGTTGAGGCTTTAAAACTAGCAAATCCAAATATATATAGGAGCCCAGTAAAATTAGACATAGTAATGCCGTTTGAGAGAAAAATTCCCGGAGTTTTGAAAATTGGCTCAGTTGGTGCATGGTACATAATTATGTTTAAACGAACTGAAGAGTCCTGGTTGGGAGGGGGGAGGGGGGAGAGCTGGGGTAAAGAGGGCCCTGTTTAGGTGAACTTTTTTAATTTTTCAGCTCTGAAACGATGAGTTGTAGCTGAAAGTTGCTTTATGACAAAAGTTAAAGATGACAAAATTTCCTACAAAAATAGTGCTGATCATTTTTACGTAAAATCAAGCATTTTTGAGTTATAGAGTTGAGAAAAAATAATTTAGCTGCATTATAGTGAGCTTATGGATTATTTCAAAATTAATTGGGAGTTGATAGCCGCGAGCCGTAGCAGGTATCTGTTCAATCAGATAGATAAGCTGTGTTCTTGTAGGTCCTGTTTGTAGCGGTGACCGATTAGATTGGCCAGCAAAAAAGACACTGTTCTCTGCTGTAAAATCACTTCCCGGTGATTCGGAACTCACCTAAAACTGTAAGTCCAACTCATCAATCACCATCATCCAACTCATTACCCACGCTCAGGTCTTAAACCTGTGGGCTTTATCCTCAAAAAAAAAAATATGGTAATAATATGCAGTATAAAAAATCATGATGTGAGGGTAGGACAATATAGGATAGAGCTAACCCTCTAGGAGGTTTGCATTTAGCCAAGTCAGAAGTCAGGTTTTATACTGCAGCTGCGGGAGTTGAATAGACTACCCGCCACGCTACGCATTGGCATCCATGCTGCTGCTGACATTGCTGCCTCTCCCTTTACTTTCCTCCCTACTACCGTTGGCAAGGAAAGTATTAGTTCCCAAAAAAGTTTAAGGTACCCAAATTTAAAAATATCTTTACGTTTCAAGGTCCCCTGAGTCCAAAAAAGTGGTTTTTGGGTATTGGTATGTGTGCTGTATGTATGTGACCACGATATCTCAAGCCCCAATCACTTGAAATTTTAAACTTAGGATCCTTACATGTTAAGGGCGTGTTAGGAACTTTTCGTTGATATACGATTAGAAATGGTTGTACTATTGATGTTAAAACCGATTTTCACGATTTTTTGAAAACGACTAACGATTTTAATTCAACTCATGCTCTGAATTGCTACTTATGCCCACTATCAACTGACATGAGTCTCATTCATAGAAAAATTTCAGGAGCATTTCTAGCTATTTTTTCGATGTTATATATGGTTTCGGATACGTCCTGTGAAAAAAGTTTTAGACAAAAAGGCTGGAGTCTTATATCTGTGTGTGTAAGACAGAGAGAGTGAGTGATAGTTAACAGTGCAGGTAAACAAAGAATACCGTACCTAAAACTATGGTAGACAATAATAGGCTTACAATAATAGCTAACTACCTCTATGCACTTTATATCTATAGTTTACAATGTTCTTGAGTATTTGTCACAATTTGTTTCTACTCATAGTCGAAAAGAGTTCCAAGAGATTACTTTTTAATCATAGTTAAATTATTTCATACTTTCATATCCAAACGTTGAAGTACTGAAGAATCTTGTTTTTTATCTTCATTTATATTTGAAAATCTTCAGTTTAGAATGAAAATCAACTGTGAAATGCAGTGCATTTCGTTATTTGATTGCTGCATAGAATATGAAATGTAACTTGAATTATTGTAGGCCTACTGATTCTATTTGAAGCCTATTAGTTATTCAAGAATTTTTAAAACTATATTACCATTACTATTAATATTCAACAGCCTAGTAAACATGTAGTTTTTTATGTCTTTGAAATCATCTTTTCCATATTGCACTTGCAATTCTGTTTTAAATTTATTTTTGTCAAAGAACCTACTTTGACTAACAATTTTGGGAAACTTAAAATTAAATTATTTTTTTAGAATACCAACGGGCGGGTACTGCCAACATACTGGTGGTGGACTGGGGTCGACTGGCCAAATTGCCATGCTATCCGACAGCAGTGCTGAACACGGCACAGGTTGGCCAGTGTACAGCCGAATTTCTCTCTGCTCTAGTTATAAGACACCATCCCAAGTATGTACACCTCATCGGTTTCAGTCTGGGCGCCCATATAGCATCCTTTGTCAGCAACTATGTGCATATGGCTACTGGCAGGAAGATCTACAGAATAACTGGTGAGTGTGGAACAGGTACAGGGTAATTCTTGAAAATATTCAAAATCTTCAGGAGCTCATTCTATATGTAAGAATGGTATTATTTTTTTGTTGTAAATATTATGCATGCATCTTGAAATAGATCAAATAAACTTTAGAATATTTCGAGATCAATTTAGAATATTTTGTCAAACAGTTTGATAATAGTCTTATTAATTAATACAATATGGTTGTAGACTGACAGCAGGTAGTGATTATGATCTTAAACTTATTTAACATAAATGCAGAATTTTAAACATTTGTACCATATTTGAAATTTCCAAAATGAGTAAATCAATATGATAGGATAGGCCAAGTAGGATTGTCTTCGCTATTTTCAATCTTGTAGCCTACCATTAACAAAGTGTATGTTAGATTGATTGAACTTTTCACTGTTGTAGACAATGAGGAAGGAATGAACATGATTAAATTAATTATGAATAGATTCGACCTAAAACCCCTGAATATCTGTTTAATTGCATGCAGGTCTAGATCCAGCGCTTCCACTCTTTGCTAATCTAAAAACCAGTTACAAATTGGATAAGAAAGATGCACGGCATGTGGACATAATACACACCAACATAGGCGTATTTGGCAAGAGGGAGCCAATGGGGCATGTGGATTTCTACGTCAACGAAGGCTCAATGCAACCATCCTGCATCACACATCGAAGTAAGCTATGGTATTGTTAGGTTAGGTTCTAACATTAACATAATTCCAGTAAATCTTGAAAGTGACACTCAAACTTTATTTACACAGTCAGCTCACAGCAGACACTAATGAGTAAATTATCATGCAAGCAAATCAATTAAAAAACAAACAATTCAATAACTTTCAACTTACAATGAATATTCCTATAACAAAATAAAATACACTGTCCAAAACTAGTTAATAATTGTCAATAGGCTGATCAATAATTCAATTGTGACTTCTCAATAAACTGTTAAATAACTCAATGAGAAATGTCTAATAATACAATTGATTCCATAACTCAATAAGAAATGTCGCATTTATTTTCACACATGAAATGCTAAATCACAATTGTACTGTGATAGCACTGTATTGTACTGCCATGAAAAAAACCTGTCACATACGAACTTGTTATCAGATATGAATAAAGACACTCAACTATAGATAAGATATTCACAGAACAACTGATGTGGAGAGCTTTGGAAGAGAAAAAAAATGCTTTGCCACTGTCTTCATGGATATAGCTCAGGCTTTTGACAAGTTCTGGCATGCTGGACTGTTAGGAAAAATAAGAAATCTGCTTCCTCAACAACACAATAAAGTCATACAGATCTGATAAGTTTTTAGAATAAAAGAAGATGCCTACTCCAGCCTCAGACTAATCAAAGCTAGAGGTACCACAGAGAAGTGTTTACCAATTGATATGTTTGAAGACATATTTCAAATGAGCTGCCTAACAAGAGTTATAAAATTCAGCCTTGCTTGCACAGTATAAGTTTAATCTTCAATTTTTCAATTTGTACTTTATTTGAACCAAGAATACATCAATGGTTGCCACTATCAAGAAGAAACATATCATATATAAGGAACAAATAACTCCTGGATTTCTTCTTCCATGACGAACTGCGTTGTTAATATTAAATTTTCAAGTGAATCCAATGGCTTGCAGTCAAATTTTTATTAAGAATAGGTAGAATTTACTTACTCTGTAGACCGAACGTTTTTGAATCTTGGAGCCTCTGAAAATGGATCTCCAAGATTCGAAAACGTTCGGCCTACAGACTAAGTAAATTCTACTTATTCTTAATTTTGACTGCAAGTCGTTGAATTCACTTAAGAAATTAATAAACAAATGACAGTCATAAATGAAATTGATGCCCATGCTCCCAAAATTGATGTCTATTTCATTTTGAGGTTAAGATTGAATGTGGACTTTGTTTCCATTTACAAGTGGTAGCCTACAATGAAAGAGAGAAACAAGCAAAATCTCTCAGCCAGTGAAATTAAGTTGATATTTCAATAAACTTTCTCATACTTTCCTCTACAAAAAACTTACTTTTTACTGAAAACAAACATTGAATGAGCAGCACTATTAATCTGAAGTATTCCACAGTGATGGATGTGGAAATTTATACAATATTCAAGATAAATTTTTTCATCTTATTGGAAAATTTTTGGAAGCTTTACATGGTACCAACCTATACTGTATTTAACTAGTGTCTCAAATGAACCTGGATACCAAACTTTTTAGGCCACTTAGTTCTTAAGAACTGATTAACTAAATTTCCAAAATTCTCCTATTGCACGTGACTGGTTCCAACCAAACTTAATTTTTTGTCATCGTAGTACTTGAGAAAAGCTTAAAAATACAGATCAGTTTTTGAAAAACGTCAATTTTGGGCGAATTTTTGTACCGTTTCGTAGCACATGTCTAGAACCTCAACTGAACTCTTTGGCTTAGTGGTTCTCGAGAAACGGTGTTGAGTCAGTCAATCAGTGGTATTGGGCTTCTACATTTACATAAATATAATTTATTATTTCGTAGACCCCCTCCCGGAACTATTAATCTCCGGGGGGTACTCCAAGCATCTTTGCATAGGTGAAGATTTTTCCTTGAACCAGCCCTATGCATGGTTATGGAGGATATTATTTGGAGACTTTGCCAGTATTTTACTACTAGGCCACTATTAATTGTCATCTGGAAGGTGTAAGTGCGCACTGTCAGCATCTACTTATTCAATAGATATTAATTACATTGAAAATTGCTAATTTATTTCAATTTTTATTGACATTTTTTTCAGATCCGTCATTGTGTAGCCACATGTTAGCACCTACCTATTTTGCTGAGTCAATATTGTCGCCAAAGGGATTTTGGGGTACATCTTGTCCCAGCTACCTCCAATATGCTTGGGGGTGGTGTCCACTACTAGAATCTGACAACCTTCAGGCTCGCCAAAGGATTCAAATGGGTGAACACATCTTAAAAGGGTGAACAAGTTTGTACTTTTCTTTTTTGAACTAATTTGCATTTTTGATATTTTTCACTATGTAATTTTTTTGGGGCATATAAGGGGTACAATAATAATACAGATATATTAAGCTAAACTTTTCAAATAAATAGGATATTGATAGGATAGTGATTGTAAAAATATGATTGGATTTATCAAAGGAAAGAAATCAATTATCTGAAAAAATGTATGGATTTAAAATACTCAATATTTGAAGAAAATTAATAATCTGGGAAATATTGATTCATAAATATATAATGTAAGAAAAACATGCAATTTTATTTTTTTGGAGCATAATCCTAATAAAATACATTTACGAAAAATACCGATCTGTAAGCTTTTGTACAGATGAATCAACTAAATACTGTACACTCAATCACTTTTATACAATGCATCAGGCGACTTTATTATCGATGATGCTGCAACGACGCTGGTAGGGCCACACGCCTGACGTCCGTCATTAGAGCCTTGTTTTTCTAGTGGGTGGAGTATTGGTGGTAACAAATGAGCAGTTAGTATTTTCATTATTGCGCATTAGCATAACCCAAAATGTATATTATAAATTACCAATATTACTGCAATATTATTTGACAATATTATTTGAATATTAAAGATGCATCACATTTTTCCTGCGTTGGCCGACGCACGCACGACGACCGTCGTTTGGTGCATTGGACTAAAGCAGCCTACCAGATTTCTTGATAATTAGTTACAAGTCTATACTCGCCGCAGAATTATTATTCATATTCAAAACTTATATGAGAAATTTACCCCAACATTTTCAAGCTTGCCTTATTTATTCATAATTTATTATTAGGCTAATTAACCCATATGATTTTCAATTTTCAGAGCCAGAGGTGTGTACATTGTCAAAACAGCATTGAGTCCTCCGTATGCCTTGGGATGATTTCATATATCCTTTGTTCCACTTATAATGGATACGATATTGTGAAAAACTGAAAGATGCAGTCATTGAAAAGGAGTAATAAATCAATCTCTATTAATTAACTCATTATTACTATAAACTTATTAACTTTTTCTGGACTATCAATTTTAAAACATAGGCTATTTTATTAATTTCCAGTGCATATATGACACAGTGGATAACAGAATAAGAAACTCTAAAGTTTCCGGTTCTCAAAAATATTCAAGTCTGAATTTCTGTCAATAAAACTGTTCTCCTCCATAGTGTATTATAAAACTAAAGTATGCCATTAAATATCTTTATCTACGACAATGTCATAATGTATACATTACAGTTTCACAATTGATGCAAAAACAGCTGTCTTTTCGAAATGCTTTTTGAAACCCGTTGCATAATGAACTCATTATAGTACAGGTTCTACATTATAACACGGGTTCTGGACCAATCAGAAGCATTTTTGATGAAATCAATATTGTAATTCAATATTGTGAAACTATCAGCTGATTTGATCAACTGCTACACCAGCTGCTTTAACCTAACAATCTACTATAACTTCTCGTATTTGAGATGAGAGGTTAGGTATCTCTGACAGTCACAGGTAAAATGAAATTGTTTTAATTAAATGTATACTAGTGGTTGTAGATAAAATAGTGTATGCAACGATTTTATTTGGCCATTAAAGCACTCGTGAGATATTTATAACACTCACATTTGCTTGTGTTATAACATACATCTAACTCGTGCCTTAATAAGGGTCAAAATAAAATCATTGCATAAACTACTATTATAGTGTAATATAAGTATAAGGTCAAAACTCTGATTTGAATTGAATTTGAATTTATTTCCAATTTCACATTCACAAAATAGTTAATAAGTTAACAGAATAGAAAAGAGCTAATTACAAAGGGACCCCGCCAAACTGGGCTGGCGACAAGTTTGGCTGGTTTTCCAGCCCACGGTGACGTTGCATGCACCGCCAACCTGGCACACTTTGGAATGCAGCCCACTGTGACGGCGTGCTAGTTTGATGCCGGCTGACAAAATCAAAAGAGTGCCAGTTTGTCATTGCATGCACCGCCAACCTGGCACACTTGGGAATTCAGTCCACTGTGACGGCGTGCAGCTTTGGCGCCGGGTGTCAAAATTGGAAGAGTACCAGTTTGTCGTTGCATGCACCGGCACTAAGCACATGCACTGCAACCTGGCTCACTAAGGAATTCAGCCCATGGTGACGGCGTGTTACCACCAATACTCGCAAAGGACAAAGATTCAAGATTCTGGTAAATTAACTACCATAATGTTATCGTTTGATTCCTGGATCTCTTGTTCCATAACGATCCCGATCTAGCCCACCCTGTTAATATTAACTTTTTATTGTAAATTCAACAACTTGCAGTCAATTTTAATTGTGAATAAATAATATTTCTACTCACTTTTGGCCAAACGTTTTCGAGTCATGGAGTCACGTTTTCGACTCATCTTCAATGACTCGAAAACGTTTGGCGAAAAGTGAGTAGAAATATTATTTATTGACAATTGAAATTGGCTGCAATCATTAAATTTACAATAAAAAGTTAATATTAACAGGGTAGGCTAGATCGGGATCGTTATGAAACAAGAAATCCAGGAATCAAACGATAACATTACGGTAGTTAATTTACCAGAATCTTGAATCTTTGTCCTAAATAATGTTGTCTTATAATTATTTATTATTGAAATAATTATGAAACTCATTATCTCGTACCTCGGTTTACAGAATTTGAATTTCATGTTTAACAGCTCGCTCCTTGATCGTGGACTGTGATTGGGCAACGATCCAAGCTTTCAACGCCTTCTTGTTTACATGGTACATGCAGTTGACAAAATTAGGCCTGTTTTTATCACTAATATATTTATTATAATTATATAATATTTATTATAATTAATAATATAATATATTTAAAAATAATTTTTTAATATCAGCAAATTATTTGTATCATACTCATGCATTATATCTATATTTGAACTGAATAGAGAATTTGCAGCGAAATAATGGAGAGCAACATACTTTTGATGCATTTTTAAATAATAATTATTGTGCAGTTGCTATTAAAGGGAAGTGAGAAAGATAAATTGATAATCAAATTTAGGTTTGCAGAAAACAATAATAGCTTTCTCAAGATCTCAACATTAAAGAAAGTTTAAGTAACCCACATCCATAGATAGATAGATTTTTTTATTAGCAATTGTCACAAGGCTCACGCCTATTGTAACTACAGTAGTAAATTTCACAATTCACATATCAATACAGCTTAAAATAAATTTGGAAATTGATTTTTAAACTACAGTAAACACAATGAAAAGCATAAATATGTATAAAAAACAAAATAAATAATAAAAATTAAACAAAAGAAAAATAGATAGATGTAGATAAAAATTAGGCGTAATATGTTCAGCCCATCTCACATAAAAAATGAACCTAATTACATCGTTTAAAATCTTCAAGAGCGATGACTAGCAGTGGGAGCAGCATCATCAGCAACAGCTGCTGCAGCATAGTCATGATCCAACTTGATATGTCGGAATTGAAAATATACCATGATTTCAAATTCAACTTGCTTGTCAGTTTATCCAACTTGCTTTCCTTTGTTACAATGTGGAAATCAATATGTTTTCTTACTTTCTAGAGTTTTCCCATATATTGCATTGTTTGCTAACTTAGATCCTTTTCGAAATCGTTCTGTGCTTGCTTGTGTAGCTCCATAGCTCAACCATGCTGACTGTTTGAAGCTGATAACATGATAAATTTTTTCCAGTTTTATCCCTAACCTGAAATAGTTTCAGATTTCTGTAATGAATAATATAAATTTCTCAATTTGAAAGGGTTGTTAGAAGTCTTTGATTTATATTTTGTTTTGGATTTTATTGATAGGGGAAAATAAATGCTTTGATGGATATTCCTTGATGGGAGGGGCTAATGGAAAGTCATTGTGCATATCATGTAATGTTTCAGGGTATTCCAAATCTACTTCTAGAAAATATCCAGTGTCACAGTCATTAGGAACACTGAATATAAGGCTTTTAAAGCACTGAATGCTGATGAGAAAGTAGCATGATGTCTCTGTAGTACATTGTGTATGGAGCTGGTAGCATGAAATTGGTGTAGTCACTGGTAATGAAAGTTTTCAGATGCTCTAATGTGATAAAATTGTTGACATAGTTGATTATTTATTTATTTATTTATTGTGACAAATTTACAATGAGTGTGAAGGTGCAACAGACTCAAGTCCAAAACTGCTCCCTTCACAAATTTTGAATATAAAATTACATTGTCCAAAAGATTGAGGTTAACACAGAATAAAAATTTAAGATATGCTGAAAACGTTCACTCGAAAAATAATAAAATGAATTTTCTCACTTGACCAATATTAATTTAAAAGTTTACTCCAAACGAAACACTAAAAACAGTTAAAAATAGTTTATAATATTAAATTTTTATAAAAACTTTTGAGTCGAAAATATTTTATGGTTGCTATGGTAAATATTATATGCATTTGAGTAACTGTTGTCAACCAGAGGTAAATCGTAAATAAATGCCAATGTGTGTTTTTAATATTTGCAATTTTTGCACATCAGAAAATAGCAAGGACTTGTGAACAGAAGCTTCAATTAAAACCTTGTCTATTTGGCATGATTACCAGAAAATTGCAGGAGATGTAGTGGCACTAAGCACAGTTGGGTGGAAGGGCTTGTGCTGATTTAATTTTCATAAATGTATGCTGAATATTTTTTATTAATTTTTGCGCTTCATTGAAATCAGCATCTGAAAGCATATTGAGTTTTTTTAGGAAAAGCTGTGGCTACTTGAGACTGTCTGTCCATGACTTGCCATTCATTGGATGAAGGGTGAGACATGGTGGAGACTTTGGTGATAAAAGATAAGGAGTCACATAGTAGCAGTACTGTATGATAGGGTGCAGGCAGAGTGAAGGAGGCAAGCTGATAGAGCAGTGACTAGCATTGGGTAGCAACATGATGAATGCTGGTTGCATGAGAGCACTTGTGCATGAGATCCATAAATGGAAAACTGGGTTTATAGAAAGTGACAGACAATAAGCTCTAAAGAGAGAGTGTATTGCAAAAGTGCATGCATAGGAGCAGTTGAAACAAGAACCTGTAGTGTTGAGGCAAGGTGCATGAGCATGAATATGTGTGTGAGCAAGTGTCTTGTGCAGTCAAATAATAATGGTGGTCAATGAGACAATTGTGTAAAGCATGCACAAAGGAATTATACAAGTTGACAATGGACAAGTCAATAAAATGTGCATCAAGGTCTAAATACATCATTATGCATGCTTCAACAGAATGGTGTAGATCAAGGATGCCCACAGTGAAATAATATGAGGCTACAGGCAGAACGGCTCCATTACAGGGCACTAATGCATAAGCAATGGCAGATATGTGTATCACAAAAGGATACACCATAACAGATACAGATATAAGTGAATTTTTCAAACACATGAAAAGGCTTTTTAGAAGATTTGGATTCCAAATTTGCAAAATTCAAAACCCCTAGCTGGAGGACCACTATTCTCTGTTGCAGCCAAAATAAATATTCACAATCTAAGAAGTAGAAATGGAACTGACTTACAAAGAATAGAGTGCTGAAAAGCTGAGATCTGATCCTGGTTCAACTGGATGTTCTAGAAGATCCTATGCAAATTTACCTATGCAAATTTGGGGTGAGCCCACATACACACACACAAATTGATAAGCAATAAGGTACTACCTGCAGCTGTGGCAGATGTTCTCGAGCTTGAAGGGCATAGACTGGTAAAGCGGAGTCATGAGATAAAACTGTTCAAGCATGTGCAAAAGGAGACAAAAGAACCAATCGAAATTTGCACTGAAAACACATTTCAATTCACTGAAAACAATTGCACAAAAACTTAGTGTTGAAGGTCATAGGTTCACAAGGCATGGTGAAGGCGATCAACAATACAAAAACGCATTAATGTAATTGATTTTACTTGTAATGAACTTGTACAGAACTGAGGCAGACAGACTATAAATGCAACAGGAATAAACAGTTGCAGATTGAAGTGCTGTGATTGCGAGTGGCAAATATGGAAACCAAATGACAATGGAAGCTTGGTATACAATTATCACAAACATTCACCTGCCAGGAAGCAAAATGTGAATGAAAATATAAACTGGCCTGAACAATGATAATGCCCATTTCTTTTAATTTGCAGGTTTTAATATTGGTGAAGTGAGAGATGTATTTGATAATAAAAAAAAAAAAAATATAGCAGTGGTCCAGACCTACTTATATTTTTAAAGAATTAGAAAACGAATTGGTTACACCTTTATTGTTTATTTTCAATTTGTCAGTTAAATGCAATGTATTTGCTTCCGAATGGAAACAGGCTAAAATCACTCCTATTTTTAAATCAGGTCAAGAAAATGAAATAAGTACAGGGCTGCGGCCATTCTCAATAGTGCAGTAAAGGTTTTTGAAAATATAATTCATGATAAGCTTATGAACTACCAGTATGCTAAATGTTATATAAGTTTGAATCAGCATGGTTTTCATCTAAAATGATCTAAAGAGTCTAACTAATTATATTTTTAAAATTTTGTGAATAAGGTTCTTGATAATAAAGGGGTTGTAGATGTGGTGTACACCGATTTTCTAAAAGCTTTTGATACCATTCTGCATGGTAAATTGCTGTTAAAATTGCATAATTTCGGTTGTTCAAATGGCACTGTTAGGTTTTTCAGTTCTTGTGTGAGACAGAAAAGATTCAAAAGGCTATTCAGGCACTCACTCAGTAGAACTATTTTTTGAAAGACTGAGGTGAGTAGGGAGGTAAAAACTAGAGTTTATGTCTCAATCATAGAGCCCATACTTCTGTATGGAACTGAAAGTTGGACTCTAAATAAAAATGAAAAAAACCAAATAAATGCTGTGCAAATGAAATGTCTTTGAAGAATAGTTGGCAAAACTAGAAGAGGTAGAGTAAGGAATGAGCGGATTAGAGAAGAATTGAGGGTGAAAGCTATAGGAGCTACTATAGAAGAAAGAATACTTTCCTGGCATTGACACCTCCTAAGAATGAGCGAAGAAAGGAAACCTTGTCAATACATGGAGGCAAGGGAACAAGGCAGAAGACCGATTGGAAGGCCATGAGTGCAATGGGAGGAGACTGTTTCATGGATTGAAGCAGAAAGAGGCAAGACTGAAGAGAATGACTATGAAGAGGGATCAATGGAGAAGGTGGGTTCAAGGCAGCCACCCAACACTGTAAACATGGCATACTGGGAAAGATGAAGAAGAAGAAGTTCGAGAGAGAGGGAATCCTATGCATATTTTCTTAATTTTTCTTCAAAAACGTTTTTTGCCAAGTCAGGTATACCCCAGAGGTTAAGTTGGGCCCATTGTTATTTAGTATTTTTATTAATGATATTGTCAATTTTTTAATTCTAAAGTTTTGTTGTATGCTAATGACTTGGAAATATTTGAAGAAATTGAATCTATTGAAGATAGTTTACTTCTGCAAGATAATCTTAATTTTAACTTTTTCATGTGAAATTTAACGACTTGCAGTCAAATATTTGTTAAGAATAAGTATAACTCACTTGAGCGCTTTTGAATCTATGAGATCCATCTTCAGAGGCGTGGGTTCCTAGATCATCATGTCAGTTTTTTGGTTAGAAGTGTTGTGGTTTTTGTAAAATGTGATCAAAAAGTTTGTGAGATTTAAAATTTAGTTGTTCATTGAGAATGTTTTGTTTATTGTGTGTGGTGTGTTTGTATATTTCAAATTGTTCCAAGGTGTTGAGTTCGTGTCCTTTAGATTTTATATGTAGAATGTGTAGGTTGGTACTGATGTCAGTAAAATTGTGTCCAGTTTGAATGATATGGTCGGCAAAATTCGACTCAACTTTTGATGTCAGGGCTTGAAAATGTTCCTTGTAACATTGTTTGAATGTGCGGCCTGTTTGTCCTATGTAGAATTTGTTACAATCAGAGCAGTTCAGTTTGTAGATCCCTGGGAGATCGTGTTTGCTTGTGTTCAGTGTGGTTTTGAGTGTAAGTGCATTTTTTATTTTGTTTTTTTGTTCTGAATGAGATGGTGTGGCCGGCTTTTTTGAAGATTTTTGCTAGTCTGTTTGATTGTGGATTAATGTATGTCATTGTGATGTATTTTTTGTCAGTGGTGTTGGTGTTTTGTTTTTTGTTTCTTATTTTATGATTGAGTTTGCCAATTAGGTCGTGTTTGTAGCCGTTTTCTTGTGCTAGGTATTTTATTGTATTTAGTTCAGTGTGGTAATTGTCGGTGGATAGCGGTGTGTTGTTGAGTCTGTGTAGCATTGACCTGAATGCTGAGTGTTTGTGTTGTGTTGGATGATTGGAGGTGCTGTGTATTAGGGTATCTGTCATTCTTGGTTTTCTGTAGATGTTGAAGCTGCGTTGTTGGTTTGTGTTCTTTGTGATTGAGAGGTATAGGAAGTTTATTGAATTGTTTTGCTCATATTCAGCTGTGTATTGAATGTTCTTATGTATTTTGTTTATGTATGATCGAAGTTGTTCATATTGTCTTTTGTTTCCTCTGTATAGCAATAGAACATCATCTACATATCTGTGCCAGTATATTATGTTCTGTGAAAATTTGTTATTAAAGAGTATATGAGTGTTTTCGCAGTGTTGGAGATAGATTTCAGCAAATACGCTTGAGATTGGTGAGCCCATTGGCAGTCCATCAGGTTGTGAGTAGAATTTGTTGTTGAAGGTAAAGTAATTTTGTTGAGTGATGATTTTTAGGATGTCTATTATTTCATTTATATGTTCTGTAGCTGTGTTGTTGTGAATAAGGATGTTCTGTATTATGTTCAGTCAGTCTAGATCGAGCGCTCGTCGAGTGAACATCGAAATTAGAATTTAGCAGAAGTGTTAGTAGTGCATAATTGATTCGTTTCAATTGTTGAATTTGAAATTAAAAGTGTGTCAGTGTGCAAAGTGCGTAATCGGCAGTTTTCCATTAACTGAACATTTTCGCGGGTGAATAACCTGGCAGGCCGTCAGGCCGCCAAATCAAATTCGCAATTAATAAATGAAGTCACCGCAGACTCCAAATGAGATTCTGATACCAGAGTATGAAGAAGTTGATGAAGATTCTTCAGAAACTCAAGTGAAAATTGCGGACAAAAGTGAAATGGAAAATCCTTTGGAAAACCTGTGTGGAGATTATCTAAAGGACATTAGCAAACTACAGGAGCTCCAGCTAAGTTTCAAAAAATGGGCAACGACTGAGTTTGATAAGCGGAAAATTTCACGGGCAGACTATGATTTATTTCTCGATTTAAGCAACAGTTTGTCAGAAGTTACAACGAAATTAGAAACAAGAACTGTTACTCTCAACCATCTAGCACCCACCGTTAGCAATAAGAAAATCCATGAAGCTGTTATGAACATTAATCAGTCAGTGCAAGAACTAAAAGTAATAAAACCTCCTATTTCATATGCTCAAATCACCCAAAATCCTAAAATTAACAGTAGAAAACAAGAGATAGAAGTGAATCTAAACAAACGGCAAGCGCAACCTAAGGAAGAAGTTTTGATTATAAAGCCTAAAGAACTTACAGGCAGTGAAAAGGAAATGTGCAACACCATCCGTACAGAGCTTCAAAAAATACCACGGCAACAAAACATCAAGGTGAAGAAATCGGCGAACATCAAGGGTGGAGGACTATTGTTGGTTCTTGACTCAGCGGAGGATAAGAAGAAGATAATGGAGAGCAGTTTTTCGAAATCAGAAAGTTTCAAAGTAAGTGAGCCTAAAAATAAGCAACCCAAAATTATAATCTATAATGTGCCAGCTCATCTCAATGAGAAAGACATTGCTGAACAAATTTTTAATAAAAACTTTGCATTGTCGAGTTATTCTCAAAAACAATTTCAAGACGGTTTCAAGCCTGCATTCAAAGTAGGACCTGAGGATAAACCTCATGTGCATTGGGTAGTATCTTGTGATCCTGCCATGAGAAAGTACATCATAAGTATCAATAGGGTTTTCATTGAGTGGACCTCTTGTAGAGTTAAAGACTTCATAGTAGCGCAAAGGTGCTATAAATGCCAAATTTATGGCCACATTACAACGCATTGTAGGTCACAAATTTCAATTTGTGGTCACTGTGCAGAAACTGGGCACGATTTGAAACAATGTAAGAGCAAGGGGAAGCCAGTGTGCTATAATTGTAAAAAGAATGGTAAGTCGGCCGACCATAAAATTAGTGATCCAAATTGTCCTTGCTATATTAAAGCTTTACAGCAACAAATGGACAGAACCAATTATGGGACTGTTTAATAAATTGAAGCAGATTAGAGCTTCTGTTTTAAAAATTGATAAGGTCGATAACAGGATTTTTCAGGCGGAGCCAACACAAATTAGTCTCCATAATTTTCTCTGTGGCACGGGTAAATTGAATGCAATCAATACAACACCTAAAAGTAGGGTTTCTCTAATTTTTAATTTCGGTATAGACACTGATTTTAATATCTCATTTGCTTACACAGAGAAAAACAGAATCACTTTGTCCAAAGGTATTGCAAAAATAATTGGTAGAAAAAACAATATAAGTGAAATTGAGTTATCTGCATTTCCGATAGTTAACTGTGATGGCTTTGGTTTGAAAGCTTACAACAATAATCTTATTATTCATTCAATTAAGGGTAATATATCAGAAGAATTTAAAAAAACCATTGTAAATATAAGTAAATGGGCTAATGAAAACTATCCATTAGTATTAGGTATAGATATATTTGATACAGATAGATTGGGAATTTCTAGTATTGATTTGTTTAACCTTGTTCTCCAAACAAGTAATATTAATTATGTATTTTATTACCGAGGAATAAATTACTTGGATTTCCTCAACATACCAAAAAAGCGAGAAGGTGAAACTGAATGCCCAAAAGGATACTTCCCAGGTTACACAAAATCAGAATGCTATTTAAATAGTATGTTTGAACTTAGAAGTTTTTTACAACAATATGATGAAATAAATGCAGAGATATACAAAGAAGTACTGAAAATTCTAAACAGCACAAACTACAATAAAGTATCTAGAATCTTTGACGAAATAAACAGGAAAGAGATGAATATTTTTGATAATCACTTAAGAGCGTTTGTATGGCCAACGAAGAATGCGTATAAGATGGGTTACTGTTTGGATGGAGGGGGTAGTTATGTGCCCTTCAATAGTGATTCAAAAAAATTTCTCACTCACTCGAGGTATATTTTAGTTACAAAAGATACAAGATTAATGTTTAATGTTGAATTACTTTCTACATTTTTGAAAATAAATATAGAAAATTGTAAAATGCCAAATATTAAATGGGTGTCGGGGGTACCGGGTTGTGGAAAAACACATTCTATTGTACATCAACACAAACCGGGGAAGGATCTCGTTTTATGTCAAACAAAAGCAGGCATATTAGATATAAGGAAAGCCGTTATTCATAACAATAAAATAGATAGTAATAGAGTTAAATTAGATTATAGAACGGTCTCATCATTTATAATCAATGGCTCAGATAGATGTTACGAAAGAGTGTTCATTGATGAGGCAGCTGTAATGCATGCTGGTTACATAGGTTTTATTGCGGAACTTACAAAAGCAACTGATATAATACTATTTGGGGATTCAAAACAAATACCCTATATTGAGAGAAGCAGGCTCAAGGCTAGATGGTATCATGTTTCTAGTATTTGTGACCCGTTTTTCTCGAAACCAACTTCTAGGAGATGTCCAGTAGATGTATGTTGCAGTCTCTCAAAGTTCTACACTCATATTAACACATTGAATAACAAGAATATAATTTCAATTGAGCCTACAATTGCAGACAGTGAGTATCTTAGACTTGAACCTGATACTTTGTTACTAGCTTTCACACAAACGGAGAAAAACATACTAATTAGGAGCCTGGGTACGAGATACGTTGAATCAATGAGAGTACACACTATCCATGAAGCACAGAGTTTAACTTCTAAAAGAGTAGTACTTGTTAGGATAAATCCCAAACCGCTAGAAATTTACAATAGTATTCCGCATATAATTGTGGCTTTAAGCAGACATACTGAAAGTTTTCAGTACCTTACAAGAGGAGGAGAGGATCTGATGTTATCTCTAACAAGAAATATTAAAAATTATAGTACTTCAGAAATCTTAAATTGGCATAAAAGCATGAGCGAGGTAATTGAAGAAAACCAGAAATGGAGATGTGGTCAATAGGAGACGAGTTAGAGACTGCTTTTGAAATTGAGAATCAGGTACTACACGACTCAGGTGAACTGAGAAGAGTGATTGGTACTTGCAACCTGAAGGTTTTGAATTTCAACATCAGGAGCATAAATAAAAATTTCGATGACTTAATGATTCAGCTGCAGGAAATTAACGTTCAGTTTGACATAATTGTTTTGACTGAGTGTTGGCTTAATGATTGTATACCTCAGCAAATTTATAACTATAACGCTTTCTATACAGCTGAGAACCGTTTACAGAATGATGGAGTTGTAGTTTATGTGAAATCCAACTTGAATTGTATGTCTGAAGAAATAGAAATAAAACAATCTAATGCTCTACATCTCAAACTTGTTTATAGTAAAAGGGAGATAGATATTATTACAATTTATCGGTCACCATCACATCATGATATTAATGATTTTTTAGCTGACCTCAGAGTGGTTTTAGATAGTTTGAGAGGTCGGCATATTATGTGCTTGGGCGATTTAAATATAAATATACTTCCTCCATACAACGATCAAGTTAATGATTACTTGGATCTATTAAGTGAGTACGGACTTCGGCATTGCATTACCGAGCCAACTAGGGTAAGCGACAATACATACTCATGTATTGACCATATTTTAACAAATCTTAATAGACCGATAACTCCTGTGGTGAATGAAAATTCTATTACAGATCACTTCATGACTGTTTTAGGAATAAGTGACACTGATTACGAGAGTCACAATTTAGTTTCAGTCGAAAATATTAAAAAAGGCATATCAGTTAATTTAATTGGGTTAAAAGCTCACCTTTCTACAGAAGAATGGATTCCTGTTTATGAAGCTAATGAAACTAATAGAGCATATGAAGAATTCATCAGTATTTTCAGGAGACATATATCAAATAACACAAACTCATATATATTAAAGAGAAGGTTCAAACCAATCAAGCCTTGGATAACGCAGGGTCTAATAAGAGCTATAAAGACCAGAGATGAATTAAACAAGAAACGTAAGCAACGTCCTAATGATGTTCAGCTTGCTGATTACTATCGTACATATAGAAATCATCTAAACGTACTTATTCAAAGCACTAAAACAGATTATTATAGAAATAAGATTGAGCAGGCTGGAGGAAATATAAGAAAAACATGGTCTGTCATTAAGGAGGTTTCAGGTTCTTTGGGGAAAAATAAACAAGATCTGCAAAAAATTAATTTTAATGGAAATGTGATTTCACTAGATAAAAGCCCTAATGAGGTGTTGAGTTGTACCAACAACTATTTTGCACGTATAGGAGCAAGAATGGCAGATAATATCAGTAGAAAATTAAATAAAACTTTAGATGAGATAGTTTCCAATTACCGACCTAAAAGACGCATCCCAACAACTATGTTTCTGAGTGCAGTAGATGAGCAAGAGATTCTGGCTATAATACAAACACTAAGAACAGATAGCTCACCAGGAAGGGACGAAATAAGCAATAGCATTATTAAAAATGTGAAGGAGTATATAGTCAAACCCCTAGTGCATATTTTCAATCTAAGCTTTGAGAATGGTGTCTTTCCGGATCTTATGAAGAAGGTTTGTGTTAGGCCTCTTCATAAAGCTGGTGACAAGCTATTACTTGGAAACTATAGACCAATCTCGTTAGTTAGCAATATATCTAAGATCTTGGAAAAACTTATGAAGAAGCGTCTAGTACACTATTTGGAAAAAAAACAGCATTCTTTCTTTTAACCAATATGGCTTTCGTGCAGGTAAAAGTACAGAGGATTCACTATTTGAACTGTCAAATCATGTCATTGATGGTCTTGATAATAATAAGAAATGCATGGGAATATTTCTTGATCTTGCCAAGGCGTTTGATACAGTATCACATGAGCTTCTTCTGAAAAAGCTTGAGGCCATTGGGATACGAGGGGCCACATATTGTTGGTTTGAATCATATCTTGTGCAGCGAACTCAGTCAACAAAAATAGGAAATCTAATGAGCGAGGATGCAAATGTTGAGTTTGGGGTTCCACAAGGAACTGTGCTTGGACCAATTTTGTATCTAGTTTTTGCAAATGATCTGTGTTCGCTTGACATAAATGGCAAACTGATAGCGTTTGCAGATGATACTGCCATTTTATTCAATGGTGATACTTGGGAAGAGACATTGAAACGTGGTCCCTAAAAGTTTTTGGGAAAAAGAATGTTGATAGCCTAAAACTGCTTTGAGGCACCGCAACGATCATAAAGCATTGACAGTTTGACAGAAATTATTACACATGGGTAATCGCGGCTAGACCGTGAAAAATAAACAGAAGTACTAACTTTAATAGGATACATTCAATTTGAAACGGGGTTACTAGGAGCTTTTGTGGGGGTGTATTTGCCGACGAAATACAGACAGTTTTAGTACTCTGTGACGAGAAATTATTAGATTACGAGGGTAGCCCGTGAGAAAACAGAAAAGCTACTTTTAATGGAATGCAATCGATTATGAAGCGTGGCCATCAAAGAATTTGGTTGAAGTACATTCGATCATAAAACACAGACAGTTTGACAGCATTATTGCTCGGCAACTAAAAATTATTAATCACGAAGGGGAAAAAGAAGGAGGCTCCCCGAGAGAGGAGGCAGTTGGAGAACAGATTTCCTGATGAACGGACGTGTTGCTCAAATTCGTAAGAAGACTTAAAATCCGTTTAAAGAGAATACCGGTGCGGTGCTATGAGTCGTGAAAAAGTGTCTAACTTTGACATAAAAATAGTTTTTCATTAGGACATTGAAAATAACCAGTTTTCTAATGAGATAAAACGTTTCGTGATGACTATCAATTTAATTGAATGCGGGATTTCCACATCGAAAACTTCAGGGATTTAGAGAGAAAGTATATCCAGGCAGGGGTTTCCAAGATTCCGTGGGGGTGGAGGTTATGCAGTTCCGGAAGATTAGGCTGAGAATCATAGAAGAAAGTTGCTCTCCAGGCTGTAAGAAGATAATGTATGTGGTATGTGTACAGTGCTCCGTCAGAAAAAGTGAAATGTGTGAGTAAAATAATAAAAACATTATTCTTTATTAAATCTTAATATTTTATTAATATGTTTGCATCCTGAATTCCATTTGATGAAGTGTGACCCTGAGATCGAATAACTTTAGACTAATGACATATTAATATTCAAATTGTTCAGCAGTTTTTGGCATATTTTCTGACTTCAACAAAAAACCGCCTGGCGCCCAAACCATCAACAACTCTGCTTAATTTATAAAAAAAAAAAAAATAGTTTTTATACTTTTATTTGTATTATATATCCGAAGAAAAAAGCACACGTTGCAACATTCAGAACAGCAGAGCGAGAACTTGGTAAAGTGCTAAATTGGCTTAATAATAACCTACTGACATTGAATGCTGAGAAGACTGTATTTCTGGTTTTCTCATTAACAGAAGCCACTAAACCCCTCAAAAATACATTGAAAATACATATTTGTGAACAGACTGGAGATGAATGCAGCTGCCCTGTAATTAGAAGATCTGATACAGTGAAATACTTGGGAGTTCAAATAGATGATTTGTTCCGATGGGAGGGTCAGGTGGCTGGTGTTGTTAAAAAGTTGAGAAAGCTTGTATATTCATGCAGCTGCGCAACATATTGCCGGTATCGGATGTTAGAATGGTTTACTACTCTCTGGTGGAATCTGTTATTAGATATGGTATTCTTATATGGGGAGGAGCTTATTATAATACAATAGATCCGCTTCTAAAAGTGCAAAAACTTCTACTCAGAGTTATTAGCTATAGGCATCGGTTATTCCCATCAATTCAGTTATTCTGGGATTACAAGGTACTTAGCGTTAGGCAGTTATACATATTAGTAGTTAGCACATATATAAAGAAACACCCAAGCCAAATTCAATTCGTTGATCATGCTCACAATACCAGAGCTCGAAATAGAGATATTTCAGTTCCCAGAGTAAACTCAACATTTGCTCAAAAATCAGCATTATATGTTGGCTCTAAAGTTCTGAATAGAATGCCGAGTCTTTTGAAGAACGAGGCTAACTTGAAAAAATATAAGAGTTCATTAAAGAAATGGCTAATAGATATAAATTTCATTGAATCCGAAAAAATTTTAGCAGGTAACTTCTGAATGTATAATTAAATAAATTCAAGATATAAAGTGTTTAAAACGTTGTCAATTTTCCAGACAATAACTATAGCATGTAATGTTTCATCATATTGTTTATGTAAAAATACTTATAATGGTATATGACATTGTCTTTTGTAGGGTGTTTTTTATTGTTGTATAGAGTTAGCAGTGATAAGTTTGTAGAGTTAGAAAGGTGGTAGATAGTAGTATGTAGTGCTAGGTAGTATATAAGTAGTCATTTTGGTGTTAGTAATATTAGTGTTAGTTATATAATGTAGAATATTTCAATAATAATTAGAATACTAACATGGATAATCAACAATAATGTTTCAATTATTTTAAAAGGAATTTTGCATAAATTGAAAAACTTACTAGACTGTTTCACCCCAGCACATATTTATATAGTGGGGTGTTCACGAGTAATCAATATGAAAATATTTATACACAGACATTGTAAAAATTTATTATTATGTATCAAATGAAAATAAACTCCTCTGGACAGGGTTGTTCAGAGAAAATTGAATTGAATTGAATTTCTATTGTTTCATTGACAGGTATGTTGGTGTATAGGTTTGTTATATCGAAAGCTGTTTGTTTGATGTGCTACCCTCCTTAGAAAATCAATGAGGGTGATTTCTCCTCAAACAAGAAGTGTCATGGCTAGTGAGATGTTCATGCAATGTGCCCTTATCGTCTGTCAATGATTTTCCAGAATACATACTTTTCTTACCATATAGAAGAACACCTCTTGTTCTATACATTGAAGTCCTCCTAGAAATCAAACATTTCCATGGTTATTTTTCAATAGAGATGTCTTGTTTGTATAGGTATGAAGTTTAGTTTAGAAAAAATATATCAGGAATTAATTTATAACAATACTTTACAAAGTTCAATTTTTAGTCAAAACTTTCCTGAAATGTTTAGGAAAAATATTGTCTCTACAGACTCATACAATAATATCTAAATTTTCATGAAATATACAAAAGTTTATTGATCTGAAGTATTCATTTTTGTATGCTATTTATTAAGATAATTACAATGAGGTTATTTCTTTCAGTTCATGTATACCTTCAAAAGGTCTGCACAGTCATACTTTTTCCTTGTATGTTTGTATTACAGCTCCAATGATTCTCTGTTTTAAATAATGTTGTTTTAATAAAGTAGGTTGAAATTCCCCTGAATGATGAAACGTTTTTACAATGGCTAAAAATGTTAGAACTTGGACTTCAGCAGTTGAATTACAGTTACTTCATGAATTTAAAAGTTTATTCAATTTTATAAATTTCATTAAAATTTGGTAGATTAAATAGAACTATAAATTTCTTGCTCAATTTCACTTACCAATGAATTCAAAGATATTAAAGTTTTGCCAAAAGAAGCCAACAATTTAGCATGGAAGCTCACCAAACTGTTGTTGGTTCTTGGGCAAAAACAGTTAGCTGGCGAGCCCCCACTCTAGCTCCAAACCAATACCTTGTGACATATCTAATAATATTGCACAATGGCTCACCGGTTGCTAGATTCCTCATTTCCATAGCATACTATGGCATTCAGACCATCAGCAATGCAAAATGGAGGATTGGTTTCACTATGCCTGAAGCATGTATAACATTTTGTTTGAAATTTTAGATTGGCCAACCAGTGACAGAATTTAAGATTGATTAAAATTGATTAGGAATTAATGTACTAATATCATGTTCTAGAAGACATCATATGCCCCACTGCACAAACTTATTTCTTTCATCAAAACAATGAAAAAAGTTCATATATATATAAGCATGCTTGTGACTGCAGTAGTTGTTGAGAAATTTAGCAAAATATGCTAAAAACGTGATTTTACAAGTTTAATGAGTGATTATTTCATAAATAAGCCGGTATTTTTAATCAATAGAACTTGTAGAGAATTTGATTCTCAAGATAAAATGTCCAGTTACTTACAGCATTCAGCAGGCCTCTTTCAAAGTCTGTGGTTATGTGCCCAATATGCCAGGTGATGATATTTTCCTTAACATAGCGCAATATTTTTCTATAGTGTGCTTCGGTTTTTGTTTGCATTAAAAAAAAAAAATGCAACTGGGAAAACCTGGGAAAGAGTAATTCATTATCAATATTTGTTTTTCAAACTTAGTAGCTAATTCGCTAAACACATTGTAAAATTCATGAAAGCATACATTTATAAAATTATAATAAACGTGAAAACGGGAAATTGCAAGGAATTTCGCTTTCTTCTCTATTACTCAATATTTAGATCCTGTCATGTATTGTGATCATTTGATATAAAGTTTTGACCTGACTATGAATTGACAAAAAGTAGTAAAAATTACAAATTTCTTCTGGTTAATTATGATTATGAGACACTTCAATGCCAAAGAAGTTTCAATCAAGTACTCTTTAATTGTAGTATATTCATTTAGTTTAGAGGTTACTATTCTAAGTTGGCAGCACTGTCCTCTTATGCATAATTAACTGCTGTTTTGTAATTTGGCATTGCAGTTTAATGACATTTGTTGCTATGGAGCACTATTGAAGTAAAGACAGTGTTTTAATTGATAAATCGTTTTTAAAAGGGGGTGGAATTTTACACAACTTGAGCACTGCAAAATGATTTTGATAGGTGTAACTGTCCAGTACATGTAGCAATTGAAAAACTGATTCACCAATTCCATGTATTTGTTGAGTTTTAGATGTTGAAAGACTATGTACGCCCTCAGAGTGGCTGATCAGTAGCAAATATCACTGCAATAAGGGCAAAGATTTGAGGGAATTCGTTATAACTAAAAATCATTTTGCAGTGTTTCAATTGTGTCACAGTGCTTCATCTACTTTTAATTCACACTTTCAACAATAATTATAACACTTTCTTCACTCATATGACAACAAATCTGTTAGAAAGTAAAGAAAAAAAGAAGATGTCATTGATGATCAGTGAAGAAGTAGAAAGCAGACTACATATTAGTGGATGAGATACTTTCAGTCTATGGTTTTCAATTGACTATTGTCAGTAGGTTCAGTTTGATGGTAATTATCAGTCGTATTTGTGTGATTCTGTCTAATAAAAGTATATTTATTTTCAACTAAATTTCATTATACAGTAATGCCAAATTAAAAAACATAGCTGTTAATCTTGCATAAGAAAACAGAGCCATCAATTAAAAATTATGAAATGAAATGAAAATATGCTTTATTAGGCGGAGTTGGGACTTAAGAGTCCCCTCTACCACTCAACCTTGAAAATTATGACCTTTAACTAAAACATACTAAATTTTGTGTACTTACCACATTCCTGAATTGTATGGGGGTAGATAAAAGTTGATAAAGTCTGTTTGACAAGGCACAACCTTAAATGTTGCATCCATAAAGATATGCTTAGCCTCTCCAGGATTTTCCCGCATAATTTGTGTAATTCAGCAACTGCTGAAGCCCATGGCAATTTGTTCCACATCCTCAAGGAACTCTTCAGCAACCAGGAACTCTTCTACCCCAAGCCTGGTCCTCATAAGAATTCCTCGTCCTGCTAAAGAATTCCTCATCCTGCTAAGAATTCAGCTGCTCCCTCATTTCTTCAAGAGTGCATGGGTTCCCTGTTGGTCCACACGTCACATGCCCAGAGCATGGCTCTCTGGGCATTTAAGTTAGAAGTCCAGCTCGCTGCTTCTGGATGTCTGAAAAATGTTTTTTGGTACTTTTAAATAATTGGGTGGAAATGATCATATTAACAACATTTTTGTTTGCTGCAGTTAGGTGCATACCCAGGGATAATGTTTGGGGTGGCAATTCACTGACCTAATCACAGAAAATGCCACTAGATCAAAGTTTAAATAGCCTATTTATGCTAAACAATTATGTAAAACAATAAAAATATGACAAAATGATTATTATCAATTATTACTAATATTACTATCATTAGATTTTTTCACTTTTTCATGTTCAGATGTCAAATGTACCTTCAGCATTTCTGATATCAACATGGCAAATAGAGAGCGTCTAATATCAATAGACATTAGATAATGTTACGAACGTTTTGGACAATAAATTTCAAATTATATTGTGAAACATTTTGTAAATTTAAGCAATAAAATGCTGTATGTTGTGGAAAGAACCGAAATTGTTATTAGTGTTGAGAAGTAAATGTATGAAAAATCCCTGAGGTAAGAGCATCATGTTCTTGACATTTTTCTTCTTCTTGCAATTTTCCCATTATTTGGGGTCGGCTCTCCTAGATCTTAGTCACCAGTGTGCACGATCTTGGGTCATCTCAGGTTAAAGGTCTGATTGCTTCATAACTCTATGATCCAGAGCCATCCATGTGAGGCGGGGTCTGCCTCTGCTCCTTGCCTTTGCCTCTATCTCCAGCACTTTTCTGATCATGTGGTCGGGTGGGCGTCTGTTAACATGGTCATACCAGTGCAGTCTTCCCTCAATGATTTTCTCACCAAAGGGTGTCACTTTAAAACTTCCATGGACATGAATGGTTTTTATTCTTGCCATCCTGAAGATCAGGACATTTTTTAATATGAATAAATAAAGAATTACAAATGTGATGGTATGAATTTCGACTTTACATGGATTATACTGTCAATTAGGTTCACCAGTGGCGATTTTTATTGTGAATCGAATAATTTGTGAGATGTATAACGACCATCAAACTCAGTGAGGTTAGTAATTAAAATTATTTTTCAAAAATTAACTATAAGTGAGCGCCACAAAACTGTTATGGTTTTGTCATTAGAATAACATGATAACATAATAATCGATTGTAACCAGAAACTTGAAGCCAACTAACTGGACAGGTAAAGTAAAATTTAGCCCAATATTTGTGGCAATTTCAAAATAGCACATGTGCTTATGGTATAATAATATTTTATTTCGCCAAAATACAAAAATACAAATATAAGAAATTCACAATTCAAAGTGTATAACACATTTTTGGCACAGCCAGCAAAGTAAATACTTGAGCGCTAGCTGTGAGTTCATTCAATAAGATTACTAGTAAACATAGAAAGCTCGTGAAATGAAAGAAATCAATAATGAATTTAAAGGTAAAGTAATAAAGATCTTAAAGTATCTCCATGAGGTGACAAAACTAAAAAACACACAATTCTCATCCTTTCATTGTAAAACAATCGAAAAACACAGCAAAAAATATATTCACTGAAATATAATTCAATAACATTCTCTTTAAAAATATATAAAAACAAAATAAACAGATATAATTCTTCCATAACTTAAGAACAGAAACAATCAAAATATTAAAACAATACCCATAATTACAAAAAGGACAATGTTAATTACAGGGTTTTGTTTAGTTCAAACCCTGTATTATTATACCGTAAAATAACCAAAAAAATTAGCTTGTGACACCAATTCAGTGCCTGCAATCGATTTTACTGAAAAACTAAGTCGATAATAATTAAAATTTAGGTAGCGTGGAATAAATATTCTGTTGGACCCATATAGTTATTTCCTTTAAAAGAACTTTGGTAACTTTTCTATCTATGAAATTTATCGGAATTTTGTTTGAAAATATATTACAAAGGTAAGTGAATTGGTGTCTGCAAACCATTAATCTTATAAAAACGATATTAAAAAAAAACTTGATACTGCCGGACGCGTTTGATAGGGTATTATCCTGGTAATTATTAATTTATTATTATTGTGTGGATTGCATGCGGTCCGCCCCCCCCCCCCCCGTTGCTACACCACTGATCCTACTCATACAATTAATAACTAAAATTTTTCATACCTGATGGCTTCGTCTTCAAAAATTTCTGAAGTCCTGGTCCTCTCTTGAGTATACCTCTGCTTTAGTAGAGAAATGAATGTGCCCCTCTTACATTGTCACTTTGGTGGTTGTGAAGGGACTGTTTTCTGGTTGGAATGATCGAGTCATCAATCCCAAAACCCATGGTTGCTCTCGCCCTATAGCCTTCTCTCTCCCACACACCAATCAAATATCTAGTAGTGAGAGAAAAAGGAGACAAAGGATCAATATCCTGTATCACTCAATACTGTTTATCAGCATCGTATAGCCTATATGGCTATGTTGAGCTGAAAATCAGAATTTTAAAATCAGGTTACCATGAAACACTTGGAAAATCGATCCTCCTCTCAAGAATTAAATAATTAGATAATTATTCTATCACATATACAAAATTACAAATCGAGGTATGACTATAGTAATCTCAAAAAGATTTAATGAAGATAATTATTTAGTATACAAACGTTCAAATTTTCCGACAATTTTTTGTGACATCTACACACTCCAGGAAGCAATAACCCGTTGAAATTTTTTGGAAGTCGCTATTTTTTCACAAGAAAATTTAAATGTTCGAAAAACATAATTTTTTATTTGAAAAATTTATAATTTGCAAACATATGAGGAGCTTCAAAACACGATATAAATCAAATAGTGAATATAGCATTTCCAAAACACTGTCACCCCCAAACACAGTGCACGCTCTGCGCGCCTCCCCTGGGTGGCTAACATGGCTAGATATGACTGAACCATCTCATACTTTGGTAATTGTGCCGCAGATGTTAGCAAATAAAAAATCACTTGAAACCTTCACCAAATTGTAGTATTATGTCTCCTGATCACAATTACCAAGTTTTTAAGTGTCGGTCTCAATTAAATAATTAATTATTCAATATTAAAAACTCACCTTTTGAACATAAATACGGCTCTGAAAAGCCTTTATAGTACCTTAAGCATAACATCATAGACAAACAGATAGAGCAATGGAGTGCCATCTACATCAAAACATCAATGGAAACTGGAATGGAACTGCATAACCAAACCTTTCCTAACCTGGCTAGATGTGACTGAACCACCTCTGTAAATATTTAAAAGGTTTAAAGTTAAATATTTAAAGGTATTCTAAAAGTGGTTCAGTCACATCTAGCCAGGTTAGGAAAGGTTTGGTTATGCAGTTTGGTTATCTAGTTTCCATTCCACTTCGTTCCATTCACGCAGTCTACGCTTCTGCGCATGCGCGAAATGTTCATGCAGATTTAAAAGGTCGTGGCCCAAAAGCCTAAAACCCAGTCTGTGGCTAGGTTATGTATAATTATGTGCGATGCATCAAGTGATGAGATTTTGGAACAAATTGAAAATGCCTCTATTATTAAGTAGATAAATTGCATGAGTAAATAATTAATAAATTAAAATGCAAATTATTGTGTTGCAAAGATTCATGCATTCTAAACACTCAATTAAAGTTAATTGCTGAAGATAGTCATTTTGGGGCTCTGTTCCAAAGGTAGGTTTTCAATATTGAATAATTAATTATTTAATTGAGACCGACACTTAAAAACTTTATAATTGTGATCAGGAGACATAATACTACAATTTGGTGAAGTTTCAAGTGATTTTTCATTTGCTAACATCTGCGGCACAATTACCCATACCCATACTTTTAGTACTTTGATGCATAAAACAACATAGATCAAGTGAATATAACATTGCCAAAATACTACCACCCCCAAACACAGTGCGCGCTCCGCGCGCCTAAGCAAACCTTCCCTGGGTGGCTAACAAGGCTAGATATGATGGAACCACCTCATATCTTCAGTACTTTCATGCATAAAACAACAAATAAATCTAAGCTTACCAATCTTTTTATACTTTGGTGGGTACAATTCCACTTCTTTCTCGCTAAGCCGAACTGAATGTAGAAATTTAACACTGCACTTCAAAATATAGTATTTCTCAGAAAAACGTTGGAAACCTGCTTTCTTCCACCAGTGTCATAACCTTCAACCAACACCCCCGGCTTCATCAAAACCACTGTTACAGCTACCAACTGCATTTACTCTATGTGTACGTTCTGGGAGCATCTGGTTTGGTGCACCAGAATTCTTTCGGTGCACCGAACCAGTCACGTGATCGGTGTACCAACATATGTTCCCAGGGACGGCAGTACAGCACTCACCGGTGTACAGTTGGGCGCGTACTTTTGAAATTAATCTGTGTAAGTCACTGTTGTACTAGCTGCGCAAATAAAAGAAAGCCGCTATAGGGTTATCGATTGAAATATACGCCTATTTTGATAGAATGATTGTGCATATAATAAAGAATAATTATTATTGGAGGCAATATGCAGTTTGGAAGTTCATTTCTACATAAACAGCTATCATTATTAAGGTAAACAGCGGGAAATATGACATTGAAATTACAAAATTTTGTTCAATAAATATTTTATAATAAACTTACCACTTAAAAGAGCATGAATTTCCTCTGTTTCATGAATATTGTACATAACCTCATTGAATGCATTAACTTGATCATGTTTGGAAGCCATTTTGGAATGAAACAGCAGACGATTTTTCATCGACCAATGAGAGCTCTCTGGTTACTGGTTCACAGTCCGTGGATCTACCTTTTCGTACGGTGCATGAAACCTGCACCGGAGCAGGCCAAACCGGAAACAGCTGCTGGTTAACGAACTGTCAAAAGCTCCCAAAGGACTTGGAACTCATGCCTCTGGTGCACCGATTGAAGCTACCGGTGCACCGAAAATGCTCCCAGAACTTACACATTGATTACATTGGGACAGTTACTCGCTAAAGGGTTAATTACATTGGGATAGTTACTCGCTAAGCGAGTAGCGAGTAGGACGTTACTGACCGACCGTGCTACAGCAGCTCAGCATACCAAGCCAAATTATATTAGAAAAATTATTTCTAGAATCACCCCCATACTATGGAATTTCTAAGACAATAAATAATATTGCAACACAAAATTAAAATATGAAGTTTACCAACAATTATTCAATGAAATTTCATCAAAACATTATACAATATATCTCATCTGAAGTGTTTTGCTGGCAGCCTGCGTGATTAAGTGTAGGGTTTGGACACAATAATATTGTATTTTGGTGTTGGCTACTCTGCCAGCGTGTATGAATGTGACCAAATTCAAGGTTGAGAGCCTGTCTACTTTGAATTTGGTCACATTTATACTCGCTGGCAGAGTGGCCAACACCAAAATACAATATTATTGTGGCCAAAGCCGATACTTAATCACGCAGGCTGCCAGCATAACACTTCAGATGAGATATATTGTATAATGTTTTGATGGAATTTCATTGAATAATTGTTGCTAAACTTCATATTTCAATTTTGTGTTGAAATATTATTTATTGTCTTAGAAATTCCATAGTAGGGGGGTGATTCTAGAAATAATTTTTTTAATATAATTTGGCTTGGTATGCTGAGCTGCTGTAGCACGGTCGGTTAGTAACGTCCTACTAGCTACTCGCTTAGCGAGTAACTATCCCAATGTAATCAACCCATAAGCGAGTAGCGAGTAGGACGTTACTGACCGACCGTGCTACAGCAGCTCAGCATACCAAGCCAAATTATATTAGAAAAATTATTTCTAGAATCACCCCCATACTATGGAATTTCTAAGACAATAAATAATATTGCAACACGAAATTAAAATATGAAGTTTACCAACAATTATTCAATGAAATTCCATCAAAACATTATACAATATATCTCATCTGAAGTGTTTTGCTGGCAGCCTGCGTGATTAAGTGTAGGGTTTGGACACAATAATATTGTATTTTGGTGTTGGCTACTCTGCCAGCGTGTATGAATGTGACCAAATTCAAAGTTGAGAGCCTGTCTACTTTGAATTTGGTCACATTTATACTCGCTGGCAGAGTGGCCAACACCAAAATACAATATTATTGTGGCCAAAGCCGATACTTAATCACGCAGGCTGCCAGCATAACATTTCAGATGAGATATATTGTATATTGTTTTGATGAAATTTCATTGAATAATTGTTGCTAAACTTCATATTTCAATTTTGTGTTGAAATATTATTTATTGTCTTAGAAATTCCATAGTAGGGGGGTGATTCTAGAAATAATTTTTTTAATATAATTTGGCTTGGTATGCTGAGCTGCTGTAGCACGGTCGGTTAGTAACGTCATACTAGCTACTCGCTTAGCGAGTAACTATCCCAATGTAATCAACCCATAAGCGAGTAGCGAGTAGGACGTTACTGACCGTCCGTGCTACAGCAGCTCAGCATACCAAGCCGAATTATATTAAAAATTTATCTTCCAGAATCACCCCCATACTATGGAATTTCTAAGACAATAAATAATATTGCAACACAAAATTAAAATATGAAGTTTACCAACAAATATTCAATAAAATTTCATCAAAACAGTTCAAAGTACATACTATGTATCTGATTGGATTGTTATGTTAGCAGTCTGTGCGGCTAAATGTCGACTTTGGCCACAATAATATTGTATTTTGGTTTCGGCTACTCTGCCAGCGACAGGCTCTCAACTTTGAATTTGGTCACATTTGTACTCGCTGGCAGAGTAGCCAACACCAAAATATAATATTATTGTGGCCAAAGCCGATACTTAATCACGCAGGCTGCCAGCATAACACTTCTGATGAGATATATTGTATATTGTTTTGATGAAATTCCATTGAATAATTGTTGGTAAACTTCATCTTTTAATTTTGTGCTGCGATATTATTTATTGTCTTAGAAATTCCATAGTATGGGGGTGATTCTAGAAATAATTTTTTCAATATAATTTGGCTTGCTATGCTGAGCTGCTGTAGCACTGTCGGTTAGTAACGTCCTACTCGCTACTCGCTTAGCGAGTAACTATCCCAATGTAATCAACCCATAAGCGAGTAGCGAGTAGGACGTTACTGACCGACCGTGCTAAAGCAGCTCAGCATACCAAGCCGAATTATATTAACAATTTATCTTCCAAAATCACCCCCATGCTATGGAATTCCTAAGAAATAATATTGCAACACAAAATTAAAATATGAAGTTTACCAACAATTATTCAATAAAATTTCATCAAAACAGTTCAAAGAACATACTATGTATCTCATTGGATTGTTATGTTAGCAGTCTGTGCGGCTAAATGTCGACTTTGGCCACAATAATATTGTATTTTGGTGTTGGCTACTCTGCCAGCGACAGGCTCTCAACTTTGAATTTGGTCACATTTGTACTCGCTGGCAGAGTAGCCAACACCAAAATATAATATTATTGTGGCCAAAGCCGATACTTAATCACGCAGGCTGCCAGCATAACACTTCTGATGAGATATATTGTATATTGTTTTGATGAAATTCTATTGAATAATTGTTGGTAAACTTCATCTTTTAATTTTGTGCTGCGATATTATTTATTGTCTTAGAAATTCCATAGTATGGGGGTGATTCTAGAAATAATTTTTTCAATATAATTTGGCTTGCTATGCTGAGCTGCTGTAGCACTGTCGGTTAGTAACGTCCTACTCGCTACTCGCTTAGCGAGTAACTATCCCAATGTAATCAACCCATTACTGACCGACCGTGCTACAGCAGTTCAGCATATCAAGCCAAATTATATTAAAAAAATTATTTCTAGAATCATCCCCATACTTTAGAATTTCTAAGACAATAGATAATATCGCAACACAAAATTAAAATATGAAGTTTACCAACAATTATTCAATGAAATTTCATCAAAACAATATACAATATATCTCATCTGAAGTGTTATGCTGGCAGCCTGCGTGTTTAAGTGTCGGCTTTGGCCACAATAATATTGTATTTTGGTGTTGGCTACTCTGCCAGCGAGTACAAATGTGACCAAATTCAAAGTAGACAGGCTCTCAACTTTGAATTTGGTCACATTTATACTCGCTGGCAGAGTAGCCAACACCAAAATACAATATTATTGTGGCCAAAGCCGACACTTAATCACGCAGGCTGCCAGCATAACACTTCAGATGAGATATATTGTATATTGTTTTGATGAAACTTTATTGAATAATTCTTGGTAAACTTCATATTTTAATTTTGTGTTGCAATTTTATTTATTGTCTTAGAAATTCCAAAGTATGGGGGTGATTCTGGAAGATACATTTTTAATATAATTCGGCTTGGTATGCTGAGCTGCTGTAGCACGGTCGGTTAGTAACGTCCTACTCGCTACTCGCTTAGCGAGTAACTATGCCAATGTAATCAACCCTTTAGCGAGTAACTATTCCAATGTAATCGACCCTTGAGCCACCATCGATGTTAGCCGATTTTGTACGTTCGATGTCCCCTCAAAGCTCAAAGTCTCACGTTTTAGGTTTTAGGTTATGAATCCCGTTTTTCTATGCAGAGCATGATTCTAAAACCAAAATAGTTTTTTTTTAACTCTCAGACCTGTGATTTTGTTTATTATTTGCTCTGAACATTATATTACAAATCCATAATCTAGATTATATTATAGCACCATTACTCTAAAAATATTGAAGTTATTCAATAGGAAACATGGATGATGGTATTGAAAGTACTGGTACTGAAGATGAAATGGAAACTGAGGATGGATCAGTTGCAACTACGACTCAATCTAAACGATCTGTTTATCTACCAGGAATGCCAGTTGAAGATGGAGAGAAATTGGTCCCTGATCAGTCGGCGTACGTAATGTTACACAATGCAAAAACAGGTGAGTTTTGAACTGTATAAGGTTATAATTAAATAATGGTAGCTCAATGTTGCTTCATCAAATTTGCCGAGAGCTATCTTCTGTAAAGCCAGGCACCTTTATGCTAGTGGTTAACTTCCATCAATTTGCGCTGTTGTACCGTATCTACCCCACCGAAACAATCGACGAAAACGTTTTTATTAAAATAATCGATATCTGTACCAAAGCTAAACTTAAACTATCGACTATCGATTCTCTGAGCTAATTATTTCGGTGGAGTAGTTATGGAAGTTTAGCCACCTGAGAGATGTTGCAGAACTAACTTGAGCCATTGATTAATGATTTTCATTAGGCTATTTCCAAACACAATGTGTAATCGGTTTGTCAAATACAGAATCAGTAAATACAGACATAACTTATGCGTATAATTATACAATGCAAATAGTCACAATAAGCCAAATTGTTCATGGAATATGTCACTCATCCTCATAAAACGCTCCCACTGTCATGAGGAATAAGTTATAAAAAATTTCGTAAACCGTTCGCCCCTGTACTCAATTAAGGAATTATGTACACGGACGAACTCATTAGAAATTTGTAAGTGCACATTACAAAACTCTTTGTTTGGAGAGTCCTTGCAACTGCAGGCAGTTAATTGGCTGCCGTCTTGAGTGGCCAGAAGTGTTTCTGATTTTACTTAGCCTTGGATGGGAGAAAGTGCATGTCGGGACAAAGTGCACTCCTATCTATCCTAACCTGAAGCTTCGGTTTCCTGGAACGTGGATTTGGACTAAATGGATAGCCTTTAGCTCACAACAGATGGGCAGCTAACCAAACCTAACCTAACCTGGCTAGTAGGCTTGGCAATAATGACTCTTCTCAATGAGTCGTTCAATCGCGCTCACTCTTATAAGTGAGTCATTCATTCGAACTAGTTGAAAAATGAGTCATCAGCAATGCTCGTGCTCATTCACTACCATAGCTTGCTCAGCGAGCACTCAAACACACACAACAATAAATAGCCTTGTCTGGCGCCTCAATATAAACAATTCTCAGAATCTGAGTCATCAGTTTAATATTCCAGAGCACAGACTCAATGAGCTTTCTGAGCCAGCAGTAGTTGGTTCAGTTGACAGTTCAAAAAGCTCATGGAGCAGAGAGAGGTGAGTGAGTGAGCCAGCTGTTATTGTAGTTCGTTCACTTCACAGTTCAAAATGCTCGTGGAGTGAAGAGGTGAGTGCTCTTAGCAGTGCCTATAGCCGGCCGCTGCGGCTGCACTGCTCTGCTAATTCAAAGAGCGCTCACTAGATGGTGTGTTGACTGTATTTCGTGAAAAACAAACGCAGCTCAAAAATGAACGAACTACTTTCTGAATTTGAACTACTAGTTCGTAGTTCATTTTAAAGAGTCAGTTACTTTGAACGACTCGCTCAATCTGGTCACATCTCTACTGGCTAGATGTGACTGAACCACCTCATACGAAGACGACCTGCCCATCTGTTGTGAACTGAAGGCTATCCGGACTAAATGGACAGCCACATAAACTACAATATATAATTTAAATTTAAATTTATTTCAAAAAGATTACATCATGTGGATGCGACAGGCTAAGCCCAAAACCGCACTCCACAAAACATGCACTTACAAAAAATCAAGAATAAAGATATTGCCGGTTTTTTATAGTGAATCATTTCAGATTTACAGATATAGAAATATACTCACCAATAAAATATAATTAATTATAGAAACATTACAAATTCAGAAATATATAAATCTAATAAAATAGGCTACTGTTCAGTTGGATTTGAAAGATTCAAAGGAAAAAAAAGGAAAAAGATAGAAAATAGGGGGAAGAGAGCTTCAGTTCTACAATAAATAAAAAAAAATGTCAAAAGAACAAAGATCATTTATAATGAAATCCTGAACATGCTTCTGAGTCGAGAAGTTGGAAAAGCAAAATGAGGGTAGAAGCCAAATTTTTTGAAATATAACCCGATTTGCTTTCGAAATATAGTCTATAATAATATATTCGATTAATTATATATAATCTGCTATTATGTTCCTATACATTCTATAATATGGTACATAATCTGCTTTTAATAAGAAGTAATACGGTGAGACATTGAAATGGTAACTTACAACATTACAACATTGGACACCCGTTCAAGATGGAAAGCTTCATCTCCAGCGTCTTTTCTCTTTCGTAATGTTGATAGGTTATTAGCATCATGTCTCACGGAACAGATCAAGAATCAAGATGGTGATTTGTTGGAAATTATTGGTTTTCTTCTAACTTATTGTTGAAAGCAGATTATGTTTAGAAGATAATTTTAATGTTATAGCAGAATATTTATAATTAATTGAATATATTATCATACTATATTATTATAAACTACATTTCTAAAGCAAATTCAGTTTATATATTGTAGTGTATGCGGCCCTGTCCACTGTCCGTTTAGACAAATCTGCGTTCTAGGAAACCGAAGGCTCAGGCAGTAGCTCTTGCAACTGCGCAGTTGTACAACTCAGAATTGCATGTTGCATCTAGCCTTAGCTCTTATCGTCAAGTATATTTTGAGCTATTCTTGAGGGTACTGATATTTTTTAGTACTGATGATGCTCACATGAGTCTGAGACTTGTGGCTAATGAGAGGTGAATAATGGCACAATGTTGCCTGCCTGAACGGGAATTAAACCCGTATCTGCAGGGTTGGCAGTCCAAAATAACCGCCTCAATCAACATAGAGAAGTGTGTTTTGACTATTCTATTATTAATCGCAGGGATGAAAGTCAGACGCGTGCCGTAAACAATTATTCCATGGCAGTTTAGTACCATTTATCGGTCGGTGCATTAGTGTTTATACAGGTGTGTAATTAACAACTTTACTGTAAGTGGTTCAGCTTTTCTATTCAATTTAATCCAATAAGGAAGCAATTGATGTAACTTGTAGGGAAGATTTTTCTCAACCCCTTCCCAACCTTATAACAGTTATTCACTTTAACAATTGCAACTTCCATTCTATTCATTTATTAAAATACAGCAGATGGAACAAGGAATTTCCCAGTGCTTTCTTTTGCATTACCCGTGTGAGTTACAAATTCAAAACTATTGATAAGAAACTGGAAGAAAACAATCATTATAGAGTAGAAACAAGACAAATCTAGTCCAAATAGATCAGCATGTAAATTAATTTATCATTTTTCTATGTAGGGCTTTCTTCTTATCACTTTTTTCTCTTCAGGGCCTCCTTGTTTGAGCTTTGATGTGGTTCGAGACGATTTGGGAGACAACCGAGAAACGTATCCCCTGACAACGTACTTGGTATCAGGTACTCAAGCTGAGTCAGCCAACAAGAATAGCGTCATCGTTATGAAGGTCAGATTTTATGTGTATCTAGTCAACTCCAAATTTCCTCTTATAAGTTTCACTAATGTATGTAACCGTTGAGAACTTACTGACTTCAATTCTGATGTATAATATTGTTGAATTGTGATTAGTATTGTTGCTAAAAAAAACTACTCCTATACTGGTGAATACTGCACATGTAAATAATTTAAACTCAAGCTCTAATCTCGTTCAGGCTTCGATGTTTTTACCTCGTTATCATTTACCTCATTATTCACGCTTAAGTCTCAAGTTCCATGTTAGCATCTTCCGGCCAAAAAAAAGAAATGAATTCTGAAACTGCTGAGGGAAATGGTGAGGGAACTCCACTGATGTGGCATAACGCATGCTGTCTGTGCTGATCGTGTCAACCCTTCATGTTTTCTTGTGAGTAGAACCTCCTTGAGATGGAAATCTCGCTGCAAACATGAATGCAGGCCCTGGAAATTTAGACCTTTGAAATTTTTCGGAGTTTCTTTTCATCTTAAGCTTGGAAACTCATTAATCAAAACAAAAATAATGAATTAATTTCGTTCAGCCGTTTATCCACGATTCGATGCTTGTGTATCTAAACTGCAAATATTCTCATTATGAGAGTTGAAGATTATATTATCTACTCATCTACTCAAAATGTAAATGAAACTTTGGTTGGAAGGTTTTATGCACATTTTCATTTCTGTTGGTGTTTTCTTCCAGTTTTCAAATATGCATCAAACTCAGAAACATAAGTTGAACAGTGATGATGAAGATAGTGATGACAGCGAGGAGGAAACTGAAGAGGATATTGCCAAAAGGCCAGTGATGGACTTTCTCCAGTTGAGGCATCATGGATGTGTCAATAGAATAAGGGTAAGCACATTTTCATGTTGCAATATTGGAGTGTAGTAGATCCAATAAGTTGTAATTGATTATAATCTAGAGATTAAGAAAATATAGTGTTTTCATTAAGTCGCGCCCATCCAAAAGGTTGTGAAGTAGGCCTAATGCATTTTATTTGGTATTATTTATTTATTATTGTCATAACTTTTATAAACCTATTTACTTATACACTAACATATATACTTATTTCCATTATTTTATGGCTTATGACATATGTTTTAAATGGCTGCCTTGCTCATCAATTCATGCATGAATTCGTTTTACCACGTTTGTTGACACTTGTGGAGTACGCCTACACTAATATTGTTAATCTTCATTGTAATGTTAATTTTCAGTTCATTCAGTGTATGAGACCTATAAACCCTTCCTTTAAGATAACCCCACAGGAAAAAATCTGGAGGCGTTAAATACTGGTAAAATACTGTTCAAGAAGGAACACTCGTTGCTCTTGGGAAAACGGCATGTTTACCATATCGTAATCTAAACAATACTGCAGACCTGTTGTAACCTGTACACACAATAATGGGCTTTACATCTGTTGTTTATATAACTAGTGGTGCTACCTTGCGGTAGCCACGTGAACAAAAAATAAAAACCTACTATTTACAGACTCGTTTATTTGGATATGCGTGACTTAATGAACGCGCTGTATAAATTAGCAAAACTATTTTTAAACGATTCTTCTCAACAAGTAATGATTTTTTATGTTGGTAATAGTGTGATGAATATCTCAATTCAATTTATTTTATTTCCACAATAAAAACAAAACAAAGACAATCAAGAAAATATATTTCACCGCTTAGACTATACTCTTCTCTACTCTAGATAACTATTCGAGTCAAACATTGGCGTTTATAATTGAATATATCAGAAGTTTAGCTGCAAATAAATTAATCATAGGGATTGTTTTACTGATAACATAATTCAGATACTATTTCTCCGAAGTCTCTGATTTAGTCTTCTGAAATTCTTATTGTCAAGTTGGAATAAAGTAATGCTCAGTCAGCAATTAATCTATCAATTTTTTCACCAGAAAAATAGTTAAATATGTGTAATATTGTATTATTTGCAACATAATCGACTTGAAAATTACTTTATGGAAACTTTCAATGAAATTTGGCTCCTACTTACTTTTTGGCTTACTACGGTTTACTCACAATGTTACAGGAAACTTGAGCCACTGTTCAAAATATTGGGTGATTGAGATAATATTTAAATATGCCTCGTGCGTTCGAAGAACAACTACAGCGGAATCAGATATTTGATCATGAACAAATTAAAGCAAAAGCAGCTGATGTAGGGCGCCGCTGAGTCTTAGCCTAAACAAATTTTGGTCTTTCTTTTCAAACTCAAATATTTAATCCAGTGAAATATGTTTTTTCAGAGCACAGTTCACAACAGCACAATAATGTGTGCGGTTTGGTCGGAAATGGGGAAAGTTACAATATTGGACCTCAAGCCACACCTTCAAACAGTTGATAATCCAGCGTTGCCAAACTCGTGCAAGAATATGATTAATAAGAGGGAAGAAGTAAAGCCGCTGTTTGTTTTTAATGGTCATCAAAGTGAAGGATTCGCTGTAGACTGGTCGAATGCTGCTCCAGGTAAACTAATCAATCACTTTACTTAGATACATTGAATATTCACTAAGGAAAAAATTGTCATTAATATAATTTCACATATTTTGTATTTAAGATCCAGTACGAATGTATCCTACTGTCTATCATCTTCATCTATTCAGACTATATTATCTGGTTGGCAGTAATGCACTGTCAGCCTTCTTACCAGTAGGTAAAATTATGAATTGTTTAAAATGATGCACGTAATATGACTATCAACTACCAGAGTTAGGCAAAGATACTTCAAGATTATGGTCAAAAGTTGTAATGACTGTAATTTGATTGTGGATGTCACTAAGAGGCCTGACAAATAGAGTGCAATAGAGTATAAATAGAGTGACAACCTCCACCATGCAATAGTGATGAGCGTTGATTCAACGAACTAGTTGAATTAACTGTTTATTGGTTATTAACGATTCAACTCTTTTGTCTTCTCAACTAAACCAGTTGATGCTTCAACTACATTTTTATATCAACTGGCTCAACGCACTCATTTCCAACATAACTGGAATGGAAGTCTTTGTAAAATCCAAGTGTAAATAGCAAACTAGTTGATCAACGTTCAAAATGAAAATAAATCACATGCAGTAAAGAAATTCCTATTTTGGAGTAACTGTGCCAGTGAGAAATGCGATAACCCTGCACACCTATCTCAAGACAATTTTTGTATCCGGTTACAAAAAACAAACGCCTTATGCAATCTAAATCGCGTAAAAATAGAGATAGAAAAATTCTGATTTCAGATTTGAACCCAGCGCCCTCAAATTAATAAAATGCTTCGCGAAGACTTTAAAATAATGAAAACTGAGCAAGCTTTTTATTATTTCTATGAAGTAGATGTATTTCACCTTTTTATTCAATAAAAATCAACTTCCTTCATTTTAATTATTTTTGTGTACTCGCGAATAATGTTAGAAATTTGAGGACGCTGAATTTAAATCTTCAATCAGAATTTCTCTATCTCTATTTTTACGCGATTTAGATTGCATGTGGCGTTCATTTTTTGTAACCGGACACGCTCTTTCTTATCTTGAAGATGACAACTACCACATCTGTTTGATTTTATAGGGGAGCCAAATGTGCTGAAGAAGGGATCAGTCGATGCCTCTGTGTTCCCTGTTAATTTACTCACAACGTTATCGGGAGACAGTAGACTCGTACACAGCTCGTTATTCTTCGATGAAAACGCATATTTTTCTTGAATTCAACATTCAACTAGTTGACACTCTCAACTAGTTAACGTTTATTCAAAACTAGTTGGGTTTTGTTGACGAGAAAACCGTCAACGACCAAGAATACCATGCAATCACTGTGTCGCTTTTTGTGAAGCACAGAAACAATTAATATGTACAATAGGAGCAAATTGTATGACTAATTCGTTCTCTGAATCAAAAGAAATGAATTTTTCACCCCTTCCGCTTCTATTTGAACACTAGAAATAGAAATAGAATTCCTTTCTTGACATGAAAAATTCACAATGCATCGCCAACTTCACAAGATTACAATTTAGTTTTGTGCTTCATATAAAGTGACTGCTTAGCGCAGAATAGGCCGCTAAGCGCGGCTTTGGTTTAGCTGTTTCTTTTTGCGTGCCCTTGCTTACAAAATCTTTCAGCACGTGCACTAGAAAAACTATTACTCTGCTTTTTTTTATTTTGGGAGGATGAAGCCCACATAGGTCTGATACCTGTGCGTGGGTAATGAGTTAGATGATGGTGATTGATGAGCTGGACCTACAGTTTTAGGCGGGTTCCGAACCACCGGAAATGCTATTACTATTATTTACAAATAATACTACTAATTTACTCATTTAAGGAATGATAATTTGAAAATTAATAACAATAATAATAAATAATGAATTTAATGAATAAAATAAATACTCATTATATTATTCTGACATGTCCTTGCCAACTTGGCCGGCTTGATTTCTGGGCCTAGCCTTCAATAAAAATGAAGATTATAATAATAGAATAGAATAAAAGGGAAGTGATAGCCGCGAGCCGTAGCAGGTATCTGTTCAATCAGATAGAGATAAGCTGCGTTCTCGTAGGTCCTGTTTGTAACGGTGACCGATTAGATTGGCCAGCAAAAAATACACTGTTCTCTGCTGTAAAATCTCTTCCCGGTGGTTCGGAACCCACCTAAAACTGTAGGTCCAACTCAACAATCACCATCATTCAACTCATTACCCACGCACAGGTCTCAGACCTATGTGGGCTTCATCCTCAAACAAAAAAGAATAAATGTTTATTTCATTCAGAGGCAAACAAGCAAAATACTTACTGTATAGCATTTGACAATAATTAATGATTCACTTGAAAAGAAAAGCAAAGTAAAAGAAATATTACGGTACAAGAATCAACAAAAGAGAAATTAGAACATAAAATATGACCCACTTTTACTACCTAAAAAAGAATTCAAATCAAAAAACTACAAACAATACCTATTAAAGTTACTAATATAAATATTTAATAATAAAAAATCATATTCAGTGCTGTAAATAATTAAATAGCTTTATATAATTTCAATAAAATGAACATCATGCAGAAAAAATAAAATTAAACATATTAAACCCAGAAGTGAAACAAAATACTGCCTTGCAAAGCGAGGTGTGCAAGCTGGAGTCACACTTTAATGAAAGGCTTTTCAAAGGACACACACACACACATCCAGCTTTTTAAAACTGATTATTAGAACTCACATACATACTACAAAGAGAGGGAAAGAAATAAAGCAGACTCAATCTCTCACACCAGCACTGGAAGGAGTACATTCTATTACAGTTTCATACAACCACAGCAAACCACTTCTCAACTTCATCTGGAGTAAACTCCCTGAGCCAGGCTAACACTCCTTTTTTAATCATTTTCATGCCAAGTAGTAGAAGATTGGAAAACTTTAATAATAATAACGAATTAATGATTCTAAATTAGCCTACTAAAAATAAATAACAGTTAATTATCACTCTGCGCAGTTGGGTCCACTCTACGCTCTATTCTATAGCAATTTATCTTTGTGTCTTTGTCTAGCTTGGCTTCAGTATGTTATGTATAATACATTCACACAGTGAGAGAAGCTCACCTGTTCCTGAAGACCTGACTTAAACAAGTTCCTTCTTGTTTAACCTGACATAACGGTTATATTTCAGTCATTTAACAATAACCATTCCAATCTTTCAGTGGATGATTGAATTGTGCAGTTGGTTGGAGCTTTTGACTGTGATTAGATAGGACTCTGGCTGACTTTGTTTCCTGCAGCCTTGAGTTTGAATCTCATTCACCCATTCACTTCATTACCCACGCGCAAGTCTGCATTCTCATGTGTTTTAAAAGCTAGTTCAGAAAGGCTTATATCTATAGACTAAATAAAAGATGTAATCTAATGAGCTCAGAATGGTTTTTCTTTGTAGACCAAATAAAGCTAATGATTTTTTGCAGGAGTTTTAGCAACTGGCGATTGCCGACGAAACATTCATGTGTGGAAGCCAAATGAAGGCAGTTGGACAGTGGATCAGAGGCCTCTGATCGGGCATACGAAGTCAGTGGAAGATTTGCAGTGGTCGCCAAATGAATTCAACGTTCTGGCGTCATGCTCTGTCGATAAAAGGTTCGAATTTATTATAATTTATATATTGCAATATGGGAATCACCATGAATAGTTAATCTTTTCATACCTTATTATAGTATTGAATAGAAATACTAAGAAATGTTGATAGCATTACTAAATGTGTGTGGCTGAGAGCTCAATGACATTAAAATATCCAAATTAATGCACAATAATTATGATTTTCTTTTATAAAATTTGTTATTATTGATTGCAGTATCAGAATTTGGGATGTGAGAGAAAGCCCACCTCAAGCCTGTAAATTGACTGTGGAAGATGCCCATGAAAGCGATGTAAATGTGATAAGTTGGAACAAGAAAGAACCGTTCATTGTGTCTGGTGGAGATGACGGTCTGCTACATGTCTGGGATTTAAGAATGTTTCAGGTATTTCATTTAATTATCATGTTGTTTGCATGAATATTGTGATTATCGACATGACTGTACTATAATTCCTATTTCCTCTTATTGCATTTACTTATTCCGAATACCTTTTTTAAAATAAGATTTAATGCGATTGTCATTCAAATTCAAACATTTTTTATCAAACTCGACATTGTGTGTTTTAAAATTATTTCACGGTCATTAATATATTTCTGTTATTATATCAAATTTAAAATAAATTATAATTTGTTAAAATATATGATTTTCATACATAATGTTACATTGTTTGCATTTTTTGACTTATGAGCACAACACCAGAGTTTGCTAGATTTTAAATTTGAATTACTGCTACTGCCAATGAAATTCTATCTTCAACATTTTATATATAATTCAATAGATAAATTATTACCGAAAGGTCATTGCATTATCTAACTAGTGGGCTTGAAAAGTTATGATTTTGTTTTTCTAGGAATAACTTCGAAAAACAAGAAAAACACTAATTTTGTATTTATTTTAAGTCGATTTTCTATCGATATCCCTTATCAGGAACCTCGAGGCTTTTTTCCAAATGTTTATTAACGAACCATTAATTCTAATCTGATCACTCTATGTATCTGCTGATCACTATATACTTACTTTCCGTGTCTGGACCGTCAGATATTTTTCCAATATTTTGCGGCTGCTATAGCCTTGTCACTACACATAAAAAGATCTTTAATACTGCAAACAGTGCCCATCAATCTGCATACTAGGAGGTGCTCGGGTGTCTGAATCTCTCCACAGTCACACACATCGTCATCTATATATCCCCACTTCTTTTGTGTGCTTCTGCATCCTGAAACCCTTGTTCTCAGCCCGTTTAAGGTAGGGCCTGTATTTCTGTAGGGGGAAGATATAAGTCCTGCTATCTCTGAGGTATGCGACCCTCCGAACCCCGAGCCAGTCAGTGCTTTCCACTTCTTGACACCAGCGCTGACTGTCCTTACCCTGCCTTCTCATCTTCTCCCCCCTCCCAAATCTTTCTTTCGTTTATTTATTAATATTATTTATTTTTTATTTCATTTATTTTCTTTCTCTCCATTTCTCTTCCTTGCTCGAGAGCCTCATTATTGCTGTAGCGGAAAGGCAACAACAACAGCCAACAGGATTCCTTCTCTTCTCTTCTCGTTTCGATATTTTCCTTTTTCTGTTTTGGTTTTTCCCCCTTTTTTCTTTCTTTTCTTAAGTCTTTCTCTGTTATAAATTTCTCTATATTTCCTATTCTTATTATGAATCCTATTTATCATTCGGCGGTCAGTTTTTGGTAATTGTGAGTAGATTGGTGGTAATGATGCGCATGATATATTGATAGTTGATCCACTGCAAGAGGTACACTGAAGGAGCCAAACTAGATAAACAGTTTTAGGCGTACCCTGGGCTACAGTCCAACCTAATCCTTCAACCACTGGACCATAAGAGACTATATCACTCAACATTTAGCAAACGCAGAGTGGGTCGGGTAATAATCAGAATCATCGTTAATTTAGTTTTTATTTATTCATCAAAAAATGTAAAAATATTTTATACTCCATATTTGTATGCCTTCTTATAACGTTCAATAACTATATTGGAATATTTTGAAGTCTGCCCCTCCATTATGCTTACTATCTAAAATGCCAATGCTAATTTTGTGATACGATCTCAAGCTGCTAATGTTTAAAACTGATGAAACTCAATATTTTTTTGGTTGCATTCCCTGTTGCTTGAAATTTGCATACTGTCGATTGCGCTTTTACTTTTTGTGTTTGCTTATTTATGTACAGAAAGGAAAATCTCTTGCCAAACTGAAGCACCATCAAGCTCCAGTGACAACTGTCGAGTGGCATCCTAGTGACTCATCTGTGTTCGCATCTGGTGGCGAGGACCATCAAATTGCAATCTGGGACCTGGAAGCAGAAAGAGATGCTATTAATGAAGAAGAAGAAGACGAAGAAGTTCTGGTAAGTTCAGTACCACATTTGCTATTTGAAAGTATTGAATTTTGTTTTGGAAGATGAAGCCGACATAGGTCTGAGACCTGTGCGTGGGTAATGAGTTGGATGATGGTGATTGATGAGCTGGACCTACAGCTTTAGGTGGGTTCCGAACCACCGGGAAGTGATTTTACAGCAGAGAACAGTGTATTTTTTGCTGTCCTATCTAATTTCTTCTATAATGAATGTGTAGGATAGCAAAATAGACAAAAGTACCTATTGTGCTGCTTGAGACTTATTCTGTCAAGAAGTTACCCAGAACATAATTATAGATTTTGAGCAAAACGTCTAATTTCGCTCTTTATTTCCTTTATCAGATAAGTTCTGTGCATGAGTAGGTCGTATCTGTAGAGCGACCTAATATTTGTTCTAAAACTAATATAATTATCTCGATAGTATTTAACTAGCGTCATATTCTAATAATGGTAGAATCATTTTTTCTTGTGACTCGCTTCGCTCGCGTGCCGTCGTGAGGGGGAAAATTTCAACTATTGTGGCAAATAAGTTCATGAGAAGGCCAAGAAAATGCTAGATACCTGTCAGTTTTGGTCGTTTTTTTTTTTGGTAAATTAAGAAAACCCATTCTTAGCACGCATCTAGGAACATGTAACATTTCAAATTAAAACTTTTTCGGCCATGTAGTACTTGAGAACACTGAAAAACCCCGATGGGAAAACGTTAAACTTTGGCATATTTTTTGGGATAATTTCAAAAATCTTTCTTAATACACTTCTAAATTAAAAACGAACTATACCAAATTTCAACATTTGTGGCCGAGTGGTTTTTGTGAAACGGTGATGAATGAGTCAGTAGTATTTTGCTTTATGGTACAAATGCTTGCAAAATGCATAACCTGTTTTGCAAAATCCGTATGGATTTAAATTATCATATGTTCGCATGGCCAGATTTTGGATCTATTCATAGATTTTCTCCTGTTCTTCTTGGCGTTAGTGTCTGCAGCTGCGGGCAAGTAGCATTTGGTTGTGGAGGTGTTCAGACTGAAACAAATAATGATATTGTCACTGGGACTATGAATGGGGCAGTTTCTCAGGAAATACTAGACTTTCAGCTGCATAAGAAGAATAATTTTTTAATGTGTTCTGTGTGTAGAGTTGTAATCTCAGAATAAAATTTGCCAGGAAACAAAAACGCTTGAACTCATTCTACACATGAATTATCGTTCTTTGCAAACCTTGCAAAATAAAATGACTGAATCTTTAAAATGAGTAAAAACCATTGAGAAAACGTATATGGACGATTTTGGTATTTTCAGGATGTACCACCCCAGTTGCTGTTCATACACCAAGGTCAAAAGGACATAAAGGAACTTCATTGGCATTCCCAGCTGACTGGCGTCCTATTAAGCACATCTGCATCTGGAATAAACATTTTCAGAACTATTAGTGTATGAAATTTGGGATTTTATTAAATGTTTCTATCAAAATTTGATATCTTCTTATTTATTTCATCCTCATCTGTTATGAATGAGTATTTTCTCTCTGCAGCAGTGGAATAATCAATTTCAATGAGATTTCCATCCCATTAGCGTCATCTTATATTCATACCTTGTTGCACAATCGGTTACAAGTTAGAGCGTTTTTCTCTGCCTGACTGCTACTTTTGCTGTCACTGGTTTGATTCCCATTTTTACCTGTCCTGAAGTCTTCCTCTTCTTTCAATTCTATTCCCGTAAAGAACTATAATAATCTTGATCTCTGTAAATTATATTTTATTAATGGGTTTACTGGAAAATATTGAAGAGTATTCTTGAAGCAGAAGGTCAATCCCTTGTCATGGGAGAGACAAGGAGGTCGAAAAGAAGCAGGCAGATCGGTACTAAGCTGATGGAAAATATTGTTAACTGTGGTAACAATCAGTTCTCCTACAATAGGACTAATGGCAGAGCGCAATCTGTGTCTTCTTCACTTGCTGATAGAGTTTCAAATAGAATCAATATTTTCTCTGAGTCACGTTTGTCTTGTTTCTTCAACTGCTAGAAATCAGGCTAGTTCATCAGTAAGTGTGATGGGTAATGTCACAGACATAGAACTATAACGTAGCAACTACAGAAACGTTGTTTCTGTAATCTGTGGTAATGTGTATCCGAATGCTCCTATTGAGTTTGTGACAGATTGCTTACTTTCAGGTAGGAAGATTACTATCTTGTTATTCAAAGCATGATTTGTTATTCTACTGGCTGGATCCAATAACATTGATGTTGGCCTTGAATGTCACATAAACATGCACATCATCTTTAACTCCATAGAGCAATAAATGCATTAGCTCATACAAACTTAGTTTTAGACACATTGCCAAATAGACATGATCTTCCTAATAGGTTGTATATGTTTGTTAGGGAGGTAAACAGAGAGATAATAAAACTTGCCTTTGATAACAGCCTAGCAATAATCAAACTCCATAACTTTCCTAGAAGATTCCATATGATGCACGGTCTCCATATGAATAAATGGGGAAGAGGCACTTTTCCATAAAAGTACTGGGCATTGTTGGGTCAGGCATTGATGATCATGTCCGGTATCTGAATTTGCTGTTGCCCAGAATGTTTCTTATGTGTCACCACCTTCTTCTGTGGTTACTAACATCAGTATCAACAAAGGGAGATGAGGAAGCACCAGAGGTTGAATCCCCCAAGACTTCAGAATTGATTTTTTTAGAATTGACAATGAGCAGGTCCTTTCAAATAATCATCTAATAAATAGAAGGAATATTAAATTTTCATTTATAATGAAACTAAATATTTAGGCTGCTCATGAAATTGATGATCTGGAAGAGCTACTTAATCATCTGGTAGATCCGTTGGTTGTAACACTGCCTAATCATTGGTTACAAATAGTATTCCCATTTTTAATACTCTGTCCGAGCATCAATTTGCTTCACATTACAGTACTTTAGAAAAATTGAAAATTGAAGAGGAGTCTGTATTCTGTTGAAGGAAGACCTTGAATATAGAATCGGTGATGATATTAATGCATTTTCGATTGAGAAGGTATTCGAATGTGCTGCAATAGAATTCAATATGAAAAGGGATTTCTCGGACTGTGGTGACTTATAGAGCTCTAAATAGAGACATAAAACTTGTTTCAATGCCTATGAACTACTACTCTTGATCATATCACTGTGGGTACCGTAATAGATTCAAAAAAGTTTCTCTTTGTGGAACTCCAACATTGATTTGTTGAAGGAGACATCTAACAGAAGAGAGTTCATAAATTTGACAGTTTTTCATCATTTTAACTTTGTCTCCACTGTACCTACAGAGAGTTACGACTCAGACTGTCAATTGCATTAACATTATAACAAATACCAGCTTAGAGGATATTGACAGTAGTACAATAGATTTAGGAATATCAGACCATCTAGCTCAAATTATTGAACTAAAAGTAAAGTGTGAACTTTTCACCAACACCTACCTATCAAGAATCATCATAGATGAGTCTAAAGGCGCGTTGTCTTAGCTGCGGAATGTGAAATGCGGAGAATGGAGAGCGAAATACGCAGACCACTGGTTAAACAGCTTTCCGTATGGCTGTTGTCCTAGACAACGGACAACGCACTCTTCCGGCGGAGCGTGAACTGTGGAAATCTTCAAATCAGCCACTGCTGAAGAAGCAGTTATTTCCGTAGTCGGTTGTGAAGTAGTGACGAAGCAGTTGATAAACTGGTTTCGCACATGCGCCCATCGCAGTACTTGCTCATAAGGTCATTTCTCCCTGCCAGAAATCGAGTCCTAGCTCCGCAGCTTGGAAAACGATGCTCCGTCGTCAGCTGCGGAGTGAGCTCCGCAGCCCACTCACCGCATCCCGCAGTGTAGAACATTCCGTAGCTAGGACAACGCGCCTTTAACCAAAATTTTTATAAATTTTAAGTAAAATCAAATGGGTTTCGGTTTTATTGCTTCTTTGGTTAAGGACACATTTAATAAATTCTTTTAAAATTTTAATTATCTTTACTTTCCACATTACGTTTTTCAAATCCAAAGTCCTATAGAAGGAAGCATTGGATAACTCAGGGAATAACGTCTTGAGCTAAAAAGAGGAAACTATACATAGAAACTGAAAGCAATAGAGAACCATGTCTTTTACAGTATTTCAAGTGTTACAAGAAGATTCTAGGAAAATTTATTTCGTTTGCAAAACAATGAAGTAATGAGAGCTTTGTCCGTGAATCTGCAAATATAAATACTGGTACATGGGTGGCTGTTAGGAATGAGCTAGGCTTAGAAAAGAGGGTGATTACTAATATAGAACTGAATGATAGGAACAAGGTGATCTTGAAATTGTGTAGATCTTGAAATTGTACTCTTCAATGAGGATTTTCTACAGGCTAATGCAGACGTTTCTGGCCCGTAGTCTAAGAGAAAATATAAAGCTTCTTAAGAGTACAAGAGGGACTAAAAATACAATTTCGGTTATGGAAAATAAGAAAAATGAGGTACAAAGAATTATTCATTGAAAAATAGCAAATCAACAGGGTGGGATGATATTCGAAGCTCTATCATCATCAAGGCATCATGCCCAGGGCCGGATTTACCGCATGGGCAACATGGGTATGTGCCCAGGGCGGCAAATTTTATGGGTGGTAAATTCTAGGAGAACGTTTTCAAATTTGAAAATTTGCAGGAGTTCTGATTATTTGTTTCACCCAGTTGAAACAGTATTATTCAATACTGATGACAGAGAGAAAATAAGCAAGATTGTTATTATTTATTTAAGATGATAACAATAGAGATGTAGGTAAAACATTTAAAGAAAATTTCGACCTCATCCTCAGTAAGCTGTTCACCGATTTGAAGAAAAGAGTGAAAACTTACAAGGATTTTTCACAGTTTTGTTTAAACAAATTTATCTGAGATGAATAATTCAGAAGAAATAAAAACTTGCCTCAAATCTTCAACAGATATATGTCCACCACCGCACAAAAGTAACTACTTTTTTGCAGTTTTCGCCATTGGAAAGGATTCAAAAAGTGTAGATTTAGAAGATATTTTTTCTGAGTTTGCCAACAATAAATTTAGACGTGTGAAGTTTTATTAGCTAAGCTGCTAAGAAAATGTTGATATAGTCACATTCAGCACTAATTCCTATTATTCAGATGTGAAGAGTGGAAGGGGGGGGAGTAACATCTCATTGGAAAATTAATCAATTTATGCGGTGTTCCTCAAGGTTCAATTTTAGCTCTAGTTCTTTTTAATATTTTTATCAATGACCACAGCATCGACTCTGACCTAATTCTATATCACTGTGTAAATTACTGAATCAACTAAGTCACTGGTTCAATTGTAACTATCTGAAAATGAATTTGTTGGAAATTGTGTAGGAAGTTTTCTTTATTCTATGATAGATAAGAATTATGACGATTGCTGCGCTGCTACGCTGTGAAATTATAAATTTCAACAAAGCAAAATTGAGAAAATTTCAGACTTTTTAATATTTTAAAGAAAATTTAGCATTTTTCAAACTGGCTATCACACCTTCTGATCGTTTGAAAAAAACATTAAAATTTATGAGTGATCACAACAGTAGTGGTATTTCAAGCCTTGCTCTACTCTCTACCTGAAGAAAATTGAAACCACCTCAGTTTTCTTAAAGTTAAAATCTCAACATAGAAGTATTGAAACATATTTTTTATTATATTGTATATACAAGTTATCTTGGATGAATTTTTCTGCTCTCAGAGGCACATCCAGTAACAGATTGGGGGCGGGGGGGCATCGGAGGGTGGACCACCATTAATAACATTAATTCGATTTAAAATTTAAATGGACATCATCATGCAATAAATTATTACAGAGATCTCAGAAAATACAAGAAATAGGTAACATTAATAGGCGCAGACCATTAATTAAAGACAGCAGCTATTAATACAATAAAAATAACATATTGCATGGGCCTATGACTAGATAATATGAATCCTGAGAGCTGATTAGACTTCATACTCAAGCAGAATTATTAAAAAAACATCCTCTTTTTAAACTTATCTTTGGGCAGAGTTTTTGTTTCCAGGGACAATTTATTAAATAAAGCAACTACTGTTCTCTTTTAACCCTACTCCTTAGTCCAAAAATGTTGCACTCTTGACTGTCTGCAATGGAACTAATGTTTCATAAACAATAGAGATTTATTAGAAAATAATCAAATTATGAGATATTGTTTCTATAAGACAAAAAAAATAACGAGACACAAATTTTAATAACCTTCCTGCAAATTTAAAACTTACGTTTTAGGTGAATAGTTCATTTTTTTTAAAGAAAAGGTCTTTTGAATAAAGTCGATTATTTTGAATATAATATAGTCGATAATAAACAACCAATCTTGCTGTAAGACAGATAAATTATTTTGTATAAAATATATCTTCAATATCAATAAATAAACTTGCTCTTATATTCAATTACTGTTTTATTCAATTTCTAAAGTTGTTATTATGGAAACTATCCAGCATTGAATTTATGTGCAAAATTTTGGTGTCAAGCTGGTTTGCTAGAGCAGGCTTTGCTTCCTCGCATTATAGATTACATCGTTGACATTTATCGCTCTACAGTACATGACATCGCTGTGGGAAATATTTCTAATTCTCTAGTCTTTCTCCTTTCCAGGACGGTATAGTAAAGGGCGAGGAGACCTTAGACCTTTTTCGGCCGTCGTGAGCTCTGCATGCTGTGACGTCACCAACGAGACAAACCGCTCAGTCCTAATGCTAAGCAATGCTTTTCCGTTCTCTTTTAGACTCTCTCACAAATTGTGTAATGAACTTTTTTGCATGCCAAAAAAATTGAAAACTATCTATTGTTATATACACTATCAGGATGTAGCTTCAAAAGTAATTTATTATAAGTTCTACTCACCAATTTGGTCCAAGTTTAATAAGACTGTATTTTGAAAAAGTCAGCAGAAGATTTTCTTCTAGTCCCGGCACACACATCATGAAACGTTTGATCTTTGATACAAATGAAATTGAATTTGAGATAATGAATTTAAACACTAATATTAACATTAAATTATAAATATTGAAAATTAATATTATTTATTATTAATTATCTCATTATCTTATCTTATATAATGATCTTATCTAATTATCTTATATATTATTTATTATTATTATTAATTAATAAAATGTATTAAATATTAATATTAAATTTGAACACTAAATAACTTGAACACTGAACACTAATATTTATATTTGAGTTCTTTTCAAGTTATAATATTGTAATATTAATTTCGAATTCCTTTAATTGCTATTACGTTTATGTATATTTGTCAGTTCATTCAATTGTCAGTCACTTCAAACTAACTTATACTATTGACTTATTTCTTGGACCCAATCTTATTTCGTCCACTTTAAGTGCGGTCCAAACATTGAAGAGATAGATACAAGAATTCCTTTTTGAAAAAGCAGAATGGATTTTCTTCTTTTCACTCGCATATTTTCTATCACATTTTTGAATTCTACCAACGTTGCTTGCTGCTGATCAAAATAAGCAGGTATGCCAAAACCATCTTTATTTGGGTTGGAAGTAGATGGATACAAAATCTACAGTTCTAGCTTGCAGGATGGGAACAACCTTGCTATTTTGGAATGATTCTCCGAATTTTGACATTCCCTAGTAGCTATGCTATTTCTGTAATAATAACGGAACATACTTCCTGCCAATGAGACAAACTTGAAATGCAAGATGACAAGCTAAAATGAGTTAGTTTTCGCTTGGATGGCATGATAAACGGATCGGTTTCATAACGCTGGCAATCGGTTATTACGGTCTGTGTGATTACAGTCGGTTCTGTAGTTGAAATAGTCTCTGTGTATAATTATTATGTACAGTAGTGGGTTCAGGTTATAAAATTTAATGTAAATAGTGAGCTGGAATCGTTATTTGAGTGAATGAGTTATGTATTTATTCATCCAGTAGGTTTATTATAATGTAAATACTAAATAGTGAACTAGAATTTATATTTTAAATGACACAGAAGGCGCTAAAGTGGACGAAATAAGATTGGGTCCAAGGAATAAATCAATATTATAACTTAAAAAGAGCTCAAATATAAATTATTATTAGTGTTCAGTGTTCAAGTTATTTTTAATAATATTAGTGTTTAAATTCATTATCTCAAATTCAATCTCATTTGTATCAAAGATCAAACGTTTCATGATGTGTGTGCCGGGACTAGAAGAAAATCTTCTGCTGACTTTTTCAAAATACAGTCTTATTAAACTTGGACCAAATTGGTGAGTAGAGCTTATAATAAATTACTTTTGAAGCTACATTCTGATAGTGTATATAACAATAGATAGTTTTCAATTTTTTTGCATGCAAAAAAGTTCATTACAAAATTTGTGAGAGAGTCTAAAAGAGAACGGAAAAGCATTGCTTAGCATTAGGGTTGAGCGGTTTGTCTCGTTGGTGACGTCACAGCTCTCACTCGCCCCCACTTTTTGGAGACGGTCGGCTCGGGTCTCTTTACAAAGGAATGTCCTCGTCCTTTACTATACCGTCCTGTCTCCTTTCTCTCATTGCAAGACAAAATTGCGGTTGTGGTGAATCCAGATTGGTAGAGGGGGAACACTTGAATCTGCTTGTTAGTTGATGCGCTCTGATTAACTATGATTCTCTGATGAGGGGTACAAACTAACCGCAAATACTAGTCTAGTCTAAAGTATCTGAAGTTCAATGTTGACGTTGCGTTATTATTGTTTATTATTATGATTACTTTTATTATTTGAATGAAGAACGCTTGATACATTGCGTTACTTGATAAAGAATTCGTGATACAATAGTACTAGTTGTAGTTCATTCTATACATTACTTGCAAATACAGCTTCAGCCATAGGATGCAAGAATAATCATAATGTTATTAATTTTGCAATTCCTGTATACCTTGACTTGTATTGACTCATTTTTCTGTGTAACATATTTGTCAATATTGAATATTGTGGGTCGTCTGATGATGCTCTAGACAACGGAGCGAAACGGCCGTCACGCCATAACGTGAGTCAATTTCCATTCAAAAGTGTTTTTTAAGTTTATAATGTTAATTTGTTAAAACAATTTATAGTTGAGTTTGCCATTTTTTATTCACTTATTCTTTGCAGTCATTTTTTCTTTTCTGTTGTTTTTATGATGAAGTTGTGCACTGTATGGTGAATATTTTATTTCCGTCCTACAAAGTATCAAAATGATTTATATATTATACAAAGTTTAAGTATATCATTCAATAACCACAAGAATAATGTAAAAATTAAGTTTCCCAAATAAAAAAATATAATAATAACAACTAGCCTAAGATCTCCTTAATATCCCTCTGAGAAAATAATAATTTTAATCCTTAGTTGTATAATCCAACAAAATTAGCTCAACTTGAAGTTTCAAAAACGGAATCAACTAAAAAGTGAATTGCCAGCATTTTCAAGCGACGGATTAATAAATAATTTAGCGATACCCAGTGAGTTGGTTTGGATCCAATTAATACTTCATCAAAATTACAATCTACTAGTTAAAACCTTCAATAAGATGTTGAGGAGGTACCTAACAACAATAATACTAATGATATTAGTTTGTAATCTGTAACTTGTAATTTTATAAAGGCTATCAACAATCTGTTGACAAAATAGTAATTAACAATTTCATGATCATTTTAGATGCTCAGTTGCTGATCTCATTTTTAATGAGTCGCTGCATGGTCACTGTCTTGAGGCGGTACCAGTAACATCTGCAGTTCGTTGCAGGTCTCATAATAATTCATTCCCTCAGTAGTCCGGCCAAACAGATAGTGGTTATTCGTCATAATAATTGAACCAAAAAACGCAGCCGTGGTACTCTAAATCATTTCACGATTTCAATGCTCGGTAGGTATTCCATCTTCACTCGCTCCGCTCCAGTTCTTACTCTGTGGGAATGTAAATATCCAAGACGATAACTTTGTTTTTCAGTGCAATTCTCAATAATAAATAATTGACTGGGCTTTGTAATTTGGTACATACTGTAGTAGTTTCTGTGATATGCTAGCTTGTTGCTTTTCGCTTTCCAGTATTAGCGTCAACGTCTTGACGTTGTTTGATTTCTTCAATGTGGGTCGAACAATTTGGTCTCAATCTCTTACGTTTTTATTTTTCCTAGTTTAAATTCGCCTAATAGCAGGTCTCACCGTCTCACTCTTAAAGGTCACTGAAAAGTAGAACCGACGTTTTAAGATTAGAATCTTTAATATTTTCAAAGGTCACTGGCGTGGAAAATTCAATCAAGCATTTTTAATCCTTTACGTGTGTGCATTTTGTAATCCACGATGAATAATCCTATCTTTTTTCTACAATCATTACATCAATTCGGAGTGTTTTAGTTCACTTCATAGGAAGTGATTGGCTGCTCGCTGTTTAGAACTGCGCTTGGAGGGGTGACCAACAGGAAAAAAAACATAACGTTATCTGCTTTATCTTCTTAACTTACTCGATGGTTTGGAACCCACCTAAAACAGTTAGTCCATTATTCATAACATCATTGTACAGCGTCATTTACCTCATCACCCACATACAAATTTCAGACTCATGTGGGCTTCATCAGCAAGAAAAAAGTTTAAGCATTGATCTTTCATTCTTAACACAAAATTGAATATAATCATTATTTCTAAACTCCTTTTATGTATCATATAAATGTTATTATTATTTTTCCAATTTAATAGAAAAGTTGTAACATTTTCCTAAATAATTTGAAGTACAAATTTCAAGCTGTCCTCTATATTAATTTAATGTTTGATGCTGCTGTTCCATATTACTCTTTCACTGGATATTTGAAAATAAATAATTACTCATGAATTTGGACACTTACATAAATGATGGCCATTTCGCATTGATGTTAGATATAATTAAACAGAATTATTAATTTCGAATTCCTTTAATTGCTATTAGTTTATACTGAAGACTTCCGCAATGGCGGATATCGACAACAGTATTGAATAGCTGATGGAAATCGATGAATGCTACTGTACAAAAATATCAGTCACCACCGGGAATCGAACCACGGACCTCCCAATTGCTGGTCGGGCGCCTTAACCACGAGACCACGGAGACCTTTCTGCACAGCAGCATTCATTTTTAACTTGGCGATATCAGCTCGTATCTCACAAGTTAGTTTGAAGTGACTGACAATTGAATAAACTGACAAATATACATAAACAGAATTATTAATTTCGAATTCCTTTAATTGCTATTAGTTTATACTGAAGACTTCCGCAATGGCGGATATTGACAACAGTATTGAATAGCTGATGGAAATCGATGAATGCTACTGTACAAAAATATCAGTCACCACCGGGAATCGAACCACGGACCTCCCAATTGCCGGTCGGGCGCCTTAACCACTAGACCATGGAGAAATTTCTGCACAGCAACATTCATTTTTAACTTGGCCATATCGGCTCAAACTGACATATAATTAAATGACACAGCTGGAGGCTCGTCACTGAATAAAGTTTAAAAATTGGGGTTATGATCTAGCTCTATAGCTAACCAGTTGTTTTCCTTCGTGTTAAAAAGTGCCTTGGTCTATTGGAGTGATAATTATTCCGATACGACAATATAATTGTTCTTGTTTTTTTGTAGATTACATCTTGGAGACTCCAGTTAAGGAGTATAAGACAAGTCAGATTAACAATTATACAATCTTATAGGCTGCACTAGTTGCCATAATTACTAGATCAATTAGTAGAGGTGAGGCTTAATTTTGATGTGTAAGGAATTCTTGTACCCTATAAAAAGCTTTATCAACTAAATATTTTTTCAATTGTTTTTTAAATATTTCTAGACTCTTTAAAAACTGCGGTAGCTTATTGTAGAATTTCCTACCAATATAACTAGGTTTTTGTTTGAATAAGCTACTATTGTGACTCACCAAGTGATACTCTCCTCGGCTTCTTGTATTATAATCATGTACGTCAAGATTTTGGTTAATATCATTCGTTTTTACATATAAAGTAGCTTCATACACATATAAGCAGGGTACAGTTAGGAGACCAAGTCTCTTGAACAATGGCCTACATGAATCTAATCTATTTACTCTTTCCATACACCTAACCGCTTTCTTTTGGATCGTAAACACCCTATGAAGGTTTTGTTTTGATGAATTACCCCATGCTAAGGTAGCATACCTAATATGTGACAGTAAGTGCCCATGGTAAGCTGTAAAAAGTAACTTTATGTCCTTTAATCTAGCGAGCTGTTGCAGGACAAATACTGTACCCCAGACGAAATTTTACAACATATATTTTCTCAATGTATGGTGCCCAGGTCAATCGTCTATCCAGAAAACCTCCTAAAAATGCAATATTTTCTTCCTGGTCTTGTTGATTATCGTTTCCAAACACGTTTATAGCCTCATCTTTATTTGAATTGTGTTTATTTTTGAATTGAAGGTATTGGAATTTATTATTATTTATTGTTAATTAAACATTGTTGCTTACCATTTCTTCCTCTTAAAGGTGTTCTTGACTAAGAATAATAACTTTAACGTTCAATCATTGTTGATTATATAAATTATTGTATTATTCAATTCAGAAATCAATTTAGAAATATCTTTCAATAGCCTACTATAAATTATGCCAAAGACCTACACTACTGCGGACATTGGTGTGCAGTCCATTGTCCAATTTTTAAATCAGTTGAAATTAACAATAAATAGTAAAAAATGCCAATACCTTCAATTCAAAAACAAACATAATTCAAATGAAGATAGGGCTATAAACGTGTTTGTAAATGATAATCAACTAGACCAGGAAGAAAACATTGCATTTCTAGGAGTTTTGTTGGATAGACGATTGACCTGGGCACCATACATTGAGAAAATATGTTGTAAAATTTCATCTGGGGTATTTGTCCTGCGACAGCTCGCTAGATTGAATGACAAAAAGTTACTTTTTACAGCTTACCATGGGCTCTTACTGTCACATATTAGGTATGCTATCTTAGTATGGGGTAATTCATCAAAACAAAATCATGATAGGGTGTTTAAGATCCAAAAGAAAGCAGTTAAATGTTTAGAAAGAGTAAATAGATTGGATTCATGTAGGCCGTTGTTCAAGAGACTTGGTCTCCTAACTGTACCCTGCTTATATGTGTATGAAGCTACTTTATATGTAAAAACGAATGATATTAACCAAAATCTTGACGTACATGATTATAATACAAGAAGCCGAGGAGATTATCACTTGGTGAGTCACAATAGTAGCTTATTCAAACATAACCTAGTTATATTGGTAGGAAATTCTACAATAAGCTACCACAGTTTTTAAAGAGTCTTGAAAATATAGAAATATTTAAAAAACAATTGAAAAAATATTTAGTTGATAAAGCTTTTTATAGTGTACAAGAGTTCCTTTCACATCAAAATTAAGCCTCACCTCAACTAATTGATATAGTAATTAATTATGGTATCTAGTGTATATGACTAATGTTAATCTGACTTGTCTTATACTCCTTAACTGGAGTCTCCAAGACGTAATCTACAAAAAAATTGACAACTGCATTAAATAGATAGAAAAATTACTCGAGAACGATTTTATTATTATTCAGAGGCCCTGAACTTATTCAGATTCTCAGATGCAGCCTAAAAACTCTGATAACAGACCTGAGCCAGCCGGGTCACTTGACATTGTTATTATAATGATTTTCAAAATCAAAATTGTTGCTATATAGGTAAACCTGAAGTATATTTAACGATTGAATGAGTATAAAGGTGAATAATTAAGATAAAAAGTGTGTTACAAGAACAACATTGAACGCGTGTACGCGTGTCTAGTATGACAGGAAAGTAGGTATCTAAATACCCGCAATTAATATTTCATGCTAGGTTGACCACAATCCTGACACACTACTCACACAAACTCAACATTTTTTTGCTCAGGTAGGCATGCGCACGATGTGTAAGTTACATGTTCGCACCGGCTGGAGCTAGACTGTGCCCCGGTGTGCACCTGTATAATCAGACATCACTTGTTCATTAGTCTGTGAATGCATAACGCCAGTACTGTTACATAACTGTTCCATGGTTTTCATGTGAAGGTATCGGAAAAAATCGTGAGCATTTCACGGCATTCGTATTATTATTTTGATGTACCTTATGCCCATTAGAGCTTAGAATATGCCAACTCAATACTAGCCTACTGCCGTATGCCGACTTCCTTCCCTAGTTACTATAATTTCTGGAAACAAAATTCAAACTCACATCGCAAAAAAGGTCAATCGATCAAAAGATCTTTTTTGGCTCTTCAAAAGAGCCAAAAAAGGCTCTTCATTGAAGGCTATAAGTAGTTATTTTATAGTAGCGTATAAAATCGTATAGGGACAGGCCAGAAGAGATTTCTATTATATTTCTGTTGGTTGTTACATCTTGACGCACATGTATCATATCTAGCCATACCGGATTAACTTATTGCTCTTGTCCACTGTACATCTGATAACCATATGCCTATCACAGACTATGAATGTGATGCAAATATCTCGACTATGGAGGAATAGATAATATAACCAAAATATTTAACATTAACATTTAATGCAAAAATGATTGGACATTTATTAATTGTTATTGATTGGCCTATTTGACAGCTATTAATTAGTTTTGGACAGTGATTGATGATGTTACTGAAATATCCTTTGTCAGTTGAAATTTATTAACTGTTTTGTTTGTTTTATTGATTTCTTGACTGATAATTACTATAGTTATCTATTTTAGTGTTGGAACCCGTAACAATATACAGATAAGAGGAAGCAACCACTTGAAAAACTGAACATTTTCTAAATAGAAAATTGATTGGTTTTTTCAGAATTTTTAATGAATTAAGATAAATACTCATTATTTCCTCACTACTTAAAAAAATGTTTACTTTGAAGGGAAGGGAGCAGCTATTTAATATATGTCAAGTATCTAGAAAGTTTTGCTTTCATAAATTTTTATACCATTTGGGACAATCCTTTTTCTGTAATCAGTAAGAAATAAGGTGCCTTTGATTTGGAGTACGGTACCCAGAAAATCCAAAACTGAAAATGATCTCGTCTGTACTGCAAGATGATGTTCAGATTGACCTCCTATCCTACAAGATCTGTCTTCCTTGTCGGAAACAATAAGTCCTAGTCTTCGAAACAATAATATGCTCTAGACCAGTGGTTCCCAAAGTGGTCCATGTGGACCCCCTGGGGTCCACGGGGACCTGCCAGGGGGTCCATGTCAGTGAAAAATAAAATTGGGGGTCCATGATATGTTAATGGGGGTCCACAATAGCGAATGTCTTTGGATCGGGGCTTGGTATATGCTATGTACAAACCTGACACTGTATCAAAACTGACACTGTATTTCTAAGTAAATTAGAATTTTTACTCCCTTATACTGGAGGTATGCATTTCACTTCTAAACAGAATCTTCATCAGCCTAGAAGTGAAATACATCCCCCTAATATCTCCAGTACGATATACATGAGTAAAAATCATAATTTACTTAGAAATACAGTGTCATTTTTTATATTAGATTGTTCATCAAGTTTTTTCCTAATGGAAAACATTACAGAGTACCAGTAGGCTACTTATGTACTTGTATAATAGGCTACTGTTATACGTTCATGCAAGCAAGCATTATATCTATTTGAAATAATAGCGCTTTCTATGAAAACATTTTTAAATCAGAGAATTCATACTTAGTTTTCTTATATTTGAAAATTATAAGCCTTTACTGGTAGATCACTGAACAGCTCAGGTTTACCAGATATAAATATCCGTTTCTAGTTGTATTTTTATGAGAAAAACTAGCCCCATATCCTTCAATTATCTTCTATTAACATTTACTGGTAGGTCACTAAACAAGTCAGGTACTTAATATTTCAAGCTATTTTCAGCAATATTGTTGTAAGCAAATCACCTCATATATTTTAAAGTTATAAACAAAAGGAGTCTCGTATTTATAATAATGATATATATTCTATCATATTTCAAAAAGGAACGTTTATTGGTAGGTCACTCAACAACTTAGGTAGGTACCAAACTATTCAAGTTATTTCAGGTTTATTATTATGAGAAAAGGAGCCTAATGTCTTTAAATTATCAAACCATAACAATTTTCTTTAACATTCTAGCAAGCTCTTGCTTATTCAATTAATTGTTCAAAATTATTCTCATGGAAAACAAATCTGTGCACAATAAATTACATTTATTTCGAAAATAAATTCTAGCTATAGTATTAGTGTTTAGTTTTTATTTTCCACGCTTACAAGAACTTCTAATAAGGTCTAATAAGCTTCCTTTTATTACTCTACGTACTTGATAATTTTAAATCAAATAGAAATCTTAGTAGTCTATTCAATTCTAATAAATTTGTTCTTATCTTTTGATTAACTTTTTTGGAGTCAATTTTTAACAACAATTCTTGTTGAAACACTCCATTACTGTCATTGACGTAGCGAGGGGGGTTCCAGGTTACAACCCCCCCCTTTAGCCTGTGAAAGAGGCCCCAAAAATGAGTAGGGAGGCATCAATAAAAATAGGATAATATCGGTTTCTGGAAGTGAAAAAAAGTTTTCATATGTGAAGAGTAGCTTGAATAATGTTTCAGCTAGAAAAAAAACTATAATTTTAATACTTCAATTAACTTAAAAAATACTCTAATTAAAGCTATAGAGGGGATGAGGCGAACAAGGCAGGTTTCCTTGGGCCTCAACGTCAATGGGCCACATCATTTTACAAATGTAAGCAAGTGATAAAAGAAAATAAGGTGCCCCAAATTGTACAGCTAGGGGCCTCCAGGGCCTCTTTTTCCCCAGTTTCGACCTCTAGAGGCCGCTTAGAAGCCTAACACCCTAGAGGCCGCGGGCCGTACGGGCCCGTTTTTATTGCCAGTATAGTCATGCGAAGTAGAAATTCAAGTAGGCTGCATCTAGAAAATTTTCAAATTTCAACGTTTATACATAAGAGTCCCCAATTTCCACGGCTTTGGGCCTGCAAAGACCCCACGATGCTGGTGGGTCCCAGAATTTTTGGAGCCCCCAAACATGGGTTTGAATTTCCCCAGACCACTTGAATGAAGTTGACACAGTAGGCTTGAAAGGAGAAAAGGTCTCTTAATATTTTTGCAGATGGGCTTCAAATGCTTATTTCTGTTACTGTTCAAATCTGATACCCCAAAGAGTTTTATTGTGATCGTTAAATTTGACAAGCCATGAATCAATCAACAAATAATATGAGGGTTGATAGCCATAAAAAAAAGCTAAAAGTTGCACTTTCAAGAACTTAAGAACAATTTTTTTAGAATCCTCAATGTTTTGAGGTTTTGTCACCATCTATTTACGTATTTAAAAAATTACTATAAGTTAAAGTTTGCAATTGAATGTGTTATTAATTCATTCGCTCTTTGCAAGTTGAACAAGTTCCATTCAAAGTCATAATAATTTTACACATTTTACATAGCCTATCGGTATTCCAATATTAGTGAATAGTTCAAAAGATTACACAAAAATAGAAGAGAAGTTTATTGCTCTCTCTGGTGCCACTCAGTACCCTTCCACAGCTTTTTCGACGATTGGTTATCAGTTGGCTTACATTCGAATTTTATCTTTAAATTAAAGGAAAAATTCAAATTAGTTACACAGATGTTTTTGAGTACTAGGCATAGCTTAAAGACTTAAGCAATGCTAGTTGGGAAATCAAGTCATTAATTGAAAATTGGTGTTTAGGGTGAAGGTGTAAGGGTGCCTCCAGCCTCAACTCTGTCCTGGGCCACTAAAATGTCTCTGGGTGGCCCTGATTGTAATAATAATAATAATAATTTGAAACCACTATAACTTGTTGAATTGGCTTTATAAAAGTAGTATTTTTTAGATTTTATACATTAAAATTTGTTCACAACTAATCAATTAACTAACAATAAACGAAAAGTGGGTTCAAGTTCTTAGGCATAAACATATTCAAACGATTCATAAAAGCAGTGATTTATCGAATTTAAGCTTCCACTTAACAGGATTTATAAACTTCATTTTAATAAATACTCGTATAAAATTACTGATTTCGAGTCTCAAATCAAGTTCTCAGCATCGAAAAAACAAAAATTTTCCCATAATGTGGACTAAAATAAATGGATTAATGCTTTTCTAGACATGAGTAGAATCTCTTGGGATACGACGTTAGAGGGACTACTCATTAAAATTTTTCTGGAGAAGGATCCCCTGGTATTCCGTACCCCTAAGACTCCCTGGGGGCCCCCAAATCTCCAATAAGCCCCCCCATTAAAAGATTTTCGCTATGTTACTGATTACTGTATCTGTATCGCCCTTTTGTCACAAATTTGATGCAATATTCTAAAAAAGGTGAAATTATATTCATTGTTATTTTCCACCTCCTCTCCTCAATTCTCTCTCTATCACATTTCATTAACAATGAGTTTTGTGTTTGCCCACATTGAGTATGAGTAGGCTTGCTGATTTTAATAGATGCGAATGTTTCAATTACTACAAAGGACACAATGTTGATAATAGAATACCGGCCGTTAGACTTCTTGGGTTCCATTAATACTATTTCACCATAACCAAAAACAATATGTCATACTATTTGATTATTTCAATTCAAATTAACTATATTACAAAAATTTACTAAGTTTATGTGCTTTTTAATGTTTTCTTATGTTAACACAATTTGAATTCGTTACTGTGAGCAGTAGTAGACCTACTTCATCAGCTTTAAAAACACATTTCAACTTATAGTTAAAAAAACAATTAGTGACATTTATGCAGGGGGTCCACCTAATACCAAAAATCATGGCAAGGGGTCCATGAGGCAAAAAAGTTTGGGAACCACTGCTCTAGACTCACGCTATGCGCTATGAATGAATGATAGTCCAAATAATGATACAATATTTATAATGAATGAATAATTTTTATTGGTCAAAAGTACAAAACATATTTCTTACATAAATCTCTTACAACTAATAAAAAGGTTTGCATCCCTAGGCTAAGAAGAGCCTGTGTGGGATGGTGCACATGAAGATATAATAAAAAGAGTACCTATACGCTCTAGAAGGGCTGAAGACCCGACCGGTCAACAGGAAGTAATAACTCTAAGAGATAGACATCATAAGCAAAACACTACAATAACAACACAGGATATTTACAACAGATCCACTGATGCTAAATGACTCACAGTTACGCATTATAATTCTAAATGAAATTAAACAGTCATTAACTTTTTGTTGTTAATTTAAAGACTTACAGTCAATTTTTATTGTGAATAAATAATATTTGTACTCAATTTTGGCATTTGGCCAAAAGTGAGTACAAACATTATTTATTCACAATGAAAGTTGATTTGAAGTCATTAAATTTACAATAAAAAGTTAATATTAACAAGGCAGGTCGTTATGGAACAAGAAATCCAAGAATGTAATTAAACAAGGAAATCGTAAAATTCATTGACAGTGTCAAGAGAAAAAAAGATATGATTTTATCGTTTTAAAAAAATGGTTTACCTCTGTATGACTCTTATTTTATTAGGAAGGCTATTATAAAATTTGGGTGCAAGATATGTGAAGAATTTTTTGAAAAGAGTAGGCTAAGCTTGGGTCTTGGAACATGAGCGTTCAATACACTTCTCAGATACTAGTATTTCTAATATAATTTCGCTGTTTATTACTTATAATATTATAATAACCCGTAAGGGTCTCCCCACCACGAAAAGCCATACGAATTTACTTTACTAATATTATAATAGACAGGGGTGCCCACAGGGGGGGGGGGGGGGCTATGACGCAGACTGCGTCATTGAAATTCTTGGGGGGGGTTCCAAAAAACGTTTTGGGGGGGGCGTAAAGTTGATTGAAACCGTGTTTAACGTGACAACATTCAAAAATATACTATGAAGTCACCAGATAGAATGCCAATTAATGAAAATATATTTATAATTATTATTATACAATTGAATATGAATTAGCTAAAATAGTTATGTTTAGGATTTGTGAAGGAAATTATTATTCAAACTTAGCAAGACGCTAAGCGAGTGCTCTGAAAGTGGTTTATACAACTTTACTCTCCTTATAACAGTTACTAGTTAATCAGCAGAAAGAGCAATAAGTCGATTTAAAATGATCAAAAACAGACTCAGATCAGCTATGGGAGACTCATGGTTGTCCAATCTAATGGTTCTAGCTGTAGAAAAATATGTACTTGAGTCTATTTCTAACGAAGAAATAATTGAAAGGTTTTCTGTTTCCTCATCCCAAAGACAAAAACTTCTATGTGGGGTTGAGAGAGATAGATTTAACAAGCTTAGAAGGTGCCTAGCTAACTTTTAGATGGTCACAGCCTACAAATTTAAAGTGCTTGACTTCAAACTGTTGATGTTTTTCATGTATTTTACGATAACTACTTACTAATAAGTAAGAACTGCTATAGCAAAACTTACTAAATACTAAAAAATCAGTAATTTTTCATAACTATGTCTTTATTTTGTTTTTGAAAGACACTTCTTCCGATTGTGTGTTGTAAATAACTATACATGAAATGTGTGCCTTTTATGTACTTCATCCATACATAAATTCTCCCAAGATATTACACTAAGTAAATAACCTGTTGTTCAACTACTGTTCAATAAATGACTTAGTATTTTGAATTTTTGTGTTTTACAAATGAAGTTATTAACTCATTGTTTTCCTTTTCACTTCCTTTAAAGGAACAACTTTGTAGAGTTATTTAACCTTAATGTAATTGGTACACCGAACATAAACTTATAGGTATTTCATTTTTATTGAACATTGTGTATTTGTAATAATATTTTATTGTTTAAAAACCATTTAGGTTCAAATTCTTTATTTAGCTATATTGCAATTAAGTTTATTGAGCAGAAGTTCATATATTCATTTCATTGATATTTCTTTTTTTACCTTTACAAAAAAGTGTTACCAAGGAAAAAATCTCAAGAAATTTACATACATTTTGTATATTATCGACTGGGTTTGAATTTTTCAATAGTTATAAAAATCTTCTTTTAGTTTTAAAAAGAATACGGTGGTTTTTCTCGCATTTTTTAGGGGGGGGGGGGGCTAATTTATGGGGGGGTTAGTGTGCTAAATTTAGGGGGGGGGGGGTGCGTCATGAGTCTTAGGGGGGGTGGGCACCCCTGTAATAGACCTACAATACTTTATAGTACAGTGCATAGAGAAGGTGGAATCATACAAATATTTAGGTGTTGTTTTTGACAGTCGAATGAGGTGGTCAGAACACATCAACCGCTTGAAGTGTAGAATCCATAGATTGATTTATGCTTTGTTGACTGACATTCTCAGTCAAAATTAGATTAAAATGGCCTATATCCAGTCGCTATTGTCCTTTGGCATCGTCGCGTGGGGTGGAGCTTATAAAACGGTTCTTCATCATCTCCGTGCAGTGTTTCAAGTATGATTGTGGTGGTTTTTTGAAAGCCATATTGATTTTTGCTGAAGAAACCTTCTTTTTCCAAAAAATCACCAACCGGATTTTTAAAACTTTTAAAAAATCTTTGAGAGTATGGAAAATAGTGCTATAGGCCGGAAATTACTGGGGTTTTGTCCATCTGATTTTTTGTACAAATATATAACAACTGCATTTTTCAAATTACTAGGAAATTCGCCTGACGACAAGCTGAAATTGACTAAATAAAGCAATTGCTCTATGATGTTATCTGCTATATTTTTCATGGGATCTGGTGTAATAGAATCGTATCATGGAGCTTTAGGAACTGAGGCATTTGATAATAGACTATTTCCATTTTTGAAGTAGGCTAAAAGAAGATTGAATTATTTATAAATTTTTCCCTTGCAAATTCTTCCACATTTCTTGTGTTTATTCCTTTTATATCAATGTTTGCCCTTCATTCTTTTGCTATGGAAGGAAAAATTATTGAATATGTATGCTACTGTTTTGGGGTCAGACTCGACGGCAGCTACATAATTTTTTGCACTTATAGAATGGCCGTTTTCACACACACCGACACGGCGCCGGCACGACACCGGCAAGATGTCGTCCCGGTGTCGTGGGGGTTGAGATACAATGCTGCCAAATGGAACAGCTTTCACATTCACCGACACGGCACCGGCAGCCGGCTGCCGGCGCCGGCATGTCGTTGGCAGCATAGCTCCCGCCGGTGCCGGCACCGACACTTGTGTGTCGTCCATAGTTTTGAACAGAATTTGGTCATTTTGTCAACAGTTTGAGGTTAGGTACTAAAAAAAACGTCTGGTACAGTACGATGGCTGATAGGTATGATGTTGTCACCCTAATTGAATTAGTCGAATCCGAGCCCTGTTTATGGGACAAAACTATAGAAGAAAATAAGAACAAGATCTTAGTCTTGTTTTTTGATTTCATCACTTAAATTCACTAATATATAGTCGAAAGTTTCCTTACAGTACCCATACGAAAAAAATTAAAAAATTTTGTTGGGTTTGTCACTAGCTTATCAAATAAGGTGTAGTAATACAAGCCATCGAAATAGCGAACTTTTATTATTGGGTCAATTCAAAGTTGTCTATTACGACTGTGCCTTTTACGTCATAGATATAATAAATATAACAAATGCAACCTCCTGTTGTAATCAGAGAGAATAGAAGTAATTCTTTTACTATACTCTCTGGTTGTAATCAGCCATCGTACCGTTTTGAACTGTGCCGCCCACTGCAAAATAAGGTTAGTTCTTCACCGACAGCCAGATGCCGTGTCGGTAAGTGTGAAATGCTTCAACGATGTCCTGACGATATCGGCGCCCGGTGCCGGTGTCGTGCCGGCGCCGTGTCGGTGTGTGTGAAAACGCCCAATCTTGTTTACCAGATTCCACGATAATCTCGACACTGCCATTGACGCCTAGGGTCCCTTTTATTCATCTCTTTGTAATCCTTATAATAAATATTTTTGGTTTTTTAAATTTATGTCTTAGCGCAATTTTACATTGTTAATATTGATTCAAAAAGGTGTTGTAACTTTGTTTGAGAAATCTCTTATACATTGAGTTTTTATCTTCAACTTTCTTCAGTAATTTCATGAGTCATCCACGGTTTTAAATTTTGTATAATGTATTATGATTTTTTTGGTTTACATGATGATTCTAAGCATACGGTTCTTGTTAGATGTTTGAGAAGTGAGAAAAACCTATCGAAACTGAACAAGAAGTATACATTAATCTCCAATCAGCATTAATGCATTATTCAACATTTAGTACTCAGGTTTATTATCGTTGTACTTTTTTTACATGATTCACAGGTGCTCAGTTATGTTTGACAATGAGAGCAGTCATACAGTGATCTGTGACCTGTGAATTAACCCAATAACGAATAACCCGAGCATTTACATCGGTTTGTATATTTATAATGAACCTAGCAAAAACATGATCGATCAATGATTGTGAGTTGTGTTTAATTCTCGTTGGATCATTAATTTTACAACAAAGGCCATGTTTTGCTATAACCATTAAGTAATTATCTACACAGTAGGTAGGGAAAGACATAAGAATAATCTGGTAATTTTGATGAACTGTTAACTACTGCATTAACTGTTATCAAAACTACCAATAAAACGCGCAGTTTGTCATGATATTTCAAGAATGAATCTCATAAAGTGGAAGGAATTCCATGCTCTTTGAAGTAATGCTTCACATACATCATAAAAAACAACTTTAGCTTCATGTGCTACTTTTTCAAACAATTATCGTTTGACACAATCTCAGTCTTTCATGAATTAATAGCATGAATAGGGAGAGATAGTAAATGAATTGGCTGCTAATTAGCTGACTTCTTATTCTCATCATAGCATACTCTTTCATGTTTTGTAGTCAATTTCATGACTTTAATAGTGCATATTTCAGATTGATAGTAGCCTACCTGGGAACATTCATGGTCAATTAACATCAGCTCTACACTTTTGACTTCAGCTTATTAATTACATCTTTTATTATGTGCCGTTTTTTTAGGTCAATTGATAATCATGTTGAAGACATAAATGATAGTGCTTATGATATATATATGGGCATGTAAACTTACATGTTGGCAGGTCTCTAGTCCAACATTGAAATTCACTCTATGAAATGTTCGTTGCATGAAACTAATAGATGTTTTAATTTGTATGGGAATTGAATTAGCCAGAAATATTGTTGTAAATAATGTCGTAGTATCGGTAATACTATAATAGTAATAATAGTAGGCTATACGGTAATACAATCTTGAGAAGGATGCACATAGAGTCATGTAGGAAATATCAGTAGCTTACAGAACAGAAGTGGACATGTTTATAAAATTATTAGAATAATAACAATGATATTCAATAATATAGATTATTAATTTGCTGGTGTAAAAAATAATGGGGATTTTAATTTCATCATATCTACTGAAACTGTACTGGAGGGGGCTAGGATGAAAGGGTCAGACGACAAACACTCTTATTAATACAGAGTAGGCCTATGGTATAATCTAAAGAGTTTTGTTTAATGATCAGGCTGATGAGAGACCGGGTCTAGGTAAATTGATTTTTTGAGTCAGTGCGAGTCTGGTGAGCTCTGGGAAAATTTGTTCTCTGAAATATAGGAGTTGGAAGAACTAAACTTTATTAATATTTTTCGAACCTTTTAAAAGAGGCTTCAGTTTCAACTATACTATTCTGACATATAATTTTGTATCAGAAGTGATAATTTGTATTCTTATTAAATTGATTGATGGAATTAATATCTATTTTCCTTTTTTTGTAGGTGGAGGTGATATTGTGGAAGGTATCCATAATGAATAATAAGACGAAATTGTAGCAACCACATTTATTAAAACTTTGAGAAACTAGTTTTGGTTGTTATATCATTATCAATCTCAATCAAACTAAAACTAAAGTACAGAGAAGCTTAATATATACTGAACATGGAGTGATACTATTGGCTAAGCGAGAAAGAGGCTGACCTTCATTGAAGGCTGTGATTGGCTGACAAGTCACACCCCCTGGTGGGAGGAGTAACACGCAAAAAACAAGCAGTTATTGATTTGACTTGTATTTTTGCTTGTTATTCCTCCCACCAGGGTCGTGACTTGTCAGCCAATCACAATCTTTGATGAAGGTCAGCCCCTTTCTTGCTTAGCCAATAGTATCATTCCATGTTCAGTATATATTAAGCTTCTCTGTACTTTAGTTTTAGTTTGATTGATAATGGTATAACAACCGAAACTAGTTTCTCAATGTTTTAACAAATGTGGTTGTGACAATTTCGTCTTATTATTTATTAATATTTATTCTGAAAATCCAGCCTTTTTATTGTAGACCGCTGTTCTTTGAAACATAATTCTGAGAAATTGATAATTTGGAGAAGAAGCGAATGAAATTCAAATTATTTGGCACATTTATACTAACCTGTGAGCATTGAACTTTCACTTCAACATATGAAGCAGGTATTCTTAATCCTCAAAATTTAAATTTTAATCAGTTTTCAAATTTCCAAAGCTAGAATAATAACAAAGTAATTGAGTTGAACACGCAGTTTACTGTCGCCCAAAGAAAGGCTGCTTCAGTTCTTTGGTAGCCTAGGTGATCGGCTGAAATATGATTCTCCTAATAAACCAGACCAAGTTACGTATCGTTAATCCGGAGTTGCTTCTCTTTTGTGTTATAGATGGAAGTTTTATAACTGTACAGCAAAAAACATAACTGAACGGAACATCAGCGGTTCCCAATAACGATCCAGTTGAATCATAAGGTCAGTGTAGGACCGAGACTGCAACATCTTCCCCAATCATTATAGCATTCTATTTTTTCAGATCCATCGTTCCACTAAGGAGAATAACACGGAATGCGTTTTTAGCCTGTCTTTCGTTTCAACCGTTTCATACCATGTACTGTTTGTTCTCTTACAAATTGACAATTATCATCTCATCGAACTTCATCCAGTATGAAAACTTGACTCACCTACCTAAATTTGAATTCTTTAATCGTTTGATTCAGTGTAATGATAATTATAATAATTAATTATTGATAAAAAATAAATTATATCATTTTAGTTTCAGTTAGCACTCATACCCACCCGGCATACCACCCGGTATATGCTTTTGGCCTACCCGGGTCAAAAACGTGAAGAGTTAATAATATTCTTCTTTGAATTATAAGGAATATCGGAAATTGATATCTATTTTCCAGCCTATCTCTGGTGAGCTGTGAATGGCATTTATAACAAATTAAAAAAATTCCGTTTATACCTGCTAAAAAACATTATGAAGCATAAATGATGATGACGTTGTCAATGATAGATAAGAGAAGTATGAGAAGTATAAAGTGGCATAAGGTTTTATGTACAGCTGATTGGTTGATCCTGATGGTCACACTTTCTATAAGCTACAGAGTACAGTAACCTCAAAACTCGATTCAGTGCATCTCTAAGCCCGATTTTTTATTTTCCTTTCAGACTTTTCAAGATTGATGTTTTAAACTTCAAAATTCTACAGATCTGTTGTTGTTATTTTACTTTAATCATAGATCGTACAGTAGTCATAATTATTGTTCGTACTTTCAAAAGAGCTTGTAATATTGCTGTTTGATAAGAATATTGATAGTCCAGTTGGTAGAGCATCGCTGCTTCTCTCACAGCAGGACTTAAATTCAAATACTGGACGGGCATAATCTGTTGGTCAAACTCTATCAAATAAGTTTTCTATTTTCGAGACCAATTTGGTAGAGATTATTTAATTTGTATATTTCTTCTCAGTTTCATCTGGATTCTGTTTTATAACAGAAAAACTATTACTTCAGCATAATAGAATAATTTTAAATCAATACTTTTTTGTGATTCAACTAAATCCAATTTGGACTTAAACTGAGATTTTTGGAAATTATTTTGCCTACTAATATTATTAAGCATGAATCAATAAAACAAATGAAATTAAATTACTGTGAAATTTTATTCACTGTGGTATTAGATCTCAAGTGTAATTGAGGAATGCTGCTAAAGGGAAAAGCTGGGATGAGCTGCTGGCTATAACATAATAATATTTGATATTTCTTCACTGCCAATCATCATTATTTACAATAGAATTTTTTGCAAATAGATTTGTAGCAGAGTTTTGGAGCTGATTCCAGCCATTTCTAGAATTGATGAGACAACAGAAGTATAATCTAAGCAGTATAATTCAGCATGTATAATAATTATGTAGCCAGTGAAAACGCTGACCCCACATAATTGATAAAAGTTCATATACTTCATTATTGCACTCTTCTCAGTAATTGATTCACATGGCTCCTTTAGAGTAACAAAAACTTGATTCACATGGCTCCTTTTGAGTAACAAAACCTTTGCCTGGAACAGTCTTCAGTTTTTAGCATCACATAGTTCGAGTTTGTGGACAGAAAAATGAAAGTGTGAACAGAGTGTCAAAGTACAGAGATGTGATGGAAAGAGCCAAACTAGTTCATAAACGGGTGATAGCAATTTGGTGACGCGGCGTGGTGCAGAGCAGTGGAGTGCAGTGATGGGAACTAACACACATCGTGTTGGCGAAAAACGAGTCTTGTTTTTCTTCGGTTGATTTATTGTTTCGCCACGACACACCGCATGATCATACTAGGAAAGTGTATTTTCTTCTGGGAGAACCTACTGACATATTTTCAAACAAACATTTTTTGTAATTACTCGTCACAGACATCTCATCTAAAATCAAACTCATTTCTTCATTTTGACAGCCCTATCATTCCGTCTTCATATTTATTTTGTGTTAGTTATGGGTGAGAATATAGTAGGAGAGTACAAGCCACAAGAAATGTTCATAGTTTTATAAAGCCATGATAAAATGTTTGTTTTCATTAACAATTTTATAAAGTAAGTATTTATTATATTCATGTGAATGTGTCTTTTGAGTCTATGTAGATTCACTGATATAAGGATTCAGATTCTGTTAACTCCATGAACACTCCACATCCAGGAACACCCTTTTTAATTTGCTTACCTCAGTAGCCGACCTGCCTATTCTGATAAAACTGTGTATCAATTAATGTACAATCAGTAACATAACTGACTTGTTTAGTGCACAAATACTTTAAAAACGTATGCCCTACGCAGGAGAAGTTAATCACAGAAAGTTTTTCTGATTCAAATTCTACTGTTTGTTATCTAGGAATCTGAAGTAGTGTTATAGAAATGATATTGTAGTTGTACATTAAATGGTTAGTTGGTAGGATAACCATCATTTCCTAACACGCAGTTCATAAGATCTAGCTAATAGTTTTAGCCTAGCTTTCCACTATTTATCAAGTTTTTTATTATTAATCAATACCAATCACTCTATATACCTTCGCTTGACCTGCTCCTGAACAGAGCTGAAGTGATTGAGCAAATAACAAGCGAAATTAGTTCATGTTCTCCTAAAACTCTCTATTATTAATATTATTATTTATTATTATTATTATTATTATTTTACTTTTTCATCACATCTGATGTGTGTTTTCTAATCAAAATCGGCCTATGGCAAGACTGATTAATTTATATGGGAATGTTCAGAAATGCTCTGATCATTGATTTAGATTTGAGTACTACTGTACTGCCTTTTGCATTGTGTATTTTGTGCTTTTTGACACTCTCAACTGACTCAAATTTGCTGTCACCTTTGTTGTGATCAGTCAAACTACAGAAATAATGGCAGGCGGCATGATTGACACCTTTTCTTACTGCCAGATATTCTATATCTCAACAGCCGGGAGAAGATACTTGGAGATTTTTTCAGAGTAATACTAATCCAAGCTGTGGCAGCATGGATGCCAATATATATCAAAATAGTTTCCCTGGTCTGCTTATTCATTAGGATTATATCTGGCCTGTTTTGTGCAATTATTGTCCTATCTGTCAATACTGATCTGTCCCAATACAATTTATGTACCCTACACTATTCTCAAGTATTGGCAGAGGCATGTATCTATAGTATGGATATTTTCTTCAACCAGCTCGTCATGTCTTTAAGGTCCTGATGGAGTATGCCAGCTACACTGTGTCTTTTTAAATAGTCAGTGGCTGCCATTGTCTTATTATTTTATATTATTATTATTATTATTATTATTTATGTAAATCTCCCAAGGTTGGAAGATTCTAAGTAAGTTAATGCTGTTTCATTTTTTTGGACTTGTCCATTTTGTTTGCCCACCAGTTTTTCATTTTCTTTGAGAATTCAACTTTTCTTTCTTTGCTCCATTTTGTTCCAGTTCTTGGAGGTTTCAAGTCTGGTTCAACCTCCCATTTTTCAACTTTCATTCAAAATTTGTTCCTTGAGTGAATTTCTCCTTTGGTAATTTCTAAATCTCTTCAAGCATTTCGTATCCATTGTCCCCCATTGACAGGGGATATGTATTTCAATATTTTTTTTGCAAGTCTTTGGTCTAGAAGCCTCATTATGTGACCTTAACATTTGAGCTGTCTTTTTCTCATACCTGTTTGTAGGTTAGAATACTCTTCAACTTTGTGAATGTTCTCTGTAGTCTGTATCCGTTTTCAGTCTGTCTTGGTCCTAGAATTCTCCATATTATATATTTTTTCTCTTTCTTTAAATTTTCTTCATCCATTTTTCTAATAAGTGCCAAGGTCTTGCTGACATATGATTACTATACTATAATGTCTAATTTTTTGTATTTTAAGATAAACATTTCTTATTAGAAATGTTTTGCACCAACCCTAGACCCCTATGAGCTTTTTTTACTCTTTCTTCTTGTGAAAAGTATCTAGAGATAACTTCTTCTAGATATCTAGAGTATGGTGGTACTCTGTTAATCTGTTCATATTTGGTTGTAAACATTGCTTTTTTTAATGATATTTGTAAGCCAAATTTTTCTGCACATTCAAATTTTTCTATTCCCATTCCACTAGAATCTGCCATTATTGCAAGATCATCTGCAAAGGCTAAGTAAGGGATTTTTAAATTGTCTTGTTATTTATTGAAGTTTTGCAGACCTAAAATAGTACCATGCTCTCCATAACATGGCTCAAATGGTGAGGTGAAACTAACCATAAAAGGTCACCCCACCAATAAAAGCCATATGCTTATTTTTTTATCGTCTTTTTTTGGTATCCAGTGAGATTGTTTCCCAGTTCTTTTCCTCTTGAAATTTCTTCTCCCATTCTTCCATGACTCTATGCAGAACTATATTGAATAGTAAAGGTGATACCCATACCCTTGTCTGACACCAGCTCTTATCTTGAATGATTCTGAGCTTTTCTTCATGAATTTCACTTTGGATTTTGTGTTCATTAGTGTCTGTTCTATGATCTTCTGTGTTTTCCAATCCAGTCCTTTTTCTTCAAGTATTTTAATTGATTAGTGTGGGTCTGTGAGTGTGTGGGTTCAGCCATTTTGAGTCTACAAATACATAAACCATAGGTTTTTCTCACATTTTTATCAACCTTATAATTATCTTTAAGTTCAATATTTGCTCTGGGCATGATCTATTTGGTCTGAAACCAGCTTGAAAATCTGAGATTTTAGGTTCCAGTAGTTTTTGTGTTCTTTCAAGAATACAGCCTGATAATATTTTAAATGTGACAGAAAGTAGCAAAATTCCTCTATAGTTATTTACATCCAATTTATCTCCTTTTTTTGAAATGGATTATTGGAGCACATATCCAATTTTTTGGACCTCTTTGATGACACATGCTCAATTTTGACAAGCTCTTTTCTTGCATCAGATCCAATATTTCTGAGATCTCTATTCTCATTGTTTCATATCCAATAAAAGTTTAAATCCATCAACTTTTTTTGATATTTTCCGCCCATTTTCTGAGAAAACAAAAAACAACACTTAGTACCTTTTCATGCTTAAAGGAATATTATGCTAAAGGAGCACTTTTGTGGGTTCATTGGAAACCTCACAAAATCTCAAGTAGTCCAGCTAATACTCTCACATCAAACTGGTAGGCTATAATATCAACTCCATTGATCTTATACTCCTTGTATCACCTCCTACATCAACGCCTGGGAAAAAAACCTTTAGTAACGAATTAATATGCCAGAAACTACTTATTCTTGCTCATCATTCCTCTTTTTGGCATTTAATGGACTGTTATCTGACTAACCAGAGCCATAGGCAACGGTTTCATAGCCAAGTACTACGCCAAATTTTACGCATATGAAGCAGCATACGCGATTTGATCGTCACAGGCCAATTGCCGGCTGCCGGCCCGAGGGCGACACGAGATGAATAAACAGTTACCTGCTCACAATTTTATTATTGTAATCGGAAGAATATTCCTTTTCTGTTTGAATTGTGCAATCGTTTGATACGGCCTCTTAGCTTGCAGCTGATGTTGTTGTTCAGTTGGCTGCCTTCTCTTTCTTGTTAAGTTCCACCTTCTTATATATATTCTCTTTTCTTCTTTCTTTTCTTTCTATGTTTATCAGAGTGCCCCGACCATACAGCACGCTATATTCTTCTACCGGTCAGCCACCACGGTCTCGGTTCGCATCCTTGGATAAGCAGCGCCTTCTTTCTATGGCTCGCTAATATCAATATTTTTGACTGCCTAGCACTTATCCTCCTCCCCTTTCCCTGTTCACCACTACAATAACATTTACCTGTGTACACAGCCTACTTAATGCACTATCCTACTTAGCCGACCATTTCAGCTCTATCATTCTAACAACCGATTCCCGTTAAATCCAAAACGGGAGCTCGCGGCTTTTCCACTTGCACTAGGAAAAACTTTCTACAAAACACTACTTGTATTATTAATGTGTTTTCTGACATGAATCAAAAACTGTTTGATGTGTTTGATGTCAAATTCATGGCTATTATGCCATTAAATTAAATTTTTTGGTATCTTTCATCATCCAATAAGCTTCAGATAGCCTCTGTGTGTTCACTTAATAATTGTAACCCAACTGAACAGAAATAAGGAGAGCAGTACCAGGAATTTTTTTAAAAATTAGTTTTTTAAAGCTTTTAACACTGTACAGAGAGGTTAAAAAATGTAAGAACTGATTGACAATGATCCTACTCTGAATAAAATAACATACAGCTATAAATAATAATTATTACGGTTGGTATTATAACTTTTCAGACAACACATTTAGTCAACATTTAGTTTATGATAGTCAAGTTCGCGTGTTAAATCGAAATGAAGATATTCACTGTCAACGAGTGGACAGCCTACATTTTTGGACACTTCTGTGCATATTACAGTGAAGTAAGTTGGAAATATTGATTGGAAAGCATCAGCCGCATCAAATTTCTGAGACACCTGGAAAAATAAAAAATCTTTTTAAAGTGATTATTATCAGTACGAAGTGAGACGTCAAAATTGAAAATTGATTTTTTGGGAGGCAGTATGTGAATATTGATAAATTTGGTTAGAGATCAGTGAACGTTTCTGCTTTAATTGATGTTGACTAATTGACTGTTTTTTCTTGAGTAAATATGTGATAAATTAAGGAAAAGCCAGACTAACCAACACAAGCTGTGGGTCGTCGAATATTTGCAAGTTGTACTTATAGAATGATTTTAAAAGCAGTATTGCCCAGGAAATAAATTCTAGGAAAAACACCAACATCTTCAACCTGTTAATTCAGAATCTACAAACAATTTATAAACAGTGAAATGTCTATTTACTTATTGTTACGGGTTCTATCACTAAAATAATGCTGGCAACACTTGAAATTAACACTCACTTTAGTTTCACTAATTAGTTACAACACGCACCAATCACAAGAAAAACCAATAAGAAAAAAAGAAAAGAAATCAACAATGTTCAGCTAATAATGAATTTTCGGTATCACTGTACAAACATAATTACTAGCTGTGAATAGACAATAATTTAATAAACAACTATCCAATAAACTGTTTAGTGAAGTAAAAAGAAATGTTTAAAAACAGTTGAACACTCAATAAATAAATGTTTAAAAACAGTTGAACACTCAATAAATAAATGGAACACTTACAAAGAACAGTCGGTTACAGTATTTGATAATCCCAGCAATAGCACTGAGTATTGTCAAAGAATTTACCACATAGAATTTACCTAAACTGATCACGAGCACTTGATATGTGTAAACAACATGTCTATATACACTGTCACTAAACAGGCAACTGACTCCTGTTTACTTGGATAGCCTACGAAAAACTCATATAGTGTTTGAAAGTATTCCAGGAAACGATGGAAGCTAAAGTTTTAGTAATAAAATCTGGAAAATTTTGGAAACTTGTTGAAAACACTAGAACTAAACTTTAGTAATAGGAGTGAGAGAGACATATTGGGAGAAAAAAGAAAGCAAGTGTCAATTTACAATCTATTTGAAGCACTTGCCGTCAATACATGGAAGCGGTGTTTACAAAATGAGTGGCGTGGACAATAATTGCTTGTCTTCCACCTGTATTGCATTCAAAACACTATTTATGTCTCTAATTAAACAAAAAATGCAATGCATCATGCATGTTTCAAAATTAAGCCTCACCTCAACTAATATATAGAAATTTTAGGGAAGTGATAGCCGCGAGCCGTAGCAGGTATCTGTTCAATCAGATAGATAAGCTGCGTTCTCGTAGGTCCTGTTTGTAACGGTGACCGATTAGATTGGCCAGCAAAAAAGACACTGTTCTCTGCTGAAAATCACTTCCTGGTGGTTCGGAACCCACCTAAAACTGTAGGTCCAACTCATAAATCACCATCATCCAACTCATCATCCAAGGTCTCAGACCTATGTGGGCTTCATCCTCGAAAAGAAAATTATGATAACTAGTGTATAAGATAGTATAATTGTTGATCTGACTTGTCTTAAGTCAGTAAGTCAGTTAGTCTCCAAGACGTAATCTACAAAAAAAAAAAATATATATAAATATGTAGTGATAGAACCGCAAAGTTATCGTTACAAATCATACAAATATAAGAATATAATACAATAAAAATTATATTCAATAAATATAAGCAAATATTGTAAGAAAAGATGTAATTATGTAATTAGAATGACCTTCACAAATCTGCCAGGGAGCCAGGGCAAACATTCATCCATTTTAACAATCTTTCTATTCATTCCCATTCTTCCCACCTCATCCATTTCATGCATCTCCTGCACTTCTGCAATCCTCTCTCACTTGAGAACATTAGATAATGGGCAAGAAGAAGAAGAATTCACACTGTATCAAATGATAGCAACGGAATGTTGTTGGGTATCGTCGTTTGGCAACATTGCTATCTCTTTCGGCTGGCTGCCTTCCGCGAGTCCTCTTCCATCTTCTGTTCCGCGATCACCGGAAGGTGGGGATGCCGATCCTTACCACGATCACTCCGTTGCAGATCTTTTTCCTTCTTCTTCACCTCCTCCAATCTCCCTGTCATCGAACCGAGGACCTCCGCGTTCTCAATCGCCGCGCTACGTTTAACTTTGTGCATCCAGTTCCATTCACGACACTCCCCGGAACGGACGCAGCTGCATTCTAGTGCAGATTTCATCCAGTCAAATCATTTCTGATTCCGACAACCGGTTGACAGTCGATCTTCATCAGTAAGCTCGGATTCAAGTTTCTCGGATCGCGATCGGACTTGAAAAGTATTGTGCGCATCTGAAGTTTGCAGGGAATCGAACTAAATATCGTTACGTTATTTTTTAAACTGTGATAGCAGAAGGACATGATAAAATGTCACAGGCACAGGAGCTGATACGATTTGTGTTCATCTTTGTACTAAATAAGGTAAAGGTTCTTCAAATGCAATATTTCTATTTTTTTCTTAAATTATGCTTTTTTACAAAATTTCATTTTTCATACAGTTTACAGACTTTTTTGTAATAAAATATTGAAATATATTGTAGACTTTCTCCTCGTACTCATGATGTTATTGGAAAAAAAAATTTGCCACGAGAAAAACAGGATAAAACTTGGTGGGTGGGGGGTAGGGGGCTAGCAAATTGTATTTAGTCCATTAAAGGAGAACTCAGAATAAGCTGGCAATTAAATTTGTTATTTTGAATTATATGGATAGATTATATGAATAGATATTATTATATGAATAGATTAAATTGATTCTGTGAATTTTCATTCAAGTGAACTTTCAATAAAGCTATCATGGTCAGGGTGAGACAAATAACCTTAGCGCTAGCCTAGACATAATCCCAGACATTAACTAGTAACAGTGGCGCCATTTTGGGATATTAGGGGGGCTGTGCCACGACTTTTTTGTAATTAAACTGTTAAACTGTTATACCCCCCCCCCCCCCCCAAAAGATATACCAAAAATGACAAAAGTTTGTGTATTGATACAAATAAATATTATTATATTCAACGAAATTTCTTTATTGGAATAACATATTGACTTGATGACATAGTAATATGGATAGAGTCAAAATTCAAGCAATTTAGGTTGCTTGGATTTTTCATCAAATCTGACCGATTTTTGCCGCTTGGCCATCCTTTCATCATAGGGTGGACTGAAATGGCATTTCTGGCTAGTACCTGAATTATTCAGTGATTTGACATAGTATTTTAAGCTAATAAACTAGTGATGTGACAATACGGGAATGCAGAGATAAAATTTCAACAAATTAAAATATAAAGTTTCTCTAATAATTATTGGCGTATCTATCTATAGGAGAGCCAAACCGGGGATATGGGGGTTATGGAATTGAGACTTACTAGCAGGAAGTAGCCCAGATGTGTGCAAAAGACGTGTGCACACAATCAACAATGCAGCCAGTGCCGGTGAAGATAGTGGACTATCGAGCATAGAACATAGAACTTCAGCATTTGTTTCAGTGGGCTTCATAAACGTTCCGAAATTCTTTAAAAGCGGTCCATCATGCATTACGCTCTCTCACACGCCACACTCCACCATTCTCAACTATAGTCATCTTTCCGCTACTACAGTATTTGTTTTTTAAATTAATTCATCATTGAATTAGTTATTGAATTCGAAGTTTGGCTTGATATCCAAATCAGTGAACCACCTGCTTTTTCGAATTATGTCATTTTACTTCTACCAACTCATGAGTGACAGCGCTTGATAAGTCTGCAAATGGTTGGAATATGTATCAAGGGCGGATTAAAGGGGGGGCGGAGGGGGCGACCACCCCCCCCGAGGGCTTGCACATTTAAAAAAATTAAAAAGGGTAACACTTGTGACATGCACACGGTTAAATTTTAATTGTCCCGCCACAGACGAAATACCTCCAACTTGTCTTACCACTCCGCCTCCGCCGGCCGGGAATTAACAAATGTAATACTTATTTTGCCTTATTTTCTATATTACCTTTACTTTATCTTTAACTGTTGACATAATTTTAATTCAATGACGAATTAACAAATGACAGAGAATGAAGGAAATCTTATATCAAGTGAAATTAGTTTGAATAAGATTAATCTTTTATAGAATAGGTAGGGGCATATAAATCTCTGTTTGTTTTTGACCCAATACATATTTATTGTAGTACTGGTATTATGAAACATGAAAGAATGTTGAGATTAATTTAAATATATATATAGGTCTAAAAATCATCACGATCACGAATTAATTGCTTAGACTCTGTTCATTTCTCTGTAAATTTTGATAAAAATTAAGCTAGCAAAGCAATTTTTGTTCAAGACATATTGTATTGTATAAAAAAAATTGTATTCCTAATTCCACATGAATATACAGAAATAAACTACTCTAGCTAGGGTAAATTTGATTGTTCTTAAACACGAAAAAATTATATTTCTACTACATTTTAAGTGCTAGAATGGTGTAAAATGCGGTTAAAGGCTAATAAATTTCCAAAAATTTTATTCCATACCCCCCCCCCCCCCCCCGACCAACGGGTATTTTTGGGGTATGTCGCCCCCTCCCATAAAAATTCATTAATCCGCCACTGATATGTATTTAGACAAACTCAATAGGATGAAGGTATTGCACTGGTGGTTGGATACAGAGTGAAGGAGAGGCCCTTTACTTTTTAGACAAAATGTATGGTTTTTTCTGTAAAGAGACAGCTAATTAAAAAAACACAATTCCTCATCCGCATTAAACGATTCTTTAAACATTTACCAGTCAATTGAAGTCTACATCATAGAGTAATGTGAGTCTTCTCTGGTGTCTGAGGTAGTGTAAATGGACTCTTTATACCCATCAGCTTGGTCGTTATAGGCAAACTCTATAATAAACCACGGGGTGAGAAGGAGAGGTCATCTCAGCTCAGTTTGGTAAAAGAAATTGGACTATTTTCAGAAAAAAGTGGTCGGGATCCTCCACTTGATTTTTCAAGTGAATCCTCTGAAACCGCATTTCAAACATGATTACATCCATTTTAGCCTGCATAATAGATCAAAGTGAATTATATCTGGTGTTTAAGTCGTCCCGAATTTATTGGGAAGTATAACCCATAAATGAGTCCCTACTTGAGATAAGTAAACTGTAGTATTCCAAAGAGTCATCTAACATTCTAGGCGAACTTAATAACTTTTCTTATCTGTGATGTTTTCATCAAGATACAAAGTATAGTACTCTTATTGAAATCTAACATGGTATCTGACTAAGAAAATGTACGTCTTAGAAGCGCTGGTGATAAAGCTCCTCGTCTAGTCGGAAATGAAAAATGCATTTCTCCAATTTAGTTTGTAAAAAACCAAAAGTACTGAGAGATATAGAATCAGTTTTAATATTACATAACTTTTGTTATCAAGTGAGATCTGAGGGTCCTTCCCAGAAAACGTTTCGTGAAATAATCCCAGCATTTTAATATTTTAAGCGATTATTGAAACAAACCCTGTCATTTTAGCGCGCATTATGGTTCAAAGTGAATTATATCTAGTGCTTGAGTCAGCGCCTCAGTGTAAATGAATGGATTTATAAAACACTGCAGACAGTGAACTGGGTCATGTCACTTAATATTACTCTTGATAAAAAATTGAAGGAATTACTCTTAATGACCAAAATAGAATTACGAGTCATTCCTTTAACCTCCGTTGAGCCACCTCGGTTGAGCCATAAATTAGAGAGCAGTGGATAAAAAATTATTTTATTACCAAAATGTATTTACACTTATGTTTACTACTTCTCACCTTGCAGATCAAGGCATTTGTCGTACCTGTGGACAAGCTTTTCAATACCCTCTTCATGAAATATTACCGCCAGTGAATTCAGTTGAGTCTTGACCTTGTCTTGAAGCTCTTCAGTAGTTTGAAAGTGCTGACCTTCGAGCCATTTCGTGCAGCATTAATGCAGCTGATTATTGATAAACATCACAACATTTGCGGTGATCCGCAAAACAAAAGAAGAGGCATGCTGACGTCTCGGGTTGTTCTGCTGCATGACAACTCCCGCCCTCACAGAGCCGGTGTAATCCAAAAACTTCTGCAATTTTGACCTAGCAATTTAAACAATGCAATTTTTGACCTAGCACCAAACGACTTCAATCTTTTTTGTAAACTAGAGAAATGACGTGGAAGTCAGCACTTTCCAACTACTGAGAAACTTCAAGAGAAGGCCAAGACTCATGTAAATTCATTGACTGCTACACTATTTTTTGAAGAGGGTATTTGATAGCTTGTCTACAGCAGGGGTGCCCACCCCCTCCTAAGCCTCATGACGCACCCCCCCCCCAAATTTAGCTCCAGCCCCCCCCCCATAAATTAGGCACCCCTTCCCCAAAAATAAAACGCAAAAAATAAGCAAAAAGAAGATTTATATAGGTATTGGAAAAATTCTAACCCAGTCGATAATATACAAAATGTATGTATATTTCTTGAGATTCTTTACATAGATAACATTTTTTTGTGAAGGTAAAAAATACATATCAATGAAATTAATATAATGTGAACTTCTGCTGAATGAACTTAATTGCAAAATAAGAATGTGAACGTAAATCGTTTTTAAGCAATTCCCTGCCCCTCGCTCTTAGCTCTCACGTCTCGCTAAGCTTGAATAATAACTTCCTGCACAAATCCTAAACATAACTATTTTAGCTAATTCATATTCAATAGTATAATAATAATTATAAATCTATTATCATTAACTGACATTCTATCTGGTGACTTCGTAATTATATTGTTGAATGTCGTCACGTTAAACACGGTTTCAATCAACTTTACCATCAACTTTTTTTGGAACTCCCCAAGAAATTCAATGACGCAGTCTGCGTCATAGCCCCCCTTTGGGCACCCCTGTCTACAGGTATGACAAATGCCTTAGTCTTCAAAGTGATTATGTTGAGAAGTAAACTTAATTATACATACATTTTGGTAATGCATTTTTTCTATTCATTGCTTTTTCATTTAAGGCCCATCGGAGGTCTGAAAAATGACCCTCGTATTTCGCACAAATATTACAACTTCCGCGTAGTCAATGATTTTAATTGTCTGTAATAAGTTATAGCGTGACATTCCTATTATATATATATATATAGTATAATAATAATTATAAATCTATTATCATTAACTGACATTCTATCTGGTGACTTCGTAATTATATTTTTGAATGTCGTCACGTTAAACACGGTTTCAATCAACTTTACCATCAACTTTTTTCTATATTCCTATTATATATAGACATATTCAATTACTGTATTTAAAAAGTTGATAATGTCTTCTTTAATCGCATCGAACTCGTTCTTAAAAAGCAGGACAGATTAGTAAACTCATAAAAATCATGAATGAAGTCCAGAGCAATTTTCAAGAAGGTAGTGGGACTGTAATTTGTTGAAAATTAGGTGGATCTTATTATCGTTTTTCGATGTCATCGTCTTGTAAAATGTTTTTATGGGTTAATAAAGAGTGCCAGACGTGCTTGATAAATAAATCGTTCGCACTCATTGAATAAATTAAAGTAAATTATGCATAACTCCTCAAGTCTGTAGGTTTGCAAATTGTATTACTAAAATACTTTCAATGTAAGTGGCGAAGTTCTTACGATAGCACAGTGAGTAACTAAAAATCAGAGGTTTATTATCATAATCTATTCAATTTATTGGCTCAGCTTTCTATGAAAGCTGTTCTTAAAACTCTGAAAAACATGATTACGCACTCTAGTACCCTAGTACACTCTAGTTAGAAGATGAACATTGAAATGTCTATGATCCACTATTATGTGATAACTATTAGCATTGAGCCTACACTACTGTACATTATATACATTTATACATGCAGTCTACATAAACTTAAATTTACAAGAGCTTCACTGAATTTCCAACATCATTCCTCTACTACATAATGAATCAATTTATATGGATACTCAATGTATCAATTTTTAATTCTTAGGAGTTTAAAATGCACCACTACTAAAATCGGTTAATTAATGAGCTTATTTATTGTTCTATAAACTTGAAGGTAACGTAAGAAATAATCAATTTCAATAACTAAATTTGAAATGATGCATAGAATTTGCTGCGTGTAGTTTATGGGATTGAGATTATTGGATTGTCTTTGGATTAAGATCATAGTTTGGATGCTTCAAGCTATTTGACGGTGCACGTAGCGATGAATAGATTTATCGTTGCTTGTTATGTTACCTATATGTAATCACTAATATCTATATCTGTATCTTTATCACTACACCTTTCTATCATTGTCTCAGGATTCTATGGATCTCTGGAACTTATACCAGAGGGGCATAGGTAGGCTAGGTAGGGGCATAGGTATACGTTGTAGAAGTCATTAATTAGTTTAACGAGAACTGCATTTGAAAAATGAAGAATACTATGAGGAATTCATTAACAATAAATTAGGTTGATAATTTCTGACATAGTAGACAAGCAAAATCATACAGCCATAACTATTGTTTTTTGATTCTAAATTATTGAAAACTGTTTACTTGAATAGACTTCTTCGAATAATAAATATTTCTTCTGATCGACAATGAGAACTCTCCATATCGGTTGCGGAGCCGTAAATGTGCGATCAACCCATCAATAAATAGCTCAACTTAGTAACAACTAAAGCGAAATTCATGTGAATAAAACTGTGGAGAGTGAACTCACAGACTTTTCCTAGTCCACACTAGAGCAGAGCGGACTACGCTCATTCCCTCAGAGTCGAGAATATAGGCCTAACCTTCGGGCGACTGTTCACTAAGGAGAGAAGAATTAACTAGGAGGGCCGCACTAAGTAGAGTATACGGTACTCGATTTTATTCACTTGGCCCAATGTCTACTGTATAGGTAAAGAAGTATATGTATAGAATTTCTTTCTATGCATACTGTAGACGTGTAGATAAACAATTATATTGTTTATAGTTAACGAAAAAAACAAGGCTACTCACAGGATATCTGTTGACTTTCCTACTAAATCCTCTCGCATTCATAGAATCAACTACTCCAGAAATCTATAAGCTTCGATAACATCGTTCTAACTACATTGTCCACAAAAGGGCCAGTGTAATACAATACGGTTCTCACTCTTCATGTATGATTGAAGGATAGGTAGTGAGATCACCAGTTGCTTTTTTCTCACAATAACAGCATTGTTCTGATGCTGGGAATGCATTTGAAAAGTGGCTCACTAATGTTTTTGGGCAGCAAGGTAGAAGTTCATTACAGCATTTTCGACCGTGAAATAGAGCTACATGATTTAATAACTTTGACCTACTGTTACAATGAGATTTCATAACAGTTCGTATTGACCGTAATATCAACTGAAGATGTTCTAGTAAGTTAATTGCCCTATAAACAGAGTTATAGCGGTACGTCGTTATGGATAAGTGCGTGTGGCTACATGCACATGTTGGAAAGTAAGTCAAGCAGTTTAATTACTTTTTTACAATGCAGACAACGCTGCATCAAAAATATGTACTGTCTTTGACTCACACATGGTTTTGCTTTTAATGTGTCAACAGTTTAATTTCTGATGGAAAACACTACTGATATGAGCTATAAGCTACATTTTGATTGTTGTGAGTTACCAACTTTCCGTCGACAAATCTTACTTCAGGTGAGCTTTCAGCAATAAATTTTGCTCGGAGAATACCGTTATGACACATTTCATTTTATCGCTACCGCAAAATGAACGATCTCATTTTTGTTTCCATTTCATTAGCTTAATTTCGAGTCCAACTAGCCTCAAACGTTCAAAGTACCTGAACCTATCAACCTGAACAGGTTGTTGGGTTGGAAAAGGGTTGCCCTATTGTTTGTCTATTGTAAATCTAGGAAAATTCTTTGTTTCATCCTTCTTAAATTATTGTTCCTTAATAGTTGGATATTTGGATCCATCTGGTGAATTTAGGGCTCTGCTGTTGTCATAGAGCGTACATTTTGGAGTAATCTGTGGAATTTCTAAGCGAGAAATCTTTGAAATGGATGTTGAAAATATTGCAGGGAAATATCGTTTCTCACAGCATTTATTTATTTATTTATTTATTCAATACATACATGAAAAAGCTCACAGACATAAACAGAAAGACATAAACATTTAACTATATGCTACAATATTTTCAACATCAATTTGTTACTAAAATTTTCTGGGCTTTACTTAACTTTTGGGGGGCCAAAAACCTTTCAAATTTGGCATAGAATCAGTTGGGAAGAACTTTCTTTCGCTAATGATTCAGGTATTTTCAAATATATATAAATAATAATCCAAAGACGACTATTGAATTTATTTATTTGTTCATGTTGCGATCAAAAAATTACCCCCACCATCGCCAATCACATCCTCTCTCTGCATCACATGTTAGGTCCGGCTACGGAACTTTTAAAAGGAATAAAATTATCTTTCAAGGTTTTGCTGAACCTATCACGTTGATGTGGTGCTTCCAGCTTCAAGGGAATCAAAATTGTGAAAAGTAGAAGTCAAGCTGAATGATGAAGTCAAGGATGGTCTAATAATAGTCCGATCTAGTATAAAATCTCCCAGTGATCATTTGAAATGTATCTATTACAATTTTATTGTATGGTCTCTTGAGACACTATTATCGTTATTGGCTTGAGAGGCATTCACGACTGGAGTCGGAAGAAGATGCTTTGCAAGGTTAATAAACTTAATTTCAAAATCTTATCATACCTGTTAGTATAATTCACCTTACAATGCATCATAACCTGACGCATCATTAGTCATACACGTTATTTTGACAGTATTCAGTCCAATCTTTGTACTATCTACAACTGCAGTACAGTCTATTTCTCTTCTTCTTCTTTCTTCCTCTTCTTCTTCTTCTTCTTCTTCTTCTTCTTCTTCTTTGTCGATCTCATCTTATTCTTTGTTCCTCATTTTCTATCTGGATGTTATTGGATTTTTGTTTGTTTCTCTTATTCATAGTCGAATACAAATCGGTTATATATATATATATTTCATAATGTACTTCTCATATTTTTAGAGTTTGGATACTCAACTAATAAGCGTGATAAAAAAACTGAAGAAGAAAAAGCCGACTTCAATGAAATGAAACTCAAAAATTAAATACGTTCTAAAAAGTTTTAAATGAAGTATTCACGTCAGTTTTTTTTTCAATTTAATACTATAGTAACCTTTTGAAGACGGCGCCAAATATTTTATGCGTTTATAAAATTTCTATGTAAATCCTTAGCAGTTTACGAAAAATTTGGCGCCGACTTGACTTCAAAAGACTGCGTGTATTAAATTTTAATTTTTTTCCTCAGTTTAAAGTAGATTCTTTATTTTAAACTTTTTAGTACGTATTTAATTTTTAAGAATCTTTTCATTGAAGTCGTTTTTTGTTTTATTTTAAATCCGCTATTTCTATCTGAAAATCCTCTGAAACACATTTCCTCCAGCTGTTTCAATGGAAGGTCTCATTTTTTGTCCCAATCATGCTCTACAATTTGGTTCTGGATCAAAACCATTTTAAATTCTACCTTCTATAGTTGCTGTCTTGTAGGATAAGTTGTACCTGGATAACTTCTCATTGGGATAATCTGGCAGCTTCTTTCAGCTGATTTATGATGCTGTGCTCTCTTCGGAAGTGAATGCTATTTCAATGTGATGCTACTCAGTCGCACTTCCGTCCAAGGTAACGGCCATATCCTGCACATCCATTGTCAATATGAATTAAAAACATTAGCCAGTTCCTTGTAGGTTTTCATTCGGTGAAACGCGATCCTCTCGTAAAGAGAGCAACAGGTCACGGACGCCACTAACTGGTTTCTTTTCTTTTCATCTCTACAAACATCTTATTCTTCGGTACAATTGCAATAAAATGAAGCGAACGACTAAATCGAATGGAGTGACGGCTTCGTTGCCTAAACGATGCTTGCAGCTCCAGTTTAGCTGGCCAAATTAATTACCTTTAGCGCTCCTCCGTCTTAAATTGATGCCGGCTTTTAGTATCGACGTTTTAAGTCTATCCCAATAACTTGACACCAACTCAGAACTATCACAACGCCAACACACGAATTAGAAAGCTTTTCTCCAATCTCAGCAATATTATCAATGCATACGTTCTCCATATCAGTGGAAGTAAGTTCATATCAGTGCGTAGGTTCCACCTGCTGCAATCGTTTTATTTCTACTAAAATATGTCGGTCAACTGTTTCATCCTGTTCAAATTGAGATTTTTGAGAACCTACAGAAAGTGTTCTAGAACTTCTTGATTCAAAAGAGATAGTACAGAGCGTGTAAAACTATGTGGTCGATACGATGCATATTAAATGAGAATGATGTCAAATTGAAAGCTATAATGAAATGTTTAGAATAACTAGTAATCCAAATATGTTTCAAATAACTAGTAATCTAAGTTTTTAAAGCCTTCAGTTATTTCGTTGATCATGATCAATTTTCTTATTATTAATTGATACAATATTTTAATCATTGAACAACATTCAGTCCTGAAAGGGGATGAACTCCTAATATGTCTTTTCGTATAAATTAACCTTCCTCAGCTTGAGGAGGACTTGAATAGCCTTTTGAGTAAATGGTTTTAGTACTACTACTACTACTACTAATAATAATAATAATAATAATAATAATCTAAGAAATCGATAGGAATCTCATTGAAGAAAGTAATCTACTGACTTCTAATCAGTTACAGTATTTACTGCAAAAGTTATCTATTTTATTCGATGATCAATAGAAAAAAAAACCGATAAATATTCATCTAATTAAAGAATAATGTTCCAATAGAAACATGAAATTGACAAACTCTTATTCCTGTTTGATTTTTTAAATGAAATGCCAAAAATAGATGTTTGTGTAACTGGAGTGCAAAGTGGGGGTTTTCTGCACCGAGAGAAACGGTTTTTTTCACGTGCCGAAGGCGAGTGAAAAAAGTTTTCGAGTGCAGAAACAATACTTTGCGCTCGAATTACACATTAAATAGCAGAGTAGCCAACCTATTTTTGAATGCAGAATAGAGAACCTGCGTATTAGATGCTCACTAGTTTGTGTTGTAAGGTTGCAAATCTAGAGTGCGGAAAGATACTTTCCTGCACTGGTGCAGGAATAGACTATTTTGCGTGCTACAGTGAGTGCAAAAATAGGTACTTTTTCGGGTCACTGTAGGAAAAGTACTTTTCCGCACTCCAGATTTGCAACCTAACAACACAAAATAGTGAGCATGTAATACGCAGGTTCCCTATTCTGAATTCAAAAATAGGTTGGCTACTCTGCTTCAGTTGCGAAATAGTTGTTGTAGTTGAAATCGATTTGATTCGAAGATAGGTTATGTGAGGAATTGTCAGGTTATGTATGTCCTGTTTTGTTCTGTTTAAATGAATTTATACATTACTGTAGGAAAAATTTAATGTGTAATTCGAGCGCAAAGTATTGTTTCTGCACTCGGAAACTGTTTCTCTCAATGCAGAAAAACGCTTCTTTGCACTCTAGTTACACAAATAGCTATTTTCATCATTTACTTACGATTTTAAATCAGGATGAGAAGTATGAATTCATATTTTCAGACGTCTACTTCTATCAACAGTTGAAATAAATAGTTTGGTTCCAAGTCGATAGGATGACCAATCGATGATATAGGTGATCTTTTCAGTCATAATATTAGTTTTTCATTCGTGAATAATCCTTTGATAATACTTCTCCATTCACAGTTAGGCCTGCACAGAACGTAAAGCTCGCATTCGATCGTCAAGTCGCTGCTCGTCACTGTCATATAATACGGTTGGCATCTTGTAGTTTGAATGCACATAAACAACCATTATAGCGTCCAACACCTCAGGATATCACTTGTTAACACAGTTTCCCAGAAAACCTCTATAAAAAATTCATTCCCAACTCTGTAGGCTCAGATGAATTTTTCCAGTTTGCAATTTTTATTTGCAAGCAGTTTCAATATGAGATGATCCAAGAATTATTTTTTAATGCTGATATTTCATTGCATGATCTCTCCACTCCACTTTCCAACTCTTGTGTTTGACTAAAATATAAATAGTCTAATCTTATCTATAACCTAATATTTCAATATGCACTAGAAATAGAGTCTGGAAAACTTTGAATGAAAATTGGCATAAATTAGATTCAGAGAGTAGTTTGCATAACTGAAAAACAGTACAGTATTGTTGATGCAAAGTAAGCTGCTGGAATTAAATCAAATCTGAATTTTCTGATTCTGAATAAGAAAATACTGAAATCTGAAAGAAAGAAAGTTTTGGAAGAGAATCTAAAAATTTATATATTTTATTGAAGTTGTCAAACAGGCACTGAACGCGGTAAAACGATGCGATTACGGAAGAGATAACTTTTTTGTGATTTCATGACTTTTTTTGCGATATTCTCGTTGATTTTCCCCAATTTATTTTTTTGTGAGGGGTCTTCGGACCATCTTTATAAACGCCCTTGCAACAAAAAAATGATACATCCTTGTCAAATAGGAGTAAATTGAATTGAATTTATTGCCAAAAATCAGACATAGACCTACATATGTACAATAAAACAAATAGAAATAAAAAAATATATAAAAGAAAATATATCTAAGTTTCTTAAGATTTATCGAAACAATTTTCGGCTCTGCCAACATAAGATAACTTGTGTGTTGGCAGTGAGTCGCAGTTGATCACTCTCATTTCACTTCTTATCAAAACAAGGAAAATAAATTACAGTTGTTACCACAATTCATTACAATATTATTGCATAAATTACAATCAACTATTGTATTTCACTACATTATGAAACAAGTTCCAGGTTCCAGCATGATAAGAGAACGCATTGATTGTCTTGAGAGGCTGATTCGATTCAATTAGGGCGAGAGTTTGCATAAAAACGAATGCAGCTCTTCACGGCATTGTACCGTTCGTTTTTCACACTAGCGACGACAATGGCCGCTTAAAATTATCTCAATTTAGTGGCCGATGGCAATGGCAATGGCAAAATGACAGTGGTGAGTGGAAGAGAGAGTAGAAAGAAAAGAGAAGAGAGGACCTTGTCTTGCCCTTGTTGTTGCAGACAACACTGACTCAGCTCTCAGCTGTGCTGTGCTTATAGGAAATTGGAAAGCCAGGTCTGTTCGCGCTATTCGGACCGTGTAAAGACACATCTTAGTAGACAAATACTGAACCTTTTACTGTCAACTGTCAACTGCCCCAATTCTTCACTTATACTTCCCATGGACCAATATTGTTTTCCATTTTTACCGATGATAGATCTGTCCTGGGCTTATACATATTGGGTTGCTTGAGTTATTCAGTTCAATTACAGGCAGGATAAGTTATATTAATTCCTGGATTTCTTGTCCCATGACGAACTAAGTTGTTAATATTAACTTCTTAAGTGAACTCAACGACTTGCAGTCAAATTTTTATTAAGAATAAGTAGTATTTTACTTACTCTGTAGGCCAAACGTTTTCGAATCTTGGAGATCCATTTTCAGAGGAGATCCATTTTCAGAGGCCTGTCTGAAAATGGATCTCCAAGATTCGAAAACTTCGGCCTACAGAGTAAGTAAAATACTACTTATTCTTAATTAAAATTTGACTGCAAGTCATGAGTTCACTTAAAAAGTTTATATTAATTGTTCTTGTTTTTTGAGCATATATTGTCTCGATATTATCTTGATAATTGGTTTGTCTCAGCATTTCTGTGTCTCATCTGTTGAAGACGCTTATTCTTGTACAGTTCTTGTACTATTCTTGTTCTTGAAGGTATAAATTGCAATTTTGAGACAGTCGGCAAAAGTAGATGGAAGAGAGATGGAAGCTGAAGCTCTCCCTAATTATATTCAGCCAATGAAAACGATGACTTATGCTAAAAGGTGAAGGTCGTGAAGGTTGTCAAAGGTACTGTAACTCGATTTGTCAAAGGTAGCTCGATTTGAGCTATACTAATTGATAACTGTGCTATCTCAAGTTAATGGAACACCTCTTTGCGAACTCAGTGACTGATAGACGCATTTTAAATGTACTTGGTCCGTGTTATTGAAAAATGAAAATTATTGTATGTAATAAAGTATAGGCTATCACGTCAGGCTATCTGTGTATCATGCAAAAAGCACTCAGTAAAAGAGAAGTTCTCAGTTGATTGCTGCTTATTGTAGGGCTCTATGTTATGCACAATTCAAAAGTCACTTTTTTGCTGATGACGCCGACAGGATCTTGAAACTTGTGCGTTGGTATCGAAGTACACAGGATGAAGAGTGTCAAATAGTGAACAAGCCTCTCCGAAAAAGATTGAAGGTCGAACAAGTTAATTTTTCTCGATACATAAGAGCATGCTGAGCTTCCCACTCGATTGGGTGAAAAGGAAGTAAATCTTAGTTCTGATGTCGATGGTGATGCTTTCTGTTGACGCAGGCTCGATCTTCTCGTGCTCTCTTCACAGCCTACATGTCACAGGCGCTGAGTGCCTGAATGGCCCAGTTTCTGAGCTAAACGAGGCTTTCTTGCCACGGAGATCTATTGTGTTTTTTGTCTTTGTTTCTGAATGATGCAAAGAGACAATACCCGAATTTCACTATGATTACTCCCTAAGTTATCGATTCTTGTCACCACTGTACGTGGAAAGAGTAAAAATGGAAACTATCGCTTTTTTACTTAAATTTTCATTTTCCAAAATTTTAATTTCTGAAGTGCCGTTGATTGAAAAAACGGGTGAATATTCAAATCATCTTTAGAATAGTGGCAAATAGACTACATAACGTACGAAAAGCATAACAAATTGAAAATGAAATAAACATATTTTAGTGTTCAGAAAAATACTACGTCTGGATAGTCTACAGTTATTTCTACATGTAAATAGTCTATGAATATAACTAGGTACGACCTCTCGATCACTATACACGCTTGGCACCTTTTTCCTCCATTAAATTGAACTCCTGCCGCTAGCCGATCGTATCGAGGCCGGGGCCCAAAAGTTGCATGAGGAGTTTGCATGACTAAAAAGAGTCTATAACTGCTTATTTTGATCGTATAATTAATACCATGTATGAAATGTAATCATCATTGTATATAATTTAAAGAAATCCGATATAAATCATCATTCACTTCATTACCTACGCACAAGTATCGGACTCATGTGGGCTCCATCAGTAAGAGAGAACTGGAAAAAGTTTTTGAATCAATATAACTGCATCTACTTCTGTGGCAAAGCTGAATGCTGACCCGTAATATGATTTTTAAGAAGTGGGCTCATTCCAATTCGTACGTTTGCAAATATTGATAATAGCCTCAATATATTCGAATGTTAAATTGATCAGTTCAAAATTAATAGGCGAAATTGGTTCAAGATGGTCAATAGTTCGTCAATGCAATTTGATTGTGTCATTTTTGTTGTCTGGTGAAGCGTTTGGTATTCACGTACAAATCACTAAAACAGTAAAATCGAATGATCTTACCATGGCTGATTGCTGATATCGGAGAGAGAGAGAGAGAAAGAGAATGATAAAGACAGAGAGAGAATGAGTGAGGATCTCAGGTGCAGTTCACTAACCCTGTCATAAGTAAACGCGTCTGAGGACTGCTCTTAGCTCTCACCCAGTGGCTGTGACTTGATGTTGCCGTGCCGTGCCGTGCTGTTATGGCCTCTATGTCTACGGCGACAGAACGGTAATGCCAAGGATAATCGGAGCGTAAAGCCTCCTCATCCACACGATCAAGCGTAAAAGTTAGCAAACCCTACGCAAAAGCAAAAAGCCGAAAGATCCGCTTGACGATTCAAGGATAACAATGAAAAACAAAACACCTTGACTGAGACATTCATCTCATACTGTAGCTTCCTATATGATTTCCAATTAGAATATTGTTACGGGTTCTATGTCTAAAATAACGCTGGCAACACTTAAATTTCTCCCTCGCACTTTATTTACACTAATAATCACAACACTCACTGATCAGTAATGTCTTACAGAAAAATAAGCAATTAAAAACAGATAAATCGATATTGTTCTACTAATAAAGAGATTCCAATAAACTGTACAAAAATCAATCACTAAAAGTTAAAAGGCCGATCTAATATTAAATAATAATAATAATAATATCGTGTGACCTGGCTGGCTCAGGTCTGGTGTCAGAGTTATCAGGTCGCACCTGAATAAGTTCAGGGCCTCTGACGTGACTTAACGACTGTTTTTTTTAGGCAGCCGGGACCGACAGCTTAACGTGTCCTCCGAAACACGGGAGTGGCCCGAGGTAAAAACTTTCGGTCAGAACTGGGATCGAACCCGGGACCTTTGAGCTATCAAACCAGCACTTAGCCCACTCGGCTACGGCCACTCCAATATTAAATAATAACTGTACAATAAACTGTCCAATAATATTAAAAAAAAAACGTCGAAAAAGAACAATTAACTTACGTAGCACTAGTCCGTAATACAATAAAAACTATTTAGTAGTTCACTGGTATGAATTAAATAGGAAAAAGAATTATCACTATAGGCACAGTTTACGGTAATTAATTATCAGAGAACTGTCGCTACTTGTTTATCACGACGAATTTAAAACAAGACTGAACTAATTTACAAAAGTCTCCCTCTATTTATATAATTTTCCATAATCGAGATATCTCTCGATTTTTCTATCAACTTTTACCGAATTCTAAAATAAACAATCAAGGACCCTCGCACCTTCCACAATATTCGATAAGATTCCATTAATTTCTAATCAAACAACTAGAACATTCTACAAAATACCAAGTAAACACCATAAAAGTGTCAAAAGAAGAGTAATTAATTGCTTACAAGTAAACATTTACATAGCAGATAACACCGAGAACCACTGCTCCTTCTTTCTCTCTCTCCATTTTCACTACAATATGTAGAGTGCCAAAAAGAGCGCTAGTTTTGATATACTGTATAGATATGAATGGAAGGTGATCATTTTCAAGGAAAATACGAAACAAGATACATAGATATGTGCATTCATCTTCCAATCTCACAGAAAAAACATATTTTGGACAAATCATTTCTTTCACGGTTCGATTCTGCTAGAAAGCTATTCAAGTAATTCTCTTTAACTGCATTTTTACCGTTGTAATGCAACTGCTGTCTAGTACTACAACTAATGAACAGTTTAGTTTTAACCTGATTTACTAAAGAATATTCGAAGCTAAAGAAGCCTTCAATCAGTATCTCCTTTCTACTTTTTTGATGCTCTTTGCTCTTACATACATTCACTTGAAAGAACATGACACATCTAAGCACTTCATCTTTCTAACTGTAAAAAACAGTGAACATCTAAATTTTATACATAAAAACTGGGGTTCTTTTTGAATCAGCCTAAATTGAATGAAACACCCCTTGCAGGCACAATTTTGACTTTGTCAAGAGTTTTCAAATGTGAATGCTAAACAAATTTTAATAATTAACAAAAGTTGAACAGTGATTATTCTGAAATAAATATATAAATTAGTGATATCCATTCTATTATGGTATTTCATTTACATTAGCTATAGCTCTTTACATTTTTCAGCCATTTATTCTTTCTAGTTCTGAGAAAGAAAGCAAAATCCTGGATGGACAGCAATCAAGTCCAGTTTCCAAAAAGATTGCAGTTGTTTATTCCTTTCACTCCAGAAACGTTGGCAGACCATTTAAAAATCTCCACAAAGTTGATTTCATCCAGAAACAAGCCACTGATTAAGACCAGAATTATTATAATTTACATGTCGTTATATCTTGGAGCACTTTTGAAAAGAGTGTTTGCTCAATGAACATGATCATCCACTCTTTTCGAGTAATTACATGTTATATGATGAAAATATATTTTCCGATATTGACCTATAACAATCAAGGTCAGCAAGGATTTTAAATGCAAGTGAAATATGCATTCAATCATTATAAATAATTGCTGATATGAGATGATGACTGTTTTCAGTAACTTGGAATAAGAGGAGCACGTAAAAAGACTGCTAGATTGGGTATCATTAAAAATGCGGCTTTCCGGTTTTGTTAGCTTTGCGAATCAGGTTCAATTACAAGATGCTTTCAGCGAAGCTCGTAACTTCGACAGCTGTTACAGAGATTGGCATCAATCCTACTTCTTTCTTCATCACTGCCGGGCTTATCGATTTCGTTTTTGTTAATGATTGGAACGGATTATCAAAGTAGAACAGAATCGAATGAAAGGAGAAATTGACGTGACGGAAGTACTGAAACCGATTAGGTCGCTGCTTTAATACATAAACGATCGAATTCAATTGAGTCTAGGGGATATTTCACTGAGGCCTATACCTGGTTCTCTGAGGCCCCGAAGCAGGAAGCAAATTCAGTCTTCTTTTCCAATATTCAAGCCCCTCTTTACAAGTTTGTTATTGGCAACGGGGTAGAAAGTGAATTTTCGGGGATTCCCTTTTCACAATGAAGCCTATGACCCATATTGCAAATATTTTCCTTTGGTGTCTCATTCATAAAATTTCCAATAATGATAATAAGGGTAGTTCCAACTCGCCGTTCGAGCCATGTTTTGGAGCGGAATGGGACAACTCGCCACCGTACCATCTCGCCGCGAGCCATCTAGCCGCGGGCCATCTCACCGCGAAAACAAAAATTAATACTCCATTAGGCGCACCCGTCTCCCTGTCATCTATTTTTTCAGTTATGTCCTTTCAAAATCACTTCCCAGCGGTTCGGAATCGGAACCCACTTGAAACTGTAGGGCCATTCATATCTCATCATCATCCTCCCATTACCAAAACAAATGTTTTTGTTGTATTTTTTTGTATACAGTAGTATTGTATGTTCAATTGGTTAAATAAAAATTCATTTATTTAACATGTCGAATCATTAGCTGCATCTCAATAACACTGAAAAGAGGTAACAAAGAAATATAGGGGGAAATCAGTCCTTCTTGTTGGCCGCGGCGAGTTGTCCCGTTATGGAGAGCATGGTGGACCAACAATTTTATGGGTTCCGAACCACTAGGTGATATTTCCGAATGTTTGTGGAATGAGTAATTTATTAGATGTAATACATTTTATTGAAGGCATAGATGTATCTTAACAGGCCATTTTTCAAGTTATTTGTACCTACACGGACTTTTACCCCATGTTTTTTTTATTCTACAGACATTCATAAAAGCTGCCAGGACAAAAATTGCCCATTCTATAGGGCAGTTGTCAAAAATACCTTTTTAGGAACAAAATTATCTAAATCTCAATTTCACACCATTGAGAAAACACTATTAGGGAGTCATTTTAACACAAAAATCCTGTTCGAGCCCCCCTCCCACTGGCCCCACATAGATTCAAAATATCAATGATCACGGGAAATCAAATACTGCAGTAACCGATGATCGGATCGAGGTTTTTTTCCATTATCATATTTGGTGAACAATAGGCTGCAATAATGGTTATTCATTTTCACGATAAACCTGATAAAAAAGTAAAAAATAGAAAGTAATGTCGATTATACTAAGTCTGGACTGGGGTTGCCTCAAAAAAATGCCAGAATTTACTTATAAATTTCAGTGAATAGCAGAATGTGTAGATGAACAAATACTGGACAGCTTGGCTACTATCCAGTATTTACTTGACTGTTTTTTCCAAGTAGATACTGGACCGTAGCCAAGGCGTTCAGTATTTGTTCTACTACACACATTCATCAATCTCATTCAGGTTCAGATAAGTGAGATGAGGATTCAGCGCCTAAAAGAATCCGCTGTGAAAAATCTACTATAATTCTGTTTTCCCTGATCAAAGTACTGTACTTGAGTACTACTGGACTATCAATACAAAATGCCAAATACATGTCCCAAAATACAAAAATAATTGAACAATTTCAAAACCAAAATGAAGTGTTTTGTGGCACGCTTTCATGTTATGATTGTGGCATTTTCCTCTATTATCAATAATTACTTGTAAGAAGGCTTGTTCTCGTTTATTGAACTTTACTTCATTAATACTGTAGTATTTTCTGAAAAAGTTGTGTGCAAAGCCATAATACAAGTAGGGGTATTTAGCCGATTCTGATGCGGCCAATCAGAAGACAGGGGGGCGTGGCCACCCCCCTTCCCCCTCCCCCAGGTCAGACATTTTGTAAACGCCCACCCCTTCCCCCCTGTCCCAGTCAGCCATTTTGTTTTTAAGGTCACATACCCCCTTCCCTATGTGCCCCCACTTTATTCCCAATAGATTAAAGGGGGACCCCCCGCAAGCACCAATGAGAGAGGACCTATCCCCCCTGACCCCACCTCTCACAGAAGGTTCCCAATAAATATAGAACATACAGTTTTATATCTATATATACATGCTGTACCAGAATTAATATCCATAATTGACTATTACTTCTTTATTTACTAAACGTCCTGTATTTATCAGTTCTAGTGTTTTCATAACTCGCGGTTCCAATAAATAAATTAATTCTTACGTTGGCAACGGATGATTTCAATTGAGTGTTTCCTTTTTGTTGCGTTGGCGCTCCTGTCTTATAGCTAACAAAAAAAAGAGGAACCACTCGATCTTTCTATTGCATCCAGCCTTTTGTAGAAGTTACTAGACAAAATTTACGATGCAATGATTTTTATATCAAATATGGTCTAAGCACCAAATTTAATAATTCTTCAAATATGTGAGAGGAGACTCACTTTTTAATGTCATATATTTAGAGCCATATCCTTTATAACCCAGTTGGGTAAGTTTTTCAAATGTATTTCTAACCTTTCTCTTTCTTTAATCTGTGAATGACTTAATAAGACATTACTTTTTTAAAGGGTTGATATAGTTTGAATTGTTAATGATCTTCTATAAAAAATCTCACTCTTATTCCTTTCTTTGATTTTGTCTCTTGTATCAATGAAGTCTGTTATTTATAAAATTGTAATTTAACTTATTATTAATAATATTATATCTTTCTGTCTTCAGAACTCAACCTGCTATTGCATAATGAAACTTGTCATAAGAGCCCTCTGCTCAATAAATTAAATATTATATTTTGTACTAATCATATCGGTTCTCAACAGGTTTTATATTTTGGTTAAATGAAATGGAAGCAGCTTAAATAATTATTTATGGACAAATAGCAATGAAATAGCCCAGCAGTATATTAATCAAAGGACAAATAAGAATGAATCTGTCATCACTACATAATGGTAACAATTCGATATATATCTATGAATGGACTCTTCGATTACTACGTGAGTAAAGAAATTTAATAATTCATCAAAATCTTCTCCGTACATACTACGAGCCTACGTCTTAATATCTTCGAATTCAATAACTTACATTTCGTTCAACTCTACTGTTCGACTGCCTTCATCAATCCATGAATTTGTACTATTTTCTGACTTTTTTCTGTTTTCCATTTCATATTTTATAAATTTGTTAATCTCAGATTATATTATTTTTTGGCTCTAATTTTCGAATTTTCTGAGTGTTCCTATAGTACCGATGTTTCATTGATCTACCTTCCTCTGAGGGTTCACACCTTCCAAATAGTTAACAACTAGTGTTTAAATACATTAGGGGTTACAATTGGTAGCAGAATAGCGTGGTTTTATTTGGAATTAGATCTTTAAAATTAATAATCGGTGCTGTAGGAATTCTTTGAAATATGTAAGTATTCAATTTTGGGCTAATTGTACCCATTAGCCTAACCTGACTGTACTTTGCTGAGGTATTGCAAAGGCTAGCTTTGTATTGTAGCCTGCTTAACTCAATTTACTTTCATGAAATTTATTTCTTGATTTTAGAGTTATTGTTGTAATTTAATTTTATTTTGTCAATATGGACTTGATTACGCAAATCGTATATCAGGATATTGACTTGAAAAGGTTTGTCGCTCACAGGATTAATCCAGACCACTTATCTAAAGATAATCTTGTTTTTGAGTTATTATCTCTCGGTGAAGTTATTGATGACCTTGATGTAAATGCCTTACGTACAAAGTACCGTTCTGTGATAAATAATCACAGTAATAATGAAGTTCAAAGAATTGTTGATATTTCAACTTATTCAAAATCGGCTGATGCAATTAATGAAGGACTACCCTCCCTATCCAAATCTATTGTTGAATTCAAAGAAATTCCATGTGAAGAAAGGGATAAGATCAGGAAAACTTTAAATAAAATTGAATCTAGATTTATTCACTTACATAACCGAATTCGTATGATGATTCCTTTTTTGGTTACAAGAACCCAAGTAGATAATTATTTGGATGATTTATCGATCATGGCCAATAAAATGTTGGAGCATTACCATAATATTTTGTTGCTTCATACTGTAATTTCTAGCAGACCTTGTTCTCCAAACCCTGAAGTACAACCTAGTACTAATCTCTTGCAATTACCTAATTTTTCTCTCCAACAATCAGTCAATAATCAAACTGGAGCATGTAGTAATGTTGCCTTAGGTGCTATTTCTAAATCATTTGATTTTAATTCTAATAAAAAGGTGTTGGACACTAGAGTTCATGACAGAAATTCTGCTTATACTCAAGCTTCTGTTGTTAATAGTAGCCAACCTAACTATAACAATATGAATGCTGGAGCCCATGTGATTCCCAACCCGCCTGTAGCAACTGAGAGTTTTTACAATAAACTAAGAAATCCTCTCGAATCCATACTAAGTGATATTCAGATATGTGATGGACTTGATATCGCAAAGTTACTGGAATTTTTGCATGCAGCTATTAGAATTAGGAAATTGACACCTATCTCTGATCACAACTTATTACAGATACTTTCACCATATACTTCCGGACCATTGGCCGATAATATTTCATTGTCATTGAGTATGAATTCAAACTTTGAGGAATTTCACAAGAATATTTTGCGAAATTTTATTCCTGAACGCTTACTTGTAAGTATCAAAGCTGACAAATACTATCGCTTGCAATCACCGCATGAGCCTTTATCATCTTTTGTGACCAGTATTAAGAATGCTTCTGAATTACTCCTATTAAAGGAAAGTGAGGGCGAAATTGTAAACACAATACTCAGTGGAATTAACCCAGATGAGAGATCTAGACTTTCCCTTATGCAAAGACCAACAACATTTCAGGATTTAAATAATCTTTGCATCCACTCACAGAATATTGCTTTCACAGACTTTGAAAGGAATCGTATATTTAATTCAGTGCATGATAGGCATACCGATAAAGTTAGTAATTCTGCTCTCAGCGATAATAATAATAGTGGAATTAATAGGACTCGTAATCATGGTAAGTCTAATGTTACTTGTCATGCATGCGGAAAGCGAGGTCATTATGCAAATCAGTGTTACTCAAAAAACGAGAAGCGCCCAATTCAAAAGGACAAGTCTTGACATTGAATAAAATAATAAAAAGGAAAAATTTGAAACAAAGATTAGTCTCAGGTCATAGAAGTCAGAATAAAATAAAAAAATATAATAATAAAAATAATCGTATTGGTAGAATAAAAAGGAATCTTTGTGGAGTGATTAATTCTAATAACAATCTTCCCTTTGTTTATGTAGAATTCAATAAGAAGGAGGTAAATTATCCGGCACTTATTGATACTGGCTCCACCTATAGCTTTCTATCAAATGAGGTATTTGAGGAATTATCTCGTGATCCTAAATTTAATATCAAAGTTAATGAGATAAATGTCTCCTGTTCTACAGCTAATTCTTCGAAATTAAAAATAAAGAAATCTTGCATTTTGAAGATAAAGATAGAACATTTGTCTTGGAAATTCGAATTCCTTGTAGCCGATAAACTACCTGTTAAGGTCATACTAGGTTCTGACTTTCTCTCTCATACTCAAATGATAGTAAACTTATTTACTCAGAAATATTATTTTTGTTTTGATTACGGTCTAAAATTCTCTTTGAATTCTGATATTGGAATGAACAATGTAGGTAAGAAACTTTCTGTTAATAATGTATTAAAAAAGATTGTTCCTGGTGATAAATCGCATCTCACTAAATCCGAATTAGCTAAAGTGAACTGTATTATTGATGAATTCCCGGATGTATTGACTCCTAGAGTAGGTGGTACCGATCTTGTACAATATGATATTAAATTAACATCTAATAAGATTATTAGATCACAGCCATATCCTTTGAATCCTATAAAAACTAAGGCAATGAAAGAAATTTTACAGAAACTATTGAAGGATGATATTATTGAAACTTCCAGTTCACCCTACAGTAGTCCTTGTTTCTTAGTTCCCAAAGGAGAAGATAAATGGAGATTGGTAGTCGATTATCGTCGTCTTAATTCTATTGTAGAACTCCAAGCTGGACCTATAGGTGACATACAAAGCTCCTTCCATCATTTTTCAAAGGCTAGATATTTTACCACCTTGGATCTTAATAATGCCTACGGTCAAATCCCGCTAACTGAATCATCAAAGAGACTTACTGCCTTCTCAACTCCATTTAATCTATATCAATACAAACGTATTCCTAACGGTATTTCTTCTGGTGCCCAAGTATTATCAACTTTAATGGAAAAAATATTTGGTGATATGAGATTTAAAACAGTTTTCTTCTACTTGGACGATCTCATTATTTACACTGAGTCATTTGAAACTCATCTTGAAGTGCTTCATGAGGTTTTCCAACGTTTAAGAGAGGCTAATCTCACTGTCAACCCTGACAAGGTTACCTTTTGCGTCCCAAGTATTTCTTTTCTCGGTCATATTGTTTCGCACAATTCTATTAGCATTGACCCTGATAGGACTAAGGCCATCACTGATTTTCCAGTACCTAAGAAAGTTAAAGATATACAACGTTTTATTGGAGTTTTGAATTTCTATCATAGATTTATTCCTAATCTGAGTGAGTTGGCTGCCCCACTTAATGCTCTTAGGAAGAAGGATGTAAAATTTATCTGGACCCCAGAATGTCAGAAAGCATTCGATAAGTTGAAGACTATTATAACGCAACCTCCTGTGTTAAAAATTGCCGATTTTTCCCGCCGATTCGTCCTTCAGACTGACGCCTCCTCTGTAGCTTTAGGTTGTGTATTAGGTCAATATTATGGAGATACACTCGCTCCTATTGCCTTTGCCTCACGCACCTTAACACCTTTAGAACGAAAATATTCGGCATATGAGAAAGAAGCATTAGCGGTACTTTTTGGAATCGAAAAGTTCAAATTTTTCATTGAACATACGAGATTCACTCTGCATACTGATAACGCTGCTTTACAGTGGGTACTAAAAAATCCTAAACCTCTTGGTCGTATTGGACGCTGGATCCTTAGAATAAATTCATTTTCCTTTGATGTAGAACATATTCCTGGTACTCAAAATATTATTGCTGATGCCCTAAGCAGAATGTTTGAAGATAACAATTATGAAGAGGATAAAAATGATGTTCCTTCATGTAATATCACACTCTGTGATTTTCCCTTATGTTTTGAAGACATATTACAATATCAGAAACAGGATGAATTTATTTCTGATATTGTTAATAAGAAATCCCGTGGTGAGGATATCTTTCCTTATTCAATTTCTAAGGGAATGTTACTCTATAATTGTCGCCATGACAATCAAACTAAGGTTGTTATCCCTCACATTCTAAAACCTATGATATTCAAATACTATCATGAAACTATCTTTGGAGCACACGCAGGATATTTGAAAACATTAAATAAAATAAAGGAAAAATTTTTCTGGAAAGGAATATCTAAAGATATTAGTTTATTCATTAAGAATTGCAAAATTTGTTCTATGAGCAAGCCTGCACAAAAAACCAATTTCGGATACCTTGCCTCTTCTGTAGCAACCCAACCTATGGAGAAATTATTTATTGATTTTGTTGGTGTTCTCCCTCGCACTGTAAGTGGTAACACCATGATATTTTCTTGTGTAGATGCATTCAGTAAATATTGTTGGTTGATACCGATCAGGAAAGCAACTTCTATAATTTTATGCAAGGAGCTTGAGAAAATATTTGTGAATTTTGGGTTTCCAAAAACCATAGTCTCAGATAACGGTCCTCAATTTAAGTCACACTTGTTCAAGAACTTCTGTTTCCAGAAAGGTATAGCTCATGTTACGACTACCGAATATTATCCTAAACCTAACCAAGTTGAAAGGATTCACCGCAACTTGAAGTCTTGTCTTATCGCATTCAATTCTGATAAGCAGAACAGGTGGGATTTTACGTTGCAGTGGCTTCCTTTATCTTTCAATAGTGCGTTCCACGAAAGTAGTAAATATACCCCTCATGAACTAATGTTTAGGCATAAATTGAATAATCCCCTAAATAATATTTGGAAAATCGACCAGATCCTTCCTACTAAGTTTGTAGTTGACACTAATAAAATTTGGAAATCAGCCTATGAGAATTTGATGAAGTCTCATAATTCAAGTAAGAAAAGGTATGATATGTACCGTAACCCAATTCCATTCAAAACTGGAGACACAGTTTATCTTAAAACAAACCCGATAAGTAAAGCTGTAGATAAAATTACTGCAAAATTGTTGCCGAGATATTCAGGTCCATATTTAATCAAGGAATGGATTACACCTGTTAGCGTTAAACTTTTCACCATTGACGGTAAAGATTTTGTGCGCAGAGCTCATGTTAGTCAATTAAAGAGTGGTACTATTTCTAAATAGTTACTTCATCATTTTGACTTTTACTCTTGATTTGTCCTTAGTAACATATGTGGTGGACGCATCCATATGCTACTTGTATGCATTTATATGCTACTTGTAAATAGGTACTTAATGAGTTGCAACTTAGAATAATAAACTTATTACCTGGATTAGTCTTAATTTTAAATCATACTTGAATTAACTAAGTATTGATATTAAATTAATCTTAAGTCATTAGAATTACTTAGAGTTTAGCTTGATATTTTTCTTATTTTTATATCTAAGCTTATTCTTAAGTTATCTTAAATATAATTGATTTTGTATGAATATATTTGTACGTAAGTCATTAATCAATCTTGCTATACATTTTATTATTGTTATGCTTAGATTGCTTGTACTCTTCACTTACTCTGTTTCCTGTGAATTTATTGCAACAAGTTCGTTGTCTATTTTCCGAAACTTGGTCTGTTTTCTTATCTTGAGTAACTTTCTTTTTAGTCTTCTTATTTTATTTACTTGGTGCATTCCTTGTAATTATTTATGCATATTGTATTTTATTGGACTTGCGATTTGTGAAAGCACTGATATAAAAAAAAAGGAAGTGGTGTCAAGCTGTACACTTGACATCTATCCCTGAAATAGTTTCTTCTTATTCTAAATTTTTATCCCTGTGTCATTTCGCCTGGCCAGCTGAATGTACACCTTAAATTTTAATTAGTCTTAATTCTGGTACATATTTTATTGTATGTTCCAAATTAAGCCTCCCCAGGCAAGGAGTTCTGTACCAGAATTAATATCCATAATTGACTATTACTTCTTTATTTACTAAACGTCCTGTATTTATCAGTTCTAGTGTTTTCATAACTCGCGGTTCCAATAAATAAATTAATTCTTACGTTGGCAACGGATGATTTCAATTGAGTGTTTCCTTTTTGTTGCGTTGGCGCTCCTGTCTTATAGCTAACAAAAAAAAGAGGAACCACTCGATCTTTCTATTGCATCCAGCCTTTTGTAGAAGTTACTAGACAAAATTTACGATGCAATGATTTTTATATCAAATATGGTCTAAGCACCAAATTTAATAATTCTTCAAATATGTGAGAGGAGACTCACTTTTTAATGTCATATATTTAGAGCCATATCCTTTATAACCCAGTTGGGTAAGTTTTTCAAATGTATTTCTAACCTTTCTCTTTCTTTAATCTGTGAATGACTTAATAAGACATTACTTTTTTAAAGGGTTGATATAGTTTGAATTGTTAATGATCTTCTATAAAAAATCTCACTCTTATTCCTTTCTTTGATTTTGTCTCTTGTATCAATGAAGTCTGTTATTTATAAAATTGTAATTTAACTTATTATTAATAATATTATATCTTTCTGTCTTCAGAACTCAACCTGCTATTGCATAATGAAACTTGTCATAAGAGCCCTCTGCTCAATAAATTAAATATTATATTTTGTACTAATCATATCGGTTCTCAACAGGTTTTATATTTTGGTTAAATGAAATGGAAGCAGCTTAAATAATTATTTATGGACAAATAGCAATGAAATAGCCCAGCAGTATATTAATCAAAGGACAAATAAGAATGAATCTGTCATCACTACATAATGGTAACAATTCGATATATATCTATGAATGGACTCTTCGATTACTACGTGAGTAAAGAAATTTAATAATTCATCAAAATCTTCTCCGTACATACTACGAGCCTACGTCTTAATATCTTCGAATTCAATAACTTACATTTCGTTCAACTCTACTGTTCGACTGCCTTCATCAATCCATGAATTTGTACTATTTTCTGACTTTTTTCTGTTTTCCATTTCATATTTTATAAATTTGTTAATCTCAGATTATATTATTTTTTGGCTCTAATTTTCGAATTTTCTGAGTGTTCCTATAGTACCGATGTTTCATTGATCTACCTTCCTCTGAGGGTTCACACCTTCCAAATAGTTAACAACTAGTGTTTAAATACATTAGGGGTTACAATGCTTGCAATTGTATATCTATATATACCTGCTTGCAATTACTATATCTATATTTGCTCTTATCCGTAACCCCCCGCCCCCCGCCGCCAGATTTAGCTATTAATTGCATCTGCACACTTGCCACCTCCTGCTGTGATTCTCAAAGCCCTCTCTTTCGCACGTGCAGTGTTAATATACCCCCCTGCCCCCCACCCCCGGACAGTGCTTCAGATATTAATAATACTTCCGCCCCCTGCTGTGAAAAACTATCTCATAACGTTTAAAAGCAGAACACGTGCACAAGTTTTATGTGTGTGTGTGTGTGTGTGTGAGAGAGACGTGCTCTCAGGTCATTAACCTTAGAATTTAACGGTCGCAACACGTGCCTAGCAGGTGGGGGGCTGTACACAGAAATAGAATGCTTCTACACTCCCCGATTCCTAGATTGATAGCGTTGTAATAGGCGTTCTTGTTGAGGAGGTAAAAACAAACTACTATCATATTTTATCGTCGGCTCATCCATCCCAATAAGCCGAAGAAATTCGCTGACAGTATGTTCTGGCAATAGTCCTCGTCCCTCCAACTCTTTATAATCAAACGTTCTGGCAGCCATTACACATTTTTCTATCAAATAATAGGCATATCTATACATCAGATCATTTAAATGCCTCTTGAAATCTCGATTATTATGCACATAATCCATTAATAGGTCCTGTGATATTTTTACAGCTGTGTTAAGTTGTTCATATGAGATGAATCCTGCTTTTTCAATTATAAACTCTTTTTTAGTGAGTAAATTTTCCCTATTGAATTCATCTCGAGTGAGTAGTTTATCTCTTTCTGCCTCTGCCTCTTTGCTAATAATTTTCATCTCATTATTGAGGGTATGTCTACTCACCAGCACACTAGCCTTCTCCTGCTCAAATTCTCTCCTAGTTAAAACAACCTGTTCTAAATCATGCATGCGTTTTTCCAACACATTGTTAATTATACTTAATCCACTATTGAGATTTTCAAACGACACAAGTTGGCTTCTTTCATTGTTAAATTCTGTTCTAGTTAAAACAGCTTTCTTCAACTCATATAGGTAAGAAATCACCTTGCTGTGCTTTCAACGAAGGCTGTTTCAACGAAAAAGAGAGGGTAGAGAGAGTGAGAGAGAGCGAGAGAGAGATAGCTCCACTTCTACTCCTCCTCCTTCTCCTTCTCCTCCTCCTCCTCCTCCTCCTTCTCCTCCTCCTCCTCCTCCTCCTCCTTCTCCTCCTCCTCCTCCTCCTCCTCCTTCTTCTCCTCCTCCTCCTCCTTCTCCTCCTCCTCCTTCTCCTCCTCCTTCTCCTCCTCCTCCTTCTCCCCCTCCTTCTCCTCCTCCTCCTCCATTGTGTTTGTGGAAAACGCAAAAGATAGATTCACAATAATTTCTCCATTTATTAATACAACATAAAATAATACATATTCCTGTTTACAATGCAATATATTAAATACAAAAAACAACTCTTTCCTTATTTCTACTGGGGGTATGCTTAAGGACATCCAACCTGATTCTAATTTTATAATTTAAATCTATGTTAGAGCTCTCCAATTCTTCCTCCAACCAATAATTCGAGACATACAATGCATCTAGGTTCTCAAACTGTAATATATACCGATTCTTATTTCTAGCCCATACTTGTTTAATTGCAACAATGACCAACTCTGTACCTTCTGCTAACTCTTCCAATCGTTTGCACTGTCCTACTTTTACTTTCCCTTTAATTTCCAGCATTGTAATGCTGTTGTATTGCTCCACTTCTGACTGTGTAAAGGAAGTGTCTTCCAAATTTTTCCATACATTGGATGAAAATTCAATTGTTTGTATTTTTGGAAATGTGTGACCATTATAGCTTGTCATACCATTAATGGTAATTACACAAATGGTTTCTCCTCTTGGCAAGCAAATCATATCTTTTTCGTCATTGTAGGGGATTACAAAATAGCCTACTTTCTTAAGATCTTCTATTTCTTTGTATGCATTGAGAAAAGCATTTTTATGGTACCCTTTTACAAAGTAAACCTGTTTCAAGCCATCTTTTTCTCCTAAAACCCCAACATATGTAAATTTTTCCTTATTATTCACAGTAAATGCAGTCACATGATACACCCCACTTGGTTCAAAATTCTTCCAATGTGAATAAAAATATGGTTCAAGCTGCTCTCTCAAATCTTTGATTTCGTTCTCATATTCTAGTAGCTGTTTATGATGTTTCTTTATGGACTCTGTAGCTTCTAAAAACTCAACTTTCCTACGTTTAAGATTAATTTCATCCAGCTCTAGCTTACGCTTCTTAGCAGATAGCACTGTGATTGGAGACAAGGGATCTATTTCTTTAACAGGATAGGGAGCAAGCTTGGAGGTTATGTTTGTTCTTTTTCTTAAAACTTGAGGTATAAGATTGCTGGTTTTAACAAGACCTAGCTCATCTAGGTTGACCTCTTTGGCAATAGTAGAGAAAGTGGTGGTTGACTTGGAGAAATATGTCTCACCACTCTTAATATAACACTTTTGTGTGAAACTAATATTATCCCTGTTGTCTATATCCTCGTGAATTTCTACATAATTAATGGATAGTAAATTAAAGCTAAATGCAGATATGACATAGGATATTATTTTATTTCGATGTTCTGGATTGGTGGGGAGCTTTACTTGTACTCCAGTCAATTTCTTGGTGTTGCTATTCCCCCAGTAAACATATTGTAAAAGATTGTTATAAACCAAGCAACAGCTGTTCTTTAAACTATCTGTCAGTTTGGACCACATCTTAGACAAGGATACAGAATATATTGGAGCATTTTCAAAATAATTTTTACTATCATTTAAGAGTGACAAACTATCTCGAATAGGATCGAATTTCTTAGAGTTGGTGCTATTTCCTATGCTGTAGTTATAAATTGTTGCTTCCAAACGTGTAATGCCGTGCATTCTTGCTAAATCAGAGGTAAAGGTTTCCCGTAATCTTGTATCTGGACAGGCAATAAAGTCTACAATATGGTTACCCAGCTGCTTATTTACACCAGGGCTTGTCATTTGACAAATAAACTTATTATAAATTTTCACTCTTACATTATTATTAACCCATGTCAAGCAATCAATCCCAACAGTTTTATCATTATCTACAATCACATTATACTCTTCCTTATACTCTCCTTGGAAGCAAAAACAATGATTTGTAGTTAAAAAGTCGCACATCCCACTCTTGTTAAATATTCCAGCAAAGTCCTGTGTTATGTCCAAGTCCAGAAGATAGAAATGTTCCTTCCTAAGCTGCTCCAATAACTTTGGTAACTCCTCCATTAATGTGGCGATGGGAACATCGGCAAGCTCCACTTTGTAGGGTATCCCCACTGGATTCTGGTACTTTTGTTTCACTTCTTTATAGTTGTCTTCGTCAAGCACTTGCAGAATTTTTTTAGACATATCACTTCCACTGTCCAATAAGTATGGTAACTTTGCTTTAACTCCGTGTTTAGCTGACACCATTTTGGAGAATTTTCCTCTCAAGTATAAATTGAATGCACCACATATTTCTTTTTTTAGAATAAACCGTCTCTTATCCATTTCCTCACAGTCCTCCAAAGCACAAATTTTCACAAGCATTATATTGTCACAAAAGGTCTCTGTAATAGGCACAAGATTTGAATCAGCACACACCAACAGTTCTTCTCCAGCAGTATAATCAATTTGTCCAATATCTGTAACAAGGTTGTCATTGCACAGGTTTTCTGTTAGAAGCCACAAACCGAACCTCTCACTGGTAGGTTTCACTTTATTCCCACAGAGCATGGGGACATTAAAAACCTTGGAATTATCCATGTTCACTGCTTCGTTGTCTTAATCAAACTGAACGAATGCAAATTATTGTGTGGTATTTATAGGTGCCGACCTGGTGGGTGAGGTCACGTGATAGGAGTAGAAGTGGAGCTATCTCTCTCTCGCTCTCTCTCTCACTCTCTCTACCCTCTCTTTTTCGTTGAAACAGCCTTCGTTGAAAGCACAGCAAGGTGATTTCTTACCTATATGAACAGTAACAGTAAAAGAAAACAATAACATACTCAAAAAAAATAACCACCCTATTGGAACAATTTAGTAGGGTCTAATTGAAATCCTACATGCACTTTTCTTTTGCTGGTGGTGTGTGAACCGAAATTTTAGTTTTTTATTTCAGGTTAGTTGGGTTTCTTTTATATCCTCTGTGTTAATTTGCAACCTTTCATTTATTATAATGTAAATTTGCAGCAATAAAGAATTGTGTACCGGTACTGCTTTCTTTGCTCGAGGGGAGATTTTCAGGAATTTCAATGTAAAAGTTGTTTAAAACATTTCCTCTGTCGGCTCTTTCTGTCAACACGATAGAGATCCAGCAGTGCAGACAGGCGTTATAAATTAAAGTGTGAAAGGAAACACAATTACAAAAAGGAAATTGAGGAGATATAATTCAGTAGGATAAAATTTTTTGAACAAGGAGGGTGGAAAAGAATTGTGATAAAACAAGTGTGATTGGGTTAGCGGAGATGCACTTTGAAAGTTGGAATGTTTTAAGAAAGAGGGAAGACAACGCAAGACTAAGGATTTCTTCATTCGATGAGTGAAAATGCGTGAATTTTCCAATCAGGAAACAAAATTTAAATTTGTTTCTATTATTCTACTTTCGCTTTCAAAATTGATAGGTTATACCAAACGCTGTTAGAAATGTGCATTGAAATCTGATAAACCAATGGCTATTATGGATCAACTGCGATAGCTCTTTAAAAACTTCATTTCAAGTGTAAAATCTCTTCCAACTCGAAATAAGAATCCGTTTGAACAAAAGGAAAGTGAGAAATTTCAACAGTGCGTTTTCTGTAGATAAAGCACTCATTTTTCTGGTAAATTGACAGTCGAGCGTAACAAAATTGTAATTTTAACTTATCTTAGTGCTCAGTTATTGTGTTATGAACATTCTATTGTGATGTAGAAAATACGTTTAAGAAAGTTGATTACTGTTGAGATGTTTCTTCTCGATTCAACAAAAACATGGGAGTTACCTTTTATACTGTACCCAACACACATGATGGTGAGTCTACTCCATGCTTTCTTGGAATTGAGATGATAAGCACTTATTCTTCTTTTTCTACTTCTTCTCACCCTTCTACTTGCGCACCTTCTTGAAACCAAAATGCTAGTTTGTGATTTATATATATATATATATATATATATATATATACAGAGCGTATCATGTATTTAAATCTTTCTCAATTTAAAATCTTTCCAAGGCTTTAAAACTTCGCTTTAGATGGAACGCTTCTCAAATTGACTGTTCTTGATTGAGTGTTCTCTCCCTGAATGTGTCTCACTCTCGTTGCTCAGGTTGGTTTTACGCTCTAGAGTTTTCAGTGACATTTTGGGAGATCGTGTGCAATCATGACCTCAAGAAGTTTCTGGAAGTTGATAGTATGAATGAAAACTGTATAAAAAGGATCTCCTCGTCTGTATTGAGTCAGACAGTTTGTCATTTGCTACTCGCAACGTTCGTATCCAGTTGTAGTTTATACAGCCCATGTGATCATGTATCCAATGAGCATTTATACAAACTGTGATTACGAATCTAGTGCTACGTGATTGATAGTGTATATATAAAGACAGCGTGTTTACGCATATCAATGTGTTGTGACTGTTGCTTATGAGTCTTCCATTTATTGAGTGATTAACTGTTTTTAGACATTTCTTTCCACTCCATTGAACGTCCACTCATAAATGATATAGTCTTAAAAATAAAAAGTAGTTGGGAAATTTAAAGATGAGACAATTATCACACACTTTGTAGGATTAGGGTCCAAAATGCATAGTTTCAAATGTGTAGATGATGAGAATGATTTGTATAAAAACGTAGCTAAGGGTGTAAAGAAATCTGTTAAAGATCGCTGTCTAACATATGATTTGTACAAAAAATGTTTATTCGAAAGAACTTCACATTATGAGCGATTTAATATGATAAGGAGCTATAAAGTATATCAAATAGAATGTGCAAAAACAGGTCTCTCTTGTTTTGATACGAAAAAGATTTATAGACGCATCGGCCATAAGCATATTAGCACGCTGTCATTATAGAATCCCCCCAGTTGAAGAAGGAGAAGAAGAACCACTCTTTTCAACCGCAGTGACAGTTTTAAAATAGAAATACCCAAGGAGCGTGCCGACACAGTTGAGATACAATCACACATGTGTCACGGACTTACGCGCCAAATTAGCTAATGAGTTGGATTCCTATAGAAGGAATGTCTTGCGCTGCCTGCTCTGCCGTTTTCGCCCTACCTCCTTCCTTTCATCATGCATTTTTACTTAGCACATTGATTCGCCAGATGTGTTGAGCGCTAGCATCTTCTCTCCACATTCCTTCTAACCTCCTCTTTCGCTATAGCTGGTGCTCTCTTTCGTTCCAATGCTGGTTGACACAGCAATGCGCTCGTATTTGAACTTGTCTACCCGCCAGCATCCTCGCATTTTTTCTTTCTCTCCTCTTTCGTTCCAGCAGCATCTCAGCGCAAGGGTAGAGAGTGCGTGCAAAAGAACAGAAGAGCTACTTCTTTCATTGTGCCTATGTTTTTCCTTGAGGGAAACAATTTGAATAATTTGCGATTTTATGCCCCTATTTCTAATCACATAATGTATTTTGTCCAAATGTGCTTCAGTCAATTGTAATATACTTGTTCTTTCATTATATAAATTTAATTGGGCCTAGCAGAAAATAGCAATTCCAGCAGTCCCCTGTGTAAGCAGGAACCGCTTGTCTTTTACAAGGAAAATATACGTTTATTCTTCTGCTCATATAATATTCGTTCGTTGTATGCTCATATTTTATTTCATAACTAATTGAATTATTCAATTTTTCACCATGAAAATTGTATAGGTTTCTGTTTACTGATAGCTATAGATGAGTTTAATATTATTGCAAAGCATATTTGAATTTTCAACCGAGGCTAATGAATGAGCTGAGAGAGAGTGAGAGAGAAAGCCTCTCTCTCACACACAGACAGGATTATTCATGCAAAGGTTAATGACCTGAGAGAGAAAGTGGGGGTCGGGTTATTTGAGCAAACAGCATGGGGTATTGTAGAAATAACCTCTCTTTCAAAAGAAAGAGAGAGAGGATTATTATTCCACAGCTTAATGAGTCATATAAAAAACTTGTGCACGTGCTCTGCTTTTAAACGTTATGAAATAGTTTTTTCACAGCAGGGGGCGGAAGTGTTATTAATATCTGAAGCAGTGTCTGGGGCAGGGGGGTATATTAACACTGCACGTGCGAAAGAGAGAGAGAGGGCTTTGAGAATCACAGCAGGAGGTAGCAGGTGTGAAGCTGCAATTAATAGCTAAATCTGGCGGCGGGGGCTGATGCTATTGCAAATATAGATATAGTAATTGCAAGCAGGTATATATAGATATACAATTGCAAGCATGTATATATAGATATAAAGCTGTATGTTCTATATTTATTGGGAACCTTCTGTGAGAGGTGGGGTCAGGGGGGATAGGTCCTCTCTCATTGGTGCTTGCGGGGGGTCCCCCTTTAATCTATTGGGAATAAAGTGGGGGCACATAGGGAAGGGGGTATGTGACCTTAAAAACAAAATGGCTGACTGGGACAGGGGGGAAGGGGTGGGCGTTTACAAAATGTCTGACCTGGGGGAGGGGGAAGGGGGGTGGCCACGCCCCCCTGTCTTCTGATTGGCCGCATCAGAATCGGCTAAATACCCCTACTAATACAAGGATCAGTTTTGGTCTTGAGTCTGTTCGCCTTCACATTCATTGTAATTTTGTCATAATAAATAAGTCATTTGAAACTAGGAACAAACTGAAAAGCAGTTAAATCGTTTGTAATTGTTGTTTGTTGAATCTTTCAATTATTGATAACTAGCTGGCTCAACGCGCGTTGCTGCGTTCTCATAAAAATTCTCCTTGATTTTATTATTCGCCACCTCCCGCTGAGGTTACATTTCAAATTAGGAAAGAAGCTAGTCCTAGGGCTCTTCCAGCTGATCATAGAGGCTTCGTTGTTTTCTTAATCACCACCTCTGAATGAAGAAACGTTTCAAATTGAAACCTCCTACGACTATAAGGGTAGAAGCTAGATTTTTTTATTTTATTATTCGCCACCTCCCGCTGAGGCTGCATTTCAAATTTCTAGCTGCATTGGTTAACAGATGTCATCAACCTGGCATAATTACATTTCATCATACCAAGTCGTATGTTTCCTGCATATTGCAAGGCTCCGACTGTAAGGTAGCCTACATGCAAAGTGCTAAGTCTTTTGCTGTTCAAAGACAGCGTAAATAACGCCGCTAAGGGGCCTGCCTTATCATTAAAAACTGTTGATTTCTATCAGCTGTTCCTTTAAGCTGTTTGGACGGCAAGTTCAGTAGGTTAGGTCTATAAAATGGATTAATTAATAATAATTATTAGCTCCCCTATTAAAATTTATGGTCAGAAACCATCACCAATATTCACACAACATATTCCCAAAGTTTCATGCCGATCTGTCAAGTAGTTTTGAAGTCTATAGGAAACATACATGCATACATACATACATACATACATACAGACAGACATTCATTTTTATATATATAGATTGAAGAAAAAGTGTGTAGACTTCTATATAGTTATCCAAAATTGATTGTGGCTAGTATATCTCAATAACACTGTGTAAAAATTGGAAATTTTCTTGTATATTTTCGAGAACATTTTGTTGAAATATTTTTTATTGCAGCTTGCTTTTGTGGTTTTATCGGCTCATTCTAACGCCATTGATATCGACATCATGAATTCTCATATGGCTTGAAGATTAAATCATGGTCTTATATTGGTAGATATTCTCAATCCAGTTAATTTCAATTGAGTCAGAAGATAGTACAGCAGTGACTCTTTATACATTGTGAATACTGCATTTTGTGGAATCTTCTATATAAATAAAATTAGAGTTTTGTCTGTACATTTATCAGAATTATATATTTTTTGGTTATTTTTACGTTTTATACATCAAATAAGCCGAAAATAGTCTAATCTCACTTTCTGTCTGTCTGTCTGTCTGTCTGTCTGTCTGTCTGTCACGGCCCCAAAGGCATTTTACGCGGCCTTCTCCTCAAAAACGAGAGCATCGATCGGGATTTTAGTTATTGAACATTATTGAACAGTTTATTGACAATGTCTTTAGCTATAAAAAACTAAATTAACTTTTTTTTTAACAGAGTAATAAACGTTTGAAAACCAAGTGTTTTGCGATTTTGGATACATTTTACGCGGCCTTCTCCTGAAAAACGAGAGCATCGATCGGGATTTAAGTTATTTATCAGTATTGAAAACCTTTTTGACAATGTCTTTAGCTATAAAAAACTAAATTAACTTTTTTTTAACAGAATAATAAACGTTTAAAAACCAAGTATTGTGCGATTTTGGATACATTTCTTCCAAGTTTTATTACCACATAAGAATAAGAACAAATCACGTAATTTATCATGATATATCAATCAGCTGTTCTCAAATATAAATGGTGGGCTCTTCGCGGCGTTATTTACGCTGTCTGCAGACTTGTGTAGTCGGAGCATTGCAGTCTTTTAGGAAACATATGTCTGGTGAATCAAAGCTCATCTTATGTTTTATCAATTATTTCTTTGTTGAAAAAAAAACAAAATTTTCTAATTTAAATTTATTGAAACCAAAATTAACATTTTAGGAAGGTGCGGTTTGTGCTAGGCTCTTGGGAATTCGCCAGGTAGCACTATTATTACCACATAAGAACAAATCACGTAATTCATCATGATATATTAATCAGCTGTTCTCAAAAAATATTCTTTCGGATACCTGTCACTGAATTGCTGACGTTCTAAGTTGTCTACTATGGGCCCGTTCACACGATACAGTTTTTGTGCGGTACAGTAAATTTGCTGTATCAGTTATTTTGCAGTGCTTTCGTTTGCATGTACATTTCATATTGTATGTTCACACAATACTGTTTCGACTAGATCCAGTAAAAAAGCTGTTCTAGCCGATTTCTACATTCGGTTTTGTCTTCGAAAACTGTATCACTAAAATCAGCTGTACCGCAAAATAACTATCCGTATTTGGTGGCACATGTATTGTACCGGTAATGGATATGTTCAAACGATACGCTTATTACGCTGGAAGCAGTCTTCAGATCGTCAGCATTGATCTTCTTCATTGATATTCTTCAGCATTGATCTTCTTATTAGTGAATTCCAGTGTCCAGAAGTGGAAGATATTAATTGTGAAAATTTAATTTCTCTAATATATGAGAGACCCGCCTTGTGGGACAAGACTTAAGATTAATATAAAAATAATGAGAGAAAAATGTGTAGAATATTGAAACCAGAATTTGCATACTTTGATCAAAATTTAAGAGAAACCTTCAGTAAGAAACTTATTTAAAAAAATCTTACACAAATAAAAAAAAAATCCTGGACTGGAATAAATAAAACTGAACTGGAAGCGCAATGGTGGGAGTTGTTGGTCTCCTATCGGGCGCCTCCCCAGGTGGCGGATTGGGGGATGCCTCCTAGATATAGGTGGTACCGGGGAAATGAAATACCCGGGGTGGACCAAAACCAGCATAGAAACTGCTGCCTTGCAGATGGAGGTCAATGGAAATCCAAAGGCTAGGGGAAGAAAACCCCAATAGAAAATTGACTGCTGCCTTGTAGTTCAGCATTGGTTTGTTAAAGGCTAAGGAAGGAAACCTGAAAAAAATTCCCTGGTCCTCCAGGTTGGGGGTTGGATGTGGGGCTAACTCCCCCACTCCATAAAAAAAACATTTGTTATGGAAGCACAAAATGATAGGAACGGACGGCCCTCAAGGAATTTAGTGAAGGAACAGACATTTAAACGATCGTTGGATAGGGACCGTTGGCGACAATTACTAGTGCAGGCCAAGACCCGTCCTGGGTTGTAGGGCCACTGAAGAAGAAGAAGAAGAAGAAGGAAGCGCAATGGAAGAAGGAGGAGAGCACAGCAATAAGCAGCAAAGCCGGACCGTGTGAACATCACAGTACAGTTGACGCCATACAGTAAAAAAACCGTACCGCAAAAAAACTGTATCGTCTGAACGGGGCCTAAGCTGCTAACAACTTCATGATCGTTGCTATCAAAAAAGCCGAAACATATTTAGTCTTATTTCTAAACATAATCCGTACGAAGGACGGGCACAATAGCTAGTACTGATATAAGATCTTTCCTTTTTAAAGCATCTGATGGTACAGCAGTGACTCATTATGTATTGTGTTTACTGTATGCTTCATTTCGCGAAATAGTGATGTAAGATCTTTCCTTTTCAAAGCATGGGAGCATTCATTGAAAATATTAGTCATTCTTACAGTTCTAGGCCTATATAAGTTTCATAAGGTATCTTGTTTGAATCCTCTCTACTTCTTAATGTTGGAGTAGAGAGCAATTCTATAATAATATATTATAATATTTTAACCAGCTAACACATAAGACTTATATCTAGAATTGGTCTAGGTCTTGGACTATGACTTGTCTAGGACTTGGTCTATAGTTATATAGATATGGAACAATAGATTAGTACAATAGCATAGTAAGCATTCCTTAGATTATAAAACATATTGTAAAATTAGTTCAGTCGTCATTCTTGTTCACGTACTGTTACTATGCTGGTCAGTAGACCGATTTTGTTCTAATAAATGCTTTTTAAAAACACATTGGCGTGTTCAGTTATCTTAATTGGCGCCCGGCACAGGAACTGTGGACGTTTTCATTAAGTTCTTTTAACTTATTATTTCGCGACCAATAGTCGCGAAATAATAAGTTAAAAGAGTAGTGAAAACGCGAGTGTTAACTCCTCATCCACATCAACAACCCTAAACGGAAGCAGCCAAGTGGTCATCCTGGCAGACAAATACAACGTCAACCGGCCGTTAATAAGCAGCCCAGCATCAACGGACAACGAAGAAGACCCGGAAGCTCATCACCACGCCACCCCAGGTGCGAGTTATTCCGTCATCCAGTCATCAAGGTTAGAAACAAATTTTTCAAATTCTAGAATGGCGGAGATAAATAAGCCTCTTCCTCATGAACTTTTAAAGTACATCCCTCGATATGATGGAACTTCATACAAACTTCCACAATTTATCTCCACTTGTGAAGATTTATTTGGAACATATTGTGCTGAAAATATAGTAGAAAGAGATGGAAATCATTGGATTCTTTTCAAGGCGGCCATGAACCACCTTTCAACGTCAAAATTTTCAACAAAGCTTTCCGCAACAGAATTTTCAACAACAAAATTTTCCACAACAGAATTTTTCACAACAAAATTTTCCACGACAAAATTTTCCACAACAAAACTTTCAACAACAACCACTAAATAATAACAAAGCACAATGGAACTCATCCAATACTGTATCAATGCGTACACAAAGGACAGACCCTGTACAGAAAATGAGGAATTACAGATCACCATATGAAGTAAATTATCTGGAAGAAACACAACAAAATGATTCCACACAAGAGCAAATACTTAATATGCAATCTCAAATCAACTCTCTAACTGACTCAATCAATAAGCTAACCGATCATTTTTTAGAGTCAGGCCCCAGCTATGCGGAGGACCCCCCAAACAATTCGATTTGAAAATTCTAAACAAATCTCTCCCGTATTTTTGTGATAAGAAAAATCGCAAATGGCTAGTAGACACAGGCTCACTCAAAAACTACGTTAATCCGTCCTTAGTCTCACCAGATATTACTAGGTACAGAGAAGATTTTATTGTCAAAACTCCAAATGGAGAAAGCAAAGGACAAGAGTATATTTTTTTCGAATCAGAAGACATCTTTTCTAAGCCATACAAAAAAAAAATGTATCTATTTGAATTCTCACCAAAATATGACATACTTCTCGGCCATGAAACACTAAGTGCAATAAAAGCAAATGTAGATTTTAGTGAAAACGTTTTAAAATACGAGAATGGATTTAAGGAATTGCTATTCTCCTTAGATAATAAGAGCATTACTCTTCAACCAGGCTTCAATGTGATCTCGGTCCCAGTGAAGTCATCTTCAAAATTGAAGGAAGGATTAGTCAAAGCAGTAAATAACGATAAATATAGAATTGAAGAAGGACTAGTAACTATTTGTATTATTGTATTTCATTATATAAAAACTAAACTTAATTTTTACTTAGAGCAAAAAGAAAATAATAAACATGTTTTGGATAAATTACAAGTAAGATGGGATAGCCTACAGCAGGAATTCATCTCACCCCTCAATTACCTATACCTACATGAAGGTGAGGACACCTTCATCTTGAGGAGGGAGGAGTTATATAGATATGGAACAATAGATTAGTACAATAGCATAGTAAGCATTCCTTAGATTATAAAACATCTTGTAAAATTAGTTCAGTCGTCATTCTTGTTCACGTACTGTTACTATGCTGGTCAGTAGACCGATTTTGTTCTAATAAATGCTTTTTAAAAACACATTGGCGTGTTCCGTTATCTTAATTTATGACTAGGTCTTATGTGTTCGCTGATGTTAACATATAAAAAAATATTTCATAAGGTCGAATGTATTCATATTTATAACTGTGCCGTTATAGGAGCGATATTTATTTCAATTCATCATAGTGATTGAATGAAGTTTACCGCAACATTGACCTGCAGAACACGTATGGAATAAGAATGCTTGTCTTGGGTCTCGTAACACGTTACACGTACGGTTATGCTTATGAAGATGCTTATTTTATTTCTACTTTGCCCAGTCTGTATTATAATGATTATAGACATTCAATTATAGGAAGATTAATTGCCTTTATTGAGGGTGAAGTAAGGTGGCTCGGAACCCACCTAAAACTGAAGGTCCTACTCATCAATCACCATCATCCAACTACATCCATCATGTACATTACCCATGTACATGTCTCAGACTTAAGTGGCCTTCATCCTAAAAAAAAAGTAAGGACTTAAGGCCCTCTTTTCCACTCAGCTAGTATTTAGCTGTAAGTCTTACAAAGTGTTGACAGAATTTTATAGGAGGGTTAAGTGTAAAAGAAATAGGGCTGCGCTCTAACTTCGCCCTCCTATGAAATTAATAAAGGCAACCAATCAATTAACTCTCTCTGTGAGGGTGACCGATTGGATTGGCCAGAAAAAATTACTCTGTTTTCTGCTGTGAAATGAATTTGCAGTGGTTCGGAACCCACCTAAAATTTTAGGTCCACCATGTTTCTAATAACATGGCTCAAGCGGCGAGGTGAAACTCAAGTAAGGGTCTCTCCACCAATAAAAGGCATACGCATTTACTTTTTTTTACAGTAAAATTGACAGTTAATAACAATATAGTACAGTATAATGAAAAATAAATAATGTAAAAAAAAGGGAAATTCGTATTTCTAAGATTTTTATTATCATAAGTATGAGCAGTAAACGACAATGAATTAACAGGACGAGTTGTAGGTCAACATGAATTATATTGAAGACTAAGGACAGCAGAGAATGACAGATATTCAATTATTATTGAAATAATTCGACTGGACGACTAGACTATTCTTAGCTGTGAGTTAGATTGATTGCATACTCTTTTTTTAAATCTCACAACTAACTGAGCAGGTCATACCATCTTCTGGTCCAATTGTTTTCGTTTTTGCTTTTGGATCCAAAAATCTCCTAAAATAAATGTTAAGGAAATTCACCTCATATATTATCATCAACCGCCTTGCATGACCTTCTACGTGATAAGTCTTCAACTTAGGAGTAAGAGGCTGGTTACATGAATGATACTAGACAATGGCGAGTGCTGATCCTTATGTTGATGCGGGTTTGATTCTTGATTTGCCAGATTTTTGCAGTTTTTTTTGGGAAAGAGATTTATAGCATAGATTCTATCAATTTGTTTTAGAAATATTCTTTTTGGGAAAACTACAAAAATTTAACGTAGTGATCGCACATTGTAGCTCAGTAAAGTCAATGACTAATCGCCGGCCGGTGTTTCATCCTCCACGGACTGCGATGCTCTCTTGATTTTTTTACACTAATATTAACGACTTTTTCAGTTGCCTATTTATTAAGGCTACATATGAAAACTGTAAATTTACTCACTGCAGTGGAGCATGCTTATGGGCTCAACTGAGTCCATTGTAGACACTCCGTTGAGACTACAGTGTTGATTGCCGACAGTCTGTTGCGTCTCAAGTGATGTCCTATTATGTAAATAATGTTGCGAGTGGTTAATATTAGTGTGAAAAGTATGTTGCTGCTTTTGAACATTAACACTATATAGTAGCTTTCATCAACTAGACCAGGAAGAAAACATTGCATTTCTAGGAGTTTTGTTGGATAGGTGATTGACCTGGGCTCCATACATTGAAAAAATATGTTGTAAAATTTCATCTGAGGTATTCGTCCTGCGACAGCTCCCTAGATTAAAGTTCATAAAGTTACTTTTTACAGCTTACCATGGGCTCTTACTGTTACATATTAGGTATGCTATCTTAGTATGGAGTAATTCATCAAAACAAAACCTTGATTATGTTGTTTAAGATCCAAAAGAAAGCAGTTAGGTGTATGGAAAGTGTAAATAGATTAGATTCATATAGACCATTGCTCAAGAGACTTGATTTCCTAACTGTATCCTTTTTATATGTGTATGAAGCTACTTTATATGTAAAAAAGAGTGATATTAACCAAAATCTTGACGTAAGTTACACGATTATAATACAAGAAGCCGAGGAGATTATCACTTGGTGAGTAACAATAGTAACTTATTCAAACAAAAACCTAGTTATATTGGTAGGAAACTCTACAACAAGTTATCGCAGTTTTTAAAGAGCCTTGAAAGTATAGAAATATTTAAAAAAACAATTGAAAAAATATTTGTTTGATAAAGCTTTTTATAGTGTACAAGAGTTCCTTCCATATCAAAATTAAGCCTCATCTCAACTAATTGATGTGGTAATTACGGTAACTAGAGTATAAGATAGTATAATTGTTAATCTGATTTGTCTTGTACTCCTTAACTAGAATCTCCAAGACGTAATCTACAAAAATCAATATTCCTTTACATTGGGTATATGGAAAGAGTAAATAGATTAGATTCATGTAGGCTGTTGTTCAAGAGACTTAGTCTTCTAAATGTACCCTGCTTATATGTGAATGAAGCTACTTTTTTCTACTTTCTTTCCTTTTCTATCTATCTTGTGGATGTAGACTGCTCCCGCTTTTCGACATTAGCGTTATCGCTGCTTTCTTTCATTAATATCTCTCAACATTGGGTCTCTCTTTCACCATCATTATCACTCTCTTTCTTTTTTTTTCTTTGAGTTTGGTTGCCTTTTTGCTACTTTTTGGGAGGCAGCGAGCATCAGCGGCGCTGAACCGAGTCGCGTTTCGCTTCTGATGCGCGTCTTCTTTCGTCGGCGGTGAAGCCTCCCCTGTGCTTCTGCTTTGACACTGTCATTTGTCACCTGCAAACGACAGACGGTATCGGAAATCGCAGCTGCCAAAAAACAACGCTTCAACTCACTAGTTTTTGGTTGCGGTGGTGGGTAGGCTCGATGAAGTGGAAGGGAGGTATCTGAGACCGGTGTCGGAGACCTGCACAAGTAACAGGAAGTCAACGGATATTTCAGAGTCGCGGTTATTCATGCAGAGCTGTGATCGAGGCGACAAGCAATGCTGTTAGTAAATCAAGAGCGATTCTTATTGTTGAGCACAACTTTTGATTGAAAGTTCCGAGTCATTGTTTGAAGCTTATGCTCAGGGATATCTAATACGCAGATTTATTGATGTTTTGTTTATTCCTTTTCTTTGATTTGTGTTGCAATTCACACAATCATACTCAGGTTTCCCATATGCTTTCCTTCTTTATTGCCTGTTCCTTAAAATTACCATCTACCACTTAATTTTTCAATATATAATTCAAAATTCAATCTATCCTTTTCCTTTTTTTCATAATTTTTTTCGTTTCTTGATTCGACTCCCTTCAGCGGTCCACAAGTGTGCCTTGTGTGATGGAATGTATTGTTACGGGTTCTACTGGCTAAAATAAGACTGGCAACACTAAAGTTCACACTTGATCTTTATTTACACAAATTAGTCTATTTACACACCAATATTTGTAAGTTCAATTAATAAATAAAAACAGATCATCAAATGACAAGCTAATACCTATTTTCAGTAATTATTTACAAGAAATAATGAATAAGTAATTACAGGCTGATCAATAATAAAAGAAACAAGAGTCCAATAAACTGTTCAAATAAATAATTAATTACAGGCTAATCAATAATAAAAGAAACAAGAGACCAATAAACTGTACAATAATGCAGAAAGAAATTATAAAAAGAGCAACTAATTACTTACAAAAACACAGTCCAATTCGTTATTTGACAGTCCCAAATAATGTCACTTAAAACATCGTCTTTAAACTATTAGTAAGCTGCATAAACAGTAAACACTGGTCTCTGCACTTGACACTGTCTAAAGACTGAATAAAGCACTGTTTATTCCACTAGCACTGGATTGTCTCTCTCACAAGATCTGTAATACAATCTGTCATGCGGGAAAAAACTAAACTAGCTTGTTCACGTGGACTTCTTTATATTTTTTTTTGGAGGATGAAGCCCACATAGGTCTGAGACCTGTGCGTGGGTAATGAGTTGGATGATTGTGAATGATGAGTTGGACCTACAGTTTTAGGTGGGTTCCGAACCACCGGGAAGTGATTTTACAGCAGAGAACAGTGTCTTTTTTGCTGGCCAATCTAATCGGTTACCGTTACGAACAGGACCTACGAGAACACAGCTTATCTCTGATTGAACAGATACCTGCTACGGCTCGCGGCTATCACTTCCCTAATATAGCGGCTATCACTTCCCTAATATAGCTGTTATAGTTGTATAATTCCAAGAATTGGCGCCTTCTCGAAGCTTCAAGAATGCTTGAATGCAAGAATAGACCTTGATTGTTCAAGAAGAATGAAGAATTGGCAAGAAGATCAATTGAGTGAGAGAGTTGCAGACTTGAAGAATAAGAGTGACAAAGACATGTGAAGAGCAAGAGAATGAAGATTGGGATGTCAAAGTCACGTCCGACCATGGAAACAATAGAATGATATAAATAGAACAAGTGCATGAATAACTGCTTGTTTGCTTTCATAACACTACCCCCACCTTAAGAAATTTTTCTGTCCCAGAACAATGGCACCTTAGGTGGCTGATGTCTTCCTTGACTGCTGACCGACGACTCCTCCTTGAACCTCCAAGGGTTGTAGATGCAAATGGGGATCTGGATACCAGTGGATTGCAAAATCCAGAAAAGTGATTCTTTTGTATCCAACCCTCGATCCTTCAACTGAAATGTATTTAACCAGTCCTTTCGACTAGACAGTTTCTACCTACGAAACCCTTTTTCATGTTGGCAATTTTATAGGGTCTTCGAATTATGCCAAAAAATTATAACAATAATACCAACTTCTGAGACAGTAGACAGTAGGCCTATATAGCGTCTTTTTTCTTGTGATACAGACTAAAGAGCTTGCTCTAATATTTATTTTTAATAAATGCCGTAGCAGGTATCTGTTCAATCAGAGATAAGCTACGAAACTCCTAGGCGCTCATTGTATAAGAGTGACCGATTTGATTTTTTTTTTTTTTTTTTGAGGATGAGGCCCACATAGGTCTGGGTAATGAGTCGGATGATGGTGATTTATGAGTTGGACCTACAGTTTTAGGTGTGTTCCGAACCACCGGGAAGTGATTTTCAGCAGAGAACAGTGTATTTTTGTCAGCAAAAAGACCAAAAGAACAGTGTCTTTTGGTCAGCAAAAAGACTCTGTTCTCTGCTGTAAAATCATTTCCCGGTGGTTCTGACCTAAAACTGTAGGTCCAACTCATCAATCACCATCATCCAATTCATTACCCAAGCACAGGTTTCAGACCTATGTGGGCTTCATCGTCCGAAAAATTATTGTTTATTTTTATGCTTGAAGGTATGCATAAACGATTCAAAAATCGTTAATCAATAATTCAAAACACGTAAATCAAAAATTCATTGTCACAAAATATCTGACCAAAGTAATCTAACGTTAGGGAAATATGTATTTGTTGAATATGTAGTTTACTCTATTTGTGTTGTGTGTTTGTATGCTTTGATGTTGCGCATTCCACTTGGCTTCAAGTACCAATTCTACAATTGGCTTGACCCATGAAGTTTTCCAAAGTGTAAAGTGTAATTAATTGGGAATTAGCCTAGTTATTGAAGTGCACCAAGAAAAGAGGATCAAGATACCGACAGCAGAGAAAGACCGCTATATTTGCTGGAGCACATCAATATTCCTTTTAGCCAGCCTTCACTAACTACATCCACGGCTGCTGGTTGATGGAAGCCTCGGGTGATCTGTGCGCAAAAGCCAGTTTTCTAGTCTTCAACTTGGAAAGGAAAATTATTGCGTTAGCTATTATCGTTGTTTACCGGTTGCCGATCGATGTACAACATAGACAGCCGTTATGCTTGAAGCAGAGTTGGGTGCCAAAACAAGAGCAAAATCGCTGAACCATGGTTTCCCCTTGCTAATTGCTTTGTTAGTGAATCCTTCAGGTCTACTGCGAGCTGCGAATGGTGTCTCGATCCGTTATTTGTCTCTTTTATTATTTAGGTTAATTGGTTGGTGCACTTGCTGAATGTGAGACAGATCGATGTCACCCTTATTTCAATCGGCAAAACAATATTGGATAGCACCGTAATGGTTACAACCACATTACAAGAAGGCTAGTTAGGATACAGTATCATCTTTTATAGCTGTCTAGTATAATAGTACGGTACCGTAGTTTCCGTTCTCAATACAGTGCTCCGGATATTGAAAAAATTATGTTCTCTATTTCTTTTCAAGTAGGTAACATAATAATTGACTTCACTTATTCCATCAGCTGATAGGCCTAAAGGAGATTTTCATTGTGATTAAAAACATTCAAATAGTAATTAGAATGTTGTAACTGTGAGATTGGAAAAAATATTTACAACTAGTAACCCTAGTGAGGAGAAAAAGTAATGATTTGAATTATAAACTTTTGAATGCTGGCTTGTAAGTAAAGCGGTTCAAAAAATATAAATCGATTTCAATTCTGTTTCTCAACAAATTTTTCAACTTGATTGAAGTGATAGCTGCGAGGCGTAGCAGGTATCTGTTCAATCAGATAGAGATAAGCTGCGTTCTCGTAGGTCCTGTTTGTAACGGTGACGGATTAGATTGGCCAGCAAAAAGACACTGTTCTCTCTGTGCTGTAAAATCACTTCCTGGTGGTTTGGAACCCACCTAAAACTGTAGGTCCAACTCATCAATCACCATCATCCAACTTATTACCCACGCACAGGTCTCAGACCTATGTGGGCTTCATCCTCGGTAAAAAAAAATCATTTAGTTTATTAAATTCTTTTCTTATGCATCCTTGAATAAGTTAGCTATGTATACTGCAATATTTTTGTATAACTATAATATTCAGATGTAGTCTACTTTTGTTTCCTTATTATTGTTTAGAATAAGTTTTCAATGAGCAATGAAATTATATTACAAGTTAGTTCGAAGTTACTGACAATTGAACAAACTGACAAATTTACTTAATTTAGTTTAAGTATAAACTGATAGCAATTAAAGGAATTCGAAATTAATAAATTCTGTTTAAATTATATTAATTGAATTGTTGTATTTATTTTATCCTTGGATGGCGAACTTGATGTGCAGCTGGCCCATTGTCCTTTCGTTACAGTTTGAGACAAATGAATGAAAAAAGCAAATATTATTTTTGTTATAAAAAGAGGTACAAATTAACAATGACAGAGAGGAGAAGAAATATAGTCAGATAGGAGAGTTGATTCTCTTGATTCTATGATCTGAGTCTGGAAATTTGTGCATAAGGCCGTGGTCAGACTGCTTGCGACTGACGAGTAGATAGTTTTGTAAGCAGGTCGTACGAGTAGGTCGTCAGAGTAAGAGTGGTCACATTGCAAACTTCCTACTCCTGCGAGTTTATACTTCAATGGCATAGACCAGTTGTTAGACAGTCTGTTATTGCGCATTTTGTTTGTTAATGAAGAAAAAGAAAGTTGGGTAAATGATATTAATTTAACAAGATAGACGCAAGGAGAATACAAGCTACTTTTTTCTGATCTACGAAAAACTGATAGAAAAATTTTCGATTATTTTCGGATGTCACCAGGAACGTTTTATTATATTTTAAACAGAATCAGCACAAAGATTGAAAAACAAAGCAATTTTGGACTTCTATTAAGTCAGTGGAAAGATTAGAGGTAACATTGAGATCTCTATTATGATAATCGTTCGTGGATTGGTCCCACAAAGGCTTTCGGTCAAATACAAGCGTAATCAATTCCTCAACATTCATTTTTACACTGACGACCACGCAAAGAAAATCAAACAAACTTGCTTCCAGAATTGACTCGTGCGTGTGCGCTAGTCCTCGTACGACCAACTCTTCTCTACTGTTACCAATCAAACCGGTTTATCAACGTTTGTTCTACTCTGACGTCCAGATGCGAGCACGCACGTCCACTTACTCGTCGGAGTACGCATATGCAGTCTGACCACGGCCTTACACCGAGTTCACAGCAATATAGGCTAAAACGGATTAAATAATGAGAATTCTAAACATCTAAAAAGTAACATTTGTCGCAGGACAGTTTAAAAATGATTATGGAATTTTTATCACAACAATGGAACATTATATTATAAAATATGTAGGCTATATATTTATTCTAACCGATTATCGAACAGTAGATTATATAAACATAGATTTCAAAAACAGAATAAAAGAATACAGAATCAAAAAAAACCCGAAAACTCCATAAATCAGGAACAGTAAAGTTTGATAAAACATTAGTTTGGTGTAAATAGTGTAAATTTAGGAACTTTCATCAATTCACGATTCTGCATTCATTCGTATCTAATTTTGATATTTGTAGGCCTACTGCATACGTACATCATAGAACACTGGATACAGAGGATTCTATTGCACGACCGAACTGTAGCACTGTATTTAGCAATAATTATGTTCATTGTGGTTGAGCGTTTTTAATGCTCCATTATCGGTTGCACTACACAGAGTACAGAACCACAATACTAACAGTACTGCGTTCTTCCGTTGTCAAATAATTTGTTTCTATTGAGGAAGTCACGTCTCCTGACTAATAGTGTGAAGAGCATAATATGCTGACTATTTCATTTCAGTTACTTTGATAGAAGAATTTTTCATTGAGTGACGAAAAATAAATTGAAATACAAAACTGGATCTTAGATGAGACACGCTAATATTAATTATGAATAACAGGCGTTTACAGCTTCCTCAGCCAAGGCTTTGCACCTGACTTCTGGCAAAGCCTAGCTTTTTTGTTACCGTACTTGGGCTGACAATTTGCACCTAGAAAAATATTTTTATTAATTATTTTGTGAAATATGTGCTTTTGGAATGGTTAAATTGAATTTTTGAAAGCCTACAGACCAACTGAGAAAAACAAACAAAAAACCATAACCTTCAAAACTGGATTGACTAAAGATAATCTTCAATCATAAATGAAAGAAGAACAGAATTTTATTGATTCATGACGATTGATTTATCTACACTTACGCAAAGTCGATGCGGTAACTAAAGAGAGTAAACTTGCCTCCCATTTCAACTGCTGCCAGTAGTGCTAAGTTAATATGAATCTCAATTATAAAAATGCAATACAAAAATTAGAATTCTGTATTTCTAATCATTTTTGTTTGTATTGTTCAAAAATAGAAATGAAGTTATTTATAATTATTATTTATATATAATTATAAAACATTTACTATTATTATATGAACTATCAGCCAACTATCAAATTGTTTAATAATTTGATTTCGAAAAAAATCTAAGAATAAATAAGTTGATAAAATATTTCTTGAATAAGGTCTACAATCAGGAATCAGTACAGTATCTGTTTTACAAATGTACTCTGTAGAATAAACTGTTATTAGTCTATTGTGTGAGAGTTCAATGCAAGTTTTCTATTATAAATAGGTTCATTGTAAGTAACAATTATTTGCAAGTTTTACTCAATCTCTGGATACATGTCTTCATAAATAAGCGTTTGAATATACGCTTTCCCATTGCAGCACACAATATTATACAGAGGAGTCCAAATAATGTTTACGCTCGTTCCTCGTTGACAGGGAAACAAAACTATTTGGATAAAAATGATTTGTTCAATGATATGAACAATGTGGAATGACATAAACAATGAAATATACTATGTACAATAACGTTTTTTGCTTGGTAGGCTAAGCAGTAGTAAGACCTGCATTTTTAGTCAACAGAAAACTAATATGTAAACACAATAGTCAACAGATCTAAAATCATGTTTAAAATAAAGTTTTTACTGTCAGCGAGTGTAGGCGTTTTAGGCCGCTGTATTTCTATCTTTCTGCTTGACAATAATGGGACAGCTTAAAATCCTACTGACAATTCAATTTATTCACAGTATCATTACAACAAAACTCGTCTGTAAAATGATGCCATGATACAGGTATGCGCATAAGATGAGTTGCCTCTTTATATTATTTTTTACATTCAACGTTGTTTTTTCAACATTCAGCTTGTAGACGTTGTTTGAATCCGGTGCAGAAGGCAGGTCATGAATGATTCAAGGCAGACCGTGAATGATTCGGGTGGGTGATGGTGAGGACCAGGCTTCAGACCCATATCGGATCGGAAAGGCTGCGGGGAATAAACAATAATAATTGTATTTTGAGGCCCAGTTATTGCAAAAAGATGAATAAATCTGCGGTCAGTGTAACGAAAGCGTTGTAGTGTGAGAATCAGGTCGATGATCTTGGTAGTTTTTGTGGGTATTCAAAAATATACTATTGTTATTTTGCAACAAAATTTATTATAATTTTGGTTCCACGATCATCAGAAGTTGGCTACTGTAATATTGGATTTTGATAAGTCGATGACGATTTAAAACTTGGGCATAGTATATGATAAAGCTCTATATAATTCCCACTAATAGTATTAAACTGAGATAAAACAACTTCAAGTGGGAATTATGATTTCCTATTCCAACTTTTTAAAGTGGTTTTACCTTAGTTCAATAACACATGAGTAGCTCTACTACAGTGGATTAGTACCGAAAAACTGTATTCTTTCATGTTTCCTTTCATCACACACTAAATTAAGGGATTTTTGTGTCATTTTAGATACATTCAGTTTTTACTTCTCTTTTCTTCTCTCGATTGATGGGTCAAGGAAATTTTTATTATTTTTAGTTTTTATCACCGACAGGATTATTCATAAAAAAATGGATGGAGTTGTGGACGATTTAAATTATTTGTCGAATATCTATATTTTAAAGATAAAAAAATTGTTTCTTTATTTGAAGAATTGACATTCAAGGGTCATTTAATATTATGGTGAGCCTATATAGTACATATCTTTCTCAATTTTTTCCTGTAAATTGCATGCTTTTCTGTATTTGGGTGTTTATTATTTTCTATGAGGATAAAAATGTATATTTTAAAAGTAGCGACGGCTGTACCTAGATAAATAACCTATAGCCCTTAATAACCCACAGCATCCATCATTCATCATTATTTTTTTAATTCAAGATTCCCATCTGTCTACGTGGTTTTAGTAGATCAGATTATTCAATCTTTATAGCGTCAACAGAATTGATTCTGTCATTTCGACTCAAACATTCAGGACTTCCAATAAGCTGTCATCAGTGGTAATTGTCAAAAATCGTTGGATAAGTAGCCATGGCAAAATGTTAAAGGAAACTGTGCGTATTCCTATATTTTTAGTTTCTGTTTTGTAATATAATTCAATTGACTCTATTCTCAAAGGAAACAGATCTTTTTCATTATTTTTTTCATTTATCATTTTTTAATTTCTTTTTTATTTTCAAAGAAAACGGAGCCTTTGTTGATTTATTTCTAGTTTTACCAATTCTCCTACGTCTTCCAAAACCTTGACCATTGTTTCAGTGCAAGAAAGAAAAGGGTTTTCCTTGGAGGAAGTAAGAATTCTGTGGTTTCCGATATCCTGTGCCGATTATGGCTTCTTCCGTAGGCTACAGAGAGGGTGTTTTCCTTGACAAGTTAATCGACCAAATAATGAATAGTGATCAATCAGTTGGACATGTAATTTATACTAGTAGGCTGCTCACGTTTCCCCATCACGTTCAATCCACGGGAAGAAATGGAAAACACTTCATATTTGCTCAATTCTTTTAAATTTTATAGCAAAAATAATATCAAGTGTGGTATGAGTGATCAAAAATTGAATTTAAACATTACTTGTATAACTTTTAACCTGTCTTGTAAAACTACAATCTCCATGATTATTCTTTTTTTCACCAATTATTTGTACAAAAAACTCTCCCACCTCTAAATGGTCGACTTATCAAGAATTAAGTATCTACCATATCAACGCCCTATCTAACGTTGAGTTGTAAAAAACAATGAATTGATACAATTCATTTCTTTACGCAATTACTTAAATTAAAATTGCTATTCTTTAGTTCTATTGATTATTAATATCGTTTTCTATTTTTTGTTTTTGTTACTTCCTTAGGAAACGCCATATTGATCTCTTTTATTCTAGGTTGTAATTAATTAAACTCATCGAAGCTCTGCTTTCAAATTTATTGCTAGATATATTTATGATTTTTCTATCTGCATATTTATAAAAATTGTTGATATGAAGTAAAGCTACGTACAAGCCACCAGTCCCCAATGAAGACTCTTTCCTAATAATTAATTGGTAACAGAGCTACTTTACTATCTAACTAACTTCCTGTATTCATTATGAGTGTCAATCTATGACAAAAATTGTAAAATTGTATGATGTAAATTGTATATTTAAAAAAATAGATTTGATTTGAACTTAATGCTTGTGTGGCACATTAGTACTAGAATCTTCTGTAATCAATCTTCTGTTATAATAAACCAATAATTTGGCAAACATTCGAGCTGGAAAAGTTGCATTATGAAGAGCAAATGAGAATATACAGTAAATGATTGTGAAATCCCAGTACCGTAATCTAAGAATTTCTTCCTTGTTTCAGGTGTTGATTACCACAGCTCAAGACTATGATGGTGAGTGAAACAATGCTATTATGACGTGCCTAATATAATAGTCCTAGAAGGTTGAAATTTGAAATGTAGCCTCATTTTGGGAGGTGGCGAATAATAAAATCAAGGACAATTTCTTTTGAGATAGCAGGTACGCGCGTCAGAAATATATTTTTAAAACTTCATAACGTTCAAAGCAAGCGAGGAACTAGGCGGGGGGTCATGAACCCCCCCCCCCCTCCCATAACCACTACCTGTCAATGAGATTAAAATATGGTTTTTGAAGGGATTACTTTTCAAAATTCTTTCTGGGGAGTTTCTCCGGACCACCCGATTAAAAGTAGAATAATTATTGTTAGAGGACTCTTATTTTTTCTCATTGCTATAATATAGTGCCTAGAGTCTAGGCCACTGGTTAGAAAACTTCTCCTTCATACTCTATAAAGCAGTATTGTAGGCGATAGCCTGTTGCATCTTTGCTTGATTGTATTTTTGTCATGAATAAATAAATAAATGTCTATGGAATAATGAAGAGTTTACCAATCACAAGTTAGGACTTATTTAAAATGCATTAAATAGCTCATGGAGATTGATCAATAACTTTTTATGTTCAGCAATATTATATAAATTGTAACGTCATTCTGAAATAGTTGTTTGAGCACTCAATCGGGGATGACTCAACCACTTTGTTTCAGCATGCAGGCTAAAATGGAAGAATTTCTGTCTTAAATATATATTATTTAGAATGCGGATTGAGAGGAGTTATTCCTGAAAAACCCCGATTCAGGAACCAGGACTCCCTTTTTTATAAAAAAGTCTTTCATTTCCTGTAGAATAGAGTTTGCATATCACTACCGGCTTGCTTATCAATAATGACTCGAGCACTACAGCGTCCAGGGCTATATAATGTGATTGTGTTGAAGTGAATGGATTAAAGCTTTTTAGAAATGAGTCTAGAATCACTTAAAATACGATTTTATGAGGATTGATTCTCAAAATTTTCCTTGGGGGAGACCCAAACCCCTTCTTGCTGGTGAGTATTCTATACCCCCCATGACCCCCGGATGACCCCCCCGAAATGTCAGTCTGGTTCCGGCACTGGTTCAACATATAATGTTGAGTATAATGTCTAGTATATTCAAGAACCCAGTGCAATAGATAATAATTTCATTCATGAATGACAAAAAAAAAGTTAATTTATTCAAATATGGTTACGTTTTTAGCTCTTCTCTCTGTTTGATTCTCTGAAATGAATTGGGGCTTAAATTAGGACTTTTGACATTTGGAAAAATAATTTCAAATATCTCTTAAAAAGTCTCTCGCTGACAACAACCACTTATCTCTTTAAACAAAAACGTTTCTATATAGAATGCTAGATTCTAGGATGAAAAGGAAAAGATTCTAGAATGCTGAAAACTCTATGTTCGCTGGTCCAATTGTCTCAATACTGACAGAAAAAAAAATATTTTGGGAAAAAATTAGTTGGATAAAAAATATTGAATAATCATGATGTTGAAGATCCATCTTGTTTCCACTAGTATGTAATATAAACTTAATAAAACAACTTTTGAATGGAAATTAATTCACGTTATGGCGTGACGGCCATAAGTCAGTGTACTGTGGGTCGTCTGACGATGCTCTAGACAACAGAGCGAAACGGCCGTCACGCCATAACGTGAGTTAATTTCCATTCAAAAGTTGTTTTATTAAGTTTATATTACATTGAATAATCAATAGAGCTTCCACATTCTCCCCTTTACTTTGATATGAATTCCATGTATTTAATTACATCCTATGATTAAGAGCTAAGCTCATTGAACTATAGAATTATTAAAAAAAGATGTCAAACATATCAAAAGCGTTGAAATGTTTTAATTCCCGTCGCCTCTCTCTTTTAAGCTTGAAGTTTAATGTGACGTCGCTGGTTGGTTTTTATTCAAAATTCGTAAAGCAAGTAATTTCTAAAGGTTTCTCTCGTTTCAATTTAAAAATCGACCTATTAATCCCGAACTAGATTCTGAAAATTGAGCTAAAGTAAAAAATCTCAAATTAGTTGTACAATAATTAATTGCTGTCTACATAAATAGAAAAAATAACATTTTACTTGTGGGCAGAGTAATTGGAAATGGTAACTATAACCAGTTTGAAAAAACAATTGGACGTTCAAAACCTGGTTTGGAACTTGGTTCACTTTCTTTACAAACAAATTTTATTAGCAGATGACATCAATGCCAGTTCCGCTATATAATTGATGCCAGGTTGTTGATTCCTTATACATTCTAATTTGAAGGTTGCTGCATTGTGTATTAGCCTGCTGATTGGATTTCAATTGAAAAATAAATTAAAACATTAAGCAGAAAGAGCTGATACCATGGATAAGCCATTCCAATCCATTACAAATTCCATTCAATGGTTTATATATGCTGAAACTAAAGAATACCCAAAATACTGTGAAACAAAATAGATGGAATTAATTTGTCTAGAGTAGTAGGTGGGCCTATCAATAGTTTAAATGTGAAAAAGGTTTGAAGGCAGCAGTTTAATTTTGAGGAATGCTAAACAAGCAAATGAGAACTTCTATTGATACAATATAAAATGGCTGCCTTTCAAGGATGAGAAGAAAGGAGTACAATTGGTATTTTCCTGCACTATATTTGACCCTGGTAAAAAATAAGTATGGCACGGTAACTAAATAGATTGGTGAATGTGTGAGCGATTTAAATCTGGAGAGTTTAGCCTGTGATGTTAATGTTAAACATAAGCTTGATTGTAGAAAATATTGTTACGGGTTCTAATGGCTAAAATAAGACTGGCAACACTTAAGTTCACACTTGCACTTAATTTACACAAATTAGTCTATTTAAACGCACTAATTGCAAGTTCAATTAATAAAGAAAAACAGATCAACAAATGACAAGCTAATACTTATTCTCAGTAATTATTCACAAGAATTAATGAATAATTAATTACAGGCTAATCAATAATAAACGAAACAAGAATCCAATAAACTGTACAATAATGTAGAGACATTATAAAGAAAGAAACTAAACACTTACAAATACAGTCAAATTCGTTATTTGACTGTCCCAAATAATATATCACTTGACACAACGTCTTTAAACTGTTAGCTGCACAAATAGAAAACACTTGTCTCTCCACTTTACACTGAAATCGAGCGCTGTTTACTCCAACAACACTGAATTGTCTCTCACACGAGATCTGTAACACAATCTGTCACACAAGCTTCATAAAACAAAACTCACTGGTTCACGTGAACTCATTTATATAGTTGTCGTTTCAAGACTGGAGGCCACTAGATGCTTCAAGAAGGCCATGGAATATAATAGAACATAGTAGAATACGACCTCGATTGTTCAGGAAGAATGTAGAATTGTCGAGAAGCTCAATTGAGTGCAAGGGGAACGGACGCAGATATAAAGAATAGAAGTAAGAAGGACATCTAACAAGAGAGAACGAGAAGATTCAGATGGCAAGTCACGTTCGTCTATGAATGAAAAACGAAATACATAGAATGAGTGCATGGACAACTGCTTCTTTTGCATTCGTAACAATATTCTTTTTCAAAAACCACATAAACGTGCTGTAGTGGTGCGTTTACACTATGCAACAAATCCGCATTGTTAAACGACTATGTTGCACAACTTTTCACAAATGGGTGCAGTTTTCAAAATAAAAGTGGTACATAACAAAGGTTTATGAGATAAGGTTGTTATATTTATTTTTATATCAATTCTTTTTCAATTTCATAACAATGTCATCTCGTCATCTGACAACTTTGGTATGCAACCTTGTATAAATGTTTTTTATTGTTGTATAGAATTATTCCTTAGTCTACATAAATATAGTGTGTATTTGAACTTTTGAACAGCTACTTTTCGTATTAATTCTTGATTAGGTTCCGTCTAGTCGGTGTCAGCATGCAGAAGTTGAAAACTCATAATTTATTCTATTGGAACGAAACTATATTCAGGCCTAGTAGTAAAACAGATGTAGATGAAGCATACTAACTGGGAAGCTAAAAACAGTGAAATATTGAGAAAAATGAACACAAAAAATTCGCAAGAACAAGACCCAATCATAGCTGGAAATGAATGAAATCATAACAGGACTTATGATGTAATCGAATGAAAGAAAAGTTTAGGATGCAAAAGCTTCGCGACTACAGTATTTCTTCAAAAACTGATTGTGATAATAGTATTGAGGAGTGATAGCAGTTATCGAGAAAACCAAAAAGGATAAAAGTGGGCCATGCACAGCTATGATCGATAGGATTTGAGCTCTACTTTTCTGTTATGTGGCAGTATGATCGTTCTTGCTAAATCTCAGTCATCATAAATACTGATTGAGTACCGGTATCTCCCAATTTATGATTTTTGTTGCTGGAATACCTTTCACCATCAAACATTATCTTCATAATTGGCGAATTTCAGGAGCAATGAGCTAACAACTGAACTAAAATTGAAGCAGTTACATAAGAGCGAATATTTTTGTTACAGAAGTGCACTTAGTGTAAAAAGAGTTGCGGGTTCTCCAATTCTTTCAATTGGCATGGGCGGTCGCCTATCAAACCAGTTGAATCTCCACAAAATGATGCCTTTTATTTTTATATTTTTGAATATAAAAATGTGAACCAATATCCACATTATTTCTCATTTTTATCAATTCTTTACTGAGACAAGGTGAATTTTGAACGGAAGAGTCCATAAATCAACAAACGTTTATTAACCAGGTAGCTTAGAACGAACAGTGAAATATTGAGAAGAATAAACAAAACATTTTGCAAGAACAAGACATTTGAAAACTTCTCTCTTATTATCGCAGAAAATTATAGAGTTTTGAAAAATGACTTACAATGGAAATAAAACCTCCGATTTGGTATTTCCAATTTATTCCTAGTGGGATGAAATTATACTCTCTAACCCAGGTGAAACAAGAATTTTACTTTCTATGGAATTTTACCCATACATTATAAAATTGTTACTCGAAATTTACTTGGATGTGATATATTTGAATACAATCAAACTGAAGTTTTATGAAAGGACCTCCAATTATTATTATACTACCAAATATTATATTTATGAAGGTTACTACTAGATTACTTGTCTCTAAGTAAGCTTGGTCAGTATAACAGTATCTAGTATCTAGTATAACAGATTCTAGTATCTAGTATATAACTATGAAGGGAATTTAGTACTCCCACAAAAAGTAAAAAATAAATAAAATGAAAATAGTCTCTGAAACTACGATTTTAGAGAAAGCCAGACGTCTCTGACTCTTTTGTCAAAAAATTCCCTCTCAAGGATCCAATTCTAGAATTTTTCATCTTTGGGACTCTGGGGTATCTATCACCCTGATCCCACATAGTTACGTCAAAGCATGGAATAGTTCAGACACACAATGCTTTTGCTTTATGATTTTTCAAAAATATCATTGAAATCCCCTAATAATGTATTGTGTTTATTTTCGTTTTTACAGTGTGATACATTGATTTATCTCTACAAATCGAACGTAAGACCAAAACCCCGTTTAAGGAGTAATACATATACGAGAGTTTAATGATAAATTTTGAAATCATTTTGCTTATGAAAAAATGGTTTTATTGAGACTTTAGTAGCATTCAGGTGCAGGTGTACTACTGCATAAAGGTTGTACAGAGCTACAGTTGTACTTACGATTCCAGTGCTGTTATATATGGAGGACGGTAGTATCTGTCAGTTACCTGTTACAACAAAACATAGTAACTCACTTGAGATCAAAAACCGGTTTTATAACTCTCTTCAATTAATTCTTAAACATTTAAACTATTTTTTTAAATTTCCAACAGAAACCCTTATTCCAAAAACCACCGCCCTTGTCTGCAGCCCCCCCCCCCTGAATTCGCCACTGGTTTAAAATATATGATCTTATGCATTAAACAACATATTATTAATTACAAATTCAAAAATTATCAAGAAAAACTGTAGTAGGTACCAGCCTGCAGAGCATACATGAATAAGCCTGTTCTTATGCAATTATGATACTTGTGTTTTAATGTGTTGACCTTCGGGTGTCACCACCAGAGTGACTGTGGGGGGGGGGGGACACGTCCCCCCAATATTCTAGGTGATCGTTTATGCCCCCCCCCCCCTCCAATAATTTGGGTGGTCATTTATGTCCTCCGCTATGAGGTATTTTGTGTTCAGTCACGACCGCTCAATACTGGGTCCTTTTATGATTTGATGTTATAAGCATTATTCTCACTTACCCGGTGGTTCGGAACGCACCTAAAACTAACATTTTCAGCCAAGGAAGCAATCGCACATGCATACTAGCTATTTCCCCTTTCATGCTGTAGGTCCACCATGTTCTCCGTAACATGGCTTAAACGGCGAGGTGGAACTACCCGTAAGGGTCTCCCTCACCTAAAAAAGCTGTACGAGTAGCCTAATATTATTATCATTGTTATTGATAGCAAATTTTATTTGTAAAATATGGAATTATCTGAAGAGCAATAGGCTCTTAATACATGCATGGAAATTTTAATATCATTATTTTTGTTAGGCCTATAGTTGCAGGAATTTCACAGATCCTTTTCTAAGAAAGAAAAAAGTAACTTGTAAGTATATAATACGCAAACCTCAGTTTTGTAGAATATTAATAGAATATATTTTTCACAGATCCATTATCAATTTTGTTTGGAATAATCCAATTTTCAATTGTGGATCGTTATGTCTGCTCTGATGGCTGAGGAGGCCACAACCAGATTAATCTTATATTAACGTTGCATTTGAGCCGGCTTTTATCTATGAATGGGTCGACCGTAACAAGATTTCGCTACAGATTACTATTGAGTGGCTCCAGCCGTTATTATATTCCATTCAGAAATGACATTAGACTGAGTAGTACCGTACAGGCTACCACTAATCAGAGGAAACTGAATTAGGTTATTATTCAAGCAAGCACTAATTTTCTCATGTCCTGAATAGCAAGTACTGTAACTCTTAATCTCTGATTTGTTCTGTTATTTCGTTATTACCAACTAAAAAAATAAATATAACTAAAGAACAGTGACACACTGGCGTATCCAGTATTTCGTTTTAAGGGGGGAGGGCAGAGTTCAGTGTATCTTAGTAGCCTACCTATAGTGTCGTTGTAATGTTGTAAAAGTGCGGGAGGGGACGGGAACGAGTTTAGATCTCAGTACCTAATATCGTAGTATAGTGAATACCGGTGGCGTAGCAAGCACTTTTTTTAGAGTGTGCTAGCCCTTGTTGGGGGGGAGGGGTTAACAAAAATTCAAACCAACAAGGCTAAATGTGTTCAATAATTATTTAAAATAATAATAATAATAAGCGTACGGCTTTTAATGGTGGGGAGACCCTTACGGGTAGTTCCACCTCGCCGTTTGTGCCATGTTACGGGGAACATGGTGGACCTACTGTTTCAGGTGGGTTCCGAACCACCGGGTAAGTGATAATAAAGCTTGTAACATCAAGTCATTGAAGCGGTCACCCATCCAAGCGCAGTCTTGAGCGGTCGTGACTGAACATCACGATCACTTGAACACCACGCTCACCGCATGACCAATCACCACCCAAAAAATAATGAAAAATATATAATGGTGAGGGGGTGAGGTGTCATCACAAATGGTTCAATTGAGTTGTGAAGGAAACCTGAAGTTATGTAGTCGTGTAAGGTATTCGTTTAGTTGGAAAACTGAATTGGTCTTATGTAAAAGGAGCTAAAAGTCGAATGGGATTGCTACAAGGCTGAAAATATCTTAATTATTGAAATATTTTACAAAATATACGAAATAAGCTATAAAGGTTATATAATAGCTATGCAGGGGTTTTTCAAGTTTGAAGTGAACCAACTTGGTTGTTTGTATACAAACCACTTTTCCAACTTCAAGTTGATTAACTTAAAAAAATTCAATGACAAAATTAAATTAAATTTCCAGTTCCCAATAGTTGAGAAAACACACCAAAGTAATAGATTCCGTAATTATCGGCCAAAACACTAATTTTGATTGGTTGCTTTCAACTTCTCATTCTTGTGTGTTTTGAAACAATAGAACTTTGATTGATGGACTCTGCATACTTTTTGGCTATTGGGTTGCTCGACATTTCATTTTCAAAATTGAATTCTCTAAAAGTTTTATATTTATTATTAGAGTTGAGTAGGAATTAGAAGATAAAGTACACAATTAATTGAATGATTCCTTCCAAATACACCAAAATTTCACACCTGCACATAAGAAATATTATTGGACTACTTTGCCGTAGAAAAGGACAAAATAAGAACTAACTATAAAATAATAAGGAAAGCAAAATATTATTATGATTATAGAAATCACAGAAGTTTGATGGACACATTAGCGGACACATCTTCATATGTTCTCATATTATTAAGGCCATAGTGAGTAGTTTTGAAATTCAAACCATTGAGAATTAAACTCTGGTATTTTGTGCATAAACTAGTACCATTGAATCATGTGCTGGGCATCATTTTTGACGAGGAAAAATACTTTGAGGATAAGCTGTCAGACTTATAAATTTATATATCTGATAGCTATTCCGCACTATTGTAGTTCTTCCTTTTGCGTGGATTGAGTCCTACTCATTGATTTCAATTATTGTTTGCAATGAAGTTAAAATGTGATATTCAAAAGATGTCATTAAAAAAAATTGATGAGCATACCTCAATTAATTATACTCAATTAATGACCACGGAAAATTCAGTGTTCCTGAGATAAACATTTGAATATAGTAAACAGTTTTTATAGTCTTTACTTCAAAGGTTTTTCCATTCAATTCTTATTCATGAGATGAACTCATTTAATTCACTTTAGATTCGCTTTGAGAATTTAAATTATATTCAATTTATTAAAATGAATTTATGAGAAATTAAATTTTTTATTTCTTGGACTATATGTGTTAGGTCTGTTATATATAGAAGAAAATAAACAAATTAGTTGCTTACAATGAGAACTATAAGCTATTATTATTATTATTGATTTTCAAATCTCTCTACTATGTTTATTATTAGTAGTATGTTATTAATATTATTTAATACCATATATTAGATATTATCATTTTAGATTTTTTGTTAATATCTCCAATATGTGTTGTATATGTTTTATATGTAGGCTATGATTACCATTTGATATATAAAATCAAATTAGCTCATTCCTTACCTGACACGAATATCAGCTACTGGTGTCAAGGTATGTCAGCTACTGGAGGTGACCAAAAATACGGGTGTCAGCTCTATTGTTGTAGATGTCAATTGATTTTAAAATCAAAATTTCAAGTTCAAATTTGTATCCAAATTGATTTTAATCACTCCTTTAAATGACAAGTACAAGACAGTTCTTTAAATAGACTACTGGTTCCTTTACCAGAAGCTATTCCAATTTGATAAAAATAATCTATAATAATTTTTATTTTTTAAAATGGTTCTTACAATTTTTTTTTAAATTTCTTCCAAGCAAAAAAGGGGGGTTACGTCCCAAATAACCACCCACCCTCGTTACGCCTATGATCACAAGGCTCACCTGCCCCCAATGAAATTACCTACTTATTGGAGCCTTCTATAAACTACAGTATTTGAAACAGGTTTCCGCGCTATTTAATTTATGAGAAGAGTGATCCGTCATGCGTTCTTTTGAATCAGGTGAAGAATGGGACCGTAACTCCAGTTTTGTTCTAATCAATTGACTCTGAATCAAAACAGACCACATGTTTTCGTGTAGCGATTGTGAACGTTATTCAGCTTGAAATTTGCCCCTTTTAAGTCTTAGAACGATTAAAGGTATCTCAAGAAACTCTAGTTGAATCGTTCTTTGTGGTTTCAATGGAATTGGTTCATTGGGCGATGAAAATACTGTCTATAGAGATTAAGACCATATAATATAAACTTAAAAAAACACTTTTAAATGGAAATTAACTCACGTTATGGCGTGACGGCCGTTTAGCTGTCTAGAGCATCGTCAGACGACCCACAGTACACTGACTTAAGGTATGAGTTTGAGGGTTATGTATGTTGGAATGGTGATGGGGTGGGGGGATGAGTAGGTGGGAGGTTTGAAATTGGGATTATTTTGTCAAATAGAGTATGTGAGAAGAAGTTAAGTTGATCATTTAAAATGTTGTCAGGTTGCTGCTTTGCATGTTTGTAAATCTCATAATGTTCTAAAACATTGAGTTTCTGGCTTTTGTGAGTGAAGTGTAGTGTGTCTAAATACATAACATACATAACCCTCAAACTCATACCTTAAGTCAGTGTACTGTGGGTCGTCTGACGATGCTCTAGACAACAGAGCGAAACGGCCGTCACGCCATAACGTGAGTTAATTTCCATTTAAAAGTGTTTTTTTAAGTTTATATTACATATTAATGGAAACAAGATGGATCTACAACATCATAATTAAGACCATATTTCGAATTGTCTCCCCGAATTGTCAAATATGACAAAAATTACACCACATTCAAACTTAAATATTATTCTGTACCCACCTGTTGTACCCAAGGCATAATAATATTTTTCAACTAAGTGTCTGGAATTTGGCATATTTAAAGAGATATTTCAATTAATTGTGAACTTTCCATTGCAATATCTTATCCTACTCTGATAATAATTATGTTGACAGATGAGGAACACGGTAACAAAATAGGGGCTACAAGGAGGCTTGCCCCCGGAATTTTTTAAATTTCCAATTCGATTTTGTGGTGATGGTTGGCTCCACAAAATCAATTACATTATTTTTCAACTCTTCGCAGGATGTCGGCAAGCTAGTCAAAAATTTAAAATAATATATTTTGTAAATGTGTGAGATTCCTGTCTTCTTGGAAGGGATATATCAATCGATTGTTTACATTTTATTGAAATTTCCTATGCTTTTAAATGAAAATTGTAATTATATTGACAAATAAGGAACATAGCTCATAAAGATAAGCAAAAAATCATAAATCTTAGGGTCTATTTTTTTTTTAATTGTTTGATTTTAATTTCAAAAGTTCTTTTTAATGCAATTTCAAGCTATTTTGGTCGTGTTTGTGCTCCGTACAATTAATAATTACAATTACTAGTCGCAACTCTTTAGAATATTGGCAAGCTAATTGAAAATATTTTAAAATGCTTGCATAAGCAGTTGGGCATCCCTGTAAACCATTAGGTTTACTTTGGGGATGGTAATCAGAATTCTATTATAGGAACGTAGAGGGAAAATAAAAATTATTAATGAAGCGTTTTAGTTTTAAAATGTAAATTATAGACACTACCGTTTCCTGAAATCTTTGCAGAATCGGCTACCATTATTACTAAATCTGACTACGCTACATTCTTGATTAGTTAATTAATTCCAGATACAACTTTTCTTTATTTCAGATCAGTATTCTTTCACAAATTTGAAAAGTTAATAAACTATAGAGCTAGCTGATTGATAGTGCTTGCCTTGCTTTTTTAATGAACTCTATCAATACTTATAAACAGTCATATTAACAAAACTCTCACTTATTCTGACGAATCCCTGTATATATGATGAGCAAACTATAGTTATTATGGCACAGTTTGGAGAAACCCTTTGAAACTTTAAATGGGATGCATAACTCCTTTTTAAATAATCAGAGGGGGTCCAAGGGTCTTCCCCCGGGAAGAAAATAGACAATAGTCCTTTCTAACCCGTCTTTCAAGCGGTTATAGGCACATATCCATTTATTTCATCCATAAATTCTATCAAAACAGATTGACTTTTTAGTGTTTGAATCATGCATTACAAATGTTTGGGTTCAGGAAATACCTCAATCCCTTGAATATGGACGCATTGTAAACAGGTATAGTCTTTCTAAACTGAGTTTAAAAACTTTATTTGACTGCTGTCAGTCACTGTTGCAGTATGGAGTGCTGGCGTGGGGCGGTGCCTCGGCCGCGGTTCTACAGCCTCTAGCTGTTACTCAGAGAACACTAATTAAGATCATTTTGAACAAACCTATCAGATTTCCTACAGAACAGCTTTTCTCGGTTTTTCGCGTTCTTGATGTTAGGCAAATTTACGTGAAAACACTCCTTACTTTTGCAAAAAACTACAAAACAGAAATTTTCACTGAAGTACAGCACAATTATCCGACTAGACACAGACTCAATCTTGGCTTTGACACACCTAGATCAACCTTAAGTTCATTAAATAATAACCCATTTCATCTTGTGCACATATTATATCGCAACCTTCCAAAGTCAATCCTGGATGCGGGGAGGTGCAGTGTCTATGTATATAAAAGAAGGGTGGTCGATTGGCTATTTGAGGTAGGCCGTGAGGCTGCTGAGGCACTGATTCACTCACCCTACACTTGATTCCTGAGCATTATTCAAAAGCTGTCACTGCCTGGGTGTTTTGAGAATCTGCCAATTACTGTATTTACTTATGGTAGATTGATCATTGCTAGACTAGTCACCTTCAGTTCTTCTGGTATGGAATTTTTAATTATTCAAAATTACTAAATTTTCTTCTTTTTTTTTCATTTGTAATTAAAAAAACATTTTGTATATTTTCTAAATTTTATTGATAACTCATTGTGCAATATATTAAAATTATCTCTTACATTAATAGATAAGAATTCTTTCCTCACACACGGATCTGTAGTCCATGTGGGGAAATATATTTCTTTATATTTTAATTGTATTCTCATTATGATTGTAATATGTTGTGTGGAAATAAAATTCAATTAAAAAAAAAAATTCATTTGAAAAAATGGTTTAAAAGCCTGGCATGGGACTCTGTTGGGTTTTTTTGCGATATTGCTCCTCCTTTTCATCCTCGTCAGCAGAGTGCCTATTGAGAGGGGGGCCTGGGACCACGCCCTTGCCTTTTGGGGTATGGAATAATACCCTTTAAATCTAAAAAATGCGAGATCTCGTATCACTTTAGATGAATCTATGAGTAAGAGTTATGCACCTGGACTACTATATAACAGGAAACGTAATTTATTCATAGAACAATAACAATTTTACAATAAAAGGTTGTTGTTGTTGTATTCCAACATAAGCCCAAAATCAAAATTAAAAATTTTTAATAACCACCATTAGAATAGATTCTGCAACTTTGTAACATTTGGAAACATTTTCAATTGGCTATTGATAGCTGAATACTTTCACCGGTTATTTCCATGGGATAATAATGCTGTAGAATCTTTTATCATAATCAGTCAAGCGTTGGGTTGAAGAAGGACCTTGTGAATCTATACTTTCCTCCAACACAGGCAACATAATGATATCTGGTTCACACATATTACATGTCTTTTGAAGAGACATTTTCAGAAAATCCTGGTTTGTTTGGGGCTATCATTGTCAGACATAAACAAAGGTCCGGGGGTTTACCCGGAAAAAATTATAGTCATGTCAAAAAAAGTGTTGAAATTGTCTTGGAGATCGCTTAAAAAGTAATTTTTCATTGAATTAGTTTTAGTATCAAAACTAAAATTGAATTTGGATCATTGTAATAATCCAATAATTTTGTAATTCAAAAATTAAATCACAATCATCCAACTCCTTACCCACGCACAGGTCTCAGACTCATGTGGGCTTCAGCCTCCAAAAAAAAGATGTCTTACAAAAATATATTTTTATTGGGTACTTTTCAACACTCCATTTATTAATTGATATTCCATTCATCTTTGAAAGCAACTGTATCATTGTGGAACCTTCATTTACTGCAATCAATGCAATCGTTCCAACCTCTTTAACGTACCATATTCTCGCACTAAACCCTGTTGGTCTGAACTCTTTTTGACAATCACATTAACTTTAACCTTGTTGAACTAACCGGATATTTAATGTGAAACGGTGAGGAGATGTTAGCTGCGATTTGGTCAAACTAATAATCAACATTAGCTTTTCCACATTAACATAATTACAAAAAGGAAAACCTGAAAATATTTTGGTTTCAAAATACTGTTTGATTCCCTCGCGTGCCGGATTGTTCATTTTCGCGGGTCGTAGTTTGGAGACCCCTGATTAATAACAAATTAATCATACAATTGTATCAGATTCAATCACTCAAAATATGATGTTGTTTTTCTTTCAGTTTCTGACATCCAGTGCACATTCACAAACGAAGGTCGCTCAGGAAAGGGTCTGGTGGGAACTAGGGACTCGATTTCGGCGAAATTACGCAAACCTGAGGGCTTCAAGGGCTCGCCGTTATTTGCAGACGACAGAGCTGTTGATCCTCTGACAGATCTCACGTGCCAAATAAGACCCGACTCATCGGATCCTACTCACCACACTTACAATCTACTCGTCAATGACTTCACTCGCTGTGGCGTACTTAAAAGAAATGTAAGACAACATTCAAAACAATTTTTCATTAATAATCTTTAGCTATTTATAATAATTAAGATAATTTATGAATAAAATGTGTGAAAAGGCACTGTCATAAATGATTTGGAAAATAATGTGGGATAAATCAAAGTTTTTATTATATTAAAGTTTTTTCTCAGGATTTCTTTCATTTCCAATCATTTCTGTCGCTGTCAATTTTGAAAAGAGTTTAGGCTGCTACCCAATTTCTAACGTTGCTAACGATAACGATAGAGTTGATCAATGCTTTACTGGTAAAGAAATTGATTAAATTGACTATCACGCTGGATGGTAGGGGTGGGTTTGTGTTGGGGGTATAGAATTGTGGAATAAATACTTCAAAAAACTATAAGTTTTACGTTTTTCTTACGTAACTTACAAGAAAAATATTTTTGGATTGAAAATAGGCAACACACTTGTTCACATGGAAGACATTTTTGATAAATACTTAAAAAACACTTTTAAGTGGAAATTATGACTCACGTTAGGCGTGACGGCCGTTTCACTCTGTTGTTATGAGCATCGTCAGACGACCCACAGTACGTCGTCCGACGATGCTCTTAACAACAGAGGGAAACGGCCGTCACGCCATAACGGGAGTCATAACTTCCACTTAAAAGTGTTTTTTAAGTTTTTATTATATTAGTGGAAACAAGATGGATCTTCAACATCATAACGACATTTTTGAATTGAAAATACACACATTTTTACTAAAAAAGTTCTATGATCGATGAATTCAAATAAGTACCAGCCTACTATGTTACATTGGATCTAAGTTTCCGGTAAGGCGTACCGTCGCAAGTCTAGCACTGCAGTTGATTATATCAAAGTGCAGTGCAAAATTCACATCAACATTTCATAAGACATCACTGATCTAGTTCCGTACCTACTAGAGCAGAAGGAGAACGGTAGAAGAGTTGTACGAAGTAGGCGTGAGGTAAACTCAGTAAATGTGGAGATCATGGGCGCCACCACATAAGGGCAAGGGCGGGCCGCGGCTCCCCCCTGGTCCCTAGGGAAAAAAATAGCATAATATTCATCACACATTTCAAAGTTGCAGTTTCATAGCAAAAATATTTCAGTGAAAAGTATTTAAAATGATTGAAAACTGTTTTACATGTAACTTACTTATTTCTGTACAACTTGTATTAGTATCATATTATTTTGCAGAGAGTTCAAGAGTTGACTAGGGTCTAGAAATAGAACAGGCAACGGAAGCCTTAGTGGGCTTTGCCTGATGTCTGCACAGAAAAAAAGAAGAATTTGTGACAAATTCAATCAATTTGTTTGCCACTGAAAGTAGAAAAGTTCAGTTTTTGTTTAAATAACATTTGATGTAAATAGAAAAGTATCAATGAATAAAGCTAGTTGTTACAGGCTGATAAACTTGGGATTTTTTGTTGGCCGCATCTTTCTTTTCTATTGCAGCAAATTAGGGGAAAAAGTCATAAAACAAGCTTTTAAGCTCACCAATTTTCTAAATATTCTGGGGGAAATTTTCCATACCCTCAAACCCCCCGAAAGGACTGGCACCCCCTGAAAAATTTCCTGGTGGCGCCCTTGGTGGAGATGTAAATAAACAAGATAAAGATAGCTTAACTTTAAGTAGGCCTAGACGCAAAGATGAACACGAACAATGTAAGATAGCTTGAAAATAAATTTTTAAACTGAATAAAATACTGTTACGGGTTCTAATAGCTAAAATAAGGCTGGCAACACTAAAGTTCACACTTGCACTTTATTTACACAAATTAGTCTATTTACACAAATTAATTGTAAGATCAATTAATTAAATAAGACAGATCATCAAATGACAATAAGCTAATAACTATTTTCAGTAATTATTTACAAGAATTAATGAATAAGTAATTACAGGCTGATCAATAACAAAAGAAACTAGAGTCCAATAAACTGTACAATAATGTAGAAAGAAATGACAAAAAGAGCCACTAATCACTTACAAAACACAGTCCAGTTCGTTATTTGACAGTCCCAAATAATATCACTTAACACAACGTCTTTAAACTAATAGTAAGCTGCATAAACAGTAAACACTTGTCTCTGCACTTGACACTGTCTAAAGACTGAATAGAGCACGGTTTACTCCACTGGCACGAGATCTGTAATACAATCTGTCACACAGGTTTGTAGAAAACTGTCACGCAAGCTTTTGTAGAACTGACTGATTCACTGGTTCACGTGGACTTCCTTTATATAGCTGTTGTAGTTGTATGTAGTTGTATAATTCCAAGAATTGGAGCTCACTAGATGCATCAAGAAACTTCAAGAGACATGATCTCGATCGTTCCAGAAATCTGGAGAAATGAATAGATTTCTCGAGAAATCAATTGAGTGAGAGAGTTGCAGACTTGGAGAATAAGAGTGACAAAGACATCTAATGAGAGAGAATGGAAAATATCAAATTGCAGTTGCGTCTGTCCATGAAAACAATGGAGTGATATAAATAGAACGAGTGCGTGACTAACTGCTTGTTTGCTCTCGTAACAATACTAATAGCTGACAACTAGGCTACTACAAAAGTTGTAGTGGTGGGTACAGCATAGATGATCTAGTAACCTAACCTAACTTATCTCAAACAGTGCTGTCGATTTGAGCACTTCTGATGTGAATCTAGTATTATTTTGCAAAACCAGTTGTCTTGTTAGCAGCATTGCTATAATAATTGTAGTGGCGAAGGTGATATTGTGGAAGGTATCCATAATGAATAATAAGACGAAATTGTCACAACCACAATTATTAAAAATATTGAGAAACTAGTTTCGGTTGTTATACCATTATCAATCTCAATCAAACCCAGTCAAACTCAATCAAGTAGTAGGTTTGATTGAGATTGATAATGGTATAACAACCGAAACTAGTTTCTCAATATTTTTAATAAATGTAGTTGTGACAATTTCGTCTTATTATTCATAATTATTGTAGTCACCCATCTAATTTAGTGGTCGCTTCTTAGTCGTTTTGTTGTGTAGTGTTGTTGTGTCGTTTTGTTGTGTTGAGATAATCAAGGTCAAGTAATTTTCCTCGATGACTGCAAATCCTATCTAGGAAAGTTTGTAACTCATAACTAGAACAAAACTGGCATAACAGAAACAAAAAATTATTATTGCATCTTGCATCGCCAATCGCTGTGAGGTGAGAGACGAGACAGATGGCAGTCGGAGGCCGAAGCGAAATGAGTAGTAAGTAGTGAGCAGGGAGTAGTGAGTAGTATCTTCTAGCATTCCTTCTCACGTTCTGATTTTTGCTTTAACAGAATCGAATGGATGCGTATCAGGCTCAGGTACAATAATTCTGAGCGGTGATTGTTTGCATTATTTGCTGGGAGGTTGTCGCTCGTCCAAATAACACCTTCCTCATTCTTCCGCTTTTTCTTCTTCTTCTCCTCCTCCTACTGCTCTTCCACCTCCTTTTTTCTTCCTCTTTCTCTTCTTCTTCATCATCTCATCCCCTCTTCATCTTTTTCTCTTCTTTTATTTTCTCCCTCTCGTACACCAATCCCAACTGCCGCTAACTTTCTTCTACACCAACAACAGGAACTGTCGATAATGGTGGACGCGAAAAGAAATTGATAATTTCGCCGGAAGTAGGGATGTCCTTCAGAACACCAAAAAATGAACGGGAAGAGATCGCTTTTCGCCCAATAGGAATTGTTACACCGGGGAGAGTCCCGCTGCCTCTGTATGCAGCCAGGATGCTAATGGGAATTTCTTATGACACTCCTCTACTTCCTATTCAATTTGCTCACCAGACAATCCTCTTCTTTTCAAGATCTTCTAACGGTAGGGATGAATGAAATACAATAAGCTTCTTCAATTAATCAGTATGGTTTTTTAGAGAGTCTAGGATGGAACTAATCATAAACAATTTGAAATGAGTTCTTAAAAACTCATCCGTGAGTATTAGTGTACTTGTATATTAATATACTTCTTAATATTAATTTGTATTGATCATATTTATACATACACATCAAAAACCCATTTTTGATGGTTTGATCCCTTTGGGGGGGGGGGGGGGCTACAGAGGGCCTGCTTTTCATTCGCTTTCCACTTTTAATTGTGTTTGTCTTTAAATTAATATTCTTTTCAATTATTCTATTGTCCAATTTTCTATTCTGTTATTTTTTAATTAGTTTTCGCTATTCAGAAGGCCTAATGCCTATCATTTTGAGTATAAATCTTCGTTTTGATTATTGAAATTGAAAAAATATTTAGCTGCAATTGAAAAAACATTTAGTTGATAAAGCTTTTTATAGTGTACAAGAATTCCTTTCATATCAAGATTAAGCCTTACCTCAACTAATTGATATAGTTATTATGGTAACTAGTGTATAAGATAGTATAATTGTTGATCTGACTTGTCTTATACTCCTTAAATGGAGTCTCCAAGACGTAATCTACAAAAAAATTGTTTTCCCATTCTAATTCTAGTCCTTTCTCTATTCTCAAATTTTTAATATGAATGAATACCGAGATCAACTCCCCTGCTCATTCAGATTCATACCCGACCGTTATACCTATTTCTGTTTATTCTATCGCACTTTTCTTAATTATAATTAGTTATTGTAATCGCGCAGTTACTAAATGCTGATAAAATTTATAATTTTAATCTAAATTCAAATCATATGACAATGTGTATACGGTACAGGTTATTGAATAAAATCTCACAGTGCCCAATAAATTTATAATGTTGCCTAGGCCAAGTTGACAACCTCATAAACGGCTGGATCGAGTTGAGGACATAATTCGCAGGAGAGATTGGCCAATCTTTTCCGTCAGTGACGGAGAGTTTTTTCAGCTTTGCCCATCAGATGAGCTGTGAGCTTGAAGCCTATCTGATACGACCTTTGTCTCTCTTTCAATTTTCCTTTTTAACTTGTTTCTTTCTCAGTTTTTTCTCATCCTCAGTTTGGCGAACACCTATTCCTCCTACTCCTTTTACTTCGATCTTCTGTACTGTTCTTTCTCACGCTCTGCTGTGTTCTTCTGCTCAGACCACAGCATAAAGACACTCCTAACGTAGGCCTACACACGATACATAAGAGTTATTTTTCTCACTGTCACACAAAAATATAAACAGACCTAAAGCTGAACGTAATTACATTTTTACCATAACAAATCATAATGACACAATTATATTTGATCCGAATTAATCCGTTTTGTGTGATAGATATAATATTTCAACTGTTTACTTTTTACATGTGTTCTGCTGATTTTTTAATTTTCCATTTTTTACTTTGGTGCATGTTTGTATGCTTTGACTTGGCTTTATGAACATATTCCACAACTTACCGAATGAAGACTTGATACTTGAATGAAAACAAAAGCTAAAATAGCTTTAAAAAATATTAACTTTCTATTGTAAATTTAACGACTTGTAGTCAGTTTTTAATTGTGAATATATATAATAATTGTAAAACCATAACTCGGAAACGTTAGACCAAGTGTGAGTACAATTATTATATATTCACAATTAAAAACTGACTGCAAGTAGTTAAATTTACAATAAAAAGTTAATATTAACAACGCAGATCGTTATGGAACAAGAAACCAAGAATAAAAATAATAATTACATATGCATAATGGAATAATATTCAAGAAAAAATCTCAGGTTATTGTACCAAACTGATTACTGTAGGCAATGTTACAATTTCTTAATCTGTGCTGTAGGCTAACGTTGTTCACTTTGGGGGGCTCACTGCACCATTTAACATAATATTAAAGCACCCGCCGCCACTGCTGGATGAAGCATTCAAACGGAGAGGCGTATGACGTTTCTCGCTAACAAGGGCCCTTTTAATAGTTGAGATCTGTGAGGGTTTCTGTAAGAAATTTGCGTAAGGTATGGTGAATGTTTTTGCTTGATTACTTGGAAGTAATTTTCAGTTGGTGGACATTTGGCACCTGGTACACTTTCTATGAAGAAATGAAAGATGGCTGTCGCTCAAACAAGAAAAACATTTCGATGAACATTTATAAGCATATAGATAAATATGTATCTATATTAATCGATTAAAAAAATTTTCTTAACGATCGGTAATACTATTCATGTATTTATTTTGACACGCTGAATACGAATTTCACATTCTCAACCTTGTGCGGTGGTTGCTTGAGCTCTAAAAATGAGAGAAAAAATATATAGAATAATATGATGTAAACTTAGACGGGTTTTGCTATTACTGTATTTAGAAATCTATCAGGTTTTCAAGAAAAAATGCTCTACATACTTTGCATACAATATTTCCTAAGAAATGAGTGGTCAAATTTGATTTACCTATTTCAGTAGTTCTGGAGTTAGAGTGTGTCCAAGATGGCGGCCGTTCAATATTCAGATGTAAACTTGCGAATACTCTTGTCTCAATGGTTTTATTAGGGCTGTGAGCCGTAGAAGGTATCTGTTCAATCAAATAGAGATAAGCTGCGTTCTCCTAGGCACTCTTTGTAAGGGTGACCGATTAGATTGGCCAGCAAAAAATACACTGTTCTCTGCTGTAAAATCACTTCCCGGTGGTTCGGAACCCACCTAAAACTGTAGGTCCAGCTCATCAATCACAATCATCCAACTCATTACTCACGCACAGGTATCAGACCTATGTGGGCTTCATCCTCCAAAAAAGAGCGAACTTGAAAAATAATTGGATGGCATACGTACAAAGAGAGTTGGAGTCTGCTCAATAATTTAGGGATGTGTGGAGTTATGCTGAAGATGATGCTGTATATTTAAGGAGTAACAGAGATAGCATTCAGATACGTAAGGGAAAAGGAGAGAAGCCTAGCCTATTCTTCCCAAAGATGCCCTTTATATAGAGTGATTAATTCTAATGCGGAATTTGGAGAACAGCTAGCATATCAGGTTCCAATTAAGATGATCCGCTGCATAACTCAGTTATAATAAGAGCATCTACAACAAAGAGCTCATTTCTCTGCATTGATTGGCAAAAATAATATAATCTTGATTTCGGAAAAATTTGTTCCACATGCCTTTCCACTTTTGAGACATTGCAGATTACTACTGGCAATTACTATTGGCAGACCTACTCGACTGTGCTGCTTATGAAAGTTTCAGATTCCACATTTCACCTTATATTTATAACATTATTCAGGATGTTGACAAAGTTATGGTGTTCCTATCTAATTTCAATAATGTAAAGCTCCAACAATTATTTCAGTTCACTATAAAAGCACTAGCCAAGAGGAAAGCTACGCTATCGGGGAGCAGAAGGTAAAGAGAATTAGGATTTGTAGTGAATGAATAAAAGCTGCCTTAAAAGTTAAAAAAACATTTCATTGTTACCTCCTAATGTTATCTTCATTTTTAATGCTAGTTTTGCATGATTTTTGTTTTATTTTCTAGTCTTATTGATAGTTGTATTGTTTTCTATTTTGTATTCTCTACATCCTCTCTAACTTCATCTCAGCAGTGGCCTGTTTTTTTAAAAGTATTAGTTGTTTTTTTTTTGTATTTAATAATTTATCATGTTTTTCCTTTTCTTAAGAGTATGAAACGTAATTCTTACTAATCATGCATAATTGTTGGCTGTGTTGTGCTATATTTTATTTTATTATGTAAACTCAACTCATTTTTATGGTTGATCCAAAAGCAGATAAAATATGATGATTATTATTATTATTATAAAGCCTCGGACTCCTAGAACACAGATTTGGACTAAATGAACAGCAGACAGGGCCGTATCCACTACAAAAAAACTTGATTTGCTTTCAAAATATAGTTTATAATAATATAATATGATAATGTACGGTATCTGCTATTTTATTCACATAATTATATTCTATAGCGAGGCATCAAGCTGATAACCTATTAACATCACAAAAGTGGAAACACACTGGAGATGAAGCTTCCCATTTTGACCTTGTGTTCACTGCTGTAGTACGTGTTGTAGGTTACCATCCCGATGTCCCATCTACTCGCAGGACAGATCAAGATGGAGTCTTGTTGGAAATTATATGTTTACTTCCAACTTATAATTGAAAGCAGATTATTTATGGAAGAAGTTACATGAGTATAATAGCAGGCTATACATCATTCATAGAATAAGAATATATAACTATTATCATACCATATTAACTTATAAATATTATACTTCGAAAGCAAATCCAATTTATGTATATAGTAGGCCTATATCTGCACGCTGTCAACTTAGTACAAATCCACGTTCTGAAGCGACGCAGAATCCGAAATTTACATCCTATTGTGAAAATTTAGACGTTTCTTCATATGATCTTGAAAACTGTGAGGATTTCCCGAAAACATATGCTCAACAATAATTATATATTTTTAACCACCGAAAAGCCGAATTCCCGATCTATGACTGTGTAAAAACTGCTCATTGTCCATCTGGCATGGTATCCTGCACTTCCCCAATCACACCAAAGAGCTAGAAATGCCACCAAAGCCTCGCTACAGCGTATCAATATAATATAGTGAGGCCTTGCCGTTACTCGCTGTGGTAATGGCAATGGTAATCGGCCTGGTGCCTTAGCAAGCTGACAGCACAGACAAACCTGTGTTAATCTGTGCTGACAGCTAGCATAGGAGCGTGGCCAATTGCATGCTGTTTTTGCATCTGCCACTCCAGTGCTAGCACCTTGCAAATGAAAGCGAGATGCAGACGGACTAGCATCATAGCAATAGCGATAACGATACAAGACAATGGTACGTGAGCACACAAAACTGTACCGATGCTAAACGATTTCTCTACAAATAACGGATTCACTATGTAGGCTCTATCAATTTATAGACTATATTTATGTATGTTCATGGATTGGTAACACACTTTATAACATACAGCTCCTATTATTATTTTTTATTATTTTATACAAAGTTAATTTAATACCATGTATTGATTTAATGAAGTATTCAATAAAGTTATTAGTATAAAAAGTTATTAGGCTACTATAGTTATTAGGCCTACTAAGTAAAACCTCTTCTCAGGCTACTATAAGGCTCTGAATGGAGTAAAATAGTCCATTTTTAAAGGGAGTTACCATTCCCAAATAAGTATATCTTACATTTTCAGTAAAAGCAACAGCATGTAGAATTTTGAAGTTTTAAACATTAATTTCGAAAATTATTCTGGAATAAGAATAAAAAACGGGCTTCGAGGTGCACTGAATCATGTATAACTTAATAAGGAAGCTATGTGCCAAATTTAGTGTTCCAAATTGTTGCCGTTTTTGTGGAATGCATAAGACAAAAAAAAACACACACACACACACACCTACTTTCTCTTATTACAATACATATAGATTAGTACTTGTATTCAAAATAAACACTATAATAACAAAACAACATAATAATATTTGTGATTCAAGTGAGAATTATCAGTTATGGTAGTACGTTAATAATAGTTAATTACCCCATATATGTATTTAAATATTCAATTGTTCTACACCACTAATACTTTTGAGGACGCTTATTATATACTGGAAAGGAAGAAATTATAGTCAGAAAATATCCAATTTTATAAGCAACTATACGGTATTCTAAAAAAATTCGTTTAAACATATTTTACCAAATAACTTACTATTGAACTTCATTAATTTATTTAGGTTCATACTTGAACAAATTTATTCTGATTAACTGGTATTTTCCCAAAATTGACATTCCATCCCACATCAATAAGTATCCAATTGTAATGAGGTTTCATATCAGCTTTATCAGAGTATGTAAAAAATAATTACAATTTTGTCGGTTTGTGAAAAACTAATTGATAAGTATTTCTTATTAAATTTGAAAAGCAACCAAAAAATAAATGCTTTACTTTTTCAGGGATTTGTACACGTCAGAGTTTGGTTCCCTCAATTTCCTGGAGTTGTGATGATGTCAGATCAAGAGTTGATCATTATGTGTAAGCCTCCTGAGCCAACAATAATTGAGAATAAAGCTGCTGGATTTGCTGGAAGTTTGTAAGTAAATTATTTTATTATTTGTCTCTTTGTTGTAAAGAGAGCTTAAATCCCTGCTTCTTACCGTACTCAGCCACTGATTGAGTTACGCTGTGCAGCAACAGCTTTCGAAATAGAACCAATAGTTTTCAATGAACACCCAGCTACTTGAAGTTGTGCTGCGCTGCGCTGAGCCAGTTTCCAGGTGTTCATTGAGAACCATTATATCAGCTGGACTAAGATTTACAATTTATATTGTTTTAGAACCATTGGAACTAAAATGTCAGGTGCATGTACTCAATGAAGATATAAGAGAGTTAAGAGGAGCTCTGGTGTTCCTGAGTTCAATAGAACCTCATGCTTTCCCAATTGAAATAGACAGGTTGTGAAAATCTATGCTGGAAAGCACTTTAATAATTTTAAAGTTACACTTGCTCTGTTACAAAAAATATGGCTGATCTGCTTCTTATATTTGAGCAAAATGCTTTGACATGCATCAGGTATTAAAAAATTATCATTGTCACAATAAAGTTGCTGGTAGGCCAGAATATACAAAACATAAGTAAAAATGTATATATAGTCAGTCATAATTCAATTAAATGCACCAAGAAACTACCTAGTGTAAGTTGGTTTATGGCTTCAATATAACTGTGGGCTATTTTTAAACTGCATAATAGTTCCAATATATTGTGACATTTTTCAGAAGGGTTCTGATTAATTCGAGTAAGAAGAACTAATTAACAAATTTATTTCACTAAATAAACACTAATCACAAAAAAATGATACTATATGTCTTGTCTATGTCTATGCAAGTCTACAATTTCGAATTTAAGTTACTAGTTTGACTATCAAAACAGAATCAGAAGGTAACAATCAATTATTCTCTTTCCTACGAGTATTATAGACAAAACACTTTCTTTATAATCACCTGATTAACACTATGAATAAATACAAGAAACCCTTCACAAAACTAAAAATCACTCATCAGCTATAGGTTAACCTTACAGTAACAGTTACACAAATCAATCTACTCACAGTATTCCGTTGGTGCCATATTTTTGCAAATATGCCCCAATTTCTTTTTATTAGTTCATTTAATTGGTTATCCAAGATAGAGAATTTGGCTAATTAGAAATGTGATAAGATAATAGGCTATAACAACATTATTACCTATGGAACTTTCTAATCTTCAATACGCATATTTATACCATCTATTATAAAGTCTATTTCCAATATTAGTTATTCACTGTTAGTTGATTCTCTGTAATTATCATATCATTGATTCTGTAGTTATTAAGAAAAAATTCACTGAGAAAACTAGAGCTAGTACTTTTTTATGTTGCTCTACAGGCAGTAGCTGAACTGTAAATAATTTCAATGTTGCTGATGACTAGATTCATACTTATTTTTTTATTTTATTGTCAATTGTATTTCTTGAACTGATCACACTACTGGAAAAGTGATCAGTCAGTTTCAAAGTAATGTATCTTGTTATTTTTCTTATGTTGTTGAACGAGGACATGAATTCATTTATTTATTCATTTATTCTTTTCCCCTTGGATAGACGAAGAAGTAAGGCCGTTAAAACACTCCTATAGGTTGTCATTACTTTCAGCCTGGAATGTGTTCATCTGCGCTGCGAGGCTGTTCCCGCATGCTAGTTTTGCTCTCTACAAGATTAAGTACTTTTTTTATTACTGATGATGCCGACATGAGTCCGAGACTTGTGCGTGGGTAATGAGGTGAATGATTAAACATAGATGCCAGACGAAGGAGCGGGATTCGAACCCGCCACTGCTTAAACGACAGCAAGCTGAAGTTGCATTGCCCCAACCAACTGCGGTAAGCGGCCCACCAGTATTCAATAGATTGTCAATGTACACTATGTCCGCTGGACACTAGTAAAGAGGCTTTACTTGTAAATCGTTTAAATGCAAATAAGTCCGTTTTAGTTAGGGTGAGGTTCACTAGATTTTGTAAAATATGTTTTTTTGTTGAGTGTAGCCCTATTTAATTTTAAAATACTAGCATCAATCATTCATTTAATTATATTGTAACAAAAATCTCAATAAATAACAAAAATATCACTCACAATCAAATAAAATAAAACATCATTTAGATAACTAATTTTATTACAAATATCATCTGCAATACTGGCCAGAATTCGCGATCTTGACCAAAAACAAAATATTACAAATTTTTGACTGTTTTCAAACATTTGTTTGGTGCACTGCATTGATGCTAAATCAATGAAGGTGTTAAAAAATTGGTTATATTTTACCTTAAAAGTCTTACGGAAAATACTTATTGATGTCAAGTGTAACCTTCTCCTGCATGAAGAAATTCTGGACCCATTTGCTGAAGGAGAGCCGTCTCTCAATTGATTTTGATCAACCTCTATAGCCACAGTGTTACTCTGTATTCCCCAATCTAGAAATTGTAGAGTTTCAAGCTGAGAATTCTGGTAGTATAATCCTTGTTATCTGGAAGCTCTTGATACAGTGAGTTTTATCAGTACGGTACCCAGATATGCAGAACCACTGAAATTTAATCAGTGCAAATTAATCTACCTAACTTTAGTTATTCTATAAATTGTTATAATTTAAAAAAAAAATTATTAAGAGAAGATCCTACCGGAACCTAAAATTTAGTTTAATATCCATATTTAAACATAGGCTATCTACTTCCTAAGCAATAGCTTAAATAGCTGAAAAAGTCTAACTGTACCTAGATGTACGAAGTGTGATCATTCTAAATGTAATTAAGAACAGACCAACCTACTCCTACAAAATTATATGAGGGTAATATCTGATGAAGGCTGACAAAGCTTCTTTTCAGAAGTGAAATGCGTTCCTCCAGTAAAAGTGAGCGAAAATCATATTTTAATTGAAATACAGTGTAAGTTTTGATATTAGAGGGTAATATCTTCCCAATTGCGAGTCATTCGCTTTTTTATAGCATTTCAGATGAGACATATTGTATTTTCTGTGAATTGTTTTGATGGAATTTTTTTGAATAATTAATTATTGGTAAACTTTATATTTTAATTTTGTGTTGCAATATTATTTATTGTCTTTGAAATTCCATAGTATGGGGTAATTATGGAAGTTTCGTTTTTTTGAATGGGCGAAGTGAGTTCTTCCTTTTGACTTGAGGCTTTTGAGGCGTTGTGTGTTTCTTTGTGTGTTTGTATGTTCCACGATAACATTCGAACGCCTTTATCAATCAACTTCAAATTTGAAACACAGATTAGACAGGTCAAGTTCGTTGGCCAATAAAATTAACCGACTCATTCATCCTTTTTGAAGCGAAATAAAAGGATAGGTTCTCAGCCCTTCATCAATATATCTATATATATTACTATATACAGAAAATAGTTGTTTTCACCATATGGAATTCGCAATAAATTTCAAAACATATTTTGAGTTATCATCAGCTGTAGGTGAATAAATGCGATCAGGCTTTTATAGAATCTCTATCAGCTGATATACTAATTTCATTGCCCTGATATATATATGGATATAAAAAACAACTGATTTTTATGTAGATATCTACAGCTGGGCATTCACGTTCCGATTTGCAGTACCACTTGCAGTCCAACCTCCAAGGTTGGATCCGAAAACGGAACGTGAATGGGCTTGTTGGATGGTTGGAATTGTAGATGGTCGACTAGATGGACGACTTCCGAATGTAGACGGTGTTGGAGCGTGTGTGGGGGCGTCGGATCAAAGTCGTCCAACCTATCTCAGTCAGTGCATGACCTTCGGGCAACATCGGGCAACTTCGGTTACATTTCTCGGCTTGAGAGCGACGTTCACAGCTGACTAGGAAAAAAGTTGGATTGCAAGTAGGAGTCGGATTGAGTTGAGTCGACTATCCATCTAGCAGTACTGCAAGTGGTACTGCAAGTTGGAACGTGAATGCCCAGCTTACTCTATAGAACAATTGATGTGGCTACTGATGATGTCCGTTGTGAGAAAAATATTATTTCAGATATCAGATCGTCTGATAATCGTCTTATAAAATGTGATAGAGAGGTAGAGATAGCTGAGGAATTTAATAAGCATTTTATAAATATTGGCAAAAGTATTACAGAAAGAATTCGAAACAATAGAGATATCAATCATACTTTTAGACAAAGAATGAATAGATCCTTTTGTAACTCCTTTTTTTTTAGCCCTGTAACATTCAAGGAAATTGAAGATAATATTAGGAATCTCAAAAAACGGTCTGCTCCTGGAATAGATGGAATTTATTCTGATTGTCTGATCGGTTGCTCCTCTGCTGTTTCAGTGCCTTTGGCACACGTGGTTAATCTGTGCTTCCAGCAGGGTTGCTTCCCAGAGGAATTGAAGCGGGCGACTGTTATTCCTCTCCATAAGAGTAAAGAAAGGTCCGACTTGAATAATTATCGCCCTATTTCACTGTTATCAAGTGTATCTAAGATCATTGAGAGATGTGTCAAATCAAGAGTGGTTAGCTACTTGGAAAAATATCATATCTTGTCTGATTCGCAGTTTGGTTTCTGGAGTGGGTTAAATACTTCGGATGCAATTTACAATGTGACAAAGGAGATTGTGAATCAGCTAGATAGAGGAAATAAATGTGTTGGTGTGTTTTTAGACTTCACAAAGGCCTTTGACACAGTTGATCATTGCATCCTATTACAAAAAATGGAATCTATTGGATTTCGTTGCAGTTCTTCAGATCATATTTACAGGGAAGAATGCAGGGTACTAAAATTAATGAGGTAGTGAGTTCAATGTTACAAATAAATACAGGAGTACCACAGGGAACGGTGCTTGGACCAATCTTATTTTTAATTTATATAAATGATCTTCTTTGTTTGGATCTTGATCACTGTATTCATTTGCGGATGATACTGTAGCGGTATTTTGGGGTGCTGGTTGGACTGATACCTGTGAGAGGGCTAATGCTGGCCTGTCTGTAATTAAAAATTGGCTGGACACTAATTTGGTCTCTATCAATATTGGTAAGACAGTGGTTGTTCCATTCTCCTTGAATTCATCACTGCTATTGATGAATGTAATATTATTATTCATGAAATGGGCTGTGGTCGTTTTGGGTGTGCATGTAAACAACTAGAGTTCCAGAAGAGTGTTAAATTCTTGGGTATCATGATTGATAAACATTTACATTGGGATGGACATATATCCTACATATGCTCCAGACTAAGAAGACTGATATACAAGTTTGTACAGTTGAGGAATATATTACCTCTCAACCAATTAAGAATGGTTTTCTTGGCCTTGGTGCAGTCCATTGTTGGCTATGGTATTATTAGTTGGGGTGACTGTGGAACGTCCATTCTACAGCCACTTATTTTATTATACAAGAAGATAATAAAAATTTGTTTAAAAAGACCAGTAAGATATCCTTCAGAACGTTTATACAAGGAATTTTCTGTTTTCAGTATTCCTGCATTGTTTAAATTCAATTTAATGAAATTTGTCTACTTGAGACCAGGTTATTTTTTGGTAGCCCCAAGTCATGTGTATGCAACCCGAAGACAAATTAGAGAACCCCTTGAAGAAATTCGTTCCCGGACTGCTGCAGCTGCAGCTCATGCTTTTGCTAGGGGTCCTCATCTATTCAATTCACTCCCACCTAGTAGCCTATATCTAGAATACCAAGTTTTAATTTCTTTAAAAAAAAGTTGCAACGTTACATTGAGATGGAGCAGAGTTGAGCTGGACAAGATTTTTTTTTCTTCTTTTTTCCTTTTACACTGATAATTTATGGTTATTCCACTCATATATCTTGCAATAGTATTTTGGTTATCTATCCTACAATAGTTATTCAGGTTATTATTATATCTATTGTTGGTGATAAAATGACATTATCTATTGCATCTGTTTATTACACTATCTTCATCTATTACTATACAAATAATATTATTAATAAATTATTTTATGTTACTCTCAAATTATGTTGTTATTCTCAAGTCATGTTATGTAGAATGTAGATCATTAAAAATATTTATTTTTTTGTTTTGTTTATAACGTCCATCAAGTCCAGAACAGATTAAATTTATTTTGAAAAGACTCATCCCTCAACACAAGCGCTTGCTTACAGAGGGATGAACCATTTAAATAGTAATTTTGATAACAAACATTTTCATATTTCAAGCTGTTATTTATGGCTTACAATTATGTTATTGTTAAGAGTTAATATTGTTTTATTTTAAGTTCTTTTGTGATTTTATATACAAATGCATTGTATTCATTGATTGGTTCAATAAATTTATTATTATTATTATTATTATTATTATTATTATTATTATTATAGATACACTAATTCCATTGTCCTGATATATAGGTATATCATATGGTATAATTGGTATATGGTATATCATATAGGTATAGAGTATGGTACAGTAGCTCTTTTTTGTGGAAAATAAATCTGTGTATCAGAGCAATGATGAACTTGAACTTGAAGTGATAGATGTCTTGTGAATTTTATCTAAATCAGTATTTTCAAAACAGCCATTTTTCGTGACCACTTGCCCCTACAATAAGCTTCCCAAATTCGTTTCCCTTTCCAAATTAGTTGTTTGTAAGCGAGTTCTTCATCCTGTTGGGCTCACTATAGTGGAATTAAAAGCAGAAACGTATTGGGAAGTCGGCTTGGAGGTGTTGTCTTCGGGGACGGTCGGAGTGTCTCGGCAAAGTTCGGCGACGGTGTTGCCACGTCATGTGTAATGCTGAACAAAATGACAGTGAAGTAGCATAGACGAACCTTACTTACTCCCTAATCTATGGCAGTAGCACGCCGCAAACTGATTTTGCTCAGGCAATGAATGCAAAAAATAGACATTGTTGTAACAAATTAGGGTAAAGCTGAATTTCTTGTAGAATGTTAGTAGGCCCTATACAAAGTAGTTGCTCGAAAAAATCCAAGTCTCAATGATGATTATTCTCAATAATTAAAGATATAGTAGAAATACTCTTGTTTAACTCAGGAAGGAATGCAGTGAATGCAGGAAAAATCAATCATGCGATTTATGTATGACTTTTTATATTTGATTTAACTTTTACTATCACTTTGAAAACAAGTGAATAAGTTTTTTTTAATGTTTCGGTAGTTTTACTGATGTCTGGAATTTTTCTCTATGAACTTTAAAAGCTTAACTTCTTCCTTTTTGTTTTGAATAAAAGTGATGTCACAATTTCATTGAGATTAAGTGTCCGAGTTGAACCAACCTTTTGTCATTGAATAATCAATAATGAAACTAGTTTTTAATGAACAAGAAATAGGCCTACATCGAACAAATGATCGCTAGATGATTTGCTAGAACATTCTCAGCAAGCTCAGGTGCGATAACATTGTAATGAATAAATACATTGCACTTAATAAATGAATAAATAATTTAGCATTGAAAAATATGTAGCCTACTGTAACCGGACACCTTCTGGTTACCAATACTGGGGTGAGCAACTTTTTCTAGGTGAGGGTGAACAAGATAAATGATGGACAACTGAATTTTAACACATATATTGTGTCTCCCAAAGAATAATCAACATTAAATGTAAAACAAAATAAATAAGCAAAATTTAAACAGAACAGTGACTATTTGGCTTAACCCTTCAGATTAATTCATGAACACTTCAGCTGACTAGGAATAACAAATTAATCAAAAATTGCTTAAAAGGAAATTATCAAAATTAAACTGAAGAAAAACACTTTCAGGCTTAACCCTTGATATCAAATCATCCGCAAATTTGGCCGAATTCAAACGAATTTAAAAAAAAAGGGGGGAATACAATTATTAATCTTAAAACTCCTAACCACTAGCTATCGAGCTATTACAGTAGCCACTGGGACTGGCGAGGTTTGGGAGTAGGAGATATCGCAACACTGTACCAGTTGGTGTGGTAACTGCCCAGTTGTTATTGGCTAAGCGCAGAGGTGCCCCCTCCTCCGTCACTTCGACCAACGTTTTGGCAATACGCTTCTACTTTTAATTCTACTTTAGTCTATAATTCGGCTTGGCATGTCGAGCTACTGTAGCACGATCGGTCTGTAACGTTTCAACTCGCTACTCTCATAGCTACGTAAGGGTTGATTACATTGGGATAGTTAATCGCTAAGCGAGTAGCGAGTAGGACGTTACTAACCGACCGTGCTACAGCAGCTCAGCATACCAAGCCAAATTATATTAAAAAAATTATTTCTAGAATCACCCCCATACTATGGAATTTCTAAGACAATAAATAATATTGCAACACAAAATTAAAATATGAAGCTTACCAACAATTATTCAAGGAAATTTCATCAAAACAATATACAATATATCTCATCTGAAGTGTTATACTGGCAGCCTGCGTGATTAAGTGTCGGCTTTGGCCACAATAATATTGTATTTTGGTGTTGGCTACTCTGCCAGCGAGTATAAATGTGACCAAATTCAAAGTAGACAGGCTCTCAACTTTGAATTTGGTCACATTTATACTCGCTGGCAGAGTAGCCAACACCAAAATACAATATTATTGTGGCCAAAGCCGACACTTAATCACGCAGGCTGCCAGCATAACACTTCAGATGAGATATATTGTTTTGATGAAATTTCATTGAATAATTGTTGGTAAGCTTCATATTTTAATTTTGTGTTGCAATATTATTTATTGTCTTAGAAATTCCATAGTATGGGGGTGATTCTAGAAATAATTTTTTCAATATAATTTGGCTTGGTATGCTGAGCTGCTGTAGCACGGTCGGTTAGTAACGTCCTACTCGCTACTCGCTCAGCGATTAACTATCCCAATGTAATCAGCCCTTAAGTCACCCAACGTAATCGACCCTTTAAGCTCGACCCGTGTCATCGAGGCTAGACCTTTGTAATATTTGTAATTTGTTGGTTATGTTTTGTTAGTGCTGTTGTTTTCTCATTTCTGTCGTTCTGTGTCTGTGTGTGGGTTAAACTTCAATAAGCACAATCAATTATTGTGTAGAAGATAAGAGCTTTCCATGGAAATTGGTAGTAGCCTACCACCAGACTCAACCTTCTAATTCATAAGACTATTAAGTGTTATTATTATTATTATTGTATGTAATCCACATATTCAAGTGAATTCATCAATAAAGCCAACATCCAAAATGCCTTCCAGAAAACAGCCAGAAACTCTCCAAAATCATTCTCTAGCTGTTATTGTTGATACATGTATGGAAGAATGGATCTCAAATGAATATGAAAACTTTGATATCCAGAAATACCTTCTTGTTCCTCCTAATGTTTTGGACTTGTTAGTGAATAGCTTAATTGATGAATACTCACGGTTATTTCGAATAGTAGAAACTGATTTGTTATCAAAATTCCTTGGATTTCTTTTGACAAGTCGCTTGAGTGTTCTGAATTTGAAATGTCTTGTAAACCATACAAATTTTATATATCATGATGACTTGAATAAACTTGAAAATCTTTTCCTACGAACTTTACCGTACATGAGCAATCTAACATCCATATCTTTTCAAGCTAGTGGCAAAAGAGTGCACTCGTTACCTATATGCACAGATAGTATGATGAAAATGATAGGCTCTAGCTGTCCCAACTTGAAATCTCTTGATATATCCAATACAGACGTTTCCGATACTGGCATTTCATATCTTATACCTTCTGCAGACAATCAAGGTTGTCCATCAATTTCAAAACTATTCTTATTTGAATGCTATGCGTCGATCGAAGGTGTATGTCATGTCTTGTTGAATCTTCCCAACCTGAATTACCTTGGCTATAAAGAAACTGGACTAGCAATATTGAAATTACATAAGGATGAGATCAAAATTGAATTAAATTTGAAACATCTCAACAACATTGGTTGCGCGTCAAGCTCATGCTGGAATATGAACCAATTTCTATACTGCGCAAATCTATCGCGCATAATAAGCAGTCTTGCCCCACATCTAGAGCAACTAAAGGTGAGAGTTGCAGATCGGTTTCTACTAAATGTTGTACTAGGGCCAAAAGTATCAGTGTTGCATTTGCTATTCAGTCTTGAGAATGTTACAAACACTGGAAATGGTTTGCATTCTCTACTCAGTTCTTACGGTCATCAACTTACGTCTTTGACACTCTATTGTGATGTGATTCAATACAGTCGAATCATCCAAATTGGTGAATTGTGCAGAAATCTTCTAAATCTTGATATCCGGTGTAACCTTATTGAATATTCCACAGAAGATTTCCTTCCTTGTCCTTCTAATGTTGTGAAAATATTTTTCAACCTAGAAAAGCTATGTTTAATTGTAAGACATGAAGTAAAATACAGAGTGTATGATGAACCAGGTCCTAACTTGCCGAATCCGATACTTGAGTGCTTGCCAAAACTTCTAAACTCGACTACTGTTCTTAGAGCGTTCTATTTCTCAACCCAAAGCCAGCTGATAACTGATTTTTGGCTTGAACAGATTTTGGAATGCTTTAATCCGGAACTTCTTCAATCGTTCATGGTTGAGATACCATACAAAGATATGTGGTTTTCCAAATTAAATCTGACATTGACGTCTGTTCTGGAAATCATTGCAAGGTTCCCAAATTTAAAAACTCTGGGAAATTTAGCTGCATGGCACGTTAAAAAATCTGAAATCGATGAAATAGTGAAACAGAATAATATTCAGAATATCGATTTAAATATAATCTCAAAACCTTGTAAAAATATTCAAGCAGACATGTGGGAACAAGAATTCCTTCGTGTGGGAAGAAGATCACCTTGAATTTTCTATCAAAAATGAATTTTTCGTTTCAAAATTTCTCCAATTCTAAATTCTCACACTCAATTGAGAAATCCAAGGTTTACTTCCATGACAAAGCGAGTCAATGAATTTTCTCATTGAAAATTTAATTTATTTTCTAAATATATTCTCATTCTAGTAATTTTTCCGTTTAGACAATGAAATGGGCCTAATTGATTAACTTATAACATTGTCAGTTGTGTAAAATATTAGATTCTTTCTCTTTTCTTAATCCCAATCCCACATTACCAAACGTAAATCGTTCTAACTATTTAAATGCCAAAAATTCAGAGGAAAACTGACTCATGCAAGAGGTAAGTCGAATTAAATTCTAACCTGTTCAGAAACGTTTCTTCTATTGCATTGAATTATTATTATTTATTGATAGAACAAATGTATAACTAATTGAAGATTTTTGTTATGTGGAGAAAATGTTGCCCTAGATCATTCCATGAATGAAATCAGTTGAATCACGAATTAGTTGAATATTTTTCATTTTATTATGAAATATAGCTATGACGAAATATATGCATGAATATAGTATTGAAAAAATAAACCACTTGAAATGGATGGAATAAATGGTGGCTTGTAAAATTGTCAATTTCACTACCACACCATTCACACATGATCGAATAGAAAATAGTTGAAACTGTAGTTTCTCCTACCACTCAACTCCCAACAAAATTCCTAGCATCATTTAGGTATTGAATAATTATGTAATATTGTTGCAATATATTTCAAAAAAATTAATATGATTTATAACAATATTTTTATTCGGCTACTTTAAAACATCCAAAAAATGCCACAGGTGATTGAAAAATATAAGGAGCATAATGAATATTAAAAATAATTTTATCCACCTGTCAGCACAGAAGCTCCTCATCCAGCAAGTGACAAACGCCAACCAAATGCTATCCCAAGATATCTGAAACGTGAAAAGTGAATCGAGGATATTATTTTGAATAATTTGGTGCTAGTTAATTTTTGCGAATCATGTTCACTTAAGAACATTATATTTCCATATATAGAACTATATGTAAATCTCAAAGTTCGCCATATTAATTTTGAATTATAGGAAATTTGAATGCAAGCGAATTTCGAAAATCCTTACACGTACATTCTTAAAAGGAACATCAATTCAATATTTCATAGATATTGCCCACGCGTTTAGCTGTAAGTGCGTTACAAACAGATGCAAAACGGTCGACTTGAAACAGAGACCTATCTTTGTTCGGTCAATTGGAGAATGGAGTTTGCAAATGAACTAATTATTACTAGTAGTCCTGTGATCAGTAGATCTCGCGCCCAGGAATAAGGGTGCTTATACAGAGGAGCATACTCGATGTACTCAACGATAATCATCAAAAAATTAGAAACAATCATCAGACCGAACCCTTGATTTGTGTAGTCGTCACTCCGTATCACATTCTGTGTTTCTATTTTCCAGCTGATTGGTCAAATCAGATCAGGTTCCACTTGTTTGATGTAGGCTATCAATTTGTAGTACAATATTAATAATGTGACACATATTGACAAATGCAAAACAGTCCACTTGAAACAGAGACTTCTCTTCGTTCGGTCAATTAACTTCAATGTAAGATAGAACAAGAGGTATTGATGGGTTGACGTGCCAGCCTATTATTTAGCCCATAAATTTAAATTGTAAAATTAATTGAGAACCTACCTTCTGTGATAGATTCTGTGATAAAACTGACCACTAATCACTTTACTGACTCCTTGTAATTCATCAAAGATATTATATTATTTAAAATGCTATAATTATCTCAATGTTCAAAACAAATTTATTTTTGGCATTGAAGTAGTTATTGTGTTTCTGGTGTGCTGTTGCTTAGCCCACGGGAACGTTTTTTTTTTGTTACAGCTGTTACGGACCATGTTACGATAATATATGTATGTGATGCTGTGTTTTGGAATTTTATGTTACGAATATGTTGCATATTTGGACAGACCTCAAGGTTGACAATATTCTGCCTGTCCATTTCAATATGTTCACCCTAGACATTTTTTAATCCCTCTATATAACAAATTACAAAGGTTGAATACAATATGTCATCATTTTATTTTAATTCATTAACATTTTTTACTATTTTATGAAATGTATACTGTGATACCAAACATCTATATTTTCTGAAACCTTAATGAAAGAATAGTATACTTGATAAATTTTTCATTAATAAATATAGCCTGAATTATTTATTAGATGCTTTGTTGAGTGCTATCGCCTATTTTCACTTTTTCTGAGGTGAAGCAGCCTAGAAGTTTTTTACTAATGAACTATTCTATTATTCTACTTTTGTTGCAGTCCGCATGGAGCGCGAGTGTCAGGTGTGGTCGAGGAAACCCCTGGACGATTGGAATACGAAGTTGCCCTGTACAAAGAGGCTCCAGCAAGAATTAATAATAGTTCAAACAGTGAACTTCCGGTGGACCAAGCTGTGCCCATTGGCACTAAATTACAGTTGAGAGCACGCATCAATCCACATTCAGGTACCGGTATAGTCCAGACATTTAGGGAGTTGACCTCGGAATGAAAGCTAACTTTTTGGAATTTGGCAGCGACCTTCCTAATGGCATTCTAAAAAGTGGAAAAATGACGGCTATATAATGTGAGTCAATCAAGAAATTCAAGGTCAAAGATCACGGAAATCAGTTTCTGCAAATAAATATTTTTCTGTGGGTCGCAAATCATTAGAACCTATTATAAAGTTTGAAAATAACTAAATTCTCCTACAAGTTTGGATATTTAAATTTTTTTCGTATGGTCAACCATTTGAATATTTTGATTAGTTTACATGGTAAAACCGTCGAATTTCCATTTCTATTTTAGAATCCCACAAGGAAGGCCTCTGCCAAATGTCAAAAAGATAGCTTTCATCCCCTGGTTTGGCCGTTTTTTGCCTTAAATGCCTGGACTAGTATGAAAGCATCATGAATATCATTAGAAATGATCTTTAAATTTTGCAATAGTATTGATGACAGGCCTTAATGTGAAAAGGTGATCTACATCATTCGCAATAAAAAAAAAAACAAACATCAAACACTATACATTCATAATAAATTAGCTATTGATATTTTAAAAATTCTGTGTGATATCCTTATTTGGACTGGTATATCAATTTTTTTTTACCAAAACAACTTCACAATTATCTTTGATCCTGACCAATGCGACCTTGGTCTTCGTGACCGCATTATTCCATCTTTCTTGTCACTGTGATATACTTTCTCATGACTATATAAAAACTTACAATGTATCTCTGTTTGAATTATGATATTTAGTCACTAAAACTGAAGGAATGTATTTCGCATCTCAGAAGAAGCTTTATAAGCCATAATTAAATTATAAATAAAGTGTCAGCATTAAATCAGCATTATGAGATTGTTCTACAAGTGTTTCGTCATTGAAAACATCACAGACTTTAAATCCTTTGAAGGGAAATTGTATAGTACCTTTATTAGGACTTCTCCTTCCGGCATTGCCTAAATATGAAACTAGTCGATCTAGACTCATTCTTTTCACTTCTTTTAGAATGTCAGCTTCCGTGACAAATCTTCATAATTATTGTTTATTCTTATTCATTAAATCCTTTTAACCTTCCTAATCTGCTCATCTGCAACTCTTTTCAAAATATATCTGGAAGACACCTTGAGGAGCTGAAAAAGAAAGTGCCAAGGGATGGGGATACCCATTAGAGAATACATTTTCACCCTTTGTTTCACGGACGACCAGGTTGTTATTGTGCAAGATGAGGAGGATCTAAGCTCCATGATGCGGAAATTGAAGGAAGAATATGAAAATGCTGGATTGGAAATTAATATTGACAAGACAGAGTATTTACAGACAAGCAGAAATGTCACAAAGGACTTGACCATTGCTAATGTTGAAATAAAAGGAGCCAATAAGTTCAAGTACTTGGTATTTGTCATCACGCAAAATAGCGATACAGAGGAGGAAATAAAAAGTAGGTTGGCGCATAAAGGCAGTTACATTTTGGTATCAGGAATAGAAATAAACACAAGAAAACTAAACACAGGATATTTAGTGCAATTGTCAGAAGTATTATGACGTATGGTGCGGAAGTATGGGTATTATATTCATTCATTCAAGTATGGGTAACCTTCAAGAGAACAAAAACAAGATAGAACTGTAGAAATTGTTTTTGAGGATGAAGCCCACATAGGTCTGAGACCTGTGCGTGATGGCGATTGGTGAGTTGGTCCTACAGTATTAGGTGATTCCGAACCACCGGGAATTGATTTTACAGCAGAGAACAGTGTCTTTTTTGCTGGTCAATCTAATCGGTCACCCTCACAAAGAGAGCCCAGGAGAACGAAGCTTATTTCTATCTGATTGAATAGATACCAGCTACGGCTCACGGCTATCACTTCGCTAAGTCACATGACTCCATGACATAAGTCACATGGTTACTAAATAGAGTATTGGAGAAGATGCTGTGGGGTCACTAGGATGGACATAGTTAGAAACGAGGAGATTATGAACAGAATGAAGGTTGAGTATGATATAATAAGGTTCATTGAAGAAAAACTATAAATGTGGTATGGTCATGCTAGAAGAGCGAGTTCTAGTAAAGGATTGGGATTGTTACTGATTGGAGTCGAATAGGTCGGAGGAGAAGAGGACCACCAAGAAGATCATGGAGAAATGAAGTGGATGAGGCTATGGAAGCAAGAAATTTGAGGGACTGTGAATGGGAGGAACGGCAGAGATGGAGAACTCGACTGAAAGAAGGAAGGCAGTGAAACACTGCAGAATCCTATATACAAAAGACCACCATCTTTCAAATGATCAGGATAAAATGAATGATTCAAATGAGATTTAGGAACTGGCCTTAATATAGAACAATTTTACCATTCATAAAATAATTCAATTCATTTTTTAAATTCATTGATAATAATACTAATAGATAAGCTGCGTTCTCCTGGGTCCTGTTTGTAACGGTGACCGATTAGATTGGCCAGCAAAAAAGACACTGTTCTCTGCTGTAAAATCACTTCCCGGTGGTTCGGAAACTACCCACCTAAAACTATAGGCCCAACTCATCAATCACCATCATCCAACTCATTGCCCACGCACAAGTCTCAGACCTGTGGGCTTCATCCTCCAAAAAAAAATATTGAGGAATCTAGTTGAAACGCAATCAATCTACGACCTCTGTAGTGGATGTAGAAATATCAAAACAGAGCTTCCACTCCTGACACTTCCATTTTGAAAGTAATTTTTGTCCAGACATTGCCTCAATGTGAGACTGTCCATCTAGACTCACTCTTTTTCTCTTCTTTCAAAACGTCAGCATCCTGTCATTTTTTATATAGTTTCCGTCAACTAAATCCAAAAATCCTTCTTATCCAAAAAACTTGTTGTAATAGTTTATTTTTAGCATGCCCTTCTGTATCAACTGAAAATGTCGCTTACCAGGTTCAATAAAAATCTTTCTTATCTACTTTCAGCATGGAAATTTGTCAAACTAATGGAAGTGACGGTTTCTCCAGATCCAGATGATGCTCATGTTGCTGGAAGCGTGTCTCTAGTCAAACAGGGGTATGTTTATTTATGATATGCTCAATATGATGTGTTGTGGAATTAATTGAAGCTAAATAAATCACCATTCCTTATTAGATGGAGCGTGTATAATCAATTGAGAAAATATGTTGTAAAATTTCATCTGGGGTATTTTTCCTGCGACAGCTCGCTAGATTAAAGTTCATAAAGTTACTTTTTACAGCTTACCATAGGCTCTTACTGTCACACACTAGGTCTGCTATCTTAGTATGGGGTAATTCATCAAAACAAAACCTTGATAGGGTGTTAAAGATCCAAAAGAAAGGTGTATGGAAAGAGTAGATCGATTAGATTCATGTAGACCGTTGTTCAAAAGACTTGGTCTTCTACCTGTACCCTGCTTATATGTGTATGAAGCTATTCTATATGTAAAAAAGAGTGATATTAACCAAAATCTTGACGTACACGATTATAGTACAAGAAGCCGAGGAGATTATCACTTGGTGAGTCACAATAGTAGCTTATTCAAACAAAAACCTAGTTATATTAATAGGAAACTCTACAACAAGCTACCGCAGCTTTTAAAGAGTCTTGAAAATATAGAAATATTTAAAAGCAATTGAAAAAATATGTAGTTGTGTAACGGGGGGTTATTACTTTTACTCAATTGATTCCGAGTTTTCAATAAAATAAACTTATTTTATTTTCATATCTCAACTCAATATATATAAACACAACAATCTTTAATTATTAATAGCTATGCATTAATATTCCATAATAATCTTAATTTAAAATACAAACAAAGTTTATATGGGGGGGGGGGGGGGGGACAAAACAAAACATGAATTGTCTTCGCTTTGCCTCTTGCGAGATTAACAAGAACCTTGTGGTGTCTTCGTTATAAGATCTTAAGTTTTTTTTTTATAAAAAAAGAATTTACCTTTGAAAATATGTATCCTCGCTCAATTTGGCCACGAAGTCCCAAATTCTGGCTCTGGCCCCAGCGTATGATAACACTCCTAATGTAATAATCCTTGTGCCCTTAATGCTGTCAAGATTTGGACTGAGTCTCTAAAATACAAGTTTTAAACTGTCCGGACTGTAACAGTCTTGTATTTTTCAAGAAGCAATCCTGAACTTTAACAGCCTTAAGCACACAAGTGGTACTCACTCTTGTACCTCAAAACAATCTCTACCTTTAGTAATTTCACTCGGTATTTATATTGAAGCCAGAAACTCAGCCTTGAATTCTTCCTGGCCAAACCAAACTCAGTTTACAAAACATTCTTATTGTATCATTGAAAATGATTACATTACCAATTCATTAGTAAGCATTGGTTACTAAATCAATAACAAGTCGGTTTTAAAGATTACATTATTAATTCATTAGTAAGCATTGATTACTAAATAACAAGTCAGTTTTAAAGATTACATTACTAATTCATTAGTAAGCATTGATTACTAAATAACAAGTCAGTTTTCATTCACCTTGGTGTGATCAACAATAGATATATGTTTACATATTAATGAACCAACTTCTTAAATTATGTTGGTTTGGATATTTTATATATCCATGACATATCACCCACCCAACTGGGAGACTGGACCCTCAGTCTGTGATCCTGGGCACTTGAAAAAAATAAGAATGATTACACACTCTCCTAGGTGATTTTGAAAACCGACTAATTATTTGAAACAATCCCATGGAACAATAAAAATGAAATTCAAATCTCTAATCGATAGTTACACCACAATGTTCTGTCAAAGAATGACTAGCAGAAGGCTTTAAAAACAAAGTGTGCTGATGATTCTATAATAATCACCGCACCAGCAAAATGCATGTACTAATTGACCTTATTGAAGTTACAAACAACTCTACAATACTATAACATTTTTACAATGACAAGCGTTATTCTTTGTGCTAATTTAAAGAATTATAATTACAATGTACGAAAAATGTTATCGCACCTTCACATTATGATAATATTTAAGACAATAATATAATTATTACTACAGATACGTGTAATTTACATTTATATTAAAAAAATCAATTTTTATAAACAATTAGAAAAAAAAATTCATTATTACTGATCTGATATTATAACGCTTGGCTTCCTAGAATGAAAAGCCGCTAATTTAAAGACATATAACTTAATTGATAAATAAATGCAAAGTAACGTTAACAAACTCAACCAACCAAAGAGAATATAGAACACAAAACTTGTAGAATTAATTATACTATTCCAATCATTTGGCAATTCAACTTTTTCAAAAATGTTAGACGAAATTCTATCATGTATTATTAAATCAGGAATATTAATATCTATATCATCTTTTAAAATTTCCGTTAAATTTGAAAATTTGGGACTATTATGTGGTTTAAAAACATCAATTTTCAATGAATTAAACTTGACCCAATGCATAGGCAAGTAATGTTGAATACTTGGATTAACAGAGGTTGTGGAATCACAGGGGAAAGTAGTTCTCACTAGCACACGATCTCCCTCCATCACCGTGCAGCTACAGGGAAGATCCAAGTAAGTCGCTCCAGGATGATGAGGCTCCAGAGGATGAGATGACCCCTCCTCACACATGATTGATGTATTTGCTTGTACATTTGAGACAATGTACTCCGTTGGTGAATACTCGACGATGTCCAATCCATCTCCTGCTGGAATACAATCCAACATACAAAGTTTATGTATGTCTTGAAGCTCAGATGATGATAATATGTGATCCATACATTGCGAAGACATGCGACCGTCCTTTAAGTGTCGCGGAAGATAACATAAAAAATTCTCCTGCGGCTTGCAAGTAGACAAGTGATGACCAGATATAAGTTGAATTCTGCCATCCTGCTCCCGCTTAGCCAACACGAAGTCCTTCTGCCGCATCTGGCATGACTGGCCCTTGTAGTACATTGGTGCTTGCACGTACTGATACAGCTGGTAACGCCCTTCAGCACTAACTAACGGCACTTTCAGGCTCAGTACCACCGCATTATCCTTGAAGACACACGTTGTGAGAGGAAGCTCAAAATATCTTTGAAGATCGCTTAACGGAACAGCCAACTGATAACCTTTCAGTTTTAATCTTTTTTCCAATTTAAAAAGATCTGTTCGTAATGTGTTTGGATTTACAAGAGCAGAAAATAACATTTTCTTATCACACCGCTCCTTTGCTGTACTGATGAACTCCTGTCTTGACAATATGTTGACATGTGAGTACAGATGAAAAATGTAAGCCAACAATTGATCTTTAATTAACGTTTCCTCCTGATACCGATTGGATTGAATTAATAATTTAACATTCTCCGTCATCTTACTGTAGGCTTCGTGAAACTGCTGAGTGAAATTTCCCGCAAACTGCTTCAAATTTCTGGAAACCATTATTAAATCCTTGTGGTCGTCTGACACCAATCCTTGGAAAGCATTGAGATGATCTGTCACCTTCTGCTCGTTGAATTCCAATTTGTGAAGTTCTCCATCTGTCGCCACTGAACAGCAAAAGTGAAGGAAATCTCCCAACGCATCTATGGCTCGAGTTTTTCGGGATGAAGTCTGAGCTCCCATACGGATTGAAGATTCGAACGCCTGATGTCCACTCATCAGTATGGAATTGGTCGAGTTATACAGCAATCCAACAGCATCCGATAGATGACAATCCGACTGTTGACATGTCGGCCAGAAGACTGCTTCAGCTTGTAGGATGTCCTCCTGAATTTCCGGAAAATCCGCCTCGTACGTCAAAGGAACCGATGATTCGTATGCCACGCCTTGGTGAAGTTCTTTGAAGAAAACTCCCGCGAAAACTTTGATTGCGTGCGTGTGCGATGCGAGAAATACCACAATAAGTGATAATAATGGAACATACATGATTAAGACAAGGACTTGAATGGATAAAATGGAAAAAGGAAACCTCTTTACAAACAATAAACTCTACTATTAAAGTAAACCACACTCTAATCCCTCAACCTATTAAGAATCGTTAACAACAAATTAGAAAGAATATTTGGTTGGTTGGTTATTAAAAAAAAAACTGGAATAAAAGGACAATAATTAATAATCAATCGCACAGTTCAAATCTGGAACCAACTTCTGAAATCAGAAAAAAATTATCACTTATAATATCATTAACAACTTTACATAAATATATATTCAATCAAGTTGAAATGATCATGATACTGTAATTCAATACAGTTCAAAGGAATTCTCTGTTCTCTGACATAAAGATACGAACTCAATATTCTTTCTCCTTCTTATTTTAAATAATATCACTACAGCGAAATAACATACTGCGTGTATAGATCAAGGTATAATCCTCTTGATACTTTCATTCAATAATTTTTAGACAGGAATACTCAGTTCTCCGTCACAACTTTCTTTTCATATTAATGTAATGACATTACAGCGAAATTAACCTACTGTATGCATTTACATGATTAAATCAAATCCTATTAATACACCTTTAGTCAGTAATGAAACAAAGAAATCGTTATTCTCTTCTATTAAATACAAACTCGCATTTCTACTGTCCTTCAACCTAAAAATAATTTGTCATTTTCCATCAACTTCTCAAATGATTCATGATACCCCAAAAAGATCTATGCCGTGAAAAAATTTTCTAATCATATTACTAACGACAAAGATAGCTGAACTTCGCAAGTACGCCAAACTTGTTATTTCACTAATTGAAACAGTTCTACGATAATAAATATAAATTTATGATAGAGATATTTGAAACAAAATGACACTTCTATTGCCGCCATTGCAACACCACCGTTTCTTTGCTGAACTGAATTTTCAGTCGAACAAGATTGAAAATTGTAATACTAATGTTCCATTACGTTTATGAACATCAAAATATACATATATGCTCGATATGTCATATGCTAATGTGTGTAATATGGAAATACATTTTTTTTTAAATAATAATTCAATATTTCGGGAAAATATCTATAACTCGTTAACAACTATGTTAACGAGTTAAAATCTACCAAAATATTCTTCTACAAATTAAATGACATATACTGCAAAATATCAATTTCCTATAATATAATAAAATATCAAATTAATGCAAACTAACTAATTTATGATAGAATACCTTTTCCACGAACCACTCTCCATTCTCATGATACATTATAATTTCAAACATTTTTAATAGAACATGGAGATAAAGCAATGAATTGAAACATTAATTCCATAATATTAATCCTTCCTGTCATAAAACGGTTTCAATCTTCGAACATGCACTATCTCTGGAACGATTTTACCTCTTTTCTCTTGAATCATTTCTCAATCAATCATTAAAATACCTAGTTCTTCTGAAAATAAAATTGTATTAGATACATATGAAAATCAAATGCGCATCAAATAAATAAAACAGAACAATTCAATACATATCAGCTTCCATCTTCGTGCATCAACTGTAAACAAACAAATCATAACAAGGCTTTTTTTTATTAGCTACATACTGTATAATTCATACCTGTTCTATATTTATAAATTTTCTCTTCCTGTATTTATATAATATTATTAAAATTATCAATGCCATGAAAATTTGCCTAAGTATTGTACTTATGACATGATAGCTGGACTATGCAAGGTCGCCATACCTTGGTATCTCACTAACTGAAATAGTCCTACATAAACTTCGATCCAATAAAAAACTCAAAAATTATCCTTTCAACAAATAAAAAAAAGTCAACTTTCAATAAAAATATCAATAACAACTGCAATATTTGAATATTTATATGTCAGTACTCTATTTTGAGGAATATCTATCTTCATGAATAGTTTTCCACAGTTCCATGTTTAATACTGGGACAGATTTACCTTTAAATTAAATAATTAATATTTTGTACTAGAAATAAGTGAATGGACCTCGAAAATCATCTAAATTATCATAAAATTCATTAACACTTTATCTCCAACATTTAATTCATTTTTTTTTCTCTTGAAACATCTTCATTATTTAAAATCTAAACACCTGCTTTTGCGTGGACTGCTCTTTATTGAATTAGACCTTTCAATTTTACCTATGGTCGCATTTTGTAATAAATTCAAACTGTCAACTGGCAATGTTGAATTTTCAGAACCTGATTCAACTGCTGAACTAGCTTTTTTTCTCCAATAACCCTCTATTACTTTCTGGCCTATATTTAGCTTCAGCTTTGTTCTCAATTTTCAAACTACTATCGTTGCATAATTTGGTTGTCATGTTTACTACACTGTCGTTTGATTGCAAAATTTTTTCATTTAACTCATCTTGTCTATGCATTATTGTATTTACATTTAAAAAAATTCCGTCGTATCTATTAGAATCGTTGATACCAAATTTCTGACTAGCACATTGACCTTTGTGCAAATCTGTGATTTCACTGATTTTATTTTCTACACAATCATTTTCAGATCTGTCATTATTCTCATTCCCTTCAATATGTTCAGTTTCACTATATAAATTTTCTGGAAACGTTTTCCCATTATAATAGCATTTCCTAGTTTCATGCCCTCTTTTATCACAAATCGTACACTTTCTTATATATCTACGTTTATTATATCTTGATTTGTAAAAACAATTACGGGTAAAATGGTTAGTTCTTCCACAAATTTTACAAAACATTCTACTCTTTTGCCTGACACTCTTATTGTAATTATTTTCATAATGCGGATTCATATTCTTATCACATAAATCATTGTTACTAATTTTATCACTAAAGTTTCCTTCATTCAACCCAAAAACATCCTGATTCCTCCACAAATAATCAATTTTTCTACTCAATTCCAATAACTTCTCCAAATTTACATCCTTTCTCGCAGGGTTAAGAAAATCATTCTGATTATTTATCAAGTACTGTGAAAATTCATATTTCTGCAAATTATCTATTACTTCTTCGATTGATTCATTCTTCAGCATAACAATCTTTTCTAAAATATGGGGTGATAATCCTTTTAAAATATATTTTATCTTCCTAGACTCTTTCATTTTAAAATCTACCTTATTACATAGGAATAAAATTTTTACCACATAACTTCTGAAATTCTCACCAGACTCCATTCTACATCTATTCAACTCCTGCTCAAATCTTTCTACATGATAACAGGGTCGGAAAAATTTTAATAATTTATTTTTTATAATCTCAAACTTTAATTCATTTCCTGCTCTCAATTGCTCACTAATCAGTTCAAAATATTTCCTAGCTACTCCTTCAAGGTAGAAGTACAAATAAGTTAATTTATCTTTTTCATCCCAACCATTAGCTGAGGAAACACGTTCAAAATAATCAAAGAAATATTCAATATCCTCTTCTTTTTTATTCGAAAATGTCCAAGGAGTGAGTAAAGGCTTTAATTTATTCGACATTTTCAATACCAGATAGTGCCTTATAATGCTTCTTTTGGTAATATTTACTATTTTTCTTCACAAAAACTTTCTTTAATACTTTTTTATTCTTATTCATGTTCTTCTCCAATATTAGTTTTTTTAATGGATGCTTACATAGCCTAATGCAACTTTTTTTATATATTTGAACCCCAATCAACAACTCTCTTGCTCTGTACTCGGGAAAGTCCAACGGTTGATGTCAGATAATATACACCGACTGAGCCTCCACCAAATATGTAACGGGGGGTTATTACTTTTACTCAATTGATTCCGAGTTTTCAATAAAATAAACTTATTTTATTTTCATATCTCAACTCAATATATATAAACACAACAATCTTTAATTATTAATAGCTATGCATTAATATTCCATAATAATCTTAATTTAAAATACAAACAAAGTTTATATGGGGGGGGGGGGGGGACAAAACAAAACATGAATTGTCTTCGCTTTGCCTCTTGCGAGATTAACAAGAACCTTGTGGTGTCTTCGTTATAAGATCTTAAGTTTTTTTTTTATAAAAAAAGAATTTACCTTTGAAAATATGTATCCTCGCTCAATTTGGCCACGAAGTCCCAAATTCTGGCTCTGGCCCCAGCGTATGATAACACTCCTAATGTAATAATCCTTGTGCCCTTAATGCTGTCAAGATTTGGACTGAGTCTCTAAAATACAAGTTTTAAACTGTCCGGACTGTAACAGTCTTGTATTTTTCAAGAAGCAATCCTGAACTTTAACAGCCTTAAGCACACAAGTGGTACTCACTCTTGTACCTCAAAACAATCTCTACCTTTAGTAATTTCACTCGGTATTTATATTGAAGCCAGAAACTCAGCCTTGAATTCTTCCTGGCCAAACCAAACTCAGTTTACAAAACATTCTTATTGTATCATTGAAAATGATTACATTACCAATTCATTAGTAAGCATTGGTTACTAAATCAATAACAAGTCGGTTTTAAAGATTACATTATTAATTCATTAGTAAGCATTGATTACTAAATAACAAGTCAGTTTTAAAGATTACATTACTAATTCATTAGTAAGCATTGATTACTAAATAACAAGTCAGTTTTCATTCACCTTGGTGTGATCAACAATAGATATATGTTTACATATTAATGAACCAACTTCTTAAATTATGTTGGTTTGGATATTTTATATATCCATGACAGTTGATAAAGCTTTTTATATACAAGAGTTCCTTTCACATCAAAATTAAGCCTCACCTCAACTAATTGATATAGTATATATAGTGTCTAGTATATAAGAATGTATAATTGTTGATCTGACTTGTCTTATACTCTTTAACTGGAGTCTCTAAGATGTAATCTACAAAAAAAATCAAATCATAATATAATTGTCATACACAGCAAAAAAATTATAATATGTCAAAGCTTGGCTTGTAGTACAGTCCAGTAAATAATATTCATTATTATTTTTTGTTCACCATGCACCTAATTCCATTCTATATGGGGCAGAAAAAGAGTGACAGAAACACGTGCCTTACATTTTCTATGTTATCTTATCAGCAAAACTATATGAACTGAAATTTGGCGAGGATGAATGCATTGTGGAGCAAAGAGGCAAAAGTTACGGCTACCAATGCTATCCAAGCGGCTATACTAAGAATTAGTCATTCTTCATATGATGTATGAAGTATGTGAGAACATCTATCAGCTGTAGAATTTCTTAGCATTAGTGGAATCATTTTAGTGATGAACCTCAACATAATAATTGCAACACGGCCGATTTTTTTTAAAGTGACTGATTAGAGTGCCCTAGTCATCACCTAAAAATCCCCATCAATCTAAACATGCCTAAACATCCAAAATGGTCGCCATGATGGGACCCGAAATGTCTATTTCCGCCAATATCTTGAGAACGGTTAGAGCTTAGACTTTAGTCACCGTCGCGTGCGGCTTATATGGCTAAATTACACCAGCTGAGCGTTTAACCGAGCTCAACAATATCAACATATACGTGTATCATACTAAGTCATACATGTGTATCGGAAACAGCTGATTTTTAATCAAATTCAATCGTCTGGTGTAATTGAGCCATAAAATTCGCGCACGACAGCAAATAAAGTGGCTCTAGTATTTCTCATAAATTGTAGCTCTTTTCAAGTAGAAAAAATTCATTTTTCCTGTCAAACGTACAGTATAGCCGCAATTCGCCACGCCATATTCGGTGAACATCAGCTCTTAAAAAAAAATAAAATAATAAAGGTTGAAGTTACAGTTTTGATCTCTACAAAGTAATTCTGCTTACCTTGGATATTGATTTTTGAAGAATTCATATATAACAAATGGAAGAGAAAGTTATGATCTCCAATTTGAAACCAATTTGACGGTTACCAAGTTAGACCTTTTATTTATTATGCGTTCGTTCAGCTATAAAAACAACAGAATAAACTTTTTCAAGCTCAAGGATGCTTAAGGCTAAAAGAAGCGTAGAAATATAAAGACATCCTCATTCACTGACAGCTAGGAAAAAATAATCTTCTCAATACCATTTTACATATCTTAACATTTGTGAAGTTCGTATATATAGTGTGCCAGTAGAGTCTACAAGAGACGAACACAGGGTCAAATAAGCACAAAAATACTCCCTTTTCGTGTGGTATATTGTTTTCTTGTATGTTAGTGTTCAATTTGAAAATCAATCTCTTCTGACCCTTTACTCTTCTGTGAAATCAGGAATAAACTCCAAATGAATATGCTCAACATTGAAAATCACTTTTATTTAATATTGAAACTCATACGTGAACAAGAATAAGTGAAAGGAACGTGTCTCAAAACCGGTTTGCTTTTGTGAAATGAAGCTGTACATGTGAAATTTTCATTCTATTTTGTATTAAAATATAGAAATTAATTTAAAAAATGTTCTACTCTATTCTAATATACCCTATTGCAGGTGTCGTAACAGAGATTTTGTCACAATAATTCCCCATCAACCAGCCAGGTACAGAGACAGACAGAATGAAGTATTTCTGGACTTTGAGGCTTTTCTTCTCAGCAGTATGAGAGAACGATCAACGCTTTGGATTCATTCTCAGATAAAAGCGTGCATGGATGCAGTGGATTGTCAACCGGTATGATCATCATTATTACAGTTTCTTAGTGAATCAATAAAAACAATCTTATATAAAATTGGCACAATAATTTTCAATTGGTTTTGTCTCTACTCTATTGAATAGGTGAAACATATTTGCTCCTAAAGAAAATCTTCTTCAACCAATTATCTGAGTTATGTTTGTTTTTTGAAGTTGGATAGAGCGGCCACTATGAATCCTAGCGACTTATAAGGTTTATATAAAATCACTGTATCCTGAAATTACATACGTTTGATCACCTCGGTGACTGACTAATGAAGCTGAAGGTTTAAAAATTCATTTTTACTTGTATTTCACTCAAGAAATACAGCATTAGGTTTTATATAACTATTTTTTATGGAATAGATCACAGATTTCAATGAATTTACAAGTCCAGATTAGATTTTTAAATATTGCCACAGGAAATTGAAAAAAAAATAAACAAAGAAGCATTTATTTCAAAAATGGATTTAAAAAAATAAACAAAAAGCGTTTTTATTTAAAAGATGTATTAAACAATTCAAATCAGTTTCGATATATTTTCTTATTTTAATCATCAACAACTTGAATTCATTTCTAATAATTCCAATCAAAACAACTTTAAATTATCAGAATCTTACTGTATTATTTATAAGCATTTTAAAAATTACAAAGGTACGGCTAGCTTGAAATTATATAAAATAACTTTTGAACTGCTCCGGAATATTTTCTAACTTATTAACTGCACTTAGACCGTGACAATCTTATTCATCCAATTTAGAATTAAATTGAGCTCAATTGTTTGCTTTCTAGACTCATGATCTTATCTCAATGTTACATTGTGTTGTCATTTCCAGTTTTCAATGGAAGCATATGTTTTATATGATTTCTAGGAGTACTGTTTGGATTTGTTTGAGCCATCCGGTCATGGTAAAAGACGAAGAAGGCATGTGTCAGATCAGTACATTCACTCGCCGTATAACGCGTCGAGGTATTCAGCTAATGAGAAACAGTTCACCAAGTTCAAAGAGAACATTGAATATACTGTTCTCATGCCTGGAGGTCAGTATTATAGTTTATTTCCAATTCACATATTTTCATTACTCGAGTAAGAATATCATTATTATTAATCGTTCACGATATAATTATTGTTAAATCATTCACGATAAATATCGGTCATGCTACAAACGTTGAGGTACAGTTTTACTGCTTGCAGGTCATACCGAGGCCGAGGCCTAATATACAATTAATAAGTATAAATTTATAAATTCAATAAATCCAAACCACAATGTTAATAATCAAAAGATTTTCTTTTATAAATTACAAAAAATGGATAATAAGTTTATTGTGGTAGCTGTTTATTGAGCGACTGAGAAACCAGTCATAGGAATACTAAATATGCTCTGTATTTTCATCTTTTATTGTTTGTAAATCAATCCTTTGTCACTTAACTCAAAGAAGTAGTGTTCATAGTCATATATATAGGACTATAGGACATAGACTATAAATAGGAACCTACTGCAAGTAACATATACCCGTCTAACAAAGGCACAGCTGAATTTCAGCTATAAAGGCGGGTTTTCACGATGCCAGTAGACGTTCTGGTTACTGGAGGCAGGTTACTAGAAGCTGGTAGCCTGCCTGGTAGCCTGTCTCTGCTCTGTCCACACAGCAAAAAATAATTAAGAGGCCTTAATACCTTTGGCAAAACTCGGTGGTGGAGTCCGATTCTTGTAATCGACCTCAGTAGAGTCAGAGTCATAGTCGGTAGGCGAGAGGTTGCGAGCGGGGCAGCAACCGTGCCGTTCTGAAAACTACAGTCTTTTCCCCACCACTCCGCCTTACCATACTACACTCCTCTCCTACAGTCTAAACTCTTCTCACTTACTCACAGCTTCGGTCTCTCTTCTTCGTTTTCGCCTTTCCGTAGAGAATAAAATCATATTGGAAAAAAATTAAATGATGACAGAATGTAATTTAATGATGTGGAGTATTTTTTTCTTGTTTCCTTCTTGGAGTGCATTCACTATATAATCAGGATTCCTTATTTCCATTAAATCTAGGATGCCGGGGATCCACCAATTCCGGTAGCAAACAGTCCATATAGAACTTCTTTAATTTCTCTTCAAACTGATTTTTCCAAAAGTCATCATCTCTGAAAATAGTCTCAACTATGATGCCGTGAGGTGTCCATAAACAAACATTTATCTCTCTTTGTTATGTGTAACTGTCACTGAACTTGATAGAAGAAGTTGTGGTTTTTATTTACTTCAAATCTATCTCCCACTGAGTTGAGGAAAGGGATTTTTTTTTATTTGACGGCATCCTCAGGAGTAACATTTTTACAAGACTTTCACTTCAATTATTGAGTTGTCCCCAATAAGGCCATCTGAAGTTGCACCTAGGTATGAAATTACCTATCAATAGATAAGCCACTTTTTTTATAGATTCTCCCAGAACCTCATCCATCTTCATGATGGCATTTATTTAAAAAGTAAGTACAGAAATGTACTTTTTGATGTTGGAGACGATTTAAGGTTGTACCTAACAAAACTTGAGCTGAACATTGAGGAGCTATGTAGAAGAAGCAAGCTCATTCTTCTCATTAATTTTTTGTAATGCGTTTCAAATAATATATTTTCAAATATATATTGTATTTTTGATGGAAATAGCTATTTGTGTAACTAGAGCGAAAAGTGGGATACTTCTGCACCGAGAGAAACAATACTTTGTGCTCGAATTACACATTAAAATTTTCCTTCAGTAATGTATAAAGTAACTCACTAAAGTAATGTAATAAGTATAATTATCTAGAAACCTGTATCAAGGTCTGTGTAAAGCATGCACTGCAAAAACCAATGATAATTGTACAACATTAATGTAAACATTTTTGGATCCAAATTAGTCTTGAAATTCAAATTCAAAATTTTGTCTACTTTCTCTGGACTATTGGACTGTGTAAGTGCTACGTGTTTAAATGAAGCTCCTAAATTAATATTTTGGTATTAAAAAGAATCAGTAATTGTATTCGAAGTGAAATTCCTAGTTCAACTTGGACATAACCTTAAATTCGGATTTTTTATTTAAAAATTTGTAAAGAAAGCAGTAGTGGGCTATGCCTGTTGTATCTTCACTTGATTGTGTTTTATGTTATGAATAAATGAATGAATTCAAACAAACAAAACAGGACATGCATAGCCTCACATCACCTATCTTTGAATCAAATCGATTTCGACAACTAGGCCTACAGCTGACTGTGAGCTGACTTTTTGCGCGGCTGATGCACAGTAGCCAACCTATTTTTGAATGCTGAATAGGGAACCTGCGTATTACATACTCACTATTTTATATTGTTAGGTTGCAAATCTGGAGTGCGGAAAAGTACTTTCGCGCACTGGAATTTACTTTCCCGCACTGGTGCAGGAATAGACTATTTTGCGTGCTACAGTTAGTGCAAAAATAGGAACTTTTTCTGGTCACTGTAGGAAAAGATTATTATTGGGTTTTTGACTAAATACCTATGTTAAAGAGGGTTGTCGAGCTCAATATATTTAAAAGTAAGTACAGAAACAAGATTAATGTTGAGGACGATTTAAAGTTGTACCTAACAAAACTTGAGCTGAACATTGAGGAACTCAACAAACCTCAACAAACCCCTCCCCGGCACACAATAACTAGGGGGTACGCAACATTTTAATTTTTCATAAAAGGGTACAGTCTTTGAAAAAGATTGATAACCTCTGACGTAGCCTATTAAAATAGGCATTTTGTAATGCTTCCATGTACACTACTATATCCAATTATCAAAATATTTAAAAGTTGTTCAACAGTTCCAAATTCCACAAATTACAATTTCGCCTACTTGAATGTCATCACCTCCAACTCAAAAAAGGGATGATTTTAAAGAAACTTTAGAATACTCAGTAGTCAATTCTTTTTATTGTTCATTTGCTCCAAAAAGAAATTATGCAAAGCATTACGGTATGTCGAAATTGTAAACTTTTTGTTTCCTTTTATCTAGGCCATCCACTCAACAAATTGTTTGTAATTATTTTCCACCATCAGCAACACTGTCACCTTCGAGGATAGAAAACGGAATTTATTGATAATAAAGCTTTTCAATATAATTTTAGAGCTCCATATTTTTGTCTAATCACAGTTTTGCCTGTCCCTCGCCAAAAGGGAAGACTTTGCAAACTGTGATCAACGTTTATAAATTATTCAAGCTAGCCTGCTCCTATCCCATTTTTTTTTTTTAGTTACAACTTTTGTCAAATAGAACTGTCTCTTGCTTCTAATAGAAAGTCCTTGAAATTTCCACCAAAAACATTATTTTGACAAAATTGAAAAATCCCATTTCCCCTGCCCTTTACTCCCAAAGAGGTATTTTTTTGGAAATTTATAATAGATAATCATATTCAATTCAAAAAGCTTTATCAATCAGAAGAGAGAATTTCTCAAAGATGTCAACTACGTTGAACATTTTGAGTAACTCCTAAAACATAGAAAAATGGGTCGGTAAGCTTTTCTCCCAAGAACGTCTGCAGAATCACCTCAACTACATCTCACAAAAAATATAATTTTGAATAAAATATTTCAAAGTAAGATGCACTGTTCGAAAATGTAAGAGCCTACTCTACCTCAACCGAACGAACCTAAACTTTGCAGCTGTAGAGTGAATATCCAACTAATATTTCTGTCTCACTGTTATTTTAATGGCAATAAGGAAATCATTGCCGAAATAACATTGTCTGGCGCCTAAATGCGTGCATGCGCTTGTGTGTGTTTATGCAACGGCCGGCAAGGCAGTGTGTGAGTGCAATACTCGGTTTTTGATGGAATGGTTAGTAGCAGCATTAGGTCTTGCAATGAAGAGTCTCCTCTAGAGTCAAAAATAGCACTTCATAGTTTTCTGTTTCGGTCGCTATTTTCAATCCAATAAAGATGAAAATGGTACCAAATTGTGCAGAAAGATCTAAAGAATGGTCGTATAACCTCCAAATTTCGAATTTTTAACTCTATCACAGCCCTATGAGCCGTTAAACTTTATAAACTTCGACATGTAATTATAAAAAAATGGTAAGTGATATTCAAATTCCGAGGTTATACGACCATTCTAGCAATATTTATCTACAATTTGACACCATTCACGTATCTCTAGCTTCAAAAATAGCGTCCGAAACAGAAAACTACGAAGTGCTTATTTTAGTGTTTTTTCCAAAGGTATTAAGGCCTCTTAAGCCAATAATGACACAGATCAGTGTCAAAATGGCGGATTGTGCATCGACGACCCTTCAATAGTCCAATTGGTAGAGAATAGAGCAAACTGTTTGCCTAAAACAGCAAAACCTAACCAACTAACCTTTTCTATGCTTATAAGGGATACTGTATTAAGTATAGAAAGTATATTGAGTATAGAAAGGTTAGTTATCTTAGTTTTTTTTGTTGTTTTAAACAGACAAACAGTGGCCATGGCTTCGCTAAACAGTTCGCGCATGCGCTCTATTCTCTACCAATTGGACATAGAACGGGTCGTGTGTGCATCGTCGATGGTATCGCGCAAGATGCATTTGAGAGTCTTGTCAATCAATTTCTTCTAGAATCAAGTGAAATTCTTCTTGAAGAACTTGATAGGAAGAAAATATGGTGTAGAGATTGGTTGAAAAGGAGGGAGACACATGGTGGATCTGCTCAATTACTAAATGAATTGCGAAACGAAGATCCAGCAGAATATCGTGCATGTTCACGGATTTCATCTGAAAGTTTTGACATGCTTTTAGGAATTGTGAAACCCTCAATTTCTAAAAAGGATACAAATACGATACTTGCTTTGTCTGCTAATTTGAAATTGGAAATTACCTTGTTATACTTGGCTACAGGAAACGACTTTAGAACAATGCAACAATTTTTCCGATTTTCAAAAAATGCAATCTCACATCTCTTACCTGAGGTGTGTGTTGCACTCCTAGAGGAGTATATTAAGGTAATTTTTGCTCAACCATGCTACGAAATTTTGAAATTTATTAGTCATTGTAGCAATACTGTAACACAACTATAAACCATCATCACCTTTAGATTTTAGGTAGGCCTATCTACTGTATACTGGGGTGATAGAGAAGTTTAAGTAGTAGCATGTGTTTATTTCTCAAGCTTAGAATCCACCCCATTTGAGAGGCGAAGTCAATAATTGGACATCACCTCTCAGATTAAAAAAATATTTTGTAGTGCATTTTATGACTGGTCGAGCTCATTCTGTTCAGTGCGGTCAGTCTTTATTGAAAAATGAAAGAATTGATTGAATAGTTTATTGGGTTGAAAAGGCTCTGTTCTATGCTGTAAAATCACTTCCCGGTGGTTCGGAACCCACCTACAACTGTAGGTCCAACTTATCAATTACAATCATCCAATTCATTTCCCACGCACAAGTCTCAGACTATGTGGGCTTCATCCTCCGAAAAGAAAAATGAAAAAGAGGTTCAGTCTTCAGACCGGAATAGCATGGTCAAGAATTATTATTTTACAGAACATATTTTAATGATAGTGTAACATTATTCAATATACTTCTTTATGAGCAAGAACTGTTGCTTTCAGTTCCAAATTACGGTACAGGAGTGGTTGAAGTCTAAACCACTACACTCACTTCAGTAATGTTACGATACAAACATAAAGGACCTTACCTTTCTTTGATATTTTTTATAAACCGATATTTTACCGGTTTCGATTATGTCTATTGTACTTTTTGTACTTAATGACAAATATCGGGAGACCGAGCTCCGCTCGGGGGGGAGGGGGTTAAATGTTTGGGGGCAATTATGTGTATCTTGAAGATCGAAGATGATGCTGTGGGAAGGGCATTAACGACGCGGTCCCACCTCATCTCTACATTTTCCATTATAAGCTAGTGCACAAGTAAATCAACAATAATGTTAATTCCAATTGGTAAAAATGTTCTTTTAGACACTACATATATGTATTTTGAGTAACAATCTGAATTTCGAGTTTACCAGCTCGTAGAACTGTAATTTTTCAAGATAGGTGGTAGTTGGGTTGATGGGATACCACTTTGTAACCCCTCACTCAAGAACGGCTTCTCACACTTTGTCTAATGGTTCATTGAAACGACCCAAATTCATACTTGTAACATTTAGCTTAATTTGTAATTCTTCTTGGAAGTGTAATGTAGGCTTTCTACTGTACTTGGAAAATTTCGATTTTTTAAGAACTTGGTAACTACTCAAAATAAAAATGCAAAGTTGGTCTCAAATTGTAGGTAATATTGTAGGCTCTTCCACATCATTGACATTGAAATCTAAAAAAAAAAAAACATTTTTCAAATTGAGCTATTATAATTAGCCAAATTTTCATGAGTTTTATAGTATTTCCGGCTTTCCGATCTTCCTAGCTTGCCTGGACCCAGAGTTATTGTACTGTAATACAAAATATCCAAAAAATATGAAAAAATTACAAATAATGTTATTTTTTGTATGGTTAAATCAGCGAACACATAAGACCAATAGAAGGGGCTTCTTGTTGCTGAGGTGAAGCCACTTGTTACACGCTCGTCCACTACAAAGATGGTGGCGCAGGTATGACTCACCCAAGTGGCGGGCGCTTGAGAAGCCAGTTTTTGCTATTTATTCTAAATTTACATATATATTTTTACAATTTAAATAAAATAAATGTTAGCACTGAAATCCAAGTACGCTAATCAGATCATCAACTATCAGATTCATATTATTCTATTTTGATTTTATTGTCCAAATAGCCTATATTGGAATAAATTATTTTAAGATATCATCCTATGCTTTTTTTAAAGTAGGCTACTATGTTTTCATATAATTTTAGTCTTATCAACATTAAACTATTATCAAGATGCAAATTTAATTTCAAATTTGATTGAATTGGGACTTACTCTTTGATTCAATACTAATTGAGAGAATCAACTATCGCATCATTAGTTAGGGCAATAATTTGTTGAATCAAGCTGGTTTTCTTTGAATCAACTTGCAATTTTTTAAACTGCTAAATTTCAAACATCATAATTAGTAAATACTAATTGTGTCTATCTGATCATTTATTCCAATGTAGGCTATTTGGACAATAAAATCATAATAGAATAATATGAAATTGAAAGTTGATGATTTGATTAGCCTACTTGAATTTCAGTGTTACCATTTTATTTGTTAAATATTAGATAGAATCACGATTCAGATAGTTTAAGGATCGTAGGATATTATGCAGTTATGTTTATAGATTGGTGATCATCTTAGTTATTTTAGTATATTTACTCAATCTTCTTGTAATGCAATGTCTCTAAGTTTTAAATTGAAATGTAGGTCCACAAATTGAATACACTGTTCCAGTAATCATGTTTTATGTAAAACCTATCATTTTAATTCAGGATCCTGATTGAACTCATTGTATATTGCGTTGCACTTAAACCTAACATTGCATCCAAAGTATAAGTCGTACATTAAAATAAAAATCATGAAAAAATCATTCCGTTATTTCTGTACAACTTTCTCTACCCAAAAGATGAAAATTTTGGTAGCCGACTCACTTTTTCATGTCATGGTTTGAAACTTGGACAAAAATATAACTTTAAACAACTAATTAAAATATATAGAGGTAACCATTAACTTTTATAATGCCACTGTTATAGTTAGAAACTAATTGTCTATACTCATGCCAAGTTTGAAAGTTATATCTTAATCCTAAGTGTGGAGAGCGCGCATTGAAATTTTCTGCTCTTGAAAACACGATTTCGTCTTTCTATCCACTACATGGCGGACTTGGCTTCACCTCCTATAATACTACGCTAGTGCATACGCCCCTTCTATTGGTCTTATGGGTTCGTTGGGTTAAATTGTAATTAGGAAAGTTTTTTTCACCAAAGAAATTATGGCGTCATAAGCTGAGCTCTGACTTTCCAGTCATATGTTTCCTACATGACTGCAAGGCTCAGACTACGACTACACGGTACGCGCGGAAGTTTTTGCGTTCCAGACAGCGTTAATAACGCCGTTAATGGGCCTCACATATGATTACTGTAGTTTTCATATAACTTGGCAGCAGTATATTGGGTTCAGATGTAGGATGTCCCATCTGCTACACGCTGCCAAGTTATATGAATACTAGAGTAAAAACTGTTTCTCTTTTATCAGCTGTTCCTCTAAGGATAGATTTCTCCTTTTTGTGTCCTTCAGCGAGTTTTTACAGGAATGAGACCTAGCGCAATCGTATTTTTGCACCAAAAAGCTCCTATATTCGTAATTTAATCAAAATCGTTAGAGTCGTTTTTGAGATAGTGACTGGAAATACGTACATACATACAATTCCTTGCTCGTTTAATAGAATAAGATTTCTCCTTTTTGTGTCCTTCAGCGAGTTTTTACAGGAATGAGACCTAGCGCAATCGTATTTTTGCACCAAAAAGCTCCTATATTCGTAATTTAATCAAAATCGTTAGAGTCGTTTTTGAGATAGTGACTGGAAATACGTACATACATACAATTCCTTGCTCGTTTAATAGAATAAGATAAATACCATTCATCTTAAATATCTAACCTCTTTGTTGTACAGTATTCTTGCTCTGATTAGTGATAAGGTGGATTGCACAAGCTCTCTGTATTCCAATTCCCGTATAAAGTGGGTAAATTTGTTGAGGCAAATAGTTGAAAATGATCAAAGAACAATATATCAAAGTGCATTGAAATTCATTAGATTAAATCAAGTGTATCAATATGGGTTTATAAGAAATGCGCAATGAATAATTTTACAATGAATAATTAGACGAAATTGTCACAACCACATTTCTTTAGAAATATTGAGAAACTAGTCTCGGTTGTTTCGGTTTTAATAAATGTGGTTGTGACAATTTCGTCTAATTATTCATTATGGATACCTTCCGCAATATTACCTTCGCCACTACAAAGAAAAATAATTTTACAATACGCGCCATTTGATATTTGGAAAACTGGACTTCAAACAATTTTGTAAAGCACATTCAGGAATATTATACTTCCATCTTTCCTATTTATTTACATCGACTAAGTCATTCAATTCGTTGCTATCAACACTTTCAAAAAAAAATTCACAAGTACTGTTGGAGACTGGCAACTTGACCCCTGAAAGGAATTCGCAGTGAATATTGATGAATACAGCACATTTGAGAGCGATTCAACTAGCTCACTATACAGCAGTGATGTATAGAACCCAAGTACCACTGGCTCAGATTCGTGCTCTATTTAGTGCAAGGCATAGTGGAACTATTACGCCATTACACCTTCCTTCACCTCTCCCCTTCAGGCGTCAGGGGTCATGTTGTCAGTCCCCAGCAGTACAGACATAAATACCTCTACATAGCATTTACTACATAAGTATGTATACAGTAAATACAAGAGTAATAACCCACTCATTCAGCATCACAGATCAAAGTTTTCTGATAAAAATCCGAGTTCTTATGGTTTAGAACTTGTGAATAAATCACCAAGATCCATTTCCATTTCATCTAAAACCTTCAAGAGGGATTGCATTCATTTCATGCAAGGAAGGCCTATTTCAATATTGAAGAGTTCCTAAATGGTTGGACAAATGATTAATAATAGACCAACAACACTTATTAGCCCAACGAATTTTTAGGGTGATCGGTGCTGTTTACTCAGCTGTCGTTACATAGTATCATATGTAATATTTATCCGATATATTTAATATTTATAAATAATAATATTTATATAGTATTTATCCGATTTTTTAAATCATTTTATTATGCCGGGTACACCACATCTATTATCTAACTGCCAGGAATGAGTGAAACAAGCCTTAGGGCCGCTAATGAATCAATAGCTACTGAATTATTCACTTAACGACTGAGAAAGTAGACTTGAGAATGACTGGAACAGTCAGTTAGTGATTTAGTTTTCAATTTACCAGTATTCATAGTTAGAGATCTTCCAATATCTATATCATGCCATTAATAAAGCTTCTTTAGTCTGCCTGTAATCTCCTGTATATGATAAGCTTCACTGTAGTCAACCTGAGCACATGAATAGATTCACCATCAAGACAGATAAAATGCCATCCTTTACTAGAAAGAAGCAAGCTCAAAAATGATTGATTCCGGCTGATATTTTGTCATTCACAACAAATCTATCACGACGAAATTTCTCTGATCCAAATATCCCTTACAAATTTGGGTGAGCTTATGACAGGTGAATTGGATTCACACTCAGAAACACTACACATTTGTATCTTATTACAACACAAAACAACTCTGTGATGTTTTCCATGACAAAACAACTATTGGTTCTCAGTTTTTTGATTGATTAAAACTCTACACTAATAAATAAATATAAGAAGTGTATTATCGCAATACGTTTGGACAACGATCTGCGCCAATTGCTATACAGTCACTGTTTCTATACCTGGCGCCACTTCAAATACATAGCGATAAAACTGTACACTTCAATTCCACTAACAGCAAGAGAAATAACGTCACGTCAGTCATTTAGGAAAAATATTAAACAGATCATCTTACAAATATATAACACAAATTATTTTTTAACCGACTTCCAAAAACAACAAGGTGTTCGACCTGTTTTTTTTTTTATGTTTGTACATCAATCATTTGAACAATATTGAACCGATTTCGATGAATCTTTTTTTAAATGAAAGAGCACCGCTCAGCGGTGGTCCCATCCAAGTTTCGCAAGGATCGGCCCAATACTTAGCCCAATATTAAACAAAAAGGAGCATTCTTCGATGTCTTCATTTCAATCAAGTTTGAATAGGATAGTTCCACATATAACCGCCAATCGGATAACCGGTGTCGTTTACCAGGCTGATCATTGTATCATATGGAGCGCTTTACATCTAGACGGTTTTCGAAATCATATGATGCAATGCAATTATGCCGGGTAAACGACATCGGTTACCCAAAGCTGGTTCAGTGTGAAAGAAGTCTTTAATGTCCCGTTTTGACCAATCACGTGAACTTAATTTGAATCGAGAATAAGAAGAATATAATATTTCTGTCCATATGTTCATATGAAAATTGTAAATAATTTAGTTGATGTTATTGAGTCATAGGAATAAGGCTATTCAGTTTCAATCATAAGTTGGAGAATTTGGAAAAACAGCTGATCTCAGAAGTATTTTTAGTTTCCCTGCAGTGATTGATTAAGAATATTTATTCGCCATTATACATGTGCGTACAATAGGCTATTTTGAGGTTATGTTTAATGATCCTTGTGTACTAGCTCAATGTTTATGTTTTTTATATTAAAAAAATATATATATGACTAATATCACAAAAAATATCGTACATAACTCATCCGGGAAGATGTTTACCATACTCGTATGATAATACCGCACTCAACTTCATCTCCTGCGTTCACTTATCATATTTTCAGTAAACACAATATTTTCCACACTTGTAATGTAATAAAGGCCTACTATTTCAGTGTAGGTATATTCTGAAAGGGACCACATCAAAATGAATCAAAAGCCATTTCACTTTTAAGGAGCCTTTCGCTATTATAATTTTCCTAAATACAATATTCCACATTAAATAAAACGTTGTAGAATTTTCCTTAGTTTATCTTTTCTTATAAGTGGATTTTTAGTTACTTAACTTTCGATATTATAAATTAATTATTGGCTTCCTAATTCGATAAATATTTCATAATGTAGGCTTTAAGAAATTTCTCATGTTTTCAAAGTTTGAAAATTCAACTAAAAAGCTTAAAATAAAACATATTTTAAAACAAAAAAAGAAACCGACTTCAGTGAAATGATAAAATAATCACGTACTAAAAAGTTTAAAATAAAGTATTTACTTTAAACTGAGAAAATTTTAAATTTCATACAAGTAATCTTTTGAAGTCGGCGCCAAATTTCCCATAAACTTCTAAAATATAACAGAATTACTCTGTGATGTTTTCCATGACGAAATAATTGAACAATCTAATATCAAAACTGACACTGTATTTCAGTAAAAGTGAGTGCAAATCACATTTAATTGAAATAGAGTGTTAGTTTTGATATTAGATAGAATTTCTGATCAATCACTTCCTGGTGGTTCCGAACCCACCTAAAACTGTAGGTCCAACTCATCAATCTCCATCATCCAATTCATCACCCACGCAAAGGTCTCAGACCTATGTGGGCTTCATCTTCCAAAAAAATACAGTGTTAGTTTTGATATTAGATAGAATTTCTTATCAACTTCATAAAATATTTGGCGCCGACTTCAAAAGATTACTTGTATGAAATTTAAAATTTTCTCAGTTTAAAGTAAATACTTTATTTTAAACTTTTTAGTACGTGATTATTTTATCATTTCACTGAAGTCGGCTTCTTTTTTTGTTTTAAAATATGTTTTATTTCTAAATTAATTTGAAAATATATTAAGTATAAGGTACCCTATAGATAAAACATTTAATGATTAGACATTTAATGTACCCTAGATAAAACGAGTGCCTTCATTTCTAGATCATTGTAAAAGTTAGAATTACTTTCAATTTGTAAAAGACTAGTTGATGGCACTTGAATATTTCATTAAAAGCGATAGCCAAAATTTAATAAGGAAAAAAGCAGCCACCACTCCATAGAGATAATCTAGTTTTTTTTGTGTGAAAGAGTACAAGTGGACGTGTGTATGAGTGTGTGAATGTGAGTGTATGAGGTTTCAGTAAGCTATTAAGATTTATTATGTATTGAATTGTTCCCACACAGGTTTTCCTTTAGGGAAACACATATTTGAAGATAAGTTGATTTTGTTTTACTTTTTAATTGATTGATTTATTTTTTTTTAAATAAATTTGATTTGAATGTTTAGGTCTGTATTCAGTCGGTGCTGATACAAATTGCATGTTTCAGATCTGTACCATAGAACAGCGGCAATGGAAAACTCTTGCAGCACATTCCTGGTGATTTCCGGCGCTCTGGGCTGCCTTCTGTTCTGTTCGGCGTTCATAATGTGTTACCTGGCCTGCCGTCTACAGGGTGTGCTCGCCGCTCAGCGTCGACGATCGGGCATCGACAATCTGGTCATGGATCACTCTAGAAAACACTCGCTCGTCTCTGCATCAGTCAGTGGCTACACAGGACGGCCAACATTACAGTGATACACAACATAAACTATAATTTATTGCAAGTTCAGTTAGTTAGTTGGTAACAAAGTGCGTACTCAGCTTGTGAGTTTCAGCCATTGGCCATCTCTCATTATTTGCCTTGTCTCAAATAGAAATTCAGGCTTGGTGATGTGACGCATGATGACTTTTTGAGAATTACATAGATGAATTCAACTGCTCTCACTTCTACAGACATTTAATGTATCATACACATAATGGCTCTGTCTGTTCGCATTTAGAGATATGTAATACACTTTGAAGATGTTTACAAAGCCCAACCCCTGACAATAAAAAGTGGTCATGTCTGTTTTATCACTTGTCTGATCTGATGCGATACGTGTCTGCCAGTTCACGGTTCATGCCTGTAGGTGTGAACTCTCACCCAAATCCATAGAAAAAATTTAACATTATCTGATAAGTTACATTGATTGTCTGTAGCTGTGAAATCAGCTTAACTGTGCAAACAAGTGTGAGACCTCATCCATTTGTGTGTTTATTAAAAAGTCACCAGAAGCATCTACATCACTTAAAGCAGCCAGCGTTTCTATTTGTTCAGGACCAGACCTGTAGCTAAGTTTCTAGTAGGGGGCCTCCTTTTTTTAAAAAGGTGTTTGACCTTTTGTGCATAGTTTTTCACTGAACGGGTTTCCAATGACTGGTTTTAAATAAATATGAAATGTCAAAATTCGAATTTTCAAACAATAATTGATGAGAATTGTGATGAAAATACATGTTTGTATCCTTTAATCGTTAACTATAACCTAACCTATTCTAGAACTCAATCTGAGGTAATTGCTTTCAATGTAAATCCCCATGTCCCAATTTAAATGATATATACTTGTAAAATCAATTATATCAATATCAATTATTAAAAAAAAATCGTCTAGAAACCTATCCGTGACTGTTGGGGCTTATGCTCTTGTGTCTGGGGCCCTTCTTTTTTCAAGTGTATGGTCTTTTTGCAAGTTTGAGCCATTTGGGCAATGCCCCATCTATACCCGCCTTGCTAGAGTTCTGCCCCTGATTTAGTGAAGTGTTACAAACGATCATGAAATCTGGAGCCCTTGAGCGGCCTTTACTCCAACAATAGTAAGTTTGCGCAAAACTGCGTTAAAGATATGCTTACCTTATTACTCTAATACTCTGATACATCTACTTGCTCTATAGTATAATGATTTTAGAGCAGGTGAATGCATAGAGTGTTCAGGTCAGCATTACAGTTATCTCTAAACGTAGTTTCGCACAAACTCTATTATCATAGTTGATTTTCCAATGTTAAGCAATATTTATGCTGTTGAAATGATCACAATTTGGCTCAAAAACAAAAAGTATAATTGATATTTGTGCAATAAATCTTACATAACTTATCCAGATAAGGAAATTAATTTAATAAAATGTAATGATTTCGTGTATGGAACACTTTAGAGTGTATGATATTTGCGTTCTTCTTGTGCTCATGTGCAAACCGTTGATAGCGTACTCGCTAAAATTGCATAATAGACAAAACCATAATAATATTAATAAGATGTTATTCATATATCCACGGTTAAAACACCATAATACTATAGAAGAGGAAAACTTATTTAATATTTGTGGAAAACAGATGTTGGACAAAACTGATATTTTAAAACATAGTAACTTCTTATACAGTATATTAATGTAATTTACTTTGCAATATTTTACTGTATATTTTTTATTTAGTAATCGCACCAATCTTTACTTGCTAATCAGATACACACTCACTCTTTGAGCTTTGTATAAGTCAAAAGATGTTGTTATTCAGAGCCATTTCATTTCACCTTTTCTACTGTAGAGCATACATGGAGTGTATACTCCTACAGTAGGTCTAATTGTGATTAGTGTAGTCGTTATCCTCATTTTTGCTTTTTGTGACTCATTCTCACTTCTATTCGCTAATAGAAGTTGAATGAATTTATCTTCAGATTATCTGGTCTTGTACAATTAGGGGATAGAAATTTTTCAATAATCAAGTAGTCTTTGAATTGATGAATTGGATTGAATATTGAAATGAATATTCTTTTGAAATATGGAATTTATGCTTATTTATAATGCTAAGCGATTTTGTTATTTTCATGTACTTGAATAATTGTAAATAGTGTGAATAGTCGTATTTAAATATGTAATTCGGATAGAGTTTCAAAGAATGGATTTATTTAATTTCAAGCATTCTAAACTAAGTTATAATAGACGGTAAGTAATTAATTAATAATTAATTTTTGTAAAAAATCCACGATCCTGTTCTATTGGTAGTAAGGTACGGTTCTGGTGCAATGAATCATTTGGGAGAAATGATGTCCAACCTTTTTGTATTTTGTATATTATGCCTCAATTCTTGTACCTGATTTTTCCTTGTACCATAAAATTGTTGTTTCCTAATAAAAATTGTTCGAATAAATTGTGTTCAGTTCATGTTTCATTTTCTTTGTTTCTCAGTTCATGTTTCTTTTTCTTTTTCAAGACCATTTCATACAGAAATTAATTTGCCGCTACCACCGTTTGTTAGATAACAGACGTTCAAGGGCTAGCTCCTTTTTGTCTTTATTATTAGACGTAAAACTTCCTAAGTGGAAGACGCTGAGTAAAGATGGTTCATTTTTTGGACTTGTTCTTCTTGTTTGCCCACCAGCTTTTCATTTTTTGTGTGAATTCTGCTTTTCTCTTTTCACTCCATATTTTCCAACTCTTGGAGGTTTTTCTCTGGTATAACTTTCCATTTATTAAGTTTTAATCTGAAGTTTTTTCTATTGTAAATTTCTTTTTGTCTTTATATATTATTCTTTAATATATTTGTTATTTTCGTCCATTGTTCAGAGGACACTAGTATAAGAATCTTACCTGCAAGCCTATTTTTCTTATTATGTCCCACACAGCAGTTTTAAAATTCACACTTTTATTTAAAATTTCAGCTGTTTTCTTGCATTTGGCTCTTTTCACTTCTTTTGTAGTTTTTTTAAAATTATCTTTACTTGACTTATTTCTTGATAATTTGAATTCATCATATGCATCTCTAACCCTATTCTTTGTGCAAGGATATCATCTGTTATCCTCTTTTCAATTTTGTCTAATCTTTTTTTTACAGGGACTTTTAAGCTTTTGTAGCTGAGTAATACATATTTATTTGGAATCTTAAAATGTTGATGAAATTATCATACTTGTCATTCAAACTTTTGATGTTATAAACCGTGCTTCAGTTTTATTGTAACAGATTCTACAGTTTATATTTCCCTCTTCACATTGTTGATTTTCTTTCATTACTCTACTCTTTCCAATTGGTTTATGACCCTGCAACCTTAAACCAGGCGGGTTACACACATATGCATCTCGCACGGTGCGACTAGCATTTTTGATGCGAGATGCATGCAGGCTGCATGGTCGTGGCATGTACTAGTAGCAATATGAGTGAGGTGGGCTCAGTTCATTGGAAAATGTCGTCATCATCATCGGATGATGAAATGCTGTTGTTACTTACCGCCATTAGAAGGAGACGACGTATGGTCATGTGACTTGGAAATGTGTTCTGCGCATGCCCCAACACAAGATGCACGCTGCATGCCACTCCAAAAGACCGACCGATCGGTTCCTAGTGGCGCTGCACGCTGCATGCGAGATGCATGATGCCAGTAGCACCATGCCAGTCGCATAAGTATGTAAGCTCCATGTAATTAACACAGGTTGGTCTTCAAGCTGCATGCTAGTAGGAAGAAAAATGCCAGTCGCACCGTGCGAGATGCATATGTGTGTAACCCGCCTTTTGATAGTCATGATCAGATAGTTGAGAGCCGCTTAATCTCTTTACTGTTACCTATATTTGTAAAGATTTATTAATTATTGTTTGTGATATTCTTGTGATTTTTGTATAATCATGAACTTTTATTTCGAAGTTATTCATATAAATAATATCAACTTTTTAAGTGAATTCAACGACTTGCAGTCAAATTTTCATTAAGAATAAGTATAGAATTCTCTTACTCTAGGCCGAAAAAACTGACATCGATGATCAAGGAGGACACCTCTGAAAATGATCTCAAAGATTCGAAAACGTTCAGCCTACAGAGTAAGTAAATTCTACTTATTCTTCATTAAAATTTGACTGCAAGTCGTTGAATTCACTTGAGAAGTTGATATTATTTGTATGAATAACTTCAAAATAAAAGTTCATGATTATACAAAAATCACAAGAATATCACAATAATTGATAACATCTTTACAAATATAGGTGACAGTAAACAGATTAAGCGGCTCTCAACTATCTGATCATGACTATCAAATCTTAGATTTAAGGTTGCAGGGCCATAAACCAATTGGAAAGAGTAGAGTAATGAAAGAAAATCAACAATGTGAAGAGGGAAATATAAACTGTAGAATCTGTTACAAGAAAACTGAAGCGGGGTTTATAACATCAAAATTTTGAATGACAAGGTATGATAATTTCATCAACATTTTAAGATTCCATATAAATATGTATTCCTCAGCTACAAAATCTGAAAAGTCTAGAAGCCTATTAAATAATTCAAAAAATTGATCTATTCCCCATTTGTATCGGTGACCTGTAAATTAATGCCGAACACCATGCTACAAAGCTACCTTGAAGTTATTGTCAATTCCAACTCTTAAATCAGTAACTTCTTCATCAATTTCCACAGCAAATTTCTTACAGTCATTTTCTAAATTAAATGTTTGCATGATCTTAGTATTTTCAGTGAATATACTTTTTCGATGAGATGCCCTGCAATACATGCTTTTGATGAATAGTTGGGAATATCAATTTGTGACATTTCATCTTCTTTCAAGCCGTGCTCTAAGAAAATAACAATATCAGAAGTCTCTTGTTCCAAGAATACTTCTATTTTATTTATTACTACCGGTATTATATATTGAATATTCTGATGAAACACTGAATACTTCCCGATTATTCCTTTTATTGCTTTACAGTTATTATTGTACTAGTATGTTGAACTAGATTGCTATTTGTTCTCTTAAAATCTTGGGAGCCTATCAGATTGTTACAGAAGTTTCTTCCACCCATCTAATATTATCCTGATTTTTCTACTAAAATTATTTCATGTCTGAATTGATTGTTTGAATCAATTTAAATATGAAATAATTTTAGTTATTTCTCCTTCCCGGTTCTAAGCCACTTTACTAGAACAGTTTCATTATAGATGATCGTTTAGATGAACATTCATAACAAGACCATCACTAGAATGCTTATCTCTATTTATATAAAAACTAGCTGGCCCGACGCGCGTTGCTGCGTTCTCATAAAAAATTCTTGATTTTATTATTTGTCACTTCCCACTGAAGTTACATTCCAAATTTCAACTTTCTAGGACTATTAGGGAAGAAGTTAGTCCTAGGGCTCTTCTAGCTGATCAGAGAGGCCTCCTTCGTTGTTTTCTTACACATAATACCTTACTCACCACCTCTCAATGAACATTTCAAATTTAAACCTTCCACGACTATTAGGGTAGAAGCTAGGTTTTTTATTTTATTATTCGCCACCTCCTACTGAGAATAAATTTCAAATTTCTAGCTGCATTATTGGTTAACACAAGTTTCCTATTATAGGAACCTTGGGTTAACAGATGTCATCAACCCGGCATAATTACATTTCATCATACCCAGTCATATGTTTCCTACATACTGCAAGGCTCCGACTGCACGGTATCCTACATGCAGAGTTTTTGCGTTCCAGACAGCGTAAATAAAGCCGCTAAGGGGCCTGCCATATGATTAAAAACTGTTGACTTCTATCAGCTGTTCCCTTTAAGCTGTTTGGCCGGCAAATTCAGTAGGTTAGGTGAATGATGATTTGCAAAGCACACAAACAGCTTGTCCATCGAAACAGCATGTACAGCAGATCGAAAATTTTCAAATTATTTTCCATATGATTAAAAGATCCCAGTAAGCTAGCTAGCCATTACCCGTGCTTTGCATAGGCAAAACTTTAAACCCCTAAAATTGCGAATTTTGAAAAATCCTTTCTTATTGCACGGTGAAATCCTATAAGGATTGTTCATACGAAATTTCAAGTTCATAGGCCTAGTAGTTTTGGCTCTGCGTTGATGAGTGAGTCAGGGTATCATCCTTTTATAGATAGAGAAGATGAATGTCTGTCTGTATGTATGTATGTATGTATGTATGTTCCCTTTAGACTCCAAAACTACTTGACAGTTCGGCATGAAACTTTGGGAATATGTTGTGTGAATATTGGGGATGGTTTCTCATCATAAATTTCAATAGGGGAGCTAATAATAATTATTAATTAATCCATTTTATAGACCTAACCTACTGAACTTGCCGGCCAAACAGCTTAAAGGAACAGCTGATAGAAGTCAACAGTTTTTAATCATATGGCAGGCCCCTTAGCGGCGTTATTTACGCTGACGTCTTTGAACAGCAAAAGACTTTGCACTTTGCATGTAGGCTACCGTGCAGACGGAGCCTTGCAATATGTAGGAAACATACGTCTGGGTATGATGAAATGTAATTACGCCAGGTTGATGACATCTGTTAACCAATGCAGCTAGAAATTTGAAATGCAGCCTCAGCGGGAGGTGGCGAATAATAAAATAAAAAACCTAGCTTCTACCCTTATAGTCATAGGAGGTTTAAATTTGAAATGTTTCTTCATTCAGAGGTGGTGATTAAGAAAACAACGAAGCCTCTATGATCAGCTGGAAGAGCCCTAGGACTAACTTCTTTCCTAATTTGAAATGTAACCTCAGCGGGAGGGGGCGAATAATAAAATCAAGGAGAATTTTTATGAGAATGCAGCAACGCGCGTTGGGCCAGCTAGTAAGTTATATAACCTGTATAAACAAGATTAGTTTGAATTTGATTACAAGCTCACAAATCCAATCGTCAACAATAGTTTAGAATTCTAGGTTATGTTATTTTCAGAGTTATCCAAATGATTGGCAAGTAAAAGTAATAAGTAGGTAGTAGTTGTAGATAAAACAGTGTATGCAACGATTTTATTTAGCCTTTAAACCACTCGTAAAAGTTTTTAATTTTCTCTTCGTTCAAGTAGGGTACACAATTCACTTTTTGCTTGAAAAGGCCGTCATAATTCAATCGTTTCATAAACTACCTATATCTCAACACCTGAATTCTGTCAAATAAATAGGAATAATAATAGCAACCCGCACTCGCTTGTTATTTCAGAATTTGTTGATATTTCTCACAGCCGAATATTTTGTGTTCCTTACAATCAATCACACTTCTCAACAAATGAGTACAAATAAGAATAACACACGAGAATACTGATCCAGCTCATTTATTTCCAAGTCTCTAGTGAAAAGAAAGCTTTACCTGAACTTTTTTTATGCTTTATCAGGGATTTTACTGATAATGAAGCGCCATACAGCAAGCTCTGCCAAGTGATTTGGGGTAGATGAATGGCGAACTGTTTCTAGGGGGATGAAGATTGCGACCTGGAAATTGCTGTGGGAGTTGAAGCGCGTAATTGGACCAGCAAAATGTGACATCGTCAATCAGGTGTGTCTCCTAGCATCGAGCGCACGTCGCTCCCCCCCCCCCCTCACCACTTATCAAAAACACCTCACTTTCCAACTACAACGACTTCTCCTACCTTAGCAATCTCTTTCTATTTTACTTAGGCCAATCGCAGCCAAACTGACTACTGTATAGCACTATTTTCCCATATCGATTGGAGTTTCAAGTGATATCCAATATAATATTGCTCACATTTGTAAAATAATGTAGCCCCTTGACGTTGAGGCCCAAGAAAACTTGTCCTTTTCGCCCCATCCCTTCTCTAACCTTAATTTATTTATTTGTTTTAGCTAATTAAAGTATTAAAATTATTGTATTTTTCTAGCTGTAATACTTTTACGTAAAAAAACTTTTTTACCTCCATAACCGATATTATCGTATTTTTATTGATGCTTCACTTGTTTTTGGGGCCTCTTTTACAGGCTCAAGGGGGTTGTAACCCGGACCCCCCCCCCCATCGCAAAGTCAATGCAACCAATCAACTCAGTGTTTAGATTTTTATACTTGCTGAATAGAAACAGTACCATACTTGCTGAATAGAAAAGTAGTGCAACATAAAATAAATAAAATTGCAGTAATTGAATCACGACAGTTTCAACTTTCTTTTAGTGAAAAGTAATGAGGAACTACATTAACATATCAACAAATGTTTTTTTTAACATTCTATCACAGTGGTCGGCGAACCAGTGATCACCAGATAAGATATTGGTTATATCGTGGAAAAATTCTACATACAACGCTTGCATTAATACAATTTTAAATGATTTCTCAAAGAGATTATACAAACATTTTCTGGGGGAGTAGCTTCAGATCCCATATTTCTATAAGAGGAAAACTAATCGTCAGATAAAAGCTTTAAAAACATATCTCTTTACAGTGTGGAATTCACACAAAGTTTATCATTCTATAAAAACTAGATGAAATATGAAAAATGTGTAACTAATTAAAGCTCTTACATTGATTTTCATTCTTAAAAATGCAATGATAATATGACCGGAATACTGGAATAATACTATATATGTTCCTCGACAAACTGCGGAATACACCATACAGATTCAGCCATAATTCAATCAAAATTTTCCAATATACTTAATTAAAATTAATTTTGTCGCTGATACGGCTCAAAGCACTAGTAAAGCTATTTTTATTTCCCCATAATATGAATAGCTATGGTTCGGGTATGATTGATTATGAAATTTCAAAAGCTTTCACAATACTTGCATTCAGCAGAAAACCTCTACCCCCCCCCCCCCCCTATCATCAGTAACCTCCCTAGTTTCAAAAAAAATTCTGGATCCACCTTTGGGTGTAAGAGAAAAAGAAAAACAAGTAGACGATGAAGAAGAACCGGAATAATCTCTGGATTATAAGTTTAATCCCTTAATTGCACTGGACAACCTGCTAGTTGGTAATTTAATACAACATTAAATTTGTTGTGATAACAATTTGCCGGAAAACAGTCATATTTACTTGTGCATGAATGTTGGTAGTCCACTAACAAGGCAAACTCATTCATAGCAAAACACAGCCTTCACCACGTATGCCTAATGTACCGGGTGATTACCAAAGAATGTCCCAATTTTAAAGGTACTGTACTCAATTAATTACAGAAAGCCAGTGGCGGTCCCAGGATCCCATTTCGGGGGGGGGGGGATGACCACCGGTCCTCTTCCCCTCTCCCCCCCCCAGGAAAAAATGTGGAATTTAAAGCCTAAAAAAATATTTTTATACGTATTTTAGCTCTAAAATATGCTCAAGCTAATAGAATTTATGTTAGCTAATAAAATAGATTTTCATTTAAAGTTTATTGTACCTGGGTGAAACAGGAGCCAACCATAGTATGTGTTTTTCCTTTGATTTCCTTCACCTACACAAAGAAAATTGATTAAAAGTCAATGTGATTATTTAATGAGCTAATGAGCATGATGACAAAGTTCAGTTAAATAAAAGTTTAATGAAATCAAAAATAAATCAAGTGTTCACTGCGAATTTTTTCTTTATGGTTAGGCTCTATTTTTAACATGAAAGTTACGAAGGAATAGCCAAAAAATACTCAGATTGTTACACAACAATGTAATGGATGTAAGGATGTACACATCCTTCTTGTTTATTCTTCTAGCTAACAAGTAACAATGACACAGATTAAATTTATTTCTCGCAAAAACTATACATACAATCATAATTATGAATAAATTCTTTTTTAGGGGGGGGGGGGGGGGTCCATCTTGATATTTCGGGGGGGATATATCCCTCCCATCCCCCCCCCCCCTGGGACCGCCACTGCAGAAAGCATATACTTTTATACAGAACACTTTTACACAATTTATGATTGAGAAAGCAAATTCAAAACTTTTATAAATGACCAAAATCTTCAATAAATATAAATCCCTGGATTTCTTGTTCCATGACGAACTGCGTATCAAACCACAAAAATAATGTGAATGCTAAATAAATAGCTTTCTCAATAACAAAAAATAAACAAGCAGGTTTGAGTTCACCGTACAAAGAACAGATTGCACATCCCGTGAAACATTCCAACAGTTCGATCACTATGCATCTTAATAAACTCAACCCCAACCACGGGGTAGTCCACAATTTTTTTTCCACTCCAAAACGCATACAACAGCAATATATAACTACACAGATACAAATCGTTAAATTTCACATGAAAAGTTAATAAATATAAATCACTTAAATAAATATACTGAATAAATACGACCGCCACCTCAGAAGCCCAAACGATATCTAAGGATGTTGTTGAAGATCCATCTTGTTTCCACTAATAAAATAAAAACTTGAAAAACACTTTTAAGTGGAAATTATGACTCACGTTATGGCGTGACGGCCGTTTCACTCTGTGTACTGTAGGTCGTCTGACGATGCTCTTGACAACAGAGTGAAACGGCCGTCACGCCATAACGTGAGTCATAATTTCCACTTAAAAGTGGTTTTTAAGATATCTAAGGAGGTAATCGAGCTCTTCCCACACCCTTAGCAACATATCTTCTGCTAGGTTTTTCATGGCTGCAGTTATTTTTTATTTTTGTTGCTTATACAATCATGCGTATGAATTGAATGTTTTCTCAATTAAAATAAGTGTAACACACTTTCCAACCGGATGAAACACTACCACATTCTCACCTACCAGTTCGAGGATTTTGCAATGACAAATTACATAGGAACCGTTTCGATGTATTGGCAGCTGAGGAACTGATAGAGTTTCCTTTTCACTGCATTCCTAGGTATGATTGAACCTCCTTTGATTTTTTCATATTAGTGTTTATTCACGAAAATAGTTTAATCCACACTTAAGAACTTTTAACAAAAATAGGACATGTTCTTAAGAGTATGAGAAGAATTCGGTTGCTGAATAGATTTATTATTGGGTTTTTAGTGAAGGACTTATGAAAAAACTTTATAAAACTATGAATTGATAAAAATGTTTGATCATTTAAGAAACTTTCTAATATTCCTTTTCAAAAAGCCTTGTAAGTATTTGCGTTTCATAAATAAAGCACTTAGAAATCACCCAGCATATTGAATTGTGTATTTGGATAATTTCACTTTTCAAATGTGTGCTTCTTTTTTATGGTTCAAGGGCCCAGATAATGTTCGTATTTTTTGTTTAGCATATGTTTGAATTACTTTTGCTCTTCCGTTCTCCTGAGTTTTGTTAGTGGTCTTGTTCATTACGTCATTGCCCTTAGTCTGTTGATTATTGCCCTCTTTTTGTGAAATATTTTGAGCTACACTGTGAACTATACTCCAGCGAATAATTATTATTATTATGACTTCATTTTTTATTCATGGTCATTACTATTTCCATGGCAAGTGCCGATTTTAAAACAGCTTATTCAGAGTTAGAGTGCGTGGTCAAACCTGAATAACCTGTCTTTTGATTCGAGAGATTGGGATTCTATCATAATTAGAATGAATTTATTAATGAGAGCTGTTCTCTAATGTCGCTATCATCCACTGTATTATGATTGTAGACTCTTGCATGCATGGAAACTGAAACTGCATATTTTAGACCTAGAAAGTTTTCAAATAATTGAAAAGTCTTTCATCTTTGAATTATCTACTGTTGAATAGAAAATTGAGTGATCGAATGAAATTTTAGTTTTATGTTGGTATGAGTGAGAAGGGAAACGTGCAGCAATACTAAAAAAAAGGTGATTTATCGAAATTTTATTATTAATATGAGCGTTGGAGGTCACCATTCACCAAAAAATAAAGAAGAAAAGAAGAGGGGGAGAGAAGAACGTGACTCAATTTAAGAAGAACATCCCCTCAAAAATGAGGCCGATTTTGGAGACAAATCAAATAAAAACGAAATTAAACTCCCTGATGCTTGCTTAAAGGGTAAATTCTTTGTATTTTGAAATCCTTTCCAATTCAGCTAATTACTCTGGAGAAATTCTCCAATTCAATTGGTGAATGAAGCCATAGCTAACGCTTCGTTTTGTGCACAAATTGTTTGTAAAATTTTTTTTTTTAATTCAGTAGGGAGAATCTTATGTCTTCGGTCCCCAAAAAAAATATCTTTGAAACGTTGTGCAGTTTGGCTTGAGAAGTCTCAACATTAGCTGTGTAGTTTGTCGAGTGTGTATTCTGTGATTTCTTTTTACTTCATTGAACTGTTTATTGGATAGTTTTTAAATTATCGTTCCGCTTATTCATAGTTGGTAATTTATTTTAGTACAGTGATATCAAAAATTCATTATTAGCTGAACGTTATTGATTTGTTTTTTTTCGTATTAGTTTCTCTTGTGATTAGTGCGTATTGAAAGTAATTTGTGTGAATAAAGTTCGTGTGTTAATTTCTAGTGTTGCCAGCATTCTTTTAGTGATTCATAGAGAGCCAATAACAATTTAAAACCATGACTAAATATTCAAGGAATTCACCCTTCACCTATCACCGTTGAGACGAGCAGCATTTCGAGGTCAAAAAGGAGACCATCTCCATCCCTCTACTGATTCAAATTCCTGTAATGTTCTTGACCCAGGAAGTTGAAATATTAAACTTAATGGGGGCTGGGCACCACTCTCTTATTGCCGATTATAACTGTCCGTTACTGCGGTGGGAGCTGATATGGAGGTGGGCAATACCTCAGAGGCTTTGCTATCCTTCGCGCGCCTCAAAGGGCCTTGCAACCAGTATGGACATGCGCCTGATACACCAGGGAGTACCGAGGGCTAGAGCCGGGCTGCCACACTTCCAGAAAACTCCCCCCCCCCCCCCCCCACTCAATCCTACCTATCCCATCCAGGAGTCTGTCGCCCTTGGGAAATGCAATAGGCCCGCAGCAACTTTCCCATCTGGATTTTTCTCCCACTTCTCCCCGCCACCCTTTCCACCCCAAAAGGCAAACAGAATAAAAAGTGGCACGGATGATTTTTTTATTTGCTAGTTGATTTAAAGAGCCACGTCACCGTCATTTTAGTTTTCTACCCTCAGGCTATACCCTTTATCTTCACCCCCACCTCAGCAGCAACGTAGGAAATTCTCCCTCATCTTCCATTCCTGAAATATTAAATCACCTTTTTTGAGTATTGCTGCACGTTTCCCTTCTTACTCAAACCAACATAAAACTGAAATTTCATTCGATCACTCAGTTTTCTATTCAACAGTAGAAAATTCAAATATGAAAGACTTTTCAATTATTTGAAAACTTTGTAGGTCTAAAATATGCAGTTTCAGTTTCATGCACTCAAGAGTTTGCAATCATAATACAGAGGATGATAGCGACTTGAGAGAGCAGCTCTCATTAAAAAATGTATTCTAATAATGATAGAATCCCAATCTCTCGAATCAGAAGACAGGTTTGAACCTGCACTCTAACTCTGAATAAGCTGTCAAAATATTTCATACAAAGGGGAATAATTCACAGACTTAGGGCAATGTCGTAATACTGTATAACAAGACCACCTGCAAAGTTCAGGAGAACAGAAGAGCAATAGTAATTCATATGGGTATAGGTCTACTACTAAAATAATATGTTTCACGAATAAAAATTATGATAAGTTGATCATCAGTAGAGCTCCCAGATTTCTCCCTGAGACCGCCCTTGTATTGTGACCTAGATTGGCGATTATAATGGGAGTGGAATTTTCTCAATAAATGCTAAAAATTTTTGTCGATTAATTTGAGCAATATAATATAAATTATAATAAATTTATCGAATATAAATTATATATTTTAGTGAGTTGATTCTAAGCTAGTTATTTCGATTGAACGTTTGTAACGTTTTTAAAAATATTTCTGAAAAGATACAAATTTTCAATTTTAATGAATGAATATCTTGACTCCCAATTTAAAGATCTGAAGTTAGCTTCAATTTAGAAAAAAAATCAACTCATTCAGATCTCAGATCAATATGGAACAAAATTTTGATGTAGGCCTACGTAGGCCCACATTGAATGATTTATGAAAAAACAGACTGGATGATACAATGATTACTTTAACAAGTGCTGTGATTGCCAGTTGCCATGTCAACAATAATTAAAAGCAACGATTGATCAATCCCAATTTCCAATGAAAAAGAACCAGCAGCTAATTTAATTAAAGCTGTACTTCAACCGTATTGAAAAATCAATCTATCGGTATTGTAGGACCGGCTGCAATAATACGTCCACTGTTGAAGTAGAATCAGTTGATTTATATTATAGATGAGGCATACGCCTCATGTATGATTTTATGGGTAAATAATATTTTTCATTCAAAAATAATTTTTTCAAGTGTTTATATTACAAGTGTTGTATGTTTAATTTGTAATTGAAAACAAAATATTGTATACGACGATCGTATTTTGCCTTAAAACAACTCGTTAGATTCTTAGAACACTCGCTTCACTCTTGTTCATCTCACTCGTTGCTTAAAGGCAGTCATAATACGATCGTTGCATATACTCCTATTTGATTTTATCATGAAGCTCCAAAATTTTGTGAATAATTAACTATTAATCATATAATATGAATCCTCAACCTTTTGGATGATATTTTACTCCATGCTTTTAAAACGTCTTGATTGAAACCAGCTTCCCTCTGGTCTTTTGGACTATCCCTTCCCTCTATCTCATTCTGTTCTCTCCACATTCCTTTTTCATGGATTAAAGGCTTTTCTAGTACATGGGTGACCATAGTTGGAAGACCTTCTAATCCCCTCTTTTTGCTACACCACAAATCCTTATTGTTTAGCCTTCTTGTTTGTTATTGAGTGTTATACATATGTGGTATTATTGTATTGTTATGTTTGTTTTTTGGGATGTGTGTGTTAATAAATTGAATTGAATTGAAATTGAAAAGTATAAGAAAACTAAAAATGATTCTATCATTAATGTTTATATCTCCGTCTTCTTTATTATACCACCGTCTTTGTCTCGGTTCCTCTCACACTCGTCACCCACCACCCCACCATCACTTTTCAGTCGCCCTCTAACAAGTTGTAACTGAGCATAATTAAATTGACTACAACTACTATGGCGTATAGCCGTGCGATTGTCTGCTTAGACATTGTAAGTGCTACGGTACAGGAGTCTCTGATTAAACCTTTGGGCATTGTTGCTGCCGTGAGTTGCCAACTGTGGTAACTTCTCAATCCTCGCTGTACTTCTCATTTGAATTCGCGTACAACTCAACATTGTCTTCACTATTACCACATGATCATCAAAATCATCATCATCATCCCCTACCAACTTTGAAATGGATTGGGGGAGGGGGAGAGTGCAACACAAAACAAATCTGAGCCGGACAAGTAAGTTGCTCTGGCGAACAGTCAGCTCCATAATCGATTGTTGTCGGGTCTCCGGATGACAAAAGAGCGCCTCAATGCGGCAAGTGGTCTCTGTGGAAAGCGGAGAAGGCACTTGGAGCAAAGTTTCTTCTCTTGCCGACAGCTCGACTCGACTAGAAATGGAGAAGAGGTCCTTGAAAGTTCAAGCTCTGGACAAGATCGTCCCGAGATCCACTGTTGTATTCGCTGTTGCCAGTCGTTAATGCTTTGAAAGCTGAATCCAGGAGTCTGAGCTGATGGAGATCAGAGCTGAATTCTAAAAAGCATCTGGGAACAGAATGTTTGTAAATTTATCATTAATGAACGAATAGTAAGATCTAATAATCATGCCTAGTGCCAAATCATTATCATTCAATCAAATCAAATCATCAATACCAAATAATCATCCAAAGCATCCAGAAGAATAAAAGACAATTTCCAATGGTCGCAGAACATGAAAATTCATGACAAGTAAAATTGTGCTGAAAAAACGAGTGGTTTAGGGCAGTCGGCGTCGAGTACGGGAGCTGGTTACATCTACGGCAGATGACTCGCCTCACTCTTCCATAATGGGCGAGTGACCGTTTGTGAGTAGATTAAGTTTATGATTGATAATTCTTGATAAGCTCATTAGCGTTCATTATTTTTATTATAACTGTCAAATAAATTAAAATTCTTTTTCTGAACTGAATCTGAAGTCATTTTAATAAAACCACCTTTTCTCATGAGATTAGAGTAGGCCTAGTACCGGAAATACCTCTCGTATGCCAAGCGTTGCCCCATTAGAAAATTAACAATAGTTTTTTTTTCTTTTTCTTTTTGAGGATGAAGCCCACATAGGTCTGAGACCTGTGCGTGGGTAATGAGTTGGATGATGGTGATTGATGAGTTGGACCTACAGTTTTTTAGGTGGGTTCCGAACCACCGGGAAGTGATTTTACAGCAGAAAACAGTGTCTTTTTTGCTGGCCAATCTAATCGGTCACCGTTACAAACAAGACCTTCGAGAACGCAGCTTATCTCTCTGATTGAACAGATACCTGCTACGGCTCGCGGCTACCACTTCCCTAATGAGTTATACATACTCATCTTTATTTTAAATAATTTATTACAATAGTGATACTCTATAATAGTAACATATTCGTATCCACAATAGTTTAAAAAACAAGGAAGTATGAATGTATTCGGCTGCATAGAAGCAAAGAAAAAAATACGAAGTAGAAGAAGAAAAATAAATAGAAAAGAGGAAGGAGAAGAATCAATTAAATAACCAATAAGCATTAGATTTCATACACCAGCTATGTCCTACATCCTATAGTAATATAGACTAATCTTCAACTTGATGTCCTTGCTGTCCTGTATAGCTCACTTGCTATCCTGTAGCACTCTTCTTGTCAACTCCTAGAAGAGCACAAGGTACAAATCGGATTTTCAGATCATTACTTTCAGCCGCAGAATGATGACGAGAAACATTTCCTCATAACTGGCCTGGGCCTACTTCTTCACTGATAGCGTCACAACTTGGTGAGGAAGAGAGACCGGGATATATCAAGCGTGAGGAAAGCAAAATCAGCGGTTTTGGTAGCCCCAGAGTCAGAACCAGGCAGCAACCATCCAGTCACACCGTCTCGTTAGAGGAACTGCTCCAACTTTTCACATCAAACGTTGCCAGCAGAACACGCTGAATTACAAACTAGCAAAGCACAATCATTTGCAAGCTCGTTAGGGGCAAGAGTCAGCGAGCATTGGCCCTTCTCGCCCCGTCAGGGACTTGCTCAAATAATAAAATCCCATCTACTACCTTCCTACCCAACCGCGTAGGGAGTTAAAAACTTTCCCTCTCAGCTGTCATGATAACCGAGATATTCTCTGGCGTGCGGTCTTCTCACAATGAACAAACTCACTCTAAAATCTCACTTTCAACTTAACTTTTTTTGTTACACAAAAATACCCAGAGTCCATGTAGTAAGATCTAGAACAGTGAATAAACCTTCAGATATAAGGTGCTTCGATGAAGACATTATTGTACTATATGATATAAGTACTATATAGTACAATAAGGTCTTCATCGAAACACCTTATATCTGAAGGTTTATTCACTGTTTTAGATCTTACTACATGGACTCTGGGTATTTTTGTGTAACAAAAAAAGTTAAGTTGACGCTTTTAGAGTGAGTATATGATTCAAATGACGCTCTTACATTGCAGGAACCAGGCGCGAACCTACGGGGAGGGGAATAAAGGGATGTTCCCCCCCCCCCCCCAGAAACTAAAAATAGCTGCTCTTGTGTCATTTATGGGAGGTGGGAACTCTCTTCTAGGTTGTATACCCCCAAAGTATGGAAGTTGCCATTTTTGTTAGTTATTGTCGAGATTGATTCCTTCTTTTTTCAAAATGATGATCTCATATCCCTATATAGTTGTAATCCGAAATCAACCGCAAAATAGAAAGAAATGAGCTAAAACTAATTTTCTTGATACTTAATTTGAAATGCTCACACAATACTTGAATTGCGTAAAAGTCGAAGTGAAGGGTTGGACCTTATTCGTATTTTCTCACGTTTAATAGTCTACTGGCTAAAGCAGTGCCCGCTAAATGGTGAACCAGCTCTTAATGCACTCAGAGGTCTCATTAAATCGTTCAAATTCAAAGTTGTCCATTGGCCCAGTATTGATGGAGAGTATATTTAATCAATGTTCAGTTCTGTATGTAGCAGTGACATTCTGGAGGTGATTAATTTCGTTGAGTGACGTCACTATACATTGACACGCACCGATCGATGTGTGATTTAATGCTTTTACTGCTTTCAAATCGGATACGATCGAGCTTTTCAAACGTAATTACCTACAGCCTGCAATCCTCAATTCAACTTATTTCCGTTCGCTTTATTGGCTGTCACTGTTCAACATCAGTTGGGAATCGGCCTATGTAATAATGCGCACTGCTCTCGATCCGTTCGTCTCTGGTCCTATCCTCTGGGCTAGCCTGTGTACTGAAGCCCCAATCATCATTCTACCAGCTACAGTTGTTTAATCAAGAGAATGACTCTGCTGATGGCCTCGCCAAACATACAGACTGTGTTAACGAGCGAATGAATGGACTCATGAACTCCCAGTTATCTGGTCATTATTTCTACCCAGAAATTTACAACAGAAAGAGGCACTCCTGTGTCAAAAAAGAGGAATATTTCAGCCCAAGAAAACTTCCAGAAACATAATAATATACGGTAAATGTCACGGTAAATTATTGATATCAATCAATGAGCATGAACCTCTCGATTACGATATAATATGAATATAATTAATATATAATATGGTATAATTTTAATAATTATTCATTTCATTGGCATCCACTCGAAAACTGAAGTTTGCAGATTTGCATTCTAATCTGAGCTATGAATGAAAATCTATGACAATCGATATGATGTGATGATATGATGTTCATCATCACTGACAATTTTTAAATATTGAGTCAGTCTTTTTCTATAGCCTAAATGCTAAAAACATTGATTTTAAGCATTTAATTAAGTATCTTTTCAAAAATACATCTTATCAATGTAGGTAGCTTACATCACTCTAAAGTTTTAATACCATACTTTTAAAGAAGAAATCAAATAAAACATTATTGTGCCAAAAACTCAAAACAAGGAAATAGTAGCAAGTCCATTGACAGAAACTGGGTGAGTTGAGCGAACACGTGGAGCGGAAAATCTTGAGGGTGACAAATCACACCTAGCAAATCAACGGGTAAAATAGAGGGGATAAACTCAAATTTTTATTTCTCTCCTAGATAAAAAATCAGATTTTTGTGAACGGCTGACATATTAATATCAAATATATCTAAATTCAATTCAGGGTGTCTCTTATTCTTGAGTGTTCATTGCCGTAATATAATATAAGAACCCTATTGTCTGTTAGACAGTGTTTAGTTTACTGTCGCCAGTGGGAGAACATTTAAAAACGTGCAACCAATATCTCGAACTCGGCTTCTGAGATGGGAGCTTGTTTCGACCCATTCTCATCAATCTATTCAATCAGGTATGACATACATAATTCTAGAACAGTTCTAATATTGGAAGGATAGATTTATGTTAACATTGAATTTTGTTAAATTTTGATAAATTCATGTTAACATTGAATTTTGTTCCAACTCCAAAATACTTTTCCTTCCGTATAGAGGTATGGATTTATGTCTAGGACTGGTTAAAATTATGTTTTAGATAGATCATTTTCAAACGTCTTGGGAGTAAGGCCTTTTGATGAAAAAGTAGCTGATTACTCAAGATGAAATCTGATAGGACTCTTCCTTAGTTAACTAGGATGATTCTTCTAATCCTTTTATAAAATTTCAAGTCATGGAATTGAAATCAAATTATTCTTCAGAGAATGACTTTTGTCGGGAAACCCTAGCCTACTTTGCTATAGGTTATGCTTTTGGTAAGCCAGACAAAATCTTAAATGGAAGTATTTTTAACTAACTGAAAAAAGTAGATCATGTAGATTATTAGTAATTGTATTAGAACAAAAATGACAACTAACCTCTGCATCATTTCAATAGGGAAATTTCAATTGAAAATGTATTTTAAGAACTGTTTTTAATGCTTTTAAGTAAAAAGGACTCTGTTATATGCTGTAAAATCACTTCCCAGTGGCTCGGAACCCACATAAAACTGTAGATCACCAATCACTACCACCCAATTTATTACCCACGCACAGGTCTCAGATCTATGTGGGCTTCATCCTCCGAAAAAAAATCTAATTACTTTGGCAGCAAGTTTATAGGTTTTATTGAGCATTGTAGTTTGATTCTAATTCTCAATGTTGATGAAGTCGTCTTCGTAAAAATGTTTCTTAAATATTGAGTTTTTAATTTCTCTAAATACAAATGATTAAAAACTAGAAAAATGTGGATTTGGTGGATTTGAAGGAGATTTTAGAAATAGATCGTACACTCTGAAATCTCTACGAATCCTGGGTTTGATTAATCTCAAAACAGTCTATCAAATTAATACTGATTTATAAAACAGGGATATCAGATTAGCCTAAATACAACTAGCAACGGTTTTGGAAGGGCGATGAGTTTTTGATGAAAGAGGGAAGGGGTCGCAAAAATGCATACTTGCCCCAGGGCGGCAGAATAATCTAGGTACATCCCTGGTCAAGCAGCCTGGAATACCTCGTGGGAGTAATTATTATTGATTTGGAATAGTGCAGCAATGTTGCAGGGTGCTGGGTTATTTATTTAGATATATTCGAATGGCACAACATTGCTGGATAGAGTTTGACCCGGGGGCAACGATCTCACGTTGAGCTTGAGTCTGAGTGAAATTTTGGCCATGCGATTGCTGGTGGCAGGCGTTTGGTGAGGTGTGATGAGGATGAGGACTGAGGAGGCATCCCGCATAGAACGACTAGACTCACCCTCACTCCTCAGTAGGAAGGAGGGTTTTGCTAATCACAATCACACTGCGCGGTATTGAACTAACAAGTGAACAACGACAGATCCGCAGGCCGCCGCATCCCTCATATCTCTACTCCACATTGTCATACGTGTCTGTGCCAGTAAACCAAGCTGTTTCCGTACCAGAAATGAAAATGCCTGCTCTTTACTCGCTCTATCGTCAGCTGAAACAACGCCGATGCATTCTGATATAATACAAAACTCCCAGTCAAACAAATTCCCACAATGGTGGTTTGCATTTCTCGTTTTCCTGACAAACAGTCCCCTATCGCGCTGTTTTCGGTTGTCCAAACGCCTGCTGTGACCTGCATTTCAAGCCTCTGTATGTTGTAGACAGATGGTTCCGTACTTTACAAATTGCATAAATGTTCTACTGATTTCCCCTTGTCAATGCCACTTTGGCATAAATACTTGTCATTTTGACGTCAGCTGGTATTGGTAAACAGTATTTTGACTGATGACCAATGAGGGGCCATGTTCAAGTCGATAATTAATCGGAATTTAATGAAGTCAAGCAGCCTTAAAGGCATTGCCAAAACCCATTTTTATCAACGCTTCAATCTGCCCAAATGTACTGCATGTACTGTATTAAAGAAAAAGATACAATACATTTTTTAATGTACTGTATTAAAGAAAAAGATACAATACATTTTTTTCAAGAACAAAGAGAACGAAATACAGTTCAGGATTGATGAAATATTCAGCTTTTATCCAACAGATACAAAAATTCATCAACCCAAATAATTTTTTATGGTCTCCATTGTATTTTTAAACACTGAACAAGTGTTAAGTCAGATAAGATATTAGGTAATAACGTTTGGGCTCTTTTGAGAAGGTGATCGCTCTGGTGTAGCCAGTAAAAAAGGCTCATTTCTCTGCTGCAAAATCACTTCCCGGTGGTTCAGAAACCACCAAAACCTGTAGGTTCAACTCATCAAATCAAATCACAATTTATTCAACCAATAACATAATAATTACAAAAATCCTTTTTGTTAAACTTCATAAATACAGAATATTTTATATCAGTAATTCACCTTTAGAAACCCCGCTACAAAAAACTATGTGTTGGGGTATATGAGTCTGTTAATATTTTTTTTTTAGTGCTTTAATATAATACCTAGTTGACATATTTTTCAAAAATGAAGTTAGATGTTAAAATGTTATGTTAAATGATAAATGTTAGTGCATATTATGTAATTAAACAAAATTAACAAATGTGAAAAATTAAAAAAAATAAATAAAAATCACCTAGAGTTATACGAAATAGCTACTTAATAATAATAATATCATAATAATACAAGAAAATTATAAATGCAAACAAAAATATAATAATTGATATGAACTCTTACTAAATTTTCAAATTGCATTACTTCCTGATCTATCATCCAATTTATTAATTTTCTTTTGAACCGATAAATAATTCTTTCTACTTTTATATCTACAGGAATAATGTTATACATTCTTGGTGCTATGTAAATAAACGATCTTTGCCCAAATGCCGTGTTCATCCTGGGAATAACAATATTTACATTTCTTAACTTTACATTTCTTATGATGAATGTGATCTACAAATCTAAATTGCTCTGGTCTTTTCCTCAAGTATGAGAGCGCTGCCTGAATAAAAAGTTGTCTAACACTGAGTACTTTACTTTCTTTGAATAGTTCAATTGTTGGAAACTGATTATTTTTAAAATGTATTATTTTAAGTTTACATTTCTGAGTTACAAATAAAGGTTCAATATGAGTGTAATTTGTAGCTCCCCAAACAATTATGTTATATCTTAAAAAAGATTCCACTAACGAATAATAAACTGCTTTTAAAGTTTCATGGTTCAGGATCCTGCAATCATCAATCATCATCCAACTCATTACCCATGCTAAGGTCTCAGATCTATGTGGGCTTTATTAGCCGAAATAAGTAATCATAAATAGGTTATAAAAAACAACCAAAAGTGCCACAGTCATTAGCAATTAAAATTAGCTAAATCAACTATACATGATTCATAAATTCACCAAATACTTGTTATGAGTCAACTTTATTCTAATAGCCTTGCAACTGAGAAATAGGAGTTGGATCAGTTTCTTTTTTATGATTTTTGTATCTATCTATTTTGTTATCCCGTGGAAGTCAGCTCATGATTGCTGCAACATCCAACAGTGACAAACGAGTCGGACAAACGCTGGCTCGACTCTATCACAAAGAGTTGGAAACTCTGGATGCGTCCAATCTGTTTCAGAATTTAATTCGGAAAGTGAATTTCCCACTCCACCCCATCGCTGCATACCACCCTTCCGACTGAATCAAATTAAGAAGTGCGTCCGGAAAAGAAAGAAGCAAACTTCACCGCTAACTTCGTTCGTAAGACACTTGCCTGAGGATGCGACAAGTCCTAAGTCGTCTTCCAAAGTTACTTTTGTTATTTGGCTGGGTGGTGCGACCCCCGCCCCCCTTCTACTCTGGAACTCCTTTGTATTTCGCCCGACTTGACCGTTTCGCGAAAAAGTTTTCTAATTCACATAGGAAAACTAAGAAAGTGTTCTTTGATCGAAATGATTAAGTCTGAAACGAGAGAAACGCGTCTCGAACTCTCCGCTTTTTCCGCATGTTGGACTTGCAAGTAGTGACTTTCGCTCCATGACTTTTTTGAACACAGAACAAGGTATTCCTTGCATGTTCAAAATATGGTTGATATCATTTGAGAGTGAAAATTTAGAATCTCATATTTGGAATAGCTCTCTGTGAACTTCTAATATTGAAATGAAATGTTAGTTACAATGCGTGCCTGCAAACCTGCAATCGATGCATTTTTTTTTTCAAAAAATTGATGCATTTTTTCAAAAATCGATGCATTTTTTTCAAAAATCGGTGCATTTTTTTCAAAAATTGATGCATTTTTTTCAAAAATCAATACATTTTTTCAAAAATAGATGCATTTTTTTTTCAAAAATCGATGCACAGAGAATGCAACGATAGGTGGTCATCGTCTTGAAATACTTTTGTATTTATCAACCTTCATTTTGAGAAATTTCAAACAAATAATATGGAGTGAGCAGAAAGTAGATATCATATAGTGAGTAAAAAGATAAAACTAGAAACCCTCCAGTTTGCCAATAGAATTTAGAGTAGGCCCACAAATATAGACCCTTAAATATGGACTATTCGACTATTGTAATCCATCCAGTATTGTAATCATCCAAGCGGTGCATGTATTGAATTTGTTCGTGATCTATCTGTACCTGCAAATGATGGTTATTCTTGTTAGTCTACCAGAACAAGTACAAGCATTTTTAATGAAGCTACTCCTCATTAAGGACTGTAGAAATTGTTGTTGCTTAATATTATATCACTTCAGAGTTCAAACTATATTTTTAGAAAATATAACTTTATTTTTCAACTTAAAAAGTTTCAAGTTATTTGGGAAGGGACTTTAGCCTAGAAGCCACCTTAAACCCACCAATGAATGATGGAATAATTCAAGATACTTCTGGCAGGGATAGGAGTAAACCACTGGAAGTACAGTAATACACAGTAGAGATAGTTACATGATTATTTTGCTGATGATGCCCACAGGAGTCCGTGAGTTGTGCATGAGCAATAAGGATAATGATGATACAAAGGTGCCAGACTGAAAGAGAATAGAGTTGCAACAAGCAGGGGTGCCAATACCTCCTCCCCCCCCCCCATTTATTCCACTCCTCTTCATGCTAAAGATGTTGGAATGAGGTTATGGAACATGGAATATATCACATTTCATTATATCCAGTTCATTTGGCTAGATTTTGTACGCTGTAAGAATAATAAAATGGTGAAATCAAAGAAAAATTAACTGAATGCGTTTAAACATTTTGGCAACAACTTTTGCCTATGTTAAGTGGTTATGGAAAATATTGATCAATGATTTCATCATATGGTAGGCTAACTGATTCAAAATATCAGACTCGCTACATGAAATAAAAAATTGTTCAACCAAGTATCACTCAAATACGTAGAAAAAATCAAGTTTAATCCAATATTTTCTTAAGGGTTTTATACAACTTCCAAGTATAAACTTGTTAGTGAATCGAATTTGTTAATCATAGTACTGCATCAGTAGCTTTTCACAAATAGCAAAATGAATCTTAATGAAAATGAACTCTGTTGAAAAAGATAAAGGACAGTTAAAGCAAAATTAAAAGTAAAGATGTAAGTTAAAGGTATACATCTACATCCAGTGGCATAACTAGTCTGTTACAAAGATGATTCATCACCTTAGATAAGAGAAAAACTCAATATGACAAAGTTTTTGTGTGCGTATGGAAGCTGTGATGTAACAGGGGATGAGTTGGTTATGGAACCGTTAAAAAGAACTCACAAACGCTGTTGAAATTAATGGTGTAATTTTTTCTTCGGAACAGTTTAATTACTAACAATTTATAATTTTCTGCTTCTTCTGATATCTCATTATGAAGTTGAAGAGAAATGAATCACCCCTCTCAGGAATGAAAGAGTGGCAATGAGTGGCGTGGGTGAGAATGGATGGTACAATGATGAGGGGGGGAAGGGAAAGTGTGAGGAGAGAGAGCGAGCGAGTGAGTGAGAGAGTAAGCACGAGGAAGAGAGAATGATGAAAGGCTCGATACGTCTTCCTGTATTTTCGTAGGCAAAAGCGTTTCATTTCCGAAGGGCCATCTCATCCCTTTGCCACCAGTTCTCCCATTAAATTGAAACAGAATCGTTGATTTACAGCAATGACTGGTTTTAATTAATTTCATATCTCACTTTCAACCCCTTTTTGCTTTTTCCGACTCACCTGATTTCCCCCTCTTTCAACCATTTGTGCGTTAGTGATGTGTTCTGCCCCCGGAACTAATGAATGCTGAATCATCTTGTTTTCATACCTGACTGAACAGGAACCGCCTCTCCCTCCATAAAAAAGGCACCATTGTGCTTCATCTCCATCTGTAACAGTTGGAACCCCTAAGTAAAATATTGTCGAATGATTTGAGCATCAGAAATTATCATCCTCTGAGTTGAAAGGGCGAGCACACTGGCCTCAATCCCAAATTAGTATCAATGTTCATTACAATGATGTTAAATCAGAAAATAATATAGAATAATTGATCAAGGATGATGAATGGAGTCTCAAGAATGAAAGCTTTAGTGGCGTAATCGTTTGAGACGTTATCTCTCATAAGATTCTGACTGACTGCTTCTCCTCCGGTCATGGATTTGACTCTCGTTCAGCCTTACATATTTCGTGTTATCATCCACCTCATTATTTATGCACAAGTCTCAGAATCATTTGGGCATCATCAAAAGCATATACCATGATATACGACCCATTCGTTCAATATTCTATCCAAATGGATAACTGCCAGTTGAAACGTTAGTGGAGTATTCATATAGAACAATATTCTTATCAGCTTAGAAAATTCAGGTTGGGAAATTAATTTAGAAAAATAGTCATATCACGACAGTCAGAGATTCTGTGTAGCTCAAGGAAACGAAATTGAAGTCATCATTCTAAAGTTTTGTTACATCAAACGTAATTTTTTGTTTGCAATTTTTTCTGTCTGCTCAAACTCAATATTTTATACTTTTTCTATTATATATATTTTTTTGAGTAGGTTGCTTGTGGTCCCTTACCTCGGACTTATCCGATTTCTTAATCTTAATCTTGTAATCTTGGACTAGAATAGAATGAATAATCTTCTATCTCATGCAACGATTGGTTCACAATAAATTCAAGTGATTATTTTTTATTTTTGATCTATATCAGCTTGAGATTTGTGGTGAGAAGAATGATGGTACAAAAGTTTGAAGATTTGGACAATGATTTAAAAATAGATAGATTCAAAAAATATAGCCAGTCCAGATCGAGAATCGAACCCGACATCATCGGAGTAGCGATCCAGCTACTACACCACGGCTAACGCCATGATGTCTGGGTTAAGAGTTTATTCGTATGCTTCTGGTTCCATTTCTCACAACTCTTCACCACTGAGTAGTTTTAGTCCTATCTCTCAACAGTCCTATGTTTGAACTCTTTATGCTGACTCGTTTTCAAGCAACGTCATCTCTTTCACGAGCTCTTCATCGTCAGTAGCCAGAGCTTCCGGGAACTAACTCCCTGAGCATAATAGTTCACCAACTTGGTCGCAGTCTGGCTGTACTAATTTATGGGAAACTTCCAAGCACAGAAACAGCCGGAAGGAAAGTGCCTACGAAAAAAGAATGCTTCACAGACATTCACTATGTCCCAACTCACTGCCTCACAGCTTCTCACTCACCAACCCTTCACTTTCATTCACTAACTGCCTTCTCACTCACTCTTTCTTGTTCGATGAAGAGCTTGGAACAGTTAGTCTGTCGTTTCTCTTAATTCTCAACTTCTAAACCGACCCCCTAAGAACGCCCGTCGTCTCAGATCATTCCGGGCAATTTGAAAGCAGAAAACGTCTTTCGCAAATTCCTTTGCAAGCATTCTTCTTCATCTCCATCGTCCTTCCTCCATTTTCGTCCTCTCACGATTCACCGCCATTCTCCCCCCCCCCCCCAAATCTTGTTACCGCCTACCTCATGAATCTGCCTTACGCATGCATATTACCAAAATTAAAACTTGTCTCCCTCCCTCCTATACACACTCATTTTCTTACAAGTTTTTCAAACAGAGTGGATGGAATGCTAATTTATTGTAAGATTAGAGACGGGCTTTTACTATGAAAATAATAAAAATTTATAAATTTAATAACCACCACATAATAAGAACAAATTCTAAAGCTTCCAGAAAGATTAAAAATGAATCGCGTCAAATCAATGTTGATCATTGTGTTAGATTGCTTGAAATTGATTAAGAAATTGTTGAAAGTTCAAAGTCTTTAACTCGTCTATTTATCAAAGATGAATTCCAAATATTGTATGAGAAATTATAGTTATTGCACTTCTATATTCCTAGTGGTCGATCTCTATTTAACATTGAGGAAAAGCTTGATTGTTGTTTTATTCCTACCGTTGGAACAGCGAACATCAGGGGAAAACCCGATTCTAGTTGACGTGAGTAATTGGATTAGAGTACAATACAATATTTGATTGAATCAGGCGTTGCTCTTACATTGATTTATTCGATAAACTAAATAGTGCCGCAGCGACTAGTCAACAAAATAACTAATTCTGATTAGTGATTGGTTGAGGAGGTGAATTGTGTGATGGAGGCAGAGTGTGAGAGAAATTTGCGCTCTAAATTCAGGCTGTCGAGAGACCGATGGCGTTGGTCGATTGTTAACTTTCGGGCTAGATCGATTGAATTCGTAGTCGATAATGTCGACTTGCATTTAACGCGCCATTTCTCACGCGTGGCAAGTATTTAGGCGGTAACAGCAGCAATTAATCAAACGTTCACTGGTGGGCGGGGTGTCAGGATAACCAAGGAAGATATCCAAGCCCGGACTCTGAAATTCCCTTCGCACGTCTGTTTTCAGCGTAGCGCTACAGCAGAATGCTCCAAATTTCTCTTGTATGCTGTCCGAACAGTTTGACATTTTGGCATGGCGCCTCATTGTTCTCGAAACGTTGTCATCTGATGACGGCAACTTAAAGGTGAAACTCATGTCGTTATCAGGCGATCGTAAATTTCTGTGATGGTCATTCTAGACGCCCAGTTGACCTTCTAGAATAATAGCTGACTAATAAGATCATTGCTATCGGACGAGACAGTAGTTGCAATCAATATTGAAGATTCATTGTATTTCAATGTTAATACAAGTTTTCAGCAATTTTTTTCAATGATTCCAGACTGATTAACCTGTGAATGTAATTTTTGTTGAGCAAGCTTCATTTCTCTTCGAAGGTTATCATTATTTTATCTTATAATTATTGTTACTATTATTATTCAATTTTCTTCTTATTACTTGGTCTCTATTTTTGCTAATCATTCCTTTTAATACTTAAACCCTTACGGCCTTCCCATTTCTCATACTGTTCTTAAAGATAGATGTTCATTTCGGGGCAAGAAATTAGAGCAGATGAATTAGTAGCATCAAACTTGGAAAGAATGCGTATGAAGCTACTTTATATTTAAAAACGAATGATATTAACAAAAATCTTGACGTAAATGATTATAATACAAGAAGCCGAAAAATTAAAAATAGTTTACTGTAACTTATGTCAGTACCCGCAATAAAAAACATAGAAAAAAATAATTTTATCTGTAGTAATTTTATACTTCTATTTAGATAAGGTTATAATATCTTGTATTCATAAGATTAACAATAACTGAGAAACTAGGCTAATCGAGTTCACTTCGATCAGTTAAATCAACTCATTCACCTTGAGAGGAGAAAATGAAACCAATTTCCCTCCCGATCATGTAAAACAGCATGTATTTGATTTTGCGATGGTCATCGTCATAGATTATTAGATACTCCACTGAGCAAGCACCCTTGGGGGAAATAAATAAATTAGCTTAAAACCTATAGTCATAATATTGAGAATCGCGACAGAACTGTTGACCAATAATCGATCAGTCTAGATTCTAGAACAGTAGAAGTCGATCATATTTCGGTCAATGAACAATATAACAGCGATGTATCGTCTGGAGCGCGTCTGATGGAACAGCTATACCAATCCAATTATCCGTTCTCGTTCTCGATATCCCTACCTTTTTCTTTTTCCTGTTTCCTGATCACTTTTACCAACACCCCTTTTTAGTTGTCGTTCTTCCACGCATTGACCTATTTATTTCCCCTTCGTCTTACTCCTACAACAATAAAAGACGTTTCCCATCCTTGCTGTCAACTTTCAGTTCAAATTATTGTTCAGACTATTGGCAGACAGTATAAAATATGTATCAACTTCAGCACTCCAAGCTGTCTGCAACTTTAATTTGAATGTTTTTATTGGTCGCAATTGAAATTTTATTTATTTACTAGCGGTTCACCCATGCGTTGCAACGGTATCTTAGTTATAATAGTGCTACCTCACGAATTCCCAAGAGCCTACCACAAACCGCACCTTCCTAAAATGTTAATTTTTGTTTGGATAAATTGAAATATAATTTTTTTATTGAAATAAAATTTAATTCACTATCCAAAAGGTTTACTGATTTCCCTGCTCAACACTCTGTTTGATCGCACAATAAGAAAAACAGAAACATGAAGGAAATTACGCTAATTTGTCATTCTTAACAAAGCAATTTTACTCTCCTTGGATAACGATGTTTGGAAAGGCCATATTATAAAAAAGAAAAGAAAAAATTATGATGTTCAATTTGAAACACATTTTGAATTTTTATCTTTTGCAGTTTTCAAGAGTTATCTCCAAAACATTGAGGTTAATACACACTTAAAATTCAGTTTCATTGAAAAAATTTACTCAAAGAAAAAAAAGATTTTTCTCACTTAAAGGCGATAATTTGAAAGTTCACTTAAAAGGAGACTTAAGAACAGTTTAAAATAATATATAATATTGAATATTGATGAAAACTCTTAAACCAAAGATTACTATCTTTCTGCTGAGGAAAAACAGCAGTCTAATGATTGAATTTTTTTAAATAGCTGTGACCAATATTTAACTAGATGTTTTTTTTCGGAGGATGAAGCCCACATACGTCTCAGACCTGTGCGTGGGTAATGAATTGGATGATAGTGATTGATGAGTTGTGTTTAGGTGTGTTTCGAACCACCGGGAAGTGATTTTACAGCAGAGAACAGAGTCTTTTTTGTTGGCCAATCCAATCGGTCACCCTTACAAAGAGCGCTTAGGAGTTTCGTAGCTTATCTCTGATTGAACAGATACCTGCTACGGCACTCGGCTATCACTTCCCTTAACCAACTATGTATCACCTCAGAGACAGGATAGAGTAAGAGGTAGAGTGAAAAACAGTGTTATCAGAGAAACATTAAAACGAGAGGAACTCAGCAACCGAAACATTGTATGGACATCTAGCACGGATGAGTGGAGAACGGAAAGCAACGTTGGTGATGGAAGCAATGCTTGTGGGAACATGAGGCAGGGGACGACCACGACTGAAATGGGATGAGTGTATGGAGATGATAACAGAAAGAGAGGAATAATCTTTGTGTGAAGTCAAGAGAATGGTACAGGACAGAATAAGGCTGAGAGAATGGTTTCCTGATGATCAATGACTTGGGGGGTAGGCGAAGAGAAAGATGGATCGACTTTTCAGCTCCAGACAATTGAACCAGTTATTTAAAAAAAGAAATACTATGAAATAGGTTCAGCCAGAATGCTGGGTTCTTCAAACCTCTATTCCTCAAAGCTCTCAACTAGCAATTACCGTCTACTTCGACACAAATAAGTTACAAATCCGCGTTGCGAAAGGAAGATTGTGTTACAAGCCCAGACGAATAAATTTCCCCGTTGATAACATGAATGTTTTTGACATCAATTCAGCTGGCAATTCGGGAGAACAGGAGCTGGAACAACAATTGCAATTTGATTCGAGGGGAAAGAATGGGACGCAAAGGAAGTTTGATCGTACAGAAGAAGGAATTTGATAGAGTGAAGATTTTGAAAAGGTGAGGAAAGGTAGGATCATAGTAGAACGTCTGGGTAGGATTTTCCAAGTCGGGGTTGTTGGGGGTTTGGTGAAATAGTAGGGTTGTGTTGAAGGAAACGAAGAGGAAGATGACAAGTAACCTCAAAAGCAAAGAGAAGTGTGAAACCAGGAGGAAATTCGTGGATAAGGGGAGCGGTGACCTGTTCTAACTCTTCAACTTTCTCTGTCGTTCATGTCGGGTTCATATTCGGTTTTCTTTCGACAGACAAACGCAGAACTGCGGAGAAGCTTTGTGTGGCTGACAGCGCGACTATAATATTTCATCTTTAATGCTATTATAATTTATACAGGCACGAGTGTTCGCGGTGCAGGAAGGAAACGGAAAGTCGACGAAAAACACAGAAAACACTTGGCGGCGTCAGTGCGGACCGAAAAGGAAGCTTCTTGGTCTTACTACCGCGCACAATGTTGCTCAAGTGACTTTCATGCCGCCGGTGAGAATGCTTCCCTTCCATACCATTCACTTGATATCGTGCTTTTACCTTAATTCCAGGGGATTCAATATCATGGTGGAAGAAAAGTTGAAATTGATTAATGTAATAAAATTGTAATGTTGATATGTGAAGTTTCAATATCCATCTAGAAAGTCTGTCAGTGAGAAGAATGGTCACGGAATCAAAAAACAAAAGTGTTTTATTCATAGCTTTCTATAAATTGAGAGATATTACTACAGAGTATACAGGCAAAAATGTACAGTGTATATTAATAAACACATTTCCTACGAGATTTATCAGAACTACATGTTTATTGTGAAATCAAACAAACTCAAACTTGCTTTTGAGCCATTCCTACTAATTCTGTTGGACATCCAAAGGAAGGTCTGTAGGCACCGACTTCAAACATTTTTTATATGATTTTACATCTCATTTTACATGAAAACTAACTAATTCACAATTTGAATGAAGGCACTTGAAGTTTTTGAATAAGTAAATTGATAATATGGATTGCTGCAAGATGCATTTCTGTGTCCACAGTTTATAATGTGACCTTCTTAATAATTACCTTGAGCTAAAGAAGTATCATTTACACAATGGAAAACACTCTATATTAATATCAAATTAATAATTGAGGGGATTTAAGAAAGTTCTCACCTATGATGCCTCTATAAGATTCAGGCTTGGGGATAAAAACTACGATAATTCTAAAATGTTTTTAAATTCGAATAAGAATTCTAAATCTCTTATGAAATCGGGAATAATTTTTAATTGTGTTGTGAAAATGTCCAAGGTGCCAAAAATATCGCGTAACTAATCTAATCAGAAACTACAAAACTCTCCAATTACAATGTTAGAAGTTCAATCTTTATCCCATCTATTCCCGGTTTACCTCTGTTTCACAAAAAACTCGATTGCTAGCGCTGAAGCTTTTTACCTTTCCCTCCACACTTGCTGTAAATTGTTTTTAATCTTACATTTTGGCTCCACCTCTCAACCAGGATAATAAAGCCTCCCCGGCTCTGATTGCTGTTTGAAAAATGGAATTCTGTTTTTCCTGTCTGAGTGGTTCTCTGAAAATACAAAAAAAACAAGCTTCAAGACAAGGGCATTAAGGGATTGTACCGACCCAACGCATGCACAGTTTGGCTTGGCTGCATTCATGTTCCATTGTTATCAGAGTAAACTTGTGTTTCACCGGCGACTCGTCCATCCCCTTCCTTCTCTTCGCTGTACCTTTATTGAGTTGTAAGTTACTCGTCCATCTCACTTACGCATTCGCACACACGGCCGGCTCCCTCGTCCGAACGCGAAATTTCCATGGAAAACGATGAAAGATTGGGATTACGTGGTGGGGCCGACCCAGGCTTTTCAATCACTCGCCTGTCCTACTGTGATATTCAATAGTAATTTATTATGCTATCGAGAGTCTCGGATGCGTGTTACCTATGATTGAGGGGTGAGGGAGAGAAGAACGGAAAAAGAGGCACAGGAGAGACAGGAGGCAATAGGGATGGAAGCGATCCTCCACCAGGTTTGGAAATATGGTAGATAGCGTGATCGGTGTGTCCTGTACGTTCATCACGTGGTGTACCCCCCTCTTTCCACCTATCCTATCTCCTACATACACATCCCAACTCATCCCCCCACCAAAAAAACGTTCCTCCCTTCACACTCTATCTGATCCTTTTTCTCCCCATCCACTCTTTATTATTGGTTCACTTTATAAATCAATAAGAAAACGTCTACTTCTTTTCCCCCTTCATCCATCCATCCACCCCATCAGGCTCTCCTCATACTTGCCATAAACTCCTTATCTCCTCAAAAGGAAATATGAGTTGATGCAATACCAATGTTATCAAAAGTTCCTCCTCGCTTTTGCAATGTACTGACGGCTGGGGAAAACTCAAATAACAACTACAGATGGAAAAATCTATGCCTAGGGTCCTGGAAGTACCCAAACATTATTCCCGATATTCCTGTAATGCTCCTCATGGGAGACACACACTTTCATTTTTTCTTTATATATTACGTATCTCTTTTTTTTAAATATCGCTTACATCGTAGTAATACGCCATATCGAGTGATATGGAACGTGTTTTGAGTTATACAATCAAAGAATCAAAATTCAGAGAATACTTTTCACAAGAAGCACAGTGTTCATTAATTTTTTCAACTTTCATCTAAAAGTAGTCTCACTTGCAATGTTTAGTAATAAGTAATAACAAGTAACAAGTAATTACTAGTAACAAGTAATAAGCAACTATAGTCTCCAGCATAATCCTTATTCCAATTTCATAATAATTGAAAGAGGAAGAAAATTGAACTAAATAATATCGGGAATAATGTTTGGGTACTTCCAGGACCCTAGGCATAGATTTTTCCATCTGTAGTTGTTATTTGAGTTCTACCATCTGGTAGAATGAGAATTCGGCAGAAACAAAATTATCTAAACTGCAAGTTCAAATAACTTTGATGTTTTCGTAACATTGTCCTATTTGTCACGTTTCCTTTATTATTTTCATAACCACTGTTGAGTTTTGCGAAGAACAAGAACCATGTTTATTTTACATTAGGTACCCTTGCACAATTTCCCAATCTTGTATAACGACTTTGTTTTTTCAATAAATTTTCTCTGATCCATCGTTGCCTACACCCGAAAAAAACAAGAAGAAATGAAAATTGAGAGAGCATTGAATGAGGAAAGATAGAGAGAAGTGAGAGAGCAGTTTCCCTTTACCTAATGTTTACTTTCCAATTTTCCCACCCTCTGGAATCGATTAAGTTACAAATTTTTGTTTTACATGCTACGAAATCTTTATCGTGTGATAAATCGAAAAAGTCTCCGCGAAAGTAGAGAATAAATTTGAATTCCATTTTGCACGAAATTGCTTGTACTTCTTCCTCAGTGCATAACAGTGAAAACAGTGAAGAACCAAAGTTACTGTGTATCTTATGGAAGATGGAGCCTGCTTTTTGCTATCTAAGGTGCATACAGAAATACATAGATCACTGCTTTGAGAAAATAAAAAGTCTTAATTAAAAAGAAAATTTTTGATATATTGATATAGTTTCAGAAATCTCACAGCTTGCTAGATGAGGTGCAAATAAATAATATATTGACCCGCTATCCCGCTATATATTGACACACTATCATGTGCTTTTTTAAAAATGAAAGACGTTTGGAAAAATGATTCCGATTATTTCTGAACAACTTTTTTGCAGACATCATGAACTTATCACTTAGAACAAAAGAATTCTAGCATGCTGAAAATTTGATGTTGTCAACTGTAACGACGTTGAGAATATTTTGATTTATTTTGAGAAGAATAAAACTTGTACGAAAAATTTTTAAGATTTTTTAAAAAGAACTCCTTTCCCCCCCATTATTTCGATCTAATTCCTCTTTCTTAGTACCCTATCATTATGTTTGAGCGAAGCGATATTCGTAAATAATTAATTTTTCTGTAGTTTTCAGATTTTATCGGAAACTTCAAATTTTCTAGTAATTCATCAATCCAACCGTTTTTTATGTGAGAACATAAATTTTCCTAGATGCCTTTTTACATATAAATCAGTAGTTGAAAAACACTTGTTCTGGAATCGAAGGTTTATTTAATTGGCAACTGAGGCGACCGGGCTGAATTTTCACAACAGCTGAAAATACTTTGTGGAATTGACACATTGTGTACTCGAAGCATTGATTGATCACAACGTTAAGGGCTGACCTTGTCGAGTTGAAACACTGCGTTAAATGCATGACACCTTGGGTACTTGCAACGTTGTGGGTTTGAACTTGCGATTGGGGATTTGTAATAAAAATTGAAGCGTTGGGTAATTGCCCTAATGAGCTGAGTTTTTTGTTATACTTGATAGAAAGTAGCTACTATCCATAGATTTGTCACGTATGGAAAGTGCCCCTTTACCGTACTAGATCGGAATAATCGGCTGACAAATAGGGCCTTATAGCCGTACAAGATAGGAAAAAAAACAGATGGCGTGCGGCAAAATTTTTTCCGTCGACTCACATATATATATTATATGTATAGATATAGTGACCTCATTACGTTACTCAATACCTATGACTCAATACTTGTTTCGAATATTATCAAGCTGATTGCGCTGGGCTATCATTATTTTGGTTTATAATATGGGAATTCGTCCATCAAATTTATTCTGAATCTAAATAAAGCAGCTGATTCAATTGTCTTGAATACTTTTGAATGACTCTAGCTGAATGTTATACAGCTGATTGTATCATGCCTTTCTATCAAGTGTAACAAAAAATATCGTACATTATACGGCTGTAAACTTTTGCTGGTTCTTGCATATTCACGTTTCTGCACTCGGCTATCGCCTCATGCATGAACTATCATATGCTCGACAGGCAAAGCGTTTCTTTCCAGTCTAGTAACGTAATATACTATTTTGTTACTTCTAGAGTGAATGAAGAATCTAATAGGATTAGCAAAAATGAAATGTCCCATGAACAGGTAGTGTACAGAGGGGACCAAAAAACGTATACACTCATTGACAGTACTTTTTTTTACATTGTCCGACCAGATTTGACGAAATGCATTTTATCGGTTGAACTGCGAAATAGTTAAGTGATGAAATTCCAAACTACTTCTTAAATTTCCCCACCACGATGTTTTCCGTCTTCCTGGTTTACCTGTGTCCTTCAATCTTGCCTTTGATGATATTTTGGAGGATTCTATATTTTTGGCATTTGTTCGCATGATGCGACCAAAGTACTCCAATTTCCTGTGTTTTATATTTAATAGAATTTTAGGATGACAGCCCATCGTTTGGAGTACAGCTTCGTTTGTCACTCTATCCACCCATGAAATTCTAAGTAGCCTCCGAAAACCCCACATTTCAAAAGCTTGTACCCTTCTTTCTGTTGCTTCAGTTAGCGTCCAAGCCTCAACTCTATACAGGACAGAATAGATGTAGGAGGCAAAAAAATGCTTTTTAATCAATAATCTTGAATGTCGCCAGGCAAACAAAGGTTTCATCTGTATGAAAGTGGATTCAACTCTCTCAATCCTGCATCTGACTAATCTGACTTCAATTGAAGAGTCCCATCAAGCTTCGTTCAACAAATACCCAAGTTATATGAATTTCACCTTTCTCTCAATAGTTTTGTCTCTTTTTGACAAAACTTCTGGTTGGATTTCATTTCTGATAATTATCACGTATTTGGTCTTTTTGATACAGAGATCCAACCCATTCTCCACACTAACATCTGCAACTTAGCTCAATAGCTCCTGTAATCCCACTTGCAATTCAGAAAAGGATCATCAGAATAACGGATGTTATTAATTTATCCTGCCACCATTAACATTGATGTTATCACACAACATATATTTACGTTCATATTACAGTTATCAAGAGTCTTTTTGTGAATGCAATTTAAATAGAGGTTGAAAAGTGGAGAGAGTATGCAACCCCTTATCTAACGACTCTTTTGATGTCAACGAAGTCTGACTCTTTACTGTCGACCCTTACAGATAGATGATGCTTTTTGTCTCCATTGTTAGTTAATACGTTTATTTTGAGCATGATTTCACAATTTTTTGTCCATATTTTGACTATTATTCACTGGTTGGCCAACTGCTTACTAATTTCGTCTTTCTCTCAATAATTCGGTCTCTTATTGACAAAACTCGTGGTTGGATTATACATCTGCAATCTGGACACAACTCGTTGATTTTCACATAACAGTTATCAAGAGCTTTTTTGTAAATGCAGTTTAGAGGTTAAACAATAGTGGAGAGAGTATTCAACCTTGTCAAAATGCAACGTTTATATCAGTTGTCGAATTTTCAATCATTGATTATGCCAAATCTATACATTCCATTGGTCCCAAGCAATGAATTATTTTGAATCATTAATTACCACAAATATGAATTTTTTCTGTGTGTCGAAATTCCTTTTTACACAAGTGAGTGGATAATTTTAGAGATGTTGTAGACATAGACTATGTGGATGAAGTAGACAAGGTTATGGTTGTATGACGTTCTCACGCAAGGCATACATAAATTTTATACTCAGATCACGTTTATATCAGCTGACTTCTCGGCGATGCGTGAAGATGCCAAGTGCTGCATTTCTGCTTTCTTTGTCAAATCCAATGAAATATCCTGAATACGTAGACGGAATAAAGACAGGAGCAGCCTTAAAAGGAGCCTGATATGGAATAGAAGGACTAAAGTGTTGAACGAGCCATGACTGACGCAATAAAGCGAAATTCGTTTATGAGCCAAATTAGATTTATCGGGGCGAATAGTCTACGAGTGTATCTAACCGCTGATATACCGTCCCACGCGTTGCCGTGGAAACCATGTTGAGAGGCAGCACCTACCTACGAGTGGGCATCTCGAGCATGGTCGCTGATCAATTCGCTTTATCCCGTATCATTTGTTGTCCCTATTTAATCATTGACCCGAAAAAGTTCTACCTGTATCATGAATTTGGAATTTCTGATGTTATTTTGAATCATGAATTCCTACAAATATCATGAGACTTATTGGATTGGATTTTTTTTTATTCATCATGATGTTATAATTCAAGTTTCTGAAACCGTATACGAAATAATGCTATGTGATGAATGATTATTTATTGATTCAAAAAATAATAATAATAATAATAATAATAATAATAACATAAGAAACCACTCATAAAAGCGCTTTCTTTCCAAAATCGGTACTTCACTTCAGAAAGAGTTGGGAGGCGGGTAAGAGGAGTCAATATTGCTAAAATAAGGTTAAGAAACTCTTTGGTAACTCTCCCCCCGTTACTTTAGAGCTAGGACCGCCCTTGCTATCCACTTGAAATACTGTACCTAGTAGAAATTGGTCTTTCTCACAAATAATTTTTTTTTGTTCTGTTAGTGGGTTTTTAGTGTTTTAATGTTCTAGTGGGTCTTCTACTTTCAGTTGGTAGTTAAGTAAATTCGTATGGCTTTTCGTGGTGGGGAGACCCTTACGGTTTCGGAGGACACGTTAAGCCGTCGGTCCCGGTTGCATATAAAAAAAAAAGCAGTCGTTAAAAAAACGGCGAGGTGGAACTACCCGTAAGGGTCTCCCCACCACGAAAAGCCATACGAATTTACTAGTTGGTAGTTGGTCAATGGTTTGGAGTCCACCTGGAACTGTAGGATCACCATTCTTAACATAATTGTATCATCAATCATTTCATTACCTACGCTTCATGTAGGCTTTATCAGCAAGAAAATAAAAACAACATTGTGTGGCTCTATTCTGACTTCAATTATCATAATATTTAATTTAATCTAATTTTTCATCTTATTTTCGTTCACACTGAATAAGGGTGTTGACAAGCCTTCATTATTCATCCAGTGTCTTCCCAAGCTGTTCCTAGAACCATTTTCCATAATTTATCATGTTCATTATATTATTTTTATATTATTATTTATTATATTATATTTATTATTTTTATATTATATATTTAAATCAACCTTGAACTATGAGAAGACATATTTCCTGTCCTTCTCAGCAACTCAGCATGGACAGCCAACAGAGGATAATCTAATAGTCACTAATCATATGAATAACACATCGTACACAGTTCACAGAAAACAGTTTCACAAATATCTTGGAGTTACAATGGATTCGTTTCTGCGCTGGGACCATCATATCAACGACTTATGCGGGAGGTTAAGAAAAACCATCTACAAGTTCAGAATCCTGAGTACACTAGTCGATGAGAGGTGTCTGAAAACAATCTACTATTCTCTGACCCAGTCCTTGCTTATGTATGGGATTGTAGGATGGGGAGGAACCAGCTTCCTGCATATTGAGCCGCTCCTCAAGGTTCAGAAGCTGATTATGAGGGTCATCAACCGGAAACCACCACGCTATCCATCGGACCAGCTATTCAGCGAATTCGTTGTGATGGATCCAAGACAGCTGTACTCCAAGGAAATACTATGCAGAATACACAAAAATCCAGCCAGCATCCAAACCAGAAACCATAGCCACAACACCAGATACAGGAACCTTCTTATCACTAATGTTGCTAAGAAGGCATTATACCAAAGACATTTCAATCATCTAGCACCAAAATTATATAACCTACTTCCTGAAAACATTAAACACATAACTCACTTCAAAAAGTTCAAAGCAACAGTACAAAATTGGTTAACAAGCAAAGGAAGACAGAGAATAGAAACAGTAATTTCAAACAATTCATAGTATCATCTAACATAGAACACATTACACATTACACACTTACTAATCTTACTTATTCACTCACAAAAATTCAAACCTACTCTAGAACATGGCTTGCCATAGTGGAGTAGGTCAATTTTCCACACAAAAACTTTTGTATTATAACATAAATTTTGATCTTTTACTAACACATTTTTGTATTAATAACTGTAGATGTTTGTAAATTTGTAGTAGTATTAGTTTGGAAAATAAATCATTTATTTATTTATTATTTATTTGTACATTTCACGGTTACAAAATTCTATCAACCTTGCATTAAATCAACATTGGAGATTGTTTGAAACAATTACACAGAATCAGCTGAATTTGGGTCTCTACTTCCTTTGTCATCATAAATATCATGAATTGGACAAAAGCGACATCTAAAATTAATATTAAGTATTTGAAAGCGAAATTCAACCAGCAGTTTGACTGCTCAGTGGGAAAGGAAGTGAGCAAAGTGGAGTGCTGATATTATAGTAGAATGTTTGTGGCAGACTCGCCTTGCCTTCTATTCCTTTAGTATGAAGATGCGCTACTCAAGCAGTTTCCGTGGCAAAGGAGAAAATCCAGTCAAAATTCGTCCTTTTTCTCCCTGGCCGGAGACACCGGTTGGTAATAAGTAGGCGGAAAGTGCACGGCTCGTTCTGTATTAGTCTTAAACAACCCTCTCAGGCCGTTTCAACTTGCCACTTCCGGTTTCATCCTCTTCCTGTTTCAGTTCCCCCGCCTTTTTCCTGTGCGTAATTCCATGTGCCGAAAAAGTTAACTAAATACATTATTAATTTGAATACTCTCCACGTTATTAAATTTGGTGTTGAAAAGTGTAGACGTAATTTCGGATATTTTTTCTCTCTTCATGTCCTCTTTCCTCTGGAAATGGACGAATATTTGTCCAAACTTCACCATTTTATGTAATTGCATCGCTTAGATAGTCAGATTTTTACGGAAAAATCATTAATACGGTTAATATCATTAATACAATTGAGGTCATCGTACATAATTCTTTGCACTATGAAAATAGCATTTTCTGAGTTTACTACTGTATATTATATCTATGTGATTTTGAAAATTTTGCTTTCAACCATTCATATGCAAATTTGTAAATTTACATGAATAAAGAAATCTAATCTAATTTAATGCTCTTTTGAAGTAATTGACAACTATATTCCTCTTTTATTTTTCAAATCACCGTATTTCCAAATATTGTATAGTAGGAGAGTAGGATTATAAAATACATGGTTCAGACATATTTTAATTATTAGGAGTTTCATTTTCACTGAGTACAATGGAATCATAATTATGGTGTTTATGAGAATGATTGATTAGGCGTACAGAGTAAGTGAGGATCGATAGCACATTGCCAGAACCCACATAGTTTGCTGACCCAACACATGAGAATGCATCTCGGTCATAGAGGCCAAAACTGCCCTTTTAAGGGCAGTTCTAATTGAAGGAGTAAAGCTCCTACTCACCTAAAAAAGACATGTACTCAAATTTGGTGTTCACTACTGTGGCCATAGCATAAGCATATATATTGATTAGGCGATACGATTATTTCTCAAATACAGTAATGATAATACATGTATTTTCTCTATTAATTTACTGTAGTGGGCCCAATTACACCAATAGCTGTCATCAGTATTTTGCAAAGAATTTTCAAAACAACTTCCAAACACGAAATTATTAATGCAGAATATCACAAATAACATGAATTAAGTCATTTTATTGCCAAACTAGAATATTAGCCAGGTTTTACTGGGAATCCAGTTACAATTTTTTTTCTGGTAGATAACTGATATAATGGTAGCGGTCACAAAATTGAATTGAACTGAATTTTATATTAAATTTTATTCTTTTCTAATCCAAGTTAGTTTTGATTCAAGTAACTTGATTTCATGTTTTTTATTGATTCATTTAATACTAATAATCATTTAATAATACTAATAGGAAAAAATAATTCCCAAAAATCCCCGTTCAAGCTTGAGCAGCATCGGATTTAGTTGAGTTTTATTATGTTCATTGAAATGGTAATAAAATTTTCTCTTATAGAACAAAATTCAGATCAAACTATGAGAAAAATTTATACAAATTAAATAATTTCAACCAAATTGGATTTCAAAATAGATGACTTATTTGACATAGTTGACTTCTATGAGCAAAAACGTTTTGTCCATACCGAGATTTGAGCATGCGCTATCAGATCCAATGAAGAATGTGCTACTGAAATCTCTCTTGAAACTACGAAAGACAATGATAATCATGAGCACCATACCTAACAATTCTGTGGAATTTTGAAGTTTTGATTCTTAACATTAATTTTGAAAAGTCTGAGAGGAAAATAAAAAATCGGGCTTCAAGATTTTCTACAAGGTTTATTGATGCTTTCTGAAATAGCTTTGATAGAATTTTTTGATTGATTCGATTACAGCTCTTGAGTGGTAAATTCTTGAAATTCAAAATATGTTCCTGTTGTATGAAAAAATATATTACTTGAGAAGCTACCTGCATGAATGGTAAAAGTCTAGACTCTAGATGACCCAACCATACTCTCGAAGGCCTCATTTGAAATGCACTCCTTTCTATTCGGCTGCAGTGCAATGGAAATCATTTTAAAGATAATTTCCCTGACCGTAAGCGTATCTTCTCCATCCGCTTCAAAAAGGGTAGTTTCCCCTACGGTTGAAATTTTACATTAACTCACCTCACGTAATCGATAGTATTTTGAAAAGGTAGACGATTTATTATCATGATTTTTCATCCATAAGATTGGCAAACTGGGGTCACACAGTATGGATTATCAAACATATTCATAATAATTCATGGTGGCAATTCAATTTAGAAGCCGCCCAGAAAAAACCGATAACTTGGCTCACCATCATGTTCTTCCAAATTTCATTCTATCGAATATAGAAATTTGAAATTATTGTATCAATCCACAGCATCCAAACATTTCTTTCTGGAAAGAGAGAACTAATTGAACCCGGCTAGCTTCCTCTACCCCAAAGACATGCTCAGCTCGTGAATCTACACTCTTTTCATGGGATTTATCCATACAGAAAGGTACCGGGAACCCAAAAGGACAACCCAATTTTAGATTCATGGACTTCTAATAACTTTTGCACGAATATTAACCAGATAGCATATTTTACATTGAAATAATCAAGTAAAGCATGAAATAGTAGGAAACTTATAATAATACAAAACCAATCAGACATGGTCAGGTCAGCTATATTTCCCTGCTCTAACTATTTAAATTGAAAGAAAAATATATTTTTGAAACACTTCTTCTAACACAATTTCTGGTAAGCCTACCTTGTCGGCGCACTGTTAACACTTGATGAACTTTGTAATAAATTGATGTTGATAATGATCTTGTGATTGTGGCTGGTGGCAGATGGTGATTGGAGAATCAGCCCTTCCTGGCTGAGTAGCGGACGTTTAGCTGCTGGTTATGTTGTCTGTCTCACGGCTTGCTGCAGATTGATCTCTCAGCTTTTGGCGAGTGCTAAGATGTAGTACCATTCCTCACGCATTCATAATTAAGCCTAGTTTATTGCTTTTTTGTTTCCTAGTCCCTCCCAATTTTGAATCCCTTCTCGGTAGGAAAAGCTGGTTTTGGAGTGTGTGTGGTGTTACAGTATTTGACGATAGTTTATATTATTATTGTACTATTTGTGATTGTAAAAATAATTAGATGGAAATTAAATGATATTGGTTTTCGTTTAAGATTAAGAGTCCATATCGCTTGAGGAAACTTACTTTTCTTGGCTTCTGTTCTTCAAGATAGGTCAGATGACCGATGAATGTGGTCGATTCCATAGTGTTTTAATGACTTTTTTATATTAACTTTTTAACGAATTGCAGTCAAATTTTTATTAAGAATAAGTAGAATTTACTTACTCTGTAGGCCGAACGTTTTCGAATCTTGGAAATCCATTTTCAGAGACCTCTTAATATTAACAACGCAGTTCGTCATGGAACAAGAAATCCAGGAATTTTTTATCATTTTTCGAACAATTCTTGTTGTATTATTTATTGTCAAATGAGAATAACAATGTAAACATGCTGCCTTACACATTTAACATCCAATTTAATACCAATAGACTACAATTTTTATTGACCGTATTTTCCATCTGAGTTTCTACTTAGTCAAGTCATCACTGTATTCGCCATGGGGTTTGAATAAAATATCGATCAAATTAATGGTATTCATATTCCTAGACAGTTCTCTCACTAACTAATTGGGTGATTAACAATTGATTCACTACTGCAACTTTATTCCAATCATAATGCCATAAATCTTCACAAGTGAATAAGCTCACTTGTATAAACGTAAAACCGGTTTTGCTGAAATACAATTTTAATTCATATTTTTTTTAAGATGTGCGTAGAAATCATTTACTGGAATATAAAGTAGTGTGATAACAAATACCAATATCAATGATAGAAGCTCCAAATTCTACTCTCAATTCAATCCTTTTTTAGAAAAAAAAACTTTCTCTGAAACCTATACCTGATTCCTTTACTTCACCATTCAAAATAAATTTGGAAGACGGCCGCTGGGCATTACAGCTCTGTAGGAGAACAGGAAAGAAAACTGGAGACGTGTGAAATTGGTCGAATGATCAGAAAAAACCCACGGAGAAGGAAAGTATAATTCAGTCGGAAAACTTGAAGCCTCAAGCGATAGAGGAAAGGCATAACAAGGAGGAAACTGGGTGGAAATCTCTCTTGGCCGTTTCCCCTCCCACGATCCACATTTCCCCTATAAACATCTTTTCCTGTCAAAGACAGTACCCTGCATCTGCCAGAAACACCTGAGCGCAGGATATATATGCCTTTTGAACCTCATTCCAACTGCTTCTACCGTTCGGTGGAAAAATATTCCATGTCATTGCGTTTACACTTGCATTCAATAGTCGTAGCTTATTTATATTTTCTTGTTTCTCCCAATGCTACAACCTCCTATGCATTACCCGTATTAAATAACATGGATTTCTATTTACACACATACGTCATTTCCATCGATACCATCTGCGAATGCAATCGAGCACACTCATGTTTAAATTTTTGTACGTATGTTAGTGAGGAAAAGTTTACTGCGAGAAAAGGGGTATTTCTATAACCAACTTTTGCTCATCTTCCACCCCCCTCCCCTAACTAATCAGAGCCTCACTAAAAAATCAACCGGAGTAAACAAAATTTACTGACTAGTTCAATTGTATGTACTCAATTTTAAGTACGCTCATACTTTATAATAATTATATTGAAATCAAATTTCATAGGAAATTACAAAATTCCTGTACAATTGTACAGCCTACACTACCAGAATAACTTGAGACTTGGAGTACCTTATATTATTGAAATTCATTCCAGACCCATCCAATAGCATTCCACTCAAGTGCCTAGATTTTGATTGCTCTTTGTTGCCTGTCTACACTCAGGAAGTTGAAGTCACATTAACTTGTTCTGATAGGACTCAGTTTTTCCAGGAAGTCAAATCTATCATAATAGACACTTAAATTATTGTTTCACGATTCACATTCATGAAGTTGTGTGTACTTCTGGATCTTCTCACTCCAGTTTCAACATAATTTATTGCTGATTAGTTCTCCATTTTATTTTGCTAGTTACTTTTTTGAACAGAATAATAAGAATGAATAATAAGACGAAATTGTCACAACCACATTTATTAAAACTTCGAGAAACTAGTTTCGGTTGTTACACCATTATCAATCTCAATCAAACTGAAAACTGAAGTACAGAGAAGCCTTATATATACTGTGCATGGAATGATACTATTGGCTAAGAGGGAAAGAGGCTGATCTTAATCGGACGTTGTGATTGGTTGTCAAGTCACGCCCCCTGGTGGAAGGAGTAACAAGCAAAAATACGAGTCAAATCAATAACTAAACACTGTGAAAATCAAGAAAGTAACAAAAAATTGTAATAAGGCTAGAATGTAATCAAACTAAAATTAAAAAAAAATTAAAATTAGAAGACTGAAGTGCAATCAAGGTCAACTGAGAAATACACATAAGAACTGCTTTTTAAAAATATTATGGAATTATAATGAAACCAAGTTAGTTGTATTGAATTGGTTAAAATAAATTTGGTCATTTAAATTAGTTATGGAATCGTTTTTTACCAACTTAGTTATCTCCAAAGCTTCTAAAATGTTCAATTATCTGCCTTTGCCAATCAAATGCAGAAATTCAACATTTTCTTCAGCCTTGAACTTGTGTCCATTATTAATGAGATGTTCTGCAAAATTTGAATCTCCTTTTTGGGTTTTCCAATCCCTGATATGTTCATTTACCCTACATTTGAAACTTCTACCAGTCTGACCTACATAACAAGCATTACAATCACCGCAATTCAATTTATAAACCCCACTTTTATCCCAGATATCAATTTTGTCTTTACTACGCCCAAATAAGCTCTTTAAAATTGGTTTGGTTTGAAAAGCTACATCAAAACCGTTCTTTTTCAGTTGTTTTCCTAATTTATCAGAAACTGGGCCAAGGTAAGGCACCGTTATCCATGACCTTTCCCCAGTTTCAGTTACAGTAATGCTAGCACTGACTGCTAGTCTCATATTTATTTTATTTAAGATTTTATTGACAATGATTTCCTCATATCCATTTGTAATAGCTATCTGTTTAATCGTACTAATCTCTTTTTCAAAGTGATGATTGCTCTCATTGGAATGGTTAAAGCTCTATAAATCATACTATTGAAAGCTGCAAGTTTGTGCGATATTGGGTGACATGAGTGATGAGGTATGATTACATCGGTATGAGTTACTTTTCTAAAAATAGAGAAGTTGTGGGTTCCGGTGCTATGGTCAATTCTTAAATCTAGAAAATTTAAAACACTATTCTCTTCCAACTCTATGGTGAATTTAATCTTATGGTGTAAACGATTCAAATAGCTAAGGAAATTATCTAATTGTCTATTGCTACCCTTCCACAAACAAATAATATCATCTACATATCTGTACCAATAAGCAATCCTATCCTTAAAATTATTATTTTCAAAAATTCTACGTTCAAGGCTATCCATAAATAATTCAGCTAGTAGGGGTGAAAGGGGTGAACCCATCGCTAACTCATCTTTCTGTTCATAAAATTTATTGTCAAACTTGAAATAGTTATATTCAGTACATAACTTCATCAATCCCAACAGCTCAGTTCTAATAATAGGATCATTAATTGTAGTTTCCACGATCTCTTCAGCTCTGTTAAGACTTTCTTCAGTTGGTATATTTGTAAAGAGATTAGTTACATCAAAAGAAACAAGTTTATAAGATGAATGAACAGGAATATTTTTGATTTTATTGACTAACTCCAATGAACTCCAATAACTCCAATGGCCATGCTCCACTCCAGGCGGATCAGGGCTGATCTTCAAGACAAATCGATGGTGATCATACCTGCAAAAGGTTGTCCGCAGGGAGGTGTGCTTTCTCCTCTTCTGTGGAACCTTGTGGTGGATGGTCTCCTCTGTGAACTCACTAGTAGAGGCGTCTTTGTCCAGGGCTATGCAGATGACATAGTCCTCATGGTACAGGGAAGGTTCACAAATATTGTTGCTGATGTCATGAACGTCAACCTTCAATTTGTTAGTGACTGGTGTCTTGGAGAGGGACTAAGTATAAATCCCTCAAAGACTGTAGTTGTTCCATTTACAAGGAAAAAGAACCTGGAGTCTCTCTCCCGTTTGAAACTTGGACCAACACAGCTCAAAGTATCAGGTATAGTCAAATACCTAGGGCTGACTATCGACTCCAAGCTGACTTGGAACAATCATTTGAATAATATACTGCACAAAGCAAAATGGGCGCTTATGACGTCCAGGAGATTTGCAGGCTCCATGTGGGGGATCAAGCCTCACATAGCGCTGTGGCTGTACAAGGCAGTAATAAGGCCTCAAGTCACATATGGATCACTAGTCTGGTGGACAAAGGTGAACCAGATTACAGCTACAGCCAAACTCACAAGTTTACAAAGGATGGGCACACTCCTAGTCACTGGAGCTTTCAGGAGCAGCCCATCAGCAACTCTTGAAGTTGCTCTTGGCTTGCTGCCCTTGGATATTTTTATCAAGGCAGAAGCACGAAAATCAGCCTATCGATTGAAAGTCGCAGGCCAATGGAGGGAAGGCCTGTCTGGAACAGGCCATTGCACAATCACCAAAGCTGTTGCTCATAGCCCTGTGCTTGAAATGACTTCAGATGTCATGAGTACAGAGATGGTTTTCACTAAACCTTTTTCTGTTAAATTCTGCTCTAGAGAGGAGTGGAGGTCTGAGGAAGGGCCCTATATCAGGAGAGGTAGCCTTGTCTGGTACACAGACGGCTCTCTTATTGAAGGGAAATCTGGCTATGGGGTGTACAGTGAATCACCCAGAACAGAAATCTGTGCAAGTCTGGGACAATACTGTACTATCTTTCAAGCAGAAATTTGGGGCATCATGGCTTGTGCCAATATAGGCATTGCCAGACGCTATTGCGACAAGCATATAGTAATCTTGTCAGATTGTCAGGCAGCCCTCAAGGCTCTTGACTCTAATGAAATCAAGTCAAAATTGGTGTGGGAGTGTCACAAAACACTCAGCAAGCTCGCAACCCACAACTCTGTGCATCTTGGTTGGGTACCTGGCCATGTAGGCATAGGTGGCAACGAGTGTGCAGATGGGCTTGCTAAGCAAGGTTCTAGTAGGTCATTCTTTGGCCCAGAGCCAAGCTGTGGCATAAGCAAAACTACTGCCTTCCACACAATAAACAAATGGTCCAGGGACTTACATCACCAGCAATGGCAAGGTCACTCAGGCCAAGCACTTGGCAAAAGGCTGCTAGCAGACACAAGCTCCTACTTCACCAACTGGCTGGTGAGGCTGGGTAGAGGTCAGGTTAAGCAGCTAATTGCTCTGATAACTGGACATGGCCACTTCAGGAAACATCTCCACACAATCGGACTCAGAAATGAAAATCAGATGTGTAGGCTTTGCAATCAGTCTGAAGAGACTGCCAAGCATATCATACTGGATTGCGAGAGACTCGGGGCAAGGAGAATGGCTCTGTTTGGCTTTAAGCAACCAGGTGATGAATGGGACGTTAGCATAGGGAAGAAACTCCTAGATCTTGTAAAGGGCACAGGTATTGGTTTGCCTAACTAACGTACTAGGGACACACAATAAGCTTCGGTTGACGTGTGAGGATCTTTGAATCTTCTGGATCTTTGAATCCGTCCCTTCAAACATAACATAACATAACATAAACTCCAATGAATTTTTGATTCCAAATTTGGGTTGGAATCCCGTTAACGATCTGAAGCTACTGTTGAGTTTGTGGGCCAATTTCGAACATGGAGAATTAATAAATGACACTACTGGTCTTATCGGAATATTATTCTTGTGAAGTTTGGGCTGACCAAATAATCTGGGCGGGTATGGGTTCATAACTGTTAAATATTTGATTTCTTGTTTATCAATTAACTTTGTGATACCTGCCAGCTTACTTTTAACTAATTTATTAATGTTGTTGGTTGGATTGGAGTTAATCTAAATGAAATTATTATCTGAAATGAATTCGTTAACTTTACCTATGTATTCCGTTTTCTCTAATATAACCGTGTTGCCTCCTTTGTCTGCTTTTACTATGATCAAATCGTTGTCTTTGACTTTCTTCTTAATCTTCTTCACGATGTCCTCTGTATGTTGAATATTGGGTAAAACTTGTCTTGCCTGTTCTTGTAAAATTATGTTTGCACATCTGTTGGTTAAAATACGATTCTGTGACACTCTCCAATTCCTATCAATGCTGCATGCTAGAAGTTCTGCTTGTTTGCTCCCTAAACTACTATAATTGTTGAATTTAGTACCTTGTCCTAGCAATTCTTGTTCTGAAGGTGAAAACGCGACGTTAGTAAAATTTTTAACTCTATCAGCAAACTTATGGTGATGATTTGTATTATTCGGTTTTGGACGTTGTTCTTCAACAAGTTTCTGTAACTTCAAGTTCTGTGTAACGGTTTTTTCTTTTAATTTCTTATAGATTTCGTCCCTGCACTTATTGTCTAAGAAATCCCATTCAATTTTGTGTAATTTTTTCGTCAGTTGCGAATGTAAGATGAAAATGTAGAACGATAAGCTATCCCTTCTTTTGTACCACCAGCTAATTTCCTTCTTTATCCAAAATTTTTGTGCTTGTTCAATACTTTTTTGCGCAATCATGGACTTGTTATTGGATTTCATTGAAACAAACTTCGGTACTAATCCCAATTTAAGGCACTGTCTATTGAAAAATATATTCCTCTCTGCTTAACCAAACTTCAGTTTAAGTTTGAAATATAACTTCACCTGTTCTGCTTGACTCGTCTTATTATTCATTATGGATACCTTCCGCAATATCACCTTCGCCATTACTAAGGAATAATAAGAACTTTAAAATTAATTTTTATTCATTCATATCATCCCAAACAATCATACGTTTTTCAATTTTAATTGGAATAACTTCTGCTCTCGTTCCAGTTTAGGGTCCAGTGAAGATTACTTTTATCAGTTACTCAATTATTGTTTGTTTGATTTTTGATTAGCAGCTCTCCATTCCCATTTGTCCAGTCCTAGTTTGAAATCTATTATTTTCTATCATTGAAAAAACCGGCAAGCTCGCTTCGCTCGCCTTGCCCGTTCCAGTAGACGTAGTGACAGGAGAGGGAGATTCATATAATATTGAAAAAATATCAATTCTTGACAAAAAAATTCCTTCAACAGGAAAATTTCGAAACATTTACTTAGAACTCATCTAGTCTTAAATTAACCTGGATATCAAACTTTTATAGCTTTTGCATCGTGTTTATTGAGGAGCTGTAACCAAAAAATTCAAATATCATCAATTTTGGACTTGACAGATTATATGACAGTTTTAAGCATATTTTTTTTGAGGATGAAGCCCACATAGGTTGATGATGGTGATTGAAGAGTTGGAACTACAGTTTTAGGTGGATTCCGAACCACTGGGAAGTGATTTTACAGCAGAGAACAGTGTCTTTTTTGCTGGCCAATCTAATCGGTCACCGTTACAAACAGGACCTACGAGAACGCAGCTTATCTCTATCTGATTGAACAAATATCTGGTACGCCTCGTGGCTATCACTTCCCCAAAGTACTATTTTAGGAAGTACTGTATTTTAAAACCCTTTATCATCATGGCGCAATGGCTCAATGTAAAACATGTATTAAATCCAACTTTTTCGGCTCTATGATTACACAATGGAAAGTTGTACAAAGATGACTCACCATTTTTCCTCTAGCCAAATGCAATGAGGTGAAAATTTAAGGTATTTGAGGTTCAAAATTTATGTTATTTTGTTCTGCTTAGGCTCCTGATTCTGAAACAAATCGATTTTTTCTATCATCAAAATTAGCCACAATCAAGCATTGATGCCGTCGTCGCCGAATATGTGTGCATCGACCTTTATCCGAGGGCGGACGAGAAGGGTTCTACTGTATATTAATGCAAGTGTGAATGTAGCGAATAAGTATAAGTTATAATAATTTATTTGTATTGATGCTAGTAGGCTATGAAGGAAATAATCATGAATATCACCTTATCAGTAATACCAGGACTAGCTATTATAAAACACACAATTAATGAACGATTTCGCAAATTATGTCTAACAAGCTCCATTTATTAGTTAGTTATTTTTTTATTGCTAATGATGCCCACATGAGTCCGAGACTTGTGCGTGGGTAATAAGGTGAATGATAACCTATACAGATTCCAAACGGAGGAGCGTGATTCGAACCCACGCTAGTTGAAGTTGTGACGGCCCAACCAACTGCGCTATGCGGCTCGCCACTTACTTCAATCTTATTATTGGATGTTGATAGTTTTGTTTATTTCCTACGACTTCAAATTTAAAATAGTGAGTGGAATTCATGGAAGTGTGTGAGTGACCTGTCGGGAGCTCCTCTGGGAGCAACATATCAGATCAGGACAATGGAGCGTGAATCCAGCGAGAGACAGGTAGGCTTTGCCATTGAGCTACGGGCTCATAAACGATGCCACACCTTGGGGACTGCCTGGTGATGCCTGGTCAAGGCACTGTAGGCTTACAGGGATTAATGATTCCAGCTTGCCAGCTGACAACCTGTAACAGACCAGGATAGCCCTGTACAGGATAGACCAGTACTTTGAAACATCCCTTAAACTGTACTTCTCTTGATAGTTTCACAAAAGTAGGTACATTTTTCATGCTCAGGCTTAAACAAATGAATGTATAATTCCGATGTGAATAATTAACAATTTCTTGAATCTTGTGGCCGGGTTAGAATCATCTTTTTGATGAGCGTAATTCTTCTCAAACTACTCTCATTTACTTCTTCATTCATATTTTGCTTCTGGAATACATTCTCCAATAGGCTACTCCAATTGAAAAATGAAGCTCAATATTCAGTATACCGTTACTACTGTTATACTCTAGAGATTTTGAGCAAAACTACGTTATCGATAACGCTAATGCTTACCTCAGCACTCCATGCCTCTACTTGCTCCAAATGCAAGGAGCTGGAAAGCAAGCTTAACATAGAGTGGTCTGGTTAGCGTTAGCGTTAACGTAGCTTAGCCCAAACTTTCTAACATTAGGGTGACCGGCTGTATTGGGACAGCTGTTCAAACCAGACAAATAGTTTTCTTGGATTTCTTGTTCCATGACGATCTTCGTTGTTGATATTGACTTTCTATTGTAAATTTTACGACTTGCAGTCAAGTCGTTGAATTTACAATGAAAGTTAAATAGTTTTCAACTAGCTATTTTGCCCGTCCTTCGTACGGATTATGTTTAGAAATAAGACTAAATATGTTTCGGCTTTTTTGATAGCAACGATCATGAAGTTGTTAGCAGCTTAGGCCCCGTTCAGACGATACAGTTTTTTTGCGGTACGGTTTTTTTAAAATAAGTTTCTTACTGAAGGTTTTTCTTAAATTTTGATCAAAGTACGCAAATTCTTGTTTCAATATTCCACACATTTTTCTCTCTTTATTTTTATATTAATCTTAAGTCTTGTCCCACAAGGCGGGTCTCTCATATATTAGAGAAATTAAATTTTCACAATTAATATCTTCCACTTCTGGACACTGGAATTCACTAATAAGAAGATCAATGCTGAAGAATATCAATGAAGAAGAACAATGCTGACGATCTGAAGACTGCTTCCAACATAATAAGCGTATCATTTGAACATATCCATTCCCGGTACAATACATGTGCAACCGGATACGGATAGTTATTTTGCGGTACAGCTGATTTTAGCGATACAGTTTTCGAAGACAAAACCGAATGTAGAAATCGGCTAGAACAGCTTTTTTACTGGATCCAGTCGAAGCAGTATTGTGTGAACATACAATATGAAATGTACATGCAAACGAAAGCACTGCAAAATAACTGATACAGCAAATTTACTGTACCGCACAAGAACTGTATCGTGTGAACAATATCGTGGGCCCTTAGTAAACAACTTAGAATGTAAACAATTCAGTGAGAGGCATCGGAGAGAATATTTTTTGAGAACAGCTGATTGATATATCATGATAAATTACGTGATTTTTTCTTACATGGTAATAATAGTGCTACCTGGCGAATTCCCAAGAGCCTGGCACAAACCGCACCTTCCTAAAATGTTCATTTTTGTTTTGATAAATTGAAATTAGAAAATTTTGTTTTTTTTTCAACAAAGAAATAATTGATAAAACATAAGATGAGCTTTAATTCACCAGACATATGTTTCCTAAAAGACTGCAATGCTCCGACTACACAAGTCTGCAGGCAGCGTAAATAACGCCGCGAAGGGCCCACCATTTATATTTGAGAACAGCTGATTGATATATCATGATAAATTACATGATTTGTTCTTATTCTTATGTGGTAATAAAACTTGGAAGAAATGTATCCAAAATCGCACAATACTTGGTTTTTAAACGTTTATTATTCTGTTGAAAAAAAAGTTAATTTAGTTTTTCATAGCTAAAGACATTGTCAATAATGTTTTCAATACTGTTCAATAACTAAAATCCCGATCGATGCTCTCGTTTTTGAGGAGAAGGCCGCGTAAAATGTATCCAAAATCGCACAGTAGCCTACTTGGTTTTTAAACGTTTATTAGTCTGTTAAAAAAAAAGTTAATTTAGTTTTTTATAGCTAAAGACATTGTCAATAATGTTTTCAATACTGTTCAATAACTAAAATCCCGATCGATGCTCTCGTTTTTGAGGAGAAGGCCGCGAAAAATACCTTTGCGGCCGTGACAGACAGACAGACAGACAGACAGACAGACAGACAGACAGACAGACAGACAGACAGACAGACAGACAGACAGACAGACAGAAAGTGAGATAAGACTATTTTCGGCTTATTTAATGTATAAAACGTAAAAATAACCAAAAAATATACAATTCTGATAAATGTACAGACAAAACTCTAATTTTATTTATATAGATAGATGAACAGCCGACCACCGATATCGATGCTGTGCTGGGCGGCGTTGAATGAACGGATTTATTAAAATCAATGATTCGATTTGAACAGATGACAACCCAGCACAGTACAGCTTTTGATGGCTGGGTATCTTAGAACATGGCATGCCATAGTAAAGTAGATTTATCTCCTGAATACGTGAATACCTCTTTTAAGAAGTATAACATAATATTGTAGGATTCATTTTTGTGGTTGTATGCCGTATCATTAACTTATCATTTATTTATTTATTATTTCTATCGATATGGGTTAAAAAGGATGGATTGAACTTGGAAATGGATGCATGGATGGAGAAACTTTTCGTCCGTTATATTCCCAAAGTTATGATTGGTGATGATATTGAGAGAGTGTGGGTGGAAAATGTATTCTCCGGAACAAAAGTGTCTAAGGAGACGCAATCATAAAATATGAATCTTGTTAGTGGAAGCAGACTGGAAAAAAGTTTGTTTGACAATATGGAATGATTAAGGCCATCTAATTAAAAATGTTAAAGTGTTCTTTGGAACTGCTTTCTCATCCATTTTCCAATGTAGGAAAATTAATTACCGTTGAGATGAATTCAAAGCTTCACATCAATTTTCCTCTACTCTGCAATAGAAAATTCTCTGATTACTGATCACTCCTTAGCTATTCTCCTTCTGCGAAATTTTAAGAAATTAAAAATGTTTATTAATAATTAATAGAATGCGCTGCCTAACGCAGTTCAGAGCTCCAACAGCAACAGGAATTTATTTTTATTTTAATAATAAAAAGGCACATATTAATCCAGATAAAATAAGTTTAGCATTTAACCTAGCTCTTGTATCATTAGAACATTTTTTTATTGTCTGTCAAAGATATACAGATTTTAGAGTTCAGCATCTGAAGCAATATATATATAGTTAACATAGTTGATCCTTTTAGTCAAATCTTGATTGTTATCGAACCTGGATAGCGTAAAAGTTAGTCATTTATTTTTGTACAATTAAGTCAGTCAAAAGAAGAAAAAAGCTCTATAGAAAGATTCAATAGGAGTAATTCAGGGGACAATACTTAATAATTCTGCTGTTTGAGATACAGTTCTGTATGACGAAGTTGATTATCCTGAGAAAAATTCGCTGTAGAGAGGTATTCGTTATTGAGAGGTTGTGTTAAGAATACTGCCACCCCATCTTACAGATCTTATAATATATTGCGGGCGGTAATTAAGTGAAGACACTCACCAATTCATTTCCAGGAAGCATGACTTGAACTTGAACGTAGTGGAATTTAATCGAAGTATACGCAGAAGCGAAATTTTTCAACTGCCTTTACTAAATTTATTTCAATACTTTTTACACACGAAATTATTAGATTAAACACAACATAATTCTGTAAGTAACTTCGTATAGGAACTTTCAAATTTTTTCTAGTTTTTAATGTTTTACTATAAATGCCGAGTTTTAAGAATTGAAATGTGTGACAAAGGAAAATGGTGGAAGGATGGGAAAGTCCAGTAGAACTACAGAATGACGAGTTCTTAAAATTCTATTTTTAGTAACCTGCATTCAATTTCCGACATGTGTTTCAACCTCTACTTACTGTCTACCACTCCTTCTACCTACCTGAAACTCTCATTATTTTTGGTTTTATTGATCTCCATGCTGAAAATAAACAATTCCTTGGAAATTTGGGCTTCCTATACACACTACATTTCGTAAAATGAAGTGAAGAGAAAACTTCGTTGTTGAGAGGTTCGTTGTTGAAATTCGTTACATAGAGGTAATTAAGCAGTGAAAATTCTAAAATGTCATGGGCAAAGGTAAAAATTTGTTATGTTGGGGATTTCGTTATTTGGTTTGTTATGTAGAGGTTTGACTGTAATTGTTTATCATGTTATAAAATTATTGTTGATTGCTTGTTTTGTTCAAGCTTGAATGATCTTAAATTTGAATTTTTGCTTTGAAAATTATTTTTATTAGATTGAAGTATAACCAATTATTCAGACATTGTTTTTTCGTAAAATATTAATAAGTCACAATTATTTGTTTTGGTTTGTTGTTCTCTATTACTTAGTCCAATATGCTGCAGTCCATCGAATCCTTGCCGATTACCCTACTGCGGCTGCCTTACCCAAATTAAAATTATTAAAGTACGTTCTTGTTAAATCTTGGAGATAATATATTTGTAGTGACACTATAATATAGTTATTAATTAGCATAGTTATTCATTGATAATACTGATCATTCATGTTCTTCCTTCTTTCCGTACTATGATCTATCCTTCTTCCATTGATTTTTTTCTTAATTATTTTTCCTAACCCCCCGATTCGTAACTTCCTTAATTTCATGTATAGTACAGAAATGTATCTAAAACATTCTACAACATATAGCAATGAAAATGAGAATACCCAAATTTTAGAATAGTAGGATCTAGGATGGATTACTGTTATCAAAACGGCGAGTGGTGTGGTTTGGCAGAGTGAAAGGGAAGAACGACAATATCTGATGTTGTGCAGCATCCGGCTCTGGCTCAGACTGAAGCTGACCGCCCATTTATGCGCTTTCAATAATTCATGTGATAACAGACTGCATTCTCTTCCCTCTCATCCCTCTTCTCCCTCTTACCATCATAGCCACTGCCATTCACATCCGAAACAGTTATTCAGACATCAACAGAACCGACAAAACTCTCATTCCTCTTGATAAGGCATCAGCAAAACGAAATATGTTTGTTGTGCTATTTACTCGTCCCTGAAAGTCTACCTGCTCGGCTATATCAAGCCTATCTTTATCACAAAAAAATATGTAAATAGGATGTAAATGCAATTGAATTGATTCAGGAGATACACTGTTTTGTCACCCTAGAGGGTATGAGCCTTTGAGTTTTGCCTCTTTTAAATTGAAAAGATCTCAACGTTTAGCGCGCTACTTTCATTGAGAACCTTTGTTGGTCAATGAATGATCAGACTGGCTGGCACAGAATCTCTTTGATAAGCTTCATTCATTATTTTGTTCGATTTTGAGATAAGTATATATGATGGAAATCTGACCCAGTCCAAGAGTTTCTCCAATTGCCATCATCAATACAAAAATCCTCGAAGTAGTGATCAATATTATTGTGTATTGTGAATCTAATTGATTCTGTAAGGAGCAAAATAATGAGTAGGAATGATGTCAGAAAGCTTGATTTAGAAGAAGTGAGCCACTTTAAATTTGCTGATGAATAGGTTCAGCCCAGCAGAGCTTTGTGACTCTAATTAAAAGTTATTCCAATAGGCTATTTTAATCTCAGAGAAGAATAATCGATAGTAATCCAGTCAGTCAATTTACTTCAGCACAGCGGCGTGGCGTAGCAAGGTATTGTGGTTACCGAAAGTACCTCGCATTGTCCCCCCCCCCCCCACGCAGAAGAATATAATAAAAATGACACCATATTAAAAAAATCTAACTTTTTCCCATGGCAGAATAATATTTTCAATGTAAATGTCAGTAATTTTGTCTAATAGAAGAGACATTTCTATCAATTGTGTACTTTTCATTGCAATTTCTTATCATACTTTAATAATAATTGTTTTGATAGATGAGGAAGAAGCTGACATAATAGCGGCTACAGAGGCTTTCCTTTCAGAGTTTTGTTATTTATTATTCAATTTTAAACCTTCCTGGGGATGATTGGCTCCACACAATTAATTAATTTTTGCAACTCTTCAGGATGCTGGCAGGCTTATCATTTATTTAAAAAAATATTTATTTGAAAACAAATACCATTAAATAATGCGTCACCCCCTTCGGGCTTTCACCCGGGGTGACCGCCGCCCCTGCTCACCATTGCTACGCCATTTATTCATCATATTCAAGTAAGAGGTGCTCAAAACGTTTTCATCAACACCAGGCCTTTCGAAAATGATTAAGAATAACGGATATCACCCCTGAAACTGAACCAAAGATGTTGGTCGCTCTTCCAATGTTTCTTATGAATTGAAGGCCAGATGGCATATCTGGTGAGCCGAATGTTTAGAGAGGCTGTAAAAGTAATTGAAATGATTCTGCTTTCTTATCTTTTGAAAATAAAACGCTCAACGAATGAATCGTTTTTACATCATGACAACGTCAATAGCGCCATTATTCTAAACGCTTTTGACTCTAAGAGTACGAACGATATTATTATAAATTCAGACAATGGTGCACCATGCAGAGAGGACACTTATCTTCACTAGCTCTGTACCGCAGTGCTTTATTTTTTAATGCTATTCCGCTAAGTGCAAACGAGAATCGAACACAGGTTATTGGCAATCTATAACTGTCGGCTGGCGCACTAAGCTATTCTGGTGTGAGCGAGCCCACGCTTTTCGGCCCACGTTGTCAATAACTTGAGACTATCTTCACAGTCCACAATTGTTGCCACTGATTGTTATTTACAGCTTTATTTGATAGCGCGTATCATATATACTATGACGGAGTGATATGCTACCGATTCGTTTCGCCGTAGAAAAATACCTCCTACACTTCTATTCAGACAGTGCTGTCCCCTGTCTACTACCCTTAGAATTAAGTGCTTGGCTTTGCCTGACTTATTACGAAATTCAAGCATCTGAAAGAATGGACTCTATCCTAACGATGCCGACGATTATAGAACAGAATTTATGGGAGTTTTCCGCAACTTCTATATCTCACTTCTCTTGGAAACAATAAAGTTACAGTATTTCTGCTACAACAATAGGCTTCTCTTCTATTGTGCTACCATAATAAAACTGATAAGTTGTTACGCTGACAAATCAATTACCCAAAAGAACAATGTATGAAAGTGGGGATGCAGAAATTGTTAGGCAATATTGCATGGGAGTATAGTTTATTATTTTCCCCATTATTTTCAAACAAACGATAGTTGGGGAGTGGGAAATTTGTAGGAAAGGTTAGAGGTTCTTTTATAATATGATGATATTCCTCATAGAATATGAATTTATTATGCACACAAAAGATACCATTTTACTTCATGCAGTCTGTTTTTATAGCAGTCTGTGTCCAGTAAATATATCAGAAATTCTGAAGAAAAACTTTCAAATACAGTGCAATCTCGCTAATCCGGCACTATATCGGGATTGGTGTTGTCGGATTACCGAAATTGCCGGATTAGTGGATGTATGGGTAAAAAACGTTCAAAACACATCCAAATGTAAGTTGAAAGTTAATAAAAACATGTTAAAGTAAATATAGTAGAACATTACATTACTGTACTCTACAATAAAACAGTACTGTACAATTATGAAATTATAAAAGTAACAATAAAATGGAAACAGTAAGAGTACCAATTGAAAATTATAGTAAAACGAACATGGGTAAGAAAAAAGTCATTGACTGTTTCCTGTTTTTTTTTTTTGGGGCGCCCGCACAGTGCCGGATTATAGAGACTGTACTGTATGATAATTTCTACATTGCTTTGAAGCCTACTCAACAAATAATTTTTGAAATATAGTAGTTCAGCACATAATAAGGGTTCCAATTTTTATAGCATGTAAATATCGAATACTTTTAAGAAATAACGATTGATATTGAGAATGTTCCGTGATATGAACAAATGCGTGAAATCAGGTAATGTTACCATAATGCACACTAGTTATGTTACTTTTATAATGTGTCTACTATAAAACTACTGAAGGCTGAATCTCGTGATAACAGTATAAATATTATTTTCTGTACTATTGGAGTCGGCGTAGCCGAGTTGGCTGGTCTGGGTCCTGGGTTCGATCCCAGTTGAGTACAATATATTTTTCTCGAGCCACTCCCGTGTTTCGGAGGACACGTTAAGCCGTCGGTCCCGGTTGCATATAAAAAAAGCAGTCGTTAAAAAAACGGCGAGGTGGAACTACCCGTAAGGGTCTCCCTACCACGAAAAGCCATACGAATTTACTTACTTTTACTTCTGTACTATTTTATTTGTTATCTGATAGATTTATCATGTATTATCGTGGTTGATTCATGAATATTGTGATCTAAATTTAAACTTGGATTAACAGAAAATCCAAAGTAATAATAAATTATGATTAGCTCGAAGTTGCCTAGACCTCTGTTAACGGTAGTGTTATTGATTGTTGTGAAATCGGGAGCTGGAATCGGTTGAATTATTAACTGAATTATTATGATGTTTAATCTACAGCCACTTTGAGGAAAAATATTACTCCTAGTAGACAGTTAATTATATATGACTGAATTCGTTCACTCATAAGCGCATTAAGCACGGTGGAGGGTTCATGTTTTGAATCAATAGATAATCCGACAAGCAATTCCATTGCAATCAATGTTATTCAGTGTCCGAAACAATTATTGAATAACTAATCATAATCATTGGTTCAGACTAATTGGTTCATTATTATCCAATCAACAGCGCTGATTAATCTGCTTGTCTCGATGGGAATCAGATAGTTGAATAATCGTCAACCTGTTGAAGATAAATATAAATTATCTGTTTGACAAAATTATAAAACCATTTCAGTTACGGCACAACCATACTAGTAGAAAGTGAGATTAGTAGAAGATTAGGATTGAGAGGCGAAATATTCATTGAAGTGACTTGTTTGAATTGAATATTCACAGTATTTATTTACTACATTTCTGGAAACAAAAGGTTTCAACAACCAAACTGCTTCTTCAAAACCAGTAACAACTAGAAAAAAATATTCAAAAATAATTCACAGAAATTTATTCAACAAAGTAGTGTCTCAATTCATTTGAAAAGAAAACCTTGCAAACGAGAAATGACAAAAAATATTACATTTCAATGAATATGTGTTGAATAGGAAGAAAATATGAGTTCGATGACTGATTTTTTCTGTAGTGAAATATTTCCAAATCAGTAAATTCAAATCACTGTTCACAAGCATGGAATGAAAACAAATGCAACGCTTTTACAATACTGTCGTCAAAATATTCAATTTCTATTAAAGATCGATATGGGACTGTATCATAATCTTAAATAAAACAGATTCTGCATAAAATCCATCATATCGTTCATACAACGTTCTCAGTTTTCAAGACACAGTACAATATTTGAATAGAAAAATTCTCTTTAATATTTTTTTTTCATGGAGCTTCAGTGATAGAATCAAATCATTATTTTATTGGAAAATGTGGGAAAAACTCTTACAACATCAAAGAAAAACTGAAATAATAATAGTATCGTGTGACTCGGCTGGCTCAAGTCTGGTGTCACAGTTTTCAAGTCGCACCTGAACAAAGTTCAGGCTACTTACGAGTCTTTAACGACTGTTTTCAGGCAGCCGGGACGGATGGGCTTAACGTCCTTGTAAACATGAGAGAAGCCTCAATCGATCAGATGGGGATCGAACCAGAGTCCTTCAGGTTAGCAAGCCAGCGTAATCCACTAGGCAACGTCCTCTCCTAGAAAAACTATATTCCATACATTGAAATAGGATAATTCTCCAGCAGATTTTTTGAGGATGAAGCCCACAGGTCTTAAGACTTAATGAGTTGAATGATGATGGTGGTTCATGAGTTTGAGGATTTTTTTTGGAGGATGAAGCCCACATAGGTCTAAGACCTGTGCGTGGTTAATGAGTTGGATGCTGGTGATTGATGAGCTGGACCTACAGTTTTAGGTGGGTTCCGAACCACCGGGATAATAGGATAAGCAAGATTATTATTTAACGGTATTCAGTTGTTGCAGAATGCACTCAGTAGGTGTTAAATGGTCGAACTGTTCAGCCCTTTGGCCTGATTTACTCAACTACTTTCGACGCAGAATAAATTAAGAGCCGGTTCGGTTGTGTAGCTCTTTATATTGGACTCGATACCCATGCCAGACAACAATAAATAATAACGCACACGCCCAACTTATAACAGCCGGTATAACAACGAGGTATCGAGCCGATTCCATCTACCCACGTGGGCCCAAAAACAATATTTATCCGGAAATTATTATGTTCGCGGGCACGGATTTCGGTAGTTAACATACGACGCCAAAACAGAACAGCGTATCGGGGCTACCAATTCTCGCAAGCAGTTATAACAAGCCCACGCCATTTTTGTAACGGGTGCGTTGAGTATGACCAGAGGCTACTAGGGAATTCTTCACCAGTTGAATTTCCAGTCTAATCCAATGTTCTATTCAATTATTTGTAGCTTGATAGGAATAGTCAAGTCTTTGTGAAATCTCTTTTTTTACATGTCTTTCTTATGGAATAATTGAATATAAAAGTGAAAAAAAAAAAAATTATTCGTGGCTTACACACGTAGTATTTTATAATCATATTACATACAAATTGCAGATGTTATATCATTAACATGTATGCATGCTGCTTATCAACATAAATTTGCCAATCAATGCATACAATGCCGAATAAACAAGTTGTACTTTACATTATAATTGTAGGTAGCAAGAGTCTTGAAAATTATAATTAAAAAATTTTTACTCAATTTATTTTGATGAATGCACCTTTAATCACATTATTTATATTACAGCTTACAATTTTGAGTCCTGAAAATTCGTGAAATCTGTACTTTTAGGAGGGATGGGGCTAGGCTACCTTTGGTAGGCTACTCCTGCCATTAAAATCTCATACCTACTTATTAATCAAACTTTCAGTTCATTTGATTTTACATCAATTGATTGATGATACAAATTTTTTAATAGTAGGACAAGGTTTATTACCGGTACAGAGAATCCTATTTGTATTTGATAGCAAGGTATCCGGAAAAGCTACAAACAATAGGTATGAGACCTGTGCGTGGGTAATGAGTTGGATGAAGGTGATTGATGAGCTGGACCTACAGTTTTAGGTGGGTTCCGAACCACCGGGAAGTGATTTTACAGCAGAGAACAGTGTTGATTGAGAACTTAGGTTAAAGGCTTCTGTTACTAGAATGTTTCATCAAGAGCTAGAAAATTCATTTTTCTAATTATTCCATATTGAAACATAATTATAAAAACTTTTTCAAAAATTAAAATAATATGCATGAGGATGTCATCACAATAGATCTATTTATTTCTCTCAAATTACTACACAAAAGATAGAAAAAAAACAACAAAAGGCTTCTAAAGCCGGAAACTGCTTCTATTACAGAATTTCTATTTGAGTCCAAATCTTCATTATTATGTCGAATAATAATTATTCATTCACTCAGTAATGATTTACTTTTTTACTGGATTGCAAATTATTTGTTTTCTATTAAATAAATATGATATTATCGTGAATGATTACTTTGCATAGTAGGAGGCTAGGCCGAATGAATAAAGTCTTGACAGCTTATTCCCTTATTAATTTCAAAAGTATTTCCGGAATATTTATTGAGAACTTAGGATAAAGGCTTCTGCTACTAGAATCTCGTCTTTTTTATGACAACCCAACCCATCATACAATACAAGAATTAAAATATGGTTTATCTGAACTTTGAACTCTGACGTTTATGAGATAAAAGCAGGGAACAGTAGATATCAGAGAAAATGTACCACTCATACGTTTCACAAGAATAAATTTTGAGCTATTTTTAATCGTGAAAAAGCTGAAGCTTTTCTACTACTGACCCTTGGCCGAAAACTGTAAGCGGGTTTCAAGCAAATGTAAAAATGCTGAATTACAAGTTTCTCTGTGAATTTGTTAAAATTCAACATGATTAGTGTCCAGTTTTCAATAGTGAGCGCGTAATCCTGGGGAGGCCTCCAAATTCTATAAAAAAAGGCAATAAAAAGAAATTGAACCAGCCAGCAAACTCTGGACAGGACAAGGACAGCTTTGATTGCCATGCAAAACTCAAATTCACAAGACTTCAATTAAAATGTATTTATAAAATTTATCACAGCACTTACTATCTTCTAACTTAAATTTTTTGGTATTGTATTAATCTTCAAATCTCAGCACAAAACTTTGATGGTCTTATTGCTTCTGCTATTCCATATCCTCGGATTTCTCAAAGGAGGGGGGGGGGGCAAAGCTGTGTGTAGCCCAGGGCGCTATTCACCCTAAACCCGGGCCTGAGGTGGCGAATAATAAAATCAAGGAGAATTTTTATGAGAACGCAGCAACGTGCGTCGGGCCAGCTAGTTTAATATAATTTTATCATTAAATTAAACAGAAATTGGACGGTAGGTGACCAAAGTTTGCAAGATAAGTCAGAACTGAAAAGGTTGAAAAACTTTAACACTTATCCTATGAAAAATTGAAAAAATTAATTGAGTAAAAGGGTGTAGTACTCATGTGCACTTGCTCATTTGCTGTATTTCAGAACAAAAGAAACATAGAAAATATGAAAACCATCACAACATTTATTTGTATATGTAACTTTAAGACCGTTTCTTTGACATCAGAAAAACAATTGAAATTAACAATTGTTTCTTTGGCAGTAGAAAAACAATTGAAATTAACAAATATTAAAAAAAACTTTCGGTACGTAGTTGACTGTTATTTATCAACTTCAAACACGTGTGTTAAAAAGAAAACCAGCATTAAATAGATTTATGTCCTACTTATGAGATAAGAAACTGTCAGTTACTTGAATATTTAGCAGTAAAGTGAAAGTCGTTTTGAGACTGATACTTGTATCACAACAACCTCAACAACATTGATCGTCTAGTGATTTGAGTGAAATTACAAAATAAATTGACGGAATATATTAAATCTCAGGTAAATAACGTTTTTATATGAGGGTAGTTCAAATACAAAAGTTCTTAGCTTCATTTTCACTCTCCTTATTTGATTTCAAGATATGGAAGCTGACAAGTCTTTTGACCTAGGCTGGATGAAATACCAGTAGTTGATCATTGTTGGCTTCACAGCCAATAAATAATAGACTTGTCATTATGAATTTCATTCGTTTTGAATTATTATTTACTACATTTTCCAATGTAATAAATTATAATGCTTGGTTGTTCTAACTTTATATATAATCAAGATAAAATTAGACACTAATTTGGATTTGTGACGTAGTTTAGCGCAGTGTTTCAAATGACTTGAACCCTTTAATTTTTGAGTTGTCACAATATTGAATTATTGCAATATTACACTCAATAGATTTTCCCTTTATCTGTTATTAATCGCGACTCATCTTTTTAAGACAAAATTGGCTGAAATTTATTGCGTGGAAGAATCACAGAGATAACAAATTCAATTTCTGTATCAACAATAGTTGATCGTTTCGAAGACGTCATCGTTGAGTGATGAAATGTAACAGTTTTGTGTGCCTTGAAATAAGATATTATAGACATTTGACTGGGGTGGATTTGTTTGCCATTTAGGAGATGATTGCTTGATAAACAGTCTCGTGAGCCCCATCGCCATGCCACTGTTAACCCACAACGGAGTATAATATACAACCCTTCTCTCTTTCTTCACTCATTCTGGAGCACTCTTATTAGTGTAAGTCTCATCCAGTATCAACACATGCTCCAATTCTCACACGCTAAGCTGTTCGCTATGGATATGCTGGCAGCTATCAGTTGTTGACACAGATGATTTGTGTGTGCTGCTAGAGACGAGCAGAGATACGGCAGTGAAGCACGCCAGAATCTTCTGATTGATGACTTCCTAGACAGATGCGTCGACAGACCCAGCCATACACAATTCGGGTCTTCCACCACCATCAATTTCAAATTTGAAGGCTTTCGAGAAGAGGTCGGATCGTTGTCTGCAAGGGAGCAACTCACGTGTCTCCTACCTGCAACAATAGCGCCTTGTAAAATCACGTGACGTCATTGTTCCAACCTATCTTCTTGGCATGAGCTATTTTTTATTACTGCTTCCCCTTCTCTACTCATTCACCACCTACTCATCCTCCTCTTTCATTCAATCGCCAGGAATTGATCGTTTTGATTGATTGATCACTTGTAAGCAGCACCGGAATAATTAGAATTATGGCACACGCACTGCATTCAAGTATTGTAAGGTGGGTTGCTTAATTGAAAATTATTGTAGATTAGTGACTTGTTTTTTGTTTTCAGTATTTAAAATTCTAATAAAATTGTATATTCATAGTATATGAGCTCTAGTAAAGAAATTAATTTGAATAAACCTTAATAAGTGACAGATTTCTTTTTTAATTTTGTTTGGGCGAATGTTTTAACAATCTCAGAAAAATTAGTTTTAAGAGTAATATCATGTTCATTGTTCAGAGCACATTAACACCAACGCATTCAGTTTCTCCTCTTGAAGAGTTGATCTTTTGGCACTTTTTACTCTAGATAGAACAGAAAACCCTCTTTCGGCAGAACAGTTGGTCACTGGAAGAGTCAGGAAAATTCTCAGCACTACTTCGAGATTGGGGAAAGTGGTAGACAGCTCATTACATCTTATGTACTGGTAAACCTCAGGTATGGTCTTCATGCCTTCCATTTCAACGTAAATTTTGAAATGAGAACACTCATTTACGAATTCTTCAGTAATATCCTCCGAGTAACACTTCACCAACTTTGTTGCAGTATAGATTCATTTGAAGATTCTTCAGATAACAGAAGTGACAAAATTTCAAAGTGGTACGATAACATTTCATAAGATTTTTTTTGTCTACTTAAGTTCGATTTCAATGAATCAATGATTTTAAGATACACTTTAATTCTAAAAGCTGACCTTCCATCGAATTCGACTTCATTCTCATTTCTTTCATCGGCAAATATTTGAATCAGATATTGATTTTCTCTAGAGTGGAATATTACAACTAAGCTAATAAAAAAATATTTCAAAAAATTGGAAATTTGGCGCCCCCAAATATTTTGCGCCCTGGGCTATAGCCCAGTCAGCCCATTTATAAAGTGGGGCCTTCGCCACCTCCCGCTGAGGTTACATTTCAAATTAGGAAAGAAGTTAGTCCTAGGGCTCTTCCAGCTGATCATAGAGGCTTCGTTGTTTTCTTAATCACCACCTCTGAATGAAGAAACATTTCAAATTTAAACCTCCTACAACTATAAGGGTAGAAGCTAGGTTTTTGATTTTATTATTCGCCACCTCCCGCTGAGGCTGCATTTCAAATTTCTAGCTGCATTGGTTAACAGATGTCATCAACCTGGCATAATTCCATTTCATCATACCCAGTCGTATGTTTCCTACATATTGCAGGGCTCCGACTGCCTACATACATAGTGCAAAGTCTTTTGCTGTTCAAAGACAGCGTAAATAACGTCGCTAAGGGTCCTGCCATATGATCAAAAACTGTTGAATTCTATCAGCTGTTCCTTTAAGCTGTTCGGCAAGTTCAGTAGGTTAGATCTATAGAATGGATTAATTAATTAATAATTATTATTAGCTCCCCTATTAAAATTTATGGTCAGAAACCATCCCCAATATTAACACACCATATTCCCAAAGTTTCATGCCGATCTGTCAAGTAGTTTTGGAGTCTATAGGGAACATACATACATACATACATACATACATACATACATACATACATATATACATACATACATTCATACATACATACATACATACATACATACAGACATTCATTTTTATGTATATAGATGTAATAATCCAGCTGTCAATTCAGTAAATATTCGAGCGTGTAAAGTTTCAGCCATTACAAGCGTTTACATAATTTTATAGAATCAGAAATTCATATCAGAAGCAAGTACAGTGGCCGAGTATTAGAATTGCCCACCTCACTGATCCTGTGTCCAAAATCCAACCAAAGACGGAATCAGAGGGATTCATCCAATGCCTACAGTCTAGTGTGATTGAAAAAACATTGTACATGAGCATAGCCTCCTAGAACAAAGGTTGACTATGTCGGCTGTGATTGAATCAATTTTCAACTGTCTGCAAGATAAGTTTTCAAGTACAAAAACAATTACACCTCCTGAACGATAAGATTGATTACATTTATAAAATTGTTTATAACCAGGTATTTTATAGCTGTCAACCTCATTTTCAAAAATCCATATTTCAGTTAGTACTATTATTTCAGGTAAAACATTTTTTGCACTAAATTGGAGAATAAAAAACTCAAAATTTTCCCTCATACTACGAATATTATAGCTTAGAACCGTGATATTGGGCCCACGCCATTTTTCTAATGAATCAAAAAATAAAGAATCATTAATTATGCTATCCATCAAGAAAAGAAATATGGAACAAAAAAATTACAATATAATAATTTACTAAACCTGGTTCAAGTCCTCAATATTTTGAATCCAAATGACAGGACCCCTTTCTTGTTTTCGAAGCTATGGAGGCTATGATAGTGGATATGTTAGAGGAGGCTATGATATGAGCCATTATATAGTGTGCGCGCAAATGAACAAAAAGCTTAATACTTGAAAAAACGTCGCCCTATGAATAATGTCCACAGTTGTAAAAGCTGCTTAAATACATTCCTTTCCAGCCCTTGAGGGCTCATCGCTCTATTATAAATTTAAAAAAAGACTCAATAGTAGAAATTCAGCATAAATTCTATTAAATTATCAACTATAACTAGTGTCGAAACGTACCTCATTATTCATTCTTGCATTTATCTATAATAATTGTGAATCAATGTTTAGTTTTTCTTTTAAAAATTGTCAGCAATTTGTACCCCTATCTTGCAAGTTCTATTGGTATTTTTGCTTATGAAAAAACTTCTTATACTATATATAAATTGGAGTTGAAGGTATAAATTCATAGGAAATGTATAACTTATTTTGTTGTCATGGGGAATGACTGCTTGAAGAACGTTAACAAATTGTACAAACAACTACGATTTTACAAACTTACAGTCATCTACTCCCTTTTAATGGTAGTTGATAGCTATTATTAATATTATTGCATAGGTAGTTCTTAGTAATTCTCAAATGTTCTACTTTATTCATGTTTTTCACTTTTATTTAAATTTTCACTTTCCATACTAGTCGATCATTAATTATTATTATGGTACAGAGGCCCTAACATTTATTGTATCACAATTTATACATTTTCATCACGTCATGCTTGATAAGTACATATTATATTTACATTAAAATTTTTATTAGTAGTGAAATCTATTCTGTAATGAGAGCCACATATTTTGAATGTAGCTGAACAACTAGCTTCCTTGTCAATCATTCGAGTTGGACTCTTCCATAAAAAATAATTACTCTGTTCATTTTTCTTCTGAAGCTCAATTGAAGATATTTTCACCTGTAAAAACTCACATAATTTGAATTAATATTACAACCTTCTGCACGATATAATTTCTTGTGTCAAGTATTTTCCGTTCATCAAAATGAAAATGAAAGAAAGAACATAATATTGCTTGTATTACGTGAACAATTCGCTCGTAAAGCAAATCAAGTTCTAAGATATTTCAATGGGATACCAAAAATTAAATAGCTTGGAGGTTTTTATAGAATATTTTCCCCAACTGAGACAAGGAGTTGATCATGTAGGTTCATGGAGCGAGTTTTGGAAAATTCCGATCTTACTAATTAAGGAGAATTTCAGTTCTTTCCATTTAGATGTCTGAGTTTCATACTCAATTTTCAACGGAATTTATAAAAAAAGGAATTTCAATAGAATTTGAGTTAGCCGGATTCATTAGAGTGCGGAATGCTTCAGTATACATACATTTCATTCTCTTAATACACAGACTATTAAAAATGCTCTTTATTTCTGGGGAAACATGATATACATAGATATATTAATATTGGAATGTAATTTTTGTTAACCCGTCTAGTTCCACAGGAAAACAGTAGCTATCATATTTTTTCTTCTAATATACCTAGTTTATCAATTTTGAATTGTTCGTCATATGAGAGATAATTTTAAAATATTATCTTTTTTGAGCACTGAACCATGTAAGAATTTCTAACGTTGTCTGAACTCTTATCAAATAGGTGAGTGGATAGATGCGTAAATCGCCTTCATCAAGGGCGGAGGTAAGACTGAAGTTCTTCCAGTTAACCCACGTTCACGACGTTAAGCGAACGATCCATGAAATGAAATTCTGTAAGTAAAGTAATCAGTTGGATGATTTATGGTTTAGACCTATATTCGCTACCTAAAGTTACTGTGATATGTTCAACATTCATGCAAACTTCAACAATCCTTGTCAGTTCAATGCCGATTAATTTTGACAGAACGAAAAAGATTTCGCCCACAAATTCATAGCCAGGAAGCTATTCAACGTGCTCGAGTTTTCTAGTTCGTCGAAGATTTTCCACAAAATTACACTCGATGCAGTCCTGACAACTCCTTTTCTGACAATTTCCTCTTTTGTACGCTATTTCACAATCCACAATGGAGAAAAGCATTTGACCGTTTACTTCCAGCACAACTCCACTACAACTTCGTAATACAATGTTCATATGCGTAGCAATCCTAGTTCAAGTGATATTAAAGTAAGGCTGAGAGCTATTTCATGGAATGAGATTGCAAGAGAAAATCTCAAATAGAACTACTTTTACGGTCCAACTGATCTCCAATTTGTATTTGCTCTGAGCTAAATTCTTCCCTGCAGAATAAAATAACCACCAGGAGAGAAAATCCACCAAGATACAGTTCCAAACTACATTTTCTTCATTGTTTTCCTTTATTTTATTTTTCCTTCATTGCACATATTCTACATAATACTATAACCTTATTCCAGCATCCATGCCTTTCTAGATTTTCAAATGCCCCTTCAGGTTCCAGATTCATGTTGAATATATTCAATTTTAACCCAAGTTTGTATTTTGCTAAAAATGTGTTCCATAAGACTGTCCTCTTGTCTTATCTGCAGCATACAACATTCTATGAAAATACAAAATTTATTTTTGTTAATAAGAATAAAATCATCTAGAGCTGTGACTTATAATTTACTCTACAATAAATTATTATAGTACATTTGCCTGCAAAAAGGTCACTGCTCTCCATATAGCAAGAACATAAAAACTATGCACTAATGGACTTCAGGGTTTCCTAGACGAGTTGTTCACTAAAGAGTTTATTCGGGTGTAGTAAAGACAAAATTGATATCTGGGATAAAAGTGGGGTTTATAAATTGAATTGAGGTGATTACAATGCTTGTTATGTGGGTCAAACCGGTAGAAGTTTCAAATGTAGAATAAATGAATATATCAGGAATTGGAAAACCCAAAAAGGAGATTCAAATTTTGCAGAACATCTCATTAATAATGGGCACAAGTTCAAGACTGAAGAAAATGATGAATTTCTGCATTTGATTGGCAAAGGCAGACAATTGAACATTTTAGAAGCTTTGGAGATAACTAGGTTGGTATAAAACGATTCCAATACTAGTTTAAATGACCAAATTTATTTTAACCAATTCAATACAACTAACTTGGTTTCATCATAATTCTAGCCTACATTTAAAAAAACAGTTCTTTTGTGTATTTCTTGGTTGACCTTCACTGCATTTCAGTGAGCTTCTAATTTTTTAGTTTTAATTTGATTCAATTCTAGCCTTATCACGTATTTTTCTTCTTTGTTGCTTTCTAGATGTTCGCAGTTTTTAGTTATTGATTTGACTCGTATTTTTACTTGTTGCTCCTCCCACCAGGGGGCGTGACTTGTCAGCCAATCACAATCTTTGATGAAGGTCAGCCTCTTTCTTGTTTAGTCAATAGTATCATTCCATGTTCAGTTTATATTAAGCTTCTCTGTACTTTAGTATTATTAACTTTTCATGTGAAATTTAACATTTAACAATTTAACAAATTTCACATGAAAAGTTAATATTAACAATGCAGTTCGTCATGGAACAAGAAATTCAGGAATTTAGTATTAGTTTAATTGAGATAGAGAATGGTATAACAACCGAAAATAGTTTCTCAAAGTTTTAATAAATGTGGACAATGTGGTTGTGACAATTTCGTCTTATTATTCATTAAATAATAGATCCTAACTTCCCAATAAGTCCTACAAATTTGACGAAACAAAATCTTTGGAAACTTTTCAACATTCTGTTAAAACTTTAACTCGTAACTTTTTAACATCAAAACATTTAACAAATCGACTTGTCGTCACTGATCCAACGTCTGCAACTGATTTATTACATTATGATACTAGGCACAGAATAATGAGAGTAAAAAGATATTACCCTGTACTTTATTTATTTATTGTGACAAATTTACAACGAATGTGAAGGCGCAACAGACTCAACATTTGGAACTATTCATGTAAAACCAACTACAAAGAACTATTAAAACTAATAATTAGACGAATAAAAAGAAATATCTTATTTTCTCTGATATTAAATTGGAAGCAGTGTTACTGCAGATTAGTGTTATGACTCAAGAAGACTCTTATTTTGAAGGCTTTCGTTGAAACAAAACGAGAAGTTGGAAGATGCGCGCAGACAGTGCTGAGTTTAGAAATAAGTTGTGTAGTGGATGTGGATGTGGCGACTGAGGTAGCGGTAGCGGCAGTTGGTGGGCTGGACGGAAACGGTGACACTGAATGGCACTTAAAAACGAAAATAAAGCTGGATTTACTGTGTCACAATGTGCTCAGCCACTCGTTCTCCATTCCAAAAGTATTTTCCTACTTGGAAATTCTTTTCGCTCGACGAATGAAGTTATGTTTTGAAAAAGGCACGCACTCCACCCTTTCAACAAATGTTTAAGAAGGGTGCATGCACAAAAGTTTTTATTATCATGAAAGCATCGAACGTAGGAAGTTTAGACTTGGAATTTGTTCATTGCATCGATTTTACCATAATTTTATTGTAGGGTAGTTTGTGTAAAATACGTTGGGTATACTGCATTCACATCTCTCACCTCTTTTTTCTTTTATCTTTCAACGTGACAAACAAACCAATGCTATTTTCTCTATTCATCCTCCCTATTCCCAAAGATCTTACAGTCTTCTTCATCAATCTTCATCAAACTTCAAAAGGGAAGAAAATAAAGGTTTCTTGTTGTTCTTTTTCTTATTCTTCTTCTTCTCCTCCTCCTCCCCTCCTCCTCCTTCTCCTCCTCCTATCCCCCTCCTCCTCCTATCCTCCTCCTCCTATCCTCCTCCTCCCATTCTTCTCCTCCTCCCATTCTTCTCCTCCTCCTTCTCCTCCATCTTCTACTTCTTCTTGTTGTTTTTCTTCTTGTTCTTGTTGTTGTTGTTGTTCATCTTCTTTTCCACTTTCCCCTTCGTTATCTTAGGACTGTATTTCCCCGTTCATTCATTTTTCTCTTCCCTCGTCTTCATCGTTTCTGCTTGTACCTACTAGCGTATTACTGTCACATATTTGGTATGCTATCTTAGTGTGCAGTAATTCATCATAACAAAACCTTGATAGGGTGTTTAAGATCCAAAAGAAAGCGGTTAGGTGTATAGAAAGAGTAAATAAATTAGATTCATGTAGGCCGTAGTTCAGTTCAAGAGACTTGGTCTTGTAACTGAACCCTGGTTATATGTGTATGAAGCTACTTTATGTGTAGAAACGAATGATATTAACCAAAATATTGACGTACACGATTGTAATACAAGAAGTCGAGGAGATTATCACTTGGTGGGTCACAATAGTAGCTTATTCAAACAAAAACCTAGTTATATTGGTAGGAAACTCTACAACAAGCTACCGCAGATTTTAAAGAGTCTTGAAAATATAGAAATATTTAAAAAACAATTAAAAAAATATTTAGTTCACAAAGCTTTTTATAGTGTACAAGAGTTCCTTTCACATCAAAATTAAGCCCCACCCTAACTAATTGATATAGTAATAATGGTAACTAGTGTATAAGAGTATAATTGTTGATCTGACTTGTCTTATACTCCTTAACTGGAGTCGGAAAGACGATAAGTAATTTTGTGAGAGCAATAAAGAAGCTTCACGCGCGAATTACATACAATATTTTTCCTACAACTGAAGTTCTGGATTCCAACACAATAAAAGCTTGTAGTTTGTAGCATCACAGACCGTGCGCGGATTTGGTTAGCGTGCGCCATTGTTGAGGCTATGAGAATTTCACGTATTCCGAGATCCACCAATGAGAAGACATCAAAATCAAAACAGAAGCGTAAAGAAAACAGCTGGCGAGCGTAAATACTTTACCGCTTGCGGAGCAGTGAAGAGGTATTTTACAATTAGTTTATCTACGACCATGTCATAATGTATACATTACAGTTGCACAGTTGATGCCAAAACAGCTGTCTTTTCGAAATGATTTTTGAAACCCGTTGCATAAAGAGCTCATTATAGTACAGGTTCTACATTATAACACGGGTTCTGGACCAATCAGAAGCATTTTTGATGGAATCAATATCGTAATTCAATATTGTGAAACTATCAGCTGATTTGATCAAACTGCTAACTAAGCTGCTAACCTAACAATCTACTATAACTTCTCGTATTTGAGATGAGAGGTTTAGGTATCTCTGACAGTCACAGGTAAAATGAAATTTTTTTAATTAAATGTATACTAGTGGTCGTAGTTAATAGTTATTTATGTATTAAGAGCGTGAAGCGCGACTTTATCGCTCGTGCCAAAACATTTACTGCGCGACGCGTAGCGGAGCGCAGTAATTTTGCGAGAGCGATAAAGAAGCTTCACGCGCGAATTGCATACAATATTTTTCCTAAAACTGCAGTTCTGGACTCCAACACAATAAAAGCTTGTAGTTTGTAACATCACAGACCATGAGCGGATTTGGTTAGCGTACGCCATTTTTGAGGTTATGTGAATTTCACGGATTCCGTGATCCACCAATGAGAAGGCATCAAAATCAAAACAGAAGCGTAAAGAAAACAGCTGGCGAGCGTAAAGTACTTTACCGCTTGCTGAGCAGTAAAGAGGTATTTTACAATTAGTTTTCAGTACGTAAAGAACTACTTTACGAGCAGTTGTAGGAAAAATAGTTTATGCAACGATTTTATTTGGCCATTAAAGCACTCGTGAGATATTTATAACACTCGCATTCACTCGTGTTATAACTTATATCTAACTCGTGCTTTAATAAGGGTCAAAATAAAATCGTTGCATAAACTACTATTTCAGTACGTAAAGAACTACTTTATGAGCAGTTGCAGGAAAATGAATTTTTACGGCAGTCTGAATTCTCGTAGGTTATATTTATAGGTTTCTGAAATTATTTAAAAAACGTAAATACTTTTTTATTTAAAGATAGTTGAAAAATTTCAATTTAAAGTTCAATTAATTCAAACTGTAGTTTGCATCGACATATTTGCAATATAGCTGTAATGTAGAAGATAAGCAGTTATTATGCAGGTATGAGCGTTTTGTTTCTGGACGCACACATTACGTGTTTTATATCGTTTTGAAAGGTGCTAAGTTGTGTCGAGGTGAGTCGATGAATAAATTGCAGCAGACAGACTGAGTGGGACGAACTCGCCGCTCGCCACATTCAACTAAAGCTGTCACTGGCCCAAGTCAGGTGGGCATAACAGCCTGTTTATTGGTAGGCTGCTCTCGTCGATCCTCTATTGACGCCTTTCAAGCGAATGCGAATTTCTTCTATACTTTTTTATTCGATTATGGAACTATAGTCTGAAACATTCGCGACCACCGTGTCGATCATCGTGATAAAGAATATGGTGGAAAAGAGTACAAAGGCTTCATTCCTGACTAGGCCAGAGTTAACCTGTCTTATACAACTAAAACTAGCCTCAAAATGCATCACCTTAAGGAACACTACAAACTTAGTATTTATTTTCATTTTAAAACATAATAACGATTCCAATTATCCCTCCAAATTATTCCCAATGCGGAAGTGACAATGTGAATTTGTCTCATTGGTTCAAGCATAAACATAAATACTGTAATTCTCTAATTTATTGTTAGAGGTGGTGTATTATTAAAGGTAATAATATCAATCAAATAATATCTACAATTCATCAAATTAGTTAAATTAATAGCACGAAATCATGAAGATTAGATTCATCGAGTTCGTTACATGACTTCTCCAAGTCTCTAGTGATCAAGAAGCAACATAATTTATTCAAGACAAATGCAACTGGGTGACATCACATCCACGGTGGACGGTGCTACCAGCTTGAGTTTTCTAAAACAATAGATCACATCTAGACTCAAACTATCAAACAAAATGATTTCAAATAGGAAAACAAGTTGAAGTTGGTACAGTAGCAAGCAACTAGTGATTAATGAGATCAAAGAGAGTGATTAAGTTTCTTCAAATCTTGAGAACGCCATAACTTTTGATCTATTCAAGATATATTTATGTAAACAGAATTTATTAATTTCGAATTCCTTTAATTGCTATCAGTTTAAGTAAATTCTGTTTAAGTAAATTTGTCAGTTTGTTCAATTGTCAGTAACTTCGAACTAACTTGTGATATATTTATGATATGCATACATATTCTTGAAGAAAATTTGATGTTCTACAATTTTCTTTAGACAGAATTCCTGTAAAGTGGACAAGTATTCTTAAAACAGAGATGTTTCAGAAAATCATCCATTTTGGAGAGCTTATAATAATTTGGAACTTGGAACCTGTGCGAATTTTAGTAATTATGCAAATGACCAACGTTTCAGTAGATTCAGTAAGCTTCAAGTATTATTTGTAGAACTTTTCACAAAAACATCCTGTTTTCGAGTTATAAGCAGAAAACCGAAAAGTATACCTAGGCCCATACCACTCCATCATTCCAATAACGGCAACGATTTTTATAGGGAAATATACGTTTTTCACTAGACACATTCCCGAAGAAATAGGAACTACATTATTTAATTCCTAAAACTACACTTTTTTGGACTAATTTTAAGTGAATTTCTATATTTCATCTTTCTAGGACTTTAAATGGACTTTCTAGGCTCTGGAGAGCAGTTGGAGATGGAGAGTCAAGTTGTTGATGTAGGCGATTGACTGTAACATAACACTATTATTATTATCAATTACTATTTTCCTGATGCCTCTCTTCTTGGGTGCCTTTCAAGATCTAACATCATTGATTTCCTGTGAGAAATGCAGACCACAAAGAATGAATACTAATTTCTCAAATAAAATGCTCTTCTCAAATGCTTTTGTCAACTTTTCTCAAGTGCTTTCTCAAATAAAATTTTCGAGAAGCTTGTTTCAAATATTCGAAATTGAAGAATTGAAAAATCTCCCTTTAACCTACATGAGTTACAAGACCATCGCTTTGGGTAGTACACCTTGCCTATACGAAGCTTCGTGTGATACGAAGCTTTGTTAATTTAACAATAATTTACTTCGTATATTTCCATGTTTTGATTTTAGAATGCTAGTTTGTCCTTCTTTCTTGAGGTAAAAATGCATGCAGTGCTCAAATGCTGCTTTTTCGAAACGTCCTCTGTTGTGAAACAACTTTTGTGAATCAGGTAAACGCAGACAGTCATGCTTCATGGGTAGAGTGGGGCAAAAACCACGCATAGAAATGTGAAGTATGTTGAATGAACTTGAGTTCAGGCGAACAGTGACATAATCAACCTCTAGCCTATGTGTTGACTCGTATGAAATTCACATTCTACACTTTGGATGGAATATTAAGTGGGTGCGATAAGATCTGAATTTCCATAATCCCGTACAAAACTTCTGTTTATAGGTAGAATATCTTTGTACACATTAGATTTTGTCCATAATAAATCTGCATCTGATGAATCAGCAATCAGAAATTGCGATCTGAGGAGAAATCAGAAAGCATGAGAAGAAAGCAGACAAGAAGTTGACTGAACGATCAGAAATCCAGGAGCTCTTAATGATAAATGATTACTAATAACAAAAGATTGAACTGAATGGTACAAACTTTTGAATTTAAATTCGATGTGATGAAACACCTTGGAACTCTAGACTAATGCTCTAGCAAGCTTCGAAAAATTGGGTTCTGTTGAATATTTTAGATAAATCAAATGCTAATCCAATGACTTATCGACTGTGGAAAAATTCTTATTTAGTTCAGTGCTATCTTAAAATCTTTCCAACAAACTTTCTATATCATGATTCAGAAACTGTTTGCCAAAATGAAAATAAGAGCATTTAGGCTAATTGAAGTGGTTTTACTCTAGCAAATATTTTTGTATCTGAAAAAATTTCACATATGAAATTAATCACTTCAAACAAAGCAGAACAACAACATTGTTGTTCCATTTACTTATTTAGTCTATTATAGAACCATTCACAATCAACATATTCATTGATTCATCCATTGATCATTTGTCAGTTCGGAAAAATTGGGTTCTGTTGAATATTTTAGACAAATCAAATGCTAATCCAATGACTTATTGACTGTAGAAAAGTTCTTATTTAGTTCAGTGCTGTCTTAAAATCTTTCCAACAAACTTTCGAGATCATGATTCAGATACTTTTTGCCAAAATCAAAATAAGAGCATTGAGTCACTGAAGGTATCTTGACAGTTTTATTTCATACTTATGCAGAGTAGAGTAGGAAATCAGTTAGGCCCTCCAGCGGCAATCAATTAGATTGAACAGCATGTTCTGGAACTTGTTATTGGGGAATAAGAACATTAATTGGTTCATTAGAAAAGATTATTGTAAGCTGTCTTGTCGACGATAGGTGAACTGAATGTTCGTCGCTGAGACTTGGCTTCGTAGTTCAATTTACATACTTGAAATGAACAAAAACAACAGCGCTTGAAGTGGTAAATGCTTGCTGACTGGCGCGATTCATCATTTTTTAAATGGCCTCCATAAATTACACCAAGCAAGACATTGGAAATAGGTTCGATGTGCCTGAGTTGTAAATTGTGAACGACTTTGGCGTTGTATAAATTTTGTGTATTTTGAAGAATGTTCAGACTCTGTATGGTAAAACTTGCAGAAACCTGTTAGTGCCACATTTCTACACCTACTGATTTCTGGCGACAGCGTTTCAAGTTAGCCGAACACTGAATGAACATTGAAAAGTCAATTGATGAATCACCTCTGCTTGCCTATCGATAGAAAGAGGTTAGCTATTTATACTTATTCAAATGCTGCATTTTATTTTCCAAATGAATGCAGCGACTCTGGAAAGATTGTGATGTTTCTGTTGTTAATCATTTTCTACTTAAATTTCTTCTCCGAAAGAAAGTACATTCTTCTTTATCATTTGAACTCACTTTTTCACATGAATATATTTTAAATTTTTATATGTGCTCTATCTACATAGATGCATCGCAAAAACATATACATTCAGCACTTTTCTCACAAATGCAGTATTCTAAGCTTTTCCTTGATACCCTTCTGGTGAAATATCAACCATATCCATCTATTTCTTTGTAGATTGACCATCACCCTAGGCCCGAATGCACGCACTATGAGCGTTCAAACTGAATTTAATCTAATCCTAGTTTAAACTAAGCGATAGTTTATCAGCATATCGGTTTGTTTACACTAAATTCAAGAGTTTGTTTAAAGGAGTATGTGCATACGAATATACATTTTGAATCAATTAAAAACTATCTATATGCTACACGCAGTTGAAACGAGGCTGCAATAGAATGAATTAATTTCAAATATGATATACAATATTTTATTCTGATTCCAAGCAAATCCAACATTTTTTTCTAAACATGGAAGCCATATTTTTGCTCTTGTCTATTCTAACTCATGAGAATTACATCCAACAATCACTATTATTTTAGCATGCCGCATTTTATTTCCAATAACTGAAATTCAGCATCCAAAAATCCATATCTTGAATCAGTAACACGCTTATAGCTACAGACATTTTGATTATTAGGTTGCCCAGTGTCTGAGTGACTCATTTATCTGGTGTGGACAGTTGTTGAAAGACGTGGCAAAATTATTACACCCGATAGTTGTGCACTTACAAGAATTGAACACGTTGGAAGATCCAGTAAATAACAAAAGACATGGCTATCAATTATCAACCGGGCCTGCTCAACTCCAATAATAAATCACATTTATTATCCGAGCTACTAGATTTATGTTCTTTTCAGTAGACACGTGAATATAGCTTTGCCAACAGTTGTTCATTAATATTTGTTTTAGTAAATGGTCAACGCCAGCTCAATAAGGCACAAGCATAAAATTGTTAGAGATGCTGAAGAAAGCACTCTTACACTAAGCCCTAAAGGTAATGCACACTCGAGGCGTCTCCTTCTTTGGTCGACAGGAATGCTTCTTCAAGAGATAACTGTGGATTACCCACAATAATTTAGTTCAAAGGGAAGTGATAGCCACGAGCCGTAGCTGGTATCTGTTCAATCAGAGAGATAAGCTGCGTTCTCGTAGGTCCCGTTCGTAACGGTGACCGATTAGATTGGCCAGCAAAAAAGACACTGTTCTCTGCTGTAAAATCACTTCCCGGTGGTTCGGAACCCACCTAAAACTGTAGGTCCAACTCATTACCCACGCACAGGTCTCAGACCTATGTGGGCTTCATCCTAAGAAAAAAAAAAAAAAAAAAAAAAAAAAAAAAAGGTTTATTCAACCACCATGAAACATGATGCTGAAGGGTTTCCGGGTGAGACCGACTGACTCATAAACGATTTTTTCCACATCAAATACCAAATTACATAAAGTTTGAGATATTTTAATTTTTCCGAAATTTTATGCTATTCTGCTTGCACTCCTTTGAAACAATTTGTTTTTTCTATCATTATAATCAGGGACAAAAATAACAAGGAAATTTTGTTGACTTGATATAAGAATTAGTTTGAAATCGTCAAAACGAACTTAATATTGGTAATCGCATTATTCGATGTGAGCTTGAAAAATGACGGTCCAATTGAAATTGATACTGTAATACAAATAAGTTTGAGTAAGATATAAATAGCGACAAAAGCTTGATAAACAATATGATTATACAATAGAATAGACTTCCCAGAACTGAATGTCCTATTAAATATGGTTGAGATAAAACAAGAAATGAACAGAACAATCCAAATATTCTGCAGAATATAGTTGAGATAAGATTTAGTGAAAAATGGACGTATCAATCGAAAAAATGTGAAATAGGCAAGTATTTCCCAACATTTTTCCTGGCGTACCACTTTACCAAATTAAAATATTCTGCTTACCACTTGCGCAAACAATTCCAACATATGCTTGTACTGGGAACGTCACCACGTACCACAACAGTGGTCTCTGCGTACCACTAGTGTTGTACCTACCACAGTTTGGGAACCGCTGAATGGACAATCACATTTTTATTTTATGATAACTTCAAAAACATTGCGACACAATTGCAGTTGCAGCTGTTATAGAAAATTTAATTTTTTTCTCAGAAAAGCAATATTATTTGACTGTAACTTTATTGAAATTATTTTCACAAAATTTAATACAATTCAAATATATACAAAGTAAATTTCATAACTATTCAACAAATTATCATTCATCAAATATAGAAAACCTATAAAGATTAAGGTTATTAAATTTTATAATAATATGAAATTACAATGACAATTTAATAACAAAAAGAAATATATTTTTTACTTGTATAGCATGACTAGCATAAGCATAGCTATCCATTATTCGATATCCATTTTTATAATTTATACTTTATACTTTAGGGACTCAAATATTATTGAATCGTTTCATTTTGGTCACATCCAACGGTGTGATATAAATCTGGCTGACCTCGACCGATGCTCTCTCTTCCCTGCTTTCCCACTTGCACATCGAAGGGCCGACCTCTGACGCTAGCCGCCAGGAAGGGAAAATTCGCTTCCTGTCGTCCCTAAGGACGGCCGGAAGTGTCCCTCGAGATTGAAGGGATGCAAATGAGGACAGAATGCTTCCCTCTGTCAGCCTTTCCCAGTTTCAGCCGGCCAGCCTTTTGATACCAGCAGACCCTCGCTTAGCTCATTTGTAGCCACTTCGTTGTGTTGGTCAAAACTTACTACTTCTCTCCAATCCAGTTGCTAAATCAGTAGTTATTTCTCTATCCTTGTCCTATTCACTGCTTGTATTTTTTATTAAATAAGTGAAACTTCTTTTCAGGATCATTAAAATAGTGATAAACCTCATGATTTTTCCTTTTTCGACAATGTAGCTGTTATTCACTACAAGACTAATTTTCATAATGAATAATTAGACGAAATTGTTTGATTGAGATTGATAATGGTATAACAACCGAAACTAGTTTCTCAATATTTTTTTATAAAATATTAATATAATTATATGTCTATAATTAGATATCTAGTTATTCATTATGGATACCTTCCACAATATCACCTTCGCCACTGCAAGGAAAGACTAATATTCGGTTCAACCGTATTCATTTGATGAAATTTCACACAAACGTCTCATGACAGTTTTCCTTCTTTAATCTCAATGAACAAATCTTTCAAACCTTTCTAGTCGCTGAGAAATAATCTATCGAACATACTTTTTAAGCGTCAATTAAGTAAAGAAGTTCAAATGTTCAGTTTAGTATCCCTAGTGTAGTTTAGATTATCGTTATACCCGTTTACTCTACAAAATTTAATATTTTTAAACTCACAACACATTGACTATACACCTATGAATGATTACAATATATTCAAGAATATCTCTAATAACATGTGATAGTATATTTATGATGTATCCACATATATTACACAATATAAATACAACATTTATCTCTATTACAGTATCTCCAGACTTAAGTGACATGCAATTGACAGAATCATAGATCAAATTCATATTATTGTTAAACAGTTGTAAGTTTCGCTTGCTCTTTTATGGCTATTTTTTCATTTTCAAATTATTTGTTTCTTTTTTTAGCAATAAATAAAATTAAAAAATTATAGCTTGACTTCTTTCTTGATATCACTGATGTAATATTAATAAAGATCTTCTAGCGAGTGCTATATTTCTCAAAGTTTCATTTACTATTTAATGAAGGCTCTATTAAAATTTCAATATGAGCACATGCCAGATGTATTTTACTGGATCAGGACATAATAGCAACGAAGTGCTCGATACTCCGCTCTCTGCGCTGGTTAACCTCCACAAGGCTAAACCTCTATTTCAAGATAAATGTGATGAATAAAACCAAACATAAATACTTCAACGAGTCTCCAACATCACCAGCTCTTTTTCTTACTGAGATAAGGCGCAACAAGATGGAGAAGATGAGAGGCGAGTTTTTCATTTCATGATCATTTCTGAGAATAATTTCCTTACTTTGTGAGGAAATACCCTCATCAGTTCCTGAGCTATCATCCCTCATTCTGCTTATCATCTCTTTAACTTCCACGAAAAATGAAGATTTTTAAAGCATTGATGAAATTGATTGACAATGTGACCGCTGAGACTAGATGAGAACAGTTATAATGAAAGATTTTAATCTATTCTACGAATGGATTTGTCGAATTGCGCCTGGTACACTGAGTAAAAACCTAAAAAAGCAGCTTCAACGTTCCAATTTCCGAAATGAAATTAGTCGCACCACCAACGATGGCGAACTTTTCTCGCAAATCATATTACAGCCATCGCCTGACAAGTCCTTGGGGACGAACGGCTCAGCGTTCAACAACTACACAAGCATCGAAAGCATTATGCTCACACTGCAACCTCACTCACACTAGCCTCACCATCCCCAGACATTCACGCCCATTGGTGGCAGCATTTTAGGTTAGCATTTGTGCGAACAATGTCGCTTAATAACTACTACAGAAGTTCAAGTGACAGTTCAATCGCTTGATCGCATTTGAGATGAATATGGCTTATCATGAATTAAATTACCTGTAAAAGCTTGAGTAGGACTTAAAACGATATTAGTACCAATGTCAGAGCCCTACCAAGCTTCTGTCATCACCAACCCTGTGATTCTTCCGTCATCTTGAAAAAGCGATTAAATTTTAGTACTTATGAAAGCTTTTTCTACAATATCTCCCAAGCTATGCCTTTTTACTTATTAAGATTATGCATGCCTTTTTCGTGTTATCTCGATACGTTCCCTTTTATTTGCCATTAAACACGACGATGTTTGTGGTGAGCTTAGAATTTAGAATAAAATTTTCTAGTGTGGTTTCAATGGGATGATTTCGAGCATTATATCCCAGTTGCAAGCGAGTGGGGATTTTCAACTGCTTTTCAATGTTTTATTCAGCCAGAGAAGGCAAAAGCAGCATCCAAATAGCGGCCATCAGCGCAGTTGGAGTGCACAGTATCTTTTGAACAGCGAGGTGAGAAGAAAAATCTGTGCTTGGCCACCTTTGCCGGAAAAGTGCTGCTCATTTCCCAGAGATGGGAGGGCATTTTCGCGTCTTCAGACACTCGCGGTCAGAGCATCACTTAGGCTGCCTGCCTGCCGACCACACATACATCATCTCTCTCTTTTCTCTACTCTCATTGGACCACTCTCTTTGTCTGTTCTCATAAATATTTCCCAGCTGGATTTCTTGCCGCCCACAACTGTGTCTTGATGTATTATTTATCTTGGGAAAAGCTTTTCTAAGTATATGAAACGAAACTTGGCGTTGCTTTTGAAAAATTGAAAGCTTTTTCACCAATCCTTTTCCTCTCGAATGCTAACTATTTATATTGCCACATTTGCGCTTTCAGGTATGACTTCATCTAGACGCCTTGCTGATATTCAGCATTAAATACGAAGAGTTTGTACATACGGTTTCATAGGATACTTGTTTCCGGATTCAAACTGATCGCAAAGCAATGTTGATGAATCCCAGAATAGAATAAATTTGTTTCAATAGAATGCGAACTACATACTAGTACTGTAACTTGAATTATTGGAGAGAGATGAACTGTGTATTTATCTTATCTGAACTATTTCCACACAATAATTATTTCAATATTTTAACGCAACGCAATGTTGATTAATATAGATCGCAACGCAATGTTGATTAATCCTAGAGTATTATAATGTTGCGATAAAATACAAATTATTTATTTAACTAACATACAATCAATGTGAATACAAAAAGAATATTAATTTTTGAGAAAAAGAATATTAATTTTGATTTTACTTTCAACTAAACACTATCACAGTCCAGAAAAATCAATATAATTTTGAATTTTGAAATTTCTGAGCCAAAAATCTACACTAGTTACCATAGTTACACGTAATTGAATTACCGTCCTTGATTCTGTACACAAACATTACTATTACATTACCTACTGGAGACTGAATAATTGGAAAGTGATTAACGAGAGAGAAAGCGAGACAGAGAGAGAGAGAGAAAGCGAGAGAGAGAGAGAGTGAGAGAGGGTGAGTGAGGGCGAGATAGAGATTTATTGTAGAGTGATTTATTGTATCGAGCCGAAATGGTATATTTTAACTGAAATTTTTCTCAACAGTTATTTCTAATAACTACTGCTCTTATAAGGCCAATTGATGAGACTATAATTTACATGTGAATTCGAATGTATTTTCTACTTTCTATGTTAGAGACTAACTTTGCTGTTTTTTTAATGGATAGCGGTGAGAGAATAAATTTCTTCATTCATTAACTCATCATCACCATCTAGTCACAGAGAAATGGAATGAAAAAAGAGAAAACGAAAATTTTATATTTTTAAACTGATGTTAAATCGATGTTATATGGTGTATTATATTTTTAATGGTATTTCGTGGTAAATATTGTGGTTATGTGTAATCACATATTGTGCTCTAGTAATCGTAACTACTAACTTATTTATTCACCCATCCTCAAAGTATTGAAGCCTCAATTTGCTCAAAAGATCAGTAAAAGGGCTGAAATCAGTGGCGTACCGATAATGGAGCGAGTGGAGCAGTCGCTCCAGGGCGCAAGGCTCTGAGGGGCGCACCGTTGTTGAGAGAAAATTGCCTTTCATTTACAAAAATATGTATTACTATAATGAAGGCCAAAAGGGTAAAATGCAACACAATTTTAAAAAACCGTATGAATACATCGCTGCGCATTACTAAAATGTCAAATTTAAAAGAAATCGGTTCACGCGTTCAGCCGCAAATGCGTTACTACCAGACAATGCAAAACAGTCGAGTCAAAAGTAGCAAAGCCAAAACAATGTTAATTGGGTGGAAAAAGGTATAACAATTACAAGTAATTGAATGAAGACTTTGAATTTATTTTAGAAAAATAAATTGAAAAAGGTTCAATGGTTTTTATATTACTAAGAACAGGACTGAAATACTTCAATTTTGAATCCTATTAGATATTTATAAGATAAATAAAAGACATTTTTATAGGAATGACTTGCAAAATGCTAAAAGAATAACTGCAAATGAATTTATAAAAAAGTGAAAAAATCCAAAACAAGCTGTTTGGAAATTGATAAAAGTGATAAAAGCAGAATCTGGCTTGGCGAAAAATTATTCATCGGAGATTCGCATTTCTGAAAAATACGGCGTAGAATAAAAATATGGGTAAAATGCCGTTGTTTCATTAAATGACCACTATATTAATATCAGCCCGATCGGGTGGTTGAGTATAAGACAGATTTTTTTTTTTTTGGGGGGGGGGGGGGGGGCATCGTAAGACACTTCCGCTCCAGGGCGCTTGAAACCTCGGTACGCCACTGGCTGAAATATACAGGAGAAAGGATTGATTTCAATAAATTGTGATGGGTTCAATAAATAAGTATTCAATTTCAGTAATAATAGCTGTGCACAATACATTGCAACATTGGAATATGCATTTTTTATTGTAAAACACAGGAAGATTATAAGCTCTATTATCACTTACACATGATTTGGAACTCATTTAATAATTGCATGTTTACCATGTTATTTATTTATTATGACAAATTTACAACGAATGTGATTGCGCAACAGACTCAAGTCCAAAACTGCTCCCTTCACAAATTTTCAATATGTTACATTGCCCAAAATATTGAGGATAACACAGACTAATAATTTAAGATTTGCTAAAAACCTTCACTCAAAAAATAACAGAATGAATCTTCTCACTCAACCACTATTAATTTAAAAGTTCACTTGAAACTTTTCAAGTTCATTTTATAATATTAAATTTCTATAAAAATTTCCCGAAAACATGGTTTAAACGGCGAGATGATAATACCCGTAAGGTTCTCCCAACCATAAAAGCCATATGTGTATTATTATTTTAGAATCGTAATAAAATATATAATTATGTTACGTGAAGATATTTGAGTCAAATAAATAAGATATGCTATTCAGTTTGAGGACTGTTATATTTGCATACAATGTATTCCTTTTGATATTGGATGTAATAGGTTGTCAACTACTGAACAACTTAGTAGTAATTAATTATCACTCTCACACTGCTAGCGATCGGTAGTGGAACTGTGTCCGCCCGGTAGCGTTGTTTCATATTGAAGGCGCTCCACTCGGCGGCGAACTTTCATCACAGCTGCCTGATGTCTGGTGATTGCACACTCTGTTCTGCCGGCGCCTGGCTCTGAAGTGTTTAGATTAATAATATTGTTTTTGTTCATCCAGCTGTAGACGTGAGACTTTAATTAAACGCCCTCTTTGTTGTTGGATCGCCGCTCTGCTGGAAGACAAGTTATTACGGAATTTGATGTACGTAAACGGCTTGAGCGGCAAGAGGTGGCAGCCTTTACACTGTTGCCTTTACACTTCCCTTTACTCTTGCCTCTACACTGTTACCTAGACTGCTGTTTCACAGCTCAGTCAAGGGCCGAGATCGCATGTAGTGGTGCGCGCCGCCGTGAGGGCCTCATGTAAATTACAAAACTTATGAATAATCTCTCAAAAAGTGATTCGCTCCACGCTGATGATGACGATGATGAGTTTTTATTCATCAAATTCAGCAACGAAGCACCATTCATTTTGCTCAAAAATAACTTTGTTTAATCTGATTTATTCGCTCTATTGAACTGACGTTAATTCATAACTGTTGGTGAAAAAACATTTCGTTTGCAATTATCACTGTATTTTACATTGCCTGTGATTTCATGATCGAACAGCGGGAGTTATTTCACCCTCCTTAGATTCTAATAATTCATTATTATCATTGCTAAATCATAGCCTAAGTAATACTAACAATGACAGTAATAATAATAATGAATAATAAGACAAAATTGTCACACCCACATTTATTAAAAATATTGAGACTCAATATTTTTAGTAAATGTGATTGTGAAAATTTCGTCTTATTATTCATTATTCCACAGTAACACCTTCGCCACTGCAAAGAAAAAAAAATAATAATAATGAAAATAATAATAATAAAGAAAATAATAATAATAATAATAAAATAATAATAATAAGCCTATGGCTTTTAAGGTGGAGAGACTTTTACGGGTAGTTCCACCTCGCCGTTTGAGCCATGTTATGTAGAACAAGGTGGACCTACAGTTCTAGGTGGGTTCGGGTAAGTGATAATAATGCTTTTAGCTTCAAGTCATAGATGCACGGTCATCCATCTAAACGCAGTCTTGAGCGGTGGAACGCATGAACGCATGAACTACGCTGACCGCTTGACTAATAACCACCTATTCATTACCTAATCGTTTTTAACTCCGTATCTATTGAACTCTTATCAATAGTTCTCAGGAAAAATTTGAAACGGAACTCTACACTCTTCTTTGTTCAAACTTGAAAAGTTGATGATGTACATGACAAGATTACAAAGTACACAAAGTACATGACAAGATTATACTTGAACTGTCCTTACTCATTACTACATAGGCTACCTATTACAGTATAATGTAATTTAGGGTACCTATATACAGTATAGTGTGTTTGATATCCAGTAAAGGCTAGATCTATTATTGTGAACAATATTATGTTATGAGCTAGATCCATGTATTGATTAGGCAATGTTGAACTATTATGAACTTTATACTCAAACTGGAATAGTTCATTACTTGAAAATGTCTGTTCAGACTATTCAATCCTCTAACTTATCCTAAAATTCACTGTTCTTTATAGGCGTTATTCGTTATGCTACAGTTCTGTCACTCAATCAAGTTATTGAGTTCTCATCTAATTGGAGCAGTAAAACGTGGACCTAGATTCACATAGTTGCCACTTTTCAAATCGTACACTGAATTAGCCCGTCAATGATAAACCTGGGTAAGCTGAGGTTAAATGGTATAATGTGGTATCAATGTAAGCTATACATCTGAATTCGTCAATCATTATTATATTATATTACTGTATATTATTATTATTATTATTGCCGACCTCACAGTCTAATGGCTGGTATTAAGAGTACATACGGATCATTGATCAAGTATGTACCCACTAAATATTGTAAAAGTGGTTTCCTGGTGTTGTTTCTTGAGCTGCTAAGGTGCTCATTTACAATTACAATCACACAATTAGTATACAGTTACATTTTTGTGTTTTCTGTGTTTACAGTTAGTTTTTTTATCACACTTTTTTCTCACTTATCTCACTTTATCATTACTATACCATATACACTACTTTTTTTCTAGTCTACTATAATCACTATATTTATTATTTTTTATATGCTTAAAAATTTTCTTGTTATCGCGCATGTATCCAATACTATTGACTTCTGCAGGGCAATAATGTAAATATTACATTGTTATTACTTTATTTTTGATCTCATAACAGGATTAGTCTTGAAACATTTGCCAAGAAATGCATTAAACAAGCTGACGCACATTATGAATGCTTGTTTCAGATTGAAGTATGTACCAGGAATGTGGAAAGTAGCCGAAGTAATAATGATACTCAAGCCTGGGAAACAGCCACATGAAGTATCATCCTATAGGCCAATCTCATTATTGCCTGTGTTGTCTAAGCTGTTCGAAAGGATATTACTGAATAGACTGAAGCCAATAATAGAAAGAAATCACCTAATTCCAAATCATCAATTCGGTTTTAGAGAAAAACATTCTACTATCGACCAGGTACATAGAATAGTCAACATAATAGAGAAGTGTCTAGAAGAGAAAAAAGTTTGCTCTGCTGCTTTTTTGGATATAGGGCAAGCTTTTGATAGAGTATGGCATAAAGGGCTTCTTCAGAAATTGAAAAGACAACTTCCTCACCAGTTTACAGATATATTGCAATCCTATTTGACAGGAAGATACTTTAGAGTCAAACAGGAAGATGCGTATTCTGATCTGAAGGAGATTAAAGCAGGAGTTCCTCAAGGTAGTGTATTAGGGCCAGTACTCTACCTTTTATTCACTAGTGATATTCCATGCCTTGAAGATAACACCACAGCAACATTTGCAGATGATACGGCAATATTGGCAGTAGACAGCAATGCTCATGAAGCAACCGCTAAATTACAGAGATCTATCACAAAAATTCAAGATTGGACCAAAAAATGGCGGATGAAGCTCAATGAGGCTAAATCAGTACACGTAAATTTTACTAACAGGAGAATTGATTACCTGCCAATAAATATAAATAACAAAGTCATACCATATGCTAATAATGCAAAATATCTAGGTATGACTTTAGATGCTAAGCTTCGCTGGAAGGAGCATGTTAAAAAGAAGAGAGAAGAACTTGGTTTGAAGTATAAGACTTACTACTGGCTAATTGGAAGGAACTCTACACTTTCAATACCCAACAAAGTTCTGCTTTACAAGCAAATATTCAAACCTGTATGGACGTATGGTATACAACTATGGGGGTGTACCAAACAAACCAACATCAACATCATACAGCGGTTCCAGAACAAGGTGCTGAGAAACATCGTCAATGCACCTTGGTATGTCAGGAATAACGACCTCCACAGAGACCTGGGAGTCGACCTGGTAACCAGAGAGATCCAGAGGTTTGCAGAGAACCACGAAACACGGCTCCACCAGCACAACAACGTCGAAGCAATCCAGCTGCTAGACAACGGAGGATTGGTGCGGAGGCTCAAAAGGAGGAAACCATTTGAACTAGTGTAGTGCTTTTTTCAAGTGTTTCAGTTCAAAAGCAGAGCAATGTTGAGTGAAATCTAGCTTGTAGTGCAGTTATCATGTGTACATAAATTATTCTTAAACGCAGTTAGAAATTCTAATGAGAATTTCACTGTATTAAATTAGATCTAGTAAGTTAGGATAGAACAAATTTGCTCATTAGTCTTGAGACTAGATAGCAATAGTAAAAAAAAAAAAAATTACTTTATTATTATTTTTTTTTTCTGAATGCCATAAAAAATACAAATACAATACAATGCTGCATTTCACCATTACTTCTTAATTCAGTGATTACTGACTGGTATTTTCATTCAAGAAGGAAGAGTCTGGTTTTGTGCAAAACATATCAAACTCTTTGTGAAAACTCCAACTATAAACCAAACAAACAATTTGTTAACACTATAAAGCTCATTTGTAATGCACTTGGTTTGCATTGAGTACAGATCATCAGCTATCATACGAGATCTCGGAACCGTTGTATTGTTGAACGATGTTCTGCGATTTATGATTTCAATCTTCTTTGGAACAGGTTTGATTACGTCTAGACCACATAGCGTTCAACAATCAACATACCAGTCTAACTGCACATGGAGTTGAATGATGCTGTCCAAGTCCCAAGTGCCCATTATGATTATCAGTGGTACAGGCCACGCACGATATGGAAGGGAGATCTTGCCGGCGAGATCTTATCATCCAGAGCTGGACGATCGTTCGGCTGTTTCCGTTGAGGAGCCGAAAGCAGCCGAACAAGAACCGGCTGAGAGACGCGGCCACATCTGAGCGCCTGAGCATCAATCGGCTGCTGTATCGTGTCGTGTGAGCATTGGTGTATTGCGTTGTGCGTGATCTGAAACTCATCCAAGATCGAAAAGTTTGTGCTTACGGTCGCGTTCTTATCTCGGCCGGGCGAGATGTTGTGTATCTGTTGAGTTATTTTCCATGATTTGATCAAAGCCATGGATTGGATCTAAAAGAATTAGGTAAGATTTTAACGTGATCTGCTTTATTATCACTTATAAGGTGTAAGGTGGTTGGAAGCCTACATGCACCCACCACTATGTTTTTCCATAACGTTTCTCAAACGATGAGGTGGAAGCATCCGTAAAGGTCTATACCTACCGATGAAGGCCATACAAATATTTATTACAAATAACATGGTGGAAAAAGGAATAATATATTCCATTGAAAAAGGAATATAAATTCCCCAAAATAGACATAGGTTGATATAATTATGGTGAAGGATCTGCAACGCTGGACTTTTCTAATCCACCAGGCAACTTTGTTTTCGACAGTTTCTGGACTGTGCTTAACTTTTTAGGGGTAGTGCATACATTTTTCTTGTTGTCCTTAAACTCTATATTATTTTACGCACAGCAGAAACCTCTTTAATAATAAGAGGCCATAACATTCCACAATGTAATTATTTTATAATTCAGCATTAATTTAGCTAATCGACCGTAATCAATCACTTCCGATTTACGCAGCCAATGTGCAACTAGAAAAGATGAAAAAATTAAGTTCTTAGAAAATTAATATAGGCTGAATACAGTTGACATGTTATGAAATCAATAGCCTATATTTAATCTGTATGGAAACTATGGATGCAGTATGTATCCATACAACTAGTATCTTATTCACGATGCGACTGCTACATTAATATCATTGATCAAAAATCAGTAATGACCATTTTTCTTGAGAAGTGAATGATGTTCATTCTCCAAAGAATTTATATTTATTTAAAACTGCTACTCCAAATGTGATTTTTGGTACTCTGTAGATATATGTGGAACAACAAATTCCATTCCAGTCCCTCACATTGAATTGCACTCATTGGGCACCAGTAAAAGATGCGAGTTCAGATGCCAGTAAAAATCAATTTATTTCGTAGCGCTTAATTATTACCACTGAACTGCTTCAATGAAGTTTTGAATGGCTTACTCCCTTTTGATCATGAATTTGAAGTCACCAAGTTGCCTTTGAAGTAATGCTCCTGACTTGTCATCATTGCTGTGCGACAATACCACCAATTTTTCCTTCCCAATTGCCGATTGATTCTAGTCAAGTCTTCAATTTCTATTTCATCATCTTAAAAAATCGATCGAGCTCAAGCCATTATCTGAGTATCTTCCGCAATAAAAGGGTTAAGCAGTTCTAAAAATGCTGTGACATATGGCAGCATATGTTAGGGGTGCGTAAACCCAGAGAGATTGGAATATGGTGTAAATGTGTACAGATATAAATTTCATACTTTTAACGTCAACTTGCATCGATGAGCCTTCCACTTTGCACCGGTTCAGCTGCTACCCACCAAGTACAGGTAAAAACCGCCTGGAGGTGGATCTTAGTTGAATTTTAGTAAATAATCCAAATCTATATTATTCCTTCTTTAAGGAGACCAGTTCATCAGTATTATTATTATTATTATTATTATTATTATTATTATTATTCATTATTGCAATGTAATAACTATAAATCACTGTTCCATCTTCCGATCTAGGCGATAAATGTGGGGGAGAAAACACTAGCTCTATTGACTATTTTTGTCATTCGATTTTGCTACAGTAATAACAGTCAGTCCCACTGCAAAAACTACCCTCTTTGTTAGTTGGGGCAGTAGGGCTCCTTCCCTTTATAATAAAATACTGATGACTCAGCTCGCTCCCTTTTTCATAATGGCAGGCCTATTGGGTCACTAGGCTGTGAATGTGGGGCGTCATGGAGCTTCCCTTAAACATGAGCGTGCCTTCCGGGTTGACAGATTTTCAGATGACATATCCTAGAAATTGATGAGAACAACAAAAAAGATTCTTGGAAAGTGACTGGCTGAAACCTTTTCCACTCAGCACGATAAGATACTGAATTTTGGCATGAAAATAGCCTACTACAAATTCAAGCTATGGGTATGAGGAGGATTCTTTTCTTTTATATTATTCTTATCATTCAATTTGTTTTAAATATTAAAAAGCTCAGGGAAAAGCGGAGATTATTCAACCTTGAGAGACCTCGAAAACTGTAGAAAAAAATTGAATAAATATAAAAATGTTATATAGATAATAACAAAATGGGAAAATTTCTCACGCGGAGACAAATTTCTTTTTAAATTTTGGGAAATTAACTACCATGAGTAGAACTAATTACGCAAATTCTTGTATTTTATTTCCAATATTATTTGTGTTGAGGATTGTATTGAGTGTGGCATGATAAACGTATATACTATTTTGAAAAAACGATGAAGACCAAATTGTCGCTGTTCTTATTATTGAAAAAAGTAGGAAGTAAACATTTTGTCAAATAATAGGAATTATGGAAATTTTGTAATCAGTGCTTTTTCAAACTATAAAAACCAGAAGCTAGAATTTGGAAAATAATAGTGGGTTAAGTACAAAATACTGTTTCAGCAAGATTTTTGAGTTTACATATAAACAATTTACGTTTTTAATGATTACAAATTGTTAGTTAGTTAGTTGGTTTAGTATTTCTGCTCGTAAGCAGGTCCTCACATGGCAGCTCTCCACTCTTGACGATTCTCTGAATAAAAAATTGTTTGTATTTATGAGATTTACAGAGCTCCGATTTTTCTTTAAATGCTTGTTTTCAACGTCCCGCTTCTCTGTTTTGTTTTTGAGACACATATAGAAGAATTCAAATTCAAATTCAAATTCAAATTTAATTTATTTCCAAAGATTCAAGTACAAAAATATTATTGCCAATACATAAATACACAAAGTATTTTTAAGATTATGCTTACAATTCTAGAAATCAATTGGAAATACAAGCCACTTGCTGAAAGTATACTCATACTTTCGCCTGCAAATGGGAGTGAATATCTTATGAAAAAACAACCCTTGATAAATGGAAGAAGAAAAAGAGAGAAAAAAAAGGGGGGAACATTCACACTACCAGTCACTCGCCTTTCACACATTTCCAATGTCAGCATTGAATACACCTGAATGCTTGTTTAATCCACAGTATTCATAATCATTATTTACATTTGTTAGTTTATCACACAAAATAGAGTCTCTAAGTGATCAGGCATGAGACCTCTGAGCCACTTTAGAATGTAAGTCATAAATGCGTCCTTGTTCTGTATCCTCTTTGCTTCCAGTGGTATACAATTGAAAAATTTGGGACCAAGAAATACAAATGATTTTTGGAAACAAGTGGAAGTAAAGAGAAAAAACAACCTAAAGAATATTTTAAAATTTAAATTTGAATTCTGACTTTGTAAGCTACTGGAAGTTAGTCAATAATAATAATGATAATAATAATAATAATAATAATAATTTTAAAAAAATAACTGCACAAAGTTACAGTATGCATGGATTTAATGATTATGAATGGTCCAGTAAAGACTTCAGAAAGTTGATACAAAGTTAGCTTCTGCGCTATTATCCAATCGTTATGAACAAGTTAGTGAACACAGTATCGCCATTTGTATCAATCATATTCGTATGATATTCATTTGAAACATGTATCCGCTCGACAATGGCATTACGATTGCCGATTGCTATGTCGGTCTCAGTTGCAAATCGAGAAACTATTTTGTTTACGAACGACCCAACAACAAGATTTATACTTATGGTTTCGGTGTCACGAAAGAGTGATCTAATTGATGCGACCCGAGTCCGCTTTGCTCAGTATGTCTTCTAATTCGAGTTTAAAGCCTACAAGTTTAAGCAGCAACCAAGTTACAGTCCATTGTTCATTCATGAACGCCGAAACTTAGTTTCACAAAATTAGTCTCTGAATAAATCATTTATAGCGAGGCCTGTCGTGGGTAGGACCTTATGTAACTCAGACCCAGAAACAAGTTCATGTAGTTGTGCTTTTTTAATTAACTCATTTGGAACTCTCAAATAATTTTCCATATGGCCTTATTCTGTGGAAGCCTTACCAAACCTCTTTTTCTGGCCATTACTTCACAAAACAGAGGTTACTTGCATATCACGTTAGAAAACAGAAATCTCTTGAAATGTTACTCATAAAAACAAAACCGAAGTAAGTTAGATACAACTAAAAGTAGGTTTTAGTGCAAGACTGGGCTTTTCGTCCCCTCCCCATTACCCTCTTATGTAATTACTGTTTCGTAGATTGTCATCTTCCATCATCATTATATTACTGCTTACATTAAATTTTCTATAATTCTAATTAATAATCATTTTTGAATACTCTCATATGGTTAGATGAAATCCCTGATGTCAATGGTTTGCATCATGCAGAAAATTGAATATCCATTCTTCGGAAAAAAAGTTAAGTTGAAAGATGCAAATTTTAAAATGAGCCTTCTTTTTAATATCTTTCTCTCACTCTCTCTCTCTCTCTCTCTCTCTCTCTCTCTCTCTCTGTCTCTCTCTCTCTCTCTCTGTCTCTTTCTCTTTACTTTTTTCTGTTGTGATTTTTTGACATTTTCGGTTCACGACGGAATTTGAAAATCAGCCAACTTTCTCATCACTTCACCAACATTTGGCTTCATTTTTTGTGACTTGTATTAAGTAAATCACGATGAATAGTGTAAATTTTCAATCTAATTTCGTGTAATTTGGCTTTTTGAGGTTCAGTATTCATTCATTCCCTTCTCATTGGATATAACGGTGGAGAAAAATATGAGTTTCAATGTCATTCAATAATATATGTTCAATATTGGCGAATTTCATTCATTTAGATATAAAAAAGGGTATTTTATGTCAAAATCGTATTCCAAATTCCTGAATTTCATCAATTTAGGAAGAAAGAAGAGTGCTTCCCGCCAAAAACTCATTTTAAATCACGGAAATCCAAAAAAAGTGCTTAATTATTGAATTAATAATAAAATTATGAATGTAATAATTCCTGGTAATAATTCTCTAGCAACTAGCATTAGAATGGCATGTGTCAATTACAGACTCTAACCTGTAACATTGCTCCAAAGGTGGCTTGGGCTTCAATTTCCACCACCCCACATTGTGTTTAATACATGGCGTAACGTACACCCCCGCAGACCCCGTGTATACGTATTACAATATACATATATACGTATATACTGTGACGATACTTTTTGGATGGCTGGCAACCACCAAAATTTATCATAACTGGAGGAGAAGAAGTTATTTCAAAAATTAAAAGAGTTACCGTATTATAAGATTGAGAAGATTATTTTTAAAACCGGCGCCACTACAGTTACGAATCCGTTAATAAAATCAGCTGTTTTGGCAGGACCATCGATATTAAACAGTCATACCGGCGATAATAGCGATAGCTTCGAGATTATCGAAACTACATGTGATAAATGGCAATAAATTATATTTAGGCGACTTTAAATGTTATTTAAAAGCAGGATTATGCTAAACTATTTTGTCAAAAAGTAGCACATACCTGGATTTCTTCCATTCTCGTGAAATTCTATGTATAATCCGTTGTTGCTTGCAGGATAACCTTTTACAGGTTAGATTCACCACCACTAGCCTATAGTATTGTAATTCTTTGTTATACAGTGGAATCTATTTGCTCAGCATTATTTTTTATGAATTTAAAATGTGTTAAAATGTATTTTTTATTTATTATTGGCTCGAATTTTATGTTTTCGTAAAAAGCCACAGTCCAAAGCCACGTGGACTTATAATTATCGACTTGTTGAGTAGTTGATGATTAACATCGAAATTTATGTCAACTTAAATGTTAATTTTCTATCTTTAAATTAGTTTTTGGCGTATCTGGTTCTTTTTAAAATTATTTCCATAATTTATCACAACCCATGTAAGCAATAGTACCGTTTTATTCAATTTTTTTCTTTAATTTAATCCCAACCACATGGGTCAAATATCGCCAAATTTGGCGTCATATCCTTTAATTTTTGTAAAGAGTGGGGGTAACAGTAACCAACTTTCTTGAAGGACGACTGTTACAACTACAACTTGCTCTCCAGACTCCAAAAGGACTAAGTCGTCCATTAGTTGTCATTTTTGTGCTATATGTTAATGTTTTTTCTGTTGAAATTCCGGAAAGTTTACGTTCGAGCAAGACTAGGATTTAATTTGAGACCAGTCCATTTAAAAAATTTAAAAAATCAAGTTCCCGAATAATCGCGAGAAGCAGCAATCCACTACACCTGCGGTCAGACAGAGGCTATCAAATTTATTACCGTATACTATATTATTATTTATCATTGAATTTTCTTATTATTTTTCAATACACGTCAAATTTTTGTTAAATGAAGTCTCCGCATCATTTACCCTTATGCTTGGTGAGTTCTGGCAGTTTGAGCCATTATACTGTGTCTAGACGGAATTTTCGTCTAGCACATATTTTTTATACTGTTCAGGCCATCAGCAGGGGGAAATTGTGGTTGTCTTCCATAATTAGACGTGTTGTCAGGGTGGAGATTTGGGGGTATCTACTCGGTGTCCGGTGTGGTCCAAGGAGACATATAGCTGCACCGAGTGATACGTCCATCCTCCATACCTGGTAATATTATTGTGGAGGATTGCCGCGAAATCCTCAGGCCATTGAACAGCCCTTTTTCTACAGGATTTTCGTCGCACCTCCGCAGTAGCGTGTGACTGCAGGGCACACATTGAGCAGCCGAACCCGAGACTTGCGATCGATAAGTCGATCATTGACGCAAGGCCTCGAAGGGGAGATAATTTTAATTCATATTGTTTTCCCAGGTGTCCTTCAGGAAGCACATTACAATACATATACTGTTGGGGATTGAGCAATGAGGTGTAGAATATAGAATTTTCAAATGAGGCTGTAAAACATAGGATATAAATGGAGGACCTGCGGTAAGACGGGTAGGAAATGAGGTTGTAATAAAATAAAAAGGAATAGTTGAGTAATACCTTGTTAATGTTCCTATCACCATATGAGAAGTCGTTTCTGTAGACGCCGATGCGTGTGCACACGTTGATGAGATGAGTCACTGATGATAATACGTAGCACTCGAGGTATTTGTATGCACTGAGGAGTGAGGTCGGTGAGGATGAATGAAGAATTATTTTAGAATAAATAGGATGGAACTAATTTCACGGCCGATATAAGATACTGGAGGTTTTGAATTAAAGAACAAGAAAAATAAAGTGGTAGTTGCGGTTATAAGCAAATGAGGCTTCAATAAACCGAATATTGAGGTTTTACAAAATAATAAATTAATAAGTAATTATTGCGGTTGTAACGAATTAATTGAGGTTAGAACGACGATTTGTTCATAGCGATGCGGTTTCAACAAGAATGCAATTGGGAATTACCATTCAAGCTGCCATTACAACTTTAGCATGCGCAGTGGCCAATAAAACTGGTTGCCATGGCAACACTATAGAAAGTCAAGTAACAGCTACACATGTTGAGCAGAGATAAAACATAAACTAACTTAAACTACACTAAATACGAAACATAGCGGGGGCCTTGAATCCACCTGGATTCAACAAGAATGATAAAAAAAAATAATAAAGTTCACAACTAGTGAATAAAGTTCATAACACTAATTACAAGGGTGCCAAGCTGGGCTATAAATTATTTGGAGTTTGTGGGTAGCGGAAACACCTTGTGGGATGGACGTGTCAAGGTTCCTTGGCGAGTCTTCAAATGCACCACACGAACAATTCCATCTTGTCCTGGAGAGACACCAGTAATGCGTGCTAATGGCCAGGTAAGTGGTGGAGTTGGTTGATGGACCAAGACAAGGTCACCAATGTGGAGATTATCAACAGCCTTATTCCATTTGGCTTTCTGTTGAAGGGTATGGATATATTCCAAATGCCATCTCTTCCAAATGTGCTGGTGGAATGCTTCAATCAATTTCCAATGTTTGAGGCGATTGAGGTTGACATTTTGTATGTCTTCTTCAGGAACTGCCACCAAAGGAGATCCAATCAAGAAGTGACCTGGTGTAAGTGCTGAGACATCATTAGGATCGTTTGATAGAGGTGTGAGAGGTCTTGAATTCAATATTGCCTCTATTTGAGTGACCAGTGTTGTGAATTCAACAAGTGTTAATGTGTGTTCTCCAATGACACGTCGGAGATGGTGCTTGATGCTCTTGATTGCTGCTTCCCAAAGGCCACCCTGATGTGGAGCTGCAGGTGGGTTGAAGTGGAAAGTAATGCCTTGTGTAGCAGCAAATTCAGAGAGTAGGAGTTGCTTTGACTTGGAAAGTGCTTGGAAGGTATTGTGAGCACCAACAAAATTAGTCCCACAGTCAGAGTAGAGGTTTTTACAGAGACCACGGCGAGAAACAAATCTTTTCAAGGCAGCAATGAAGGCCTCAGAAGACAAGTCTGTTACCACTTCAATGTGGATTGCTTTGGTGACCATGCATACGAAAGCACATATGTAGGCCTTTGTGAGTGATGTGGATCTGAGGTTGTGCACCTTGATATTGAATGGGCCAGCATAATCAATCCCAGTATTGAGGAAAGGGCGAGAAGGTGTCACACGAGCCTGAGGTAGATGCCCCATGGGTGGAATGTTGTGGCGAGGTTTGTGTCGAAAGCAAACATTGCACTTAAAAATTCGAGAGCGGATGATACTACGTGCAGAGAGTATCCAAACATGTTGTGAAAGAAGAGATTGTGTTAGTTGAGCTCCAGAATGCAAATATTGTCGGTGGTAGGAGTCAATCATGAGGTTGACCACATGATGTTGCTTTGGAAGGATGATAGGATGTTGAACATCTTGAGGTATATGACAATGCTTGAGACGTCCTCCAACTCGCAGGAGACCGTCATCATCAAGATACGGAGAGAGGCGGCAAAGTGAGTTTGATACAGTGGAGGTTTTGTCAATTTTCAGCTTGGCAATGTCTTCTCGAAAGGCTGAGTCTTGAACTTGTCTGAAGATTATACATTTGGCAGTAGCCAATTCTCGGGTGGAGAGAGGGCCAATCTTCTTTGGTGGGTGTCGAGTATTGAAGACAAAGCGGAGGATGTAGGCCATAACACGCTGAAGTTTACTGAAGTGAGAAAATTTTTGTAGGAGATCCCATTCAAGAGGTGCAGTAGCAACGAGAGTGATGGGTGACAGAGGTTTGCTCTCATCAGTATCAGCAAGTTCCACTGGAGTGAATGCAGATGTAGGCCAGAGGTTGGAAGGCTTCTGTAGCCAGGATGGACCTGTCCACCACAGATTGTGAGCGGGTAATTCAGCTGGAAGTATACCACGTGAAGCACAGTCTGCAGGGTTTTGTTCACCAGAAATGTGTCTCCAACTATCAGTTGGTACCAATTCTTGGGTTTGAGCAACCCGGTTTGCTATGAAAGTTTTAAGACGATGCGGAGGAGTCTGTAACCAAGTCAAGGCCACAGTAGAGTCACACCATAATGTGATAGAAGAAAACTCCAGTTTTTTGTGAAAGGTTGAGATCACATATGAGGTCAGTTGAGCAAGCAAGTGAGCAGCACACAGTTCTAGACGTGGTAGAGTGAGTTTTTTCAAAGGGGCCACTCTGGTTTTGGAGATGAGTAACTGGACAGTGGGGGAAGTATCAGTTTGTGATGTCCTGAGATATATCACTGCGGCAAATCCACGTTCAGAAGCATCTGCAAAACCATGAAGTTCAATGAGGCTTGAGTGTAAGAACTGTAGAGCTCGTGGTATGGAGATATCTTGAAGTGTGGCTGATGTGTCAACAAAGCTTTGCCACATTGCAAGCAGTTCAGGAGGTAGAGGTTGGTCCCAATTTAGGCCCTTTGTCCAAAGAAGTTGCATGAAGCATTTAGCCCACAGAACCACTGGTGAGAGGAATCCACAAGGGTCATAGATCTTGGCTATCACACTTAGTACTTTACGCTTAGTGGTAGCATCATGAGGTAGATTGAAGTTGTAGGCAAAACAATCATTTGCTGCTGACCATTGGATACCAAGGATTTTGAAATGAGGTTGTTGATCATCCTGAAGAAATACCGGTTTCTCAAGGTGACCATCAGGAAAGCTGGAAAGAAGTGCATTAGAATTTGAAGTCCATTTACGTAATTCAAATTCACCACATTTGAGTAGAGAGATAAGTTGTTGTTGCAGTCTTAAAGCCTCTTCTTCGGAGTTGGCACCAGCAATGACATCATCAACAAAGGTTTGAGAACGCAGAAGTTCAGCTGCTTCTGGGTAGGAATTGCCTTCTTCAGTGGCAAGTTGATGAAGAGTTCTTATAGCAAGATATGGAGAACAGCTCATGCCATATGTTACTGTGGTCAATTTGAAGACAGATGCAGGCTGAATAGCATCAGTACGCCATAAAATCAATTGATAGCACTGGTCATCAGGGTGAACTTTGATTTGCCTATACATTTGACGTATATCACAAGAAAAGACAATCTTGTGCAAGCGGAATACCAGCAACAAATCACAAATATTGGTCTGCATTTTCCTTCCAGTGAGGAGAATCTGGTTCAAGGAAATACCAGTTGAGGTTTTTGCACTAGCATCGAATACAGTGCGTAGACGAGTAGTGCTGCTAGCTTCTTTGAGGACACCATGATGTGGTAGAAAATAATGAGGAGTAGATAGATCAGTGGTGCTATTCAGTTCCATATGACCTAATGTCAAATATTCTGACATGAAATCAGTATACAAAGACTGAAAATGAGGTTGCGCCTTGAATTTCCTTTCTATAGAATTTAATCTTTGTTCAGCATTGGCTTTAGACTGACCCAAAGTGGGGTGGTTAGCCTTGAATGGCAGTCTGACACAAAATCGTCCAGATTCATCACGTGAATAGGTTGAGAGGAAATGTTCATCACACAATTTTTCTTCTTCAGATTTTTCAGATGCCATTGGAGGCTCTTCTTGTTCCCAAAAGCGTTGGAGAGAGTTATGCAAATCCAAATTGTTGATAGCCAAGAGGGTGGCTGATGCTTGCAGAGTGATGGAAGAATCAGCTTTAGGCTTGCATGGAGTCTCACCCATGACCATAAAACCAAGATGAGTCCCAATTAAACTCGGCAGGCCAGGACCAAGATGATGAACAATCTGGTTGAGCAGAAGAGGAAAAACAGAGCCACCAAGAAGAATGTCGATGCCTCCAGCTAGATTAAATGTAGGGTCAGCCAGAATATATGGTCGAACCTTTTCCAATACCTCTGGATCAATTTCCATGCGAGGTATATCAACACAAATTTTATCAATAATCAAGAACTCTTGATTAAGTGAAATCACTTTTCCACTCAGAGTTTCAATAGAAAGAGAGGTGAGGCCCTTAGAACGTATGGGGGCTTGAGAAAATCCAACAACACTGTGGTTGCTCTTAGTGCGAGATGCACTTAATACTTGTGCAGCATGTTCATTGATGAAACATGACTGACTACCAGAATCTGCGAGGGCGCGGAAAACATAACTTTTTCCATGAGGAGAGGTAATTTTAACGAGTAGCGTTCCCAATAGCACTGTAGACATTGATGAACGATGAGAGGGTTGATTATTCTCAGTGGTGGTCAGTACTACTGAAGGAGGTGTCATGTTGACTTGAGGTTGACCCACAGAAACTGCACGGCTGCTGGGTTGGAGAGGTGTCATATTGACAGTTGAGTGGTTATTTTCAAAGTGCAACAAAGTATGGTGCCTTTTATGACATGTGAAACAGTTTGATTTCGATTTACACTTGTCAAGAGTATGATTTCCTAAACAAGAAATGCATCTTTTATTTTCTTTGACAATTTGAAAACGTGCTTTGGGTGCATTGTTTTTGAACACAGGACATAAATAAATCTTATGTTCATTGTTATGACAAACAAAACAGTCATAAGGTTTTGTGTCACTTTTGATTTCATCATTATAAGTAGTCATCAATGCTACCTTGTTTGTAGAAAAACTCCTATTTATTTTAGGAAAGAATTTATTTTCAGATACTGAAGTAGACATTGAAGCGGTTTTTGAGGTAGAAGAAGAGTGAAGATTTGAATTTTCAATTTCATTGCACTCCTGAGTTAAAAAAGTAATTATTTCTTTTGCTTCAGTAAGTACAGATTCGCTAGATTTGTTCAAAGAACGAAAATGTTCAAACTTTTTTCGGAGGTTATTATCCATTTTTCGCATCATCATAGCACACAGTAAAGGATTATCAGCGGTTATATCAATTTTTAATCCCTTCAAAGCTTGTGTATTCTCATTGTAGGAGTTCAAAAATTTCCGCATTTGAGCCGGTTGATGAGTGATATTGGGTAAATCGAGAATTTTATTGAGATGCAGTGTTATCAATCGGCGAGGTGAATTATAGCGTTCATGAAGCAAGTCATAGGCAATCTGATAATTACTCTCAGTTAGTGGTAATGATTTAATTAAATCAAGAGGTTCTCCTGAGACTGAGCTCAACAGGTATTGAAGTTTGACTACACCTGATAATGTAGAATTTGAATGAATGCTTGAATTGTATAAATTAATAAATGAGGTCCAATCGAGAGGGTTTCCAGAAAATTGTTTCAAGTCAAGCTTAGGTAAGCGAACTGGCTGTTCATTTTTTACTTTAGACTGATTCAATTTCGTTTCTAAGTTGTGTAACGTGAGATTAATAGAGTCAATCATTTCATCAGCACTATTAAGAGGTGCATAATTTGGTTTGAATTCTTTGTCTTCTTCTAACTGTAATTCATGATAACAATCCAGTGAGTCTGATAAGTCTGATCTTAATTTGTTCAGAGATTTTGAACGAGCGAGTAATTTCTGATAAATTTCCTTATCAGAGATCTTTTTTGACATATCAAATAAGATTTGAATTTGTTCAAAAGCATTATTCTTCTTAGCGGTGATCACTGCTAACGATTTAGCCATTATAACTAACTAAGTTACCTATTTGAAAACAGTAATAAATTATCACAAGTATTGAAGTTGACAATATAATAACCCGGGGTATAATAACTAAATGAGATTGCACTAATAATAGTGATAATAAGCTGATAACATGACTCCACACACTGCCGTGGTAGTAATTGAGGTAATTACGATTACAAATTGAGTGATAAGTGGCAAGCATTCACAAAAGAAATCTAATAATATTCGAAATATAAAACAAGTAATGCGTTTATCAATAAGCATGAATATTCTGAGAATTCAATTGAATTAAACAATTATCTGAATTGAATTCACTCAAGTTACGAATTGAATGCAAGATATTATACTTATTGAACATTCGAAGTATGATATGAATAAATCAAATAATATTTCAATTTTGAAAAAAAGTAATGTAATTTTACACAATTGAATATAATTATCAGTCAAGTACACGGAATAACAATAAGTATTTATTTCAATTAGAAATACGCCACAAGCCATAAGCAGTTATTCTCATTTGATAGCATAAGCTATTAGTGAATGAATAGTAGGTTATTTTCAAGTTCAATGTAAACAAAGTTGACCTTGACGACGCAATGCTCAGCTATAATGTCAGCCTGAATACTACAGAGCTCCGTTATAATCACGATGAAACAAAACAATGAGTTGTTTACGACTTTTGAGCACAATAGACAAATTTTAACTTGCAAGGCATTGATAGTGAACTCGTTTGAACAATGTGCTTTGTAACTTGTAATACCGTATAACTTGTACTTGCACCAAAAATGATAGCTTTATTTAATGAGCAATGAATATGTATTTCCATAGAATGAAAATAAAAAATGATCCGATCCGGGGCCCGGATGACCAAAATGTTGGGGATTGAGCAATGAGGTGTAGAATATAGAATTTTCAAATGAGGCTGTAAAACATAGGATATAAATGGAGGACCTGCGGTAAGACGGGTAGGAAATGAGGTTGTAATAAAATAAAAAGGAATAGTTGAGTAATACCTTGTTAATGTTCCTATCACCATATGAGAAGTCGTTTCTGTAGACGCCGATGCGTGTGCACACGTTGATGAGATGAGTCACTGATGATAATACGTAGCACTCGAGGTATTTGTATGCACTGAGGAGTGAGGTCGGTGAGGATGAATGAAGAATTATTTTAGAATAAATAGGATGGAACTAATTTCACGGCCGATATAAGATACTGGAGGTTTTGAATTAAAGAACAAGAAAAATAAAGTGGTAGTTGCGGTTATAAGCAAATGAGGCTTCAATAAACCGAATATTGAGGTTTTACAAAATAATAAATTAATAAGTAATTATTGCGGTTGTAACGAATTAATTGAGGTTAGAACGACGATTTGTTCATAGCGATGCGGTTTCAACAAGAATGCAATTGGGAATTACCATTCAAGCTGCCATTACAACTTTAGCATGCGCAGTGGCCAATAAAACTGGTTGCCATGGCAACACTATAGAAAGTCAAGTAACAGCTACACATGTTGAGCAGAGATAAAACATAAACTAACTTAAACTACACTAAATACGAAACATATACAATATATATATGTATTATCCTTATAACTTATAACTCTTTATGGACTTTCATATTAATTTGACTTTTTTAATTTCCGTAACAAGAAATATTTTTTTAAGCTCAACATCTCGCTCTCTATGTGGTGCATTTGAACAAAACCACCACGGTGCTCTGAATAACCTCAATAACTTATGCAATGAATATATATTCTCATTATGATACCGATCTCCAATGAGAACAATAAATTACAACAAAGTTTTGAATTTGAAATGGTCTGAATTGAAAAGCAATAATAGTGACCAACCAACTGGTTGGTTACAAACTACAACATTGTTCAGTCCGATTCGATGTCGCGATGAATGCTTTGGCATTTGTAATTTGTAACTGCTACAAAATGGCAGTATTCAAAGTTGGAAGTGGGATTGGTTACAAATGATAAACATAGGAAGGGGGTATGATGATTCGGGGAGAGGAGGAACAAATGGAAATGTATGCGGTTACCATTTGATGTTGGAAATGTGTGCGTGTACATTTATCGTCGTTTGTTTGGGGTATTTCGTTGGGTCTTTGTTTCTCCCCAATCTCGAGCTACCTTCTCTCCTTTTTCTCCTCCTGTTCCTGCTTCAGGGGTTGGTTTTGGTAAGCGATGGAGGGGATGAATGAATGATAGATTCTGTTGTTTTCATTGTAACCAAATGATGCATCGCTTCCGAAATGATTAACAAAACAGTGTCCGAGCGTTCTATTTATCCTGGACAATAATTGGGGCAGCATTGTGTAGAACATTATGCATGGCCAGTGAACACTTTTTCCTTAACAAGGTAGGGTTAGCAAAGGGAAGGCGCGGCCTATTGGAGCGGCTCTCTAACAATAAATAATGACTGCAGGCCGGACTTGCGATTCATCTTATCGGACAACGACTTTTACTCTTTGTTAAAATCCCCGAACACAAAGGGTTTTCCCGAAAATGTAAAGGCATCAATTTATTCTGATTGTTTTCTTGGCTGCTTGCCGATTCTTTTCGGAAAAGTACTCTCCATTCTAGGATAATGATTCAGAGAAAATCATTTGAAGCTTCTGTATTCCTTATCGTCCAATATGAAAAATAAGTTCATTGAATTCAATTATTTAGTATTGTCATCTAGTCTTCAGAGTTATGACTCACAAATTAATAACTCCCTCTCTTCTATGAGGGAGCAACAAGAGCAATAAGAGAGCAATAGGAGACCAAACCAACCCCAGGGTTGACTACTAAAGAGAGAGAGAGAGGAGACCAAATAAGAGACCAAAGGAGCAGTAAGAGAAGTTATTCTTGTCAATAAATAATTCGTTATTGAAGTTGTCCATGCTCATGAAAAACCTTTTTATTACTTAAATTTGATCTTGATTAGTCATAGAAATTCGAACTTCAGCAACATTCTGATTACATTTCTTGTAACTCGAACCAGAATGAGATATCTCCATTCGCCTGCTTCATATTAATGTGATTGAATAATTATAGTAATGATAATAATAATAATAATAATAATAATAATAATAATAATAATAATAATAATAATCCATGGTTAGAACTCCATGGCTGGGGAAATAATAATAATAATAAGAAAAAAAATAATATTCCTTTTTCCTTCGCCCTCGGGTACCAAAAGAAAAGCGTTTATTAATTAAAAAAAGACACTACAAAATGGAAATTTCTTTTTTTAAACTAGAAAAAATATATTATACAGGAACGAAACTCCAAAACCTTCATAAGGAGGTTTGACTGGAGGAGTCGAGGTAATCCATTATTATATTATAATCAGCAATAACCAATTAATAAAATCATATATAATCAATATAACTTATATCCATACAGGAGTTGCTAAGTAAGAATAGGTTGATAAGAATCTTTCGGAAAAATTATAAAGTTCTTTCCAAATTCAAATTAAATTGTCATCCATCGTATTAAAAAAAATCAGTAAATTCATAAACATTGTGGCACGGTAATAATGAATATGTAAATGAGAATCTATAGGCAAAATTATAAGGTTCTTCCCAAATTCAAATTAAGTCGTTATCATTCGAATAGAAAAAAAACATCAGTAAACTAATAAGTAATGTATAGTTATATAATAAAAACCAAGTTATAATCAGCAATAATATTTATTAACAATTAATAATCATATACAATCCTATAAATATGTCTAAAAAAATTCCTGGATTTCTTGTTCCATGACGAACTGCGTTGTTAATATTAACTTTTAATAAATTTGACTGCAAGTCGTTAAATTTCACATGAAAAGTTAATACTAAGAAAAATTGTTTAATAGGAATGTAGGAAAAAATGAAATGTGCTTTTTAACTTCGATTGCAAAACAAAATTATTCATAATTTTGAATAATTTTCACTCATTTTCTCAATCAGGAACAGTTTTATATTCTTTTTAACAATTGATAGACTATCAAGAACAATCAAATCGACTGGCAGCTCATTGAAAAATGCCAGAATAATAATAATAATAAAAATAAAAATGACAATAATAATAATAATAATAGTAATAATAATAATAATTGGTTGATTCTTAGCGCAGGCGGATTATTGCTTGTTGGTTGAGATAAGAAACTATCATTCTTTCCCCCCCCCCTACTCCCCTCCTACCCTTCCGTTCACCCTTCCTTTCAATTTAACTTCACTCTCGAGTTTGTTCCTCGACTGTCAACCTCGTACCGTGTTGCGTTCCGTTCCGTGAAAGTATTAGTTATTAATATACATATATGATTCAAAATTACATACATTCAAGAAATCTACTCATGCCAGAAGACGTCAACTTTACCACCTACTTACAGTCCACATTGAAGTCACCTTTGGTAAGTGATAGTTTTATTACTAATTAACTTGCTGTAGTCTGACTGCGTTGTTTCACTGTTTTCTTAACTGCACCCTGGGTCCTTGTGGCTCAAGGACAGGAAGGGATCACCATATAGTCCTCCGTGTCCGGATCAAAGCCTCATTTCCAGAAATTTTATAACTTTATTAGTTTAAATTTCAATTTGTAAAGTTGACTCATGCACTGAGATTTCATGATCAATCCCGTTTCCTTAATCCTGTTGTTGTATCCCGCAACCTTATCTTATCTGCCGATAGTCTACAATGGCAACTGCAAAACCCGAAGCCTTGCTAAGCATTCGTTTGAAAAAGAAAGAAACTTTATTCACCCGTGTTCAGCAAGCATACGACTTATGGAAAAATATCAATGATTTAAACGTTCAAAAACAATTCTTGATTAGAAGTAGGTTCATTGAAAAAACAGTTAGTGAATTTTCATCATTGTTGGATGAAATAAATGAACTTTCTATTCAAATTAATCCTGATTTTGAACCTGATTATCAATCATTAAATGCTATAGATAACTTAGCTTGTGCCATAATTGATTCTCGTGATAGATTACTGCAGAAACAAGAGATAAAAAATGATTCTTCTCCATCTACTCATTCACCACGCTTAAATATGATATTACCTCCTGCAGAGATAAAATCGTTTGATGGATCTGACATTTCAGACTGGCCTAGGTTCAGAAATATATTTACATCTTTGATTTTAAATGATAAATATTATTCGTCAGTCCACAAGTCTCATATCTTACATAATTTGTTATCTGGTGAAGCAGCTAGAGTAGTAAAATCATTTCAGATTAGTGCTGATTTTGATTTAGCATGGGAAGCCCTTTGTAAACGCTATGAAAATGATAGAGTTTTAGCAAATTATTATATGAATGAGATTTTAAAAACCACTAGTGTCCCAGTGAAACCTTCTTTAAAATCTCTTGAAGATTTTCTCGTGAAAGTTGGTGATAGCATCACTTCATTAAAATCGTTGAAAATTCCTGACCTAGGAGATTACCTATTGTATTCGTTAGCCATACGACAATTAGATAAACAATCTTGTGAATCTTTTGAAATTGTAGTAGCAGATAAAAGTTTTCCATCATGTCAACAGCTGATTGATTTTGTAAACACAAGAGTTAGGACATTCCAATTGTCGGCGTCTGATGCACCGAATATGAATGTGACTAAACCAGTAGATAAGATTAATAGTAAAATGAAACCGTTTCAAAAGAAAGTTGTGTTATCTACTCAGGTTGACAACTGCTTTCGCAATGCTACAAATAATTCAAAATTCACTGATCGTTCCGAACTAAATTGCCCATTATGTTCAAAAAATCATATGTTGTCGTTATGCCCTGTTTTTTTAAAGAAAGATCCGAAAGATAGAAATGAATATATCAAATCATTGAAAGCGTGTTTCAACTGTTTTTCTAAATTTCATCTTGTCGGCCAGTGTAAGTCCAAACCAAAATGTGTGTGTAATCGTATGCATAATAAGTTATTGCATTACCCACGTAGCAATGATAACAGTAGATCGTGCTCTCCAGTTAGTTATCAGAAGCGATCGGATAACAGCCCTAAGGCCGATTTAAAGTTGAAACCAAGTGATTCAATAACTCAAACCGATCCTATAGCTACACAACATTGCGGTATGACTGAAAACGTTATTAATCCTTCTATTCAGTGTATTCCTAAAACGAGTGTTGTTTTAGGCACAGCTTTAGCTCAAATAAAAAGTTCTTCTGGTTCGTTTGTTAACGTTCGTCTGATTATTGATTCAGGTAGCACTACTAATTTTTTAACAAAAGATCTTGTTATAAAACTTGGTTTATCTGTTCAGGATCGCAGACAAAATTTCTCTGGTTTAAATTCCGCAAGTGTCGGAAATTCCTGTGGCGTTGTAAAATGTTTATTAAAACCTAAAGGTTTAAACCATCTTCATGTAGAAGCTGAAGCTTATGTGATTGATAAAATAGTTGGGTCGTTAACCCCCGTGTATCTGGATTCAAAGATTCAAAATGAATTGAAAAAATTCAATTTGGCTGATCCCATGTTCTATGAACAGCGTTCCGTTGACCTCCTATTAGGTTGTCAGTTATTCAACAAAATATTAAGTCATCATAACCAAATTACATCTGAAGAAGGTGCTTCGTTTTGCGTTATACCTTCCGTGTTTGGTGATATAATTTTGGGTGAATTCCCAAGTTGTTCCGTGACCAATAACCAGACATTACCTTCGTTATTGATACATCCCGATTCTGAGAACTCGTTGAATAGTTTGGTTCATAAGTTTTGGGAAAGTGAGGAAATTTCTAATGTTAAATTTCCTAATCCTGATGACGAATTTTGTGAAAAACATTTTGTTGAAACTCACAAACGTGATCAACAGGGAAGATATGTTGTCAAGCTCCCGTTCAAGGTAGACACTAAAAATCTCGAATTTTATGAGTCTCATGAAATTGCGTTGAATAGATTTCTCTCGTTAGAACGTCGTATGTTGCGTGATGCTCGCTTAAGAGCTGACTGTTTATCGTTTATGAAAGAGTATCGACTTTTAAATCACATGGAAATTGCTAGAAGACCTGGAAAATATTTCATACCCTATTTTTGTGTATTCAACCCTTCATCACCCACCACAAAGGTTCGTGTTGTCTTTGATGGATCAGCAAAGAGGGGTCACGTTTCCTTGAATCAAGTCTTACACTCTGGACCGACGTTGTTAAATGATATTTGTGATATTTTAACTAGGTTCAGATTGCATTCATTCGTTTTTACATGTGATATTACAAAAATGTACAGAGCTATTCTTGTTGATGAAGAAGATTGTTCGTTTCTTCATATATTGTTTCGTGAAGATCCTTCAAAGGATATTGTCGTCTATGAGTTAAAAAGAATTCCATACGGTTTGAAACCCTCGGGATTTCTCGCTCAACGTGTATTGATTCAATTGACAGAAGATGAGGGAGATAAATTTCCTTTAGCGGCGACCGCAATTCGTGATGAAATTTACCATGATGATTTTCTAATAGGTGCTAGCTCGTTGGAGGAAATGTGTGAAATTAAATCACAACTATGCAATCTCCTGAAATGTGCTGATATCAAACTGAACAAGTGGAGTAGTAACTCTCCTGAATTCCTGAAACGGGTTCGTTTGGAAAACAGTCAAGTTCCCTTTCATATCAGTGATGAACCTAATTCTAGTGTTAAGGTGTTAGGTATTATGTGGAATCCGACTACCGATTGTTTTCAAATTAAAGTTTCAGTTCCGGAGTATCATAAGACAAACTCAAAGCGCAGTGTCTTGTCTGTAATTGCTAGACTGTATGATCCACTTGGTTTTATAGCTCCTGTTATTTTCAAAATGAAATGTTTTTTACAAGAGCTATGGAAATTACAAATTTATTGGGATACACCAATTCCTGATGACTATAATGCATGCTGGAATAAGTTCATGGAAGAGCTTCCTGCTCTTAGTTCAATTTCAATTCCTCGTTGCGTTTATGGTGATGCACTTTCGTGTCAAATAGTAGGATTTTGTGATGCATCTCAAAAAGGAATATGTGCTTGTATTTATCTGAGAGTTGTTTTCTCAGACTCTGTTGTTAAATGCTTTCTAATAAAAGCAAAAACTAAAGTGGCACCGTTAAAAACACTTTCAATTCCACGTTTAGAGCTTTTAGCTGCGTTGTTGCTTTCAAAATTGTACGTTTCAGTGCTTCCTAATCTGTCTAAAATTAATCGACAATCAACGTTTCTCTTCTGTGATTCAACCATTGTGTTAGCTTGGTTGCGTATACCACCCTATAAGTTGCAAACGTTCGTTGCAAATCGTGTCGTGAAAATATTAGAATTGACTAATCTAAATGATTGGAATCATATTGGTACTGATTTCAATATTGCTGACGTGGGTTCAAGAGGTATTCCTCCTCAAATGTTGAGTTCGTTAGAAGAGTGGTATAGAGCTCCAACATGGTGTTCAGAGCCGTTATCATGCTGGCCACTGTCTTCCGTAACCATACCCTCTGAAAGTCTACCTGATATTAAAAATAATCAAGGTGAAATTGTTTTGAATCTTACCGAAGATAGTGCCGTTATTCAAATAACTCATTTCTCCTCATATCTAAGAATGTTGCGTTCTTGTGCATATGTTTTCCGATTTGTCAATAATTGTAGAGCAAAAATAAAAGGTGTCTCTCGTGAAAAAGGAGTATTAAGTGTTAAAGAGTTGAAATCCGCACAAGATTTCTACGTTAGAATCGTTCAAAAGTGTCATTTCAATCGTGAACTTACCCTTCTGAAAGAAGGAAAGCCTTGTGATAAAGCCTTTCAAAAGTTGTCTGTTTTTTTGGATAGTGATGATTTTATTCGCGTTGGTGGCAGACTTGTGAATAGTGATTTGGAATATGAAGCTAAGCATCCTCGCTTGATTCATAAGGACAGTCATTTTACTAAGCTCATTATTGAATATTATCACCGCTCCTATCTCCATGCTGGACCTAGGATTGTGCGTGCTCTCATCCAGCGTTGTTTTTGGATTATTGGAGCCCATAGTGTAATTAGACATGTCATACACAATTGTACTCGTTGTCGTTTATTCAAAGCGAATATTGTTGAACCCGTTATGGGCGACTTGCCCCGCTCTCGTGTCGTTCCCACGGCACCCTTTTTCAAAGTCGCTGTCGATCTCGCAGGTCCCTTCGTAGTTAAGGAGAGTGTTCGGCCTAAGGCTCACACCTACAAGGCATATTTCGCTCTATTTGTTTGTCTAGTGACAAAAGCTTGTCATATTGAAACGTTAACCAGTTTGACGTCTGAGGAATTCATTGTCACTCTTCATCGCTTTGCGTCGAGACGTGGGTTACCTCAAGAAATATTCTGTGACCAAGGGACGAATTTTAAAGGAGCTGCACGACAATTGAAGGAAATTACTGAATTTTTGCGAGTTTCTGAAAATCAGACAAAAATTATTGATGATATGTCCAATAAAAACATCAAATTCCAGTTTAATATCCCACATGCCCCATTTATGAATGGAATTTGCGAATCCAACATAAAAAATGTTAAATATCATTTGTTCCGTGAATTAGGAAACCATACTGTTACAATTGTTGAGTTCACCACTATTCTCACTAAAATTGAGGCGATACTTAACTCAAGGCCGTTGTATGCACTTTCATCGTCACCCGATGATTACGCTGCCTTAACTCCTGGACATTTTCTTATCCATCGCCCCTTGTTGGCTGTTCCCGAAAATGACTATACTGACTCCAATGAACACAGACTATCTCGTTGGGAGAAGGTGAATCGCTTCACACAAAGGTTGTGGAAGAGATGGGAGAGAGAATATCTCCACACTCTTCAGCAGAAAAATAAGTGGTTTGAGCACGACTCTAACTTACAAATTGGGCAATTAGTGTGGATTAAAGAAGATAATTCAACGCCCCTATCATACCCATTAGGACGCATTGCAAGCGTCATTCGCGATTCTAAGGGAGTTGTTCGCTCCGCGTACGTTAAAACCAAATCAGGAGAGTATGTTAGGCCGGTTAGGAAACTAGCCCCAATACTCCCAAACTAGTGTCTCTTTAACCCCACGTTCCCCCCCCCCCTTTTTTCCTGTTTTTCCTTTATCTCAGTGCATTGTGTGTTTTAATTTTTTAATCCTTTTGAGTTTTGTTTCTTGGATTGAGGCAATCCAAGGCGGGCGGAGATGGTTGATTCTTAGCGCAGGCGGATTATTGCTTGTTGGTTGAGATAAGAAACTATCATTCTTTCCCCCCCCCCTACTCCCCTCCTACCCTTCCGTTCACCCTTCCTTTCAATTTAACTTCACTCTCGAGTTTGTTCCTCGACTGTCAACCTCGTACCGTGTTGCGTTCCGTTCCGTGAAAGTATTAGTTATTAATATACATATATGATTCAAAATTACATACATTCAAGAAATCTACTCATGCCAGAAGACGTCAACTTTACCACCTACTTACAGTCCACATTGAAGTCACCTTTGGTAAGTGATAGTTTTATTACTAATTAACTTGCTGTAGTCTGACTGCGTTGTTTCACTGTTTTCTTAACTGCACCCTGGGTCCTTGTGGCTCAAGGACAGGAAGGGATCACCAATAATAATAATCATAATAATAATAATAATAATAATAATAATAAAAATAATAATAAAAATAATAATAATAATAATAATAATGATAATGAGTTTTCACATTCTCAGATTGAATGAAAATAGACTCACTAAACAAATATTCGACTTTTTCAAAGACAAAATGTAGCTGGTTCAAACACGTTCAACTTGATTGTAATGAATTTAATATTAAATATAATACAATCAGGAATACTGTACATTTGAGAAATTTGTTGAAAGATGAAAGTAGAAGATTCCAAGAACATCTTAGAGTTAGAAGAGCTACTGTGGTATCAGAAGAGAGAAGAAAGACAACATCGGAATTCTCCCGGAACGAGTACTGGAAAATGCGAAAGGAATCATGCATGAAAAAATAATTGATTCAACATACACAAAAGTGGGTGATTCGAAAAAAATAACAATAATAAAGGTTAATAAAGGTGTGATTGATGAAATATCGATTGAAGGAGCAACATATACGTTAGGGAATAGGCTACACAATAGTATCTTTCCATGTTCAGTATATAATCAAGCAACTCTGTACTTTAGTTTTAGTTTGTTTGAGATTGATAATGGTATAACAATCGAAACTATTTTCTCAATATTTTTAATGTATGCGGTTGTGACAGTTTCGACTCATTATTCAATTATCTCAAGATTCCTTTCAATGATATGGATTTGGTATAATTTATAGCATTAAAACGTATTTCGAAACTAATTAACTTGTTAACATTTAGCTGTTTGATAAAAACTGTATCATCTTCCGACATAACTCAAGGTTAAAAATATATTAGGCTATATCAACAAAAAACTTCCATTACCGAAACAAACTCTAGCAGTCTAATTATTGTGTTGGTGGTTTAGTGAGAGATTCTTCTTACTTGGATGCTTCTTGAGCTTCGTAAGAGTTCGCGCACATCTTGCTGAAATTTTCCAAAAGACGAATGGTGTTTAATCAGCGTGTGCCTGACGTACTCGCCTGTCTCTAGCGTGTAGGAAAAAAGGATGCCAACAGCGATCGTGTGGGTGAAGTTGGTGGATGATGCTGTGGCGATGGGGTGGTGGTGGGAATGACGAGAAGAAATGAGATTAGGGCGGCTGCTGTAATTAGATTTCGGGTACCTAAGAAGGACAGCCTGTTGGCTGAGAGAAAGAGAGTAAGAGTGAGCGAGCGACCTAGTAAGTGATAGAGTAGAGGTGAGAGAGAGATAGTGATATTTTGGTCACGTGATACGTGCTGCTTATCTTGTTGAATTGTTCACCTTGTTTTGCGAAACGTGCAGACTTGATTAAAAATACTTACAACTGAGCATCACGTCTCGTATCATACATCACGTTAATTACTGGGGATTCTAATCATGAGTGTTCTAGTGCTTTGAGTTTCACTTCGACATGGCCCAATGAATCCTTAGAGCCACTAATGCAACTTATTTATTTCAACGTTAGCTTTGATTGATTTATTGGATGGTTTTATAGATGTCGTTTTGACCAACAGGTTCGTGTACCCTCAAGTCATCACTGGATTAATAAGCGAGATATAATGTACATCTCACTTTCCACAGAGCGACATCTTAGCGACATTACTTATTACATTTCATATAATGAATATTTTTGTAGAAAACTCACACTTTGTAGTGCAAAACAAAATTTCCTAATTTTTCGGTTACAATATCTGTAGTTGCCCAGGAAACGTATTATGTCTTAATAGGAAAGACTATACATGTTCTAAAATATTTCGAGCTTTAATATCATGTTATCAAGTGGAATTACTAGGAATCATCGACAAGGGTGATGTCACTACAATTAATGATTTCCAAAAATATAAAGTAATGAGTAAGCTTTCTTACAATCTTCAGCTGGTAATTAAAATATAAAGTTACTGAGAAATAATTAATTGTAGTGTTATGCCTGCCAATGCTTGCGTAGGCGAACATCTTTTCATATTGCGTATTTGGGCCGCAACTTCGTCTTATAGGTCCTCAGTTTTGAAATCGGTTGAGGAAACCACAATATGATACATTTGATAGAACCAAATCCGTGGTTTTTATAATGAAAGCTTCATTTGTGAGATGTACTTGATATTTATATTTTTGTTTGTCTTTTCCAGAGTAGTGCTTGTCCTGGATGAAGCTGCTGGAATGACCTGGAAAAGCTGTGTTTTCAATCTCTCTCTTCTCATATTTGGCATAAATGGTGAGTTACATAATGCTACATCACTCTTAATATTAGTACTACAGTTAAATTATGATCTGATTTGAACTCTTCTTTCAATCTCATATTTTTTTTCGGAGGATGAAGCCCACATAGGTCTGAGATCTGTGCGTGAGTAATGAATTGGACCTACAGTTTTAGGTGGGTTCCGAACCACCGGGAAGTGATGTTATAGCAGAGAACAGTCTTTGGAGCTGGCCAATCAAATCGGTCACCCTTTCAAAGATGACCCAGGGGTTTCCTAGCTTATCTCTGATTGAACAGATACCTGTTACGGAACTCGGCTGTATCACTTCCCAATATATACTACTGCAGGCCATATTATGATACTACTTGTTCTATAATATGGTTAGATTATTTATCTAAATCAATTTTTTCTTTGCGATAAGAATAGTGGAGAGTGCAGAAGTCTTATGGAAATTCTCAGTTTTCAAGAGCATCCACTTCTCCACTCGATTTTGAGTAAATTATTGATCCATACCCGGAAATGACTATTCTTCTTCATCATTATTATTAGGAAAGAAGAAAGAAAACATTTTCGAGAGCGAATGAGTGGAAAACTGAATCAATAGAGGGTGAAACCAAAAAATAAAACCCTTCTTTGGGTGAGGTCTGAGCTCAAAGTTGAAGCAATTTATAACTTTTCCCCCTTCATCTTGTCTTCCATCTGGTGAATGTAACGCCCAACCGACACTATTCGCCTTCCGTTAATATTAATATTTCTTCCGTCTTTATCTTTGCGCCTTTCTCTTTTATTTGGGAATAGAATTCCCGTGGCGGTTCGAGAAATGTATATGGAGCGAAGAGAAAAGAAAAAACACGGGACAACTTTTTCCTGCTGAATAAGAGAAACTCAACCAATGAAAAAGAAAGGTGGAAAACTAAAGACCAGGAAATAAGAGAATGCTCTCCTGAACGTCGTCATAATGAAATGTTGCTATTTCCTGGTTCAAAAAACATTCAGATAAGCGTTTCTACCAGTGATGATCCAAGGATATTCCATTTCAATGTGGTTCACAATTTACCGTTTTCATATCAATGCACTCAGTTCATTCCATTTGTGATTCTACCAAAATTTATGAGAACTTCTGAATAAATACGGATACAATGCTAGCTTGAAAAATAAATTGGAAGTAAGTGGACAATAACTATCTATTCTAACTAATCTAATCTAAATAATCTATAATTTTTCTTCTACCATATCCTAGTAAGATGACAATATCCGTCTAAACTTCTTATTTTTCTTTTTTCATCATATTCTGTATCAATTGTGGCTGGTGAGAAGTGAAATTCCCGTTTGTAGAACATTTCGGCTAAGCTATGAAAAACCATAAAACTCTAGCACATACATTAAAGCTAACAAATGGCAACCACACAGTTTGGCTCTAGAAATGCAGCTGGTACAAGAGAAGCTACATACAGCACTCAGGTGCTATTTCAGCGATGAAGAGAAAAAACTGTAACATTTTTGCATGTTTCATATATTATCAGAATGCCTTTGATAGAGTGAAGCATGAGAAGAGAATAGGACTCTTGAAAGGAATAGGCTTTGATGGAAGAGACATCATGATAATAATTGACCTATGTTGGATTGATACTGCATTTGTCAGTGTGGAGGGAAAGATAACAGGGGATGAAGATATTAAGAGGTGTGAGGCATAGCTGTCTATCTCCATTGCTTTCCAATTTGTATTCTAAGAGCATAATATATTTAGAGAAGCTTTAGAGCGCACACAGAGTAGTATTTCTGTGAATAGAGAGAGATTGAACAATATTTGGTATGCGGATGATACAGTCATTTCTGCTGACAGTATGGAAGGATAACAGGAAATTATGGATGAGATAGTAAATTGCAGAAAATTCCATGGCCTGGGCATAAATACCAAAAAGACAAATTTTATGGTTGTGAGTGATGAAAGGTTTGTCAACTGATAATTAATCAAAAGCTAGTAGAACGTGTGAGCAGCATTATACATCTTGGAGCTGTAGTAGAAGAAAATTTTCACAAGAAATTCTGAATTGGATTGAAAAAACTAGAATTGCTTCTAATAAAATAAGAAGCTTGTTCACATGCCATCACATAGCATTTTACTCCAAGATAAGGCTGTTCCACTGTTAAGGAGTTTTTATAATATATATATATATGAATGTCTGTCTGTATGTATGTATGTATGTATGTATCTACGTATGTATGTTCCCTATAGACTTCCAAACTACTTGACAGATCAGCATGAAACTTTGGGAATATGTTGTGTGAATATTGGGGATGGTTTCTGACCATTAATTTTAATAGGGGAGCTAATAATTATTATTAATTGATCCATTTTATAGACCTAACCTACTGAACTTGCCGATAAGGAACAGCTGATAGAAGTCAACAGTTTTTAATCATATGGCAGGCCCCTTAGCAGCGTTATTTACGCTGAAGAACAGCAAAAGACTTTGCACTTTGCATGTAGGCTACCGTGCAGTCGGAGCCTTGAAATATGTAGGAAACATACGACTAGGTATGATGAAATGTAATTATGCCAGGTTGATGACATCTGTTAACCAATGCAGCTAGAAATTTGAAATGCAGCCTCAGCGGGAGGTGGCGAATAATAAAATAAAAAAATCTAGCTTCTACCCTTATAGTCGTAGGAGGTTTAAATTTGAAACGTTTCTTCATTCAGAGGTGGTGATTAAGAAAACAACGAAGCCTCTATGATCAGCTGGAAGAGCCCTAGGACTAACTTCTTTCCTAATTTGAAATGTAACCTCAGCGGGAGGTGGCGAATAATAAAATCAAGGAGAATTTTTATGAGAACGCAGCAACGCGCGTTGAGCCAGCTAGTGTGTTATACAGAGTGGAGACATGGACACTCATAGTGGCCACGATGAGAAAAATGGAATAGAATGTGGTTGATATGTGATTGTATCAAAGGATGCTCAGGATACCAAGGACAGAACATGTAAAAATGAAGATGCTCTGAGAGGTTTGAAGGGTGAGGGAAGTGGCTTAAACGGTGAAAATTCGGAAATTCCTATAATTGGGTCATAATGTATCGAGAAATTGCAAAAAGTAGGTACCACTTATTAAATTTAATATGGCAGGGAGAACAGAGTTTTGGTAGAAGACGAATTCGTGGTTACAAAATTTGAGAGGATGGTTTGGTATGAGTAAGATACTATAATTGTATCTTACTCATACCAATTATTGTTCCGAGCGGCAGCAGAGTCAGAATAGTTTGCATGCTAGCCAACATCCGAAACGGATAGGAACTAACAAGATAAAATATCTCTTGAATTCTGTCAAATTCATTTCTTTTACGATTACAGTATTTCTTAAATTCACACAGAAGTTGATAATATCTTGATGCATTTGGATAGGCCAACTTAATTGCAGGTCAGCCAAAATGTATTATACTTTTTCTAAAGAAATATTATTTTTCTGGGCCGTGCACTAGTATTAAACTTGTCGTAGTATTCTATGGAGATGGATGTTGCTCTTCCGATGGGATATTCAATATGAAAATAAGGCTGGCTCACTGATCCTTCCTTCCCTTTGAAATTTGTAGGCCTCGTTTTCGTTCTTTCGCCATGACTAGGTAGGTATCTGCCAAGAGCGGAGATAGAGCCGTTAGGCAAGCAGCTTACTGACAAACCCGATGCTTGCTTGCATCTCCAAACTAATGAGACTCCTCTCCAGACGTCCTCTGCATCGACTCGTTTTATCAATTCCTCTCTTTTTTATCTATCTTCCTCTCTTTCCTTCCTCCTTTCTCGTGTGGAAGGAAACCTCTCTCATTCATCCTCTCTTCCTCTTTTCCACTCGATCGGAATCCTCTCTTTCCTCTCGCAGTTTACGTTCGTTTCGGCAGCACACAAAATTTAATGAAATCACTCCCTGGAGACTCACGTTGCCAGATTTCTAAATATAGTTGTTCAACATCTTGATTCTAGTAGGAACAGGGTTTTATTGAGCACTTCATTTTATATACTCAGAAAACGTGTTCACAAAGGAAAATTGTACATTTCCTCTGTGAACACAGTTTGTTATTGGCTTTGTGTAAATGTGCTTGGCTATTACACTATTCATTGCAGACGACAACAATAATTGGTCATCTGTTCACCTTTATCGGCAAAGAATAAGCTCCTCATCTCACATCTCAAATTAAATTTTGAATACAGTCCTGCCTCCTGAGGAATATTTTTTTCTCTAACATTTTTATCTCAAGTACCGTACTGACTTTTCTTCAAGCACAGGACATGGTCCTATCTACAGAATATTCCTTCCTCTTCTCCCTTTGTATTTCCTCTTTGAAAGAACGTTTTCATCATATTGAGTTAATGGGAAAATGTGGTTGATTTTTTATTAGCGAATTGGGGGAGGATCACTGTTCCACACAAACTTTTCCTAAGTAAAGTTTGTCTCTATGTTATTCGTTAATGGCTTATTCAAAGAATATAAATATTTCTTCGATAATTGGAATTGGAATAAGATGGACTTTGCTATCCCCTAGTCAAGTCGATACCTCTTTCACATCAATGCTAACAAGACTACCTTGAAAATAAAGGATTCTAAAGAATCTAACATCGATATGCTTTAAACGTGAAGAATTTGGGATTGTGATGGACAAAGAGCATTTCTTTAAAAAATGAGATGAATGAGGGATTTGACTTTCAAATCATTCATGATTCATTGGCAACTATAGGGTTGAATGTGTCACCTCTTAATATCTCATTATTATCGTCATTGTTTTGTAGGGAATTTTGGGAATAATGGTCGAAAAACAAAAGTAAAAGCAATTTATTTCGTTATGTTTCGCACTTTTCGAATAGATTCACTAGATTAAACTTATAATAAGAATTATAAGTTGTTAGAATTCACTATACTCTGTTGTAATATCCGCAGTCAAAGATTATTAATTCGATCATTATCATAGTTTATGGAATGGACATCTATTAAAACTAATATTGTTCTCCAAATGTCAACAAACAACTTCTAATGCAATAGAAAATCGGAGTATCTGAAGTCTTTAGTGAAATTTTTTGACTAGGATAATGCATGTTGTGTCGAAGGAGCTATGTGCGAGGAGATTGAAGACGTGACGTCGACGGCTGGGCGACAAGAGACTACTGTGTGAGAGGTCTTTTCGCATTGAATAAGATAGGCTTTGTCCTACAAAGGGTGGAATTTAATACAGTCCTAAAGCGCGAAGACTCAGCAACTTTTCGTTTGTATTTCTTCGAAAACGATCCTCTTGAAATTCAATAAAACGAGGCGAATAACACGATACAAGCTACAATAAGTCTATCACTAGAGGGGTCGTCTTTTGTCAGCTCAGAGAGCTTGCAGATCAAAAGCAATCTCTTCACTAACTCAAAACTCCTTTTCTGTATTTAACAGCATGCCTTCTTGCAAAGAGACTCGATGAAATTGACTGTGAGCCCTCCTGAACGTACAGTTTCAGAACTTATAAGTTTTCGTTGATTATTTTGGATCAGTAACTCTCAACAATAGATAAAGGAAAAATAGCAATTAAGGTAATTAGAAAAAATCGGAATATTTTAATTGCAATTATTTTAAATCCAATAATAGTCTACTAAATCACGAATAAACTTGTCATATATCCTATTCCTTATCTCCTATTATAAACTTAGAAACCTGATCACTTGCAATATTCTACAATTCTACTAAGCAATAATAATTCCATTCTAATTCTGATAAAAGTCACGAGCTCATGTATAAAAATTGATTTTTTTAATCAACTTTATAATGAATTTCTGGCAATAAACAAAAATAAACATTTATATCTGTACTCACCAAAGACTCAAATGTTGAAAACAGGCGATTACTATGATGCAACTATTAAAATTATAGGATATCATTGTTCTGTATCATTTATGCACCTGACCTCGATACTGATTAAGCCAATGATTCTTGAAATTGGAAGTCACATTCTATGAAATAATAAAAAACACAAATTTCTGTCTCGATTCCAATTACTGTACATCAAAAGATCATTATCAATGGAAAATTGTTATTTCATTCTTTATATTTTCCTTGAGATTAAAATAATACTAATTCTGGCAAAAAGACTCCAGTTGATTAATTTTTTTCGGCTTAAATTGGAGTTCCAATTACATGTTGTCCAATTTTCGTGCATTTGCGTTTGAAATGTAACTGAGATGTTTTTCTTTCTCATTTGCCCTGTCTCTCATTTTGTATTCAAATAAGAGGGACGGCAACGCATATTTTGTCGGCTGCGCATTCCCCGAGTTAAATTGAGGAGGTTTCTTGTTGAAAGAAGTCAAGATTTCGTTACTCATCGTGGTGAGGTGGGCAGAAGCAGCCTTATCCCAGCGCTCTCTATAAAGTAGCAAATGAAAAGAGTTGGAAACTCTCAAAAGTTGGCTCTCATTAGTTTCTGATGCACTCAGCATCTGAAGATGAGGTTTATTCCCTTTCCTCCTTCTTCAACGTTTCAAGACGCTGGTGGATTGGATGATCTGAAAAGGTATGCGTTGAAGCAACCCATTTTACCCACGCAGTATTCAATGGTATTGGTATGGACCAGCTTCTCCTGTTCAGTAACACATTTGAGAAATCATTTCTTACATTCGTTCTGGAGAAAAATCCTACATTACAGAAATGAAGCTCCACTTCCCTCTATAATGTTTTTAGAGAGATTGGGAGTTCAAAATTCCACGAGTAATCCATTTATGTACGGTATGAACTCTTGAAATGAATTAGAATATCAATATTGAAATTGAAATTGAAAGTGCATAACATATATAGTAAATTATATGATTAAATATATCAATTTATATAATTTATGTATTTTTCTCCTGGAATTCGAATCAGATGGTCTTTTATCTTCGGGAAACTTGGAATTAGTAAGCCTCGGTTGCATGTTATTCTGAATTGTAGCTTCCGGAATATAAATGATACCGGATTGCACGTCATTCTGAATATATTGTAACTCCCGGAATATCAATTATACCGGAATTCATACTTGGTTGTAGGTTGTATAGTTTTATAAATTTTATATAATATTATGGCTTGCCGCTTCGGCATTTATTTAATCGTGTTTATATTGCTCTATTATGTAGCCCTGTCCCAGTTGATAGGCTCAATAATAATTGCCTTTCAGATTTTTTTAATATATCGACTATTGACTCTTTGTAGCAAAGTTAATAATAATTGTTTTCCACACTGAGTATTTCCAATACTATTGATTATAGCACTAGTACAAAAGTTTGTACTGTATATTTGAAAGGGGAAATAAAATTATTATTTATTTATTCCAAATAGGGATTGCAAATTAGACAGCTGGTGCGATCGGCGGTCACCTCCGAGGTAGCTTTCTCTATAGAGACAATAATTGTCTCTATAGTGATGAAGTTTTTTTTTATCTATGATATGAAGAAAAAGTGCGTACTTGGTAATTATGTTTCAATAAGATTAAATAATTTTTATAGATAAAAAAAAACCTCATCAGTATAACTCGTCTATTTATTTATATATTATTAGAAAATAGTATACCTATTAGTGTGACTAATGAATATCAGGTGCACTAATAGGTATGTTATCAGTTCTTATCAGACAGTTGATGGGATCGGATCGTTTGCTAGAGCTCCTGCTTAAACGTTACTAAACCTGTTGGATCTGCTTTCGGAAAGTTTTGTAATCGGCCTAACAATAACGTGTACAGTTCCAAATTATAACTTCAATTGTTTATTAAAGTACTGTTTCGTCTCGAAATTATTCTCATCATGGGTGATGATTGCGGAAAATGTGGGAAAGAATTGTTAGTGAAAGACATGATTAAGTGTAGCGAATGCTCGGTCAAATTTCATGCTCAATGTGTTTCGGGCGACGCAAAAAATAAAGTGAACACGCGTAAGAACTGGAAGTGTGATTCATGTATGAAACTTGTTAACTCGGCTAACAGTAGTGACTGTGTACCCGCTACAAACAGTGAAAATCCGTCAGTGCTTGAGGCGATTTCTTCTTTTCGCGAAGAGTTTAACATGCGTAGTGACACATCAGAACTTGCTTTTAAAAAAATGCAAGAGGATATTGCTAGTGTTGCCAAAGATTTGGGATCACTCACGTCACAATTCGAGGGTGTTAGAAAAGAGTGCGAGCAAAATACTACTCAAGTGAAATACCTTAGACATGAAAACGAACGTTTAAATTCTCAATTGAACTTGTTAAAATGTGAGGTAGCAGACCTACAACAGCAAACCAGGAAAAATAATATTATCATTACTGGTGTGCCGAGATCGCGAGGTGAGAATATCTTTCAAATACTTGAGGGACTTGCTAGACTTTTACAAGTTAATTTCAACAGTTATGAAGTGTCTGCCGCCCATCGTCTACCACATAAGATGAAAGATGATCGACCACCGTCAATCGTAGTCAATTTTGTTTCAAGACAGACAAAAAACCAGTGGATTCATGCAAGGCGAGAGAGAAAGGGGATGTCTGCCCATGAACTGCATCCTTCTTTTCCGAGTATACAAATCTATATTAACGATCACCTTACTGAGAAAAACAACGCTATTTACTTTGAGGCGAGGCGTCAAGTCAAGTGCGGCAAACTGGCGGCTGCGTGGGTTGCCGACGGTAGAGTGCTGGTCAAGCGGACGCAGACCGCGACCCCGTTGCGAGTAAAACATGTGGAGTTTTTTCAACAATTATTGGAGAACAATCAGTTACAATCCTTGGCAGCCGATACCGAGTCGCTCCCCGCCGCTCCCGATGTGACCAGTGATGTGGTAGCGGTTACATCAAACCCGGAGGCGGCTGGTCTAGAATCTGTGCCCGTCAATAAATAACATGCAAGTGTCTTGAGTAACGAAATGGAACAACTGTGAGTTTTTACTACTTATATTTATCCAATCTACAAATGAGACTGATAAATAATAAAAATAAAATATATACATCTAATATTGATATACCTATTATAGCCAGTAACTTTATCATAGAGCAGAGGACTTCTAGCTTAATTTAATTTATCAAGTTTTTATTTATTAAACCAACTGAGGAACACTGAATTTTTCTTTTTAACTGATAAGCGAAATTGAATGTATTATATTGTTCTATTACAACTAGAAATGATCATTATTTATTGATAGATAGGCTACAATCGGTAGCCTATTAATCATTAATCATTAATTATTAATCATTAATCAAATCATAAGAACTCAAACTCTAATTTATTTCTTGAACTGGTCTACAGTTTAATGTACCTATATTTTATTTTTGTTTAAATTATCTTACTTCAATTTTAAAGTAGAAATTCAAATCGAAAGATACTATATTTATCATACTTAGTAACATTAATTGTTTTAGCATGATCTAACTTAGTTGTGTGGTAAATTATGTTACCAGAACAACTTTTCACAGTTATTATTATTTTCAAAATCATGGTAATCATTTTTGCGTTAATTTTTATGTTTAATTTACCTTTTCAACAGTAAATTTTCCATTATTTAACCTATTAAGAATGACATGAAGTTTGATTAGCAATATTGATAATATGATTTTATCGCATAGATCTTGAAAAACCTTTTAATAAGAGAATTCTCATAAACTGTTCCATATTCAGTCTATATATTATTTTTTACTATAACAACAATATACTGTTATTCTCTTAGCAGTAGTTTCTGAACGATTCATAGATTCTTATTCAATTCTAATCTTATCAAACTTAAAAACGATTATTAATTTTGTAACGCTTGAGAGGCCTCAATGTGATTCTATATATATATTTAGTAGCTTTCCGAAGACAGATTCACTTAGAATAATTTTTATGGTTGAACAGAACTGTGTTTTTGATTACCCGTTAGTAGAGTGCTTATACTGTGAAGATACAGTTAGCTTTTATCAGGCTAATCAGGAAGATAAGATAGGTAATACTCGATCTTTCAAAATTATTCACCAGAATATCCGGAGCTATAATCGCAATTTCGATGAATTTTTAGTATTAATTGAAGATCTTAAAGTAAAATTTAACTGCATCATTCTGACCGAAGCATGGCTTAAAGGCGATAGTGATTTAATACGCATTGATGGCTTCAATGTGTTTAGATCATTTAATAGTATCAATAATAATGATGGTATTGTTGTCTACATTGATAGTGCTCTATCCGTATCATGCACTGAGCTGTGTTTGGGAGGGGTGGCCACCTGCCTTAACCTTGCCTTCGACTGTTTTGACCTTCCTTGCAATCTCTTAGCTGTTTATCGCAGTCCAAATTCCAATCAACCGCTATTTACGAATGCTTTAAATGATTTTTGTGGCGAAAACTTTGAAAACTCTGGCCTTTCAGCAGTGATAGGCGATATTAACTGTGATATCCTTAATCCAACCCCAAATGCGCAATTAGATCGCTACATGGAGGTGATTTATGCAAACGGCTTAATCTCATGTATTGATAAAGTAACCCGGCCTGATAGTAATACTTGTATTGATCATATTTTTTCTAAAATTCCAAACAAAACAAAATTATCATCCTACATCTTAAAATCTGAAATAACCGACCACTACCCCATCTGCTTAAACATAATTTACAATAGTAATAATTGCAATAATAATAATAATAACAATACCAATATGAACCAATCTTATTCAAAAGTATGTTGGAGTAGCATAAAGAATAGTTTGCAGTTTCAGTGTTGGGATGAAATTTTAAATACAACAGATGTTGACATTGCTACAGATTCTTTTATCAGTATTTTGAAAACATCTCTAGAGTCTAATTCAAGTAGTGTACCAATAACTTCAAAAAATAAAAAAATAAAACCGTGGATAACCTCTGGGTTAGTAATATCTATAAGAATGCGCGATAAGCTTAGCAAAAAAGTTCGGGCTCAACCTTTTAATTTCGATCTTAAACAAAGATATATCAGGTACAGGAACTCGCTTCACTCACTAATAAAAAAAGTTAAAAATAACTTTTATAAAAGAAAAATAGATTCTGCAGCTGGCGATCCTAGAAAATTCTGGAAAGTCGTCAATGAGATTTCAGGGCGTCCAGTTAGCAGGGAGGGATTTCCAGTCGGGGCTTTTCGGCACACCATGGGTGGCTCGGCTGCCACAGCACTCGAAACACAACTAAGCAATTCTTTCAACCAATACTTCTCCTCGGTGGGGAAGAGACTGGCAGAGGCTGTGAACCCGACGGGGCCGGCCGAGGTTGACGATGCTGACCATGCCATTCAGTCCGTATTTAGACTACAGCCGATCAGTCCTAAAGAGCTTTATGACGTTCTAAATAGTATTAGAGGCAATTCATCACCCGGTTTGGATAATATACCCACTAAAATGATCAAAAATAATTATAATGAATTAAAACAACCTTTATTGCATATTATAAATCTGAGTATCAAGACAGGGAAATTTCCAACATCATTAAAAACAGCAAAAATCATACCTATCTATAAAGCAGGACCAAAGTCAACAATAAGCAACTATAGGCCAATCTCTCTTCTCACACCTATTAGTAAAATCATTGAAAAATGTGTTAAAGTACAGCTTACAAGATACCTTGTTGAAAAAAATATTATTGCAGACGAACAATATGGATTCATTACCAACAAAAGCACCTCAGATGCTTTGTTTGACCTAACCAAAGAAATAGCTACAAAATTAGGAAATAATAAGAAAGCTTTCATAACATTTTTAGACATTGCAAAAGCATTTGATGCTATTGATAGGGAAAAGCTTTACAAAAAACTAGAAACAATAGGAGTGAGAAACAGAGAATTGGAGTGGTTTACTAGTTATTTTGAAAATAGATCACAAATTGTTTCAATTAATGGAAATTTTAGTGAACTATTACCTATAGAGTACGGAGTGGTCCAAGGTAGTACATTGGGCCCTCTACTATTCTTGATTTATATAAACAATATCAACAAATTGAAAATCAAAGGAAAACTGTTCTTGTTTGCGGATGATACGGCTGTGGTCTCAGAAGGCTGCACGTGGGGTGAGGCATACGAACAGGCATCCTATGATCTTGCCAAAATTAAAAATTGGTTCGACCACAACTCCCTCACGGTTAATGTTAATAAAACAAAATGTCTTCCATTTATTGGTCGACAAGATATTGACTGTGATGGCTGTGTGTTGAGAATGCACACCTGTGGCGAACCTCAGTCGGAGGTATGCGGCTGTGGCATAGTTGAGCGTGTGGATCGGTATAAATATTTAGGAGTCATCCTTGACAACAAATTATGCTGGGTTCCCCATGTACAAGGGCTGAAGAGCCGATTGAGGAAACTGATCTATGCGTTTTCTCGGCTGGGCCAAGTGCTGACGGTGGATCGCTGCAGGACTGTGTACTATGCATACGTGCAGTCTTTATTGCAGTATGGCATTTTGGCTTGGGGTGGGTCGTCGTCGGCGGTTTTGGAGCCTCTGTCAGTCGCCCAAAGGTTGATTATAAAAACCATTTTACAAAAAAATCAACGTTTTCCCACAAATCTACTATTTAATATATTTCCAGTAATGAACGTTAGGCAGATCTACATAAAAACTTTGGTAATTTACATTTTCAATAATAAAGACACTTTCTTCAGAGAAATTCAACACAGTCATTCAACCAGAAACCATATAATGTCACGTTTGTATAATCCTATTATTAGTATCAGTTTACAAAGGCACAATTCATTTTATATTTCCCAATGGCTGTATAGAAATCTTCCTGCAGAAATAGTTGAGGCTGGGGCGGGCCGAGTCACTGTTGTGTTGAAGCACAGAATTACTGAGTGGTTAATGCATGTTGGATGGCAGGGTGCAGAAAATTTAATTAAATCACCTTATGTTTGAAATTTGTAATTTTTATTTTTGTTCTTTCTTATCAAATACATTTTTTCCTGAATAAAATAGAAAAGCGATGCCGGCTGTTCTGGAATTTGATAAATATTAATTATTTAATTATAAAAACTATATTACAAGTCATTTACCTACTCCTCTTCCACTTAATTTATCTTATCTTCCTCCTTTCTTCTTGTAAATTAAAATTTAATATTACCAATTCTAAAAAAATATTATTGATTCTATTATTAGTTCTTATTACCATTTATGTATCTTATAATAATTATTTCCCAATATATGATTAACACATAAATTCTAAGAACTGCTCCCACACACGGACGTAAAAGTCCAGGTGGGTTCTAATATTCATTTTATAAGTACTGTACTGTGTTGTATTTTGTTTGATACGAGAATAAAGAATAAAGAATAAAGAACTACTACTCACTTGGTATTTATAGGTACCTACTAATGAGGTACTAATAGCCTGTTCTTCACTTCCTTACATCCAACGACCACTGACATTTTATTAAGTGCTTTGCAATGCCCCTTGATCTTAACTTTTTTTCAATTAAATTCAATTTATTATTCTCAAAATAATACAAATTCACATTTAACAAAATCACAATTACAAATTCAATAGCAATATTTATATAAGGATAACAAGAAAAAAGTACATCAGAGGAAAATTATAATACCTGCAAAGGTTTCCCTGAGCGCAGGTATGAGTCCGTAAGCATTTATTTAGCTCATTGAGAGAATAATAACGATTCTCAATCAATACCGAGGCTCCAACCTCGATCGTCATTGTCCGACGCTAAACCACGGTAAGACTAGATTACCGGCTTCGAAATGTTCGCTTGAATGGTTGGGAGCTTGCGTAGGAGAGTATGTCCCTTGAGAGCCCCCTCCGCCCCTTTCAAGACCATCAATCTACTACTCTATTCCTCCGTAGCACCGACAAGAGGGAAATCGGCTCAGCATCCTTATCCCTATCAATTAGTGTCCCTAGCATCGCGCTTCTGCGGTACCGGTTGTGTTGCCAACCAGCCCCCTGCAGAGCAGCTTCCCCTATATTACTAGGCCCAGCATAATTATAACCCCATACCGCACAACCACCGCTAATTCAGCTTTTCGCGGTATCATTCACACTCTTTTTTCTTAACCCCCTAATTAAGAACAGGCCTACTGCATAATCACTAAAGAAAGTGCTGTAAAATGTTGGCTAGTAGTCAACGACAGACGGTTATTGTTTTAAAACTACGCTAAAATCCACGTGGAGAGGCTCATTCCGTACACTTTTCCCCTTCTGATTATTATTCTCCCGTTCCATTCCACTCTCCCCTACCAATCCAACTTCCTTTAAATCTTAATTTTGTATTTCACTTATTGTGTCCGCTCGTGTTCGTTCCTGCGCGTCTGTTGATAAGAGGGATCGTAAAAAATTAAATTGATGTTGATCCCGCATCCATTTATATTCCGTTCTTCTCCCCTTTCGCTGAAATTAATGATGTACGATCGCTTAGGGGAATGAAAGGAGATTTTTCAAGTGCGTCTTTTATTATTTTTTGCAAATTGTTCGAAAAGGTCTCATGCTGACTGATCAATGAAGTTTTGCTTTGTTTACGGATTTTCCTCATCTTCATCAGTGACTATCGTTATGAGAATTCAAGTGAACGGCAGCGGCATTACAGGAGAGGTAAATGAAAAAAAAAGGTCTCGAACCGATCATGTAAGCAGGAGGTACCTATCATAAGCAGATGATTATTAAATGAGTGATATTAGAAATGGCGAGAAAATGGATTTAATTACTTTTCAATGGTGAACTCTATTGGAACACTAATATTGAACTATTGGAGCTCTATCTAACTTGTTCCTTCAGCACGAGTTTCTTTTACTAGTTTGAGAGTAGCGAAGAAAAGAAAGTTAAGATTGGTATCGAAATTTGAAAAACCTCTCCCACTCAGCTCTCCTATCGACTATTTCCAAGCTGTTTCATGATTACATCTTGAAAGTTTATTAAAAGTTTCATCATGCGCCGAACATGAAACTTTTGAGCTGCGAGGAAATTATTCGGAGCTATTCGAGAAAATTTCTGCGTCGTCTCTGCTTAATTAGCTTATCAATTATTTGCCAATGCATAGAAATAAGTTCTACAGCCAGAGTTCGGTCGTGGGCAACTTTCTCAAGTAGGCTAATAAGTGGTAAAGTTTTGATTAATGTCAACGTAAAAATGTTGCGATCATCTCCTTCAGCCTTTCACCGGCAGAAACGAGGTACAACCAAGTCGCCTGGAACCATATAATATGCAGTATGAGGTTGTTTGTAACTTTATCACGAGTTACTTGCAACTTTTTCGTCGTAGTTGAAACATTCATTACTCGTATGTTAACATATTTGTGGAGTTAGCCAAGTATACTGTTTCAGCTCTTATGTACTCTGTACTCTGATGTACTCTTAATCTTAAAACTTGAACAGGAATCCAGAATAACTTTCATTCATTGCTGTCATTACTATAATATTAACAGTTGAAGTTGGTGAAATTAAAGCTTATGATATTTGAAAAAAATGTTTTTCATAATCACTAGGAAGTTAGGATTAATTTGGACTCTGTTTCAGTATATAAACTATTTATTTCGTTCTTATTTTGCTATTATTTTTTGGTATAGTGGCTATTGCCTAATGAAGGTGTGGCTATTGCCTAATCTTAACTACAGTGTAGCCTTAAATTTAATCTTTCTTTGTAGGGGTAAATGTGATATTATGGAAGATATCATAATAAATAATAAGACGAAATTGGCACAACCACATTTTTTTTAAATATAGAGATACTAGTTTCGGATGTTACTCCATTATCAATCTCAGACAAAACCTGGTGGTCATGGAGTAACATCCGAATCTAGTATCTCTATTTTTTAATAAATGTGGTTGTGACAATTTATACTTAATATTCATTTGAATTTAATATTCTGAGACGGCGTTTGATAAGAATATTTGATATTTTATTTTAATAAAACACCACTAATATTGTCTAAATATCTAATCCGTAGAGGGAGTAGAAATTCCAGCTACTCTAAGGGGAGCGACCCTTCGGACCCTGAGCTAGACAATGCATTTCCTATTACTTGTCCTACATGCACTTGTCTATCCCAATATACCTTTCACCAGTAGTCCTTCCAGTAATCCTCTCCAAAATACATCCCCTCCCTAAACCCATCCACGCGTTTGTCGCCAACGGCGGGGTAGAGGTAAGGGTTGGATATTGGCAATACTCAAATGTAAAAGAAATCTGCGCAAAGTCAGGGACAAGAGAGAAGCTGGTTTGTGATTATAGCAAAACAGCGTCCCATGTTGTTTCAAAGCCCAATTCTCTCACAACCAGAGCAAACAAGAATGGTTATGGACACGGATAGTAGTAGTAGTATCTAATCAATAAACAAAAGCAACTTCTTGAATGAAAAAAACTAAAGTTGTCAATTCTATACTAGTCTGGCTGGAATTGATAACTTTAATTTTTGCATTTCATTTATGGAGCGTTTCTACAACCTCAATATTCTCCCTTTTAATTTAGAAGGCTTGCAATAAATTTAAGGCTGAATTTTATTGATTTGATTTTGAATACTTTTTTTGTTTATGCTAGTCATAGAAATCAACATGAAAATTTTCTTCAGAACCAATAAAGCCCAAAGTGGAAACCTGTAAGCTGTAGGCCTATGAGAGATAAATAATTTATTTTCAAACTCCAATAATACTCTAGAGTTTAGAATACGGTGGAACAGCTAGAAATATCTAGGAATCGTGTACACAGTTTGTTCAAGGAAAAACCTTGAACAGGAACGAATATGAGGGAGGGAAGAAAGCTATTTTTTATAAGTTTTGGGGTTGCGGGAATTAATATAAGCATGGAATGATAAATAAAATAAATCAGTGATTAAGACTGCAGAGACCCCGAAATTTGACAATTTTATCTGATATCTATTGTTTTGTGAGGATGGTATGCGATCCTGGATTGAACGTGAAGTCTAAGCTCCAGGCTGTGGATGAATGGAACACTACGCATATTTCACATACCAATAATCTCAATCGGAATAACGGAGTAATATTTCTGTAGCGTACAAACAAACCGTGGCCAGGGGCGTTGGGAATTAGATTTTCGCCAATCGGAAGATGCAAATTCCCGCTATACAGTATGCAAATAATGCATCGGTGGTTTAATAACCCCTAACATCCGACTGCTCACTCACAAATTACATTTTCATTGTGTTTTTGTGTTTCAAATATACTGTTTTGCATAATTGTAATATTGCCTTAAAAAGTTTGAAACCCACAGATTTCGTATGAATTTTTGATCCGCGTTGGAAAATGCCTCAGTCCTTCCATCGATTCACTGAGTAGATAATAAACTGGTCCTCTCAATTAACTTTGTGTTGTTCGTTCCGCCAAACATGTTTGAAATTCCTGCATTTCATGAATTTCCAATGAATTTGTTAGAAATTTCCCAGATATTTGTCCGCTTCATCCAAACTTTGAATTAACAAATAGTTTATGAATCGTTTCCCCCGTATCTATGTGCTTTATTCCTTCTTATGGAAATTCTTCTAATCAGTTCCAAATTGCTTGAATGACTGACTGGTTCAATGAAATTATATTGTTATTGTACTCAATAAGATTCTATTGAAAATGTTGAACAAGATCAAAAGACTTCCAGAATGCCTTCTGATAAAACATTATATTGACTAATAGTGTAAGCAATTCTTTCCATTTATTTTTGGAGAATAAATTATTCCAGTTGTAATTATCCGCCATTAATGGTTCTGTGTGATTGGGGGTGACTGAAATGACTATTTCATTTCCCCTTTACAATTTTATCAGCCAGCAGGTTCGTTTCTATTACCTCTGGAAATCAAAACTGAATACAATTTATCAGGCTCGTTTCGCGTAAGATCCACTTGATTTTTGCCTAATTTCCAAGAAAACTTAGATTTTGACCGTAGTTTTTGGGAAATTCTTGAAACCCATTTTTTACGAGAGCTTCAAGTTAGCATGTGTACCAAATTTCAACTTTTTTGGCTGCTTGGTTTTCGAATGTGTTGAATGATTTAATCTCCCAATAAATGGCATTTGGCACTTAGACTATTACAAAGAATAGAAATGGGGGTTAAAAAATTTTCGCAGATATTAAGAATCAATATTAAAGAAAATTAATAATGGATTTAATCTGCTTGTCCTTACATCTCAACTTTCAGAAAATTAATAATGGATTTAATCTGCTTGTCCTTACATCTCAACTTTCAGCTAAACAAAGGCAAAGGTTGTATGTTATGATTACTAAATGACTCACCCTCATATTTCAATTCCGTTCCAAGAGTGGAGAAGTAACGTCACAATCTTGATATCAAGTTGAACTGTTTGCAGACGAATGAATATTCGGATTAGGTCGTCGCGGACACACCGCTCGTTGAAAAGTGTAATCTCTGAATCCGTACAATGTCATCGGAAAAGATGCAGCGGCTGAATGTTTGTCCAGGGGATTTGCCTTTTATTAAACTCGGCTGCTCTCTTTATGTGCATAGGACTGTCAGCTCCCATGTCCCAACCGGCCGAAGCTCAGGGATTATCTTTTGAATCACAGAATTTCGAGAACAATACGAACAGAGAAAACGTCTCTAACGAGAGACGAAGCCTTTTCATCTTTTTTCTTGTCGTCAGCGGTCCTATTGTTTTCAGTTCGGTGGAAATATGTTGACTCGAGCCGAAGGGAAATCTGTGTGCAGTGTGTAGTGTACTTTCCTAATGAGAGCAGAAATACTAAACGATCACCCCAAACATCATAATGTAAACGTAACCAGCATGTCAGCTCCGAATCTTAGCAATGCAAGTAGAACTTTTCGACTTGTAGATTAACCAACTTTGCGCTTTCTCCGGGGATGAAGAAATTATTCACTAAGGAATTGAGGAACTGTATTGTAAATTTTTCATCTCTGATGACTTCCTATTCAATCGCACCATACGCTGATCCTTCTCAATTGAGTTTTGATTCGTTTGAACAAGTCGAAATGGCAATTCAAATTAGGAACATGAAATTAAATATTTCATAACTCTCCTCTTTGTAAATGTTGAAATTTCCCTTTGTTTGTTGAATTACTTGATGAGTTTATGGAGGCTATCATAGACGCATGCTCGTGTAGATTAGCGATTTCATTGTTGAAATCCCTTTCTCTGGTTTTTTACTTAAGATTATTGTGGACTCTTTTAAATAGAATGTGATTGAACTTTCAAGGTACATCCCAAAATCACTCTTTAAATTCTCCAATAATACTTTTTAATTCGCACGTCTTTTAATGAAGTTTGTTTAGACAATGTTCAAATGACAATAATTCAAGTTAGTAGCATGGTATCCAATCTCTTGACTCACCCCTCTGCAATGTTGAACTACTCAAGTTTACGGTGGCAATCATAGAAGAATGTTAATATACATTGGCGACTCCATTTTTAAATGATCTTCTATAGTTTTTGTCCTAAGATTATTATGAAAGCAATTTTTTGAGAGCTCTTTAAAAAAGGATGTTATTAGACTTTCAAGAGGTATGCGAAATACCAATGTAATTCCACCCTAAATTATTGTTGTTGATTAAAATAGTAATAAGAGTATACCCGTTTCTATTTCCATTTAGGTGTTCATGATATTAACTCAATCGTAGACACTGGGCCGCCTTTTATAACTTGTTCAAAATGCTTATTGCAAACAATATCACTTCTTCCATCTCTACAATCAATATGCAAAACATCCTACCATCCTACTTCATCTTTCCAAAGGACTTTCTCCTATTAACGGGATTTAGTATAATTGAACAACTTTACATTAGTTTGTCATGAGATATGGTGTTTCTTGTTTTTTTTTAAATCTGACCTGTACCTATGCAAATTATTTGTGCTCAAAATTTTCTGGAAGAGAACGTTAGATTGGAGTTAATTTCTCTTCCCAATTTAATTGTAAATGAAGCTGTCACATTGCCACTTGAAATAGGAGTCACAGTTTTGTAACTGCACATTGATTGAAAATATTCATTGAATATTCAATTTATTGTTCATTTCACTTTTAGGGTATATATCAGTCCAGGAATACCAGCAAATAGATGGAATGCTATTATTGCACTGTAAATCAAAATAATTTGTCAAAGTATTGAAAGATTACACCAATAGAAGAACTCTTTTTGGCAAGGGTGTAAATATCTTTGAATTCATCTCTTCATCGTTTAAACTGATTATTTCAGAACATTGACATCAAATAAAATTATAAAAGATTTAAATGCTATTTTAATAAATTAAAAAGTTTGTCGATCATTACGCCAACACGATCACAAAAAATACATAAAAATTCGAGCAATTTTTGAGAGTATATTTCAGTTTAAACCCAATTACACTTACTAGAGGAAGTCAACGGCTACTCTGTGATCTATCTATGTTTGATTGCATTGTATAGTATGATACATTGAACTTAACATGTATATGTATTTCCATTAAACTAAATGGTCATTTATTATCACGCGGAATGAAATTTCCACTAATTGAACTGAGTTTAGAAGTTGTCAGTTCATTAAACTCATGAATTGGTGGAGTTGACCTCACCTGAATCAATTCCAATCATGGGAAGGTCCCAAAAATCAACATTGAAGGATATCTTTCACTAATTAGAATAGTTGATGTCCGTTCTATTACCATATTATTTCTCATTCTCTGTTGTAATCTATGAATGTCCTTTCGTTGAAACAATGAACAGATTTTAAAATAAAATGAATCCATTTTAATGATTATCAGTCTCCGTCATTTCTGTGTTATTGGATATCACGATTCTGCAACTATTTTTATCTATTAATTTATTCAATTGTGCGGTTAGAGTTGAGTGATGATAATTTATCAGTTTTTATGGGTTCCGAACCACCGGGAAGTGATTCACAGCAGAGAATGACAGCAGAGTACTTTTTGCTGACCAAGTCAAAGCGGTCACCATTACAAGTTCAGCTTGAACGCTCGCGATTTGTCCTATCTGACTACAGATACTTAGCACGGCTCTCAGCTAATCACTTCACCATATTACAAAATTTGTATTGGAAATTGAAAAGACATTCTAATTCCCTTGATACCTGTACTATGATGCGATTGTGGAACAGATCATGCTTCTCCAAGTTTGAAGCATGGACAGTCACAGCGGCCATTATTTATATTTAAATTGGATTCGTTTAAAATGCGGTTGCGTAGGAGGATGCTTAGAATACCGTGGACAGACCATGTAATGAATGAGGAGGTTCTTAGAAAAGTAAGGGAAGTGGTTGATATGGTGAAGGTAGGTTCGAAAACTCTAATACTTGGGTCATATATTGAGAAATAGCAAAAGGTATCATAATAGTGCATTAATTTTGAAGTGTTGGTAAAAGAAGAATTTCATGGTGCAGAATTGGAGAGCCTAGTTTTGCATGAGCTCGATAAAATAATTGTTTCAAGCGGCAGCAAGCCGAGTGAAAATAGCATGCTTCGTAGCCAACATTGAGAAGAGATAGTAACTAATAGACAAAGCGAAAGGAAAAATTTGAAACTTATTCTATCCAATGCTTGTGAGGTCAGTTTGTGCAAGATGTGGAATCCCTACTAGCTAGCAAGCAAGTCCAACTGTTGTTTAAAGAGGATGAAGACCAGATATTAACACAGGTGGAGTGGTGGGGCTCAGTGCACTATTGTGCTGAAGCAATATCTGCCGGACAAGGCACAGCGTCCGAGGGTTTCCTGTTGAAGGGATTGGTGAGGAAGGGTTGACTAAGGCTGGGGGATGAGATGATTTCCGCTAAATTGGGTTCGCTGTTGTCATGGTAATGACCATTATGATAGCCAAGCTGCGATTTATCGGGCCACACCGACACAAACACGGAAGGCAAAGTTCCCTCATCCCTTACATTGGCCAGTACAATTCTATTGACCCGGTAAGCATACAGTCATTACTAGAAACTGGAAACCAGATAACCTAAGACCGACTTCCTGCATGTTGTGCCACACGTGACTTCAGCCGTAATCACACTGATTTGCACATGAATTTCTCTTACTTGGTTCTAATGGAAGGAAACCCTGGAGCCGTTCTCCACTGGTCATACTGATGGCTTAATTTGACTTAGGAAACGTTTGCATCCGGCTTTGTGGTCATAAGTCAAAGCATTGTCATCATAGCTGATTCTAGAGCAGGGCTTCCCAAACTTTTTCTGACTATCGCCTAATTTCGAGAATCATGATTTTTTCGCCCACCTGATTTCAAAAAACGCAGAAATCTTAGAATTGCAAACACACATTCAAATACCTAAATAAAAGTTGAGAAATGAGGATTTTTACGGACATTTTTATATTAATAGGTGCATCATGTTTATTTAGGTATGATTATGTATAAAAATTTGCAAATATTAAGTCTAAAAAATGCATTGGCGATGATTGACCGCAAAAGAAACTCAGGCCACGGGAAGCATTTGGCAAAAGCGGTGAGAAAGAGTTACGGGGAGCGGGAGAAAAAGCTCCACTAAGCTATAACTGACTTCCAAACAGTGAGTCAGCATAATCTACTTAAATTGATTTTCACTTACTACATACTCTGAAAAAATATTTTTATCTTTAAGTGGTACAAATATACAAAATTGTTTGAAAATGTTTGGGGGATACATTCCCTATATTCCCTCTCGATTCATGCCTTCTTCCGAATAGGAGTGAAAAAGAACTTTGTAAGCTTGAAACTTGCTTTTGTGATTGACTGTAATATGCTAATAAAAAATAACCTCCTAAGTTTAGGCTATCAATGTTAATTTAAGCTGTGCTGAGTTTAAAATCAAAGTAAATTTATTTGAAATTCTCATGGATGGCTTGTACAGCGGTGTTGAAAAACCACATTCTACTCATTAGACAATTTAACTTAGTCTCTGATGTCACTGAATATTTTATGCTCTCAACAAAAGTGATATGAATTCATATTCTGTGACAGTTTGTGGACGATGCTGTAGCTATGAAAGAAAGCAAGGCACATTGCTACCGGATTAATCGAGAAAGTACAACATAGTAGGCTTTCTAATTATTTTTACAAGACCCCAGGGTTGCATCAAAAATGGAAAAGCCTACATATAAACTTGGGCTGAGCTGTTTAAAATGCCTCGATGGGCCTTGAGGGAAATTAACAAGGAGTTTCCCATCCTACTTTCCCTTTGAGTGAAGAATTTATACAAAAACGGGCCCAAACAAAGAAGGAAAGGTTTTAAATAGAGTTTTGCTATGTACAAGTACATTCTCTGTGTAAGCTGATGAATATGTATGTAAACTCTATCCATCAGAGATCCTGAATGGCTCATTTAATCTGATATAATTGATTATTTATGCTCCTCATAAGAATATTTTTTCTATAACATTTACACAAATTGTTGTTCGATTACATAAAAGAAGCAAAATAACCTGAAAGGTTGGCATAGTGTTCACATTTTATGAAAGCGCATGGTTCTAGGTCCACACAAGATCATTTGATTCCAAAATTGAATCAATTTGAAAGTTTATTGAAACGATTTCAAGTTGAAGACTTAAATTCATGTCATATCTTCTGTAAATAATAAAATATTAGTTGCATCTAATGAGTAAGAGACGTAATGTTAAAGGAAGAATATGGATGACAGATGCACTTGAGTAGAATCTGAAAGAAATGAGAGTTGGAAGACCAAATATTTTAACAATTCTTAAAATTCACAACATAATTGGAACTGTCAACTATTGATGATTTGTCAGAGTTTCAACGGCCGATTTTCGATGCTCGTTATAAGGTTGGTCTTTGTTGAAACGGTTCTTATTTTAACAATCTGGAATACGCTAATTCCCTTACAAATTGTTAAATTGACTATCGTTGAACATTATTTGACAGAGATTTGTGAAACCGGACATGAATTTAAATACTTCAAAGAGCGAGCTGCTGCCGTTGAAAATAATACTCCGTCAAAGATAGTGTAACTTTTTTTTAGAAATGAAATTCATTAATTTCTGATCAAAGTTATCAAATTAATTTTTTGATAGGAGTCGATTTGATGCCAAAATTTTCCCTTTTAGTGGAAATTATTTGTCAACAGTTTTTCAACTAACTCTGTGGGATAGGAGAGAGGTCAAGGTCTGTCTGTCAGCTCGCTCTTTGGAGTATTTAAATTTTATGTCCGGTTTTACGAACCTCTGTCAAATATTGTTCAACGATAGTCAATTTAAATATTTGTTAGCGAATTAGCGTATGCCAAATTATTAAAATAAGATGCGTTTCACCAACGGCCAACCTTAAAACGAGCATCGGAAATCGAAAAGAGGTCAAGGTCTGTCTGGGAATAAAGACTACTCAAATCATAATTGAATTGAATGACGAACGGGCCCATGTTCGTCAGTTGTATCACGTCAAAGTACGACTCTGACGTCATTGAGAGTCCATTACGACCATCAAGTTTAACAGTAACATATTCTACTTGCACTTGGGCTGTCAGCTACGTTGCGTGGTCCCCATCATTGACAATGTTCTCTATTTTGAGATCACACTGTTTATTGTGACTGTCATCTTTATTTCTTGTAAAGCTTATTTATATACAGTTTATTGTTATTCTACATCATCATAACTAAGTGATATAACCTGTTCAGTTTTGGACAATAAGGTTGCTTCAATTATACATTGAACAAGAGTTTGGTTCAGTAATGACGTAATCATGGTGTAACAAATGTCAATCATCACTTTACTGCAAAATGCACTTAACATCAGTTACAGCTTACAACCTTTCATGATTCATTAGTCAGTGATGGCGGTCATGATTCATTAGTCAATTTCGTGATGGAAGTGTAGTTTCAAATTTGGTTTGAGTTAAAATTTTTAATGTTATCTTTTTTTAATTAAGATCCCATTGCTGATAATAGTAATTATTCATTTTATGAATCTATGATTTATCAACATATTATTTCACTTTGATTAACTTGAATTTCTATGAATTAAATTTTGTTACATATATTTATTTGGAAACTACTATTAAATCAATAAATTAAAAAATCTATACATAAAACAATGTACAGCTACGCTATGGAACCAAGTATTTGTTGTTGAAGAGCTACCAACTTTATCTCATAAAAGAATCTAGAATACATTCCAATAGTGACTAATTGAAACAGTATGAGTGGAAACGGAGTTGAACGGTGTATCCATTACAATATAATTATTATACATATTCCTAAAAAATAAGGAAATGGCATCAAACTGCTCTAGCAATTATAAGGAAATATTAGAATTATTATCGAAAGGAAATACTGATGGAGATAAGAATTTTGAATCGTTATAAATAATATAGATGATGCAGCATTCTTATCTATAATTTTCCACTCTTTTCTCCCCCTCCTCACTTTAGGAGCATTTTCCTGAAATTCCAAAAAATTTTGACATTTGAGAAAATGCTATCACGTTGTAAGATCGAAGTTTAGAACACATGAATCATTGCTTCGATTGACATTGAAGCTCATTATTGTAAAATAAAGCATACCATTAAACAACCATGATAAGAGAAATAAACAAAATGCGGTTACATTTTTACTTTTTCCAGATAGGTAAAAAGGACGTTAATAGAGCATCAGTTTTTCTCGAACTTTTCTAAAGTCATCAGTGAGAGAAAAGTTACAAAATCAGAATTATTGAGATGACTTTTCCAGCTCAAGAGAGTGGGAAAATTGATGTAGATTTGGGCTTGGAAAATTCAGGATTGCGAAGAAAGGACGATAAGTTACCGCCAAAGACTAATCAGTTATGAGCAATTAAACAGAGTCGAGTTTTCGAATTACTCCTGAGGCCCTTCTCTTTCGCATTAAGAAAGCACACAAAATTAAGTACAGTCATCGCTTGGTTGAAAAGAAAAGAAAATACTTTTTTGTAGTCATTGTTTTTCTGGAGTTTTCCATCGCTTTTCTCATTTTGTCGGTGCGCTTTTCTTCTGCTCTCAACATTATTCTCGACTCGGAAAAGCGTTCAGCCTGCTCACACTGAGGATGGATGGTGGAGAAAAACCGAGGCTGGTCTCTCGTTTTTAACTCCTACTGTTGAGCGTAGATTCCTCGGAGGTTTTAAAGTTGATAACTTTGCGTACATCTCGTTAAGGCGCCAGGCCCGTACAAGTTGAAGCAGAAAAGTAAACAACATTATAGAGATTAAGTTGGAGCGAACTCTTTTCACCGGCCAACTTCATTCTCTACACTCTACACGTTAGCTGCTTGCTGATCCAGATCCAGCGGTCGTTCGGTTTCATCTCTATGCGATGCGGGACTTCAGAAACAATCCTCTTTCCCACATTCAAGTTAGAATGCGGAATGGACATCACATGCAAAACACTCATCGAATATTCAGCTCCTTACCCAAACAATGGGTAACAGATAAAGCATCATTCTACTATCACAACTACTGATGTAGATGGAATATCTTCTGATGTTTGGCCTCCAACAAGAACCCCAATACATGCCTAATTATCAATATTTATAATATAAAATACCACTACAACTTCAATAAATGGCAATCTTATCAGGCCATACATTGAAAAAACTTTCAAAGCTGGCAGGACCGACCAACCTTTTTCTGGCGGGTCGAATTCGTATTTGCTTAATCTCAATTTCATTTTTAAAAGCCAAATACTAATAGTTTGTTGGATATAAAATAGCTACTTTCTCTAGATGTGTTTCATCTGTAATATTTTGAGTTTTATTCCTCATTATACAACTAACTTCATTCTTAATTATAAATTTCCTTCTTTTTTTGCAGGTGAGAGAAAAATCAGCTATGAATTCAGTTTCCGAATAAGTAAGCATCAAGACTTATTAGGTTTAATGGAGAACGCATTCTCTCATTGGCTATTCATTCTCTCAGTCTAATCGCGGGAAGCGAAAAAAGGCCATCGTGTGAAATAATTAGTAACCCAGTGAGTTTTTCGCGGGCCTTAGGTGATCTATATCACAGATACAAAATTTATGTTTTTTGAGCACCCTGTAATACTTACAAGAGATAGAAGGTCAACTTTTTTAATTAAGATCACGTAACCATTGTGCGAGAAATTAGCTGGGCTACTAATTTTTCCCTGTGTCAAACCTGTCGAGACTGAACTATTCAGAGTCTAGTCAGGAAAGAATGTAGTGATTATTTTCACTCAGTTGAAAACCATAGAAGACAAACCAGAGACAGTTTCATCAATTCTAGTATAATATTAAAAGAATACATTTGCCATTCATCAGTGAAAGTACAATCCTTTTGAATAGGATACATGATTACTTGATCAACCAAGAAAGGTTTAGTTAATCCATCACCAATGATCTACTCAATTTGATACTCTCTATCATTTATCATATAGAGCTATAGAGGGGCGTATTTATGAACGTAACTAGAAGCGTTCTCATCTAAGTACGACTTGGAAAGGCTCTATCGCATTGAACATGGTCACAAGCTAGCATAACTCGAAATGTAATTTCAGACACTAATAAACATAAATTAACATAGATGAAAAAAAGATAATGCACCGTATGTAAATTTACAGACTGCTAAGTAATTATTACCACACCAATATTATTTACATTAATTTCTTATATTTTCGAATTTGAGAAACATAATGGAATTTTGGTGTAGTGTAGTGGGGGGGATCTGACAGCAGACCAAAGGACTTCACGTTTACTGCAGTGTACTCCAGCTACGCGCATCCCAACCGGTTGAAGTGAGAAGAAAACTGTATAGGTTAGAAGTTTATCTATGTAGAGAAAGTAAAAATAGTTGCAATAGGTCAAATATAGCCTACATTGAATTCATCCGAAAATTTAAATAGGATGATTTTATTTTATTTTGATGAGTCAATGCTTTATTGAAAAATGAAGCCAAAATATGATAGAACATAATTAATGTCTAGAATCTTGAAGATATCCCTCTACCTAGCTTGGCTGAAAACAGATTCGAGATATCGATTTTAAGAAAGACTTAACTTTTAATTTAAGATGATCTTTAAGTGAGGCTCTCAAATACGAACCTAAGTTGATGCATTCATTAATGGGTGAATTTAAAAGCTGACAAGTCAGGTTAAAAGCCCACCCAGCTGTGCCCGCCATATTTATGTAGTGTAAATTCTTATATTAGTTGAAATTAGTGTTGAAATATTTATCAGGAGTCAGGCCTTTGTTGGGTAGCTGAATTGGCTGTTAGTGTTACAGCTCCTCGCTGGCTTGTCACTTCATAAACTTATAAGTGTAAGTAAGACTTATTGCCGCTAATTATGACTTATCCAAGTCTTTCTCTGGTAAGAAACATTCATAAATAATACTACTTAGAAAGTATGCGAATAATAGCTACTAGAATTATTGGAATATTAGTTGATCTTTTTGAATGCTTTTAAAGTTTAATACAATCTATTGTCTAAATACTGTTACGGGTTCTATCTCTAAAATAACGCTGGCAACACTTTAAATTAACACTCGCACATCATTTACACAATTATTCACAACTCGCACTAATCAGTTATATCTCACAGGATAATGTAATCAAAAACAGATAAATCGATAATGTTCAGCTAATAAAGAATTTGCAATATTACTGTACAAAAATCAATCACTAAATGTTAAAAGGCCGATCTAATATGAAATAATAACTGTTCAATAAAAACTGTCCAATAATTCAAGAAGAACGTCTAAAAAGAACAATCAAACTTACTTAGCACAAGTCCGTAATACAATAATAGCTAGGAGTAGAGTCCACTCGTATGACAGGTAAAATAATTCTCACTAATGCAGTCACAATATACGGCGATTATCACTTTTAACAACAAACGTTGCCCTATCCACAACAATACTATATTTATTAGCAGAACGTTGTCACGTTCCTCATGGAAATTGCATTTTGGAAACAATCATTAAAATATTAGTTATGACGCTCTTGAGAGCACAATATCAATAATCAATAGCTTCACAATAATTAAAAATGTAGGTTCTCCAGAAATTCAGGTTAGAGTAGGTCTTCATTGCCAAGTGGCCTCTCTAGGCGAATGGCAGCCACGTCACTCGAACGAGGAGAGGATCATAGAACAGTCCTGGAATCCAGTTGTTGCATTATATTATAGTTCAAGGAGGGATATGCTCGTTCATGTCAGTGCGCCAGCGTGTGTACTCGCGTATGCTGGTGAGCGTTTCCCAGCGCTCAAGTGTCTCCGGAATGGCAGAGCACATCAAGAGGCGACAAGAGCATATTCAACAGGTCTCCTCCGTGCCACTCGGCAGTGGCTTCTCTCACAGCACACATCGTGTAAACATCGCTCTCAATTCGAAGCCGACCGCCTTTTCTTTCAGCTGTTGCACGTCACGTCAACGTCAGCCATGCAGTAAATTGTGGAATTCAGCTGTTACCGAGCCATGAATCCTCATGACAACATCATTGTCATCTATCTAAACGATTTGGGTCAGATTTTGTCTTGTTCTCTGATCACGCTACTTCTAAGATCTTGCAGTTATAATGAATAATAAGACGAAATTGTCACAACCACATTTATTAAAACTTCGAGAAACTAGTTTCGGTTGTTACACCATTATCAATCTCAATCAAACTGTAACAACCGAAACTAGTTTCTCGAAGTTTTAATAAATGTGGTTGTGACAATTTCGTCTTATTATTCATTATGGATACCTTCCACAATATCACCTTCGCCATTACTAAGGAATCTTGCAGTTACCCGTCTGCGCACCGGGCAATTGAAAACAGAAGCTCGGTGATAATCAGTTTTCACTGATTCATTATATGGGATCGAGTTAGGTGGAGTAAGAATTTTTGTAAAAATTAGAATGAATGCTATTTCAACTTTTTGCTGTACATTATTTTTGCTATAGATACTGTAATTTTGTAATTTTGCTATAGATGATACTAACTCTCGCAAAAACGTTCAGTTTAGTGTCGTTGTTCACCATTAACATTGTTCATAATACTTCAATTATTAACCAACTTCTATTAATAAATTTCTCTCTATTTTACTACTTCATATTTTTGTAATTAATCCGTACCATAGTGTATTTTTGATTTTTCATACAATTTTTACAACTCATGCCCATGCTCATGACTCTATGTCTTGGGGGTATTTTTTTCTCTTTCAATTGAATTGAACCATTGTATAATGAGTTTTTACTTTCTACTTTTACCCATCTTCTACATTATGTCCTTTTCTCTTATCTTTCTTCTTCTTCTTATTAATCTTCGTTATCCTCCTCTTCTTTCTCTTTGTCTTATTTTTCTTCTCCTCGTATCCTTTTCTTTCTCTCCTATTATTCTATCATGTTTGTATTCTCGTATCATGTTTTCTACTGTTTTTATTTTTCATCGTGATTAATGAAATTGAAGAATGAAATAGATATAGGAGATGTAGAATGAAGAATATAATGGAAGTGATGCTGTCCCAAATTTTAATTGGTTCTTCTTTCTTATTTTAATTTTTCTTTCTTGCTATTATAAAATTATAGAAATTCGAGAGCAATTTAAATTAGCATTCTCTCAACTAACATATTTTCACCTCATTATGATTCGCCGCCTCTAGGCGCGGCACCCTTCTTTTTGTACCTTCTCATTTTGACCTTCGTCAAAACGGGATGTGTTACAATGCATGAACCTCAACAGATAAAAGTGCTGGTGGATGATTTTATAGATTAAATTATTGATAGTTTCTATTACACTTCTCACAGACATCGAACATCATTGAGATTGAGAAATGTATACCATTCTCTTGCGAGAGTAATGAACAGCTGAGCACGAAGACATTACATTCAAAATGAACCTTTCTTCACAAATAATATACCTCATACCTCAAACATTCATCTTTCAATTATTCAGCTCAAGATTCTAAAGCAGATCAGTTGGAGCTCAGTTATCAGCTTGATAGACTGACAAAGATCAGATATTATTATTATTGGTGCCCTCCATATTGACTTGTATTCCCTTCAGCTTAGTTCTTATCATTGGAACCTAAAACCATTACCCAGACTTGCTTGGCGTTAATACTTGTGCGTGACGTGGATTGATAGTGAGCGTGTAGAAGAGAGACAGAGAGGATGAGAGAGAGAGAGAGAGAGTGAGTAGGAAAGAGAGAAAGACAGACAGAGAAGGAGTGGGAAAGAATGACGAGGTAATGGGGTGAAGTAATGAGAAGCTTGAGAGTGAGGGACTAGAGAGATAAGGAGGAATGCATGAGTTTAATGGGTGAGAGACTGAGAGGCTGCTACCATCATTTATAAGATAAGAGTTTGTCTCGCGCACTGTTACCCTGCAGTTGCCGTTTTGTTTGGATGGGGAATATTAGACTACACTGCCAACATAGCGTTCTCTATCGCTCATTAGTTGGAGCTAAGACCTGACTGTAATCTAAGGATACGAGACAGGATAGGAGAAGATATATAATAGGCCTACCTTGAGCACTGAGTAAATTTACATTACGTTGTGAGATGGAAGCATGGGCTAATTAGAGTGATGAGACATTATAAGGCAATTACGTGGAAGGTATTGACGTGACGCAAACAATTGATTCAAACCGAAATGCCTTGTTAATTCCAGGTTTGATAATACTGCATCGTGCATTTTGAAGAAAGCGATGAGTTCTAGAGTTGAGACAAATTTCGTAGAAACAATTGGTAGAGGGAAGCTTGTGCGAAAAGTTCCAAAACTGAATTATGGGAGAAAGACGTGGAGAACGTTATGAGAATAATTTGATTTCTATTTCATATCATTTCTCGAAAATTCATAAAATTGACTCAAATTTACTTTTTATGACCATTTTTCCTCATCAATAGAGTGGAGAACTTGATATGTTAGGTTTTGCGCCAGGCTGAATGAACAACGAGAGTTGAACCCAAGATCGCAGGAGTAGACGTAGAGGCGTAGACGAAGGAATCAGGCATTGAGTGTTGTGGTCTGTGGTAGCGGTTAACGCTCCTGATTATACCACTACTAATTCCACCAAACGATGTTACACTGCTACCAAACATTAGTACACTTTTTTTGCCGAAGTTATACAAGCACCTAGTCTGAGACTAATAAGCTATTCTATTTTAACCTAAATTGCTAATTAGTTAGTATACTACTATCAAACGTTATTTGTCAACCACATACTATTTTCATAAATATTGAACTATTTATGTTTCAATTTTAAGAAAAACGTTATTACTTTTCCACAGCTGAACTCGATTGCCACTAGATCTATAGCTTGATCTTCAAGATCTATGATTGTTTAGAATAGCAAAGATTCTGCGTGAATATTGTTATTCATGCTTATGAGTATCATCTTCCTTATTGTTTGTGAAAGCAAGAAAGTCCTATATAGAACAGGGGCCTATTGCATGAGCAAATACAAGCTTGTAATACCAGTAATCAGCTGGAAATTTATGAAATTCTGTTGCATGAACACACCATTCAGTGAACTAGTATTACTCAATGAAAATCATTGAGTCAAGTCGTATTACCAGCTTTAGTGCTGTCAAGCTGCTAAGTAGCCAAGCAAGCTCAGTCAAGCTGTTACATTCTCATAAAACTTTAAAAAATGGCAACAGCGTGCTCATATTCCCATATGGATTAGCATTACCATAAGACTCTGTACTAAAAAGTTTGCATAGACTATAAATAGTTTTTCTAGGTTGGATTACATTTAGGCTGCACAAAATTCTCTCAAAATGGCCTCCGTAATCTAAACGTTAAACAGCTGACTGGTTATTAGCAAAATTCTACTGTTATAAAACTACTGTAAAAAAATAAAAACATGAGGCCCAGCTGTTTCTTGATGCAACAGAAAATGCTGGATTGGTAAGTTGAAAAATTCACACCGGTAAAATAGACTAGTTTCACTAGCCCATTCATGCAACAGGCCTCAGGTGCCATATTTTTTGGTGGTAAAGGTATAATTACTTCAAAGTACAGCCGTATATGCAATTTAATAATAGCATCTTGAGGAGTCTCCAATGGAACTACTTTCCAATCAAATATTTATTCAAGTCACAGCCAAAATAGGACTGTTATTTTTTATTTGGACGTTCCAGTATGAGTATGGATATGAGAGATGGAAAATTCGTGCCTCAGTGTTTTTGTAGGTTGAGAAGGAACTATCTCATAAATATCTACCGTTCGCTGTCAAACATCAATGGCCCATTAAGTTTCGTCCAGGGATGAAAAATCACACGTATTTGTATGATTATAATCTTTCGTAGTTACTGATCGTTTTCACAAGTTATTATTGGAAATAAGGGGAAGTATAGGAGTGAAATATGGATGAAACAAACGGAAAATGATAACGGAGATGTATAGATTTGTGTTTTTTTTTTGGATCCCGAAAATTGTGTGCTCCAAGTGAGTTGTACGGTGCGGCTAAAGAACGTTGACCCGGTCATTCGGCGTTGGTGCTGCTTTGCCTCCGACATGTTACTGGCTAGAAAAAGTCGTGAGGAATTGAGGCTGAATGCGTCCGTAAAGAATCGAAGATAATCTTCGTGTAGTCACGATTAGTGGCACCCTCTATTAGTATGCAGCATGATAATAAGAAAGCCAAAGTGCTAATAGTCGTAAATAATGCGACTACTCAATTGTCACGAATGACCGCCTGATAAAACTGTTTTTGACTCTGTTCCGTTTAGATTGTTCATTGTTATCAATCAGATTTAGACAAACAAAAATTTCTCTTAGAAAAAGTCCCAATTCCCCTTTGTTTACATGTTGTACAGTGCTTTTTATTTCATTCCGGTTACTATGTTTCTAATTCTGTTTCGGGTATTCAATTGTGAAAAATTGTAAAAATGTTCTGTTCACTTTAAGCTACTGATCATCGTGATGAAAAACTTAAATTTGATATTTCTTAAAGGTTCATTTGAACGCTAAAGTGCTCTTGTAGGGCCCTGTAGACTTTGCAACACGATGGTACACTTAGCAAGATCTTGTAGTATCTTCAAGTAGTACATTCAACAATGCTTGTAGCCAGAGCATCCAATGATCACCAGCTCTCCTCAGTATGTTTTCAACAAACTGTTTAAAATGAAGGCATCACCGAGTGAAGGTACCTATTACTAGGTAATGCTCTACGAAACTTGAAACTGGCAAAACATCTATTGACCACTCTCGCTCGTTTTATACCCTACTCTCTTATGAGGTTACTGATCAAAATGAGTTTCACCTGATGTGAACTAATATAAGTTGATAGATGACTCTATGTTGACTACGTGGTTTTTGGCTTTGTGCACTTCTGGGATTGCTAACTTAGCGATGATGGATCTAATTCAAGGCTGTCTGGTATGAGATTCTATGAGTCATGCATATCAATTCACTTCTCATTATGGAGATGTGATACGTGATAAAGAATTGATTTAGCATCTACAATTACATCTAGGCGTTTGAGAATACTGAAAAATATAATAATGTGATAATAATGATGGCTTAATAATATTTATATACCAAACAGTACAAAAATTAATGCCACAAAATATTTGCCCATTCGCCCTCAAGTTCATCTCAATACAATATCAAAAGAAAGATTATGAAATTATTATGGGAAATTAATTATGGAAGGTTCTATATTGGCATTTAATAAGAATAGTATTTGAATAGTGAAATTCGGATGAAGTTTGTGATAACAATAAGTTATGAAACATTTTTATAGGATAAATAACTTATTGCTGTCTTAAACTTGAATAATAATACTGTAATAATAATTGGAAGGTTGTAATAGAAGGGAAAAATCGAGAGTTTAGGAGAGTATCGTACTGTACTCTGTGTTTGATAACTATATTTTTATGAGTAAATAGCACAAAGTTAAGATTCCTGCAGATGAAGGATAGAAGAAGATGATGCATAATCACAAATATTTTCCAAAAATCTTCCATCAGTAGTCCACCAGTATTTCATGGTATCATAATTTTGCAATCGACTTCCATTCATAAATGACATAAAAATATTGGTGAAATTCATTATTGATGTGGAGTTACTGTCTTGACGCACAGCACACGTTCTGTGCAATTGAACACGCGGATAAAAGCGTAATTGACGGGTGCAAGTCTCCAATTTTGGAATCGTGTTTTGTCATGCTAATCAAGGTATTAGCATGACAAAACACGACTTGGCATGAATGAAAATGGCCCGCTATTTATTTATAGGATAGTCCCTGGAGGTTGAGGCTGCCCGGTTGGTTGGCTGTATGCGGGCTCATGATCAAGAGCAGCAGCATCAGCCGAGAAGGACAACGGAGGAAAGAGGATAGAGGATGCAGGATGGAGGTTCGGCAGATGGTCGAGACTGGTCCATTAATCTCCATGGACACGGATGAGCTTACGTTTCACGCTTGTCAGAACTCTTGGCCCAACTTTCCGACCTTTCTCCAGCCTGAAACTGTGCTCTTTATGTTGCAGGCATATTTTTATCAGTTATTCTTATCATATTTTCTTGATCCATGATAACCGTTCTATATATGCATTTTACTTTATCAAAATTTCACCTTATCGTATCGTCGTTGCATAAAATGATTCTCCTGGAAAATATTAGGAAAGCCTATTGCTAAAACATGGACTGTTTTTCAATCTAATGCTCTTTAATTTCAGGCCTTCAGGTAATTCTAGTTTGTACCGGTTCCTTCTAAGATCTCTATTATCTAATTAATAAATTCAGCAAACTTTAATTTAAATTTTTTATACTTAGGCGGAGTACCGGGCTAAGCCCGCTTTTTTTTAAATGTATAATTAGGTAACCCCAACACAATTTTTTTACAGGGGTGCCTTATATTTCTGCACCACAGTACACTAAAATCGTATCCTTATCAAATCTGTTTTTGTCAATTGTATTTGTTTTAGGCTATACATTTTTTTCACTCGAAATTTATTGAATCAAGTTCACCATTTACATTTATATATCAAATTTATCATTTATATGTCATAATTCAATCAATCAATTTATTGCCAAACACAAAAAACAAATAAAAAGACAAAGCAAACTTGACTTATAAATAAACAAAGATCATAAACAATGATAAAAAATAAGAAAAGTCCACGATCATAAATGTCATGGCCCCTCCAGCAAAAGTAAAACCTGCTCGCTGGTGGTAGTCGTAATCAAATTCTATTGATATAGTGCTATGAAAGAAAAATCAAAGGTAGTATTTATGAAAACTCAGTGATTGTGATTTTAAAATTTATGTAGATACAATTTTAGGAGAAAAATCAATGGAGAAAGAAAGAAGTACGATATAGAAAGGAAGGAAAGGGAGAAATGAAGGAAAGGGAGAGAGGAAAATATAAAAGCCTGCACAATAGAGAAATTAATATCATTTAGTTAGATGAAGGTTAAATTTTGAAAATAGTTATCGCTTATCCATTTATTAAGTTTCTTTTTTTGGGAGTGAAAAGTTACGAAGTCTTCTGGAAGTTTATTAATTAATTTAGTACTTAAGTGGAGAAGTAGACTCTGAATAAAATTGAGATTACTATGGAAAACTTTATATCTCCTTATGATATTTGATCTGAATATAGGCTCGTTTGATTCCTCGAAGTTTTGTTGATATTAAATTTATTAATATATCCTATCAGGTTCTTAATGTACAATTGCCTCACAGTCATTACATCAAAGTCCTTAAACACTAACTGAGTAGAATAATCTCTTGGCTCACGGATTATAGTTTTGATCACTGCCTTTTGTGTTATAAACAAACTATTTAAATGGGTGTCATATGTTTCACCCCATACTGTGATTCTGTATCTTATTATTGATTCCACTAGTGCAAGGTACACCGTATTTATTTGTTCTCTATTTAGTATTTTATTTATTTTATAGAATTTGAATGTTATAAATTTTAGTTTTTTATTGATAAAGTTTATGTGAGAACTCCATTTGAGGTTACTGTGTGTATTATTTATTGCATGATGTGTTGCAAAAATAAATTATTATTCTATTCTATTCTAATTGCTCTTGGAATACATGTAGGCTTCATATTTAAATGTAAACGTGTATGATCTATTTTTAATTTTTTGGTGGTTTTTATGATGATGATAATGCCCAAATGAGTCTGAGACTTGTGGGTGGGTAATGAAGGGATTTATGACACTGAATAATCCAGGCAGAACCCGTAGCCATAGTAATAGTAGGCAGAAATAAGCGCACTAACCGATAGCTCCACGGCGGCTGCCAAGTATTATTTTTGAATGACAAGAAATTCGTTATTCTTTGATCATTTCAATAACCATATAATATTATTCAAAATTGATTGCAATAGTTAATGGAGATGGTACTGCAGGCCTTCAGGTACAAGTACAAACTTGTACTTCAAGTTTGTACCGGTTCCTTCTACTGTAAGATCTCTATTATCTTTATTTTTCTGAGTCTGAAGTCTATTTTTGCCTCTTCGAAGTACTTCCAGTTTCTATAGCTTCATTTTCTATTTAAAAAATAATGAGATTGAAAATAGAAAACCCCGTAATTTCTTTTGCAAGCGTGCTCCCCAAAAGAAGAAAACAAAATGGCATTATGCATAATAAACCCCATAATAATTCTTTAAACTTGTTTTAACTTCATTAAATCAGTGAGTTCTGTTTGTATTCTGTATAGGCCCATGTTTGTTTATATGTTTGTAGAATCTGCATGGCTATCATTTTCTTGGATTAGTCCTAAAAAAAAAATGCTATAAAATATAATTGACCGAACGTAGTGAGGTCTCAGTTTGGTCTCATCTTGTCAACCGTTTGGCATTTTGTCTGTCCCTCTGTCCATTAAACTATTGTCATGAAATCTCGCATGTATGTTCCTTATTCTTTGGCCGAGTGATGTACTCGTATAAGGATTTTTCAAAACATGCTACCCATTCATTTCAGGGCGCCCTATTGAATTGGTGTAAATTTAACCCCCGGATTTCTGGAGTGTCTGGTTTAGGTACGGGTGGTTTCAAATTTATATCAAGACGAGAGGAGAGGCTCTTGATCTTTGACAACAATTCCATCAATCAAACAGGAGCGTTAGAGAAAACGGTTAAAAAAATTAAAATCTGCAATATTAAGATTATTTTGAAATTTCTTCTTTTGCTTCAGTAGTGATTGTTGAGCTGATTGAAATTGTAAATACTTTGTTCCTCATGAATCGATCATTTAGGGGATTATTTGAGGATTATTTCCTCGATGATTTAATCGATTATTTGAGGAGGGAAATGGACATTTTCGAAAAGCTCATTGTGGATGGTTTTTGTTGATTCAGATTGAAATTGCAAAGTAACTTTATAAGAAGAAGGTTGACACTGAACTACTCTCTATATTTATTTGAAGGTTGTGGGGGGGGGGGTTGTTGAGGAATTTAAGAAAAAAGCTATATTATTGAGATACTTCAATTGGGAAACTCTTCTCATCAGCAAAGAGCATAAAAACTCTGTTGAGTTTTATTATTTAAAACGTTTTTGAGAAATAATCTCAGGTTGAGTTGGGGTGGAAAACTTAATTATACCTCAAGAATTGGAGGAGGAGGGAGAGCAAATTATGAATTTTTTTGTTAATTAATATATTCACTTCACTTAATTAACCTTAAGAGTTGGGGGTAAATATTAAGAGCGAGATGATGCCGAAAATGCATAGTTATCTTTGTCAGGTATATGGTGTAATTTCTAGTGGGTGTAGAAAGTTTTCACTCTTCAAATATTGATTTTTGCAGTATTTATCATTAATGTTAGATTAATCAATAAGAATTGAGCAGAAAGTGCTCTTGAACTTTTTTGAAGATTTCATCCTCATTTGAGTGGAGAGTGTTGAGCGAACAAGGTCTAATGGTCACAGTGCTGCTGATATGAAGATAGCCTGGATATACAAAGTTTAATAGAATATAATATTACTTCATTTTTCCACTCTATGAACCTATGGTCCTAGATCTGATCCAAAATCAGAGATCAATGCATGATTCAGATATATCCTGCTCGAACTCATGTTGCCAAGCCATCGCTTGGTGTTGCTGGTTGCTGATGTCCCTAATGTAACAAACCTGGGTTGCCACCTACGTGCTTTGCGTTGTGAGTATGATAACTCAAGCTGGCGGGTGCCGTTTGGTGTGCGTGCGCGAGTGTGATGGGTGCGTAGAAAGGACCATTCAATTTTCCGTCGCCTGCGCTGCAACAACATATTCATTTCACGCATCTCAAATTCGCTTAGCGCACAGTGGCCGTCAACTGGCAGACGTTTGAATTTATCTTTGCCCTAATGGAAATTTACATGCAAAGTAGCCTCGACTCAGCGCAGCAAAGTGCTCGTCTCGCCTGGCACGTTTTATTTCACGTCTCAACTGCATGGAGCATTTTTTGGGGAAATGTGAAATTATCTACACATGATGTTTGTTAGAGTTTCTGGGAACATGTTAAATTAGGAGATGAATGTTAAAGGAGTTGAGTAGATAAACTTGACAAGCACTATTTATGGAACCTAAAAACCTATTTCGGAATCAAACGCGAAGAACGTTTGTCATCATCAGAATGTGTTTTGATAACCTCTACTGCTCAAATTGATTAAAAAAAATTTTTTATCAAGAAAATGATTTGCTCAATGAAAGGATTGTCAAAAAACAGCAAATATAATTATACAAAGGCACAATATGAATAATTCTCAAATAAAAGCGTTTTCCAATTTGTTTCTTATTTATTAAAATGTAACCTCATGTTTTTTCCTTAGTACATTTCAACATATAATATTACTTGTGTATTATTCTTCTCATTATTTAATTTCCAGTCCTATCTTAATGGCTACTACATTCAATAGTTAAGTAAGGGAAGAGGAAGTAATGCCTGTTGAATGGTACACTGCAATAATATGTCACATTCACAAGAAAGGTAGTATAACCGATTATGCCCATTACAGATTAAAGAGGTACTGTATTTGTTTGCTCAGCATAGTGTACAAGATCCTTGCAAAAATAATTGCCAATAGACCCTACATATTTTATGAAATACTAGGTGACTACCAGTGCGGCTTCAGGAAAGGCAGGTCCTGCGCAGATCATGTGTTTACCATTCGTACTACCATCATGGAAAAGTGTTATGTATACAATGTAGATCTGCATAATCTCAGCATAGACTTCAAGCAAGCATTTTACAGCATACAGAGAAGCAGTCTATTTGAAACAATGATAGAATTTGGAATAGTACTGAATCTGGTACGTCTGACAAAAATGACACTGCAAACACAAAATATGAAGTATAATTGCAAGAAATGCTATCAAGCGGATTTACAGCAAACGCAGGGCTTAGCCAAGGAGATGTGCTATCAGCTATGATTTGCAATTTAAGCTTGGAAAAATTAATTAGAGGGATCACTATAAATCCAAGAGGAACAATAATAAACAGGATGATCCAATATATATGGCATATATGCAGATGATGTCGTTTTGAATGCATGAAATAAACAGTCTCTAAAATCTGCTTTCAATCAACTTGGTGAAAGATCGTCAAACATGAGACTGAAAATAAATAACAGCTGATTTCGGCAAGCAGGTGACAGAGATATAAAGATGAGAGATTATAGCTTTAAAAGGGTGTCAGAATTTAAATACCTTGGATTTGTCGTAACAGACGAAAACAATGTGGATGTGGATATAGAAGCAAAAATAGCCACAAGGGGATTGATCTCATTTTGCCCTAAGTAAATATCTGACATCGAAAACGCTCTCAAGGAAGATGAAACTTTATATTTATGGAACAATTATTATCAAGCTGATCGTTCTGTAGCATGAGTTCTTATAAAGAAAGATGGAGATATCTTGAATATCTGGGAATGGAAATTCTTAAGAAGGATATTTGGGCCAGTCTGATTTAAACTGGAGAATCCCAACAAATCAAGAACTGTGTAACTTTTATAAGAAAACACAAATTGTGGATGAAATAAAAATTAGGCGTATGAGCTGGCTAGATCACGTAGAAAGAATGAACGAATCAAGGGCTTTAAATAAAGTATCCTGAAGGAAGGAGGTTGAGAGGGCGACCACGGAAGCGTTGGTTGGAGAATGTTTAGAACGACCTGAGAAGACTATGAGTGAGAGGCTGGAGACGTAAGGCAGCTGATAAAGAAGAATGAAGAGGCATCTTAAAGGAAACCCTGAAAGGACTGTAGCACAACAGAGTAAAGTCATTATTTCATTGCTAGCTCTCCACACTATAGTTTCATAAGTTTTTTTGATCTCCCATGACAGATGATCATTTTACAGAGTATCGAATTAAATCATGGTAATTCCATAGGAATGAAGTCTCTCATCTACTCAAAGAACAAAAAATCTTTGAGGGAGGAGGAATCCAACAAGAACCAAGCAATGGCTTCAAACACTAAATTGTTTAGAAAGTTCACGTCTGTGAAGTTGGCCCGCCTAAAATGGCCCCCCCAAATGAAATTGTTATAAATCGTTAGTTTAGCGTTAGTTTAGGTTTGTTTTGATAAATTTGACGTTTGTTTAGGTTTCTGAGTACTAGATCCGGCAGTTACTATTTGGGCGGGCCAGCTTCACACTAGCCCGCATGTTCGGCTGGAATTTGTTAAAAATGGTACAGATCGTTAGTTTAGCGTTAGTTTAGGTTTGTTTTGACAAATTTGACGTTTGTTTAGGTTTCTATATACTAGATCCGGCAGTTACTATATGGGCGGGCCAGCTTCACACTAGCCCGTATGTTCGGCTGGAATTCGTTGAAAATGGTATAGATCGTTAGTTTAGCGTTAGTTTAGGTTTGTTTTGACAAATTTGACGTTTGTTTAGGTATCTTAGTACTATAGATCCGGCAGTTACTATTTGGGCGGGCCAGCTTCACACTAGCCCGCATGTTCGGCTGGAATTTGTTAAAAATGGCACAGATCGTTAGTTTAGCGTTAGTTTAGGTTTGTTTTGACAAATTTGACGTTTGTTTGGGTTTCTGAGTACTAGATCCGGCAGTTACTATTTGGGCGGGCCAGCTTCACACTAGCCCGCATGTTCGGCTGGAATTTGTTAAAAATGGTACAGACCGTTAGTTTAGCGTTAGTTTAGGTTTGTTTTGACAAATTTGACGTTTGTTTAGGTTTCTATATACTAGATCCGGAAGTTACTATTTGGGCGGGCCAGCTTCACACTAGCCCACATGTTCGGCTGGAATTCGTTGAAAATGGTATAGATCGTTAGTTTAGCGTTAGTTTAGGTTTGTTTTGACAAATTTGACATTTGTTTAGGTTTCTATATACTAGATCCGGCAGTTACTATTTGGGCGTGCCAGCTTCACACTAGCCCGCATGTTCGGCTGGAATTTGTTAAAAATGGCACAGATCGTTAGTTTAGCGTTAGTTTAGGTTTGTTTTGACAAATTTGACGTTTGTTTAGGTTTCTGAGTACTATAGATCCGGCAGTTACTTTTTGGGCGGGCCAGCTTCACACTAGCCCGCATGTTCGACTGGAATTTGTTAAAAATGGTACAGATCGTTAGTTTAGCGTTAGTTTAGGTTTGTTTTGACAAATTTGACGTTTGTTTAGGTTTCTATATACTAGATCCGGCAGTTACTATTTGGGCGGGCCAGCTTCACACTAGCCCGCATGTTCGGCTGGAATTTGTTAAAAATGGCACAGATCGTTGGTTTAGCGTTAGTTTAGGTTTGTTTTGACAAATTTGACGTTTGTTTAGGTTTCTGAGTACTATAGATCCGGCAGTTACTTTTTGGGCGGGCCAGCTTCACACTTGCCCGCATGTTCGGCTGGAATTTGTTGAAAATGGTATAGATCGTTAGTTTAGCGTTAGTTTAGGTTTGTTTTGACAAATTTTACGTTTGTTTAGGTTTCTATATACTAGATCCGGCAGTTACTATTTGGGCGGGCCAGCTTCACACTAGCCCGCATGTTCGGCTGGAATTTGTTAAAAATGGCACAGATCGTTAGTTTAGCGTTAGTTTAGGTTTGTTTTGACAAATTTGACGTTTGTTTAGGTCTCTATATACTAGATCCGGCAGTTACTATTTGGGCGGGCCAGCTTCACACTAGCCCGCATATTCGGCTGGAATTTGTTAAAAATGGCACAGATCGTTAGTTTAGCGTTAGTTTAGGTTTGTTTTGACAAATTTGACGTTTGTTTAGGTTTCTGAGTACTATAGATCTGGCAGTTACTATTTGGGCAGGCCAATTTCACATTTGCTTGCAAGAACGGCTGGAATCTTTTTGAAAATGGTATAGATTGTTACTTTAGGTTTGTTTTGACAAATTTCGCGTTCGTTTAGGTTTTTTAGTAGTAGTTTCGGGCATCACCATATCAGAGCAGGCCAGCTTCACACCTTCTACATTTTGAGAATTGATTAGCCCATTATACAATTCTATAATAGATTGTTAGTTTAGCTTTTGTTTCGGTTTGTATTGGCAAATTCGGCGTTTGTTTAGGTTGTCAAGTCGTAGTTTCGTGCATCACTATATCGGAGCAGGCCAGCTTCACACTTGCCAGGTTTTAAAGTACTATTTGACCAGCGTAAGAATGCCTTAGCGCACTGGAGCAATATCAGGCTCGACTGACTTCATTGTGGATTCCCACAAACATCAGTCATCAAGCACATGCGTCATCTTTTGTCTTACAATACAAGAAACTCAACGAAAGCTCGCATATATTTTTTTCACACTGGCTAGCATGCAATGTGATCTGTGCATAAGCGCTCCAGTAAAATTGAACTTACATTTTATTTTATAAATCGAAAACCCATTATCCAATTCAGTGATTCTTTCACAGAAAAAAATTCAGGATGTTATTATTCTTTCATACGATTCATGTGTGTGGTTTACTCCTACCATGAAAAAGTTTGTCGATTACTGACTTTTTCATGTTATGCCATTAAAATTCACAGACTTGATGCAAGAAATGACCCATTATTTAAAAAAAAAACAAGTTTTTTGTGGAAATATCTATAACATCTGTTTGAAGAAGCATCAGAGAACATTCATTGCGGAAATCATCGAATTCTGTTGAATAGTTATTGAACAAATGAGCTGTAAACAAAAAATTACGAGTTTTCTGTGAAAATCATATTATTGACTGTAACTTTATTGAAATACAATTCAAATACTTATATATACAAAGTAAATTTCATAATTATTCAACAATACACATTCATCAAATATAGAAAAACTATAAAGATTAAGGTTATTAAATTTTATAATAATATGAAATTACAATGACAATTTGCGCGCATTATTTCAACAAAAATCTTATTTATCTTTAAAATGCGTTAATTTATGAATAGTTGTTACTGGACTAATGATACTCCTAACCTTCTTATTATCCATAATTCAGTATTTCAGAAATAATTGGAAACATTTTTTATTTTATGACTGATGTTTGTGGGATTGTACAATAAAGCCTGTCGGGCTGCTTACTGCTCAACTTCGCCGGGGGCATTCTTTCGCTGGTCAATCAGTAGTAGTTTCGGGCATCACTATATCGTAGCAGGCCAGTTTCACACTTGCTACACATGGAGAATTAAATAACCCTTACAATCAACTTTAGAATAGTTTGAATATTACTCATCTTTAAAAAAAATAAAAGAGCTAGAGGTTGAAAAATATTGAGTATAAAAGCAAACTTCTTTTCATTAGATATTTCTTAAGTTCCGTGTTGCATTTATAATGTTACATTTTATCATTGATGAGGGTAGCGTCAACATGAACTTTGAAGAAGTATTTTTATGAGTAGCTGAAAGCTTCTTTAAACAAAAGCCCTATCATAAACCCATCCTCAGCGTATGTTGAAAAAAGTTTACATATTATAACACATATTGAAGGACTTTCAAGAACAACATAATGAAAATAATAGAAGGTAACTCACTAACTCTGGATCCATGCAATATATTTCAAAACACCTATAATGTTTGTAAAACCCCAAAATTCAGGCAAATAAACTTGCGAGCATAATTCTTTCAGGCTCTTTCGAATAATATAATTAGCTGGAACGAAAAAGGTCGGACATCAAACTAAAGCCGCTCCGACATCAAACTAAAGCCGGCATTGTCAGAGAAGGACCATTTCAATCATTGACGTAAGGGAGTGAAATTTCAAAGAAGATATTCTTACAGGTTCTATATCTTGATGATAATGCTGGCCACACTTAAAATTAACACTTGCACTTACAAATTACTTACAACACGCACTAACCAGTTATCTCGCACAAACGAAATCAATCTGTCATAAATTACAAAAATGATATTACGAAATTTTAATAGTCACGTCTACAAAACATAAAAAGACGTTTGAATCGAGAAGTCACACTATTTCTCCCTCAACTTGTATAAAGGAGAAAGAGCCGTGAATCTAACAATCAGATCGAATAGTCAGCATTTTAAAAAATTTGATTTTCAATTTCCTAATGGCTGGATCAAGAGATAGAACCTAAAATAACACAAAATAATAGAACAAAACCCAAAATAACACAAAATAATATAATAGGAAGCAGATAAATCGATATTGTTCAACTGATAAAGAGTTTTCAATATTACTGTACAAAAATCAATCACTTAATAATGTTGAAAGGCCGATCTAATATCAAATAATAACTGTTCAATAAACTGTCCAATAATTCAAGAAGAATCATCTAAAGGAATAATTAAACTTACGTAGCACAAGTCCATAATACAAGAATAGATAAGTGTAGAGTCCACTGGTATAAATTAAAAACGGTAAAATAATTCTCACTAATTCGAGCGATTATCACTACAGAACTAACAGAACTGTCACTTATTTTGTTTCGACAAATTCCAAACAAGAATAAAACTAACTTTTACCTACGCGCTCGCTTTTAATAGGTTTCATTTGATCTAGAAAGACAGAGATTTTTCTAAAATGTTCGATGGAATTCTAAACAAAGATATAAGACGTTCTAAACTTCGACAAATTCCCATGAGGTTCTCATTAAATATTCTACAAATTTCTAAGTAAATATCATAGAAGTGTCAAAAATAAACTACAACGTGAAGAGAGTACAGAAGAAGAGTGATTCATTGCTTAGACCGGAAGACTTCTTGACACAAGCAGATAACACCGAAAATCATTCTTCTACAACAATACTATAATTAAAAAAAATTAATGAATTATGTTGATTCAAAAAAGAGGGAGATTAAATGAAAATTAATTCTGCGCACAAATAGAACAAAATTGAATTCTGTATTTTATATTGATCAAATAAAAGAAAAATTAATATAATTACTGTATTTCATTTGTTCTACAAAAAAAAATTATAAGTTTATAAAAATCAATTATTTAATAATATAAGTTCTCCAATCAAAAGTTATCCGGAGCCCTTGAAATATGAATAAGTGAAATATTATTGTCGCGCCCTGTCTTTCACGATTCCCACATTCATAGGGTAAGGTTGGATGTGGTGATTAGTATTACACCATAACCATTACAGAATACTCACCTGGTGGAGGCTACAAATGGTAGAGGCGCCGTCCTTCAACTATATTCAATCATTACAAATAGTGGAGGATCACTACAAAAAATAGTGATGCTATGTTGCTATCATTAAAAATTGTGGATGCTTATCATTACAAATCAATAACGTTCAGCTAATAAGAATTTGCTATTTTACTGTACAAAAACTGATTACTAACTAACTGTTAATTGGCTGATCAAATATAAAAAAAAAACTGTTCACTAAACTGTTCCATGATTCAAAAAGAAAAGTCTAAATAAATAAATGTTTTATTCCTCGAAAATGACCTAATAAAAAACACATCACATTTAAATTCATTGTGCAATTTTCAAGAGTTTGTCACATGAAAAATGACCAAGAGAAGAATAACTTATAAATCATGAATAATATATAGCTTGAAAAATAATAACACAAAATTAGAAATATAGATTTACAAAGTATTGCCATTGATGAAAAAAGAAATGTAAGTGAAGCCAACCAAGAAAAAAATGATAGGAATATACACACTCAAAGAAGGTGAGAAAGCAAGTCTACCTTACATATGAGCGGGAGTTCAACATAAAACAATTTTGTAATGATAATGCAAACAATTTAACAGAAAGATATATGAAAAGATCTAAAAAATTATAGTCTAAAAAATAACAGTTGAAAAATCAAGGAGCAGGTCTGTCACCGTTTACTTAATAGCAATGAGTATGTGTACACTTTAACAAAATGAAATATTTAACAAAAAGGTACTATGTTTCAAGTATGTTCCATACAAAAAAGTATGTTCCAAGCACTGTCAAATGTCAGCAAAGATAACATGTCGTTTGCAAGTTATTCTCATTTTTGATGTTGAGTTCCTTTCACAAACTCAACTTATTACCACAATACTACACAGAGACAATGTCAATTCCAACAAATTATATTATCTTGGCTCACTTCCAAAGACGATTCGATTTTTATGCTTCAACTACAGCCTTTCGGGAATCGTGGCTCATTTCCTAGGACATTTAGCCTATATCGCCTACATACTGCTGAGAGACCTTCTGACTACACCTGGGAAGGTTTTGATGATCTCTGCAATAAGGTCCAATCATGCCAGGAAGATAATGAAATTGCACCTCATCTATTGTTTTACATTAAAAAATAAGTAAGCTGCTTATGTTTACATCATAATTGTATTAAGTTATGATTTCATATCAAGTTAATTGCTCCCTTATCCCTTCATATGTCTGGAAATTTGATTTGACTGATCAAGGTGAAATGAATGTTACTTTAAATGGAAAATTCATTGGAATAGTACAGTTGAAGAAAAAAAAACATAAAATATGCACCAGTTTTTTCTTTGGAGTAGTTATTGTTAGTACTTGAAAAAATTGGAGGTAAACGTCCTAAGAGAGATGAGCGTGAGATGAATTTTATAGGTAGATTGTACAAAAATTATTTTATTTTTTAATTCGTAATTCACTTGAAATAAATCAATTTATTGTGGAAAATGATTCAAATGAAAAATAAAGCTAAAATGTTGTTTCTATGTGTTTTGCGAAAATTGAATGAATAAATTGCTTTTTGCCAGTATTTTCAAAAGTGGGAATAAGACAAAACACTTAGGCTAATAATAATAATAAATAATAAAACAGTTAAAATAATAAAAACAGTTAATAGTAACAAATAAAACAGTTAATAGTTAATAATAAAACAGTTAATAATAACTGTTTAATAATAAACATTTAAAAATAACAAAACAGTTAGGAATGAGAATTCTCATATAATAATATTATCATTATAATTGCTAATAGTCCTTGGAATGTGTTAGAAGAACGGTTAAATTGCAAGTTCAATACCGAATCCAGAAATGCCTCCACATGCGCAATCATCAATGGGACTTCAATTGCCATTATTATTACCAGTACAAGTAATGACTAATAATTACAGTTATACACAAAGTAATATTGTCATAAATAGAATGTAGATAGACAATAAATTCTTATTATATTAATTGCCATTATTATCACTAGTACAAATAATGACAAATAATTATAGTGCAAAAAATAATATTCTTATAAATAGACTAGTGAGCTCGTGTTTGACTCGACGTCAAACGTTTGGCCAAAAGGGAGTAGAAATATTATTTATTCACTATTAAAATTGGATACATGTCGTTAAATTTACAATTAAAGTTGAAATTGTTATGTGTTTGTAAGACAAAAAAAAAATTTTTTTTGCAAACTGCAGAACATGAAAACATTCCATAAATACTATTGTGAATTTTACAACAGTTCTACAAAAATTACTATGAATGAACAAGATGATGATAATGATGATGATGTTGGAATAAATGTGAATTTAGATTCAAATGACAAAGTTTTTTAAAATTAAAATATATTCATTAATATTATAGCTAGGGTTTTGTAACTGTTATTCTCCAATATAATGACGCCCGCAACCAGTAATTTTCAGCCGAACATGCTCAATAGACTGAGTCTGGCCTGAACGAATTATGACTGCTAGATCTAGTACTTAGAAACCTAAACAAACGTCAAATTTGTCAAAACAAACCTAAACTAATGCTAAACTAACGACCTGTACCATTTTTAACAAATTCCAGCCGAACATGCGGGCTAGTGTGAAGCTGGCCCGCCCAAATAGTAACTGCCGGATCTAGTATATAGAAACCTAAACAAACGTCAAATTTGTCAAAACAAACCTAAACTAACGATCTGTACCATTTTTAACAAATTCCAGCCGAACATGCGAGCTAGTGTGGAGCTGGCCCGCCCAAAAAGTAACTGCCGGATCTATAGTACTCAGTAACCTAAACAAACGTCAAATTTGTCAAAACAAACCTAAACTAACGCTAAACTAACGATCTATACCATTTTCAACGAATTCCAGCCGAACATGCGGGCTAGTGTGAAGCTGGCCCGCCCAAAAAGTAACTGCCGGATCTATAGTACTCAGAAACCTAAACAAACGTCAAATTTGTCAAAACAAACCTAAACTAACGCTAAACTAACGATCTATACCATTTTCAACGAATTCCAGCCGAACATGCGGGCTAGTGTGAAGCTGGCCCGCCCATATAGTAACTGCCGGATCTAGTATATAGAAACCTAAACAAACGTCAAATTTGTCAAAACAAACCTAAACTAACGCTAAACTAACGATCTGTACCATTTTTAACAAATTCCAGCCGAACATGCGGGCTAGTGTGAAGCTGGCCCGCCCAAATAGTAACTGCCGGATCTAGTATATAGAAACCTAAACAAACGTCAAATTTGTCAAAACAAACCTAAACTAACGCTAAACTAACGATCTATACCATTTTCAACGAATTTCAGCCGAACATGCGGGCTAGTGTGAAGCTGGCCCGCCCATATAGTAACTGCCGGATCTAGTATATAGAAACCTAAACAAACGTCAAATTTGTCAAAACAAACCTAAACTAACGCTAAACTAACGATCTGTACCATTTTTAACAAATTCCAGCCGAACATGCGGGCTAGTGTGAAGCTGGCCCGCCCAAAAAGTAACTGCCGGATCTATAGTACTAAGATACCTAAACAAACGTCAAATTTGTCAAAACAAACCTAAACTAACGCTAAACTAACGATCTATACCATTTTCAACGAATTCCAGCCGAACATGCGGGCTAGTGTGATGCTGGCCCGCCCATATAGTAACTGCCGGATCTAGTATATAGAAACCTAAACAAACGTCAAATTTGTCAAAACAAACCTAAACTAACGCTAAACTAACGATCTGTACCATTTTTAACAAATTCCAGCCGAACATTCGGGCTAGTGTGAAGCTGGCCCGCCCAAATAGTAACTGCCGGATCTAGTACTCAGAAACCTAAACAAACGTCAAATTTATCAAAACAAACCTAAACTAACGCTAAACTAACGATTTATAACAATTTCATTTGGGGGGGCCATTTTAGGCGGGCCAACTTCACAGACGTAGAAAGTTCAGTTGCGTTTATGTCATCAGAGAATGCCACCAGCAGAAAACTTCCTACAACTTGTTTTCTTGAGAAACTTGACGATTGCTTCCGATAGAGAAGTTGTCGATTGCTATCAAATTCGCTTTAGGAACTTTCCAAGATGTTCGGAAGATGTTGTTATTACGCATGTGCTATTGAACTTGAAGTATTCGGTTGTTCTACTTGGTTTTATTGGTGTTTGAAACAGCATTTATAACAAGTTTTTAATTTTTCCAAATCACATCCTTCTTGCTCATCGACGAAGGCAATTATCATTTAACTATCAATTTGTAAATGAAGTAAAAATTTGTGTCCAATACTCTTCTTCTCCTATCTCCTTATAATGCCATTGTATTTTATATGGAGAGGGGAATCAGGAGGTGTGAATTATGCTTGTAGAACATCTGAGAGATTGAACATGTAATGTAATGTTTAAAGACTTATGAAAACAAGGAAGGTTTTTTTTCATTAAACACCGCCCAATGCTAGAGTACGCCAAATCTCTACCATTCGCTATTGTGGAAATCATTAACTCTCTAATCCAGTCTCTATTTATTGAAAGTCATTACCACACCTCAAATTCCAACTTTCAACCTCCGCCAAGCTATTTAGGCCCATTCGTTATTATATTGCCATTGTTGTACTCGTTACCGGCTCCTACGCACACTTCCCCGACAAGTTTCGCTTAACGTTTCAAACAATAATTTCGATTAGTAGTATATTTTTGCCAATTTCAGTGCAACCTTGACCTTTGACCTTTCCCCCCCCCCCTTCCCCCTCCACCATGCCCCTCCCCCTCCCCCTGCAAAATGTTCCCCTCCCCCTCCCCTCTACCCCCCTCCCCCTCACCCCTTCCCCCTCCCCCAAAAATCCCCCAAAAATTGGCCCCTCCCCCCAAAAAGTGGCCCCCCTCTCCCTAAATTTGGCCCCCCTCCCCCGAAAAGTGACCCCCCTCTACCGAAAAATGGCCCCCCCTCACCCGAAAAGTGTACCCCTCCTCCGAAAAATGGTTCCCATATCAAAAAAATGACCCCCCTCACCCTAAATGTGGCCCCCCTCTCCCTAAATGTGGCCCCTCCCACCCGAAAAATGACCTCCCTTCCCCGAAAAGTGGACCCCTGTCCTAAAAGTGACCCCTCTTCCTAAAAGTGGCCCCCTCTCCCTAAAAGTGACCCCCCTCTTCCTAAAAGTGGACCCCTTCATCCTAAAAGTGGACCCCCTCTGCCGAAAAATGGTTCCCCTTCCCCAAAAAGTGGTTCCTCTGTCCCAAAAATGGTACCCCTCACCCTAAAAGTTAACCCCCTCATCCTAAAAATGGTACCCCTCATCCTTAAAATGGTACCCCTCACCCTAAAAGTGGACCCCTCACCCGAAAAATGACTCCCATTACCGAAAAGTGGCCCCCCTCTCCCGAAAAGTTGACCCCCTCATCCTAAAAACGGTCCCCCTCTCCCTAAATGTGGACCCCTCATCCTAAAAAAGGTCCCCCCTTACCCGAAAGATGACCCCCTTAAAAGTGGTCCTCCTCTCCCTAAAATTCCAATGGATAAGTTTCAATGAGAAAGAGAGAGAGAGATCCTACATCATCAACCTTCTCCTTCCAGTTGTGTCTGCTCATGACTCAATAGTTTAGGATCCACTTAGGTAGCCCATAGCATGACTATGCATATTCAATACTGATAGGCCAAGGTCAGGGGCCTTGGGTGGGGGCCTGGCATGAGTATATATGGGGGATCAGTGGCTGGGGCATGGGGGGAATTTGCTGGACTATAAAGAATGATCTCTAGACTTAATCATACATGGGAGCATGTGGGGAGGGGCATGTGGGAGTTTGCTGGACTATAACCTATAAGGATCCCATCCAATACCGCGCCTCACTAGCCTACCGGCCTTGGCATTTTGTATGACGTCATTCCAATGCAGGAAAAACAAGTAATTGCGCAACATTATGCATTACGTAATCACTTGCCTTTGGCGCCATACCAATGAAGCAGGAAAAAACATGTCTGTGTGCAGCATTACTGACCTTGGCCGATCGGTCAGGGGCCTTGGGTGGGGCTGGACTATAACATATAAAGAATGATTTATAGACTTAGTCATATTCTGGGGCTAGGGCATCTGGGGAATTTGCTGGACTATAAAGAATGATCTGTAGACTTAGTCATACATGAGGCATGTGGGGAGGGGCATGGGGGGAATTTGCTGGACTATAAAGAATGATCTCTAGACTTAATCATACATGGGAGCATGTGGGGAGGGGCATGTGGGAGTTTGCTGGACTATAACCTATAAGGATCCCATCCAATACCCCGCCTCACTAATGATGGCATCAGCACTATGGCATTTGGGCACCATCAGCTCAGTAACAAAAGAACCTCCACTGATGAAGACCAGCCTCCCACGAAGCGGGCTCGTAATGATGACGTCATGGACAGCAGTGATGATGACGTCATGGACAGCAGTGACGTCATGATTACTTCCAAGAATTAATGAGCATTGAGGCTATAAATGGACGTGCATCGGCGGATGACCTTCAATCATGATGCATGCAACATACTATCTACTTGTGGCGGCTGCTGTGAGCGTTAGCTCGTTGGACCCAGAGTACAGGACTGAGGAATTTCTAACATCAAGGGAGCATGGACTGGATAAATCAAATGTGTTCCACATACATCAACTTTTCGGGAGAGGGGGGCCACTTTTCGGTAATGGGAGTCATTTTTCGGGTGAGGGGTCCACTTTTAGGGTGAGGGGTACCATTTTAAGGATGAGGGGTACCATTTTTAGGATGAGGGGGTTAACTTTTAGGGTGAGGGGTACCATTTTTGGGACAGAGGAACCACTTTTTGGGGAAGGGGAACCATTTTTCGGCAGAGGGGGTCCACTTTTAGGATGAAGGGGTCCACTTTTAGGAAGAGGGGGGTCACTTTTAGGGAGAGGGGGCCACTTTTAGGAAGAGGGGTCACTTTTAGGACAGGGGTCCACTTTTCGGGGAAGGGAGGTCATTTTTCGGGTGGGAGGGGCCACATTTAGGGAGAGGGGGGCCACATTTAGGGTGAGGGGGGTCATTTTTTTGATATGGGAACCATTTTTCGGAGGAGGGGTACACTTTTCGGGTGAGGGGGGGCCATTTTTCGGTAGAGGGGGGTCACTTTTCGGGGGAGGGGGGCCAAATTTAGGGAGAGGGGGGCCACTTTTTGGGGGGAGGGGCCAATTTTTGGGGGAGGGGGAAGGGGAAGAGGGGGAGGGGGGTAGAGGGGAGGGGGGAGGGGAACATTTTGCAGGGGGAGGGGGAGGGGCATGGTGGAGGGGGAAGGGGGGGGGAAAGGTCAAAGGTCAAGGTTGCACTGAAATTGGCAAAAATATACTACTTCGATTCCAATTTCTTCTGTTGAGAGTAGAAGTTTGTTAGTTTATCTAAAGAAGTTTGAATACACCATAATTGAGTAGATAAACATCTTGGTAATTTGAATAGAGTGTCGTGATGATTATGGTGAAGACGAATATAATGAAAATTATACTACTAAATAATCCAAATTGGTTCCAACCTTTGTGCTGATTGCTCATAGCTTGAAAAAATACTGAACACTTTTACAGTTTGAAAACGCTTAGTGTGTAGGTAAACAAAGTAACAGGTTTTATTGACTAGAGACTTTTTCGAGAAATATAGAGACTAGAGGAATCGTTGGAGGAATGACAACATTGAAAATATCATTTTCATAAACTGTAAAACATAATACTATTATAAGAGTTATAAATTATAAGAGTTTTTAATGAGATATCCTTCTATTACGTTTTATTTAATTTAATATTCTGATCAAAAATATTTCTCTGTATTGATAATCGCGATGTGGTCGCATTAAATGTATACGGTGAAGTCAGGTCCGTGAAGTTAGCCCCCCCCATGAAAGCACTAACGTTGAAAATAGTATGAATGGTTAGTGCTTCGTTAGTGCTGGTTAGTGCTTCAAGTCCCACCGTTAGTGCTCTTTTGGTTCCAGAGATATATGCAAAAAACACTGGGGGGGGCTAACTTCATGGAAGTTAGCCCCCCCCCAGTGGAAATACTAAAGCTATGAAGTTGAAAATGATGTCAATCGTTAGTGCTTCGTTAGTGCTCATCATTGGATCAAGTCTTATCGTGATAGCTCTTCTGGTTCCAGAGCTATATGCAAAAAACCTTGGGGGGGGGGGGCTAACTTCATGGAAGTTAGCCCCCCCCACAGTAGAAATACATGACATATGAAGTTGGAAATGGTGTCAATCGTTAGTGCTTCGTTAGTGCTGGTTGTTGAATGAAGCCCCATCGTTAGTGCTCTTTTGGTTCATGAGATATAAGCAAAAAACCTTGGGGGGGGCTAACTTCCATGAAGTTAGCCCCCCCCATGATAGAAATACTGGAGCTATGGAGTTAAAAATAGTGTCAATCGTTAGTGCTTCGTTAGTGCTCGAAAATTATCCAAGTCCCATCGATAGTGCTCGTTTAGTTCGGGAGATATAATTGAAAAACCTCAGGGGGTCACCACGCCCTTTTTGAAAAAATTGAGCTATGAAGTCGAAAATGGTGTCAATCGTTAGTGCTTCGTTAGTGCTCAAAAAAACATACAGGTCCCATCGTTAGTGCTCTACTGGTTCATGAGATATAAGCAAAAAACCTTGGGGGGGGCTAACTTCCATGAAGTTAGCCCCCTCCATGATAGAAATACTGGAGCTATCGAGTTGAAAATAGTGTCAATCGTTAGTGCTTCGTTAGTGCTCGAAAATTATCCAAGTCCCATCGATAGTGCTCTTTTAGTTCGGGTGATATAATCAAAAAACCTCAGGGGGTCACCACGCCCTCTTTTTTTAAATTGAGCTTTCAGGTCGAAAATGGTGTCAATCGTTAGTGCTTCGTTAGTGCTCGAAAAAACATACAGGTCCCATCGTTAGTGCTCTTCTGGTTCAGGAGATATAAGCAAAAAACCTTGGGGGGGGCTAACTTCCATGAAGTTAGCCCCCCCCATGATAGAAATACTGGAGCTATGGAGTTAAAAATAGTGTCAATCGTTAGTGCTTCGTTAGTGCTCGAAAATTATCCAAGTCCCATCGATAGTGCTCGTTCAGTTCGGGAGATATAATTGAAAAACCTCAGGGGGTCACCACGCCCTTTTTGAAAAAATTGAGCTATGAAGTCGAAAATGGTGTCAATCGTTAGTGCTTCGTTAGTGCTCAAAAAAACATACAGGTCCCATCGTTAGTGCTCTTCTGGTTCATGAGATATAAGCAAAAAACCTTGGGGGGGGCTAACTTCCATGAAGTTAGCCCCCCCCCATGATAGAAATACTGGAGCTATCGAGTTGAAAATAGTGTCAATCGTTAGTGCTTCGTTAGTGCTCGAAAATTATCCAAGTCCCATCGATAGTGCTCTTTTAGTTCGGGAGATATAATCAAAAAACCTCAGGGGGTCACCACGCCCTCTTTTTTAAAATTGAGCTATCAGGTCGAAAATGGTGTCAATCGTTAGTGCTTCGTTAGTGCTCGAAAAAACATACAGGTCCCATCGGTAGTGCTCTTCTGGTTTAGGAGATATAAGCTAAAAACCTTGTTATAGATACAATACTTGAAAACTTGACAAATATGTGTAAACAGCCTAAGGGGGTCGTCTCCACCCATTTGATAAACTTGAGCTATGAAGTAAGAAACGTTGTCAATCTTTAGTAGTGCTTCGTTAGTGCTAAAAAAAAGATACAGGTCCCATTGTTAGTGCTCTTTCGGTTTTGGGAGATATAGGTGATAACGTCAGGTGGTCATCAACCCCTGTTTGAAAAAATTTATCTAAGAATTTGATAGTTATTCTTCTAGTGCATGTTCTTGAATCTAATCTTATTGTTAGTGCTCATATGAATTGGGCGATATAAGCAAAAAATCTTCGGAAGGGTGCTAACTCCACAGAGAAGCTTGAAATGGAACCCTTGAGGGTTGGTCTCCTTCTAGTTGTGGTACTTGAGATATGAAGTCGAGAATGGTATCAATCGTTGGTGCATGAATATGTTTCATTATGTAATTCAAATATCATAATTATATAGTACTTTTTTTAAATCTTTATATCAATAGAGGAATTTCCTCAAACTCCTGTTTTAGCCCAAGCAAAATTTAATTGAGTGATATTACAAATTACAAATATATAAAAGAACTATAGTTTTAATCATTACCGGCGTTCCTCCTAGTTTTGCCTGGGAATCCAGTTTGGAGTTGATTTTTTCTGGTTGATTACTTATTGGTGTGGTCACAGAATTACGAAATTGGGATGATGAGTAAAATACCTTACATATACCATAGATTTTTCTTTAGTTGTTCAGATTCATATATTATAGGTTAAGCTTACACACAATAGGTACACCTACCATAAATGTTGAGAGCCTACCCTGGACACTGTTTAGAGAGCAGATAGAGGTGTGTTGAGAATACATTATGATGATTATGTAAGATCAGAAGGGAGAATAGAGTTAATAAAATACTCGAAAATCCTAGAATAATACTGTGTTCTTTTATTTAAAAAAAATGTTAGTGATAATTTACTTATTAATTATACGAAAAAAAAACTGGGTTTACATTCTTAACAATGAAAATATTCTATTTCAAAAGGCGTTCATGCTTTCTGATTGACTAGAAATGAAGGTCAAATCAATATTTAGGTTCAAAACTACCCAAAACAGTGATTTTTTCAATGGGTCTCACTTTATGTTGTCTGCTAAAGTAACTAGTTTTTCTCAGGTTGTTTATATTAAAATGGCCATAACTATTCATTGGGGAGTCCAATCAACTAGAACTCAATGTCAAATCAAAATATGGTTTGGGAAACACCCCAAACTTTCATGCATTTCAAATTTTAATGTTGATGTAATTGCCTGCTAAGTGAACTATTTTTTTTTCTTTTAATAGACATAATTTTTTCTATATGACTTATCAATTGGAACCATAGGCTTGTCCCACACTGGATCCGCTCAGTTCAGCACACTCAGCTCAGTCGCTTCCATCAAAATTCGGAAACCATGTATTCGAACAGAGATCATTTATGATAAGAATTTCAGTCACTTGGGGATCCCTAAAGCAGATTTTATCAGAGGTTGCATCCCATCCTTCAAGTTAGGCCCAAAAACAAAGATACGCTCTTTTTAGCAGACCGGATCCGTTCCGTTAGCTCAACTCAAACCGCCCCGTCAGTCTCAGCCACTTTTTTGTAAGCGAGTGATTTTTGCCTGAAGCTGAGTCGCCGCACATGCGCAGAGTAGGCCTACAGACACGTGTTGTGCAACTGAACTCCGGAGGTCTAACATATTTTTTGGCAGTGCTGGGATTAGATCATACGCTGAGAGAGAGATTATTATTATAATTATCAAGATGCGTTTTGATGAACGCCTGATATCAGCGGTACAGGCACATCCAATGTTATAAGACCTGTCACACAAAGACTATTATAATATTACGATGAAGGAGGTCGTATGGGAGGAAATATCTGCAAATCTCAACGAAAGTGGTAAGAAAAATCCTGCATTATTTTCCATATTTATAAATTCTTGAAATAGAATCACAACACTACAAAAAAACTCTAAACAATAAATTTTATTGAAATTATTCACCTGCTTTGAACGCTTGTCTATGAATTGAGGGGCTCTGGCTGGCTACGACCTAATTTTAACCTATTTCAATTTATTAATTAAGTATTATACTGTACTACTTATTACAGACACAATACATATACTAATGTTTTTTTTAAGATGTTAAAAAGTTGCAATACCCATTTTGCAATTTCCAAACTCCATGTTTTTAAAACGAAAACATATTTTTCGACACCCATCTTGTGTGAGATGAAAGGTGAAGGGAATAGGTGAAGACAAATACATTAAAAGGGTGCATTGTATGAGTTTGAAATGAAGAAACAAAGTACCCTGATGTGTATCTTATTGAGAGGGTAATAGAGAAGAAAGGTAACAAATTAAATTGTATGTGAAATGGTTGGGCTTTGATTCGAAATACAATTCATGGATTGATAATAATAGTGTTATTGTCTGAAAAAATAATTATATTGTCTCTGTATTGAAAAATGAAGATGAAACAGCACTGATCAAAACTACCACTGATCAACTTTGATAAGTATTTAAATGAGAAGAACAGAAAGCAACAAATGAGACATAGTGTACTTTTGTATTGTGTGTGGACCATCCAATGTTGGAAAAACCAATACCGTTTTTAATTTATTATTTGCAGAAAATGGTGGTAAATTTTTACATTTATATGTACTTACCAAATCTCACCAGCAAGACTAGTATGAACTTCTCAAAGAAATTATGAGCCAAGTCCCTGAGATTGGATTCAATTTGTTTCAACATAATGATGAAATCCCACGCCTGATTGATGTCTGAACAATCACAACTACTATTTGAGGATGAAGTCGATGTCTCTTTAATTATTAATGTTTTAGCTGTTTTTGGGTAAAAGTAATGGATTTTACGCGAATATTTTCTTTTTTCAGCCAAAACAAACTTAAAATCAGAAATCAAAAATCCAAATAAAAAATTAAAAACTAATATTAAACGGCAGTAATTATTTTATTCACTATTAAAACTTGTATAAATGCACGATTGTATGGCATTGTACCAGGACCAAGAACAAAATTATTAATTTTACTTCAACACCGACCGTGATCCACCCAGAAACTGAGCTTATGGACTGTTGAAAAGCTCAAACGGAAGTCTATAAAATCATTTTGTTATTTTATCATGGGAAAATAATTCACAATATCAACATTTGCGAGTTATGCTACTATAATAGGTTTCTTCTAGACTAATGACATCTCCCAGTTTTGTTATGAAATTCTAACCCACTCTTTCTCGATAATTTACCATACATTAAAGTTCTTTCCACTGTCATATAAAGATAGACTAAACATGCTACAATAACAGCTGCCATGCTCAGTTCTCAACACACCAATATTGTAATATTAATTCCGTCTAGATTAAATTTTGTTTACAAGAATTATTATCACTGGTATAGAATTATTCTCAAGAACCTTTCCTACACAAAAAAGCATTCTATCTAGTGCTTAGTAATCTCAAATGGGGGGGGGGGTACGGACCCGGGGACCCCCCCCCTTGAATACGCCCTTGATGGAACTCTAAAGGTTCTGTAATCTTATTTGTCAGCTTGAACAAAATTTTAATTTCTTTTATCTTTGCTTATCAAATTATATGAACTGTTGTCAAAACTAACTTTTCTATTGTCATCAACTTACAAAAGGTCATAAATATTTTTCTAGTGTTCCGATCATTTAGAAATCTGCGTCAAATTCTTCTGATAATTCTTATTAATCTTATATCCCTACCTAGAAATCTCCTATTTTTGTTAATCACAGCGATAGCACATGTTCTGCTGACACAAATATGTTTTCAAAGTGGAAGTTAGCAGCGAATTATTTCAAACGAAATTATCTTTATTATTTTCATAGAACTATTGTCATATACTACCAGGAACTGTGAAACTATTTTGTCTACTGATAAAACAGTTGGATTGTAGTGACTTTTTCCAAATATTCCGGTAAACTCACATACTGACCACTAACGATGGGACAAACTTGTAGTAATTACAAGCACCAACTTTCACTTATATGTTAATTAATTATTTTTTCTAAAAGCAATTTTTTTTAAGAGCACTAACGATGGGACCTGTATCTTTTTTGAGCACTAACAAAGCACTACTAAAGATTGACACCGTTTCTTACTTCATAGCTCAAGTTTATCAAATGGGTGGTGACGACCTCCTTAGGCTGTTTACACATATTTTTCAAGTTTTCAAGTATTGTATCTATAACAAGGTTTTTAGCTTATATCTCCTGAACCAGAAGAGCACTAACGATGGGACCTGTATGTTTTTTCAAGCACTAACGAAGCACTAGCGATTGATACCATTTTCGACCTCATAGCTCAATTTAAAAAAAAAGGGCGTGGTGACCCCCTGAGGTTTTTTGATTATATCTCCCGAACTAAAATAGCACTATCGATGGGACTTGGATAATTTTCGAGCACTAACGAAGCACTAACGATTGACACTATTTTAAACTCGATAGCTCCAGTATTTCTATCATGGGGGGGGCTAACTTCATGGGAGTTAGCCCCCCCCAAGGTTTTTTGCTTATATCTCATGAACCAGAAGAGCACTAACGATGGGACCTGTATGTTTTTTCGAGCACTAACGAAGCACTAACGATTGACACCATTTTCGACCTGAAAGCTCAATTTTAAAAAAGAGGGCGTGGTGACCCCCTGAGGTTTTTTGATTATATCTCCCGAACTAAAAGAGCACTATCGATGAGACTTGGATAATTTTCGAGCACTAACGAAGCACTAACGATTGACACTATTTTCAACTCGATAGCTCCAGTATTTCTATCATGGGGGGGGCTAACTTCATGGAAGTTGGCCCCCCCCAAGGTTTTTTGCTTATATCTCATGAACCAGAAGAGCACTAACAATGGGACCTGTATGTTTTTTTGAGCACTAACAAAGCACTAACGATTGACACCATTTTCGACATCATAGCTCAATTTTTTCAAAAAGGGTGTGGTGACCCCCTGAGGTTTTTCAATTATATCTCCCGAACTAAACGAGCACTATCGATGGGACTTGGATAATTTTCGAGCACTAACGAAGCACTAACGATTGACACTATTTTTAACTCCATAGCTCCAGTATTTCTATCATGGGGGGGGCTAACTTCATGGAAGTTAGCCCCCCCCAAGGTTTTTTGCTTATATCTCATGAACCAAAAGAGCACTAACGATGGGGCTTCATTCAACAACCAGCACTAACGAAGCACTAACGATTGACACCATTTCCAACTTTATATGTCATGTATTTCTACTGTGGGGGGGGCTAACTTCCATGAAGTTAGCCCCCCCCAAGGTTTTTTGCATATAGCTCTGGAACCAGAAGAGCTATCACGATAAGACTTGATCCAATGATGAGCACTAACGAAGCACTAACGATTGACATCATTTTCAACTTCATAGCTTTAGTATTTCCACTGGGGGGGGCTAACTTCCATGAAGTTAGCCCCCCCCCCAGTGTTTTTTGCATATATCTCTGGAACCAAAAGAGCACTAACGGTGGGACTTGAAGCACTAACCAGCACTAACGAAGCACTAACCATTCATACTATTTTCAACGTTAGTGCTTTCATGGGGGGGGCTAACTTCACGGACCTGGTGAAGTCACATATTTCTAAGTCATATTTATTAAGTTATTATTTTTTATATAGAATTATGAACCTAGTGACTATTGTCTCTCGACTATTTCATTATTATCAACTGTTGCCATCATTATCTTTGCAAATTTATCTCAATCAATTTTTGAAGAGGTTTATTTCAATTTATAGTACTTTATTCAAAATGAAGCCATCAGAGTTCTACTTTGATCCTGATATGAAGAATTCCCATTGTATTTTGGCTCATGTTCATGATTCCACTGACTATTGGATAGGTTATCAGAGTTCCAGAAGAAATGGAGAACGACACATTTCTAGGTTTTTGGGAGCCCCGGACAGGAAATGTGAATTTAAGACCCCCTTTATCCAAGTGTTTTTCAAGTATAAGACTGTTTTTGCAGGTTTTAGCACTTGGGGCTCTCTTCTGAGAGCCAGTGTCCTGGCCCCCAAGCTTAGCTACGAGCCTGATCAAAAATATTTTGCATGAACAAATTTCTTAATTTACTGTATGATCAACAAGATTAATTCCCACAAATCTTTAATTTTTCATCAACCATTGCTGATTAACGACAGGTTTATTGTATATTTCCTGAATGTGGTACAATAACATAATGTGTGGATGATGATTCCGGATATATTGTCAGTCTCATGTACTCCAATTAAAACCAGTCTAGTCTTGTTGTAGGATGAAATTTCTTCTTGCAAGAGATAACAAAGGCAGTGGGAAGCTTTTAGATTTCAATAAGAACGGAACTGTGACAAAGAGGGTCGAGAAGAAGTGTCACAGGCTAAGCTGGGGCTGCGCCTAATTTATGTTCCCAAAAGATGGCCTGACCCTGGCAGCCCTCTCCCCTTTTAATGCCTATCTCAATGTTCATTCCCTAACGCAAACACTCGACAACGACAATGACAACGTTATTTGAAGTTGGAAATTTCTCATTCGGCATTATTAAGACATCCATGCAACCCTCCTCCTCATTTGTTCTTAGCACTCACATCTCGTTGGATAATATTGTGTCCGACCTATCAACATTTTTCATATTTATCTTCTCTCATGAAAAATGCCAAGGCCTAGATTAATCTCGCAATTTTTGCAGAATAATGAAGATGCAGAGAATTTGGAGTTTGAAATAATGAGCGGCAAATCATTTGCCTCTATGTGCACTAGAACCATGTAAATTGTTGATTAATTCATAAAATACTGTATGGCTTACTTGATCATTTTTATAGACTTAGAAAATGGTTTTTCTTCATTTTCCACTATTTTTTGGTTTCTTATGGAGGTCTAAGGCCTTGGCCTATCAACAGTTGATGTTATCTACTCAGATCTATTGATAAATCACATACTATGATGAAAAAAATGCTTGTCAAAAAATTAGATTGCAGTATCAATAATCCTCAAATGCTCTAATATAGCTAACAGGCCGAATCCAGAAATTTTTTCACTCAATACTAGGGAGACTTTCATCTACCGCAAAAGACAGAACTGTTTTTTCTGTTTCTTAGTGTGACAAGGAAAGGAAACGAGTGTTAGAAGGAGAGCAGACTAGGATGTGATGTGTACCGCAAATATTGTTGAATATTTGAGACTTTGATACAAAATTGCATTAGATCTATGCAAGTGAAATTACAGAAAACTGCAATTTAGTTCAATTAGCCAAGTAGAATTTATAGGAAACTGCAGTTCAATGGTTTGAGAAATTTTTTATTAAGCAACATGTTCTACCTTGTAGGCTATTATACAACTATTTCTTTTTTTTTTAATTTCTGATGATGTCCACATGAGTCTGAGACTTGTGCATAGGTTCAATTCAATTCAATTTATTCAGGAAATTAATACAAGACAGTAAATAAGTTACAATATAATATGAATAGACACCCTGCTTGGATGATTAGTACGTGTGCAGGGAGGAGTCAGTATTGAACAGAATAAGTTACATAAGGAAAAAAATCAGTAGAATAAAATAAATGAGAATAAATAATGCTAGTTATGTTAAAAAAATTAAATAGTACAAATGTAAAAGAGAAATGAATTTTTTTTTTTTAATTTCCTTCCTTTCCCCTTTCTCCTTTTAACTCAACGGCGTTCATGGAGCTCATTCAATAATAACAGCTTGAAGATAGGTCTTGATAGGATGATAGGATTACTATTATAGGAATTAAATCAGTTAAATAAAATATTTATCTGTATGGTGATATAAGTAGATCCTCTTATCTGCAGCATCTGCACCGATAGAAAGAAGCCATCTGCTCACTCTCCGCTTGTAGACGGCAATGCTACACCCCTCATAATTTGTTGAAATTTCTACCGAAATATTGCGGTATAGCCAGTATGCTAAATATAAAGAATTTCCCAATTGAGTAGTATTGTTCAGTTGAGGGAATTGGATATTGGTGTATAGTCTGTTCCTAGTAAGGTGATTATACTGAATTTCTGTAAAAATAAAGTTACTTCTTTTAATAAAGATCAGAAGGTTTTTAATGTGCCAAAAAAAAAAACATTATTTATTTACATTTATTTAAGAAGTTAGTTTATTTCATGTATTAATTTATTAACATTACGTTAATGAACCTTCAATTTGTTTTGTTTGTCAAGTTGTGGAAATAAAAATAAATAAATAGATAAATAAATGAATAAATGTACAATTGCTTTATTTTTAAGACCGGGAATTCATGAAAAAGTAAATGTGTTTGATATCTGTGATTTCTAACCAATAACGTTTTGATAAGTGCCCTCTGGGAGACAGCAAGAGGCCGCAGGATATTAGATGAGGCACCGCCCCATGCCAAGATGCCAGACGGAGGAGCGGGATTCGAACCCACGACCGCTGAAACAACAGCAAGTTGAAGTTGTGACGCCCCGACCAACTGCGCCAGCTTAGTTTCAATACCATTATCATTTGTCAGAGGAAATTTCTGATAATTTAGGTGTAGTCTAAGTCGTAGTCTGATCTTTGTGATTTTCAAGCATCGTTTCGACTTGAGCTAAGTTTGCAAAAAGTTTCAAACATGTTAAATACCCTGGACTGAACTGAATTACTCCCACCAGCGAACAAGGTTTTTTCCTTCTGCTGGTTGGTGCCAAAAAAAAAAAAACATTATTTATTTACATTTATTTAAGAAGTTATTCTATTTCATGTATTAATTTATTAACATTAAGTTAATGAAACTTCAATTTGTTTTGTTTGTAAAGTTGTGGCAATAAATAAAAATAAATAAAATAAAAAATAAATGTTGAAAACAAGTTGCAAACAATCTGCCTAAAAAGAACCCACCGTTTCCACTCTGCAGCGATCCAGATTCGCATGAATTTTTTTAGTTGGGCGTCTGGCTAGGCTATTGTTTACCTTTTTAAATAAGAGGGAGTAGATTCCTTTTACAGGCCAAGTTATGTAGCCTACCTAGCATATTTCTTGTTTGTAGTACGAAATTACAATATGTAATTCATCTCATTATTTAACTCCACTACAAACTAAAAACGTGAGATTTAGGAAACCCGAATTTTTCAAAATGCTTCTCTATTTTGTTTCCACTTGAATTTTTTATAGCATGAAATTCAAGCAATCCACCATATATTTTAATCTCATCAATTTTTACAGCCTTAAAATTAGAATCATTTATAGAAACCTTAGATTTCATGGTACATGAAAAAGCCTAGCCGGTCTGAAATCAGTTTTTTTTTTTTTTTGCTTATGATGCCCACATGATTCCGAGGACTTGTGCGTGGGTAATGAGGTGAATGATTACACATAAATGCCTGACGGTGTAGCGGGATTCGAACCCACTACGACAGTAAGCTGAAGTTGCGACGCCCCAACCAACTGTGCCAAGCGGCCCGCCATCATGCTTTCAACAAAACTAGTTCGAGTGGAAACGTCGGGGCTTTAGTATTGTGAACAGTAAAGTGTTTCTGTAGGAAAATCTCTTAAGTTATCAGCACTGCGAAAAGCTACCAATCGAAATCACGCAAATTTCCACACAATTTCATGGAAGATACCTCTAAGCTCTTTCAAAGGCTCTAGCTATAACTGCAGCAATAGACATAAAACACAAATGTCCCGCAGTATAACTGCACAGATAAGGTCGGTCATACTTGGAAAGATTTTCCAAGTCCGGCTATGGCGTTTTCTCGAGGAAAGCTTGCATTTTCAAAGAATAGAACGACACACGATGCTCGTCGGATAAGAAGCGATATCTGTAACGTGAATGTCAGAATGGAAACTAGTCCCTGAAAAAGGATAACACAGCGGGAAAGCTGCACTAAAAATGTAGTAAAACGCTCAAGAATAATAAAGGGAATAGCGTAGCTTGCTGTTATAGCCACGCATGTCGCCGGTCTTTCACCACAATTATGCACTGTGCAGAATTCAGCAGACATTTAGAGAAAAAAACGGCAAGGAAATGTACGCACATGGACCAAAAACTATTTTCTCGAATACTATCTAGTGATTTTAAGGTCCACACATTCGGGTTTTACATGCCTGGGGATAATCTGTTTGAGCAGATGAATTGAGATAAACTTCTGCATTTCTTTTTCAGTTTCTTATTATAAGGTAGACTCAGCTCAATAGGAGACTTTACAGAAGTTTATAAAGACTTTACCTGGCAAGGAGAAGAGCTTCAAATGTAATTATTGGTTTTGAGTGTTGTAAATGAAATTGTTTCACGCAGATTATACAATCATGTGAAACCCAATTTCCAAACTATGCTTTTCAAGTATTTTTTCGATTTTTTAATAATTTTGATTTATGATTGAAAGCTTTTTAAAAACTCATGAGCTTCAAATATTTTACAATGATAGCACTCCATATTGAAAACTTTCTCTTCATTCTGTCAGTTCAATGGGAATTCTTTGTAAATTATATTATTAAAATTATCTGTCATTTCAAAAATAATAGATAAATTGAAAGATTACTGAAGTGTTAATTCATTTTATTGTCAGAAAATAATTGAGATTATAATTAATCAATTGAGACATGTCATTGATTGTTCAGAAGAAGTTGTCTCTAGCTCCCTAATGCTATCTTGGATAAGTAATTCAATCGAATGACTGACTATATGAATAAGAAAAATCTCAAATTTAATATCGTATACCGTAGAAAGCAATTAAATCACAAGATCTGGAAATAGTTGAGGAGTAGGAAAGTAAAGATTGCGCTACTTCTTTTCTGAATGTCGACTTTTTATGGTACATTGCCAATAAAATCGTACTTTCAATAATCTAAGTTACGAAGCTGGATTGTAAAAAAATATTTTCGTGAGAAAAATTATTCACACACTAACGACACTCTATCTACAATACTCTATTATTCTTTGAAATTTTATTGATGACATTAGGAAAGTTGTTTAGAGGATATAGTTATTTATGTGCGTAAAGCGCGAATATATTGCTCCAACCAAAACAGTTACTGCGTGACGCATAGTGGAGCGCAGTAATTTTGTGAGAGCGATAAAGAAACTTTATGTGTGAATTACATAGAACATTTCACCTACAACTGCAGTTCTGGATTCCAACACAATAAAAGCTTGCAGTTTGTAATATCATAGATTTTAGCGTGCGCGCAATCACTGCTATGCAAATGGCGTCTCTGTGATGTCTCCTTATTGGTGGATCATGAAATCAGTGATCCAGTGTAAACGGACCCATTCTTTACACAGATCAAAAATTTAGGTGTAGGGCCTATAATCAGCTGGCAAGCGTGAAAATCAAAACAGAAGCGTAAACAGCTGGCGAGCGTAGAACGTTTTACCGCTCGCCGAGCAGTAAAGAGGTATTTCACAATCAGTTTTCAGTACGTAAAGAACTATTTTACGAGCAGTTGTAGGAAAATATATAATATACTATCTTATATCTAATACCATCTCAATTACGATATTATATCCAATATTATTTATATCATGCATTTTTTTCAAATGCGGCCTGATAACTCTGGCATAAGATTAGCAGGAGTTTGTCAACCATTTGATAATGCTATAGAGCAGCAGCAATAGTTCCACATGAAAATAAAATGGCTACGGCTGCCCGTTTTAAGATTTCCATATTATATATTGTACTAGCGTTGCAACGCTATGTATTGTACCCGTGCGTTGCAACGGGATTTTAGTTGTAATAGCGAATTCCCAAGAGCCTAGCACAAAATTCCTCAACCTAGCTTTCCTAAAATGTTATTCTCTGTTTTTTTAAATTGCAATTCGAAAATTTTGGTTTTTCACCAAAAAAGTAATGGATGAAACATAAGCTGAGCGTTGATTCCACTGTAATGTTTCGTACATTACTGCAATGCTCCGACTACACGGTACGCACGTAAGTCCGCATGCAGCGTAAATAACGTCGCTAAGGGCCCACCATGATAAAAGACTGTTGACTTATTTCAGCTGTTCCTTCAAGGATATGTTTCTTCTTTATGTGTCCTTCTGCGAGGAGTTTTGAACTCCCAAACTTCACAGGAATCATCTCGGGACTATTCTACATTGATTAAATTTCATAAAAATCGGTTTAGCAGTTTCAGAGTTTACTCATACATACACATCGCTTTTTATATAATATGTAAGAGGTGACAGCGACCTTGATAACACAGTGAACACTCAATGGGATTCTCAGCAGCTGAGCTTTAATACTCCTTACTAGAATAGGAATTGATTTAGATCGCTGTTGTGCCATTTAGGCACTGCACACTATGCAGCAACTATTCAAGTTGGAGGGGTCATCGTATTTCGATCCTATCCAGACACAAGAGGGCTAACTACTGCATGTTGTTATTGAACTGGCCGACACTGCCCAAAACATATCGCACTTCACGTTATGAGTAATTGGCACCCGCTGTGTGGTCAGTCGGTTCACACGCGCTTGTTTGTGCAACGCGTCTGTTTGTGAAACGCGCCGTTGACAGAATGCCACTTGATTTTGAAGGCATCTCGCACACTCGAACCTATAGAAACGCATGTCACCACAACAGCCGTTTGGTCTTTTCCTGTCGCGTTTGCGTGTCAACCACACGTATAACCGGATATTAATGTGCTGATCATCATCAGGTGTGATTCGAAATGGGCCGTCTTGTTTGAAATGCAATACGCGTTTAGGGCTTGATTTATGTGAAGGCCTTTCCTGGAAAGCATAATGTGTGTAATGTGAAGAGGACAGCATAAACATGCCACCTACTAGCATAATACTGTAGTTTTGATGTAAAACATAACTTTAAGCGCTTGAAATATTGCAATTCATGTTTCAAACGGAATTGTATAATTACATGAAATTCATGAATTTTTTTGCTACTCGTATGATATTTGCACTGCGTCCTCTGCTACCCAAAGGTAGTTGTGGATTATAATATCTTTTAACTAGCCTAATAATGTGAAAGATATCATCTGCCATAAATTTTTATCATATTTTAAGATCGATAATCAATCATGTACCGGATATGATAACACAGATCACGATTAGTTATATTTTTTTGTAGAAGATACTGTGTCATTAAATTTTGTCTCTTATTATTGGAGATTCTCTTTTATTGATTCAAGATTCCATGTAAAAACTCAGTTGTGCGTGTTCATTGTTTAGAAATAGTGAACAGAATAAGCCTCATTCCAGAAATAATCCCCAAAAGTATCATGGAAGTTGAGTGAATTCTTCTGTAGCTCCCTACCTACTCTACAACACGCTTGTTAACTCTCAAAATAAACTCTCAATTATAATCTCGTTCCGTTAACAAGCTCCAGTTAGTTATTGTTTCTGGAACAAGATCCAGAGCAATGGAGAAGGTAGATTGAGAAAGACAAAGAGCAGGCCTGGCTGAGCGCTCAGCACTTCAGTTGAATAGTCTTCAGCTGAAACGCCTTTTGCCATTGTCATTTCACTTGAGTCATAGTCTAGTACTGTACTCATTAATGCGAGGACCTCGTATATTGGCTAGCACTGGTGTGCGTACCTACATTCTACTCAGCTTCGCAGTCTGAATTGTTTATGAATTATAAACTAGCACCTTGGTGAGCAATGAAACACGGCCCTACTAATTAATAGCTGAGCAGAAGGTATCCACCCAGCTCATCAGCTCGGGGACCCTCCACGCACTTCACATTTCATCTTCCTTGTTTCCTTTCGCCAGTGCTTGAATCTTAAAACAAAAGATTCATCCACAGTAATGTTGAAGTTTAATGTCTTACATTCAGAAACTTTCTCTTGTAGCTGTTTGACGGGTCCGTCTTTTGAAATCATAATTTCTAAAGAGTAGAGTTCTCTAAGCTTGAAACAATATTTCCCCAACGACATTAGTTTTCCATGAAACCTTGTTTGCAAACTACTGTGACTGAGAGTAAACTCACAGCTATGTTTACTTAAATACTTCGGCTACTGAAAATTTTATGGTATAGAATAAATATAGAATTACACAAAAGTGTTAGAGAAATAGGGAAGTGATAGCCGCGAGCTGTAGCAGGTATCTGTTCAATCAGATAGTTGAGCTGCGTTCTCGTAGGTCCTGTTTGTAACGGTGACCGATTAGTTGGCCAGCAAAAAGGCACCGGTCTCTGCTTTAAAATCACTTCCCGGTGGTTCGAACCCACCTAAAACTGTAGGTCCAACTCATCATTCACCATCATCCAACTCATTACCCATGCACAGGTCTCAGACCCATGTGAGCTCCATCCTCAAAGAAGAAAAAAACAAATTCTAACACTCTAACTTCAAAGAATAATCATATTTTCAATTTCTTATCGTAATTCCAATATTTCTAGATTGTAGGTTGAGTGTTCTACAGTGTAGAATATTTTATGAATAGTTATCATTGTTCAGACAATTTTAGAGAAATATGCTCTTAGATCACAAAAATAAAAAATTAATGTGTTACCTCACTAAATTATTCGAAAGAGAACGTACAGTGCGGTGTTAAAATGTAATTAGGTGCCAATGGAATAGAAGGCAAAACGGGCATTCAGTATGTAACTGGAATATCGATTGTGGCGTGAACAAAAGACTGGCTGCTGAGTGCTGCCTTGTCTGCATCCGTTTTCATATCGGATCGGTGTCTGTTTCCACGTTCACTGGCCGCAGCTCCTCGGGCTTTCGGCAAAAATGAATTGAACGCCGTTGAAAAAACTCGAAAGAGTTACCGACAAAAGAATAAATTGAAATTTGTCATCGCATTTCCCTTCCCGATCGGAATATTGAATTGACATCTCTGTGGCCGTTTTGTTCCATTCTGTTGTATGGATGAAGCCGACCCACTGCTTTCCCCTCCCTTCATGACTGTGTTCGTCGCATCAATTCCTGGCCCGTTTCCTGTCACTAATTCCGGTTTTCAATGCTTCATGTTACCTCAATATTGAAATTGTATGAAAGTTCTACCGTAGAATAGTAAGATCAATTACACTCAGGTTGGTTGAACTGAACTGATTCGGATGAGTTCTTCACCTTCGTCAATTTATTATTAATTTACCCACTTTCGAAAGTATACTTTTAGAAAGTATTCGAAAATACTTTTCTTATTAAAAGTCGTCAGCTGATTATCTTTTAAAGAATGATACAACATTTTTATAATTTGGATTGTAAACAACTGAGAAACAATTTCCTTACAATGGAAAAATGACTAGGTTTTCTCGCCATATCTAAGTTGTTTCCCATATTTCAAAATTAATGAGATATAATTTTGTTCAGGATAATAAGGCCAACAGTTTTTTATAGAGTTTGATGAAATTAACGGTTTTCGAGTCATGGTATTTTGAAAATTTTATTTGACCGCTATTTGGGAAAGGAGTACTTATTAATATTACATTAATATATTATATTGATAAACATTAATATTAATTAATATTTTCATATTACACAACTCATATCCATATGACGAACTTTGAAATATTGTTCTAATGGAAGAAGAATTATGGATTAGAAAAACTAACGGAATTTTGACAAAATTACTTTTTTAACACTTCGAATATGGTGTTGATGCAGGTATCACATTTCACGGGACACTATGTTATGAACGATATTGTTTCACATATTTTCCAAATTAACCTATTCAAATATTAGTGCAAATGACAAAATTAACTTTCAATCACGCAAAAGCCTACCTCTATTTTTTGGGTTGAATGCCTGCATTCTTATCCCTCCTAATTTTCTTTTGCTCTGGATGTCCAGAAGCTTACCACTGAATCAATAATGCGAATCAGGTTTCCCAGCTAAGCTGACTTGGTCCAGCAGGAGGACTACAGCAATTAAAATAGAGTACACGTGTGTCGAACTTTTGAATGTTTCCCAGTCGGTACTTCCACATCCCTCCATCCATATACCAGTACACGTTCTACCATACTCACAGCTAACTACTGTCAACCCCTAATTGATGACGATGATGTAGATTGCTGCTGTTGTTATTATTGGTAGTGATGGAGCTGGGGTGAGAGGGTTGTCGAATAAATTTGCACATTCGAATTGTAACACGTGTCGTCTGGACTGTTAATTGTACAGTTACAATGTAGCTGGCGATTGATAATTTATTTATGTCAATTACCATATGATTTATAAAATGTTCGTTCCTGTTATTGTTTCCTCCCGCGTGGCGAGCCACCCATAATAATCACACCAGCTCCTGATTCGATTGATTCGTTTCAATTGTGTCGTTTACGCCCCCCTCGCCAAAACCACCTCCTGACACTGGTAGCACATGGCTTCATGCGCTGCTCGTAGTTACAGAGACCGAACAAAAAAATATTGCAACGTATCGTCTGTTAACGAACAGGTCATTGTTCTCATATCACTGTGCAGTCACTCGGATTGGGTGCTGCTGATTTTTTTACCTTTAGTCGACGACACCACTGGCTTTAGAGGCAAAGCGACTGCACCGAACGGTTGATTCGAATGCATTGACATAGCTTCTCCCAACAAATAGTTATCGTTTGATTGATAACTTGTAACGACGATGCAATTGTTACAGACAAGAAATGACAGAAAATACACCAAAATACACCAGCACGGTACGCATTTTATTTTAATTTGAATTTTTGATAAAGATAGGTGGACCTACTTGGGATTGGAGTTTTATGTCCTTCGATGTAATTCTTTTGTTACAAGTACCTCGCAGAAGCTTGAAGCTGGTGAGCATGCAATAGGGCAATCTGATCCTAGAACTAACAAGATCTTAGTCAAAATAAACAATTTTCTATAATTTTTTTGATTTGATGAGTCCGTATGACCTTTAAAATAGAATTTCATCTACAATTCTAACTCATTTCCACAAGTCTAATTTAGAAAATGGTGGCTGAAACTGTGAAAAACGAAGTGTAGGTTTTCATTTTTTTCCAGTCATTAATTCCTGCAAAAATGTGACGTTCAAAATGTGATTAGATGCTATTTTGATTCTCGCGTATTTCCACTAAGTAATTCCACTTATAAGATGTCTGGCTGTGCGTAAAAATGTACTGTCACACATTACTTTCATCACGTGATTTATTCGTATTACAAGTGAATCTGTACAAGCTTTTTACATCGAAGTACATCTGAACTTCACAAAACCATTGTCATGGGAATCTTTACGTGACAACTGCTATGCCGAACAAGCCATTCCTCTTGTATTGCAAATTTTATGAGACAGCTACCACAGAATCGGAGCACAGTTACTAGTTCCAGAAAAAGAATTGTGCGGTTTTGTATCCAATATGTGTGGAGTGAAGGAGCTAGACGTATCAGCTACAGAATAATGGAGTATGGTGTAAGAGGATTAAAGCTACAGGTGTCAGAGCGGGGGGCTAGGAACAGGACTAGCTTTGGGTGAAGACGTAACTCTTCAATGTATGCAATATCCAGCCAAACGTTTGTACTTGTCTTTCTTGATTCGTGGCGTAAGTAAACTGTGGTGATTCTGAATAGGTATCCATATAATAGTGCAAACGTTACTATGGATGTATGCTATCAAATATACAAATGTTCGGTTTCTGCCTAACTGACGCAGAAAATACTAGCGCCCCATGCGAAAAAAATGTAATTGATGAATTTATGGTTTATGATGTTTAATACAGGATATATTTTTAAGAACGCGACTAGCTTTGGGTGAAGGAGGAAATCTTCAAGAAATGTATGCAATATCTAGCCAAACTTTTGTACTTGTCTTTCTTGATTCGTGGAGTGAGTAAAGAAGGAGTGTGTGTCCTGGAAAGAAGGAGATGGAGTTGTTGTAGGAGGAGGAGGGAGAGAAGAAAAGGAAGTAGAAGAAGAAGAAGGAGATGATAAAAGAGAAGGACAAAAAGAAGAAGCAGAAGAAAAGGAATAAGAAGGAGATGGCGAGGAATGAGTAGAGGAGTGAGAGGAAGGAAAAAATAGAAGATGAGATAAAGAAAGAGGAAGAGAGAGAAGCAGAAGGAAGAATAAGAACACAAGAAAAAGTAGGAATCAGAAAAAGGAAGAAAAAAGAAGATAAAGAGAAAAACGAGCAGAAGGAATAGAAAAATAATGTAGAAAAACTCTGATTTATAAGTTATGTCACATTCGAGATAAATATGCCGTTTGAATTGAATCGGGCAATCTACTAGTATGATAGTTGTTGAGGAGGACTGATGACTGAGCAATCTGTTGGTGACAGGCTATGACGTCAGTGACGGAAGGCTGAAAGCCCACGTTTGTTCATTTGCGGCGAGAACTATTCGGCAGAAATTTGTGTGCTCTGCGCTTAGTTGACGTGTCCTTTCACGTTATTCTTCCACCTACCCAAACGCATCAAATCTTCCGGTTTGAAAATCTCAATTTACTCTGAGAAGTAGTCTGCTTTCCTAAACGGCCATCTGCTATTACCAAAGGTAATCCTAGCATTCTCTTGTTTGCTGCTGCTCTCAACTCAACAAATCAATATTTCCCCATTTCCATGTACGCGTACGGAACCCAGGCAACCCTCTACAGCCGATTACGCCGTTCCCGATAATGCTGGCTCTCCTCGTAATATACGTGAACACTGCAGCCAACCTGTTTCCTGGCTTCAGAGAGACTTACCTATTGATATAAAATTTCACTAACTCCTTTCCCTTTCTCACTCCACACAAAAAGCCATCATCATTATTCTTCTTCACCCCTTCGAATCTATCTGGAATCTCTTCCAATTTATCGTAACGCATTTTCTTTTCTTTGCCACTTTTAGCGACATTTTGCGTCCCTCGCTGGGTTATTCAATATAAAAATATTATTACTCAAAACAATGGATCTTTTTTTATAAGCCTATCTTCCTGTGGACTCCACAATCTTCGTATGTAGGCTTTCAATGTAATGACCTCTCTCAAGCTATTCTTTCTCAAATCATGAGTTAAACTCTCAGACAGAGTAGGAGGAGAACTTAAATATACATCTTAATCTTAATCATTACAGCAGGAAAACTTATCCATCACCATCATCATCATCATCATCATCATCATCATCATCGTCATCGTCGTCGTCGTCATCATCATCATAGCAGGTTATATAAGTTTGTGATTTCAAGCCTGGTAAATGGATTCAATGTCGTCAAAGTTAACAATAACCTTTTTAAAAAAGGTTATTACGAAAATACGAGTAACATCCACTTGTAAACCTCTTCAGCCTTCTGAAGTTTCCATCCTCTTATATTGGATATTGAATTGATATGTGTGCAATATATAATATTTATTTCTGCCAAAAAAACAACATAATACAGAAACTTGTCAAGTGCCAAAAAATATAGAATCATTTATAAAAATGAAAAATAAAAGGAATTACTATAATAAAATATAAAATATAATATATCAGGGCACATCCTGAGAATGAAAGACACAAGACTACTGAAAAGACTAACGGAATTTTATTGGAAGAGGAAAACCCAACCCAAGTGGCTTAGAATGGCTATATAGGACATGAAGGAACTGAATATAGAAATAAAAGATTTAAAAGAGAAATGCGGAAACTACAATCTACTGAGAGAAGAAAAAACAAAATTCAGAAGAATAGACACCAAGAGAAAAAAGATGTTGATATCCGCAGCTGAGAAAAAAATAATAGATCTGACCGCATGAAGAACTACCATGCGGAATTAAGGGCAAAAAGAATAGCTAAAAAATGAACTTAACGTGGTCCCCTGTGGCCGTACAAGCAAGACAAAAAATATATAAAAATAATACATCTTCATCACCTACACTTTACAAAATTTATACAAGAGCAGGAATATTCTATCATGCATTTTGACACGTGTGACAAGCCGATCAAAGTTCGGAGGTTGAACCAGACTTAAGATTCTCACATGAGACCCTAATAATAATTCTATTCAGATTCAGGTGAAACTATTTTGGAGAGCAAAGTATGACTGCAGCAACTAAGGCTTCCACGACTGAACTTTCATGATTAAAATAATAGTATAATTATGCAACTCGTCTAGTAAAGGACTAAGATTCTTCTGCAGCAGAAAATTTGATTATCTATCTATGGTCTTAACGATTTCAAAGTTGGAGAATTGGTTTGCGAACAAGTGGTGATGTACTTTGCGCTGATAAAATAGATTATAGTGGAACTTTGTAATTAGATTCCCATTGATAGCATTCTCATGGAGAAGGCTGATCTCAGGTTGATCTCATTTGCATGAGTTAAGTTCGTAGTTCTTTTTAATGAAGTAAAACTCACCACTACTCAAATTTGTTTCGAATAATATGAGTAAGTCTTGCAGGTGAGATGATTAGCAGCCAATGTTCAGAATAATAGATTTTGACTAAATAATAAATTATTATAATAGATCTTTATATCGTCATCGTCGTTAATTGTTAATAGATCATAATAACAGATCTTATATGGCCAGTGTAAAATGAGTAGTTTTTTGCGCAATCATTTTTTAATAGATTTCAATGAAAATCTACTTAAAAATACAGTATTTTAATACTGCCCTTCATAGATATTATAATCGTAGATGATACTGTACATCACAGTATCACAGGGTTTATACCCCTTCTCCATGCACTCATTCCGATTTTTGTTTTCTTCTCAAACCTTTTTCTCTTCTTTCTTTAACAATTTGATCTATCAACTGAACACAAATCTTAATTGAATTTTTATTATTCTATTGCAGGTAAGTTGCAGACTAGTAGATTGCAATGGAGAATTTCGTATGTATATTTTATGATTTCTTAGCTACACAATCGTTGAAAATTATTCAAACTTTCAGAAAATGTAATAAGATTCCTGTATGGTATTTTCCCAATTTCATTACAACTTTAGCTACTGTTATCTTGCATTGCTTTCATATTTCAATATGAATTAGCTATATCATTGATCGTTACTAGGAGTGTGTTTCAAGCTACACTGGTTCCTTGTAGAGTAAAACTTTTAAACAGCCAACAACAATGTTTGGGATGAGCTCCACTGTTGAGCTCCACTGTCTAAAGCATAGCTCCCACTACTTATCCAGCACAGCATAGCAGAAAAATCGAAATTGAATTGGTCCTATGTAATTCAATGGGCAGCGCCAACTTATCCAGTACAGCACAAACCAGTAGCAGCAGCTTCCAGCTTGCTGGGAGTGGATTGGTCGAGACCAATTCTGAACCTGCATTGCTGGGCAAGTAAGCGCTAGTCTGCAAGCAGTTGCCAGCATAGAGAAGAAGGCTTTCGCGTATATTCGCCGACTCCTGGCAAAGTTCGCCTCAGTAGCCGACTGTATTATCAATCATAAAATGTTCAGTATAAGTAAGGAGATGCTTGAGACCAACAAATAAAATGCTTGAAAAAATAGGCGGGTTCTGCTGTGCTGCTAGTGCTGTGCTGGTTTTGATTTGATGTACTGTGCTGGACAAGTTGGCTTGATCTTACCCTGAAGCAAATAGAAACATGCCAGCTAAAAACACAATTTTGGTTGGTGTCCTATCTATAAGGCGCAGCCATTCACCCGCCCTTTTCTAGCTACAAGGGAAAAAGTTCACAGACAGTATCCAACTACACAATTGCTGGAGCGAAGTAAAGTATTGCAAATGAATAGGTGAGAATTTGTACTCTGGTCACGCTCGCATTCGATCGAAGGTGTGAGGGAGAGTTGCACACTGCACAGTTTCATGAGAAAAGCAGTGCATTAGAAGAATAATTTCGGCGTCTGGAGCGTGCGGGAGCGAAAAGCGTCACCGTGTGAAGCCTAGAGCGTCTGTGACTGGAACTCCTCCATGAGATGTGAACAAGGGCTGATTGAAGGAGGCTGTAATGTTTCATGTAGCTTGGAAAACTTTCTCCACCTTACACAGACAAGGTGCGCACACTTTACCTCCTATTTACTTCACTACCCCTCTTCAATAGTCACGTAGTAAGCCTCCTCGACGTCTGAAGTACGACGTTTCCCGATCCAAACGTACGCTAAAAACAGCTCCCAGAATACTCGGGGGGCAAACTGCGTCCCCCTACACTCGCAGATTACTGTGTGGCGCTCCAAGCAGCAGCCTTGCAGGACTGTTTGCTTACTTCCTATATATTCCTTTAGACCCTAATGAAATTCCCTTCGAAATATTGCCCTTCTCCCTTTTACCCTGCACCCTACTCGATGTTCCACCAACGTTCTATTTGCCACCCCATATCTCTGTAGATAAACCCACCTGAAGATGGCGCTACCGTCGCCACGGTTGCAAAAAGCCTTCCCCCACCACCATCAAGACATTGTTTCCTTCTATTGATGACTCCACAGAGCCTGCGTAATGTTTTGCTGACAGTTTCGTTTGCGTCTCAAATGGAATATTTGAAAAGGGAGCTGAACTTCCTCTGCTAATCGTGTTTCGAGCATCCTAAAAAATTCAGAAGCAAACGCTGTTTTTTGGGGTTTCTGTTCATTTCCAAAGTTTGAAGCAGTTTCAAAAAAAACGTTGGGGTGGCTTCTTTGGCCAAAAAATCCCTACAGCCTTGTCATGTAAATAAATAAATTGCAGTCTTGTAATTAATTAGGTCAACATTGATGCATCTTAAATATGTTTTTGTCATACTTGTACATATTTACCACTCTACCGAATTGAGCCGTTGAACGTCTGTTTACAGAAAGAACAGATTTCCATTACTGTATCCTTTTCAGTGCGGTAATGGATTTACCACATTCCAGCTGATCGATAATTTGGAAAAACAGCTGAGAAATATTTTTAGTATTTTACTGTTGTGATGAATTTTGAGGTTATGTTTGATGATGCTTGTTGTACTAGCTCAAAGTTTATCTTTTTTAATATTTAAGACTAGTATGACAAAAAATGACGAAAAATATGGTGGTGGTGGGGGTGATAGTGATGGTGATGGTCATGATGAAATAGCAAGCTCTTATTGTGGTGGTGGTGGTGGTGATGATGATGATGATGATGATGGTGGTGATGATGATAAAATAGCAAGCTCTTATTGTTCAACTCTCGAAAAAGTTTCTCATTATATTCTCTTGCTGAAGTATAACAAATTATAGTATTAGTTCCAAAGTAGTTGGATATTTGAACAATAATGAAAATAATTTAGAACCAGAATTTGACTCTTTAAACTCGCTCAACAAACATTGTTTTGTTCTGAACAGTTGAGAAGCTCAATTAGCTTTCATCAGTTCTCTACTGATTGTTGCCTGTCTGCCGTGCCGATAACAGGGCAGGATTTTAGAGAAAGACGTTTTGTTTTGTGTCTAGTACGGTATTCAGTAAAAAAGTATCCAGTAGAAGTGTGAAAAACAGATTTGACTTTTAATGAATGCTCGGTTTAAAATTCCCTTTAAATTAACTTAATTAGATTAAACTAGCTTGGACAAGATGCATTTAATTATTTTGCTATCGCTCTCTTCAAAGCAAACTCCATATGAAACCCTACAGATCTAAGTAATGTTGATTGGTAATGACCAATGATATTTTGAATTTTGGAGTACTACTACTGCATTGAATGAGGACAAGACTATGATGAATGTAGTAACTCGGTCGGAATATAGAAACAAAGCTTAATAAAGTAAACTGACGTGATCCAAATTGAATAATGAGACTGTACCGATAACCCATATCAAATATTGTTTTTCGTCTAAATAGATTGAATTATAAGAACTAAAATGAGTTAGTGAGATTGTTTATTATGGAAAGATATTCACTTTGTCTGAGTGCCTTGTAACGGAGTACGTTTTCAGAATAAAACTCTTATCAAATGATAGCCTGAGCCTAATTGATATCATACACACACATAATAGATCTTTATCATTATTTTATTTGCTACGAATAAAGGTATCATTCATTGATCATTGATTTCAATTCTCTATGAATTGGTCAATGGTTTATCGAACTACTTGTCACTAGTCATCAAACTGGCTCATATTCTCCTCTTGGAAGACATATCCAATAAATGATCCTTCGAATCTCAGATTACTTACTATCTTGTATAAATTGAGCAATATGACTAGTGAATAGGAGAAGGATGGCAAAAGATAGAACTGATTTATCTCTCCGATTGAGAACCATCAACCAAATGGCATGCCATTTGGGAAGAAGCGTTATTGCTTCTAACACAGAGCAGAAATGTGGCAGAACGCTACGCTATTTTGCTCAATTGACGCTAGAAAATTCTAATGCAGATCTATCATCGAATCCAATGGGCAACCCATCTGATGGCAAAAAAGCAATTTTTTCGTCCTTCGCAAAATTAATGACAAATCGCTACTACCAGATTTCTACCTCTGTGTACCTCTTTACTACTTTGTCTCCTGAGATTGTAGCTGCTATCATTATTATTTGTTACTTGGCATATTGTTCTGTGCTCGTGAATCTTTCTGTGTCTCTTATTTATCTGAAGAATAGGGGATCAGGGAATTGTAGTAGGCTATTTATTCATAGACAGAATAACAAAAAATAAAATCGTCATTTTTACTTGAATCCTATTAATTTAAAAGTTTACTCGAAACGGAGCACTAAAACCAGCTAGAAAGAGTTTATCATATAAATTTCTGATGAAACCTTTTGAGCCAAAGTCTCACTATCTCACTACATACTAGAAAAGACGGATATTACTCACTGAATACAATGAGCCTAAATTGGTTTTCCTGATTTGAAAATGGGACATTGGAAAATCTAGAAACTTACGTAATGATAAGAACATTTTTGTTACTTGATAATAATTATTGTCCTGTGCTATTGTTTGCTGAATCTTCACAAGTTAGTTCTGATGAAATTAGTTCTGATGAACTTGGAAGATTGAAACATCTTAAGTCTCACTAAATACTCAGAAGTACAGATATTACGCACCTGATATCAAGTTTATAAAAAAGGAAGGTTTCTCCGTTTTTAGAGAAGTAGAAAAATGGAAGGTGTATGAAGTATTTCAGTTCAGTAGAATTGAGTAGCCCATATCATTGGCAGCTGTTCAAGAAATCGATTCAAATCTGTAATAAGCAAAAAACTTTATTCTTGTACTGAAAAAAGTACAAATAGAGCTGAAATTTCGATAGTTCTGAACAGAGTGACGTCATGACCCATCTATTTTGCTAATTTGAGCAAGTTATGGAACAACCTTGTTTCTGTTAACCTTGACCTGATATCACAAACCGAATACTATTCCTTGAAAAACTATCACTATTACTATTTCTATAAGCTAAAATTGGACTTACTGATTTAACAAATAATAGGGTGCTGAAAAAGTCAATAATTTTACCGAATAATACTGAGTATAAATACGCGTATGAGGCTACTCACTGGATACCAATACTGTAAGCTTTAATTGAAGATTGAATCATTAATTAAGTCAATCAATTGATGGAACCGTAGGATTAATGAATTTATAGAATATTGCAGCCGAATTTCCAATAACCATTTAATGGTTGATATAATAACCGAAATGTTGTGCTCCTGCTCATATAAAATGCCCTTCCATTATTAGGAAATATTTTGGAAAGGATCTCACAATCTTTCTGTTCTTTTCCCTTTTCCATGAGGAAAATAATAGATTCCCAATTGTAATAAGAATTGGACACTTATCATGGATTTGTTTGAAGGCAGGTTGGAGAGACTAAGTGGGAGAAAAGCAAGCGCCTTTGTATTTCTTGTATTTATTGACAATGTCTGTTTATCTTCGCAAAATAAGTTGTTGAGATCCAGAGAAGAATATGAAGTGTCTCTTTTTTCAGAGCTCAATCCACGATCTTCAGTTGACAGAAACTTTGAGATGCCGAAATAGGATCCCTTGAGGACTAGAAGACCAAAGCTTGCAACCTATCTCGCATGTCATCAATTTTGCACACATCTTTGAATGACGCACTTGCTCAGAAAAATGGAATATTATTAATGATTCAGAGCATAATCTAACGTCTAACCTATCAATGAAATCGAATAATACGCCGTTAATATATCTGTACTAACAGGCCCGGTCTGGCCCGGGGTGCTACCTGGTAATCGCTTGGGACCCCCGAGATAGAGGGCCCCCAAAACGGAATAATACAAAAGATACGTTTTAAATATTCTTGTATCTATGTTTTCATTCAAACGTACGACTTGTTATATTCCACAATACACATTGCTGAGGGCGACGTGCGAGAGATGCGAGGTCAAAATTAAACATTGCTCATGTTAATGGCGGTTGAACGAGATTTGTTTACAAAAGTTTACAAAAATATTGCTATAGATGAGTTGGCTAATTTTAATGATGTACTTAAATTGAAACTACTTCAATAGTAAGTTAAGAGGTTCATCAAGGAGCAGTATTATTTTTTATTTTAGTATGTAATAATAAAATCGTTAATTTATAATTAAATCCTCGATTTATAAATAAAAACGTTGTGAAAGATTTTACATGGTCGAGTATTTAACCTGTGTAATGTGAATGTTTGAACTTCTAGTAATAAAATACATCCTTATAAAAATCTTTCTTGTCTGTGTAATTATTACAATCAAAAAAGTGTTGGGTACTGCAGTTTTTTGGTAAAGTAACTAGTAAAAAAGCGTTTCTCTATGTAATATAAAAAAATTCCGGGGGAGGGTCCCCCGACCCCCCTCCCATCTAGGTGGGTATTCCAGACCCCCTGGTAAGGGGCTTCCAGGTTCATTGCCCAGGTGCCACAACCTCCCCAGACCGGCCTTGTGTACTAATACACTTGGCATTAAACTTAGTAACAACATGCTGCTTTAATATTGTTCTGCAGCTTTATTTGACAGGAAAAATAGTCAATTTGATATTCTTCATAACTGAAAAGTTTGTCGAAGAAAGAGATGATGCTATAACGACCTTATGAATCAGCAGGAGAAATGTTTCTCGTTAACAGGAAAGTTTTGTATTGTGTTGCAAAATGACAGTTTGCTATCTGTCTGATGAGAGAAGCTCAGCCATCCAGACTCCGTGAGGAAGTGCCTCCTTCTAATTTGAATAGAAGAAAACATGATTTCTGAAACTTTTCAACATTAGCATTTATCTGACGCCGCATTAAAAACGTTGAGCTCGGAAAAGTTGTGGGACTTTGTACAGGATGAAAAATTTCTCCTTGCAATTTGGAGTTGGTCTGACTTACAAGCATTTCCTTTTTCCAGATGTGTTTTGTTGTCGGAAGTAAGTGATTACAGCCTCAACAAAGTTGCACAGAATTGACCTCATCAATATTTAAAGTGAATCAAATGAAAATGCGCACAACAAATTTAGTTCTCATTAGGTTTTTTCCTAAATATCAATTTCCGTGATTCATAATTTGTACATTTCCAAGTGAAAACTAATTAATATAAACTTAATATAAGAAAATAATTTTTATAAAATCGATGTTTTTTTAATCTGAAACTAAGAAAATTTCTTATACTTATACTTAAAATTTCAATATACTGTTGTGTTCTGACGAGTTGATCCTTGGCCGATTCTTCCCCTTCTCCTGTAACTCTCTGCTACTGTGCATGGCAATAATATTAGCCCTGGAAACAACTAGGCTAGTTGAAGCTGGCTGAAGCGCAGAAAACCTGTTTGTCTCTGGCCATAGTTTTCAAACTAGGAATAAATCTATAGAGCATGCGCAGTTGGCTTCCTACTACCGCCGCTCGCTTCCGCACAGAGAAACCAGGGATCAACTCGTCAGACCACAACAATAAAATTATTTTCTTATCAAAAATGTTGGTACATACATTATTTTAACACTTTCTTAATAATTGGGTAAGGTCATTTTATTGTGGAAGAAATCAATATGGAAATTGATATCTATTTTTATTAAGGATGGAGAGTTATCCATATGATATTGTTACGGGTTGGTTCTAATAGCTAAAATAAGGCTGGCAACACTAAAGTTCACACTTGCACTTTATTTACACAAATTAGTCTATTTACACACACTAATTGTAAGTTTAATTAATAAATAAAAACAGTTCAACAAATGACAAGCTAATACTTATTTTTTAGTAATTATTTACAAGAATAAATGAATAAGTAATTACAGGCTTATCAATAATAAAAGAAACAAGAGTCCAATAAACTGTACAAATGAATAATTAATTACAGGCTGATTAATAATAAAAGAAACAAAGAGTCCAATAAACTGTACAATAATGTAGAAAACAATTTATAAAAAAAGAGCAATTAATCACTTACAAAAACACAGTCCAATTCGTTGTTTGACAGTCCCAAATAATATCACTTAACACAACGCCATTAAACTATTAGTAAGCTGCACAAACAGTAAACACTTGTCTCTGGCACTGAAATCGGGCACTGTTTACTCAACGGCACGAGATCTGTAACACAATCTGACACTCGAGCCTTTGTAAAACTAAACCCACTGGTTCACGTGGACTCCGTTATATAGCTGTTGTAGTTGTATAATTCCAAGAATGATTGTATAATTCACCAGACGCTTCGAGAAGGCCACGGAACATGATCTTGATTGTTCAAGAAGTCGGAAAAAATCTCCAGAAATTTTATTGAGTGCGAGAGTTACACACTTGAAGAATAAGAGTGACAAAGACATGTGAAGAGCAAGAGAATGAAGATCGGATGTCAAAGTCACGTACGACCATGAATGGAATGATCTATGTAGAACAACTAAGTGAATAACTGCTTGTTTGCTTTTGTAACAATATTCATGTAGATGTATTTCGATAGCACATGAGTTGAAATTCAGATTTATGCGTAGGCCAAAGTTATCAAAGGCTGGACGTCAATAGAACAATCGTCTTCCTTTCCACCTGCCGATAGTTTACTGTCTGGTTTCCATGACAACCGCGAGCAATAAGATAGTGAGAAGGGCTCCGCGAATTCGACTCTTCCGGTATAAGAAACACTTCAAGATTCTCGCTGCACTGCTAAAGATGAGAATAAGGTGGAGGTGGAGGTTCCGTCATTCATTTCGTCAGCGGTTTGTCTGGTGTGGGGTGGTTTGGCTGTTGCGGGTAGAATTGGAATGGGGAGCCAGTGTGTACATACTCGGTATCGCGGAAATATAGGCTACAATAACACAGCCAAACCACTGTAAACACGCTTATAGGCCTTCTTAACAAAACCGAGGGAGAATTCTTGAGCGCTGCGGTAGGCTGATGCCAGCGAATCAAAGCTTTCAGCTGCAAAACGTTGCTAACAAAAGCAAAAGCAACAACAGTCAGCTATAGGCAGTCTCCTTCTGCATCAGAATCATTTTGTTCTCGTCTTTCCAATTTTCTGGACAAAGAAGGTTTGTTTGGTTTGCAAACAGATTGCGTCCCTCTCGGCAACGAAATGGACAATCTTTTTCCTCCTTTCGTGATGAATAATTCTTTAGTTTTCTTCCAAAGCTCTTCATGAATTTTCTTTGTTTACTCGTCTAGCAAAACATGTGTTGCAGAGGGGTTAGTCTCTTTAATATAGAATTGAAAATATTGCTGCGTACCTACATGATTGCCCTATCTCGTCAACAGGCTTGCATATTTCTCGAATTATTTCTCACAGAAAGTTTTTTTATACATCCAATCTTCGAAGTGGATGCTCCTTTCTTCTTATTCCTTGACTGCAAGGCGACTAATTCAGCCAATCAAGTTTTCAACTTTCATAGGGTATTGAGTAATTAAGTAATTTGGATTAACTGACTGATGGGATACGGGGAGGGGCAAGGAAGTACTTACCTCCATTCCCCCCAGTATTTTTTGAATAGTATTCTTTCATTCTTGCAGTTCATAAACTGCGGTATATTGAATGCTGTTGAAAGCTTTAATATAACTGAAAACGATTCCGCGCGAAGACCCCGTTCTTGTAGGAGGTGTCCCATAGGTTTGCTCCCACTCTCCCTAGATTTTTGGCCAAATTCCACCTTTTTCTGAAACTACTGTGTATCAATCTGGAATGTCAGTTATTGAAACTATTGAATTGATTGAAATCACATGTATTGTGAATACAAAATTTTATTGGAATAAAACTATAATCATGTTTCTCTCTTTATTTTATTTTCTGTTCTTCCTTATAAAGTAGTTCTCAAATAAATTGGAGTTGAGAGTTTTAGTGCGGCTGACAGCTAATTAATTGAGCACCTTATTTAAAAAAAAAAACTATTCCTATTTATCAATCATGTTTTTTATTTATTTCATATTCTGTTCTTTCTTATAAAGTAGTTCTCAAATTGGAGTTGAGAGTTTTAGTGCGGGCTGACAACTAATTATTAATTGATCACCTTATTTAAAAAGAAACTTTCATCCCATTTTATGGATTAAACACTATATTTTTCGAATAACTGAGCCGTTGATCAAATGTATTGTTGACGGACTTTCGAAATATTTCTTTATCAGCGAGCCTTATTCTTAGGATAATATTCATGTAACTCATGAAAAAAGTATCATGCTCCATGAAATTCCCGTTGAATGGTAGTTGTACGAGTAGGTAAGCAGTTGAATGTGGGGAATGTGTCATAGGAAATGTGACATAAAGACGAAAGCTGGTATGGAAGAAGAGTAATATTTTTGATAAGAGTCGTCGAACCGCCTTGGGCGACTGATTCGCCGGAAAATAGCTGGGAAAACCTAAGAAAAAAAGGAAAAACATGTGGGATGAGAGGAAGACAGACAGCCGGGCACACGCAGTTACATACGGAGCACGAAGGGTGACGCCACATAAAAATGTGCACTTTATAACTACGAGGGTGAAGTCTACCCACCCCATCTATGGGTTTGTATCAGCCCCTATCTGTGACCAAGAACTTTAAACGGAAGGGTAAGAGTACGAACTAGCATCTCTTGTTTTACCTCAGGCCTTGTGACTTGTCTGCTGCCACCAGAACTCACTTCGTTCCCCCACCCTCTTTTTTGTGTGCGAGTTTTTTTCTACTCTACTTCTCGCACATCACCGGTTATTTACTGCTGCACTCCTTCATTCTTTGCAAAGCAAGCTCGCGCCTTGTGTAATGCTCTGCTACCACGAGATAGGTCCATGCTCGCAGGATTGTTTTGGACCACTATTTCACTCCTGCATATTTCTGTTAGTAGGCCTGGCAAAAAATTTCTCTCGCGTGTAATAAAATTCTAGGTCTAATTAGGGAAGTACAGAAATCTCCATGCTTGGCAATTTTTTTTAGTTAGTTGATCATAATATATAGCATTGACGCCTAGACAACACACATTACCTCTGTCTTGAATAATGTTGATACAAAAAAGAAATGATTTAAATTTGATACCCTCATCATTTTTAATATTTTTTGCATGCAATGCGTTCTATTATCCTGTGTGTAGTCCATACATACCTTACAGTTTTATTAACCTTTATTATCACTCACCCGGTGGTTCGGAACCCACATAAAATAGTAGGTCCGCATAACTTGGTCTCCCAACCAATGAAATACCTTAATATTATTATTACCTGACAGTTGAAAACTGATATTATGTAGCTAGCTCTCTTAAAGAATGTATATTAAATTAGTAGTTCTGTGAACAGAAGACCTCAATTTACACTCCTCACTCAAAAGGCGATGACATTTTTGAAAAAAATTCAAGAGTACTTTTGACTCAATATTCATTGCTCAATCTTTCATTGATGATAAAAACTGCAAAAATCAATATTTGAAAAGTCCAAAATTTTTTGACAGTTTTTTGAGCCAATTTTTCTCACCCCCACTCCATAAATGTTCAATTTATAAAAAATTCAGTATTTATGCACACAACTCAAAATACCTTACTAAGAAAAAATTATTTTGAAAAAAATCTTAATATTGAAGTTTTTGAACCCCCTTCTCCAACTTTGGGTTTATCGATTTTTTTAATGGATCAAACACCTCAAATCGTCTTAACTTTAATTTAAACCCATCCGCACACAAATCAAACAGTTCATCAAGTGGGAGGGGGCTTAATTTAGCCCCTTATGGGGGGCATTTTCTAAAAGCCTCATAATATACATCGCTCAGGCTTAAGAATAAGGAACATTTCTGCAAAATGTCATGACATCTGGTCAATGCGTTTGGTCGTAATCGTGTAACAAATAAGATGCCGAGTGGTTCAATTATAACTGAGACTACTGCGTTCGTTCAATAATGATCTAAGAATGTATGAATATTATAGAAATAATTATTAATACCACATGTAATTGAGCTATGTGCTTTATGGTGTTACAATACCATTGTTTTTAAAGAAAAACACAAAGTTTTTTCAAATGTTACCTTTTGGTCATCGGCGGAAAACATAGACATTGATGAGCAATCACTTGTAGAAATTTAGTTATGTAATGTGGGATAGTCAGTACAATCACTGAAATATTGCAGTCATTCTGTATTTCACATTGAAAATTCGAGAGTTCAGTTTCGTTTTTGAATGGTAGGTTATTAGATTCTAATGAATTTGTAGGTTAGGAACCAGTAATATTTTCAATAGTACCGTGAAGTAACGTAAACTATGAGCATATTAGAGTTACCTTTATCAGAAGAAACTTCCTTAACTTATATCAATGGGGATGGGCTTCACCAGATCAATATGAATGGGTGAAAAATTTAATATTGGTATTGAAAACGATTAAACTGCTCATGACAAAGTGTGATGATCAATACATCTTAGAAACTAAACACTCGTAAAGCCGTCTCAATTGTGAGGGTGGAGAGTAAGAGAATTGCTGTTAAAATTCCGGGGAAAAGCTGTTTTAATATTAGGAATTTTCGCAGTTAATAGGCTAATATTATTTCTTCGTTCCCCGTGCTTTTATGAAGACGAAACAATGGCGTTCCACCCTTCCAAGCATTTCAATCAAGACGAAAGACTGTAGAAGAGATTCTTACTGTAGGAGAAGGGAAGCTCGACGAACTCCATTTATTATTAAAAGTTTGTGTTGAGCCTTCCAAACTTGAAATTAATTCACCGTAACGTATTAATGGATGAAAATCATGCTTGGAAGTGGAATATTACTGATCGCTCTGGAACGGAATTTCAATCAAGACGCAATTCCATTCTGCAGATTCTATTCCTGAACGCTGGAATGTGCTATTACTGTATTTTACTTGAAGAGCTTTCATAGAACTGATGAATCATTCACTTAAATGGAGTATTATAGCTAATAAAACATTCATATGAGACAAATATCACAGATTCCTTTTCGTAATTGTGAATAATTTACAAACTTCAATTATTGACGTCGTATTTACATCGATATTACTAATGCTTGTCTCATGTTGGGAATCTGAATCTATGTACGTAGTATTAACCACTCCTTAGATTCAATAATGTGGTATATAACCGCCTCCATGCTTTTGATGAAACTCTGTCGATGGAGTTCTAGCCCTGGAAAATGAGAGATTAGAGGTAGAAAGAAAGAAGAATGGGGGAAAAAATAGGAGGAGATGATGAGAAAGAAGAATAAGAAAATGGAGAAGGGTAAGAGGCATGAAAAAGTTTGTGAATGGAATATGTTACGTTCTAGATATCACAATTGAATTGAATCGAGCACTTTGCTAGTAAAAAACGATTTGCAAGGAACACTAATACTTCAGTATCGATCGATAATTTGTCAGGTTGCTTCTTAAATAAATGCAAGACCAAAATTTATCTCAGATATTTAGAGGCGATGGATCTCCTTGTAAGCCCTCTCATATACCACGAAGTTTGGAGTCACACAGCAAAACGTTAAACAGCCAAAGCTGTAGTAGGCCTATTGTCTGCATGCATAAGTGATCAGCTATCATTGTCAGCAGTGAAACTCGATTGAGGATCTAGTTCTGTTCTGAATAATAAATAGGCTTACACATTAAGTGTGTAATCTTGTTAAAAGTTAAACGGTGTATCTGTTGCTCAAACATACGAAAGATCCTGCTTGAAATTGGCAAGCTATGATATGTTGATTTGGATTTACATACGAAGTTCAGAATCGCTGTTTCTTTTAAATTAAGTTGTTTATTTTGGTGCCTTGTTCGACTTATTCTTAATATACAGATGTTTTGACATTCTGTTATTATATATTATATCTTATTGTTTTATGATATCGTATTGTTCATATCGTGTATATCTTATTGAATGAACTTCCACTGTGAAATATCTATTACAAAGTCTTGTGACACTGATACAACAGTAACCGATATAAAAACATTGAAAGAAGCAGCCATTTTTAAAACTTAATGAGTATAAAATTATACTCCACCTGTACAATTTAAGATCACCAAACACTTATTTGGTTCCTAGATTCAGTTATATGTATGGGAAGAGATCTCTTTTCATGAAATTTCTAGGTTATTCAACATACGTGAATATTCAAAGAGTGATGTTATATTTTATACAATCAACAATAATGTGAAATAAACTGGAAGATTAAATAATGGTAGAAAAAATATTTGTTTTGTATCTGTTTTCATTTTTTGCTGGCAAAATGAAATATAATTTTCTGATATATCACTGCCGCCAGCCAGAGCGACCATTATAATACTAAATTGTGTGAGATCCCTTTTTCTTTTTTTCTTGTTTTTTCATCTGGTATTCATTTTTCCTTGTCTTTTATTATATGTTTTTCTTGCTTATAACTTTCTAGTTTTCTTATAACTCTGTTTTCTACTGTAATACTTTATTAATTTCTCTACTAAACAATTTTACTTATTCTTTTTTGGTGGATTTATTGAAAGAATTTGGTTTGTGTTGTACCAATAATTATTTTGTATAGGCACCTACTGAAAAAATCTGCCGATTTAGTGGGACCCGTGATGTATTTTATTGAATAAAACATTGTTGGATTGATTGATAGTAAGTATTTCTCTTCTCTTTACTAACTTACAATAAACATTTTTAACAGAGGTCCTAAAGTGGCTATTTAGATGAGAAATTCATTCCCAACGTCGACAGGACTAGTTACGCCATCGCTCGCGCTGCTAAATTCAATCTAAAAATGCCAACTTCCATCACTTCCCTCGATGACCTTCCCCCATCATACCAACTAATAGTTACTAGCTGCTAAAAATATCCGAGAAAGAAGATCCATATGTAGAAGACATGCAACCAAATTATTAGAACATTTTTCAACAAGAACTAAAAATGTTAGATTAAATCTAATAGCGCGAGTGATCGCTGGTTGAAAAGTTGATACTTTTGCCGCAAACCGTAAGTGAAAAATCAAAACAGTTTTTTTTGCGATTTATGGAATTTTTGATTCAACACCCGTCATATAATTTTTAATTATTGAGATCATAACTTACGTTCTTAAGCCCATAATTTTGCAAGATAAACCGTATTAGGCTCATATTTATTTGTCCTAAAGAGGAGGGATCCAAATGGAAGGCTTCCAAACTCCGGAACTAATCTCTGTGTGCCAACATATGGTTACGTCAAGCTCTTGGCTTCATAAATTCGACACACATTTCTGTGTGAAAACTGGTGGCTAGCAGGAAATCTTTAGTTGGGTGGGCTTACATTGTAAGGGTGAAAAACTGTTACGAATGATTGGAAAAAAGAATGAGAGAAAGGTTGAAAAATGTGATGCAACACGGAGAGAGAACGGATTCCTTAGGAATCCGCTAGGGTTTTGGTGTTACCAATGTTGGGTTGTTGATGGCTGGTGATAGGTTGTAGCTGTGGGGTGGGGCGGTGTTTAGTGACTTGGCTGCAGCTGGACGTGAAGGGTACGAGTCAAGATCTAAACCTAAACGGTTACTACGTAACCGCTTCACTGATATCGTCCTATAGACCCCCTCTGTTCACAAAGGGTCTTTTGTGTCCGCTATGTCTAATAGGATAATCCGAGACGTAACGCTTTCAGTGGCTTTGTAAAAAAATTCACCGGTCTAAAGCATTCCTCCTTCCATTTTCCTTTTCTTCGACTTGCCGCTCTGAAAGGACTTCTTGCTTCTTACGTGGACACCTTCGCCCGGACATTTTACAGCCCTCTCTTCTGTACTTCCAGTTCACCGCTGCTCGGCACGCTCATTTCCACCAACTCAGATCCCGAAACGCTTGCTACTCTTTTTTTCTTCACTCGTATCCGATATTTTCCAATCTGGGCTGATCGTTTCCATCTATCCCACCTTATTCTTCTCCTCATCCTCCTACTCTTCTTTATCACCTTTCTCCTCCTCCTACTCCTCCTCTCTCACATCCTTCTTCTCCTCCTCCTCCTCTCATTTGTTGCCATGAAAGCTCATCTTCTTTTCTTCTGGCATAGCTTCTTATCCAGTATAGACCACAAAAGATAATGCGTCTTCACACTTTCTGCTGCAGGCTTTTCAGCTCAGATTGGAACGATCGACTCGTATTGAAGAGAAAATCTGCAGGCGTCAAGTACTCTACCAGCAGATAAAATCCAATCTATCCTAGAAATATGCCTAATCTAACCTGATTCAATACCAAATTTTCAGAAGTAGTCAATTGAGATTAGATTAGAACACACTATTTATTTAAATTTACAAAATTTCTTAAATGTTTTTTAAATAGCATTATTACCGTCGCATAGGTAGTAAATGTACAGAAAATGATATTAATTTAAACTAAAGAAAATCCTAGTGATATATTTACATAAAATGGTGAAGTCTGGACAAAATTCGTCCATTCTTAACTTAACCTTAGGTAGTATAACTTAGTTCTAGCTTATGAATTTGGAATACATTTATAACTTGAAATTTAAACAAATATTTAGATCATTAAAAATATATATATAAAAGCCAACAAATAATATTATGGAGCTACGTTAAAACTGCTCGAATGAGAGAGAGAACACACAATTTATGGAGACAGTAAACTTCATGTTGCGCTACATACTTTTATAATGATTTTCAAATGCTAATTTAACGCTATATGTTTTTAAATCGAAGTATCATAAATATAATTCAATAAACTGTTTTAATTCAGCAAGCTAAAAGCACTATTGTTGCAATTTTACTATGAAATCAATGGATGATAAATTATTTGTTTATTGCAAAAACATTGTATTAATAAATTTATCTTCTATAAAATCCTGCTAGCTTTCATGAAGAAGTGGGTGAAAGGAGTCTGCTGTTTCCTCCTAGTTTTTCGAGTGCTTGTGCACTATTAAAAAAGTAAATTAAAAAAGTCCTGCATCCAGATTGAATTGATCGTCCATCTCTCATTGATGCATAGATCTAGGCGCTAGTTATATTGCACTGGTCTACAGCCTTTAGACTATTATTATAATTCAGACTATAATTATAACTTAATGGTGGAGCTTTGTCTTGTAAGATGTCAAGAGTAGTTGATCATAAAATCAAGAAAGTAATTCCAATTCCGAAATTACATAGCAATTATATCGATATTCAAGTGAGTCAATAACTTATCCTAAGAGTTCCTTGAAGTTTTCCTAGTCTCTTCCCAATTTGTAAACATCCAAACCATTTAACAATTTGTTTCTGATGCATCCGATCATTTATCTATTGTTTGATGATACGAATGAAGATTCTTTCCTCAATAATCTCTCAGAACGTCTCATATATAAAATTTACTTGTCATATTATGTAAGAAAAGTATAAGTATCTTTGTATTTTGTTGTAAAACCAGTCTGGTGGAAGAAACAGACTTAATTCCATTCGTTTCACGAGAGTAAACTTGAGTCGTTCAATCATTCATGTGAGGTTGCATCAATTCCAATTGAATGAGCATATTGAGTTAGCCCCACACTCGCGTCAGGATGTTGTGTAATGGGGGATGAATTTAGTGTCGTGTGCCAAGGTCTATTTGAAAAGGGTCATGGAGGTGGAAATTTGAAGGGATTACTGAGAACTATGACAGGGTGACAAGGAAGGCTTTCAGATGTTTTTACCGAAATAGGTGGATCGTACCCTAAACATTTCCAAAATTGGTATATATTTCTCCTAAGCAGTGCCTCATTCGCTTGAGTGTATTTTGGATGGTTTGGTTGGCTGAGTTTTATCCGAAATAGGAATGGTTGGATTCCTTGTTATGATCCTTGCATTTTAGACAGAACATAACTGATTCAATAACGTGATCCGAAAATTAGTAGTCCGATTGTGAAACCAAGTTTGATTCATGGACAAGTCAAGAATCAGAAAAATAGACTCGAAATTTTAACAATAATTATGATTAGATAATAATAGTCAAGGTTTTATAATAATATTCGTGAAAATTATTATTCTCTACTAAATTTAATCACGACCTATTGTTATCCTAAGTTTGTATTCTTTGATCCTCAATAATGCACCTGCTAGCACTATAGAACAATTATCAACGTACCCTACACTGATTACAAGCAAAATAATTGTCTGAGGAATTCGGTGAGAAGTATTGCAGCATTGCAACAAATTATCACATAGTTTGGAAGTCTTGCAGAGTGAGATGTAGAAAATAAATAATTGTTTAGCAATATTATATCCAATACTTGATATAAATATATTTGTTTAAAGCTGTAATAAGTTATTGTTATTTATAAGTTTATTGTTAAGTTATTATTTCTTAAAGCAATGCTTGTATGAGATATCACTGTTGAGATCATCAGAAGGTACATTGAACATCAAAAACACATTTCACATGCAATTTTAAACTCAATCGATATATTTTGTTCCAGGTGAGTCTAAAGGCGATGACGCTCGTAGTATTCAGCTCAATAATTTTATTGGTGAGTTAAGATTCATCATTACACCTACAATAATTCAAATTTGAAAATTTCATAAGAATCCTTATAAAACACAGATTATTTTATATTTAGGTCCAAAAAATGAACTACGCAAACGATAAATGAGTTATTTTTTGAGATTAATTGATCTGTGATTGATTTATTAATTTATTTAACAATCCAGTTACCAATTAGCTTCGCTTCGATCCCATTTAAAGTGAAATTATTTGCAGTGAAAATTAGATGTTATTAAGCTATTGATTTGACTGGTCCAATTGAGGAAAACGTTTTCTGGTGCTGAGGACGAGCATGACTAGCTGCGACTGTGATGGAACAGGGCTGATTAGGTAGAACCAAGTGGACGGAAAGAGATTAAGCTGTCCGCTGAATTAGATTGATGCCGGTCTAGACGGAGGTTGATTGATGTCCACACCGTTCCACTTTTGACCCCGACGTCTCGCCACGATGAAGAGAAACAACAAGTAGGTGGTGAGGGAGGTTGAGTAGAAGGAGAAAGAAGAAGCGATTTGATTAGACTAAAGAACTGGTGAGGGATAAGGAAATGAAGGGGTTTGACCCCCAATGACGGCATGGGTCATTGGGACCAAGTGGATGATGCCCTCACGGGTCTTGAGGCTTGTGCGTGGGTAATAAGGTGGATGATTACAACTTGAAAACATCCAAGCCTAAACGAGATTCGAGCTCGAGACCTAAGGAAAGCAGTCAGCCGGAGTCTTCTTTTCTAATCAGAGACACGTGACTGAGCCACGAGGCCGGAAGCATTCTTGATCCTGAATAAAATGATGATTAGTCGACGATGTCATTATTTCTGTTATTACGCTTTTCAAAGAACTTGATTTAAAATTCATTTTTTTGTGGTCTGAGACCTGTGCGTGGGTAATGAGTTGGATGATGGTGATTGATGAGTTGGACCTACAGTTTCAGGTGGGTTCCGAACCACCGGGAAGTGATTTACAGCAGAGAACAGTGTCTTTTTTGCTGGCTAATCTAATCGGTCACCGTTACAAACAGGACCTACGAAAACGCAGCTTATCTCTATCTGATTATCTTTACTGTTCAAGTGTCAAAAATGGACGATTCCTTGTCCAAACTTCGCCATTTCATGTAATTGCATCACTTAGATTGTCATTACTGTAGTTGATATCATTAATATCATACAAATGAGATCATTGTACATAATTCTTTGCACTATAAAAATAGTATTTTCTGAGTTCACTACCGTATATCTATGTGATGTTGATAATTTTTATTTTAACCATTCATATGCAAATTTGTAAATTTACATGAATAAAGAAATATAATCTAATCTAATCTAATCTGATTGAACAAATACCTGCTACGCCTCGTGGCTATCACTCCCCTTTTCCCAAAATTAGTTAATCCTAATTCGATATAATACGAATGAATACTGATTAGTTTCACTTGAATCTGGAATGATAAACTTAGTAATATCCTAACAAGCATGATACATTATTCGATAGAAATCAAAACAAAAATTATCATGTATGCTATTATCATTTTCTAGCTATGACCTGGAATGCTCAGTACTTGTGTAATGTGTAATAAGGGGGAGAAAAACACTATGCATGATGAGTTGAAACTCTACATGATAAACACTAAGCACGCTATGTGTTATGCATTGTATGCTACAATATTTATTCATTTGTGTACAAAAATTTAAGAGTGAAACAGGCATAGCCCATACTTACTCTTGAAATAGTACTTATTACACTTCATCGTTCAATATTTGGAACAGTGACACATGTATTTTAATCATTCAAAAAGCAAATGGTTATGATAATGATGAACAACAAAAAACAAACGTTGGTAATAAAAATATTGTTCATTGTTATGCTACATATAAATAATTATTGTACACATTTATTCATACAAAGAGATAATATGCAGGCTACTGTTTGCTCGAATATTTTGCTGTTCGTTCGAATATTATGAAAAGCTTCATAGAATAGAGAGATCGCTGGTCGGTCCTTTGTGCTAGGTTTGGTTTGATTATTGCTGTGCACTTGTTGACAATAAATAAGTTTTCAGAGGCGTATATGTAGATAAATTCCACCCGCTGGCACTGCAGTCGTCCATTTGTTTACAGCCTTCGACACTATTTTGCAAAATAAAAAGTGGCAGTTTATCTTGACCGGCCCACGCGCCTCCAAAACAATGGCTAGCAGCAATCTGCCCTCGGTGCATGGCTGCATGGCACAATACTTTCTCTTTTTGGTACACCCTTGCTTTTGTTTGGCTGCTGGCCTACGTGTGAGGAGGAATGGAAGGTGTGTAGAGGAGAAGTGTAGGGGAAGGAGGATGAGAATGACGAGGAGAAAAAGGATGGGAGTAGGAGTAGCAGGAGACGCCGAAAATAGAGGAGGGTCGTTGCCAGGAAAAATCGGCAGGCAACAAATTTCAAAGGGGATGGAGAGATGTCGTGTCGCATAAAAGGAACAGCAAAAAACATGTGTGAGTTTTTCAGACGACTAATTTTCGATCGTAAATTTCCACTGATTTTTTTTACGAGCCTCAGCTCATTGAATAATGGCAATGTGATGAAAAATAATGCCTTGACTTCAGACTTTGTATGTATTATTGTTCGTAGTTGGACATGTGTGATATTTTTAAACTTAATCCACTAAGCCAGTGAATTGACAGCGATGATTAACCTACAAGTATTTCAACGTTAGGCTGTAATCGACTAAAAAATAAAATTCTAACGAAATTTCGCAATGCAGGTTCCATTATTTTATCAACGAATGATATAAAGGAAAAATATATTATCGGTGGCTTTGCAAGAACAGTATTATTACTCACATATTGTAGTGATTGTATATTTTACTGTGAATAGTTACTTATATCCATTTCGAAGTTGTGTTGGGTATGTCTTGATTTTACATTAAAAATTTTTATCACAAGGTGTAGTAGTTACAGGCTCTATAATAAAAAATTGGAAAGTAAAATAAAAAAAAAACTGTAAGTTGTTTCATTTTTTGATAACTGAATAATAATATATCTGTACTATCACGGTAGATGATATCCAAGGAATATCTAGGAATAATGATATCTACGAATCTGGACTTGCACGCTTATTCTTAGACCCGTATTACACTTGGTCACCTGGCGACGTCACCGGTGACGTCACCGGTGATCTGACTAGTCGCTGGGCACTAGTTCTTATGGCGCTTATTACATTAAGGTCACCGGTGACGTCTCCAGCGTTTGGTGACCGACTGGTGACCCTTCCCCGTGACCAGACGAATCACCACTGGTGACCAAGAATTATCGCTGGGTATTGAATCAAATGACATGTATTACACACAGTCACCAATGTTGGGTCACCACTGTATTTATTTTTGTGTTCTGCAAGTTCAGTTTGTTTGAAGCTAGTGTAGTGAGCGGTCATGTCGGAAACATATGAAGAGATGCTGCTTCTTGCTCTTTTGTTGAGGAAAAGAAGGAGACGGGCAAGGAGAATGCACGTGCATCCGATATTATCATTTCGAGAAACAAAAGGATTGTTTTATACGATTTTTGACGAACTTTGTGCTGATGAAAACAAGTTTTTTAATTACATGAGAATGTCAAAATCCTCCTTTTTTGAACTGCTTCCTCTAATAAAAGTGGACATTACCGGAACAAATACGAGAATGAGGAAATGTGTTTCTCCAGAAGAAAAACTTGTAGTTACTTTAAGGTAAGTAAAAAAACGTGTTTTACTTCATCTGTATATTCAAAGCATGATTCTGATTTTAATAACTCACAGGTTTTGGATTACAGTAAAATTTATCACTATATTAGCTACTGAGTTCCTTTATGTTTTATTAATTTTATATATTATACATTACTTGAGTTTGCAGCCATTGCAGTCATTATTTCTACTAAAGTAAATTAATAAATTAACTACCAGGACTATAAAATAATTGCAATAATCACTAACTGTAATAATAATAATAATGGAGATGTGTTACTGGCAAAGACAATTGACATTAGTAAACATTTTTCAAAACCAAATCTTCTTACAAATGATTCTCAAACAATATTTAATTTTTATTAAAATAATGTTTAACATTATTTAAACATTATTTTAGTACTACATACTAAAAAGTTTAAAACAAAGTATTTACTTTAAACTGAGAAAATTTCAAATTTCATACAAGTAATCTTTTGAACTTGACACCAAATATTTTATAAAATTGATAAGAAATTCTATTTAATATCAAATATAACACTGCATTTCAATTCAATTGATTTACACTCACTTTTACTGAAATACAGTGTCAGTTTTTATATTAGATTGTTTAAGTATTTCTTTTATGTTATATTTTAGAAGTTTATGGAAATTTTGGCGCTGTTTTGGCTAATTTTGACACTGGAGTGGGGGAACTGGGTGTTGGCCTCAGTCCTGGTGACTTTACTGGTGACGTGGCTGGCTGCGCGTACAGTAACCGGTGACGTCACCGGCGACGTCACCGGTGACGTCGCCTGGTGACCAAGTCTAATAGGAGCCTTATAAATTTTTTAAACCGCTTGGGAATCAATCTGTCAAGTAAAGGGACAGAAATCTCAATCTTCATATGAAATATAAATATGAGGCTAGTCTTGTACATAGTTGGAAATATCAATTGTGAAAAAAGAGGAAAATATTATTTCTATCGCAAGATGACAAACGTTTCCGACTTTCAAATGTGGCTTGTATGCGGTATACTGTATTACTGTATAATTTTCAAAGTAAATGTCCACGTTCTTGCAACCATGTGTTTAAAAAATCTAATATGGAAACTATTTAAAGTTTAAATAATCGTTTCTAATAAGAATGGTATCTAACTTTCGACAGTAAGTACACAGTTCCTTCAGGAAATCAAGTAGAGCGAATAGAGAGAACAAGAAAATAATATTAATGGAACAAGAATGGCGTAGTTTTTTATATAACAATTCCTTATACCTCTACTCGTCTTATTGCACTTCGAATACATCGGAAAGATATTATTAAACATGCAGGTCTGCACTGAACTCATCCAAGTGCGTACACCCTTCCTTTTCGGTTACCTACTAGCTGATATTTCACAGAATCATTGTTTCTGTTTGGGCTCGGTTGAGTCATTTCCTCTGTTTTTTCCAGTCTAATTCATTAAAATGCATCTGAGTTCTTGATTATCATCATCATTGTCTATACTCTATAGAGCTATGTTTTCTCAGCGATGTTAGACAGAATTCCCCAACATATTATAATTATTTAAAATGGCTATTTCATAAAGTCAAGTTACCACGTCAACTTTTTCTTCTGAACACCAAATTATTTGAATGAGATCAATGCAGTTAAATACAATTAAGTAAATTCGTATGGCTTTTCGTGGTGGGGAGACCCTTACGGGTATACAATTGAAAAGGGTTATGGACGCAATTATAAAGGGATTGGCTTTGAGGAGAAAGTAATCAATTAAAATTCGATTTTTTATTCACAAAATTACATAAAATAATATAGAATCAAGAAATGGAATAAATTACGAATTATTTATGGTGAATCAGGCTGTCAGGAATACGATTGAAAGCGGACTCCAATCAAAATAGAAGAATATGTGCTCTTTACGAATGACTTATCTGCGTGGATCCGTTCCCATTATATTAATGATAATAACGTCTAAAAGATTACAATTTTTAACTAATGAAGTAAATATAATCACTGGCATTCTTATCTTGAAAACTGATATGAATCGTATTCTTTCAAAACAATTACTAGTTTAAAAGCAAATACAAAAAATATAGTAGAAGTAAACGTATAGTTTCATTAACTTTTTATGTGAATTCAACGACTTACAGTCAAATATTCATTAAGAATAAATAGAATTTACTTACTCTGTAGGCCGAGCGCTTTCGAGCGTAGGCAGAGGCGTCTGAAAACGGATCTCACAGATTCGAAAGCGCTCGGCCTACAGAGTAAGTAAATTCTATTTATTCTTAATGAATATTTGACAGCGAGTCGTTGAATTCACATAAAAAGTTAATATTAACAACGCAGTTCGTCATGGAACAAGAAATCCAGGAGTGTAGTTTCAATTAGTAGGGAGACACTTACGGTTCCACCTCGCCGTTCGAGCAATTTTATGGGGAATATGGTTGACTTACTATTTTAGGTGGGTTCCGAACCACCGGGTAAGTGATAATAAAGCTTATAACATCAAGGCCACCCATACACGGTCACCCATCCAAGCGCAGTGTTGAGCAATCGTGACTGAACATCACGATCGCATAAAGAATATGCACACCGCGTGACCAATCACCGCAAAAAATAGTAAAATTTCCTAAATAAATTCTTTGAAATATTTATTCGGTACTACAACACAACCTGTACGGATCTAGATATTCAACTTCAGATTCATCGCTTTCAATTTGACGAGGAAAGGTATTAGCTAAAGTGGGCTATTGATTGAAATTTCGGCGAATTCCCAAGCCAGTACATGCTCGATCAAACGGCAAACCGTTCTGGGTAGAAGGAGAAAGAAGTGCTTGTTAGGCGACGGGAGGCGTAGCTATTCCTCTTACATAACAAGCAAACGATGAAAATCTGCACAGACTTTTCCGTTGGCAATTCTAATGGCGGAAAAGCAACGACCACTGGAAACCGACTGATGCAGCCGAGTTTTTCCGTTTGTATTTGTTTGTGTGTGTGCTCTAGTGGCGCCGGCTGTTTTCTGTGTCGCCCACTAAAATGCGGATAGCTTTTATTTCCAGTAATTGAAATGTTTGTACAAATTCGTAGGCGGGTCTTTGTACATTTCTAAACATCCCCAGATGCAGGCGCTGGCCTGGTCATATATGCTGCAGCGAAAACAACCATACCTTCTAGGATAGGGTTGCGGGTTTAGGGAAAATGGAAAGACCATTAGTCCCGGACTGCAACGGCTTGTGTGTAGCATAAACCCCTCGATAAAAATTGAAACGACCGTTGGTTATTCTGTGTGTGTTCGTACCCTCTAGAACCCTTCTCATTGCCAGCTCTACCTCATTCGAAACGCACAACCCCTGCTACTGTTGGTCTACCATCCTTAATTGATGTATCATGAACATTAATTAATTCAATTCGCAATAGCTATTGATACCACCTGCACCAACCCTGTTACAGGATAATTCCTATTACTGTTCCCATTCCGAAACCAAATTACTGTACTAGCATTCGTGTTTCCATATGTTTTTATTGTACGATATAAACTATTTTTTCCGATTCTCTTTCTCGAATTCTTTCCACATTAGGCTATACCACTGTAAATTGCAAGACAGTTCACACTTGTAACTGTACATCAAATTAAATCAAATAATTTTTCTCTTTATAACTGCAAATCAAACTTGCGTATGAGTTTTTCGAAATTTTATCTAGATATATAAATTAATTGGGTGATAATTATTGATCCATTTCAATCAATGAAAGTGAAATATAGTTGTCTATTCCACGTTATTTGAACACTGGATCGGTTTCGTAGCTTCTCTATCCCCAGCAGTGTGTTGAAAGTCACTAGTTCAGTGGTGGTATAAATGAATTCGTGGAATTGACAACTTTCAACTGCAATTACTTTTATTTATGGAGTTCCATTTATTTATGAAGTCAACAACATTAATCAATAATCTAGTGATATTTTCTATTAGTGTTTGCATTAATTCTCAGTATAATTTACATATAATTATATCACAGTCGATCAACAGTGTCCCCAGTATAACAGTGTCAGTATATTTTGTAGTTTAGATGTAACAATTTTCAAATGTGGCCTACCAATGATACAGCATCACATTTTGGCATAGTTACTTAATTGTATTGCAAGTCATAGAGTCAAACAGAATGTATTGTTCATTGGGAATGTTTTCACAATCATTCCCCAGCATATTGTGTAGATATTGTCACGTGATAAATTATCTGATATCATAGCAATATGACCATGAACAGTTTTTAAATATATACCATTGTTCCAGCATTAATTTTTGGCAGAGTTTTTCAACTATGAAGCTGAAATTCATAAAAAACTTAGTTTCTTGTGGATGTTCTGCTAATAATTATTCTTCAGCTTATTGTGTGGGTATTGTCACGTGATAAGCTATTCGACAAAACCATCATTTACACACGGCAACAGTGATAGGACCGTATCAGGTGCAGCTGTGGCAAGAGGCTGTTTGTCTCCATGGGTCTGGTCATTGGTACCGAACCAGTACTTCATTAAAGGATATCCTCGGGCACAGCACGTGTTACAACCCACAAGGGTGGTCCCGGTTGTTAGCCGTGCAACACAACAATAATTGATTGCCTTCCTTGCAACAATTCAAACCGATCACATTGTTAATCGAATCTGTTTAGGCGCATGTAATTTTTTTGGAGGATGGAGCTCACATATGTCTGAGACTTGTGCGTGGATGTGTTGGATGATGGTTATTGATATGTAGGACCTGCAGTTTTTGGTGAGTTCCGAGCCACCCGGGAAGTGAGAAGAGAACAAAGTATTTTTGTTGGCAAATTCAATCGGTTAAAGAAAGCTCAGGAGTTTGTAGCTGATAATCTGACTGAACCGATACCTGCTTCGGCTAACGTTTTGCAAAGCACGGGTGAACCTCTATGGAATAAAACGAAAAATATTGAAGGTCAAAAAATCAAAGTCAAGCAATCGGAACAGTGAATAAATTAGGTATATACATGGTTTCCTATTGAAAAACTAAAAATTAACCAATAAGTGACAATAATCAATAGTTTAAAATTAATTTTCAATTAACAAACTGCGAAGTATAGCCTATATACAACATAGGCTGATTAGTAGTAGTACTTTGAGGAGTTCGAAAAAGATGAATAATTATGCTGTTACAACAATCCTACCTTAATATTGATAGATTGTCATCGATTGGTCTGACCTGCTTTATGAAAGAAGAAGAACAAATTATCATTAATTGAAACTTTCCGCAGAATAATTTTTTACCCTAGTTATTCCCAAAGCTTCTTAGATGTTCAAACAATTTCAATGTCTTGGAAAATGTTGAGTCGAATTTATTATTTCTGCATTCAAATCATGAAGGTGAACTATTGATAATTTCTGAAGCTTTGTAAATAACCAGGGTGATAAAGAATAATATTCTGCTGATAGTTTGAATTATTATCAATCTATTTTAATCAATTTAACCTGAAACTTTCGGTATCAAATTTGATACTGATTATAAGATACGAGCGTAAGTTTGTAGCAATTGATTCAATCGAAAAATATTGTAGAAAAAGATGTCAAGGTAAATTTGTTATTTAATCTCATCGTTCAGAATTTTGTTTAAAATTGTGTGTAAATTACTAGAGATTTGGGTGGGCTTCTCATAAGGGCAGTCTGAGAGCCTTTTATGCAAAATGAGCTCCTACTTCCCCCCCCCCCCCACACAATTATAAATGCCAAAATATACTTTCTCTTATAATGTAGAGAAAAATGAAAATTGTTGAAAATCTTGTTTCTTTTTATGTTTGGCCCAGAAAAAACTATTTTCGAAATTTTTTGTGATCAACGCTTTTCAAGAGACACGTGGCCTAGGAAGTTCAATCTCAATAATTCATGGCCAAGTTTAGCTTTTAAAATTTTCCCCCAAAAAGGACAAGAATTGATAATTATTTAGAAAATGTTATACATACTTCCCTTCCCATCACTGCGGTCAAGCGGACAGGTGCAAGTGGAGAGAGCCTGCTGAGTCAATTGATCCGCTGGGGGAAGAGACTAAAAGATGTACTGTGCCGTATTACATTTATTCATTTATTTGAATAACATTCTAGTCAATTGTGCTTTAAATAGTAGCCTATAGTGTGAGCTGTGCAAACGGTGTCATCCACTTCGCAAATGGTGTCATACCACGATTCCTGCCCTTTAACTATCAATCGTCACGAATGTCAATGTCATCTGACTCAAACCTCAACTTCAACACTTCACCCTACCAATAAAGAATCGCTTCTCTTGCTCTCTTTCTCGAACTTATTACCACAGTTAAACGGAAGAGTATGATAACTTAAAATATATTTCTTTTGTAGGCCCTGTTATAGAACTTTGAAATAAATTAGGGCTCGTATAAAAAGGGGCTATATTGAAAGATTATATTGTCGTAACGTTTTTCACGTTTATACGACTATGCAGTACTTCTAGATACTTGGTCTCACATTTGAATAAAATTGACGAATAGATTTCTCTTTTTTTCAAGTCAAAAGAAACTTTACGATAATCAATGATATAAATAGTGATATTGTGAACATATGGAAATAAATAATAAGTGTTATGATTAAAGAAGTAGATAAACTCATGAATCTTCAAAAAACGAAAAAAGTTGATAGTACAAAAACTCAACTTTGATATCAAAAATACATTATTTTAAATAATAGAGATCTTGAAATTTTTAGATTTGTTATAAAACTTTTTCCGGTTAGTGAATATTTTAAGCTATTTCATCTATTGTCATGTGAAAAATTCCTTTAACGAAATATGAGCGTTTTAAGTTGACATACTCAGTGTTATTTGTGAAATGTTCCCCTATGGGTTGGAATCAACTCTTGATGATGTTGCTCTAAGACAAGTTGAAATCAATTAATTCTCGGTAACAACATTTCTTAAATCGTCGAAATTTTTTTTTCGAAATATGAAATGAATAGAATTTGAGATTTTCCAATGACATTAGTTCGTACCCATTTAGTTGAATAATTAGACTACGGTTGTTATCAGTTTTCTCCCTCGCTCTTGGGAGCCAGACCATTATACAACTGAAATACAACAGAAATTTAATCATTGTCCGACCTTTTTCATTTGGACCGGGTAGAGATTGTAATCCATCGTTGATCCTGCAAATGCATTGTCGTCTAATTGCCTGCCGCCATGAAATGGAAAAGGCAAGAAAATTTATGGATCTATCTTTCATCGCAACGTCGAACCTGGATTACTTCTCGTTCCAATTTCGAGATTGTTTCGGCTATTATTATTATTATTATTATTACTGCGACGGGCTTTATTGTTTCTCAAGATGAGAAGAATTTTACGGAAGACGATGATACGAGTGCACAGTACGTGAATCGCCGGAAATACTACTCAACGGATAGTGATGGATCGTCTTCTACCACTACTACTTCCACGATTACTGAAGAACAAAATTGGAAGTACGGTCTGAGAGTGTAGTTGTAGTTGTGAGCTTCTAACAGGCATGGATATTTACGGTGCTCTGCTTCTCAGCTACCTTGGCTGGTTATAGATCGGCAAGGGACCGGAGGGGACTTGTAATTTAGTATCGCTGAAGCTGCATTATCATCGTCCGGGTCAGAACTCATAACTTCTTCCTTTGCTCTCCAGATCTCCGGCCATCTCGTCGAGATTTTGGATGGCTTTTTTCATCAAATTGATTGCCTCTGTCTCATAACTATTTTCCTCTTCATATGCAGGAAGTATGTATCTTCTAGCAGAAATGTGTGCTTGTGAGTTCCCCACTTGGAAAGACTATGACTATACAAATCGGTTTGCTGTACCACTGACACACAACATAATTTTTTTTTTTAAATACTTTCAAGTAGATTATAGTAAGTAGATTATACTCGGACAGTCGGACGTTCCGGGTTATCCGATCATGCCGAGCTCACAAACTTGTAAAAAGTTTGAACTTTTCAACGTTTTTTAATACAAACAACAGCTTTCTTGCATTTAATTGCAATATAATTAGTTATTATTTCACTGAAAAATAATGCAGTCGATTTACTAGTTCAAATGTTGCCTATTCTACTGTTAAAATTTATTTCAATTAAATAATTCAATAAAATGATTTTCAATTAATAATTTTCAATTTTGTATTATGAAATTAGTAGTAATTTTTTCAGACAATCCGACCTATTTTGCACTACCAGGTACCGACGTACTCCCAGTCTCTACTGTATTAAATAGACCAATATTAAACTTCTTATCAGAAAATTCTACTATTGAGGAGACTAATTGTTAGACCTATTATTTGAACCATCGTTGGAGATAATATAATTGAATATGCTGAGCCTGAAAATACCATTCTCAATGTACATCCTCAATAGCAATCCACTCTCCAAGTAGTATTACTACATACAACTCTTCCATTACATCCCTCTCTCCTGTGGAAGATCCCATTCCATCGGGGGCATACCCAGCTGAACAATCCATACTTCATGCTGTTGGTTTGCAGCTCCCTACTCAGAGCATCGACAAGACCCTTTCAAAGCCAGAGGTGAGATTTATCGTCCGTGGAAATTTTCTATTAGTGCGGAACCTAACTCAAACGCAATCCAATAATCCGATTAAGTTTCCACGCGCTCTTATCACTCCATGCACATGATTTTGAATCATCAGAGCTTCCGCAAAGCTAAGCTATATTCTTATGCTTTTACGTGTTGCTATCAATATTGAGAAAAGAATATGATCACAATATGAAAGTTTTCAATGATTATGGAAAACGTTTAATTTCCAAACGTGAGTAAATTACATTCGCTTAACTCCTGGGATAGTGATAATACTAGTTGTCAATTGCTCTCACTTAATCTGAATGCAAGTGTTCACACGCCATAAGATAGATGAGGTTGCAATTGCTGTTTGTCATTTTGTGCGTGTTGGTTGCGAGCGGCAAAGCGACACGTAGTAAGACGCCGCCAGTGTGTCTGGCCCCATCTAATTCTGTGTGCTTGCTATTGAATATGACATTAAACGTACATTCATAGAAGTGAGGGGATGCTAGCCAGGCAAGGGAGTCACGCACTCTATCCAATTGATTTGTAACTAACAGTAAGCACACGCTGTTGCTTGCTGTTCCTGTTCCGTTTGTATTGCTTGCTTGTCTTGCTGTCTCCTCGTACTTTCGAAAATACAAGCAATTTCTCCAAACTTGAAAGAGACATGCATGCACCCTAACCCCCTCCCCCTCTTTCATCAACAAATACGTGTTTCCTGTCTCAACTGTTGAGTCTGAACCTACACGCTTGGTAATTCACATCGTCTCTATGCTTGGTTAGCGCGTGAATGATTCAACCAACGTAGTATTGTTTGTTTTAACCAAATATATATATATATATATATATATATATATATATATATATATATATATATATATGAGCAAGTAACTTGAATTGAGTTTGAATTTAAAATTCCACAAAATAATTGATAATTCACAAAGGAATTAATAAGCTTTTAAATATCAGGGATTTCATTGTACTTACTTGTTTTCTTTAAATGACTATTTAATGTGTCACTTTTTCAATCGGTTTTTCACTGTGTTACTTCAAACAATTCCTTAATTCCTTGCATGGGTTTTCTATAGTCCAGTAAAACTTTCAACTATTGGGATGATTAATGATGGAAATTATCCTAATTTCTTACACGGTAAATCTCACTTGGTTCCTTCCATCTTGGTTCGGAACCCACCTAAAACTGTAGTACCAATTCATCAATCACCATCATTGAACTCATAACCCCCACGCACAGGTCCCAAACATAAAATGCAGGCTTCATCCTCAGAAAAAAACTCATCTGAAGTTGACAACATCAACACGTGCTTTAAGGATGGGTTCCCCTCATTAAAGCCTCCGGTTTTATTTGAAGATGCTGTATCGGAGAGAATTTTACATCTAGTTTTTGACCGATTAGGAAACTTATAAAACTCGAAAAATTTGTATTCTGTATCTCAGTTCTAGAAATGAACTATTATTGTATTGTGAAAATTACATTCGCTTGAATTTAATCATAAGGTATTTTATATTAAAGTTTGAATCATCTATTGATATAGATTGTTGTATTGTTTATTAATTTCAATCACCAGGCATATTTCTTTAAAAATATTGATTCTCCAAACCCTGATTCATTACAGATTCCTGTTTTTTTTTTCAATTTTCATTACTTGATAATAAAAATTCTTAGTATTCAGATAAGTTACATCGATTTTTCACAAGCACATCTATAATCTAGCCTAATGTGTCTTGAAATATAGCTTTTGCCCCATCATTGGATCACCTGATGATGACTCATCATCTAATGAAATATGATTGGATAAAACTTCATCTGAATTATTATGGAGTAACTCACTCTCACTGTGATTCTATTTGAGCGTAGAAAAATGATCACTAAGCGAATTCTACAGAAAGTTGTGGTCCGATTAATTTGAACTATATTACTATGATACGCTCGGTCTTTAGAGCTTACGTGGCAGAGTCTACGTAGCGTGGACCGAAATTGGAATTTGCAGTTAGGGCATGGGAGTGGCCAGAACTCATTAGTGCTGGCCTCCCATACTTTAACCCCCGTCGTTTCTACATGTTTATACAGCAATATACACTGTATACACACCCTTATAGCAAGCAGCTCTACGCGTGGGGGGTGGGTTCTCAAATTTCCCCTCTGGGAGCCTAGATCCGAGCATCGCATCCTATCTAGATGTCTTGCTTGCACTTGCTACCCACCCCCTCACTAACGGGTGCAAGGCCACCCTCGCTTGTACTTTCATCTGGCCTCAACCTATAATATCGTATGTGGTCTTATGGTCTGGTTTGAATTTTAACCGAATCCACGTGTCCCCGACTAAGCAGGTCCCCAGGGCAATCTTAACCAATGGAGGCCTCTAATTCGATTCAAATGAATACAGACTGCTCTCTTAGATTATGTCTGTATCAGTGGGGAAATGAGAATAGAATGGAACAAAAGGTCTAGGATTAATTAAACTAGGATTGGAATCAGTTTATAACAGAGCCTTACTTCAGAACTCAATGGCTTAGTCTTAACCGTTTCTATTCTGAGAATATTGAACTTGAAGCAAATACAGATTTGAGTTACAGGAGGTAACAAGTAGTATTATATTTCACAACTTACAGTAAATTTTACTAAACTTTTAGCCTATTTCTTGATAATTATATAAAATTCTCTATTACATTTTAACTTTCTCTTGATTTATTTCCATTCCTTTTAAAGTAGTCAATTTCTATCGAGGTTCGCGCCTGTTCCTATTGGAGTCTGCTTTTGTCATCTTCTTCAAATACTAATATTACTTTTATATATTACTAAATTTCAATATTATTGGTACCTACTCATTTTACATCCTCAACCTTTTTTTCAAATATGTAGACAAACTGATTGTGAACTCATCTTCACTCACAGACCTTTATAGGTCCATGTGAAGATCAATTCCTGAACTAAGGCATGTCAGTTCACATTCCTATTCATATCACTTTCTTTACTTTATTTTGGACTTCTAATTTTTAATTGTTTTAAGTTCCATGTATTATTGAGATAATCTGAGTGTCATATAAGTATCTCTATATTTAAGTTACTATTGAACTGTTTATGAATTTATTCCAACTGTTAAGTAATTAACCGTTTCATCTGAAAATAAATAACATAAATTTATATTTTTTAAGTTGATGTTGAACTGATAGAAATCATTATTTATTTTGTTATTGTAAACGAAATGAGGAATAAAGAATTTTTGAGTTTGAGTTTTTTGAGCTATTATAGTAGTAAATCACATCTTAGTTTCTATTCGAACTTCATGCAATTCAAGGCTTTTGTCAGGGCCGTATGGAGGTTAGAACGGCCGGGGAAATGCTCCGGGGCCCCCAGCCAAGAGCCCCTAAAGGGGGCTTTACCTTGCAAAAAAGTTTCTTAGCCTACTCTTGAAAAAAGGGGTTGCAGAATCTACTTTCTTCCCCTAAACCGCCAAAGACCTGCTTATGACCTAGTTTTGGTAATTTTGTAGACCTATGATTCAGAGAATAGCTCATCTTATACGTAGATGAATTCAACTGTTAGATTTAGAACTACTTTTTCGGACATTTTATGTTTATGTAGAATATTGACATTTTATGTAGAATATGTATTGCATTGTACACTTTTCTTTCAATAAAGTATAATAAAGATTTAAAAAAAAAAATAATATAAAAGTACACATGGTATGAGCAGTATAACACTTATGAGATCCGAGTCCTTTCACTGTTGATATTTCATAATATTATTATTCAAGACAAAGTATTGCGTTTTAGTTGCGACATCTGCTAGAATCGTTGATAAAATCTGCTAGAATCGTATTTAAACAAGGAAATTACCATCATGCATCCAAATTAACTGTAGAACTGCAACGAATTCAAGACTGCATCTCGCCACATCAGATAACCAACTTGAAAAGCATAAACAATTAGTTTCTTATTTTTGGCGTTACTTAATCACAAGCAGTGGCGTAACGTTTTCCAATTGGGCCCCTCCGCAACCAAGTTTCCGGGCCCCTCTCCTCAAAATCATATAAATATCCCCCCTCACCCTTGCTACCGACCCCTCAAAACATGCATCTTTTGTTATCATAAATGATGTAAGAACACATTTTTCTCTGTCAAATTTTAAAATTCAATCATTTTTCAAGGGGGGGGGGACTAGTATAATGATTTTGGCTCTAGCCTACTGGTTCCCGAAAGACGGAAATAGTTGAGAGTTAATTTTATTATAAATAATATTAACATCATAGAAACCTTGAAATTTATGTCTTTCATAGTATCCACATTCACAGCCTCCTGGTTAGCCTGAATAAAACGGTTAGCCTCCTCATTCCAGAAATAAACACAGGTTAAATTTAAAAAACTCATTTAATCTAAATTACGGCGAAATTACTAAGTCAGGAATTTTCTAGTATAAAAATTATTATCTCAATATTTTACTCCTTGTAGTCTCAATGAATTAATGTAACCTGTCGCTGTCACCTCGCTTTTTGAGATGCAAATACTCTGATAAATTTATCAAGATTTAAGTTTTTGACTCTCTCATTTTCGATAGGCCTACTGAGTTAAGCGAGGCTACAGATGCAGTCTTGAGAATGGAGACATTTCTTGAACGCACAACATCCTGCTTCTGAATTCCTTCACTAAAGCTATTTGCGAATAGTAAAGTAGACAATAAACATTGACCTGACAATTACTTAGCCCATTCATTAGTTATTTCTTTCTTCCTTAAGTGTTTCAGTTTCATTTATTCCGGAAAAAAAACATATATATTTCAGTCCAGGCATGGGCCATTTCATGAAAAAATATATTTCTAATCCGGACCCCTTTCAGCCCGGCCACCCCCGCCACAGGGTCTGCGGGGATGTACGTTACGCCACTGATCACAAGTAACGAGAATAACAGCGATTCATATTACAGTACATATTAATCTCGACAAAAATTAAGAAGGCAGAGAGTTGGAGGGAATGATAACGTATTTTAAATCATTGAATTTTTATTTTGTATAAATGAAATTTATAAGCCTGCCTGGAAACTAGCAATAAACCTTTTCTGTCAAGGTTATTGAGAATAATCAGAATGAATATTATTATAATTAGTGGAATATAATCATTTCATTACGGGATGATCGAGTTCTCATTAACAAATAATATCGGTTGATAATAATGTATCACAATTATTTGTAGTGAGTGATTTATAAATTTGTGTATAATGTATTATCACATTCAATATTTAAGATTGAATCATACGATTCGAAGGAGCTTTGTTTTATAAAACAAAAAAGCTGGACAGAGGCCTATTTTAGAGAATTCCTTTATAAAAATAATTATTTCTCATTTTGATTAAGTAGTAGTAATCAACTCAAAGCATATTTCGGCTCCTTTCAGAAACAAAAGAGATTCTTTGAAGATTTTGAAGTGTAATATTTCAAAAGTTTTCAAGGTTACGGTTGCTTGCATGTGAAATGGTCTCCTACGAGTAGTAAAAGTTTTTGAAAGAAACATTTGGCAGGAAATACACAGTTGAGAGATTGCACGAGCATATGTATAATCCCTGGGTGTTGGGGAAGCGATAACCTCACAGGAGGTCGAGATTATGGAAAAATGGAGGAACAGATGTCAAGAGGATGGTAAACCATCTTATTCGAGGAGGAGGAGAGCTCAATTTGAGAAAATTTGTCACTGCCTTATCCTGCCACTATCGATCATTCTAGCTAGTGTTTCCGACGTTTTTACAAGCCAGTTTCTCGGCTACGTTGCTGTTGGCTTTGATGAAATATTGACACAATTCAACTTCACACTTATCACTTCTCCATCCCCTTGTTTAAATCAATCAAAAACTGTTACGTGATTTTCAATACTCTTATTATTCCCAAATAATTACAGAACTGGGTTGTAAGCTATGCTTGTTATTATTCTGCTATGCTTGGTATCCGTCAGGAAATCAGGATGTCCACATTTTACTTTTGATTTTCAACTGTACGCCAATCTTTTAACATCCAATATTTATTTATTTATTTATTTATTTATTGTGACAAATTTACAACGAGTCTGAAGGTGCAACAGACTCAAGTCCGAAACTGCTCCCTTCAAAAATTTTGAATATGTTACATTGTCCAAAACATTAAGGTTAACACAGATAAAAATTTAAGATATGCTGAAAACCTTCATTCGAAAAATAATAAAATGAATTTTCTCACTTGACCACTATTAATTTAAAAGTTCACTCGAAACGAAGATGATTTAAGATGAATCATCCAATATAAAAGACATCGATAATATAAATATCGAGTCGAATATGATACTACAATATCATCGTGTCGTTAATAATATTCTTTATTATTTTTCAAATAATAGAAATGTGTGATGCTATCATATGTAAATTATTGATATGATTTATATTATTTTAGGTCACTGTAAGTGAATAGTTGATAAGATAATAATATGATAACAAGGTAATAAGATAATAGGAGGTAATAAGAAATTCAGAATGAAATATGCAGAAGATTACGGTTTATCAAGTCTTTTCATCTTCATCTTCAGCCTTTTGCATCGGAAATTTCAAATAAACTATTTAATTCCATTGGTTTTAAATATCAAGAGAAACATTTTTGAATAATATTAACATTAAAACTATTCTTAAAAATAATAATAATCCATCTCATATACCATGAAACTATTCTTATCAATAAAAATAATACATACCGGTACTTCCATATAAAAATATACTGGAGTTTCAAAATAATTCTTGACTGAATCTTGTTAGATAATCTAACATTAGTTTTCTTAATGAATTAGGTTTTATCGATTATTAATTTGAAAAACGTGGGAGACTATAAGACGCTTCACTGCCTCTTATGTTGATCATTAAAATCATCTTAGTTTGACCTCTATAAATTCAATGGCTTCTAGTTGGAATTCATGTAGAAAGTCATGCTCAGTTCAAATTTATGGAAAGTATCCTCTGCCTTCTGTTCGTAGAGCATCGATATTAATGTATGCTATGGCAAGATGAATCTGTAAATCGAATATCGCCCATATCTCATTATATACTGTTTCGATATAAATAGTAGCTAGGATGAAGATGCAAACCTATATTGCTGGTGAGGAACCCAATATCCGTTGTGATGTCAGGCATTATTCAATTTATAATAACAATAAACTGGGTGAGCCGACGGGATCCGGAGTCCGAACTCGGAAGACGTGAGCTGTTTTGGAAGCAACCTAATAAACTTGTTATGTTATTTCGTATCCCGGTGGAGCGGACAAGTTTATCTACAGTTTGATCTTTTGCAACGCTATTTCACATTCCCAACTCTTTTTCTCTCTCTTATTGCTTCTGAATAACAATCGTTTTGGGGAAAATGTTTTGTATTTGAGATTTTTCGTAACGGTTATTTGGTTGTCTTCAATGACTTGTTAATATCCTGACTGAGAATGCAATGTGACAAATTATGCAGGGTTTAAACGGAATTCTAAAAATGAGAAAGAAATATTTTCGAAGTAAAAATAGAATCAATTTCAGAGTTTATTGAATCAAATGAAGATTAGAGATTTTCAATAGCCTCTTGGGACTAATCGTTCACAAACTTTCAAACACTCGTTTTTGACGTTCAAATAAATCAGAATTTTAGATGTCTGTATCACTGTATCTTTTGGAATTAAAATTACCGGTCATATTCTATTAAAGTAACCGTCACTAACGCTGATATTGTGAAAAATAATAATACAAAAGATATTCAATTTCTTACCATCAATTTCCAACCACTTCTCATTAGCAATCATTCTATTGAAGAAGATCATTCTCGGAGAAATTATGTTATATTTTCTTTATAAAACACTACATGAAGTTCTATTGGAAATTGATGTTTAAAAATAATTTTGATTACTCCTGTCAATACGAATAATACTGAATAGATGTAGGCCTAAAATAACAATCAATAGTATATAACAACTAATGAATTTGAGAAGAGACTGGTGGAATTTGATGTGAGTTAACGAATAGAATGAAACAGAAGAATTCAAACTACTACCCGAAGAAGAATTAAAGGAAACTTCAATATCAATAGACTACATTCTTAAAATATCTGATCTCATTCAACTCATTGAAATCAACTAATTCCAGGTTCCACATTTAGTTTCAAAAACTAATCTTTATTGCAAAGTCACCTGGCGAGAAAATTGCACTAATAACAAATTTCAATATTATAACAGTGTTAGCAGTAAGTAGTGCTAAGTAAGTTCTGGGGTAAGTGTTGAGAGATCGTTAGCACTTTACTTCTGTGATACGGATTGGATTCATCACAGTTTCAGAATTATGTCATCAACACAAGCGGAAAATGGTGTTGTTTTTCTCACTTCCGGAAGTAATTATTTTTTTCTCTCGTGTTTGGCCACACCTTGTGTTTACTTTTATCCAGAGCACGGGTTACAGGACACTGGACACTGGCCGGTGGCCAGCGGCGTTTCAGAGACGGCCGAACAGTGAAAGGAAATGGCTGATAACGATACCACGTGCAACTTTTATTGTCCCGATTCGTTTTTGTTGACTTCTTCTCCAGACTGCCTGAATTTTTTATTATTCTCTCGGAAAGCTAGTCTGTTTTTCTCTCTCGACTGCCATGAGAATTCAAGCTACTAGAGCAGATACTTTGCTGTTTTTTTTCAGGGGATTTTTTAAAATAATTCACAATAATAATTATTGCAAAGAAGAGCATTGAGCTTCATTCTATAAGGTTGTGGGCAGGTGTTTTGATCCTAATATTTTTCGAAGGTTCTTGAATTGGATATTATTAAAATATTGCATTTCATCTATTGCCATAATATCTTTTACCATGAGATTATCTATCAAGATAATTTATTTCGTGGGGGTTTATAGTTCAAATTTTCCGCTTTTTGGGGGCAATCGATCTCACCTACTAATTTCTTTTAAACTTTTGATAATTCTTACAAATAAGAAACACCTTGGGTGATGAATTACATTAGTAGGCTGCATCTAGAATATTTCAAATTTCAACATTTTTATACCAGGGTCCCCTTATTGCCTCTGAGTTAGGTCTTCAAGGGCCCCACACTGCTGGAGGACCCTAGTATTTTCGGAGCCCCCAAACATGGGTTTGAAGGGCCCTCAGGACATTTGAATGAAGTTAAGTTGACACAGTAGGCTTGAAAAGAGAAAAGGATTCTTAATATTTTTGAACAGGCTTCAAATACTCATTTCTGTCCCTGTTCAGATTTGATCTTATTTCATTAATATTCAAGGTGACCCAATACCCCATAGAATTTGTTGTGATCGGAAATTTGTCTCATTCCCAAGAATCAATCAAAAAATAATTTGAGGGAAGAGGTTGATAAACACATAATACCTTAGAGTTGCACTTCCAAGACCTGGAAAACAATTTTTTCTCCAAAGGGGAAACCCTCACACCCCCCAATTTTGTAGGGTTTCGTAACCACCCTCATGTTATTAAAAAATTACTTAAAGCTCGAATTTGGAATAATTGGATGTGTTATTAAATCAAAGTTATAAAAGTTGATTCATTTCTGCACATTCTCTAGTTGCATGTTGAATTTATTAAAGATACTCGCATTTTTCAAAATTCTAAACTAGTTAACTACTTTTCCTGAGAAGCCTACCTATTTAGCAGCTTAAATTTTCCCCTTGCTCACCCCCTTTTCACCAACGACGGACTCATTGAGGCCTCAAATTCATATGTAACATGTCATTTTCTGACCATAATCCTCAATTTCACTTGAAAAGCGATATTCCTCTAGGCCTATTTCAATTTCTGCCCATAATTTACAATTTTATATGAATGTGTAGTACTTAGGTAATCTCTATACTTGAAAAATGACGATTTTGCTAAATTGAAATACAGTAGTTTCAAATCTGGGTTTAATAAATTTTTAAAGTTCTTAATAGCAATAACTCGGAATCTATTCATTGGATAATAATTATGACATTGATTTTATATTGGAAGGGAATTCATAACCTAAATAGAAAGATTTAAACTCTTTTTCTCCTCTAACCCGTAGTTGGACTATAATAATGGGAAAAATGGAAAAATGAAGTAAAACAGCGGAATTATGAGAACATTTTTATGTTTTAACGTGATCAAAAAAACACCAATAATTTCTAATTGTAAAAGAAAAAGGTACAATCCACGATTTGAGACCTACCTCGCAATTTTATTTCCAATAGTTCCTGAGTAAGTGCTATCATTATAATTTGATGACTGTTTTCATTTTTTTCTTTTGAGGATGAAGCCCACATAGGTCTGAGACCTGTGCGTGGGTAATGAATTGGATGATGGTGATTGATGAGCTGGAACTACAGTTTTAGGTGGGTTCTGAACCACCAGGAAGTGATTTTACAGCAGAGAACAGTGACTTTACTAGTCCATTGTTTCTTATAAATCAATCTCAAACCACAGCCAAATAAGAGAGATCCACTCTCTCTAAGAAAGTTTGTACCTATTTTAAATGGAGATCCACTGCTCATAATCGCTTTCATCTTGAGTGATAAAATACCTTTTTCTACATCTTATTGTGAGAAGCCTTCCAAGTAGTACCACTGGAACCCTACTCATTTCTCTCACAGCTCACAAGTAGTTCAATTATAGGTGGTATTAAAATGCAGAAATAGAGTGAAGCATATAAATTTGGAACAGAAGCCCTAACAAATTAAGTTCTAAATTAAAACACGAATCTATTTCATCTGCTCTGACACAAGGGCAGAGTGAGGCATCGTTCTGCATCCCACAGTCAGCATAGGCCTTCCTTCGTCAGGCTGTACGCTCCTTTTCGGATTGTAAATTTCAGTTGGTGAATGTCGACTAGTCTCTCGTTTTAATTAATTATGGAGGGAAATGGGCGGGTGCTGGGGGAAAGTAAAGTGCTCTGTATCCAAACAGTGTTTGCAGGGAGAGGAGCTGGGAATAAAAGGCTTTGGAATGGGAATCGAACAGGAAATCTACACTTCACTTCACTCAAGAGTGGCTGCTAATCAAGAAAGGGATTGTAGACAAAAGAAGGATTGAATATTGCTTTTGACATGACGATACCTATCCAACAAATCTTAGTTCTATCTTACAATAAATCTGCACTGGAAAAAAGTTGCACTCATTTTATAACATTTTATTACACAGCACTATTTATATAATTATTATATACTATATATATATATATATAGTATATACTATTTATATATATATTTAAGTTTAATTTCGGGAAAACACTTTTTTGTTTTTGAAAACAATTTTTTATTTTTAATACAAGATACAAAATATGGAGAGTGAGTAGAAAGTACAATAATATAATTTATACGATCAATGAGATGTTCACTCTCCGCTACTGAGTCTCAGACTGACTACGAATGCTCCGGCGTGAGCCGAGGCATGAGAATTGTACAATTCCAAGAAATATGCAAGATTCGCAATAAAAATATATTGAATCCGTATTTTTCTAACATATAACTTTTATATATATGATCATTTATTTATATATGATTATATTTCAGCATAATTATAGAAATTAATATTGACTATTGACTAATCCTTATAGTAAGTGAACATTTATTTAGAAATAATCTTCAAAACTAAGTCAATACATTGTACACTATGAAAAACTAATTTTAAATTTTTAGACAACGAACACTTGAGCTGCAAATTGTAGAGAATCTAGTGCTGTTCGAATTACTGCAACAAAAGCAATATACAATATACTTATACAGTAACACTATCATGCAGATATTCAGTAATAACTATCACGTTTTGAAGATCAATAAATATGTTATTTGAGGGAAAAACCAGGAAAATAATCAGAAAACCCCGGAAAATTCAAGGCGAGGACTGAGAGGTCGCGAATTTACTTTTTTACCTGTAAGCACTTCATCCCTTATTACCCTTGATTAACACTACGGAATTGATCTTAATCAAAAAACGTACCCTTTAATAAAATAATAAAAACCTGACGGAATTAATTCTTATGATTTGGAAGTTTAATGCATAATTTGTCAAAACTATCTATCTGGACGTTGAAGTTGTTGTCTTCGATCATCGTTCTCAACTTGAAAAACTAGGAACTAAAAATTAAACTAAAATAGATGTTTATGTAAACAGAATTTATTAATTTCGAATTCCTTTAATTGCTATTACTTTATACTGAAAACTTCCGCAATGGCGGATATTGACAACAGCATTGAACAGCTGATGGGAATCGATGAATGCTACTGTACAAAAATATCAGTCACCAATCGAACCACGGACCTCTCAATTGCCGGTTGAGCGCCCTTAACCACTAGACCATGGAGACCTTTCTGTACAGCAGCATTCATTTTCAACTTGGCCATATCGGCTCCTATCTCACAAGTAAGTTTGAAGTGACTGACAATAATTGAATAAACTGACAAATATACATAAACAGAATTTATTAATTTAGAATTTCTTTTAATTGCTATTACTTTGTACTGAAGACTTCTGCAATGGCGGATATTGACAACAGCATTGAACAGCTGATGGGAATCGATGAATGCTACTGTACAAAAATATCAGTCACCACCGGGAATCGAACCACGGACCTCTCAATTGCCGGTTGAGCGCCTTTAAGAAATTGTCAGTCACTTCAAACTAACTTGTGAGATGTTTATGACTGCCAAGTTCAATACATAATTATAATAAATCAGGAAGATTAGATTTTCTCTTGAGTTAAAACGTCTTCGGTGATGTTTCTTTGTGAACTGTAACCTGCTTTCGACCCTTTTGACTTTTGACCGTGCTGAACACCATTTGCAGTCTATTAAAGGGCAGAATATGCATAGGATTCAAATCGATTGTTGATCATCGTCTGATTTCAAAGAGCAATGCCTGTGAGTCTGAGTTGCAACATACCACATCAATCACAATGAAAACAGGAAAGCTAGATCTTGTCTGACCAACTTGGATAATGGTATTCTTGGCAACAAACACTCGTGGTTCTTTCGTTTCCATATCCTTTTCCTCTTTTTTCCTTGTAATAAAATTCACCCCCTGAAGTGGAGGTCGAAGGGCAGGGCAGTAAGGGGTGGCCGATATTTACAGACATCCTATCGCTTTCTCCTACGCTATGTTGTTCGTCTCCTCCGTCTTTGAAAGCCTCTCATCGTGTGGAACAGCCAGAACAAAGCGGCTCTGTTTTGATTTGCATAGACATCCACTACACTTCACTTCTACTTATCTGTCAGTGCTTTCGTCGATCTGCATCTCTGTCGAGCCACCACAGTCCACAATCCACAACTATGGTGGGTGGCGTAGCAGCTTTCTGACGAGTCTGTTTTATTCATGGCGGGGTCACTCTCCAAGAACAGGGCAGAGCGCCCGTTATCGACGATAGGACCCTCTTGTTATCAGCAGACTTGGCTTTTGTTGGACTGGAGACTGAGGAAACGTCTGATTATGCTAGTCACATGTGAACAAAACTCTCTGTCAAAACATCTCATCCGGAAAGCTCATTCAATCCTGAGTGCTTTCATCAAGGATACAATAATACAAAGATTGAATCTCAGTGCCTCTTAGATGAGGAGGAATGGAGGAAACTCTCATTTTATCATACCAAAAATACGTATCTAAAAAAAGAATCAGGGAATCCTTATTGACAAATTTTTATGAGAATAAAGTTCATGAATTCAATTGGTTCAAGTCTAAATAGAAGATGAGAAATAGTAGAATTCTTCCACCAATTGATACAAAAGATATACAAACAGCCAATAAATAAACAAAATATTTTTGATAGCTCTTCTAGAAGAATAATGTTTATCAAACTATAAAAGATTGAATCACAACGCCTATTAGATGGCAAAATGGGGATATTTTGCTCTTCGAAACAAAAAATGCGAATTACAAACAAAACCAGAAAATTCTTCTTGATGAGAGTTTCTTTTAATGAGAATAAATTGTAAAAATGAGAATCATGCACCCACTTCTGAGGGAAACATAGAGTTGAATGACAAATGCCTTTTGTTCAGTAGTTAATATTTTTCTCAATGCAATCTTATATTCTTATAATGCAATGTAGTTTGAAGAACATGATATCAATTTTATTATTGTAGAACGTACTTGTAGATATCCGATATGCTTTTTATATTTACTTCAAATAGATTCATAATAGAGTGATTATTGGATATTGAGATTAATGAATATTGTCAAGTATATTCAACTCATTGATATTTTAATTTACTATAATTTATTTCATACAATCATGCCCTATATTAAAATCGGACACAGAATATATATTCCTACGAATGACCTCTTGATACGAGATGTCATTATAAGAGGGCTTTCTGTATTCAACCAAGACGACGACTGTAGGTTTATACTGTAATCATGGTCTAGGCCCTAGGCTACTTGAAATTAATATCAATCTTGTTTTAGAATCACGTAACGAGAAACGAGTTAAGAAACAAATAAATGCAGCTTCTAGTATTATGGTATGGTAATGATAGACAAATAATGTAAAATTGGAAAATTGCTTAATTTATGTTATAAACTATAGTGAAGACCCATTTATATAAAACACATTCATTTTACATGCAAGGAGTTGTATCCTGCAACCTGATTTTTTTTTGGAGGATGAAGCCCACAGGTCTGAGACTTGTGCGTGGGTAATAATTTGGATGATGGTGATTGATAAGCTGGACCCACATTTTTAGGTGGACTCCAAACCACCGGGAAGTGATTTTACAGCAGAGAGCAGTGTCTTTTTTGCTGGCCAATCTAGTCGGTCACCCTTACAAAGAGTGCCCAGGAGAACGCAGCTTATCACTATCTGATTGAACAGATACCTGCCACGGCTCACGGCTATCACTTCCCTCAATTCCAGAGTAACTCACATTCGTATTTAATGCTTATCAAGTATTGAAATATTACATGATACAGTACTCTGTAACTTACTGAAAGTTGGTTATTGTTGTTTTATTGAAATGTCATTACTATTATTATACAGCTCAGATTGCTAGATAATTGTTAGATAACAGATCAGTGTAATCCAAATAGCCTAATGGAATCTTTCCGCAGATATTGAAAGTATTTTAAAATCCATGTTTAATGGAAACGTCTCTTATCGAAAAACATAAACTTGTAAACGTGGAGAATAGTTTAACGACGTGGCTCACATAGCTTGCAGCATACTCAACATTTGAAGACATCGCATTTCAAATTGTCTAGCGCACTGGATTCGATCAATAAATTTATACGAGCGATAAAATTGAAAATTGAGCCCAAACAAGTGCTCTACTTATCAGAGAGAGGAAAAACAGCATAGATATTACAGTCTTTCAAATGGAGCAGATACAGTTTCTAACTTCAGAGCAGTGAATAAATTATTTATCTCGTGGAACATTCTCGATTTTATGTGGGCGATGCTACTCTACATATGAAGGCGAGGCAATGAATCCTTCTAATGTCTTGCAGCAATCTCTCTTCTCACTTTGGAATGAATTAATTGCACTGTAGCATTGCTACATTGTTTTAGATAAATGTGGTGCAGTTGGTCACACCAATTCATTCAGTGAGCCTTCGGTTTCACCCACTTCAACATTAATTTTATTATTTCTAGCTATAATATTTTATTTTCTACTTAGGTATTTTTCATAATATTTTACTTCAACTAAAACTCCTTTTAACGTTTCTAGTCAAGCTTTCAATTTAAACTGTAACCGTCCTTTGTTGGTTATGTTACCAGACTGCACTAGGTTTTGCTTTGTGCATAAACTAACCTGTTGCATCTTGTTTTTTGCAGCTTGGCACTGGCTCCTAAAATATGATTTGGATTGTTTTGCCGTTTCTTTGATTTCTAAATAATTTGTTATAATTAACACCTTGATGCCATAATTATCAATTTTAAATAAGATTATGAATTTGTTTACAGAAATGATGTGTTAGTAATCTGTCTTCTTTTATTTAAAATATCTCTCGTCGTCAAATCCAGGTTTTCCTGGTTCAGGTTTAGATTGAAATCGAAAGTATTAATGTAACCTCAACACCTTGGTTCAGGAAAGCATTTGGAAAATATAAAATAACTATTATGGACCGGACTTGAAACCAAAACTGCTATCCAGGTGACATACTTCCTTTTTTATATTACTTTTCAAGAGCCATTTCAAGATCCGGGTCTGTCCTCAACAGACCTTTATAATTTTCATTTAGTATGCTTAGGCATATCTTCATTTGTTTCAAGTTGAGAATTTTATATCCTGGCCAGTGATCTTTTTAACTCAAGTTTTCAAAATCAGTATCTAAAAATTCTATTTACTTTTGTAAGGAAGACGACGAGAGATTATTCCATTGGCTGTTAATTTTTTTATCTGTGATATTTTGAATTTAACCTTTTCTAAAATTATAGACGCTATTTTCGTTTATTCTGGACCTTCTTTGACTTGAAACCCTTCATCATGTGTGTCTGTTAATTGTTTTAAAGCCTTGGCCTTATCGACCACAGCCTATTTTGTGTTTTTACTTATGAGTTCAGTACGATTCCTATGTGAAAAAACCAACCTTAATTTGCCAAGGTAGGTTGGTTGGTTCATTTTGGTAGCAGAACGTGGTTCAATCTTCAGAACTGGAAACCAAAATGATAATAACCAATAATCTATTTTCAAATGGTTTCCAGAAAAATATTTTGAGAAAGAGAAAATTAAATAATTACAATTGCATTACAATATTATGCATTCATATCATTTGACAGACACATATTATAAATAGTAAAAGTTGATAAAAAAGCAGTCATTTTTCAAAAACTTGTCTAAACATACATAATTGAAATATTTGCATATTAATGAATCACGTATTTTTAAGAAATTATATTTATAATTCAAACGTTCTTTGTTGTTAAACATTGAAGTACAATCAAGCAGGATAAAAAGGAACAGAACAGGAAGATACATCAACTCACTGAATTTAAATTTTTTAAACTGGTACAAAAATGTTGAGCTGTTTTAATAACAGCAAAATTAAATATAAAGATAATAACAAACATAACAAAATAATCGAAACTACTATGAGACTTTTATCTTAACGTTATTAAATATCTAAATATAAAAATTTTCATGCTCTTTCTAATTCTGACTAATAAGAAAGTTCTTAAAGAATAGAGGAAGTTAAGTGTTTCTCAAATCATTCTTTCAAATTAATACACTGAATCAATCAAGTGTCTTTATTTGTTTGGAGACAATGTTCACTTACAAAAAATGTGGGATCTTTCCACTGATCAAGAAAATGCACTGCGTTTAGTATTTCGGTGTTCAGCCACTAGGTTACTAGAAATGAATGAATGAACTGAGCCAGAGTCCAAGAGAGATTCAAACCTAGTCAACGATCTGATATAGTGTGTCACTACTGTAATAAAAAGGGTCACATTGCACCAAAGTGTTGGGCTAAGTTGTCAAAAAACGCCAATCCTCCAATTTCAAAAAAGGAAAACTGATAATTAATAAATTAAAATCGTCTTGTCTAGTTAGTCATTGTAGGAGAAAAGTACATACAAAAATTTTCGGATTAATTCATTCCAATAAAAATCTACCATTCCTGAATGCTAGTTTCAATAATATTGACACTAGGTTTGAATCTCTCTTGGACTCTGGCTCAGTTCATTCATTCATTTCTAGTAAGGTTTTTCAAGAAATTAAATCCTATGACAAATTTAAGTTTCCTGTTAAGTCTGTTAATATATCTTGCTATAATGCTAATTCTTCTGAAATTAAAATTACTAAGTCATGTGTTCTGAAAATAAAAATTGAACATTTAACATGGAAGTTTGAGTTTCTAATTAGTGATAGACTCCCTGTTGATGTGATATTAGGTTCTGATTTTATAAATCACTCACAGATAATTATAAATCTTTTTACCCAAAAATTTTATTTCAACTTTGAACAAAATATTAAATTTCCTTTACTTTCACACAATGATAATGCAGATTCGGTTTGCTATCTTGACAATTCTGTAGAGAAGTGTCCTAAACAAAGTATTTCACATTTGTCTAATAAAGATAGAAAAGACTTACAAAATCTTCTAGATGAATTTCCAGATGTGTTGACAAAGAAATTAGGTGCCACTGACCTTGTCAAGTATGATATCAAACTGATTGAAGATAAAGTTATTAGGAGCCAACCTTATGCCTTGAATCCTGTCAAGACTGAAATTTTAAGGCAGAAAATTCAAACCTTGTTGGATGATGGAGTCATTGAACCTAGTAATTCTTCTTATTCTTCTCCTTGTTTTTTGGTTCCTAAACAGGATAAAGATTTTCGACTTGTGATTGATTTTCGTCGTCTGAACAAAGTGATTGTACTCCAAAGTACACCTATTGGAGATTTACAAACTTCTTTTCATCATTTCACTAAGGCCCGTTATTTTTCTGTCTTAGATCTTAATCAAGCTTATCATCAAATTCCTCTGACTGAGAAATCAAAACATTTAACATCGTTTATCACACCTTTTGCTTCTTACAATTATAAAAGAGTTCCTTATGGAATTTCTTGTGGGGCTCAGGTTCTAACTCAGTTAATGGAAAAACTTTTTGGTGATTTGCGTTTCCGCAAACTGTTTTTCTATCTTGATGATTTAATTGTGTACTCTGAGGATTTACAGTCACATTGGGACACTCTTAGAGAAGTATTTACTCGCTTGAGAAAAGCTGGTCTCACTGTAAACCCAGACAAGGTTACCTTTGCCACACCAAAAATTTCATTTCTTGGTCACATTGTGTCATACAACTCTGTTTGCATTGATCCTGAAAGAACCAAATCTATTTTGAATTTTCCTCCTCCAGTTAAAGTGAAGGGAGTTGCTCGATTTTTAGGTATGGTTAATTTTTATCATCGTTTCATTCCGAATTTAGCTGAAATTGCCTCTCCTTTGAATGCTCTGAGAAAAAAGGACGCCAAGTTCATTTGGACTGAGGAGTGTCAAAGTGCATTTGACAAATTAAAAAAAAAGATTACTCAGCCACCCATTCTGCGAATGGCCGACTTTTCCAAGCAGTTTGTGCTACAAACTGATGCCTCAGGTACTGCTATTGGAAGTGTTTTAATGCAAGATCATGAAGGTAATCTTTTGCCTATAGCTTACGCATCTAGAACTCTGTCTACTCAGGAACGCAAGTATAGTGCCTATGAGAAGGAGGCCTTAGCAATTGTTTATGCTATAGAAAAATTTCGCTTTTTTCTGGAACATACTAAATTTATGTTACATACAGATTGTTCAGCTCTACAATGGGTTCTAAATCATCCCAAACCATTGGGGAGAATAGGTAGATGGATTCTTCGCATTTCTGCATTTCAATTCGATGTTGTGCACATCAAAGGGACACAGAATGTCATTGCTGACACCCTTAGTAGAATGTTTTCTGACCATGAGTCTGACCCTATCGAAAACAAATTATGTAGTGTTGCCCTGGCAGATTTTCCTTTATGTTTCAGCGACATTGCTCAACATCAGAAGAGTGATGTCTTCATTGCTGACTTGTTAGAAAAAGGGAAAAGAGGTGAAGATATTTTTCCATATTCCATTTCTAAAGATGTGCTTTTGTTTAATGCTAGAAATGCTGGTAAACCTAAAATTGTGTTACCTTTAGTCCTGAAGGAAATGGTATTCAAATACTATCATGAAAGTACTTTTGGAGGTCATTTAGGGTTTCTCAAAACGTTGAATAAAATTCGTAATGAATTCTTTTGGAAGGGAATCTCTAAAGATATCTCAAATTTTATTAAACTTTGCAAAGTCTGTGCTCTTAGTAAGCCTGCCCAAAAAACCAACTTTGGCTACATGGCTTCTAGCGTTGCTTCTGCTCCTATGGAGAAGCTATTTGTGGATTTTGTAGGCCCATTACCTCGTAGTACCAGTGGTAACTCCATGATATTTAGTTGTGTTGATGCCTTTTCGAAATATGTTTGGCTCATCCCAGTTAGAAAGGCTAATCATACTACTGTGTGTAGAGAACTACAAAAGATCTTCTTGAATTTTGGTATTCCAGAAATAATTGTATCTGACAATGGTCCACAGTTTAAATCAAAATCGTTTAAACACTTTTGTTTTCAGAAGGGGATAAGGCATATTACAACTACTGAGTTCTATCCAAAACCAAACCAGGTAGAACGTGTACATAGAAATTTAAGGTCTTCATTGATTGCTTATTATGCTAAAGAGCAAACCAAATGGGATCAGGCATTAGACTGGTTACCATTAGCTTTCAACACTTCTTTCCATGAAAGCAGTAAGTTCACACAATATGAAATTATTTTTCGGATTAGTCCAAAACATCCATTGAAGAATGTGTGGAAGATTGCTGATATTTTACCCAAAACATTCTCACAGGACTCCAAAAATATTTGGAAACAAGCTCACCAGAATTTATTAAAATCACATAGTAGAGTCAAAAAGCTCTATGATGATAAACGTAGTCCTATTCCTTTTAAGACTAATGATATTGTTCTTCTGAGGACCAATCCTATTAGTAAGGCTGCTGAAAAGCTTACTGCTAAACTAATGTATCGCTGGTCTGGCCCATACTTACTAAAATCTTGGTCATCACCTGTCACAGCCAATCTTTATTCCTTGGATGGAATGAACTTCATTAGAAGAGCTCATGTGACCCAACTTAAAAAGGCTTATCATAACTTGATCAATGCTAATTGATTAAATATTATTTAGGACTTGCTCTGTCTTGTGTCTAAATCGTTATTCTAGTCTTATTTTGTACCCTTATGTGAGTACCTTCTCTGTCTCAGAGTGAAATACTTTGAAGTATTATTGTCCTTGTCTGAAGTGAGACTTATGTTCTACTTCAAAATTTTTTGACATGTTTTGATGGACGCATCCTACATGCTCAATCTTTGCTGTACAGCAGAAAATTAAGCAATTGCTTATCTGAGAAATATTTTATTCTCATTATTCTGGCCATTTGAGAGTTTTCTTGATTTTAAAATCCATGGTAACCTAGTAGTTAAGATCCTAAACCCTGTACTGTAACTTAATTAGTATTATAATCTTATTGTAGTCTTGACATAATATTGTCATGTATTATTCTCTTGTCCTGAATTTTATGTCTCATTATTAGGCATTACTATTCCCTTAACATTGTTGTATGATATACTTACTCCTATTTCCACTTTATATAATAATTATTACCATCTGATTACTATGATAATGTTCTTGTACAATGACAGTGTGTCATCTTCTTTATACTTTTAAATTGATATAACCTAAGGAAGGTTATTTGGTTGAATTTTAGTACCATTCTAAACTCTACTCCATTTACCCACATGGGTTAGGTAAAATTTTGTTCACTTTGTAACGGTGATATCCATTTCTACTCTTGCTCTGAATCTTACCCATTTGTGCGCCCGGATTGGATTCAAAGCTACATTAGATTTGTGGTCACTAATTTTTGACATTCTTCTTGACTTTGAAAGTCAGGTTTTTAATTTTACTGATTGTCTCAGTATTGGTAATAATAGAAGAAATATAATATTAGAAGAAATTTCCTTTTTTTTTTTCTTCTCATTCTCATCTCCTTTCTATCCTTGATATTTTTTTTCTTGACACCCCAGAGTTTAACTTGGAGGGGGGAGGTCTGTAGCATTGCTACATTGTTTTAGATAAATGTGGTGCAGTTGGTCACACCAATTCATTCAGTGAGCCTTCGGTTTCACCCACTTCAACATTAATTTTATTATTTCTAGCTATAATATTTTATTTTCTACTTAGGTATTTTTCATAATATTTTACTTCAACTAAAACTCCTTTTAACGTTTCTAGTCAAGCTTTCAATTTAAACTGTAACCGTCCTTTGTTGGTTATGTTACCAGACTGCACTAGGTTTTGCTTTGTGCATAAACTAACCTGTTGCATCTTGTTTTTTGCAGCTTGGCACTGGCTCCTAAAATATGATTTGGATTGTTTTGCCGTTTCTTTGATTTCTAAATAATTTGTTATAATTAACACCTTGATGCCATAATTATCAATTTTAAATAAGATTATGAATTTGTTTACAGAAATGATGTGTTAGTAATCTGTCTTCTTTTATTTAAAATATCTCTCGTCGTCAAATCCAGGTTTTCCTGGTTCAGGTTTAGATTGAAATCGAAAGTATTAATGTAACCTCAACACCTTGGTTCAGGAAAGCATTTGGAAAATATAAAATAACTATTATGGACCGGACTTGAAACCAAAACTGCTATCCAGGTGACATACTTCCTTTTTTATATTACTTTTCAAGAGCCATTTCAAGATCCGGGTCTGTCCTCAACAGACCTTTATAATTTTCATTTAGTATGCTTAGGCATATCTTCATTTGTTTCAAGTTGAGAATTTTATATCCTGGCCAGTGATCTTTTTAACTCAAGTTTTCAAAATCAGTATCTAAAAATTCTATTTACTTTTGTAAGGAAGACGACGAGAGATTATTCCATTGGCTGTTAATTTTTTTATCTGTGATATTTTGAATTTAACCTTTTCTAAAATTATAGACGCTATTTTCGTTTATTCTGGACCTTCTTTGACTTGAAACCCTTCATCATGTGTGTCTGTTAATTGTTTTAAAGCCTTGGCCTTATCGACCACAGCCTATTTTGTGTTTTTACTTATGAGTTCAGTACGATTCCTATGTGAAAAAACCAACCTTAATTTGCCAAGGTAGGTTGGTTGGTTCAGCACTACATACTTGCTTGATAAAAAAAATAAACGAGTGCTGGGGACTGAGGGAGAATTAACAATTCAATCAGATCGCATCCGTTGTAGTTAGCTACTTTCAGCCATTAGAACCATTTGATTCCTCCAATGCGATGTACAGTAGTACCTGAATCTTAATTTATAAGCTCTTGTCCAATATTTACAGTCGGATGACTTTATTTGCTCAGTCGGAGAACTGATCCCACGCAATCTGCACTAGTTTTGTCATTTGTCTTGTTTAGCTCCTGATAAAACTTTCAATGATTTTCAATATTTGTAGGTTTTACAATCAGATATTGCTAATTTACTGTATCCAAGCGAACTTTAAAATCTTATTGTTGTGGATATCCATTTTTCGTGAACTGCAGTAGAACTATTCATATGTATTATCTTGCTGTGCAGAACTGACCTTTTTTTGAGTCGTGGCGGACGCGTTTCGAACTATGTTGTTCTTCTTCGGCGCTTGGTTGCAGACTGAGTAGTTTTCTAGTATGTGAGGTCTGGTGGTCGTAGGAAGGTAGTGGGAGGAGTAGATGTGGTGGGGGAAGTGGGTGTGGTGGAGGTGTTTTTAGGAGGGGTTTGTGATGATGTTGAAGAGGGTATGAGATTTGAAATTAAGTTGGTCATTGAGTAAGGATTGAGGATGGAAATGGAGTAAGGATAAAAATGGAATGTTTGTAAATTTCAAAGTCAACCTCTGACTGTACATGTTTTTGAAACAAGAAAATTTCGGAGATCACTTCATGTCATGATGATGAACTATAAACATTTTTTTGATAAACTATGATGATGCTATCGATTTTTTTTCATTTTCCCTTATTAGTGTTCCCTAGAAAACCATCTAGTTTTATTTTTTTATTTTTTATTTTTATTTTTATTTTTTTTTTAGGATGAAGCCCACATAGGTCTGAGACCTGAGCGTGGGTAATGAGTTGGATGATGGTGATTTATGAGTTGGACCTACAGTTTTAGGTGGGTTCCGAACCACCGGGAAGTGATTTTCAGCAGAGAACAGTGTCTTTTTTGCTGGCCAATCTAATCGGTCACCGTTACAAACAGGACCTACGAGAACGCAGCTTATCTATCTGATTGAACAGATACCTGCTACGGCTCGAGGGTATCATCTCCCTAGTTTCTTCAAGCCAGTAAATTTATTATCATATTTAGAATAGAGTTAACCTATTATATAGCTCTCATCTGCTACGCTTTCATGTAGCCTATTCCAATTTTATAGAATCTATAATTTTATTTTAATCTTCATACTTTATTTCAATTATTTAAATTGGTAGTTTGATGCATAAGGCCAGGCCAGAAATTTCTTCAGGGCGATCCATCAGCCAGACTCGCCCCCACCACCATCACCACCAATAAAATTAGTTACTTGATAAAGTATGATATTTTTATTTTCTGAAATATTATAGAAATCTAGATTATTTCATGGAAAACTCAACCAATAATAATTATTTCTATGGCTTTTACTACTTATACTGTGAATAAGATAGATAGATAGATTTAATAGCGTCTATTGCCCTCCTATACAGGGGGATGTGGAGCTTGTCAAAAAAATTTAAAACGCACAGTAAAACATGTGAATGTGTTTTACTAAATAAAAATGAAGCAAATTCATATTATTCAGGTCTCAATATAAGCCTTCCTTGACTGTGAAAGATGAGCGTTATAGTCTACCTTTACAGTAGTAAAGGCCCATACCTCAAAGTCTTAGCAATATAACTTCTACAGGTCTGTGAGAGGATGAATGTGGTATGTAAATGGGAGGATCTATTTTTAGTGAATGACAAGGCTATATTCGCTGCTAAATTTGAAAAAAAAGTCCATCTGAAGAAGTGCGGACACGGAAAGTAAGTAATTCTTTCTAACGCCTGCCATATTAACAAGGCTATTCTGATCCGTTACGTAATCCTGTACGGCTAGCTTCATTGCACAGAGAATAAACACTCCTATTTTTTCACACTAATCGTCTTTCTTATCAAAAAGCTGTAGGTTATAGGCTACGTGGTTGACTGTTCCTCTTTTACTCTAGCGATCAAAGATCTTTCTTTAGAGCTGATTAAAATACTCTCGAGTGTCCTCAAGGAGGCAGCTCATCGTCTTGGCTTTGACTAAGGCACGCCACTGTTCTTCTGCCTACTAGAAAGAACGAAGGGGAAACAGAAAACGAGACAGGTTGAAAAGCTGAGAGAGAAACGAGATCGCTCAGGTAATATTAATTAACTGCCTCCCAAACTTGGGATCTCCTCTTCTGCAGCCTCCACCATGCAGATCTTCCAAGAGAGCTACTTTTTTATCGTCTTCAATTTTACAAACGCGTGTACTCCCTTTACTCATAAACTTTTCTGAAAAAATCTGCTGTTTTTATTAAAGCTAAGAAACTCAATTGACGACAACCCCTCTGTTTTGTTCATCTTGATTTGAAAACGAAAATTATCACGAAGATATCAGAAATGCATGGAGCCGTTTCAAGAAAGAAGTAACAGTTCATGAATGCAGAAAAGCCGAAAAATAAATTGATGCTTCAATACTTTTAAAACGTTTTTCTGTTTATTTGACAGTATCATAAGGTCGAATCAAATCAAATTTATAGACACGGTCTAGGACCAAGCCGTAGTAGTGTGTGTTTTTATTCCTTTTGTTTTTGTGTATGTAATGAAGATTATTTGACAAAGTACGAGTACCTATATATTGTCACAAAAACACGAAGTTTTCACGTTAAAGAATAACATTCAAGGTGAAAAAATGGGCAAGGTGTGTGCATTTCAATTTCGTTCGAACCCTCCCTGAAATTATTCATAAATCTCCGCTTCAAAATGTTTCCTACCGTTAAGTTTTCAAATCGATGTGTGTTTGTCATTTATTTCCAATAAAAAAGTACAACATAATAATTAGATGTTTCTTTTTCACAGGTAAGTTGACATATTGACCTTGAGAAGCACAAAAGTATAAATATTTACCGTGACTTATGGAAGTAAGTGATTCCATTTTAATTTAGCGTTAGTCATAAACCTTTAAATTGAAAATATAATGTGGTCGAAATACTATGTAAAATTAGTATTACTATTTAGGAGTATTAATACTGTGTGGAAATAGAAATAGAATAGTTCTTGCTTCGCTGACTTTTCTAACAGAGTTTTCACTTTAATTCCGAACAAATTGTGTACTTAGTTGATACTTGTGAGCGAAATATAATAAATTTTATCATAATTTAATATAATATAGTGTAATTATATTACGATCAAGCTCAATCTTGTTTACTGAGTCCCCAGAACAAATAGATTCATGTAGAGCAATCCTAACATGTTTACAATTTGTATACGAATAACAAGCTCTTTCGACTACAACAAAACGTTGTAGTATGAAGAGTCATTTACTGTCGTAATGGGGTATGGTTTCAATGCATTCGAAAACCATAATGAAATAAATACAGTAATGTGATAGGCCTATCATTCGAAGGCTGTAATCAAAAATGGTTTCGCTGGCATATTGAAAGTGAATTTTCATGATTAAAATGAACCAATATATCTTAAAATTGGGAAATAATCCATTTGAGGGGAAAATTTTGTGTTTTTTGCTCATTTTCAATTGGAACAGGTGGATCTGCTGTCCACCTAACTTTGCAGATTAGCTTTGCTCATTATTTCCCGAGCTGAAAAAAATCCCGGGACTTATGCATTACATTAACAAAGTTCCGCTTTCCATGCCGTCGAGATTTTTCTCACGTAATGGATTATACTTCCGTGATGTGAATAAATTAAAAGGGAAGTCCTGTTCTCTTCATGTATCATATAAACACAAAAAGCTCGTTAGAATACAGATGGGGAGTGTAGGTGCTTGCAGAGTAGGGGCTCGAGAATTCTCTTCTACAGAAGCTGCAAAGCGTAATGAATCGACATCGTGCATATCTTCTTCACATATTCGATTTATGAAAAGCTGAGAGATTACAATTACGAAAAATAAAAAAAAAATAACTCAATTCTGGATGAACTAGGAAGATTTTAATTTCTCCGTCTTTCTTCGAAGCAGTCAGAGTTGTTGGCATATCATATTCCAGTTTTATTTTGAAAATGTCTACTTCTAAATACGAGAGGAAACAAGAAACATTTTTCTTCTAATAATGAAAAAAATTCTCTTATATGAAATAATATCATTCTTTGAGCTTTATTTACCAGCTAAAAGTCCTTTTGTAATTCATCCACAATGAAAATGAAATTCAGAATAATTATTATAGGAGCTTGTAGCCTCCAGAACGTTATCACATTGTGTTTTTTATTTTGCAAATTTGTTGACTACTAAAGAGACTTGCATCGAATAAGGAATTAAAATTCACCGTTTCCATTTCCAATTTTACTCTCACAACTTGATGAGCTCTTTTCTGAATTAATTCTATCAACGAATATTTATTATTACAGACTTCAGAGGAAGTTGGAGAACATAGTATTTTATGTGGGTGCTAAATGTTGACATCGAAGTTGATGCCAATGGTATATTCAAAAAAACAAAGAGTAAACTAAATATTGGTGATATTCATGTTTAAAAGAATAACTAAGTCATTGGAGAAAAAGAGGTTTATGGATCTATTTCCGTATCAAAAAATATATTCCCCTTCTTGTTCTTTCATTTTCCGTTAGAGAAACTCAACTCTCCAACATGATTTATTGTTATTGAATCACTAGTGAATAATCTCAAAGACACGAAATCACGTAATGAAAATAGAAAGGGTGGATTCACGCTATGTTTGCCTCTTGGGAAAGCTACCCTACCTAAAAGGAAAAGATTTCAGCTGTGAAAATATTTTCAGGGTCGTACAGGGGCGAGCAAGGTCAACAATAAATATTGGAGTTGATAAATCATTGGTGAGGAAATCAACAGAAAAGGCTACACACGCAGTGGACAAGACTTTTCGGTATTGCGTGTGGTATAAAGAGAGAAGGTTGGCTATGTTGTTTTGTGATGGAATCGTGAAGGACAGGGAATCATCTACCCACGCACAAAAGCTTGGGAATTTTTATTAAATGATTACATTTCTTCGGCTTATCGTAGACACCGGCAATGGCCCAGCCACGCCGAGGTGTAAATAGCCCTTAATATGCATGAGGCCCCTAAATAAGAGGCGCGATAAAGAACTGAGGAAAAAAAAGAAGGGGACGCGGCAAGATAGAACTTTGTCGAAATGATGCTCAGAAAATGGTCGTCCGCATCAACTCGCGCCCTTTTTTCTAACCTAAAAAAAGGAAGAAAACGAAATCGAGTTACCTTCTAAGCCCTTCTTGCTCGTGGCAGCAGTTTCTTATTATTTCGGCTCTCCATCACCATTATGTTCTTTGTTTCGTGTTTTTCTTCTACATTATTAAGGAGATGTAATCGCTCTGTTCTTTCGACGCTTCCCAATTCAAGTAGGAACATTATACGAGAAGATGTTAAGTGCTTTATGGTTTGATGCAGTTAATTACTTCATTTGCATGGCAATTCTCTGCACGTGCCTGAGAAAAACGATGAAAATGGATGTTACTAAACCAGCAATTGTCCATGCACTGGGCTTTTCTATTTCGTAGGATTCCATTTAAAGATTGGAGAGTTCTCCGAAAAAACAATTCCAATTTTTACAGCGGTTGATGTACTTTGATGATATCACTATGTATTTCGATGTAATACGTTATACTTTTGACATATGCCTGTGTTGTATGTTGTAACATGTGACGAGCCACGTTCCCGAGACTTTGGATCAAAGTTAGTGAATGCAATTCTACACCCTAGTAACCAAATTATTATGCAGGAGACGATTGAAAATTAAGGTTGAAGGCAGGTTGGATTGAAGGCTAGTGAGACCAGTTGTAAGTATAGAATGTGTCATGACAGCGATGAAAACTCCATAGGCTATTTAGCAGTGTTGAAGGAAGATGGAAGAGAAAACGTTGTAGCTATGAGACAGCTGAGAGTAACGTACAATAATTAAACATTGATTCGGGCTGAGAGCACAAATAATTAAAGACAGGATAATTATTATTGACGATAGCTGATCAGGAGAAGTTTCTAAATGAATAGCTCTATATTTTACGATCAAGTTGTAGTGTTGAATGATACGTAGAAAGCATTTTTGGCTTGACAATTACGCTCGTTCGTTTGTTTTGTTGAGCATTTTTATTCATGTGCTATCAGACACGGGCAAAATTTATTCTCCTTATTTCCTTAATTTTGGTTCGGTAAAAAAAATAGAATATATTTTCGAATAACATTTGGCTTCTAGCAAATCGTAAACTTATTTAGTTATCACACAACTGTGCCGTCCCTTATTGATTTGAATTGAGAAAATTGATAATTTGGAATTTCGAAGGACAACACGCTCAAAATAGGTCAAAAGGAGAAATTACAAAGTAATTTTTACTGCTTGTTGAACTAACTTATCACCCTAGACTTCAAGAACCGGCAAGACATTGAAACACTGTTTTAGTATCGGCCTCCCAGTTTTATTAATACAGTACAATATAATCGAAAAGATAATCTCAACTAACTAATCCCAAAAAACGATTGAAAAAATAACCATAGAAAATTACAACATAATATTACAACGTAATAGGATCTAAACCTTAAAATTCTATCCAAATAATATCTCATAAATAGTACATAAATACTTGAGCAGTGCCAGTCAAAGAAAAATTATATTTATGAATCTCTCACTATAGAGTTCAAACGATTCATTCTTTCTCAAATTTCATCGATGGCATATTTCGCCGAGTGGGCCCACTGATGCTAATAAAGTTCGTTTTGTAACAAAATTTTATAACTCATTATAATGTAAGCTTACATGGTTCACTCCCTGAGAAAATTCTTCAGCAAATCAATTCACTCAATTTGTATCTTAACAAGGTCTAAAAAAGAAAGCATTGGAAGAATCCATGAGAATTTTTTGTTAGTTTTTGCATCTGATTTACTAATATCTCCATCTTCAAAGGCGATTTTGAGGTTTTTTGCAATGAATATTGAGACTTAAAAGACTAACGCAAAATATATTATAAAATTGGAGGTAATTCCAATTTTATTTCATGAAAACTTGTACAACTCAAACTAAACCAATTTAAAAAATTCTGAAAGGTAACTGCTGTTCTAATACTTATTTACATTTTGAAGGAAACTCAAAAATATTTCCACATTTAAAAATACTCAAAAGAAGGAATTCTTCATGTAACGTTTAACCTTCATCTTACAATGCTCAAAAGTAAAAGAAGGAAACCAAGCCAAACCTAAACCGTCGTTGCAAAGAATGGGCAAGTTTCTACAATACAATAATTTTTTCTCTGATTGACTAAAAATAGCACTGTATGTTACTTCGTCAAATATCACGTCATCCAATTCTCCTGAATCTCTAGTAACGGTCACAGAGTAACGGCCTTCTAAATTATATAGAATATCAGCCCATATAGCCCATTAGCTCATTGACAAAGATTTGTCCATTTATTTATATTTGTACATAATTATAATTGTATAATTTATACATATAATTATATAATTAGTAGATATGTATAATGTTTATTATCACAGTGAGAGAGTAGCCTATTAATTAGGTGGTAATTCATCCTATCTGAAAAAAATTTACATATTATATTACAAAATGTTTTGATAAATTTAAATTAATCTGCTTAGCAACTGCTTCCACAAGAGGGGCGAACCCAACCGCGAAGTTAAAATTGTGCAATTGGCTCCCAACAATAAGGATCGTCTGCTTTTTCCTAACGTTAATATCTATCATCACTATTGACCTTTCTCTCTACGCTGTTTCCTTGATACTTTAGAACGAAGTCAACTGAGTTGATAAACGATCTAAACGCAGGAAACAATGTTCCTATCAGGGAGTCAGATTGAGGAGAGATGAAAAGAATAAGTGACAAAGAACTACAAGGGAGTGGTTTCGTGGGTCCATTATAGTACTACGATGCCTCACAAATCACCTCACTAATATATATGAAGAGTATAAATGTCGATATGACAAATTACATTCGGGTCTTATGAATGGAAGCGGATAGAAGGAGAGAGAAGAGAAAAGAGGAGGAAGAAAACCTGATAGGTCTACGCGCATGTGAAAGTTTGTGTTGAAGAAAAAGATTGGAAAGAATAAAATGGAAAGACGATACGTCCCATGTGACAAAGAAGAAGCGGAGACGCCGGTCAGTGGGGTGCGAAACCAATAAATTGTTGTTTTGTTTACGGCGGGACATATCTCAGAGGGTGTGATAAATCCAGTCCGGGTCTGAGGGTGAGAACTCAGCGGAAAGGCCTTCTAGGGAGATAGACGTCCAACGAAAGTGAATGTAGCGTGCTTGTCCTGTTTCCTTCCCTTCTCATGCAGTCACTCTGCGGGTGGTACAGTGTCGAGATTTGTACTACGCGCACATACTCATTTTCTGTTGATATCATACTCACTTTATTTTTCTTTTGTAATAACATGATGATTTTAAACTAAAATATCTCGTGAGATGATTTTGTAGCTAGAAATATAAACAGAAATGATAGAAATGTAATAAAAAGGTTGGATTATGTAAAGCTTGATTGTCATATTAAAAATTGTCATGCTTTGAATTTTGTGAAATTAAGGTGATTATTGAGATGCTAATGAATTGTGGAGTCAAGTAGTTGATTTTAGCTGAGAATAAGATAGAGCAAAAATTATTCAAAAGAATGGCTTCCAAAATGTATTGTCAACAAATAATTTACGGTAGCTGCCCTTTGTAATCCACTTGAGTTCTTATGGAAATTGTCAGGGTCCTCATTGAAATTTTTAGAATCAACTGGAAACAGAATTGAAACTAGGTTTTGGTCTGGAACTGCAGTCATATTCAAAATATTTTAAAACGGAGCAAAATTAGGCTGAACAGAATGTTTATTTTTTAATTCAAGGTGTGTTAACCAGATTAACTACTGGATTTAAGTATGTATTACAAACATATTATGTCACATGTCACTAAGTTATGACATTACATTGTATGGCTTCCACTGTTCAACAACTTTTATAGACAAATTTTTGAGTTCAACAAATTTTTATAGTCCAATCAAAAAATAATCTTGTAATGATACATACAATTTTATAATATCATATGTTCTATAGACATCACATGTTCAAACTTTTAAAATGTTTCACTTTAGTTTTGGATAATAAAGCCTAGTTACCAGAGGTTTTTTATTACAATTTATTATCCAAAACTCGAAGTATAGTATGAAGAATGGATAAATTTCTGAAACCAGACAAGTTTGATGGAGATTAGCACTCTCCTACAGCTACGCAAGAATGGAATTACTGGCTGAAGACTTTCGAAAATTCTATTGCATCTTTTGAGGAGATTGATGACCCAAGTAAGTTGCGTTTGCTTACCAACCATGTATCTCATTCCGTTTACCTTTTAATTGCTGACAAGAACACATATACATCGGCTACTGATGCACTGAAGGTGGCATATGTAAAATCAATAAACGATATATTTGCTAGACATCAATTGGCATCTAGAAAACAGTCCCCAAATGAGACTATTGACCAATATAACCAAGCTTTGCAACAATTATTGAGTAAAAACTGCGAGTTTTCAGATGTTGATGCTGAAACTCATCGGAAAACATATATTCGTGATTCATTTATTCGTGGCCTCAGTTCTCAAGTTTGGATACTCAATAATTACCAATTGGAGTTCAATAATCTAACTCTTGATGAGGCTGTTGAAGAAGATCGTGCTTTGGAATCTGCCAAGAGCCAATCAGCTTCTTATTCTTCTGAGCTAACTCTTAATGCTTCTTCATCTATTTATCAGAAAAATGATAATTAATTTAAAGGTTCAACAAATTTGGCAGTAGTTAGACCCCCAAGTAATTCGACTTTTAAAATTGAAAAATGTTATTTTTGTGGTCGTCAGCGACATGAGACTCGTCAACAGTGCCTCGCACTAATTCTTGTAAAAAATGCCAGAAGATAGGTCACTGGCAAACTGTCTGTAAATCAGCTAGAAACGTTTCTTCATCATCCTCAAAGCTGAGATTTCTAAGGCAGTAGTAAGTACAATAGACGACTTGGAACCATTCGTAGTTGAAACAGATGCCTCTGATTTCTCCATTTCAGCTGTCTTATCACAGTGTAGATGGCCAGTAGCATTCTTTTCACAAAAACTGAATGACAATGAGTGTAAACATTCAGCCATTGAGAAAGAGGCGTATGCTGTTGTTAGTGCTCTGAAAAAGTGGAGACATTTCTTACTTGGAAGATTCTTCAAGATTATCACAGACCAGCGCTCTGTTTCATTCATGTTCAATATGAATCATCAAAACAAAATAAAGAATGAAAAGATACAGAGGTGGCGATTGGAGATGTCATGTTACAATTATGAAATAATTTACAGACCAGGGAAACATAATCAAGTAGCAGATACATTCTCCAGGGTGTGTAATGCGACCCAAATTGATAAATTATACTCCTTACATTGTGACTTATGCCACCCTGGAGTGACTAGAATGTTCCATTGGGTAAGAACTCATAATTTACCCTATTCAGTCGAGGAGGACCTATTCACCACATTTGGTTTACCTTCTTACGTACACACTGACCAAGGAACATCTTTCACATTCAGAGAGCTGCAAGAATTCCTTCATAATCGAGGAGTAGCCACTTGGAAAAACGGCTGTCTTGAAGATACAGATTTAGATAAAACTAGCTATTGTGACCGTCCTTCTTACGGATTATGTTTAGAAATAAGACTAAGAATGTTTCGGCTTTTTTGATAGCAACGATCATGAAGTTGTTAAGCCGCGTCTCCACCAACCGAACATATCTGCCGAACATTGTTGGAAAATACAAAAAACGGGCAAACATTAAACATATGGGTCACCGAGCATGTTCGTGAGTTCAATTGAAATGTTCGGTCTGTGAGCGAACAGTGACGACCAACAACAGGATCCCGCCACTAATCCCACCACACCAATCATAATGTTCGAGAAGGCGTCCACACCAAACCAACTCCAAAAAATGTTCTGCGACATCAGCTGATTCCAGCGAACACTGTTCGCCGAGCATGTTCGGTTGGTGGAGACGCGGCTTTAGAAGCTTAGTAAACAACTTAGAATGTAAGCAATTCAGTGACAGTTATTTATTTATTCATTTATTACAATTACACGAAACACTATCAAGTAAAGATAAAACAGGCATAGCCCACTACTGCTCTGAGTGCTCTTTACAAATTTTAGGTTATATTGAAGTTCAACTAGAAATTTCACTTGAAAGTACAATTACTAATTCTTTTTAAAACAAGAATATTAATTTAACAGTTCACTTTGGAGACGAAACACTGAAACAGTTCAATAGTCTAAAGAAAGCAGTTTACAATAAGAAAAATGAAATTGAACCGGAAACCGCCGAACACATTCAAGCTCTGGCGAATTCAAATTATGCCATTGAATTTCCTATTGAACTAAATTTATTATTCAGATCAGCTTGCCCGAAATTAAATGGAAAAATTTCTGTGCTACTCCATCGTCAATGAAGATATCATACACTGGAAAATCAGTAATATTTTCTTTGTAAATTAATCCTAACTCTTGAGTCAGCTCTTCACAGCGTTTTTCAATATCTTCATTAAAAGTGTAAATTTGTCGAGACTTACTCTGTCTTTTCTCTGCGTCCCCACTACTACCATGATCACGTGGGTAATTCGTACTAAAACAATTAGATGCACATGCTTCATCCATGAACTGGAAACTTCATATTTGCTTTTTTAAGCAGTGGAATCCTACTTTTGTTTAATTTAACATTTTTCTTAATTTGCTCTTTGCTTTTAAAGTGGTTTTCTGTGAGAGTAGGCGTGTTAATTCTTCCATGCCCATCCATTCGGTGATTCTCGAGATTTGAGTTCAAAACTATCTCTTTACCATCAGTAATTCTATCAATATCTCTATTCAGCTGAATTGTCGAACAATTACTCATTGAATCTGTTTTTATACAAAATTCACAATTCGGGCAATCCATGTTAATTATAGTCTAATCATTCACTCTTCTACCTACTTCAGATGTAACAATTCTCAAAACACTTCAAGCATTTTCATATTTTAAATTAGAAACACAAAAATCTTCCAAACTGCACTTGCAAGGTAAACATTCCAAAAATAGTTTGATTTCACAAATAATTTTGTAACAAAAAATTTTACATGGTGATTCTGGTACCTCAACACATTGATGAAATCGTCTTTTTTATCAGAGAGAATATTTTTGAGAACAGCTGATTGATATATCATGATAAATTACGTGATTTGTTCTCATGTGGTGATAAATGATTGATATATCATGATAAATTACGTGATTTGTTCTCATGTGGTAATAAATGTATCCAAAATCGCACTATATTTGGTTCTTAAATGTTTATTATTCTGTTAAAAAAAAAGTTAATTTAGTTTTTTATAGCTAAAGACATTGTCAAAAAGGTTTTCAATACTGTTAAATATCTTTAATCCCGATCGATGCTCTCGTTTTCAGGAGAAGACCGCGTAAAATGTATCCAAAATCGCACAATACTTAGTTTTTAAACGTTTATTATTCTGTTGAAAAAAAGTTAATTTAGTTTTTTATAGCAAAAGACATTGTCAATAAAGTTTTCAATACTGTTCAATAACTGGTTTTTATTATCATTACTATTATTATCTAAATAAACTATTTAAAAGTTTATGAAATGAAAATGGAAGCATGATTCCATATTCCAAATAATTAATATGGACTAGGAAAAGTCCAAGCTGCAATGCTCCAACTGCATTTTTCGATGCTCTCGTTTTTCTTGAGAAGGCCGCGTAAAATGCCTTCGGGGCCGTGACAGACAGACAGACAGAAATTGAGGTAAGACTTGTTTCGGCTTCTTTAATGTATAAAACGTAAAAATAACAAAAAAATATATAATTTTGATAAATGTACAGACAAAACTCTAATTTTATTTATATAGATTCAGAAGACATCTTAACTTCATCACTTGAAGTTCAAGTTCATCGTTGCTCTGATACCTAGATTTATTTTCCACAAAAAAGACCTACTGTACTTATACACCTATAATCAGGGCAATGGAATTAGTATATCAGCTGATAGAGATTCTATAAAAAGCCTGTTTGCATTTATTCGCCTCCATCTGATGATAACTCAAAATAAATTTTGAAATCTTTTGTGAATTCCATATGGTGAAAACAACTATTTTCTATATATAGTAATATATAGATACACTAATGAAGGGGTGAGAACCTATCCTTTTGTTTCGCCTCAAAAAGGACGAAGGAGTGGGTCAATTTCATTGGCAAACGAACTTGACCTGTATAAAGATACCAAGAATCTGTGTTTCAAATTTGAAGTTGATTGATAAAGGCGTTCGAAAGTTATCGTGGAACATACAAACAAACACGCAACGCCTCGAGCCTCAAGTCAAAAGGAAGAACTCGCTTCGCTCGTTCAATTAAGGTTCCAAGAATATGTGTATAAAATTTGAAGCTGATTGGTCAAAGCGATCGAATGTTATTGTCTAACATGCAAACACACAAATCCACAAACATACAGAAAAAGCCGTGAGCTTCCAGTCACGAGTCACAAGTCAAAACTAAGAACTCGCTACGCTCGTTCAGTGAAAAAAAAGTTAATTTCTAAAGATATGAGTCGAACCAAATAGGCAAACTAGAAAAGAAGCAGAAAAACAATTTCATCACAGTTCCTCAGCAGCTTGACCATAGAATTTTTTTGTGAACAGAGAATCTCTATTTCGTGCTATGGAGTAAGGATTGGATATTTCATAAACATTAGGCCTATGTATTGAACATCTTATACTTTGTTCTTCATAATATGGATCACGTAGTAAACCTGTAGGCAACTAAGCAATGGGATTGAATTCTATTCAATAATATTTGAGTAGTATTTAGCTCAGTATTTTAGTATTTAATTTAACATTAAATTTGCTTAGAACCAAAGAGAATAGGAAGTGAGTAAAAAAGAGTAGCCTACTATAAAATCGTCTTTACTTCGAACTAAGAATAAGTTTTTTTGATTTATGTAACTTTTTACACTGACGAAAAGCAGCACATATTGTTATCAAAGCCGTTTTTTTCTACTGATCAAAGTCACGCGTAAAATGCACACGTGTATGGCTTTTCATACACTGATTTTCCATTTTGTTCACTCTTTTTACTCGCCTACAAAAAAAGCCTATATTGAAAGTTGGCCAAGCTAATGCATAGGCTTTTGACCAGGTTTCACTTTGAAAAAGTTTATGAAATGAAGATGGAAGCATGATTCCATATTCCAAATAATTAATATGGACTAGGAAAAGTCCAAGCTGCAATGCTCCAACTGCATTTTTTTCCCCGGAAGATGAAGCCCACATAGGTCTGAGACCTGTGCGTGGGTAATGAATTTGACGATGATGATTGATGAGTTGAACCTGCAATTTTAGGTGGGTCTTAAACCATTTCAAATATAAATTTTTCCGTTCTGCGTTAGAATTTCTTGTCAATTTTATAATTAGCTTAAAAAGTGGTTCTAATTGTTCATATGAATACTTTAAGTTATTCAATGATAATAAAATCTGAGAAAAATGCTCAAGGTATCGAAATTGGCTCAAAAACTACGAACAAGAATGAAACAAAGGAACTTCAAACATAAATTGAATATTAACTTTTCATGTGAAATTTAACGACATGCAGTCAAATATTTGTTAAGAATAAGTATAATAACTCACTTAAACTGGCCGAGTACTTTCGAATCTATGGGATCTCATAGATTCGAAAGTACTCGGCCAGTTTAAGTGAGTTATTATACTTATTCTTAACAAATATTTGACTGCATGTCGTTAAATTTCACATGATAAGTTAATATTAACAACGCAGTTCGTCATGGAACAAGAAATCCAGGAACATAAATTGAAACAAAAGAATGCTTATGGAATGCCTTTACACAAAATTATGTTTATTGATGAGTTATTGAGTATACATTCAATTATTGATCCACCCAGTATCATGATTCATTCTTCTGGTTTATTCATTCACTTTATAAATTTAATTTTGATCTATGCTTGTTGAATTAGGTTGTATACTCTTATTTGTATAGCTATGCTGTGAACAAATAAATTGATTATTTATTCATTTATTTTTTTAATTTAATTGCAAGCTTCCACTTATTTTAATCATCATGGGGTATTCTTCTACTCGTATGATTAGGCTCATGAAATATTGAAGATTATTTTCATGAATTCACAAAATCTAGCACATTCATGCGCTAGTTAGTGTACTAACTTACAATAATGTTTTGTATACTGTTGATACACAATAATTATTATTCATATGTATTATCTTGCTGTGCAGAAATAAACTTTTTGAGTCGCGGCGGACGCGTTTCGAACTATGTTGTTCTTCTTCGGCGCTTGGTTGCAGACTGACTAGTTTTCTGGTATGTAAGGTCTGGTGGTTGTAGGAAGGTAGTGGGAGGAGTGGATGTGGTGGGGGAAGTGGGTGTGGTGGAGGTGTTTTTTACCTCCACTCCTCCCACTACCTTCCTACAACCACCAGACCTTACATACCAGAAAACTAGTCAGTCTGCAACCAAGCGCCGAAGAAGAACAACATAGTTCGAAACGCGTCCGCCGCGACTCAAAAAGGTCAGTTCTGCACAGCAAGATAATACATATGAATAGTTCTACTGCAGTTCACGAAAAATGGATAACCACAACAACAATAAATAATTATTGTTAGTGATCAAGCCATAGAAAAATGCCAATAGTGGTATAGAATTCAAAAATTATAATTTATATTCAGTGGAGTTAACAGCTTGAAATATCCATTCTCGTTGCCAACTACTGACGTTTCACATAATCCTGTCCAATGTATTCAGGTCCGTGGCATTCAACGAGCATTTCAAGCCTCTCGCATTATTGTATTTTATTCATCTGCTATTATAATGAAAAATTGAAAAGGACGCTCCGTTGAGTCCCTGCCGCATGTTGATTATAATGCCTCCATTAATTTTAGTTAGCCGACATTTCTCTCCAACTCTCTCTTTTTCTCACTCTCACTCATTCTCTCTCTTACTCACTCTCTCTCTCTCTTACTCCATATATCTTTCTATAAGAATGAAAAAGAGAAAATATTTCACATATCTCATATTTGTTGTTGCAAATGGATATTCAGCACGCACCCTCAGTAACAATTAATTTATTGTGTATTCATATCTCAGACATTATTCATATTCGTAACGAATATATTTATAAATTTTTTTTACTTTTTCAAATTCAGAGAAATAAAATCACACAGCAAATGTATTTGCAGAAGAATTTTCGAATGTAACATCCATTCATTTATATTTTCCCTTGAAAATTGGTCCAAGTACAGTTATCATAAGATATTCAATTATTTATCTCGCACCATCTATTCGTAGGCATGAGGCTTATAAATGTTCGTGGAGCTGTTGGCTGTTGAAGTCCATAATTATATCACATGTTTCATTTGAACATCAATTTCAACTTAAATTGAATTTAATAATTTCAACATTTGGACAAAACATTGGAGAACCACTAGTATTCAAATAAATTGAATAAGAGCCCACTTCTCACACAATAATATTCTGGTACTAAAACAAAATAAAAATTCTGTATTTTTTTTGTTCTTGTCAAACTTCTCCCTATCACCAGATTGAAGATAGAAGACAACAGTTTTGGGCTGCAAGCCTGTTTTATATTCTCACTTAATTTTATTAATGCTGTTTTATTGAGTGAATAAATTATGGAACAGCAATTCCCACTAGAATCAATCACGAAGGACTTTATAGATGAATAAACACTTTATGTGTTGAATAAATAAATATTCTAAAAATGATTCAATGTTTATGAGAACAAATAACTTCCCTGTTGAATGATTAAAATAACGGTTTGGAAAATCTAATCTGTTTTTAATCTTGCTGCGTGATTAAATATTTCAGTGGAATGCAATTTATACTTGTACATTGCAAGGATAGGCCAATGTAATGGGAACGAGGACTTGGTAGCTGAAGAGGAAACAGAACTTAATAATTCTCATCGAATATTATCTTCATGGTTCATGAGTTGCGAATTCAAAGTTGAGACGTTATCATGAATTTCGGAGGCGAGAAGCTCGAAGAATGCGTATTCATCGCGCCAAACTTTGTTTCCTCGTGCCTCCCAGTATGGAAACACGAATATTACTGAGCAACTTGGTCAATATATCTTGAGCGAGTGAATACGTAGTCTCAGCATCGGGAGGGGAACCATCTATTCATTCAATAACTGAGTAGCAGATGGTCAATAACGTTTGCTAATAGTTTCAGTTTTAGCACAAATCTCTGGAGAGACCACTGGTGCATAAGTTCAGTAGTTATAAATTGATTTGACATTCAAAATATATCACACTTTGAACAAGTATGAACAGATTAAAGTCGGAATATAACAATTGAACTGTTGATAATATTATTGAAGTTGACAACTGAATAAATTGTAGCAAAGCAACTGATGTCAGATTATTATGTTCACAATAAATTAGAAACTTTTGTGAGATATCTGTAGCTCTCTATAGACCTATTACTTGCTATTCAGTGTGAATTTCATTGGAACCAGGCTTGTAGTTAGGCTCGGCAGCTGGGGCACTGCCTCTGGGTCTAAACTTGAAAAAAGCGGGGTGCCGCCAACTTTATTTCCTGACCCGGAGCTCCCAGAAACGCCTGATTGGATCATTGTAGTAAACCCTTAAAACTATTATACCATTGATACATTTAAAAAAAACCTTTATTAGAAATAAACGAGTTCATAAAGTCAACAATAGCAACAATAAAATGAAAATTAATCATGAAATATGTTAAACAAGTTTATTACATTTCTCTCTTGCAATCATTCACACCCCATACATTTTTGATGTAGGAATAATCCGCAATAAAAAATTAATTTTAATTTAGAGGGAAATCTATCACACATAAAAAATAACTAATTGATTTTTAAAATTAATTTGGTGAAAGCCTACCATTATTATAGCCTAATATAAATTATTGCTGATTTAATTTTTTTTTTCTGGAGGATGAAGCCCACATAGGTCTGAAACTTGTTTGTGGGAAATGATTAGGATGATGATGATTTATGAGTTGTACCTACAGTTTTAGGTGGGTTCTGAACCACCAGGAAGTGATTTTACAGCAGAGAACAGTGACTTTACTAGTCCATTGTTTCTTATAAATCAATCTCAAACCCCAGTCAAATAACAGAGATCCACTCTCTCTAAAAAGGTTTTTACCTATTTTAAATGGTGATCCACTGCTCATAATCGCTTTCATCTTGAGTGATAAAATACCTTTTTCTACATCTTATTGTGAGGAACCTTCCAAGTAGTACCAATGGAACCCTTTTAATTTCTCTCACAGCTCACAAGTAGATCAATTGTAGGTGGTATTGAAATTCAGAAATAGAGTGAAGCATATAAATTTGAAACAGAAGCCCTAACAAGCGTTCTAAATAAAAACACGAATCTATTTCATCTGCTCTGACACTAGGGCAGAGTGAGGCATCGTTCTGCATCCCACAGTCAGCATAGGCCTTCCTTCGTCTGGCTGTACGCTCCTTTTCGGATTGTAAATTTCAGTTGGTGAATGTCGACTAGTCTCTCGTTTTAATTAATTATGGAGGAAAATGGGCGGGTGCTGGATATTTATGAGTTGTACCCACAGATTTAGGTGGGTTCCGAACCACGAGGAAGTGATTTTACAATAGAGTGGAGATAATTTTTCTGGCCTATCCAAAAGGTCACCCTCACAAAAAGGGTCAAGGAGTTCGTAGCTTCATCTTATTACAATAGGAATATAATAAAGAAGTTTTAGTTATTCAATTGTCACAGTGGTAACCTATCATGTTTTAAAAATGTTCATATTTTAAATAAGAGACAAGAGAAAAGCAATGATGATTATTATGTGATATAATATTGGAAATCCTTCAAATAGATAACAGTAGCTTTTAGTGGAATGAATAAGTGTAACAAGATGACGATTGTTGGCTGACAAAGTCTACTTCCTTTCTAGTGAAATTTGTCTTCAGGATACAAGACAACATCTTTTCCAGTGACAGTGTTGTCTGTCTGCATTCTGCAGTTTCCGATAGCAGAAAGTTTGGAGTTTCGCCAAATCTAGTTCTTTTTCCATTCGCTTTAGGAAAGTGCCGCTTATTCATCGTGCGGACATCTATAAATTTGCTACAACATGTAGCTGCTCATGCATATTAAAACCCACTTCAGAAACTCGTACAATGATGTTCATCATTGGATATTCTATTACTTTTTTGTATTGATTTTATTTTTATATTGAATCTGATGAACTGCTTCAATACTCCTACTCTCGTACATATTTATGGAAGTTTAGTCGCCCATTGAGAATTTCTATGAGTCATGAAACTGCTGATCTATGTCAGCGCTGTTTATGTCATGTGAAGTGTGAACTGAAATTGGATTCATGTTTGCAAAAATTATATTCCCAAGGCTAGACAAAAGTTTATTAGTGTACTGAGGATTTATATTGACTTGAATTATAAGCACCATATCGGATTTGCAACTCATAAAACTTTATAGTTCAACCGTTCATACGATTGCAATGGAACTTTGATGGATGCGTGGAAGGGTTTCCCAGTTAGTAAAATCCCTCCTCCCGAAAAAGAGGGGCTTAGGAGAAGCTAAATATTGATTCTTGGCATTTTCAGTCAATGACTAAACCGTTCATCCAATCTTGATGAAACTTCAGGGTGTATTTATTTGACATACCTGGAAAGATTTATATGAGCTATTGAAATCTACAAAAAAGGGGCTCAGGAGGAGAGGCATTTCTTGTAAACGAGAATCTAAATAAAGCAATTAATTTATTGCTAGTCAGCAACCCAGCCCCTTAAAATCATTTGAGTGAGAATGATTTTTTAATATCATTAAAGATTGAAATAATAGCCTACTTTTGGCTATTAATTTTTAAAGTACATGAAGTCTGATTGTGTGTATGATTGACCTCGCAGTCACGTACAGAATTTACCGAAAATGTTTATTAAAACAATAATAATATCTTTTAAAATGTAATAAGACAGTATTATTTCTGTAACAACTAATCTATATTCGAATAAATAATTAAGTTTTCAAAGAACTATTATTATTATTATCAACTAATTATTACATATTTCATAACAAGTACAGCTCCTACAGAAACTTTGACATCATTTATTGGGAAGCCCTCTTCCCGAGTGCTCCTCAAAAAATGAAATATGAGTACAAATTAAACAGAATGGGAGACAAAACACAACCCTGTCTCACTACTCGTGAAATCTTATTTGATTCCAATAATCTTATTTGCAGTCTGATTCCAATACAAGTTTTAAATTATGTTTAAGTCTCTTCCACTAAATCCTTTTTTCTTAAGTATGTCAATCATTTTATCGTATTGGACTTGGTTAAACGCTATACATTATAAACAAGAGTTAAACTATATAACATTTATTGTTTATGTTCCATTTTCTTCAAGAAATTATATCAAATGATTTAGGCTATTACTTTTTTCAAAGTTGTCACAAAATATGCAGACAGCTTTTGGGTTGGAATTCCAAGGCGATACAAGGCAGCAAGGAGGCTATTTTATCAAGTTCAACGTTAAGTTTGATGTATTTTACTGCTTGTCTATAACTGTACAATTCAGATGTCAGAACAATCAGTGGGGACTAGGACTTACAAATTTATCCAACATTTATCCCCATAAATCCCCCCCTCCCGGAAAATTCACACTACTTCTCTCGAAGATGCTATTCTATTGGGTTTAACGTTAAGTTAAACGGCTACCAGTACTATCTTCTCAGATGAATTTTTCTCAGACAAACTCATACAACATATTACTGGAAAAGCTAGAGCAGTTTAGCGATTCGCGGGCATGTGTGTGTATTCGCGTGCGTGCGTTGTATGTGTGTGCGTTGGCGGCGTTCGTTCCGTTTCAAAGATCAAAGTCACTGGTGCATTGTTGAGAGTGATCCCTTCCAAATAAACGGAGCCAGGCGTGTGGGCTCGTTTTCACTTCATCCCCCTTATAATCCCCCACCCACCATCTTCACCCGCACACAAATTTCCATTTCATGTATCGTTAATGGGAGGAGTTCACTTCCCCCTTTTTCAACTATTCACACACACACACAGCCTTTCGCACGCACCACATCACTGCAGCGCAATATTGCGTCGCCTTCATTAAACTTGTGTTATCGACTGTAGTTGTGAAACACACATCAAGATGACGTTGACGACGACGACTAGGCTACAATATCAAACTCAGAATTTGTCAACATCAGTTTATTTATGAGAGGGCGCGGGTGGAAAGGGGTAAATCATGTTTTATGGCAACAGAGAAATTAATTTCAAGTGATTATAGTTGTCTTCATGCGGGACCATATTTCTTCTTGCACGCTTATTGAGAGTTCATAGATGCGAAGCAGCCCATAGAATAGAGCTAATAAAGGAGTTTATGGACTTTTTGATGGAGTCTTGGCATACAACTTCGCCAAAGACTATCAACTGTACTGAAGAAGCTCTCTATTAAGTAAACTCTGAGATGAGACTCTCAACAGTTCACCAACTTATCGAGTAATTCAGTTTCTTATAATTTATGACCTCGTAAACTTGGGTATTACTTGTGCCTATGTACTGTGTTTGACGTAACGATTAACACAGATTACCTCGTTATTCAGATTACTCATGATCACCTCATTATAAATGCAGTCTTTTCAACGAATTTCAATCGGATTATTGAACAGTAATGAAAAAGGTCGGCAAAGATGCCCATATCTGCCAAATAAGAAATTGGTAGATCGAAAAAACAATATTTAAATAGATAGTCGAATGACCTGGATATTGACGTCCTCCTCCTACAAGAGACAAGAGATACGTACGAGTGTAAAAGGACGATTTTAACTAAAATAAGTAAGAACTGAATTTTGAGAGAGATATGGAGTGCAGTCAAGGTCCAAATATTGAGAACAATAAGGCTTGACATTTGAGGTGGGGGTGGAGTGCTGTCAAGATAGCTGTTAGAGATGTATTAGAGAGAGAAGTCAAGGGATGGGGTGGATTTGATAGAAGATATTGGGAGGATAAGGTAACAGTGGTCTGTTGCGTTAGCAATAAGTTCTCATGAATTACAGGAAACGTTTATTTGGAGATAGTAGGTAGCCCATATTTCATTTCAATATTCTGTTTCTCTCTCTTACTATATTTCAAAGCAGAAAGATGCAGGAAGAGACGACTTAGTGAGCATGCAGCGTGCCATATGCCCAACGTCGACATTATTGCGTAGGGGAAAGCATTACGAGCATGGATGCAGATAACGGTCCCTCGTAGATTAAGATGCCCGTTTATAGGTTCTGGTGGATCTATGTGTTTGGGGATGCGTGTAGAGATGCGGTTGCCGGGAACTGAATGGGGAAAATAGTACAAGAAGGGGAATCGGCTCGTTTGAATTTGTTCCCCTCGTCAACACAAGGTTCAGTCGGGATTCATCGGTGGAAGAAAAAAAGGCTTGCAGATTGCTGATGGGACTGCCGATGCTCATTCCAGCAAGGGGTTGAGGGATTTAACCTGTCCGCCATTACGTTTTGAAAATGGCGTAATTAGTGAACAGGAGGAAGTCAGGGGGGAGAGCAGATTGAAGATAGGGTTGAAGGTATAACTGGAGGATCTTCTGAGCGAGAAAGATGATAATGCTCCCTTAGTGTGGATCAGAAGACTGAAGAACAGTCAACGAGTTATTTCCCAAAAACTGAGTTTCTAAAACCTAAGCTCAACTCTCAGTTCATATCGTGAAAAAATACATAAAATGTTATGTTTTTACCTACATACTGCAATATTTCATGAGCTTATTGCTTATCATATCATGCTGAATTGAGTTGGCGGTAGAAACTATTACTTATTACTTTGAAGATTTACAAGTTGAACAGTTACAGTCTCATAATGTTCCTAAAAAAATGTACATTTATATTTTGTCGTCTACCGTAATAACTGGGTAGAATGGGAAAAATACAGATTACAAATTTGAATCTTTAAATAATAAGAGATTAAAAAGTGTTTTTTTCAGTTTTTTTTTTGCTTTTTTTTTTTTGTTGAAGGATGCCCGTGAGTCTTGGGACTTGTGCATGGATAATGAGATGAATAGATAAATGATGAGAAACATCTATGGCTGAATGAGATTCGAACTCAATAGGCCCACTGCATGAATACGAAGCCTACCTAATCACAGATAAGCGCAACAACCAACTGCGACACCAGAGTCCCTACACTCGGGGGAATCAGAGTTATCCTCTTTTATCTTTTCGGTCACAGGTAATGATTGACAATTTGCAATCATACATAAATCACGTGAATCATACATAATATATTGATTCTAGTAATTTACGAGTAATTGCACGACTATGCAGTCAAATATGTGAATAGAAAATTGAAATATTTTACTCAGATGGCCATTTCTGACCACATGGGTCCATCATCGGTGCTCGATGGTAAAATATTTTAATTTTCTACTGAAATATTTGACTGCATAGTCGTCACAGACACAAAACTCCAAGATCCCAATTTTCTTGTGTCAATCAAGAATTTTTAATTGAATGAGTTTTTTTCTGAGGATGAAGCCCACATAGGTCAGAGACCTGTGCGTGGGTAATGAATTGGACGATAGTGATTGATGAGTTCGTAAGTTCAATGACTGGTGGAATCCAATGTGGGAGTGACCGATGAAATTTATTGATGCATAAGCTTGGTTCTAAATTGGGTATCGGATCCAGCATACTATGGCTCTAAAATGCCCCCTTTATGTAATAAGAAGCTCACTGACTAGTAACAACCATTCTAATATAGCAATGGGCATACGACAACATTTCTGCTTATCTCCATCTTTATTGTCAACTAACCTAATTCGGATAAGAATTCATCTGGTCAAGAAATTACTAAGCGGATTTTTTCTGGGCCCCTGGGGCTATGGTCGAACAGCGCTTGTCCCTGCGCATTGCCCCTATGGCCAATTATACACGGTTAATCACACCTTTTACCTAACCTAACCTAACCTAGCCTCTGGAGTAACACCATAAATCAGCAACCATAGTGTAGATTTTTATCTTGAAGCTATTTTCAACTTGTTGGTGAAATTTCAAGCAAACCCATTTATTCAAAAAATGCTTGAGCAAAAACCTTCATCTTACTTTAAATTTTGGCTGTGCTATACGATTTGTAGGCGTTGCGCAGTTTCACACTGCTCTGGACGGAACCACATGCGCAGTTCGACCACCTAATTAGGGTGGTTCTTGAGTTCTGACCGTGCACAGTTCAACCGTAATTCATGGGATTAATAATTGAGGTGAACCAATTAGGTGAACCAAGATGGTGTAGACTTCCCAAAAGCTATATCTCCTCAATTATTCAACTTATTTGAAGAATCATATCCCGCATTTTTCTAATATTATATAAAAAATTGGGGTGAACCAATTTTAATATTATTCCAATAATAGAACCAATTCTAATATTATATAACCAATTGGGGTGAACCAAGATGGTGTAGACTTCCCAAAAGCTATATCTCCTCAATTATTCAACTTATTTGAAGAATCATATCCCGCATTTTTCTAATATTATATAAAAAATTGGGGTGAACCAATTTTAATATTATTCCAATAATAGAACCAATTCTAATATTATATAACCAATTGGGGTGAACCAAGATGGTGTAGACTTCCCAGAAGCTATGTCTCCTCAATTATTCAACTTATTTGAAGAATCATATCCCGCATTTTTCTAATATTATATAAACAATTATGGCCCCAGTCACTGATATCGATCATAGAATCCTCTTTACTGTACAATGCACTGAAGTCATCAGTTGTTATTGGTCGCTCTTGGTAAATATAGTATACATCATAATCGGCTGGATATGATATCGGATGGATGTGTCTCCCGAACAATGAAGACTGCAATTGTTATAATTAATGACGATGAAAACTCTGTGTGTTTAGAGTGCTGCGTGTTGCTCGTATGATAAAGGATTCAGCTGATGCTCTTTGAAATGGCTGGGCTCTATTCCTAAATCAATTATTGTTGCCATACAAAGCAACAATGGCCTTTCGTGATCAATAGATTCATAATTCGCAGCTCAATCCGACAGCTGGCCAACTGTCCCGGATAATGCAGGCATAAATGCAGCCGCTCCAAACCTCCAAATTGTCCAACAGTAGGCGAGTACGAGAGCTATTATTGAGCAATAACATCACGTTAATTACAAGCATCGCACGATTCGGTAACCCCCCCCCCCTTTTTCCCTTTCCTTGGCAAGTGATTTCGCCCAACTGTGGACAACGATTCAGAAATCGCATTCGAATTGGTCCGTTACGAATGCCCTGCATTATCCTCTAAAGTGTTGGGGATGATCCCGAATTCTGTAGATCTCCACAGAAATAACAATCTCAAATCAATAAATCCTGAATTGTAGGATAAACTGGATGTAATACCAAAAATTCTAACAAATTCTGGGAATACATTTATTCAATTAGAACATCACGATTTTCAGTTTTTCAGCTCATTAGTTGAATTATCAAAGCTATTCCAGCTTTAGCTGTGATATCGTCAACTGCAGAGTAGCCGTCAGTCAGATATAAGCGACTGATTACACCCCTCGACAAATAAACAAGACAAATAAAGTAAATCCTTAGCATAAAATAGATAAACATATTGTTCTATGAAGATTTATTTATTTATTCATTTATTTATGTATTTATTTATTTGTTTGTTTATTTATTTATGTATTTTTTCTATTTGTCTATGTATTTATTTATTTATCTATCTATTTATTCATTTATTATTTTTTATTTTTTTTATTTATTCATTTATTCATTTAGTCATTTATTCATTTATTCATTTATTCATTTATTCATTTATTAATTTATTCATTTATTAATTTATTCATTTATTCATTTATTCATTTATTAATTTATTAATTTATTAATTTATTAATTTATTAATTTATTAATTTATTAATTTATTAATTTATTAATTTATTCATTTATTCATTTATTCATTTATTCATTTATTCATTTATTCATTTATTCATTTATTCATTTATTCATTTATTCATTTATTCATTTATTCATTTATTCATTTATTCATTTATTCATTTATTCATTTATTCATTTATTCATTTATTCATTTATTCATTTATTCATTTATTCATTTATTCATTTATTCATTTATTCATTTATTCATTTATTCATTTATTCATTTATTCATTTATTCATTTATTCATTTATTCATTTATTCATTTATTGTGACAAATTTACAACGAATGTAAAGGTGCAACAGGCTTAAGTCCAACACTGCTACCTTCACAAATGTTGAATGTGTTACACTGTCCAAAACATCAAGGTTAACACAGACTAAAAATTTAAGATATGCTGAAAACCTTCTCTCAAAAAGTAATAAAATTAATCTTCTCACTTAACCACTATTAATTTAAAAGTTTATTTGAAACGAAACACTAAAAACAGTTAATAGTTTATAATATTACATTTTTATAAAAACTTTTGAGCCGAAAAATATTATCTGGTTGCTATGGTAAACAACATATGATTGAAAATGATTAATCAATCAAGAATGAAGTGTATAAATTTATTGATTGATCCGTCCTTTCATTGTTACCACAACCAGGGGCCTTTTGCATGAGAAAATACAAGCTGGTAAATAAATACTAGTCCTCAACTGGTAGTTTAAGAATTTTCCAGGGTAGGTTATATTTTATCTGGATATCATTTGGGCTGCACGATTCTCTCGAAATCGCCTCCATAATCTAAAATCTGATCTGTTCCCTTTTAGTTGCCCACGTAGTATTTATTTTGTGCTCAGTGGAAGTATTTTTCTGTAAGGTTATTTTCTCTACTGTGCAGTAATAGATTTTGCAACATAGTGTATGATGATAGTATATGGCATTGTTGGTACCGAGACCAGTGGCAGGCATATTAGCCGCACGAGCTCGCAAGGTGAAAAGCAACGAACGTTTCTGGCCATAAATTGAATTAGTTCCAGCTGTTCCGTCCTGCAAAAAGCGAAGCCGGTACTGCGACTTCTCGGGCCATTTGGCGCAAGCTCCTTTTTATATATATCTACGCAGCAGATTTCCACTTGATCGAATCCCATCGCGAATGCTCTCCATGAGAGGCCATAACCTTTCCCCCGTAAGCTACATAGTGCGCAATAGGGCCACTCTTATTCCCCTCTGTTCCCCATCCACCAAACATCGCTCTCTACTTTCGTCCAAAATAATGTCCTACGCTCGAAAGCGTCGCGGAAATCGGTAAAACGAACAGGAACAAAAAATAGATTTGCAGTTTGCACAAAGACAAAAGATGCGCGTGCGTTTGCGCCTTAATATCTTTGTAAGTGTGCGAAACGCCACGGAAAAGACTTCTGGAGAGTTGACAAACATTTACTTTGCATCTCATTCTTCCCTGTGTAGAACCCGGCAATTTTTAGAGAATATCTTGGGGATGTTTCAACAGCGAATGTTGTTCCAAGCTGGCATTCAATTATGATTCATGAAATTCAGATATTTCTTGGAGTTTGTTGATAGGCTAGTTCAATATTACTAGATCTTACTGGGAAACGGAAAGAAGATGTGATATAAAAAACGGAGCGTATTTCCGTACTTCCCCTTACGTTTCATCATTTGCTGTTGCAATAAGTGCTGTTGTAATGTAATTTTTCAAATTCGAATTAAAAACTATCAAATAACTTATGAATTTAATTATTATAATGAAAACATTTGACAATAATAATTATTTTCATCATGAGTTTCAATAACAATAAAATTAACTTGTTATGTGGATTTAACGACTTGCAGTCAAATATTCATTGAGAATAATAAGTATTCTTAATACTTAATACATAACAAGTTAATATCAACAACGCAGTTCGTCATGGAACAAAAATCCAGGACAATAAAATTGTAATAGAACCTATTTTCTGAACGTTATACACAGTAGACTCCTGGATTTCTTGTTCCATGACGAAATGCGTTGTTAATATTAACTTCTTAATTGAATTCAGCGACTTGCAGTCAAATTTTTATTAGGAATAAGTAGAATTTACTTACTCTGTAGGCCGAACGTTTTCGTATCTTGGAGATCCATTTTCAGAGGCCAGTACAGTAGACGACTAATATAAAAAAAAAATTCAAAATTTCAAAAAATTTCAAAATTCTTTATTGCCAAACTCTTGTAAATAACAATCAATCACTCACAATTAATACATTTTTTTTTTTTGGCGCCATCAGCAAAGCATAGCTTGTTCGCTAACGACGAGTTCTCCTTTATTACAAATGAAAATTTTTCCTCTTTACTACCCAAAATTACACTGGAATGTTCATCAATAATTCACTAAATCAAGCATCCAACCAATCAAAAAAAAAAAAAAAAAAAAATAGTCCAAAACAAAAAAAAACAGTAGAACAAAAAAAGAAAATCTATTATCACTATCTTTAGCAAAACAACAGTAGAACGAAAAAGAAAACTTATCAAATACAATAAATAGGCAACTATTACTCAACCTAAACATTACTATAACTTAAAATATATGTTACTTTTGACCCATTCCTCTACATTTTCTCAATAGAGTTTGTGTAAACCTTTGTATTAAAAAGTGTGCAGGAATCTTGTTTATTAGCACCATGCAATAATTGGTGAACTGACGCTCACATACTGTCAATCTTGTATACTGTATGTTGTATCTATTTGTTAATAGCGGTCTTGTATTGTAATATACGTTTCTATTGTCAAATGAATGTTTGTTCTTTATTATGTAGAATACGCACCTAATAACATAAGTTTGCCTTAAAGTGAATACATCAAGTTCATCAAACAGCAGTTTACTAGGATATCGTCTTGTTCGTCCCAAAGCCGCTCTTATTATATGTTTTTGTAGAGTGAAAACTTTATTAAAATGTGTATCAAAGGTTCACCCCCATACTTCTATTACATACTGGAATAATGATTGAGCATATGAAAAATATATTTTCCTAATAAACGAATATCTGCTCTGCTGAATGAAATGTAAAAACAGCTTATGATTTTCATTGCTTGAGATGCGAAAACATAGATGTACCTTTTGAAAATGTGATACTGCTAGGCGTAAGTAATTATGAAGATGATTCAGAATAATTTTTTAGGATAATTGAATATTTTTCAATGAAACTTCGGCTCATAGGAGGAATAAAGTTTCAAAAGTCTCGACTTCTTCTTTTTATGGTGTGAACAGATACTGGAGAATTGGATATTGTACTGGAAATTGGATTAAAAATCAAGAAAAAACATAGGTTGTAAAGAAAAAGTGGAATAAATTTTTATATTCTTATTTTTAACTCAAAATCTTGTAACGCTACACAATTTTTATAGAATTATACTTTTTGTCAGTAAATGAATTTGAGAATGGGCTGTGCCAAAAGCCAACATTGGCATAGTGTGGACATTGGCATATCATCAATATTTATTTCAAGTTTGTTCATCTCCATCCAAATTTTAAGTTATTTGAAATTATCATGTTTCTTCTTTCTTCCTTCTCCAACTTCTACTAATCTTTCCAATCTTGCTTTTTTTCATGTTCGTTTTTCTTCTCCATGTCAATAACACATAATACATATATGTGTATGTACATAGTATATGTATGTATACATACTGCTACATAAGTTTATGTAGTACTTCCTTACTACAATACACATGTGGGCTACTCCATCACAAGAATCATTCTACAATAATGGCTGTCAAGAAACAATAATGGAATAACCCTCATGATGATAATAATTCTTCTTTTTCTGTATAGTTTTTATCACTATGGTGAGCTATAAACAGTCTAAATTCACGCCCCCAAACAAGAAGTAGCTAACAGTCGTCTATGATTCCGCATGAATATTTTATTCTCTCATGTGATTCACTCTATATTATATAGTAGACATATAAATCCGAAATTTTTCAAATTTATTGCTCTCATCTTGACTAAAACTCCCATTACCCTTTCCTGCCAAGACCGAACCTTTTCTCTGCATCCCCTACGATGAATTTTTATCCTCACCCCTCCTTCTTCAGTTGGAGGTTGTTAAATTATACGTTCGCTGTGATTAAAATTTTATCGCCACTGTTCAGAATCTTCTGTTTGGATACTGTATTAAAGTTTTTTGACAACTCTAGAATTTTTACGAGCTTCGCCTATAAAATGAGAAAGTTAACAGCTCGACATTTTCATATCAAATTTACGACTACTTTTCTAGTGATGAACAGTAATTTCTCTGCAGTATCATTATAATTGAATAATTAAAAAATAGCTGTTTCGATAGCTCATTCAAATTCTCTTGTATCATTATTCATCAATAAATTGAGCAAACAGAAGAATATAATAATCTAAACAAAAAATCTAGTTTGAACTCTTAATCATCGAATAGGATTAATCATCGAATATGAAAGATTTCGGAATTATATGTACACATCTGTGTTAAATTATGTTATAGTTGTTTCAAATTAGAGTATCAGACATCCCCATTAGCAACCTCATGCGTGATTTCAATACAATGTGAAATGAAAAGTTTTGAAGTGAGAAATAATTTCTCATCATTCAAGTCAAACCCACCTAGTAGTTCGGAACGCACCTAGAACTGTAGGTCCAACTCATCAATCTCCATCATCCAATTCATTGCCCACGCACAGGTCTCAGACCTATGTGGGCTTCATCCTCCGAAAGAAACTGCCTATATGAATTTCATAATTCATAAGAAATACAAAATACTTTGCATTCGTATTTAGCTTGAAAAGCATATGATGAAAATAATTATCGATTTTACAGCTGAATACTCGTACACTTTAATTAAAGGTTACATTATTTTGTATAATTTTTAAAATAGCTACACTGGTTAGCTTAGGAGTGATGAAATAATTTCTATGATAGATGGACAATGAATTGTTATTGAGAAAAGATAGATTATAAGGCCCTGTTAGACAACAGAAAATTATTGAGTAATAGGTTGCTTCCAACACTAACAAATATGCCTGTCACAAATCCGCGACATATTTCTTCATTATAAATTATATTTATCTCAATATCTGAAAAGAAGTAGACTATATTTTAAATTATAAATTTTATAATGAGCGATGAGTGCTGTTTTCAATACTGTATGTTTACGTTAAAAAGTAATAATAAAATATAAAAAACGATAGAAAATAATTCTTTTTACTAATTTTTTCTCAAGAGACTCTCTCCCATTTAGGGTTACCATATGGAAAATTAAAAAGTCCTGACAAAAAGTTCAATTTCCACAGAAAAGTTCTGACACTACGAAAATGTAATAGCTGTGTAGTACAAAGCATAATATATTTCTGTATTAAGTGTGCTGACCCTCCTTTTTACACGATATAAGGCCCCCCTCCCCTACCGCTGCTACATAGCCACCTTTTCTAGGTGGCAATGCTGCTACACACTCTTTGTATACAGCGCCTGCGTACGGTACTTAAAAATATTTTGTATTTCATTGAATATCAAACAATCCTGATAATTCATTTAAAAAGACGGCAGTCCTGACAAGAGCCTCCAAATCCTGACACGTCAGGATAAATTGTGATCTATGGTAAACCTACTCCTATTGAATCCAGATAATTGAAGTTTTCTGGTAATTTATTTTTTGGTCATTGATCTTCACTGACCCACTCTATTTAGAGCGCGACAAGTGAATAAAAACAGATTAACATGGAATAATTTTGAAAAAATTCATAAATTTAAATAAACCTTTATTTAAAAAAAAAATGCATAGATTCTCGAAAAAATACAGATTTTTGAGTTAGAAACTCCATCTCTCCATGATCTTCCTAAAATCTCCCTGATCTCATGTCATTAGGTAATGATTTGTTACTTGATAATCGAATATCAGACTCCAATGCATGCCGAATTCAGCAGACAGCTCTGGATCTCAGTTTTGATTAAGTTTAAGGCGAAATTGGGATAGCGAGCGAGCAACGTCTCATTACTGTCATAATAGACGTCGAAAATAACAAATAACAATCTGGCAACAATTAATAACAATTATCAGAAACCTTGTCGAGAAGTCTGTAGACTAGCTTCTTTATTCTCGAGCAGCCGGCCTCCCCTAGAGGGTGGTTTCTTATTCCCTTAGCCGTTCCTTGAGGCGCGATGAGATAAATCTCGCCGCTCGCAACTCCCTCGCCGACAAATCTCCCCCAGCTCAAGAAGTAGAGGCCGACAAGGCTCCGTCCCAAGCGATAACTATCATAATTCAACTACCACCATCACCACCTCCCCACACCTCTCTTCCAAGTCGTGTGAGATTTCGTGCGGCAAATCACACAAAAAGGAAATCTCCACAATCCTTTTCCGGTGGCCCCCTCTCCGTTGCCACGTAACTTATGGCCGGTTATTAATTTGCTGCGCGTTCTCATGAAATAATGCACGCTCGTTAGGGCTTCAAATTGAGGGAGAACGCGCTCAGCTCCTATGTTCCGAACAATACGGCTGATCGTCAACATTCTCTTACGACACTTATTCATTTCCAAGATACTTTCCAGATGAAGAATTGTTCTTCCAAATCCATTTATAATTGGATCCTACTACAGTCAACAAGCTCATAACATTGGATATTGTTAGCCTCTATTTGAGAGACATATTATATCTTGGCTACGATGACAGGGGTAGAAATGTATCATATTTCACTTCTCCTGTTTCCATTCTTTATCTATACTATACTTATTCTCATTTTTCAATATTCTTATAGAGAAATTATTTTTCTTATCTTATTGTTTTCTTATATTCTCATTATTTATCTTATTATTTTTATTTTGTATTCTTTATCATTTTTCACCAAGCTTTTCTTATGGAGAACTTTGGCTCAAACGTTTTTCATACATGCGACTTTCCACATCACTATTTGCACATTCATTCATTTCGGTTTATTCAAAATCTTGAAAACATATCAATTTTCGATCTTTCTCAAGATCAGTTTGTCAAGGCCAAATATTGAAATTATCATAAACCGTTGAGAAATTTTTATCTACAGTAACATCTACAGATGTTTTCATTCTATGCCTAAATGGTTCACGTTATCATAAAGATTGCGCTTGTATTGTAGTGGTTATCATAGGTTCTATTGTCACATTGGTTATCAAAATTGAACTCAAATCACAAACTCAAGGACTCACATCGAATCATCGAATGATGCTAACCACATTGATTTATGCAGACAATAGAAATTTTCTGTCAATTGTCATATCGGTTGAGTTTGAGTTTCAAACATATTACTTTGAAATATATTACTCTCATTTCATTATTTCCAATGATATAAACGTTTTTATTCGTAATCTTTGGTAGGATTAAAGCTTTGAAAAGTGAATCCTTGTTCAATGCATCATTGTAGCTGATAAAATTGCCATTCATTTCATTATGACGGATAGCTCCTAGTGAAATATTGGTGTCACTGGTCTTTCCCGGATGTATAAACTATTATGCGTTCAGGAAATGAATATTGCATTGATGGAGTGACAGCTATACGACAGCTATAGTTATCAACACTAATAAAACATGTTGCGTATGTGAGTTGGTTTTCGCCATAGACTTCACCATTCTTATAGAAGAGGATGAGAAATAAAGACAAGATGAATGCGAGAGTGAACAATTTGTGATAACAGAGACAGGAGAGAAGAGAGTTCAAATGAAGGCGAAGATAGTCAAAGATGTAGAGCAAGCAAGAGTTTCAGAAAAAGAAGGGAGAAATTAGAGTGACTGATAATAGTGACAGAGAGAGAAGGGTTCTTTGATAGTACAATTTATTAGGGAAGTGATATATCACACAAGCTAAAGGTAGAGAAAGATAAGGTTTCTATAAGATCTTCTTTCCTCCATGTTCATTTTGTAGCCTCCATCCGCGTAAACTATTCCATCACATTCATCTTATGGATTTCCTTATCCTTGGCTATTCATTCAACTTTTTTCTTTTTTTTAAATCTGTGGTAGTCTTCATGTGATATGCACCCATGTTAGTCATTGTGAATACATTTTTTTTTTTTTTTTTTTTTTGAGGATGAAGCCCACATAGGTCTGAGACCTGTGCGTGGGTAATGAGTTGGATGATGGTGATTGATGAATTGGACCTACAGTTTTAGGTGGGTTCCGAACCACCGGGAAGTGATTTTACAGCAGAGAACAGTGTCTTTTTTGCTGGCCGATCTAATCGGTCACCGTTACAAACAGGACCTACGAGAACGCAGCTTATCTCTCTGATTGAACAGACACCTGCTACGGCTCGCGGCTATCACTTCCCGAGGGCTTCACATTGAGGGCTTCATTGAAATACATCATGGAGCTGCAAATTAACTTTCCCATCCTATTATAAAATGTCAGCGCCTATAAAACATATAATATCCCTATTCTAATTAATTCCTATACTGGGAACAGATCATTTTTTCTACAACTCAGCTGAAGATGAGTTGGAGTTGTGATAATAGGTTTGTGCAACAATCAATTTTTTAGGGAGGTTGACTCGACAAATATTATAAAGTATCAATTCTAAATTATTGTAGCGAATATGAAATTGGAGTGAATAGAGAGAAAGAAGGCACAGTGGTTCTTGGCGTTATCTGCTATGTAAATGTTTACTTCTAAGCAATTAATCACTCTGCTTTTGACACTTTTAAGGTGTTTACTTGGATCATTGTAGAATGTTCTAGTTGTTTGATTAGAGATTAATGGAGTCTTATCGAATATTGTGGAAAGTTCGAGTTTCCTTGATTTATTTATTTAGAAGATGATAGAAAAATTTAGAAATTAATTGCTCGATTGTTGAAAAACCTATTTAAGTCGAACGCATTTGTAGACACGAAGTCAGTTGTCTTGTTTGAGATTCGTCGTGATAAGCAGGAAGTGACAGTTCTATAATCTATATATCGTGCCTATATAGTGATAATTCTTTTTCCTATTTGATTATTATATTTTATATTATTATATTATTATTATTATTATTATTATATTATTATATAATATATTATATTATATATTTATATCTATATATCGTGCCTATATAGTGATAATCCTTTCTCTGTGCCTATAGTGATAATTCTTTTTCCTATTTAATTCATACTAGTGAGCTACTAAATAGTTTTTATTGTATTACGGACTAGTGCTACTTGAACAATATCGATTTATCTGTTTTCAATTGCTTATTTTTCTGTAAGACATTATTGATCAGTGAGTGTTGTGATTATTTGTGTAAATAAAGTGCGAGTGATAAATTTAAGTGTTGCCAGCGTTATTTTAGACATAGAACCCGTAACATTATTGATATCAATGAATAAGAAATATTTTAATTGAAAAGATCTTACAATCACAAATTATTGTGAAATGTAATAAACATTTATAATTGTAATATGAATTATAAATACCTTTGAATATAATTATAGGGCAAACAAACAATTGAGACTTGTCGAAAAACGGAGATAGCATTCCTATTAGTTAGGTAACTAAATATATTAGTTAGGTTAACTAAATATATATTATTAGTTCACAAGAGTTATCAGGACTCTTGCTACATGAGTGAATCAATATTTCTGTTGGTAGACTAAAGTTAGATTTGACACCAGTTGAAAATGTCAACTATCAATATTCAATAAACAATCAATATTCGAATTCAAATTCAGATTGCTTCATATAGAACATAAAACAGTATAATAGTATACTGTCATAGCATAGTTTATATAGAATACTATATTTACATAGTTGTTGATCAGTAGAGTTGAAGAATATGCCTCATATTATTTACTCTCTTTACTCAGACCTTTTTTCTCTATTGATGCCTCATTGCTTGGCTCTTGTAATATTGGATTTTCAGACCCTCAAAGTACCTCCTCAGAAGTTTGTACGTCCTCAGTTTTGTTGTAATAAACTAGGGTCGCTCGATTCTATTGAATCTGGAGATTTAGAACCTGCCATAACTTATTCATAAATTTAATTAAATACTATGATTATTGGCCTCTTTCATACTCATTTTCTTCTTTCTCTTCTTTTATTTATTCTTCCTCTTCCTCTTCACCATCATCTTTTATCGTCTTCTCTTCTACTACTTCTTCCTCTTCCTCTTCCTTTTCGTCTTCCACTTCCTCTTCCTCTTCCTTCTTTTTTTCTATATATAATATTATATTAATATCATTTTCAGTCCTAATTTCATATTTGTATATAGTTAAACAGTTTATGTAATAAGTAACTGATAATGTTTTATCTAATAATACTTGGTGATGCCTATATATTGTATTTTATACTAGTAACTGTTCAACTATTATTTGCATGAATAAAGAAATCAATCAATCAATCTTCCTCTTCCTCTTCCTTTTCGTCTTCCACTTCCTATTCCTCTTCCTCTTCCTCTTCCTCTTCCTCTTCCACTTCCTATTCCTCTTTCTCTTCCTCTTCCTCTTCCTCTTCCTCTTCCTCGTCCTACTCATCTTCCTCTTCCTCTTCCTTTTCGTCTTCCACTTCCTATTCCTCTTCCTACTCATCTTCCTCTTCCTCTTCCTCTTCCTCTTCCTCTTTCTCTTTCTCTTTCTCTTTCTCTTCCTCTTCCTCTTCCTTTTCGTCTTCCACTTCCTATTCCTCTTCCTACTCATCTTCCTCTTCCTCTTCCTCTTCCTCTTCCTCTTCCTCTTCCTCTTCCTCTTTCTCTTTCTCTTTCTCTTCCTCTTCCTCTTCCTTTTCGTCTTCCACTTCCTATTCCTCTTCCTACTCATCTTCCTCTTCCTCTTCCTCTTCCTCTTTCTCTTTCTCTTCCTCTTCCTCTTCCTTTTCGTCTTCCACTTCCTATTCCTCTTCCTACTCATCTTCCTCTTCCTCTTCCTCTTCCTCTTCCTCGTCCTCTTCCTCTTCCTCTTTTTCTTCCTCTTCCTCTTTCTCTTCTTCTTCCTCTTCCTCGTCCTCTTCCTCTTCCTCTTCCTCCTTCTCTTCATCTTCTTCTTCTTCTTCAACATCATTATCTTCTCTTGTCTTCTTTTCTACTTCTTCTTCTGCTATCTTCTTCTCAATTTTCCCCTTGATTCACCCCCCATTATTCTTCCTCTTTACTTCCTCCTCCTTCAATCACTTAGTCTCCAACGCTAGAATTTTTTTGACAGAGGGTAGCATGAATATCCGTACTGTATTAATGCATGATTAATGCAATACATGAGATTTTGCTTTCTTGTAACTTATCTCTATTTGTTAACTTAAAAATCTACTCAACTTACTGTTCAACTAATTTTGATCTACATTCACCTACTCACTGTCACTCACTTGATATACTCTCACTTACTTTAACACACTTCAACTCACTTCAACTTAATTTTACTTCCTTTAATTTACTTTTCTTATCCACTAATAGTGTCACATTTAATAGTGTAACTTACTTTTCTCACTCTATTTGTAACTCAACTCTAACTTATTGTTTGACATGGTGGTGTTGCAGGACAGTACAGATCACCGCGTATCACTGAGCACCCGGCGTCGACAGTGGTGCCAAAGAATGAGCCGGTGACGTTGAACTGCAAGGCGGAGGGTCGGCCCGAGCCCGAAATTGAGTGGTGGAAGGACGGCCAGCGGCTGGAGGTGTCACCGAACACGCAGCGGGACTCTATTGGGCCCGTCCTGCTTCCCGCCGGCTCGCTCTTCTTCCTGCGGGCCCGTCACGGCAAGAAGGAGCACGACGATGGCGTCTACTGGTGTGTCGCTCGCAACTTGGCCGGCGCCGCTTCCAGTCGTAATGCCACTCTACAAGTTGCAGGTAAATCATTATTTCAAACATTTTAGAATACTCTCTTTAATCCTGTCAGGTTAATCACTTCAAGCAGGTAATCCCTTCAATCATATACCTGTTTGATATAGGTAGAGAATACCCATTACCTGATTACTCCGTTAACAAGTGGTGTTTAATATCCTGGATATCAGTTTCATTGTTTTCAATACGATCTATATTACAGGACTCATTCTACGGTCTTGTAGGTATAGGGCAGAAAATAGGGATAGGGAAGATAAAGGAAAAGAGGAAGATGATGATGGAATGAGAAAGAAAAAAAATGAAAGAAGAAAATTGAGATGAAGGGGGAAAAAGAAGAGAAGAAAAGGACTTTTCAATCTTCTTCTTTTAAATGAAGATTATTCTTCTAATTTGAAGATTATTTACTGTTATTATTCAATAAAGGCGATTCCTTCCTAATAGATAATACTAGTTAGTAGCAATGCATCCACTTAATACTATTTGCATAATACATAGTTTTTATGGTTTTGGTTTTTCGACTTCTACGACTGTTTTCTTTCTCTTCCTACTTTTAGGTTAGGGAAGTGATAGCCGAGTGCCTTAGCAGGTATTTGTTCAATCAGAGATAAGCTACGAAACTCCTGAGCGCTCTTTATAAGGGCGACCGATTGGATTGGCCAGCAAAAAATACTCTGTTCTCTGCTGTAGAACCACTTCCCGGTGGTTCGGAACACACCTAGAACTGCAGGTCCAACTCATCAATCACAATCATCCAATTCATTACCCACGCACAGGTCTCAGACCTATGTGGGCTTCACCCTCCAGTAATAGCTCATGATCTAATGTCTTTAGCAGAAAGAAACTCAGTAACAAAAATAATCATGAATTTAAATTTTAATTTTTCACTAGTAGTCTACCGTTTTCACATTAAACAGCCTGAGTCAATGAAGTCGAGTTTCGGCAGCTGAATTTTCTATGCTGATGATTTTCTCTTATATTCCGGGAGCCAGATTAATAGGAGCAATACATAGCTGCAAAGTTTGATCCAACATTATTTCGAAATTTTTTATGCAGAATTTATTTCAGGTTGTTGCTTGGGGTCGATTGAGATTTCATAGTAGTAGTTCTCCAAATCCTTGTGCTTTACCTCAACCGACAGTCAGTAGGCTATATGGAACGGCTCCTGTTCAGGTACTAGTGGAGGCGTTCAGACACAACAGTAGACGCCGTGGCAAACAGCAAAAAGCCGTGGTCAACGTCTTTTATCCTCTTACCGTTCTAAGCTGGTAGGTGATGAAGTAAATCCTCTGAATAAATGATCGATGTTACAACGTCTCTTCGCCCTTCAGATAGCACAGCAGAGGGCGTTGAATTATTTCCAGGTCGAAGATTTAAGGGGATTGTCTGGAGGAGTGAGGGAGAGGTTGGAGAGGTATTGTAGATATGAATATTTCAGATGTGGTACGGTCTGCGTGCTACCC